>OX638222.1:967500-3367500 GCA_951805285.1 Thymelicus acteon
CGTTAAGATTTTCACACAAAGATTGAAAAAAAGCAATAAATTTTGGGGGCTCCCCATACATAGAACTGAAACTCAAAAATTATTTTTTCATCAAACCCACACGTGTGGGGTATCTATGGATAGGTATTTGAAAATGATATTGAGGTTTCTAATATCATTTTTTTCGAAATTGAATAGTTTGCGCGAGAGACACTTCCAAAATGGTAAAATGTGTGTCACCCCCTGTAACTTCTAAAATAAGAGAATGATAAAACTAAAAAATATATTTGATGTACATTGCCGTGTAAACTTTCAACGAAAATTGATTTGAACGAGATCTAGTAAGTAGTTTTTTTTAATACGTCATAAATCGTAAACCGCAAAAAACATCGATCAAAGTTACAATGAAGTTCAAGAACTTTTATATTGTGTTACTTGCTGCTACGGAACCCTTCATGGGCGATTCCGACTCGCACTTGGCCGCTTTTGTTAATGTAATAAATTAATTAGTTGTTTAAACAGAAGAAAAATAAAAGCAAGTAAACTTATACATCTATGCTTTTTATGCCCAATGATTTTCTGTATTTAGGATGTCATAAGTCATACTTGTCAAATGCACAGAGAATTTAATCACTACGTTGTCAAATGTTTGCCATCACTCCATACACCTTCCAGCCATTGGTCAACCGTTTCCTTCTCCTGTGGCGGTATGTCCAGATTCTGTCAGATTGCCTGACCTTTTGTCTTGCCACGCTGTGCTGCAAATGCTTGCAAGTCCTACCGGGGTCCGTAACTTCGTCCTGTACTAACATGATTGATGAAAAAGCTTCCGGGGATAAAGAGGTTTGATGCTATTTGGTTTCTTTTTAGCATTAGAAATCGTTTAAAAGGAATGTTTGGAAAAGTCTTAATCGAAAAAAGATTTCTAAAAAGTTGGTAAAGATGTATTATTTTTTATTAGCGCTTTATCCACAGTATTAGCGTCAAGTCCTTCTTTTTAGAGATAGTTGGACTGGACCTCGGTAAAAGGAGCATAGGACGCCCCCCGACCAGGTGGACCGACGACCTGAAGAAGACAGCGGGTATCCGCTGGATTCAGAAGGCTCAGGACCGGTCTGAGTGGCGTAGATTAGGGGAGGCCTACGTCCAGCAGTGGACCTCAAAAGGCTGATGGATGGATGGTTGGATGGACTGGACCTCCTAGTGTAATTTCATTCTGGTGGTAGGCTCCACGATTGCCGGCTACCTATACCTAATCTTGATTTAAGAATAAAGTGGGATTTTATTTTACTGTCATTGCTTTGTTGAAGTAGTAAGAAGAAACAGATTTCCGCTTTCTTCCTGATGTCAATGGGCGGCGGTAACCATTTAAGTAAAGGTTTTTATTAGAATTCAGTTTTTATTACAATTGAAATAACCACGAATTTCTGTTTTTATTCTTTCTTACGATCCATCTTGATTACGATTTACAATCGTGAGACCTATAGGACTGTCTCACGACAATGATAAATTATCATTAAAGGTACGCAAATCTTGAAAAGGCGTATCCAGTAAATCGCAAACTGTTGATTTATAGACAACGTAAAACATAAATCAATGGACTTAGAAGCATGAAACCTTGTTTAATGGTTTCATAATGTGGGAGAGCATTAAGAAACATTTTTTAAATATTTATACCCAAATGGGTAAATAAGGGTAAAATTTCGATGAGTTTAAATAATCTTCTACTTTCGGTCACTTTTGTCAGAGTGGTCGTGGTTGCGCTGACGAAGTGGATCGCTAACTTTATCGAGGACTGCTTACCTGACAATGTGCTTCCATTTCTTCCGATTAGAGGCGTTGCGAGTATGTTGCACCATGAAAGAATCAGATGTTTTTTTTTTTTAATAATCGATGACATAGATATTATTATTTTGATTATGATTCAGATTCAAGCAGCAGCTTTCTCAAAGTCGACTGGTGACAGTGTTAAAATTGATATGGATTGCAATGGCCCAAGTGGTAGAAACATTGACAACGAATGTGCGACAGCTGGGCTCCCTGTGGAAAAAATACAAACGGTAAGGCCTATATTAAAACTTGGTGATGGTGATGTCCTAACCCGTAACTGGACTTTGCTGGGTTGCTTGGTGGTTCAGGTTTCTTCTGAAATTATGAGGAGTATAAGCCATAGTGATCACTTTGACCGAGTTGCCATTGGCAGACTTTACAGACCTTACACGACATTATGGAGGTCTCTTGTTGCGCAAGTTTCATCACGATTTTTTCCTTCACTTAGTTTTCCTTCACTAGTTTGTCTACGCTTTATTTTCTTTCTACCTTCTGTTTAGGGCACATGTTTTATTAAAGAGCACTGAGTGTTCAGAAGCATTTTCACCCAAATCCGTGCTGGATTTTTTGGTCTAACTTTAAAAGAAGAATAAGTATATATTTATATAAGTGAATATTAGCGAATAAGCTTAGTGAATATTTGCAATTTCAGAATGCTTTAGAAGCAGGTAAAGAAATCATTATCTTGAAAGACCATCCTGACATTGCAGCGATACATATCGACGGTTAAAAGGCGAATTGATTCAAGCGCCATCCTGGGCGATATTGAGTTATATACATCATTGGAATCGGCGAATTTTTCCGCGTCGATTGAGCCGGGTTTGAGGTTAATCTGAGCACTTTTTTGGCGCTTGGCTCCATGACAAATTTGGGTATCATTTTTGCTTACGCGGTATCAAGTGTAGCGAATTTGGTTGTTTTTTTCAAAGCATGTATATAGACCCACGAAAAAAAAGGGTTTTTCTTACTATTTGTAGTTTAAGCCATTTATCCTCGGATGGAATGAAATGGTATCGGCATTTGAATTCTTTTTACTTGATCTTAAATAATTAAACAAAGGATGTTAATTCCTTTTTGCTTGAACCAGATTTATTAGTGTATGTAACTTTAATCATTTTGCCTTGAACATTCAAACATTATCTCTGTCGCTTGAATCAATCTTACCTGAACTAGTATATTGAAGAATATGACTTGTGCTAATTTTCCTTGACCAATTTTAAGTCTTTATATCATTTAGAACCATTTTCTTTATGCAAGAAATAAATGTCTGCACGCTTGATTCCTTTATGTTAGTTTATTAATTAAACTAATATCGTACTTCAGTCAGTTTACTCTTTTCACCTTGCATTAAAAATGGCGTTTAAATCACAAGTAAAAGAACACGAAACAACGCAGGTAGGTACAGTAGAACCTCGTTAAGTCGAACCTCGATAAGCTGAAAACCCCCAAATCTCGAAAAAATGTTTTGTTCCCTTCCCCGTCATACACCAAAACCTCCATTACTCGAAATTAATTTGAGTCATTACTCCTTGAACAGTTTGCAACTAGGTGAGCGGTTTAAATCATTTATCCATGAACAGTTTACAACTAGGTGAGCGGTTTAAATCATTTATCCATGAACATTTATAACTAGGTAAGCGGTTTAAATCATTTATCTATGAATAGTTTACAACTAGGTGAGCGGTTTAAATCATTTATCCATGAACAGTTTATAACTAGGTGAGCGGTTTAACTCATTTATCCATGAACAGTTTACAAATAGGTGAGTGATTTAAATCATTTATCCTTGATCTGTTAAAAAAGTCATTGTACACTTGAATTATTTTGCTTTGAACAGATAAATAGTAATCGTGTAATTCCTTCTGCCCTGATCAAAGAATTGTGCAAAATGGCTCAAGTTACATCTAACTCCGTTAAAAAACACCTTTTATTTGTTATATATATATCAAAAATTAGCACAAAATATGCCGCTTTATGATTGGGGAGACTCGTCAATTTGTATTGTATACTTTAGGAACAATGATTTTTTTTCTCAAAAAATAAACTTTAAAACGCTCTCCTGTAAAGTTTGCAAAATGGCGCTTGAATCAAGTCGCCTTTTAACCGTCGATATAAAGAAGAATATGGATGGTGAGGTTTTTATTATAATACAACGCAACCGTATGTAGCTTATAAGAGTGTACTCTAAATATAATCTCTGTGAACTCGAATATGTTTGCTGAATAAGGAATCAAGTGATAATCCACTGTGTAGACAAAATATTTAATTTTATTTTGTTTTAATATTATGAGATATTTCGTTGTTTAATTTTGTTTAAGTAAATAGAATTTTTATGTCTTACTTTATTACAACTACAATTGTATTTTACAATTTATATCCTGTTTCAGACGAGACCGCCAAAACTTTGAAAAATTTACAAGATCCTGTTGTTAGTCACACATATCTTTGACATGAGTTCAATTATATTTTTTTTATTCATCAGTGTTTATGCATTATTTTTTTATTATAATTAGATAATAAATCTATGTAGAATATAGAGGCTCAATATATTTTATTAAATCTTTATGTATTTATGAACAAACATATCTATTACTATAATGTGCCCAAGCAACTGAATAAATAAAGTTGAAACTTACATCGTGGGTTGACCCACTCAATCTCTACGAAACTTTGTTTACCGGAAAATGAATTAGTTTTCTATTACTTTAATGTGTCCAAGCAACTGAATAAATAAAGTTGAAACTTATATCGTGGGTTCAATATTCATTATATTCATTCAATATCTACGAAACTTTGTTTACCGGAAAATGAATTAGTTTCCGCATATACATATGAGAGATAAAAGTTATGGAAGCTTAGCAAGAGATTAATATCTAATTATTTTGAATGGTGAGATATATTTTATTGCAATAAATGAAAAATGGTTGTCTGTAAAGTCGGTATACGGACGGAGATTTAACGTGACAACGTCTGTTCGTGGTATAAGTTTTTGGAATATAGAATTAAATAAAAATCACAATTTTAAATTCATAATTCACTGACATAATTCGTTGACGCCAGAAACGCTCGCGTAGAAGAGAGACGCAAGTCGCGCGCCGGTCGAGCGAGCCTCTCTCTCGCGCGCGCATGGTAACGTTCCTTACAGTTTTCGAATGACACCCGAGTCAACCAATTTATAAGACGTTATCACGTCAATAAATGACAATAATTATCTGAAAAATACAATGTGATGACATAGTTTGGATACGTAACCAACGTAAGCTATATCTAGGCTATTTGAGCTCACGATATGTTATTATCGATGCATCATATTATATATCTCATGAACATATGAATAAAGTGTAGGACTATGATTCATTTGGTGAATTTCATTCAAGTGGTAAATACCCTGCAGCCCTCAAAATGCACCAGGAGCTAGAGCTAGAGAGAGAGTAGTATGAGAGAGGATGTGAGTAGGATGAGGGAGGTAGAGACAATTCTAGTTTCTGGGGTATACTTTACGGAATTCTTTTTGTTTCGCTTCTTCGTCTGCACCTGTTCGTCCGTCCGTCCTACAACTATGGAACTCTACACTATGCGAGGCTTGTCATATAGTTGAGTTGTTCTTGTAACAAAAAGCTTACGCAAATGGAAACAGCAATATTGTTTATAAAGTCGACGGCACCGTTTTTTCCGGGAACCTTAGCATGTTGAATTCTCAAGAGATGGCAACTGTGATTTTTTTACATGTGACTTAATGCTTGACTGCAATCCCACCTGATGGTAAGATTAAGGGTCAACGCACATTTATTCGGCGCCATTCGCGTTTCGCCGAATGATTTTGGTTACACTTATTCGGCTCGGCGAATGCGAACGGCTGCGTACGGCGCTGAATACGCTGCCGTAGAGAGTATATGTTCCTTGGTTCGACGTCGTACGCGGCTGAACAGCGCCGTACGCGGCCGTACGATAAAACACATTTGACGTCGTTTTCTACTTGTTTACCGCGAAAGCGGAATCGACGCCGAAAAGCCGAAAGGATGCGTACGCATCTCCATACAAAATCGTTGTTTACTATGGACAAAAGCCGAATGGAGCTGAATAAATGTGTTTTGACCCTAAGTATTAAGTAATAAATATTAGTAGCGATTAAATTCAGGATGTACGCACACTAACTTAGTAAAAGCCTATTTACTCTTTTCTTGAAGACTCCCACGTCATAGGTGGATGGTAATTCCCACCTCGCGACGCTCTATCGATAACCTATGTCGACCTGTTGATCTGTTTATCGAGTATGAATATATAAAATATTAATAAAAGGCTTTTAGACCCACCGTAACGTGTGGTGCAAAAAATATTGTTTAATTTATTGTCAGTAAACGGACATTTGAAGCACTCATAGCCCGGCGGCTTACGTCGATCCTAAGCGATCGACAAAGTTAAGCAACAGCGGGCGCGGTCGGTAGTTTGATGGGTGACCGCTAGTGGCAAAAATTTCTTGAGCGCTTCCGTGCTTCGGAGGGCACGTAAAGTCGTCGGTCTCGGTTGTTATCGTAAGATAACAGTCGTTAAGCCATGTCGGAGGCCCTCGGGCGGCATGAAAACTTCCGACAATTGGGTTGGCCACTAACCCCTCCAGCAATCCGCACTGGAGCAGCGTGGTGGAGTATGCTCCAGGCCTCCTCAAGAGGAGAGATCCGTGCTCAGTAGTGGGCCGTTAATGGGTTGAAGCCAAACGGACATTTTTGAAAGTTTAGGTAAATTAATAATCATCAACAGATTATTCCTATTGCTATCCCTTGTACTGTTGCTCGAATGAAGTAAGAGAAAGATAAAGAGAGAAAGAGAGATGAATTATAATGATGGCGGGACTGTTCGACGACCGTAGTCCGACTAATTGATTGTTGGCGACGATATTAACAATTCAAATATTGTGACTTATTTAACTAGACTAACCTAACCGGGGTTGATCGTGCTCATTTTGTTCATTGACACAAAGGGTGTCTGTTCAAGCATAATTGTTTTAAAAAAGCACTAAAGAATAAGTATTGTAAGTCAAGAAATTATAAAAGAAGTATCCTTAAAGCATATTTGTTTAAAAAACAAGAGTAAAATAAAATCAAGTGAATAGCTTAAAGACTAAATACATGATTTTATAGTGTAGGTAAAGAAAAAAAATAGACTCTACTGTAAGGCGTTAAAAAGTTTCTTCGTCTGGAGACAAACCTGTCTGAAGTACCAAGTCATGCTGATCACAAAAGGTACTGTCATCAGAATTAAAGCAATGTGTAAAATTTTAATTCAAGGATAAGAGAAAGCAGGTCTCATTAGACTTGTGACATTTGATCCCCCACAAACATTTATAGGTTAAATCATGGACCTAAAAAAGACGGACGTAATCCCAACAACAAATTCAGTGAAGCACCCAAAGTAATACCAACTCCATTCGTACAAGTACACACACACCCACACATTGACACAATACTGCCTCAATCACGAATCAAAAATTACGCACACATGGTAAGCGGGCGGCCATTGCTATGCTTCACTCTCGATTAGACGAGGTTACGTCCGTCTTTTTTTCAGGTTCGTGGGTTAAATAAAGAAGTTCAAAACTAAGGGATAAAGGAATGACAGTTGTGGAAATATTTAATAGTCAATATTAACGGATTTCCATGTAATCTTATACATTTTAATCGTGTCGCCGTCGCTTCTTGTTAAAGCTAAATGTTTTCATGATGATTAAGTAATGTACTGTAGAGGAAAAATAATTCAGTTCATATATTCTCCACGAGTACTCAACTCGTGGTACTTGATAATGAAATCGATTATTTGTTTAATATTTTTGTGCTTGGTGGCATCTTTGGGTAAGTGCTAAGCGACCAAATTCAATTTAATTCAATAAATAATAGTTAAAAAAATTAAAAAAACACGCTTTTACAGAAATTCCAACTAAAAAATAAATAATAGAATAGAATAATAGAATAGATAATAAAATAGAAAATAAATTTGATTTAAAAATCGTGTAATTGTAAAAAAAGCGTGAAGTGCTTTTAAAGATATTATCCCTTCTACTCATTGACACCATGCACCCCACGCTTTTATTATTCTTATTATTTTCTATAAAATAGTGTTTTTTTAGTTTTTTCAAACTATTATTTAGTTTTTCATATTTTATTTAGATTTTTTGAAATGAAATTTTTTAGATTTTTTGAAATGAAATTTAGTTTTTTTTCTTTCTTTATTTTTCTTTAAATATTGAATTGTCATCGATCCTTGATAAGTCTACGAAGTTTGAAAGAAATCTGACCGTTTAAAGCTAATATAAAGCGTGTAATTAGGTTTTCTTTCTTTCTTTCTTTTTTTCTTTAAATATTGAATTGTCATCGGTCCTCAATAAGTCCACGAAGTTTGAAAGAAATCTGACCGGTTGAAGTGGGTCAAAATCAAGTTCAAAGAGAAATTACAAATAAAGAAACAAACATACAGGTGAAGCTAATATTACAAAGTGTGTAAAAATGGCGTATAGTGGACGCGGACGGCAGGTGAGCAGGTGTGGTACAGTGTTAATTATCTTAGCGTTTTGTCCTTCCCATATAGGCGTATAATATTATTTAATACATTATTTTATATATTTATTAAATTTTTATAAGATTATTTAGTAAATTATAAGGAAAGCATTATTTGATTGACAGACAATTTTTATAATTAATAGCTAGAGCTCAGTGTTGTAAGCGGTATGTCGTGTAAAGTGTTAATGTGATTGTAGATGGCAGGTACAGATGTGACTACACTTACTTCCCCGAGGCGGAGGGCTGGCTGAAGCTGCACAGGATACCAGCCAACTGGAGGGAAGCTAGGCTCAGGTGCCATCTAGAAGGTACATCATAATTATACTTTCCAATAATGGAAATCTCTATTTTTAACCGACTTCAAAAAAAGGAGGAGGTTCTCAATTCGACTGTATTTTTTTTTTATGTTTGTTACCTCAAAACTTTGGACTGGGCGAACCGATTTTGATGATTGTTTTTTTAATCGAAAGCTGGTGGCTGTCATGTGGTCCCACATAAATTTTATTGAGATCTGACAATGGCATCCATGAGAAAACCACATAAGTCGTAAATTTGTGTTAAGATGTGCGCGACAAATAGACGAATAACTCAATATCACGCCAACCGATTTCGATGATTCTTTTTTTAATCGAAAGCAGGTGCTTGTCATGTGGTCCCACATAAATTTGAACGAGATCTGAAAAGTAGTTTTTGAGACTTGAAGTCGGTTATTTTTTGTTAGTAAAATTTAGATTAGTTCTGAGTAACATAATTCTTCACTAGACTTGGGAGCAATCACCCTCGTAAAATACACGGTGAAGTGGTTGTTATGTCTTCGTCTGTAATATATCCTTTGTTTACCAACTATCGTAAGTATAAGTATTAAAAAACTTTTACCTTACAAGATAAACCACTTCAAGACGATGCTGGATTTAGAAGTGCATTCTTCATTGTTCATTTGTTTCTTAGTATTTTATTTTTATTTTTATGCATGTAACACTGCCGCTTTATAACGTCATCCAACGTGTACCAGGTGGAAACTTGGCGTCGCCGCTGAATAGCGGTCTGCGGCAAGCGATGCAGACACTCATGGGACAGAGCATGTGTCCCCAGTGCGCGGCATTCACCGGCATCCACGCCACCTTCTCCAGAGGAGATTTCTTTTCCGTTGAAGGTATAATCACCACAAATACTAAGAGAAAAAACCACAAACAAAAGGATAGAAGAAAGATTTTGATTTGAAACTGAATTAAATAAGGACGAACTGAAAGTGAGTATCAATATTCCAGGTGTCCATCTCCTTGAGATTCCCCACACCTGGGCAGCGAACGAGCCAGACAACTTCAACGACCAGGAGAGCTGCCTGGCCATGCTGGCGGACGGCAACCTGGCCGACGTGAACTGCAACGAACCCTACCCCTATCTCTGCTACAAGAAGGCTCCGGCGCACGTCCAGCTCAGCAGCTGCGGTACTCTGGACTACGGTCAGTATTCAGGTGTATTTATATTTTATATGGTCAGTATCGTGTATTAAAGATAAGGAAAGGAAACCTTTTCATATTTTCTAATTGTAAAGGTAATAAAAAAAATTCCAAAATTTTTTTTAATCAGCTTCAACAAAATAACTTTCGATAAGGACCACTTTTTATATTCTAAGAGTTCTCCAACTCTTTATGGATCCCATCGTCAGATAAGTGGATTAAAGTCGGTTACAAAATAAACAATTTTGATATTTTTGATCCGTGGTTTGTTCAGATAGTATCACCTGCCGAACTGAACCATAGTGGTTTCCAATCAAATGTTTTAGAATATACCCTGGACACGCGGACCGGCAGCTGCTACAAGTTCCACACGGTCCCGAGGACCTGGTCCCGAGCGTTCATGGCCTGCGCGGCGGAGGGCGGCCACCTGGCCATCATCAACAGCGAAGAAGAAGCTACGGTATGAGTATACTCTTTAATGACCCGTTTGTCACAAAACATAATTATCACTTGTAAGAAGTAATCGGACGGATTATGTTACTTCTATTATTTTACAAGGGATTTTGCACCTTTAAAGGAGAAAGTATTATTTTACATTTCACAGCATTTTCATGAATTCTCTTTACAGGTGCTAAAGGAACTATTTGCCAAGAACCCAGGCGGCCACATGCTGGGTAACTTCTGGAAGGATGTGGCTTTTGTTGGCTTCCACGACTGGGGAGAGCATGGAGAGTGGCTCACCATTGATGGTGGGTTTATTTATATTGGTAACAAAATATCGGTTATTATTACCAAATCCAGGGCTCTGGGGACTTCTTTCATCCTTGAGGACAATCTATCCTGTCCAGTTAATCGTGTAGTCTGAGTGACAGACACGGCAACGATCAGTTCCTTCTATTGGAAAACGCTGTGGTCTCTACCACTCAGCTAAGTCCTGTCGGCGTTTTTACTGGGAAAACATTTTGCCAACCTGAGCTCCTGAAAATTCACTAGTGATAAACCTGTGGTGATGTCACTCGGTGACGTCACATCGATCTGAATTACGCTATCGAAGTTTTCTGCATGGGTAATACACAACGCTCCGACTAGATCAGTTCCAACACGACCTCGCCTGGCGGGAGATCTCGCTTTTCCAAGGACCTAACTTTACCGATTAAGAGGGTTTCAAAAAGTGTTGCAGTTCTTGTGTTGGAGAGGCAAGTAACAACCAAACAGAGATCCTTTTTATTTTGTGGTCGGAAGGACAGCAATCATGACTTTGAAATGAGTGCCTGGTCATAACTTCGCTCGACTGCTCCTTGGATGGTTGAAGCGCTATAGTTTTTTTAACCATGACATCATGTCTGCAGGCCGTACCTTGAAAGACGCCGGGTACAGCAAGTTCTCCGGTGGCGAGCCAAACAACGCAACCACCGGCGAGTACTGTGGCGCTATCTACCGAAGCGGAATGTACGACGATCTCTGGTGCGAGAACAAGTACGCATTTATTTGCGAGAAGAGGCCCGACAGTCCATTGTGCCCGGGCCAGGTCTAGTCTGAGGTGAGTTTGATGAATAGTGACGTCAATACTTTCCTCTTGCCCAGCATTCTTTTAGCTATCAGCCAGTCTTTAATGAAGGATGTATATTTCCACAACTAATGTACAGATGACTCAATGGTTTGTTTAATCGTTCCGATAAACAATTGACCTCTATATAGGTACAAGGTCTTATAATAGCCCTGAATAGGTGTAAAATAGAAAGACGAAAGTTTGGCAATAATTCATTTAAATATAAATTCAATTTTTAACTAAATATTTGAAAATTGCAGATCAAAGCTAGCAGGAAATAACCACAAAAATCTGTGTCTACAGGCTAATATTATGTATGATAACATGCGTGAATCTGCTTCAGTAAACAGAAGAAAATAATACGTTATCGTTTTCCTTATAAAATTTCTCGCTGTATGTGTCTAACTTAAGAACCATTGTAACTATGTTTCAACAAATCTCGCTCGATAACTCAACAAGATTTGAAAGATTTTACGGCATTTAACGCTTCCCGCCCACGACAGACTTTTTGTGGGATAGATAATCGGGCTGATTTTTCCTGCCATATTATTTCTGATCGACTTTTTGTAGGACGTGTGCGTTGCACTATTGCTATCAGTACGTTCTATTTTTCTCCTACAAAAAATCGGTCACCGATTATCGGCCGTGGGCGGGAAGCGTAATTCGACGAACAACTTTGACAAATAGTGTTGCCGAAAATTAATAGTGACGGGTTAACTGTCGATATTTCAGTGTCGACGCTTGATTCACCGAGAAAGTGAGCGGTGAAAAAACGTTTCGTTTAGACGGGCAATTCACTACGCGGACTTGCCCGCGGGCAGTCGGGCCGAATATAATGACAACGCAACGAAGGAAAATCGCTATAATTGCTGGTGCTGCATTAATATGTACTGTTTGACTATTAGGATATATTATAACGACTTAAAGTTGTTTAAACAACCATTCACGCTAATTTATTAACTCCCTTAATGAAATGAAAACATTGCGATTTTCTTCGTCTAATAAAGAATTCAATGAATCCTAACATAAAAGTGTAAAATAAAAAAATTATAAAAAAAAACGAAAAACCCGACTGCGTAAAAAAAACTAAAACAATAACCCCATTAGTTTAGAATGTTGTTAAAAGTAATACTGAACAAGTAAACCATAGAAGGATTTACAGTCGGGACTGATTTAAATTTTACAGGGCTGCTAGAAAAAACAAACAAGATTTTGATTAGTTGAAAAATTGGTCCCAACTTTTAACATCATTCTAAACTACTGGGCTCCTTTTTCTCTTTTTAATTTTTTTTTACGCAGCAACGTTTTTTGTTTTTATTTAATTTGTTTTAATTCTTTGCTTTTTATTTTCCATAAACATGGATATGTTCTATATTCCGCTAGGAATTCTGTCCAGATTGTTTCATTTTCAGTAAAACTCATTTTATACGCATGTACTCCACATTTCGATACATAAAATCAGATAGGGACGTCTGTCCTAGTTGCTGTCGCTCTCGGGTCTGTGAGCAGACAGCCCGCGGTGACCACTCACATACGGACATGTCTGTGCCCCCGCAGACAAAATGAGATCGCGCGGACAAGCAACAGACAAGTCTGCCAGACTGACTGCAACGGCCCTACACTAGCAAACATTGCACAGTCCTATAGTAGCGAGGCCCGGCGGACTTGTCTGCAGACTTGCCCGTGGGGAGTCTGTCTAGTGAATTGCCCGCTTTAGGCGTATAATGGAAAACCTTTTGCTACGTTGATACTGTTCGATTAATGTATTTGTACTTCTTATCTAATAAAATATCTTCCTTTTAATTTTATTATTCGATGCCAGCTAAAATCAATAAAGATAAGTTGTATTTAATTTAAACAAAATTTTGTCACATTTTACTAAGAAAAATACATTAGGGAACGTTCCCAAACCACGTGACCCATTTTTTACCATTTTTTACCCCCCTCCCCCCCCTCGGTGACCAACCGTGGTATATAAGAAGACCCCCCCCCCTCCCCCCTAGTTTTCACGTGACTTTTTTTTGCAGACAGTTAAAAGAATATAAATTAGTATCTATTGCAGAACTATAATAAAATAAACTTGACAAGAGGATTTCGTACGTTGATTATGTATTTACCGTTATTTTCCAATTTTATTTATTTTTGCCGTTTTTTTAAGATTATTGACTTATTTTTCCTGTAATATTTAAGTAAAGAATTCTGTATTTTTTATTTCAAATGTCAGTATGTAGTTTCATGGGGATGGTAAATTTTTGGCTTTAATTTTCATTCGTTCTTGAATAATTTTAAAACTTTCCATTGTAGAACTATAACAAAAATATATTATTTGAGATCCAGACAACAAGCCCATTTTACCGACTTCAAAAAAGGAGGAGGTATTCAATTCGACTGTTTTTTTATGTTTGTTACCTCAGCACTTTCGACTAAGTTTTTTTTTTATATCTTATAAGTTAATGTTTGACTACTATCCCACCTGATGGTAAGTGGTGATGTAGTCATGGGTGAAGTGAACCGATTTTGATGATTCTTTTTTTAGTCGAAAGCTGGTGCTTGTCATGTGGCCCCACATAAATATGAGCGAGATCTGACAAGTAGTTTTTGAGTTATTTTGAAGTCAGTTATTTTTTGTTAGTAAAATTTCGATTACTTATATTTGACATACCACACGAGATGGTTTGCAAAACAGTTCTTGTTTAATTTTGATTTCGTTAATTTTTTTTTCAAAATTCTGTTGTTTACTTTATAATTCTACCTTCGTCTTTGGGTCACAAAAAAGTACATGAGTACCAAATTTCAACTCATTTGGAGCAGTAGTTTCGAAGTAAATTGGCTGTGAACGGCGGTCGCCCAGACGCACGAGTGATCCTATAAGGGTTCCGTTTTTCGTACGGAACCCTAAAAATAATAATTTCATGACTACGTGAGTGATCCTATAACGGTTCGGTTTTTGATTTTGTTCGTAAAGGAACCCTAAAAACAAACTACTCCGAAACTACTGGACTAAAATGAGTTAAACTTTGATGCTCAAGTTCTTTTTTTGTGACCCAAAGACGAAGGTATTTATTTTCAAAACAAATCATGAAATCAAAATAAATAAAAACTGTTTTGTAAACTGTATCGTGTCGTGTCACTTGTGTCAAATGAAAGGGCTTGTTGTAAGGATCGCAAATATATATTATTATTTGATAATTTTAAAATTATTCAAGAAAGAACGAAAATTGAAGGCGAAAGTTGACCATTCCCCCATCTCCGAAACTACTGAGACTAGAATTTTCATAGTCAGTTTTCAATCAGCACTATATTGTACCTAACTATCTATGGGTGTCAGTGTTTCCACCAGTGAGATTTAAAAGCGCTAGAGTAAACGGTCGTATATAAATAAGTAATGTACAGGAAGTTGGCACCGCACTTTTAAGGTATCGCGATTCTGGCGGTTGTTCTATATTGTTCCAAAATATCGCGTTCGAAAAAAAAATATTCTTCACAAACGTAAAAACAAATTAGGAAGTTCTGGCGGTTGGTCTGGATTGTTATAGATTTATTCTATATTATTATTTTATTCTATATTAATCCAAAATATCGCGTTCGAAGAAAATTTATTTGTAAGGTGGCATCATGTGGGTGAAGTTGGCCCAGTCTTTCCCGTGGAGGGGAATTTGTTTCTCCTAAGCTGATCTCGACGCTTGTGCGCTTTTCATAGCTGATATGGTACTCCAGTGCATGGAATGTTACATTCCAAGCTCTGTGGTACCCGTTGGGGTAAAACCCAAGCCTGGTTTGACTGAAACTGCATTAATTACCTGAAGCAATTTTCTTATCAGGATTGGGTAGAGGCGCGTGAGCTCGGAGGCACCATTGTGAGTCAGCTGAAAAAGAAATTTAATGCTCCTTCGTGGTCCTCAAAGAAGCAGATCACCAAGGCAAAGTTCAATCACATACACAGAACCGACAAGAGACTGCTGACCTATCCGTGTGGCAGCCGAGCGTTTTGGTCTCTGACCAAAGCTATTCAAAGCTATTCAAATGCAATTTCTGTGCATCGTCATTGTCACCAGAATCGCGATACTTTGAAAGTGCGGTGCTAGCTCAAAACTCGCGTTTTTTGGATTTTCTATGAAACTTTCATTCTCAGCCCTATGACGTTTAGGAACAATGTAGAAAAAACCTAGAACAACCTTCAAAATGTTTGTAACTTCAAAGTGTCGCGCCAACTTCCTGGAGGTGAATAAGTATAGCTCGAGAAAGTGGGAAATTCCCTTAGTGGATATTGACCACGTGACAAAAACCTAACCCCCTCCCTCCCCCCTGTGACCAAGCGTGGTGTTTTGCAGACCCCCCTCCCCCCCCCTAAATGTGTCACGTGGTTTGGGAACGTTCCCTTATTATAGAGTTAATTTGATTTTAAAAGTCACGCAAAATATCGATAAGAACATTTTCATAATGTCGATAAGAACCGCAATATCTATGTCCTGGCAACATTTGTGCATTTGTGTTGTCAAAATGGTCCGTCGAATTATGGATTCTATTATAGCGGCACTGGAGCACCGAGAACCGAGAATACAGAAAGTGCCCCGAATGCGCCATATACGCGCTTCGCGCGAGTCGCGCGCGGCCTGCGTGCTTGCATTTCATATTATTTTTGTTCGCGCGCTAGATGCCGTACTGCCAAACGCGCGTGCTGCTCGCGCACTGCCAGCGTGCAGGTACAAGGCACATTAGCGGCGCATTCGCCAGATCTGTACACAATCTTAGGTCTCCTCGATTACGCGGTCCCTGTACTATAGTCCGGTCAATTTAGACCAATAAATGATAGTGAAGGTGCATAAATTCCCAATAAGCTGAAAATCAGTAAGATTGTTCAAAAGATAATTATAAATAAAATTTTTAAGTTCCCCATCATTCCCGTGTATGGAAAAAATATATTCAAGGTCAAAGGTCAAAAAAATTAGTGTTTCGCGATTTTCAGCAAAACGGTAAGTTTTATCATAAAGTACCCCAGACAAAAATTGTAGGTCATGAAATTATCTACAGAAATGTATCAATACTTTTTTTCCTACGAGCCACCTTTTCTGAGATATAACGATTCAAAAAGTTGTAAGTTTTTATCGTCATAATATGCACACGTTTACCCTGCTACCTCATGGTAGTGTACTTAGCGCGTTTTTGAATCTACAACTTTTGTCTGGGGTACTTTATGATAAAACTTACCGTTTTGCTGAAAATCGCGAAAAACTATTTTTTTTGACCTTTGACCTTGAATTTTTTTTTTTCCATACACGGGAATGATGGGGAACTTAAAAATTTTATTTATAATTAATAATAATAATAATAATAATAATAATAATAATAATAATAATAATAATAATAATAATAATAATTTTTATTTCAGAAAAACATTCCATATTGGTAATTTGTTACACTTGAAATTTGAAAATAAAATGTTTAACAAAATTAAAAGTTAGAAGCTACATCAAATTAATAAAATAAAATCTCGTCCTAAACATTCATATAATCAAATCCAATTTCAATAAATTAAAACAATTAAAATTTAATTAAAAATTAATTAAATACAATACAGATAAATTAAAAATTAAAAAACATTAAAACATTAAAAAACATTAAAAATCATCATGTCAAATTAAAATTTAAAATCACAATTAATTCAATTATATTAAAATAAAATAAAATAAATTGATTTAAAATAAAATTAAAATTAAAATTAGAATTAAAATAACAGATTTGTCGGCAAGTAATAAATTCCTTACTTAATTTTAAATATACGGCCCCTAGACCGCATGTGACACGTATTCCAGTGCCTTACCACTGGGCAGTCTGGCCGGTCCAGTATGGTATTCAGGAGACTGTTGGTGCTGTCCCGCACCCGCTGCATCACTGACGCTACGCGTTTCCGTATGATAGTCTGGAAACTATCGACGCGAGCTTCCGTAAACATAGCGGATGCGCTGCAGAAGCGGGGCAGCCCCATCAGCATCCTGAACCCATTGTTATACTGGACTCGTAGGGCGTTGAGTGATCTGCTTGTACATTTGGCCCATAGGCTGCATGTGTAGAAGGTTTGGCAGTATGCTTTAAAAAGTGTGTGTTTGACCTCTGTACTACACCGTGCAAACCTACGCGCCAACATGTTATATCTCACCGCCAACGCCCTACGCTCCCGTTCAATATCCAGGTCATCTGAGAGGTCAGCGCTAACCCAGTGCCCTAGGTATTTAAACTTGGTGACTTTATTTAAGACCGTGCCTCCAAGTTTGACTGGAGGTACGACCCTGGGTGTTCTATTTCCTGCTTTAAAGACAAGGATTTCACTTTTTGTTGTATTATACCTAAGACCGTGAGCCATCGCGTACCTCTCACAAACTCCAATAAGAGCCTCGAGTCCTTTGACTGAAGGGCTAAGCAGAACCATATCATCGGCATAGCTGATGTTATTAACAAAAGTGCCATCAATTGAACAGCCTACTCCGGCTCTGCTGAGCCCTTCAATCAGTCCATTTATATACAGGTTGAAAAGCCGAGGAGAGGTAAGTCCACCCTGCCTCACCCCACACTCCAACCTGTACTCTTTCGAGTATGAGCCCGCCCATCTTACCGTATTAGACTGGTGCTGATACCAATACTTCATTAAGCTGACCACCTCCTTAGGCGTACTAGTCTCCCTCAAGAGCTTTTCCCATAATAAGTTGTACGACACAAGGTCGAAAGCCTTCGACAGGTCCAAAAAACAGCAGTAAACTGGCGTTCCTCGTGAAGCGTAATACTGGACGGTGTGCTTGAGTCGCAAAATTGCTGTTTCGGTGGACAACCCCGGCCTAAAACCGAACTGAGCCTCGTGCAGCTTTATATGCCTCCCGAAAATGCGATCAAGAAGACCGTCCAGCACCTTCGCTATCACGGTCGCAAGCGATATTGGTCGGTAGTTATTCTGGTCGGAGGCATCCCCTGTTTTATTTTTTGGTATCGGTACAACGATGGTCTTCATAAGCTCCTGAGGTAAGTACGTATGTCCCATACACAAATTAAAGAATAAGGCCAGAACTCTAGGGAGATGTACACCCGCATAACGCAGATGCTCCACGCTGAGCCCGTCGTGACCCGGTGACTTGCCCCGCGTCATCTCCCGAATGACAGCTGCGACTTCTTTACTGGTAAAACGTATATACGGTTTAGGCGCAAAATGTCCGATTCGCGAAATGTCCGGCGGACGCAAAATGTCCTATTCGCAGAATGTCCGATTCGCAAAATGTCCTTTTTCCAGAATGTCCTTTTCTCAAAATGTCCTTTTCTCAAAATGTCCTTTTCGCATAATGTCCGATCGTAGGCGCGTTATGAAATAAATGGAAAAAATGATGAGACTGAAATTTAAGATTTGTAACACGGTCGGTGACACAAAAACGACGGTCACGAAAAACGTCCTCACTTGCGCTACTGGACATGCTTCTTCGCCTACAGATCTTTGTGGAATAGGCGTTGAACGCGTCCGCAAGCCACGTCTCAAAAGACTGTGCACACTTATCAGCCGCGGCTGTCAGCCGCGACCGATAGTATGTTTTCAGCTTAATCGGTTCAGCGCGCCGCTGCACTGGCCACGGCTGATGATGTGACGTCACAGTGTGACGTATAACGCCAGTGCGTACGAGGTTCGATTCCATCGGTGTCCGTGTATGTGTATGTACGTGTTGTGAATGTGATAATTAAATGTATATTAAATAAAAAAAAACTTCCAAATTGCAATATTCAAAAAAAAATAAAAAAAATTGCAAAAAAAATCAAAAAAATAAACAAAAAAATCAAAGTAATTTCAAAAAAAAAGGAAAAAAATCCAAAAAAAAACTAATTTTTTTTTCAAAAAACAATATTTAAAAAAGAAATTAAAAAAAAGAAATAAAAAAAAAATAAAAAAAAATCAAAACAATAAAAAAAAACAAAAACGAAATTCAAAAACATTTCAAAAAACAAAAAAAAAATCAAAGAAATTTAAAAAAAAGAACAAAAAAAACAATATTCAAAAAAAGAAATTAAAAAAAACAATATTCAATAAACAATATTCAAAAAACAACTTAAAAAAAATAAAAAACAATATTAAAAAATCAGTATTTAAAACAAAACCATATTAAAAAAACAATATTAAAAAAACAAACTGAAAAAAAAATTGACGGTGGCCCCTAATGATAAGTGAAAAGGACATTTTGCGAAAAGGACATTTTGCGAATTGGGACATTATGCGAAAAGGACATTTTGAGAAAAGGACATTCTGAGAAAAGGACATTTTGCGAATCGGACATTTTGCGAATAGGGCGATCGGACATTATGCGAATCGGACATTTTGCGCCTAAACCGTATATACGTACTACTACCATCGACGGGCCCCTCATCAAGCATCCCCGTCGCGGACACCTCGGGAGCATCCACCCTAAAATACTTCCTAAAAACCTCAGCAATCTGGCCTGGCTCACACTGACCCCCGACGTTCGCAGGCAGGCACGCTCTAGTATCTAACTGTTTTGTACGTTTTCAGAAGCCCCTAAAGTCCTTCCTGGAATGGTGACTAGCTAATATATCCATCTTAATTTGGTTTTCATTATCCTGGCACCATTTCAGTCTGGACTTAAAGCGCCCTCTGGTTTCGCACATCCTTTCATACAAATCCCCGCCACTGGGTTTACCATGTAGTATCCAAGTCTGGAAACTAAGCCTTGCCTCTCCGTGAGCCTCCCTAACATATTTATTCCAGCCTGTCACTTTCTTATATTTCCCATTATTCTTACTTTCCTTACTGATTTTAGAAGCCTTTCTTAGTGCGTCAACAATATTTTTATACATATTATCAATAATTTTCCTATGCTCTAAAACGTTACATAGTTTGTCAGTACAATATCTACATTCTGCTGGAAAAACAATCTCTCTTAATCTGTATTTACATTCGTCACTATACCTATTTATCTGTTGGATGTTCCTATCACCCCACCGTATATAATCATTAGTTGTCTTACTACATAGAGCTTTCGGTATTAAATTACCCCACTTGCATGTAACCTCCAGTGGAAAATGATCCGACCAAAACACATCGTAATGAACCACTACGTCTGCAATAGACTTCGAAGCTGCCTCCGTAACAAGACAGTGATCAAGCCATCTCTTAGCCTAAGAACTCACGGAGCGATTTTTTCCCGCGCCCGCCGCGGTAGCGGGCCCGCAGCTCCTGTAGAATGCAGATTTGTATGTAAAAACGAGCGGCATATTTCACGACGCGGTTTACGCCCGCGGCGGGCGCGGTTCACTCGCGGCGCCCGCTGCACCGGCGGGCAACTTCTAGAACCGCGCGGCTCGCGGTCAGCCGCAGCCTCGGCGGGTTGCTCCCGCACGCTCTGCGGTCGGTTGGCGGGCGACCGCGGTGGGCGCCGGGGGGAGGGGGGGTACAGATCGTAAAACCGCCCGTCTTGCGATATTCGCCCGCCAGGTTTGCGGGCGATAATCGCAACCGCGGCGGCTGCGCTACCGCACAAAACTTCGGTCTCGTGAGTTTTGAAACTTTTTCAAATTACCGCTACCGCGGCGGGCGCGGGACAAAATCGCTCCGTGAGTTCTTAGGCTTACAGTTGTGACTCTCACTAATAAAAGTGTAAGTATTACAAGACAACCCAAGCTTGATCACGTCGGCACACAGCCAGCTTCGCTCATCACAAAAACTTATTAATTCTTTATAAAACACCTCATTAGGATGTGCGTTAAAGTCACCTAGAATATAAGCCGATTCAATTTCACTACTCTCGATTATTGCATTAATTTCACTAAGCACTTGTATAAATTCTGTCAAATTATCCACACTGCCATCATCAGTAGGCATGTACACAGAGAAAACCAGCGAGCAGCGATCCGTCAGACATACCTTAACCGCCGTGAGCCTCGCGCTGTCACAAGGCACTACTGTGACCGATGAGAACACCCGTTTCCTCCACATTATGGCCACCCCACCATATGGTCGCCCCCGCAATGGTCCAGCCGATGTATCCACCGCAGATTTACTAGTGAAATCGAAATTTTGGTCTATCATTCCAATCATCGCCACATCATGCGGCAATAACCAAGTCTCCTGAAGAGCGATTATGTCCGCAGTTTTACATAGCTGCCTTATACCATCAATTGATCTGTTTGCAGACTTGCAGTTAAAACTAAACAGTTTTGTTGTAGGGAAGTTGTTATCCATGATAAAAACAATACTCAGTTTAATAATATATTCATGTAGATATTATTATCTTTTGAATTATCTTGAAGATGAAATTTTAATTATCTTTTGAACAATCTTACTGATTTTCAGCTTGTTGGGAATTTATGCACCTTCGAATGTCTAAATTGACCGGACTAGTATTCCACTTCACAGTTCGTTATTGCCGATTCTAGCTCACAAGCGAAGTTGAATTTGTTAAATTAATTTGTTGTAAATAATTAGTCTGTTGTTTCACAGGTCGGATGCGATACTGCCGTGGACCTGAAGGCAACCTACTGCCGACGCGACATCGAAATTTTTTCATGGATGTCAGTAATTACCTAAATCCAATAAAACAAGTGGAGAGTATATTTTTGTTGATAGTCTTTACGAAATATAAAAAAAAACAATCGGCCAGTTCTTGTTTCTGTATTATCCATCTCCTTTCCCCTCTAGTAATTCCATGTCTGTATAACCTTGCAAAATATTAAGAGTCATTTCACGTTTACACAAGAGGTCCAAAACATCGAGCTTCAAAATCTTAATATGTACCTCTTTTTTACATTTTTAGGACATACTCCTTACATTTAGACCATATATTATACTCCATGATGTAGATGTGTCGCGTGACAAATTTTACAAGGGACTTTATTGAGCGATAGCACGGACGTAAAAAAAGACGGACGTAATCCCAAGAACAAATTCAGTGAAGCACCCATAGGAATACCAACTCTGTATTCGTACAAGTACACACACCCACACATTGACACCATACGGCTACGACATTGACACCATCGCGAATCAAAAATTACAAAATTACGCACACATGGTAAGCGAGCTGTCAGCTGTCAGCTTCACTCTCGATTAGACAAGGTTACGTCCGTTCTTTTTTTATGTCCGTGAGCGATAGTTATTTATTTTCACAATAAAGTTTTAGATGATTAGGTACTCCCCATTCTATGAAGTATTTCTTTATAAAGTCACAATTAAAATCAACTTTTAAGTGAGATCACCTGGACGCGTTGAAACAGCCGCTTCGTTAAAAAGTAAATATTATCTAACATTGTAATATTTGACAAACATACTTATCAAATTTAAAATATTTGTTCTATCAGGTAGGTACTCTGCATATACTTTGTTCTTTACTGAATAAATTCACAAAAAAATCTTACTTACACCCGACCGATACTAAAAACATACTAAAATAACCGGAAAGTACATTAGTATCAAGTATGTCATGTATAGAGTTTATACACCTACACAGAAGTCAATACTATGTTGTCATAAAATGTGAATAAGAAAGACTACATGAATAATAATTATTGAAGAACTTATAGGACGACCTGTAGCCTAGTTGGTAGCGACCCTGTCTGCGTAGCTAGGGATCCCGGGTTCGATTCCCGGCCGGGGCAGATATTTATGTGACAGATAAATATTTTAACTCGGGTCATGGGTGTTATTGTGATGTGTTATAGGTGTCGTCCATGCCACCCGCGACACAGGTAATAATCTACTGTGGGGGTTAAAACAGAAACTGGACGTCCACCGTCCACCGAGCTAAAATTGTGATATCAAGACGCCTTCAACCTTGAACTAATCGTGATGCATCAATGACGCGCAAAGAGGGCCGGTATTGAAAAAGCTGGAAACAAGCCTGTATAATCTAAATTTTACAAACAAAAAATAACCGACTTCAAAATTACTCAAAAACTACTTGTTAGATCTCGCTCAAATTTATGTGGGACCACATGACAAACACCTGCTTTCGATTAAAAAAATGAATCATCAAAATCGGTTCACGCAGTCAAGTTCTGAGGTAACAAACATAAAAAAAATACAGTCGAATTGAGAATCTCCTCCTTTTTTTTAAAGTCGGTTAATAATGTCTCGGAACAAGAAAATAAGAAGTGATCGTCGTATTGCGCTGTACCGGCTTAGAAATTTTATTTGTATGTACTGGATATTCTAGTAGGACTAGATTTTTATCGACAAGGTTTCTATCGAATAAAAATATAAAAAACACAAATCCGCTAACCGTTTTATAGATTTAACCAGCTATCAGTTTTTGAAGCGCTCATAAGTCATAGCCCGGCGGCTTGCGTCGATCCTAAGCGATCGACAAAGTTAAGTAACAGCGGGCGCGTCGGTAGTTGGATGGGTGACCGCGAGTGGCAAAAATTTCTTGAGGGCTTCCGTGCTTCGGCGGGCACGTAAAGACGTCGGTCCGGGTTGTTATTGTAAGATAACAGTCGTTAAGACATGTCGGAGGTCTTCGGGTAGCATGAAAACTTCCGACACTTGGGGCCACTAATCCCTCTACCAATCCGCACTGGAGCAGCGTGGTGGAGTATACTCTAGGCCTCCTCAAGAGTGCTCAGTAGTGGGCCATTAAAGGGTTGAAGCCAAACTGAAGTCAGTTTTTACACCAGTATGTCTCGTAAGTGGCCACTACCACCCACGTCAGTTTTAACTCCAAAGGCGTCACCGAAGGCTTAGGTATATGTGACTCTCCGTAAATCAAACCACGATAAATCATTTGAAACTTGATTAGTTGTGAGTTGTGATAGTTGTTAGTTGGTAAGTGATAAGTGTGGTAGATTTAAAACACCGAGTTCTGCAAAATAATTGATTCTACAAACGGATAAGCTGGACGATCTAGAGCGATCTAGAGAATAGCTGCAGCTATTTCCACCACATGGGACATGCTGTCAGAGCTTCGTCTGTGTTGCAAGCAGGAGAACGTAGTCGAGGCACAAACAAGGTTGAGGAAAAAAAGCAAAAAGCACTTACACCAGGAACCACATAGTACTTAAGCACTACTGACTACGTCTCCAGAACTTAAGAAGGAATTTAGCGTTTACTACAAATTAATAATAAATAATAATAACGCTTCACACTCATAGCCCCACACTAGGATTCCCTGTGTTGTGGGTGCCATGGACAACACACTAGACAAGGACATTCACACCCAGACCGAGAACAGAAATTCAAACTCATCATTCAAATTTCCGCCTCGCTGGGAATCAAACCCAGGACCTTTGGTGCGGCGATCCGGCATGGTAACCATTGCGCCACACGGGTCGTACTAAAACTTGCACTCACCCAGGGACTAATCGTATCCTCTGTCGTTATCATAACGTAGACTTTAAAGATCTAGCATTAGATATAAGTCTGATGTAATTGTTTGCGTAAAACGTGTAGAGATAATGTAGTTGTCAGGCTAGTATTATCATTTGGATTCCAGCTTATCACCATGAAAGTTATTTGGATTCTTTATATTTTTTCGTCCGTACCGGAATCACTTGGTGAGTTAAAAAATGCATATCCTGTTAGTTTAATAAGTAATTTTTTATCAATATTCTTTTAAGCAATGCCGTGACAGAAAGTAAGGCAATCCAGCTAAATAAAAGTAGGTAATAATATTTATTTCATGGCATATTCGTTGAGCCAAAATATGTATCCTATAACAATACCTATTAAATCGGATTGAAGACAGTAAAGGAAACTAGAGAAAGACATTTCTAAATGATACATTGAAATTTTAGTCGATGCTGAATTTTACAAAAATACATGTCGCAAATAGTGTCAATATCCTTGATGAATCTTGATTAGTTAAATCAACAGTTATAAGTATACTTTTCGTGACTGCCATTATTAAAAACTATAATAATATAATATTATCAGCAAGCAAGTTCCGATGTGACTACTCGTACTTCGCCGATGCAGGTGGCTGGTTAAAGGTGAACACCGTGCCGGCCAACTGGTATGAAGCTCGGCTGAGATGTCATCTCGAGGGTACCAAGTTTGTTTAATTTAAAATCTACTTAGTGCCGGCATTAGGGGGGCGCAATGGGGCGCCGGCCCAGGGCGCAAAGTTTGGGGGAGGGGCGAAAAAAATTAAAGATAAAATTCTTAACATACGTTCACATTGCTTCAGCAAAAAATTAATACTTGATTCTGATTTCCGTAACTGGCTGCCGCAATATTCTTGCCCGGCCGGGGTGTCAGTGGCGCCAACGCCGGCACAAAAATCTGAATAGGAAAGTCATTGCGCTTGAATTCACTTAAAAAGTACGTTTAAAAAAAAAGTCGAAACACGTAACTTTTATATTTTCATTTAAAATTAATAAAATTTTAATATTCACCCTGTGTGGGCAGTTAGCATTTGTTTCGATAAAACATTATAACATGAGGAACATCAGGAAACCTGCGCCTTGAAGACTTTTCCATATGTTCAGAAAGTTAGGTAAAATTTTCAAATCCACATTAATTTGGTTAATTTCTGGAGTAGAGGACTATACATTAAGACCTGTTAATCCCTGAAATCCCAGCTAAATAAACAAAGCATCCAGTAGTGGGGTTGTAATGGGTTGCGATAATGAATCACAGATGATTACATTATTTGGATAGAATCAATATTTCTGATCTATGCGTATTTCAAATGGTCGAAAAATAACTCAAAGCTGTGAACAGAAAAAATAACGTCATCCATAATGGAATGAATCACAATTGATTGCACACTGATAAAGTGAGTATTATCACTATTATCCAATGGCTTCAACCCATTAACACCCACTACTGAGCACGGGTTCCTCCTAATGAGAAGACCTAGAATCTAGGTCTACATGATCTACATGATCTAGGTCCTAGATCATACTCCACCACGCGGATTGGTAGACGGATTAGTGGCCAACTCAAATGTCGGAAGTTTTCATGCTTTCCGAAGGCTTCCGACATGGTTTCACGACTTTTATCTTACAATATCAACCAGGACCGACGCCTTAACGTGCCCTCTGAAGCACGGACACGCTCAAGAAATTTTTGCGGTCATCCGTTCAATAACCGACCGCGCGCGCTATTGCTTAACTCGGCCGAACACTTAGAATAACGTAAACCATTGAGCTATGAGCGGGTATTATCGAATAAACTCAAATAAACAATGGTATACATTGCAGCACAGATCCCTTTTTAGGGTTCCGTAGCCGAATGGCAAAAAACGGAACCCTTATAGATTCGTCATGTCTGTCTGTCTGTCTGTCTGTCTGTCTGTCTGTCTGTCTGTCTGTCCGTCCGTCCGTCCGTCCGTCCGTCCGTCCGTCCGTCCGTCCGTCCGTCCGTCTGTCTGTCTGTCCGTCCGTATGTCACAGCCACTTTTTTCCGAAACTAAAAGAGCTATACCATTGAAACTTGGTAAGTAGATGTATTCTGTGATCCGCATTAAGATTTTCACACAAAAATAGAAAAAAACAATAAACTTTGGGGGTTCCCCATACTTCGAACTGAAACTCAAAAATGTTTTTTTCATCAAACCCATACGTGTGGGGTATCTATGGATAGGTCTTCAAAAATGATATTGAGGTTTCTAATATAATTTTTTTCTAAACTGAATAGTTTGCGCGAGAGACACTTCCAAAGTGGTAAAATGTGTGTCCCCCCCTGTAACTTCTGAAATAAGAGAATGATAAAACTAAAAAAAATATATGATGTACTTTACCATGCAAACTTCCACTTAAAATTGGTTTGAACGAGATCTAGTAAGTAGTTTTTTTTTAATACGTCATAAATCGTAAACCGCAAAAAACATTGATCAAAGTTACAACGAACTACAAGAAATTTTATATTATGTTACTTGCTGCTACGGAACCCTTCATGGGCGAGTCCGACTCGCACTTGGCCGCTTTTTAAAGGTATATACATATATACCTTGTATACATTTATAGCTTATAGTTTACAATTAATTATTGTAATGTTTCTAATGATTTTTTTTGTTTTGTTCAATTTATTTACACTTTCTTTTGTTTGATTTATTTGTTTTAAGTAAGTTGTATTTATTTGTTTTAAGATGTTTATGTTTTTGTTTTGCTGATGCTGTGCGGTGAATAAAGATTTTTCATTCATTCATCATTCATTCATTCATTCATTCATTCATTCATATATTCAAACAAATTATTTATATCGTTCTTACAGGCGCGAAGTTAGCATCACCGTTGTCAACCGGGTTAAGTGACTCAATGAAGTCGTACATCATACAGGAGGCAGATCGCAGGTGGGCGGTGTACACAGGAATCCACGCCACCTTCTCCAAGGGGGACTATGTCTCAATTGAAGGTAATATCCACGGATAAAATGCTACCAAACTAACCTATGGTCTACTTTGGACATCTTCTTGGTTATCTCGTAGAGTATCCGTACATCTTACTTCAATTATATTTCTCATGAAATAGACTTTCTAGGAACTACACTCAATAAATTAATTCAGAATATTGAATATAAACAATTCTGAAGCTTATAAAATTACTTTTGGAATTATTCAGAAGTTCCTGGAAAGTCGATGAAAGTTTTCAAACTGTTCCCTGTACATAAAACTTGTTTTGAAATTTTTCGTATAAAAACATATTGGTGCTCTCCAAAAAAACGAGTAGCGAAATCAAATACGATATAATTTTCTCTTCACGTATCAATATACATAGATTCACATGGTATACCTATCCTTCAGGAGTACCGCTCTCCAACATGCTGATCAGATGGGCTGAGAACGAACCCGATAACTTCAACGACCGCGAGAGCTGCCTCGTGATGATGCACGACGGAACCCTGGCCGACGTCAACTGCAACGACACGTTCCCCTCCATCTGCTATCGGAGGTCCACTCATAACCTGGTCATCAACGATTGTGGCACCGTTGATAATGGTAAGTGTAGTGTTTAGAGGGTCAATAATACACACATTTTACTCTGTAATAGGTGAGGTAGGTATTCGTAAGGCGCACGTCTGTACACTCTACTCAGCTCGCAGTCTCGCTGCAGACTGACTATTGTTGCCCGCTTTACACATACACTACATCCCTTCTTTATTTTATAATAAATAATAATTGATTACAACTGTTCGACAGCAATTAATATATTGCAAACATCGAGATAGATCTGACAATAATAAATTATTTAATATACAACGTTTATTTTCTTTGTGTTATTCATTATCATTATTGTTGTACAACATGTGTTTCCCATTTCTGTACATCGTTTTCACCATCAAAACTCACACCACTATGTGAGCGCAGGGTTAAAGTTTGGTGTCAATCTGTTAGCCTCAGTTTGTTATTATTCATCGATATATTTTCCTGTAGCCAATTTAGAATCTTGTAGCTCACTTTGTACTGTCCACATATAGTTTCCCTCTTTTCTTTAATTGAAACATAGACCTGCCAATTACTGTCTCTCACAATACTGCCATTATTAGGGTGAAAAGTATTTTAGTGGAAGTGATTGGAAGCTTCATAAAAAAATTGATCTTGTTCGCATAAGTCAAGTTGGAGATCTTATCTCGCATTTCACTAAATAAAACTCTTGTAGATCATAATTATATTTTTAACAACGTGAAACGTAGCTTTGAAAGTAGATTAACCCAAGCCATTTACCACAGTCGTCTACTTCAGTTATCAAAAGTAACAACATAACTTCTGAAAAATCTCGTGGAAGTCCCTCTATTGTCACGGCTCTCCCAGCCGATATGCATATCCATTGAGTGAATCATATGTGTGCAATATGCATCACCCATACACACCCCAAACTTCACTTCTTCAACTTCATAACTTTCTTTCTCGAGATGGAGACTGATCTCGTATCGTTCAGTATCATGATTACCTATTTATAGGTACTCGACTGGTACATGACTTACAGGTATTTCCCTAACGCTGTCTTGTTTTCTTCAAGACCAAGTGAGAACAAAACTCTTAAATTATTTATGGAAATAACTTTTGCTATTTTGACCTATCGTGATATTACATTCCAATTTTTTTGGTACTTCATTTATATTGAGGGTAGGTCACAAAATTTGAAGGTAATTCAAAATTTTCAAACGTTAATCTTAAGAATTTTGAGTCATTCAACTAGACATAATTCATGATGTCAATATAATATCTACAGTTCATACAACTCGCTCAGCGCATTATAAGAACTCAACTTTAAACAATTTTCCTACGTGACATTGTTATTTCCATCTCGTGTCACTAAGAAATTCAAACTATTTGCCAGCCATTCATTTAATGCCAAGCTATTTAATTCTACCACCACTGTGAAAGTCACAGGCACATTTTTGAGGGTGCTTCATTTCATGGTAAGGGGTAAATGTTGAGAATCTTAGTCATTTAACAAGACTTAATTCATGATATCAGTATAATTGTCTACAGTTCAAACAACTCACTCTGCGCATTATAAGGGTCAACTTTAAACAATTTTCCTATGTGACATTATTATTTCCATTTCTTGTCACTAAGGAATTCAAGCCATTGGCAACCCATTCATTTAATGCTAAGCTATTTGGTTCTACCAGTATTTACACTGTTAAAGTCACAGGGATATTTAGAATAGTACCAATAGAATCTCTAATAATCTTAAAAAAATTATTGCTTGTGAAACTACGATCACAGACCAATTTATTGTATTTTTAATTATTATGCGAACTTGAGTATTCACTTCATTATCTTAATACATGGTTCACTATCAGTTTAGTCAGTTAAGTTATGATTCTCTGGAAATTTGCGTAACCTTTGCTTCCCAGAGGAGTTTCCAATCGTTGACAAGCACTCTGTGTGAGAATGCTTTGTGAGTTGGTGGTCCTACGTGCACGGTTACACCCACTTACACATATGTACATTCGGCTTAGTGTTGTGGCCACTCCAGCTTCTAGATGGAGATCTAGTGCTTTCAACTTCCACAACATCAACGTCACTTTATACTTGATAGATCTGTAATACAGAAATATAAGACCAACGACGAGCCTCGGACTGTACTGCTTTAGAGATAAATCTCTAAAGTTGCTACTTAGCACTGTCATTCAACACTTTTTTTTAGTATCCTTCTTAGTATCTTGGCTAAGTCTGACATAAATAAATCGAACCACTTTGTTAACGCATACTAAATAATTTCAGTATGAACCTTGCCCTTGGTAGGTACTGTAATTGTATAATGTCGTGAAAAGTATGGAAGCTGATTAAAATAACCTTTTGGTCATTAGCCATCACTTGCGTATTTATGTCGATTTTACATGAAAAGAGCGCAGAGAAACACCCAATGTGTTGTCGTTCTGCAGATGGTTCAAGTTGTATGCAAGCCGGAAGCAAGAGTTATCTCACTGAAGGCCTATCATATTACATAGTAATAAGTTGTATCTACATAAAATACAACGTCGTGTTTTATTGGACTAGCCCCATATACCAAAATTCTATTTCTCAGTGTCTCATTGTCTCCTTACTATGGAGACAAAATCATAACTTTGACATATTTCCTTTATTTTTCGGCAGCTCAAAATATTACCATTTACATTGCAATGTAAAGATATTAAATGAAAATGCTATGATCTTCTGAGTCTCTAAGTGCTTATTGCCACATGGATGAACCTTTATTTTTCCAATAATAATAATATATCCAATAAATTATTGCGGATTATATTATCAAAAATTGCAAAAAAAATGAATATAATGATCATAAAAGTTGAGTCCATTACCATGAACCCATAACTGCTGTCGTTCGTCATCATGTGTCATAATCTGCACAAATATGTGATATGTTCACATAATACATATTATACTCGTCTGTAACGAATTATTATAAAATAATGAATCTTCAATGACGGAAGTATGTCATTGTACATTTCATACATGATCAGATTCAAATTTACTTCAAAAGAAGTTATGGAATGTTAACACATTAATGGAATAAAATACCAATAATCACTGTCTTACTTTTGATTCCTTACATAATACTTGAATCCTGATGCCAAATCATCTCTTCACTTGATATTTGCGATTCATATTGATTGGGGTAATTTCCTGAAAACCTGCAATTTGTTATTTAATCCCACGATTTCATATCAGTGAAATATGGCCGATTATGATGGGAATCATCTTCATCAGACATCTCAAATGGTGTCTCATGAATCATATCCAACAGACATCTTTGCCTTTCAATGATATTCATAACGGCATATCCATAAAATATTAATTTGTAAATATTTGCAGCCACTGTGTATGCATGGCTTTTTTCTTATGTAACATTTACATGACTGCGTAGCCTTAAAACATTGATTTATAAATATTTGCGGGTACCGTATATGCATGGCTTTTTCTTATGAAACAGTTACATGACTGCATAGCCTTAAAACATTGATTTATAAATATTTGCGGGTACCGTATATGCATGGCTTTTTTCTTATGAAACAGTTACATGACTGCGTAGCCTTAAAACATTGATTTATAAATATTTGCGGGCACCGTGTATGCATGGCTTTTTTCTTATGAAACAGTTACATGACTGTGTAGCCTTAAAACATTGATTTATAATTATTTGCGGGCACCGTGTATGCATGGCTTTTTCTTATGAAACAGTTACATGACTGCGTAGCCTTAAAACATTGATTTATAAATATTTGCGGGTACCGTATATGCATGGCTTTTTTCTTATGAAACAGTTACATGACTGCGTAGCCTTAAAACATTGATTTATAAATATTTGCGGGTACCGTATATGCATGGCTTTTTTCTTATGAAACAGTTACATGACTGTGTAGCCTTAAAACATTGATTTATAATTATTTGCGGGCACCGTGTATGCATGGCTTTTTTCTTATGGAACAGTTACATAACTGCGTAGCCTTAAAACATTGATTTATAATTGACAGTATACATATATTACGGTATATTATACATATACCACTTGTATACAGAATACATTACAGTATAATGTATAATGCTCTTCACCTCGAATGACTTGCCATAGCAGCAATTCAATATATCGATTAGTTTGGCTTCTTCCTCAGAACTCCAACTCAAGTACCTACTCCGTACCTTAATTTATTTTATGATAATTTTATTGTGGTAAATACCCAATAAATTGAAAACTTTTTTCATTTATTTATGTTTTAGCTATAAAAGCGTTACAATATCTCTGACATTTTAGACGGGACTTTTCTCCATAGTACATCCATCCTTAAATTTTAATATACCTTTTAGGAAATACTCATTATGTTGAATAACTTCCGCAAACACTATATTTTAATGTCTTTTATAATTTGGCTGAACATAAAAATGTTCCACGTCACTTTACCCAGAACTTTGATTATTCTTCTCGAAACAGCCATCCTTGAGCCATTACGAAAATTTTTGAATGAAACAGTGAAATCGGTTAAGCTATCAAGAAATACTAAAGTTCATTTTTATTTATACAAACAAGAAGATAAGTATATTACAATAATAACGTGCTTCTTTTTTGTACACAAGGTATAGCATTCTCCTTACGAGTCTTGTTTAAATTTGCGTGCCCTTTTCAGGCCTTTTTGTACTTAGGGTATATTAACAAGCTCCTTATGAGTCTTGTTTAAATTTGCGTGCCCCTTACAGGCCTTTTTGTACTCAAGGTACATTAAAAAGCTCCTTACGAGTCTTGTTTAAATTTGCGTGCCCCTTGCAGGCCTTATTGTACTCAAGGTACATTAACAAGCTCCTTACGAGTCTTGTTTCAATTTGCGTGCCTCTTGTAGGCCTTTTTGTACTCAAGGTACATTAACAAGCTCCTTACGAGTCTTTGTTTCAATCTGCGTGCCCCTTGCAGGCCTTTTTGTACTCAATGTACAGTAACAAGCTCCTTACGAGTCTTGTTTCAATTTGCGTGCCTCTTGTAGGCCTTTTTGTACTCAAGGTACATTAACAAGCTCCTTACGAGTCTTGTTTGAATTTGCGTGCCCAATCCGGACTTAATACTTGTAACGGGACAAGTGGGATAGACCCGTACAACCTGCGTGAACCTTGACGTAGCTACAATTATCAATATATTTAATTTAATATTGGCTTTAGCGATAAAAATATTAACAAATATAATGCTTCAATATTGCTACGTAATACGGATTTTAAGGTATAATAAACTTTTTACATATTACGTGCATATGCATAACACATTGTTTGTAGCTACTTTACAGGTTCTTCCTTAATATGGTTGTATAGGCAATGATCTTTAAGTGAACTGTATTGGCGTGACCATAATAATAATATTGAACTGCTAATTAATTAGCAAAATTACGTCTAAAACTTGTTTAGATAATCATAATCTTTTCAATTCATAGTAGAACAGTATTTGATTTATGAAAACATTAACCACAGCATTATATTAATAAGTGGGGTAGATTCTCAATCGTTTCTTTCCAAGTTATTGTAAGGGTAACGTGGAGTTTCACGTTTTTATTAAATACCCACCAAATACAAACAAAACTTAGGATATTGTTATTGTGATGCGGTAGCTTTATTTGAAATAAGAAACGAAATAAATTACTCTTTCACATACTACAATTTCCTACAGCAATATCATAGGAAATTTATGGTCTATTTGAAATAATTACTTGAGGCATGGCCCTTTGTGAACAAAATGATTTGCATGGCCTTTTAGTTTTGATGCTTAGATTTTCTGTACAAATATGGCAGTGGTACTTTAGTTGCCAAGTTCTTATTAAAACGTTAACACTCAAATAATTGTTACTTAAGTGCACGCTATTAGGTATCCCCACATACAAATTATGTGGTTGTAATGTAATAATACAGTTTACTTACTTAAATACGAATATAATAGAACACATATTCGTAAGGAATTTGCCTGCCCGAACATTGCATACGCAACCAAGGGCATTACTCCTTCTTTTTATTCCAACATTTTTTTGGTAATTCCTTATTAGTTTTTTCCGTCGTCGCCACTTGTAGTGTTTAGAGGGTCAATAATACACACATTTTACTCTGTAATAGGTGAGGTAGGTATTCGTAAGGCGCACGTCTGTACACTCTACTCAGCTCGCAGTCTCGCTGCAGACTGACTATTGTTGCCCGCTTTACACATACACTACAGTAAGGGTCTTTTAATTATTTATGATTTTGATATAAGGTTTCCTTGGTTCCCAATGAAAATTCAAATGATAATAATTATGATGACAGGACTTCTGTAGGAGCACATAATCATTACATTATTGTAAACTGGTCAATATAATGATCTGTAGAATGCAAGGTTCTGCTACTCACGATTTTTGAATTTTATACCGATATTTCGACCCATTTATATATACGTATCTAGGTCACGGCGGGACTGAAATTGTGAGCAACTATTTGCATTCAAAATGTTTAGTGTCCGCGATGATATAAGTTTAATATCACATGGATGTGTTGCTCCATAATCCTAGCAACGTTTGTTCTTACGTAAACTCACATGTTTACTGTCACCTTAATTGAAAATATTTTTGTTTGCAGAGAAGTACTAATATGTATATCTGTATAGTATTAATACTTCTCTTCGCTTTCGCTTTCTATGTTAAGGGGCATAGACGAGTTAAAACTTCGTCATAGCTAACAAAATCATCTACAGGCGAACAACTACCATTGGCAATCGTTTCTCAGGTTACAAGCAGGACACTCGGACGGGGAAGTGTTACAAGTTCCACACCATCCCCCGGACCTGGTCCCGGGCCTACATGGCCTGCGCGGCTGAAGGAGGCCATCTCGTCATCATCAACAGTGACCTTGAAGCGCAGGTAAAGCCGCATAGGTTTTGTGTAACTTTAACCCTCGGCTTACAAGGTGGGGTATTTTTGACCCCAGCCCGAGACAAACACATCGATTCACTATGTAACAATCGAGCAATATAATGTAGTTGAAATTCCTAGTAGATTAATGATCTCGCTAGAATAGAATAAGTTACATTTGTGTTTTTGTATAAAGTCAAATATTGCTAATTTTTACCCGACTGCGCGACGCAAAGGAGGGTAATATGTTTATCAGTCTATGTTATGTATGTTTGTATATTTGTATATGCATGTATGTTCCTATGTGGGGTTGTAGAGACCAAACAGGTTGACCGATTTTGATGATTCTTACGTTAATCGATTCGTGTTAACCTTGCGAGTGTCACTAAAGACGTGACAGAAATAAAATTCACCACAGGAAAAATCAGACACCATAATGTCTAGAAAAAAAATCAACAAACTACGTTAAGTGGGGTATGGTTGAATAGGTATCCAAAAATTTTTTTTAGATTATTTTCATCTTTTTTCATTTAAAGTGACAGCTTAGGATATACATATAACAATTTAAAGTTGGTTTAACAACCATTCTCGTTCATTTACTGACTCCTTGAATGGAATGACAACATTGCGGACTTTACCGTCTTATAATCCCAATAAAGAAGTCAATGAATAGGATAAAATAAAAAATGTAAAATAAAATAAATATTAAAAAAAAAACACAAAAAACCCGACTGCGTAAAAGCACTAAAAAGAAAAAATAACTCCAGTAGTTCATAATATTGTGAAAAGTAATGTTTAGTGCCTGTGTGAAGTGAATAGCAATATTTACGTATAGATCAACTGAATGCAGTAGGCGTTATTTAGGTGCATTGCATTGTTGTTACCCTCATCTTAGTGTGAAAATAAATTATTCTTGTACTAAGCTTGTATGGCGTGTAGACTACTTAATTTTTGAGTTTTTTCCGAAATTATACGAGTTCAAGTAATTTGAAGTATTTTATTGAAATATTGTGGCACGTTATGTCATCGAAGACATAAATTGGTGGCTCAATGAGGGGAACTACTAAATAACTACGTACAAAATCGAAGCCACGTAACCGCGCGGAGGTTACTTCAAAATCAGGAAAATTCGTCGTTTTTCGTCTGAAGTGGATGGAGCAGAGGTGAAAGGCGTCTGGATACAAAGCTGAGGATCGAAACAGTGAAGCAGCAAAAGCATCACGTCGTGAATCGCGGTCCAACGAAAGTTAAGTGCCCTTTCCTTCACATCTTTCTTAACATAATCCATACTGAATCCAATCCTATTATTGTTCCTTCAAATTACAAAATAGCCTCCACTGCTTCGACTTATTTGCACACTATAAATTCATTAAAAACCTAGGCACCTACTAGTTAAAATTAGATTGTAAATTTTATAATTATTTTGTTGTGTGTATTAATTAGATTCATACCTACATATTTCATACAAAGATATTTAGCATCAAAGTTAGTTATCATACAATTCCACGTAGTCAATTCGCATTTAGTGATCGTATTTGCCGAACAATTCCAGGGGTTTCGACGCGCTGCGTAGCAAGCCTGTTCTTACGCATATCACCGAGCTTCTGGCTTCTGCTGCGCGCGCAGCCGGCTTCCCATCGCGGCGACTGCTACTCTCACCGAAGCGAGGACCGTGAGACTGTACCATTTTCTATTACGTAACGTAGTTCATTGTTGTTTTGGCTTACGTTGTTTTATTTCGTTTATTAATAATAAATTAATAGATACTTCACAATGTCGTCTAGTGGTGATAGCGACACTAAAATTTCCCGTAAATTAAGTGTACTAGTAAGAAAACGTTCTTCAATTAAAGGTCAATTAACGAAATATAAAAATTACTTAAATAACTTAAGCCAAAAGACTTCTCTGACGACCGTCGAGATGGCTGAACTGTCTCTTCGAATAAATCGAATTGAGACGTTGGCAGCTAATTTTGACGAGTTACAAAATGAAATAGAGGTATTGAATTCTGATGAACTTGATGGGGAACTCGAAGAGCGTGAAAAAGTAGAAGGGGATTTGACTAACACAACTGCTAGGGCTAAAACCTTGCTAGATACGTTTAATATCTCCCCGCCCTGTCAAGAAAAGGCTAGCAATAATATCGGATTTCAGTTGCCACAAATACAAATATCCAAATTTGACGGAGTATATTTCCGCTGGTTGGAGTTCCGTGATACTTTTGAAAGTTTAATTCATAGAAATGAGCGCATCTCGCCTATACACAAGTTTCACTATCTCGTTTCATATTTAGAGGGCGAGGCTGCCCGTGTCATATCAAATTTAGAGATTTCGGCCGCAAATTATCCAATAGCTTGGAAATTGATTCGCGAGCGGTACGACAATACACGACTGCTGACTAATCATCATCTTAACGCATTGTTTAATATACAATTATTCACTCGCGAATCGGAGAAGTCACTACGTTTCTTGGTGGATCACGTGACCAAGAATTTGCGTGCTTTAGCCAATCTAGGGCAACCCACGGATAAATGGGACGTTCTAGTTATATTTATGTTGTCATCAAAACTAGATAGTCAAACGTTACTAAAGTGGGAAGAATATCGAAACACATTACGGGACTGTCCAACATTGGACCAATTCTATAAATTTTTAACTGATCGCGCGGACGTTTTAGAGTCATTAAATCGTAACAAAAGCGAAAACTACACTCAAAGTCGTCCATCTAGTTCACGAAATTTACAAACTACACAAAATAATAATACTCACAAAAAATCTAATCAAGTGCAACAATTAAAGTCATATACTACCACTACGAAAGCAAAATCAACTACATTTTTATGCGTAATTTGTGGAGAAAACCATAGGATCTACGATTGTGTTAATTTCAAGAATAAATCCATTAATGATAGGTGGGCGGAAGTTAAAAGGTACAAACTATGTCCTAATTGCCTTAGACAAGGACACCCTGAAGCTGAGTGCACTAGGGGTCCGTGTCGCGAGTGTAAACGGCGACACAATAGTTTACTACATGGTTCATCTAGAAATGTCATTTCAAGTAATGTAGAAAATACTGAACATGAAACTACTGTCAATTTCACCAAACAAAATAGCACACAGGTGCTCTTGTCTACGGCAATTATTGAGATTACCAATCCAAAAACTAAGAGGACCGAACAAGTCCGTGCATTGCTGGATTGCGGTAGTCAGTCCTCGTTTATAACTAAGTCACTTAAAGAAAAGTTACATTTAGATTCAATTCCTATTGATATGCTAAAGGTCGTTGGAATTGGCAACAATTGTTCAAATCATATTGTGGAAAGGTGTAATGTACAACTAACTTCATTGCAAAGTTCATTTAAAATTATTTTATCCTGTTTTGTACTAAATGAATTAACTGGTAACCTACCTAAATCACATATTAACTTGCAAAATATATACTTACCTGATAATATTCGCCTCGCAGACCCCAGTTTCAACCAGCCGGCACCAATCGACGTGCTGATCGGAGCTGACGTCTTCTGGGATATCCTAGGGAGTGAACAAAAGCCTCTCGGTCCCACCAACAATCCTAAACTACATAGTTCTAAACTAGGGTGGCTAATCTCTGGCCCCATACATACAACAAACACACGTCATCACAACACTCACTCTCACATTCAATGCAATCATTCTTTAATTTCCTATCAAAATAAAATACAAAATGAAATAGACAAAATGTTACCAATTTTTTGGGAAATTGAGAAAGTTCCAAATACGAGTAAACCTGTCTTAAACGAGACAGACGAAATTTGTGAAAAACATTTTTTACAAAATACCACTCGACTTAGTACAGGTAGATTTTGTGTGAAACTGCCCTTAGCCGATACACCGGACTGCTTGGGTGACTCCTACAGTACGGCTAAAAGACGATTTTTAAACTTAGAAAAAAGGTTTAAGCGTAATCATAATCTTAAAATAGAATATTCAAAATTCATTAAAGAATATTCGGATCTGAAACATCTCTCAATTTCACCCGTTTACAAGCCTGATTTATCCTACTTTCTATGTCATCAGGCCGTCTTCAAAGAAGATAGCGAATCCACAAAATTACGGGTAGTGTTCGATGGTTCTGCTCCCACGTCGTCAGGTTACTCCCTAAATGACATATTATTGGTGGGGCCGAACGTCCAAGATTCACTTTTTTCCATCTTGATAAGATCGCGACTATACAAGTACATACTTACCGGTGATGTAGAAAAAATGTACCGGCAGGTCCAAGTCGCCCGCGAAGACCGCAAGTTGCAGCTTATCTTGTGGAGAGAGGATGAGTCACAACCCATCAAAACATTACAGCTAAATACACTCACGTACGGAACCGCGAGTGCCAGTTATTTAAGCACACGATGTTTAAAACAATTAGGGGATGAACATGACGATGAATTTATTAAAAATATAATAGTGCATGATTTTTATGTGGATGATTTGATAACGGGATCAAACAATGAGGACGAATTACGCTATATACAACAGGAAGTATCCAAAACATTATTATCAGGCAGTTTCAATTTACGAAAATATAAAAGTAATTTACCTAGTTTATTTCATAATTTTGATATAAACACTCAAGATAACCTAACTATTAGCGAATCATCAAATACGCTCGGATTAGGCTGGATACCTAAATCTGATTGTTTATTTTTTCCTACTAAAGATTTTACTACTAATGACAAGGTAACTAAACGTCACATAATGTCAAATTCCTTTAAAATATTTGACCCACTGGGTCTTTTAAGCCCCGTAATAATTCAACCTAAAATATTCATTCAAAAATTATGGCAATTAAAAATGGACTGGGACGAGCCAGTCCCACGCGACATACAACAGCTGCTGTGGGATCGATATTCTACTAATATTCATTATTTACAAAACTTACAAATCCCGAGATTAGTGTTGTGCCATCTACCTAAATCCGTTGAAATGCACACATTCAGTGATGCCTCGCAGGGTGCATACGGCGCGTGTATATATCTCAGGTCGATTGCCGATAACGGTGACGTAACGGTGAAGCTACTATGCGCTAAGTCTAGAGTAGCCCCCATAGCATCGACCACTATACCTCGCCTCGAATTATGCGCGGCTACTCTCGCCGCTAATTTAACTAAAGCAGTTATCGATTCACTTAGATGTAAGCTCACACGAGTCGTTCATTGGTGTGACTCGAGCATCGTTTTAGCTTGGATAAATAGCGATTTAAAAAAGTTAAAAGTTTTTGTAGCAAATAAAATACGTGAAATCCGAGAGTTAACTAAGGCGACAAGCTGGCGGTATGTGCCGACTGTACACAATCCGGCCGATTTGATTTCGCGAGGAGTAGATCCGTCGCAATTACCTTCCATGGATTTGTGGTGGTCAGGTCCAAGGTTTCTTTTAGAGCATGATTCGAAATGGCCAATCTTAAATCAAAATATTACTTTAGAAGATTTGCCCGAAACAAAATTGCACTCTGTCGTTGTTGTCGAAAATAATATTTTAAATTTTGATAATTATTCTAATCTAAATAAATTAAGAAACATAGTTGCATATGTACATCGATTTATTTTTAATTTACGAAATAAACAAAATAGACGCACGGGTTGCTTATCGGTTGACGAGTTGAATGAGTCATTCCGCACGTTGTGTATTGTCGCTCAACGCGAATCATTTCCGGCTGAATATGAACTGCTCACCAAACAAAAACCCTTAAATTCTAAATGCAAAATTCTTTCTTTGTCTCCTTTTTTAGATAATAAGTTGATAAGGGTTGGTGGACGAATTAATTCTTCGAATTATAATTACGACGAGAAACATCCAATACTTCTTCACTCGTCTCATAGATTGACAAAATTACTTTTTGTAGCAGAACATTTGCGTAACATGCATGCTGGTCCACAGTTGTTGTTGGCGACTGTACGAGAATGTGTGTGGCCAATCAATGGCAGACATTTGGCCAGGAGTACAGTCAACAACTGTGTGCGTTGCAGGCGCATTCGTGGAAAAACATTGTGTCCCAAAATGGGTGATCTTCCGTCGCAGAGGATAATGCCAGATTTTCCCTTTGTAACAGTAGGTATAGATTTTGCGGGTCCATTCTACATTCTAAACCGTAAAGGACGTGGTAGCCGTTTAATTAAATGTTATCTATGTTTATTTATTTGCTTTCGTTATAAGTGTATACATTTAGAGGCCGTTAGTGATTTGTCCAAAAATTCATTTATCATGACATTAAGGCGATTTATCGCGCGAAGGGGAAAACCAGCTGAAATATACTGCGATAATGGTCGTAATTTTGTAGCTTCCATAAAAGAAGTTGGTTCGTTTTTAAACTCTAATATTGAACCTCTATCTCAATTTGCTAGTTAAGAAGGTATTCGGTTTGTATTCACACCTAGTAACAGTCCTCACTTCGGCGGGTTATGGGAAGCCGGTGTAAAGTCCGCTAAATACCATATCAGACGCGTTATGGGCAATAGTCACTTAACGTTCGAAGAAAGGGCTTCCAACATTTTTGTATGGAGCCTGGCATACCTACAAGTCCGCCATTTTGAAAAAACCTCGATTCGGCGGCCAGTGATGAAACATGTGTCAATCGATAGACTAAATGATTGTGATCAAAAAGTATTCAGTGATAAAATGTCGTAAGTGGTATACTTTCTGAGATATTTGAGTTCAAAACCGTAGGAAAATAAAGCAAAAAACATCGTTTCGGCCGATATTGATAAAACATGTGTCAGTCGATAGTCTAAGTGATTACAATCAAAAAGTATTCAGTGATAAAATGTCGTAAGTGATATGGTTTCTGGGATATTTGAGTTCAAAACCGTACAAAAATAAAACATTTGTAATTAATTATCTTTTTATTTCTAGTGTATCTGTAACTGTATCAGTGTTATGCCAGATAAGAAATATTATGAATATTTAGAATAATTACTATATACATATAAAATAACAATATACATAAACAAAATTAAATAAATACAGTTTTATTCAGATTTACATATAAACATCTTATATATTAAGTAAATAAATATTTATAAATACATATATATAACATCTGGTTGAAGACCACGGGCGACAACATTCTAATTGCTTCAGGTAGTGCTGCCGGACTTCTTGAAGGAGCTTTTGGTAGTCTATGATTTTTTGATGTCTACAAGCAAGGAGTTCCAGAACAGTATGAACTGTATTGTGAAGGAATTCCCGAAATAAGCAGTGCTATAGGTTTCCTTTAAATAAACAGGAGAAGACACATTATTCAAAATGGCATAAAATGTTGAGAGAATTCTGAAGTTTTGCCTGTATCAAATGAATAGCCATTTAAGTTAGGAATGGAACTGGGAAATGTGGTCATACTTACGTAAGCCGAAGATATATCTAATACAGTTATTAAGAAGGCGCTCCAATTTATTCAGAAGTTCCTCTGACAAATCTGTACAACACATAGCATAATCAAGGTGAGGGATGACCAGAGTGTTTATGGCGTATTTATGGTTAAGTTTTTATGGCGATACAGCAATTGAAGTGTACCGGTCACTTTTTTCCTTACCTCAGTTACGTTATGTATTATAAAAATTAAACAAATTCGTCAAACAAACAACTTAAGGGTAGAGATAAAATCGCGGGATGGTACTGCTCATGCATAGTGGGAAAAAGAACCTTGTCATGTTGTTCCCATATAATGTGTGTTATATGGTTCTTGGCATGGACTTGACATCAGGAAACATTGCCTTTATCACCAGCGGAATTTTTAGATTCAGTGATTGTCAGACATGATAAACAAGCCAATAGTGAATTTTAACTTTTGGTTTAGAGTAATTGCGAAAGCTGTAGCCGCTGGTGGCAAATAAATTATTTATAAAACAACCTAGTAGTTTGCTTTTGCTTTGCTTTTTTTTAATTCAAATCTACCCGTTATTAATAAATCTAAGTACCTATGCAGCACATACACATATGACATAATATACTTATTTTTCATTATTGACCTAATAAATTCAAAATAAGTAAATGATAATTTTTAATGCATTATTTTTGTACGGTTTTGAACTCAAATATCTCAGGAAGTACATCACTTACAACATTTTATCACTGAATACTTTTTAATTGTAATCATTTAGCCTATCGATTGACATATGTTTCATCAATGTCCGCCGAAACGAAGTTTTTTGCTTTATTTTTCTACAGTTTTGAACTCACTTATCTCAGAAAGTATATCACTTACGACATTTCATCACTGAATACTTTTTGATCATAATCATTTAGTCTATCGATTGACACATGTTTCATCACTGGCCGCCGAATCGAGGTTTTTTCAAAATGGCGGACTTGTAGGTGTGCCAATTAGGTTCGATGCCCTTTCGACTTTATTCGCGCAAGTGGAGGCTATTCTCAACAGTCGTCCCATATGTCCCTTGTCTTCCTCTCCCGACGACCTAATGTCCCTCACTCCTGGGCACTTTCTTATCGGAAGACCGCTGACGGCAGCACCAGCACCAGCCCTGGAGGACTCCAAAGAAAATACGCTCGCAAGATATGCCCGCGTCGAACGCATACGTCAACATTTTTGGCAGCGGTGGCAAAAGGAGTACATAACGGAGCTCCAACAAAGAACGAAGTGGAGAGCGAGCACTGCAAAGCTAAATGTGGGCGATTTGGTCTTGCTCCAAGAAGACTTCGTACCACCGCTCTGCTGGCGTCTCGGGCGTGTCGCCCGCTTGTTCCCGGGTCCGGACGGCATCGCGCGAGTGGCGGACATTACTACAACTAAAGGCAGCGTTCGAAGACCTCTCGTTCGAGTTTGCCCCTTACCAACGGCCGATGAGTTCAGCGGCTGTTGAAAGACTTTGTGGAGCTTTCAACGGGGGGGAAGATGTTTAGTGCCTGTGTGAAGTGAATAGCAATATTTACGTATAGATCAACTGAATGCAGTAGGCGTTATTTAGGTGCATTGCATTGTTGTTACCCTCATCTTAGTGTGAAAATAAATTATTCTTGTACTAAGCTTGTATGGCGTGTAGACTACTTAATTTTTGAGTTTTTTCCGAAATTATACGAGTTCAAGTAATTTGAAGTATTTTATTGAAATATTGTGGCACGTTATGTCATCGAAGACAAGTAATATTAAACAACTACACCATAGAAGAAAGCCATTTTTCAACCAATCAAATCTTGTGTTTTTTCCCAAGCAGCCCTGTAATATTTAAATGGGTCCCGACTGGCGACTCTTTATCCTTCTATGGTGTAGTTGTTCAGTTCTATTACCCTTTTTTATTTATTTTTTTATTTTTTTACATAATATTACTGTTTTTAAGGTTGTATAAAATTATGCGTTTATGATTTTTATGTACCTATAATAAAACCCTTCTATTATTAAACATTGTAATTATTGACAAAAAAATTATGTTCACAACCTAATTATGAAAAAAATCCATATTACTATTACCTAACAATTTTTTTTTCTTTCACCAGATTGTTAGAGAGCTCTTCGCTAAGCACCCAGGTGCGCAAATGCTTGGTAAATTTTGGAAGGACGTCGCTTTTATCGGCTTCCACGACTGGGGGGAGCACGGCGAATGGATCACCATTGATGGTTAGTTATTTGAGATACGGATCATTCACATAAACCTCTAAACACAGAATCGTAGAATAAAGACAATGATATTAAAAAATTTATAGATACGTTATGCCCTTACAGATCAACAAAAAATCTGTTCCGAAAAGAGCTACAACACACACACGTTTATTTTTTGTATCACTACACCAATCACATTCGTATAATACACGAAGGCATTTTAACGCTGTATGTCAAATTTCTAACACTTCTGACAACAACAAAAGCGTGTGTATCGTCTTGTATTGACAGAGCGACTACGAGCAGAACGGTCAATTACCTGTTCTTACGCTCTTCATCGTCCGCGCGCTAATGACATATCTACCTCTTTTTTACATTATAATATCATTGAATAAAGATCGATCAATCAAAATCAATGCACATGAACCTTCACGATTACTTTTGCTGCGAATAAGTTGACCGTGAAAGAATTATTTTTGTTCCATAATTTGTGTGTACGCTATAAAAGTATCTTGGTACATTTAACGACGGTATTACGAAAAGAAATGAGGAATAAACTCCTTTGCACGTCTTTTAAAATTAAAAAGAATAAAAATAACAATAAAACGATATGCAAAACAACTTGAGATGACCAGAAAAAGAATTACATACGAGGCAATAATATTATTCTAGGTTATTAGTAATAACTTATTACATATTATAACATTGGACATGAAAAATGAGGGTTGGATGGGGATATTATTATGTCACGATATCGGGCGCAATGTTACAATGAAGAAAAGGTTGCCTTTGATTAAGGAGTCATCGCCCGCGGCTTCGCTTGCCGTACTTTGAAGTAATAGCCCCATAAAGTAAAGATTTCTTTTTAGAAGGGGAACGGATTTAGGAGATAATATTATTCAAGTTATTTTATAGTGCTGGTTAAAATAATTATAAATTGATGCTTGTAACTGCGTCATGCCAGGGCACGATGAAGTAAAATAATAAATAACTAAATGAACATAGAAACAGAAAAAAATTATCGATTTTAAAAAGAAATGAATTCTATAATGGCAGAAGGCAGGTAACTAAATTCTCATACAATCACATCCTGAAGAAGTTTATGCATACAAAAATGAAATATTACAAACTACCCAAGACCCGAGAACAAACATTTATTTATGTGTCATATAGCCGTAGTGTAACAAATTCACGACCCTTTGCTTTGCAAGCAAGTTTTGACCAACTAAGCAATTATTTTCCGGTAAATTACATCATTTTTTGCTTGATGATCGCTTGAGGATAATGCTATTACGATATTTTGTCGCCTTCTTCGAAACTTTGCGTGTTACAAACAAGATTCTTCATTCAATAACTTTCGTCTCTGACAGCGACTCGGAACTTTTATATTAATTATCTAGGTGTTTGGTACTTATGTACAGTCAGGAAAAGAGAAATAAACATTATGCAACATTAAACATAACGGAACGTTTTTTAACCCTGCAGACCTATTTCGTTGACTGTACTAATCTATTGTAGGTCATTGATAGTTGCCTTTGACCTTTCAAAATTTCACACAGTATTTGGAATCAAAATAATTTTTGAGAATTCCCAATTACTTCGAGGATATTAATTATTTTTTTATTTATATGGTTCCACGGACGTAAAAAAAAGACAGACGTAATCCCAAGAACAAATTCAGTGAAGCACCCATAGGAATACATTGACACCATACGGCTACGACATTGACACCATCGCGAATCAAAAATTACAAAATTACGCACACATGGTAAGCGAGCTGTCAGCTGTCAACTTCACTTCAGCTTGTCTAATCGAGACAAGGTTACGTCCGTTCTTTTTTTATGACCGTGTATGGTTCACCAACATTTCAAAATTACGTAGGTTTATCAGACATTCGTAACAAACAATGATTATGACATTAACGCTCCAACTCAGAGTCACTAACGGTTACTTTAATCGCTCCTTAGTAAAGAATCACAATACAAATTCTGTACTAAGGAGCGATTAAAGTAACCGTTAGTGACTCTGAGTTGGGGCGTAAGACATTAAGATTATCAACGTGATTCAGACAACTATTTTATTTGGATCCAAATAATTCAACGCCATCTGTTGTACGCCCTAGTTAGTTATATTCTTAAGGTATACACGTACATCACAAGTTTATGAAGATTGCATTCGGAATGAGATGTTTGGATCTGTACCGGAATATGTAATCTGGAAGGAATATTCGATTCCCAGGAGTCGCGTTAGTATGCATGTCGCAACCGGTGTCATGACGGATCCAGATCAGTATAAGTTTATTGTACTGTAAAGAAGTTGAGCAAAATGGTAGAAACATGCGATGTATGTTTTCTTGTATGGTACACAAGTATACATGAATCATAAACAAGTCCAAGTTTTCAAGTGGAAGTGGGAAAACTTGTATAAACTTATATTCTGTTCAACAGCAACTTACATTATTTCTGTTTTATTAGAATTTAGAAACACACTTAGCAGTACTAGCACCTATCTGGGGGCACGGCAGTGCCCCCGCCAAGTCGAGCAAAAAAGCGGCACGGCCGTACCATCCTTTTCTCGAAGCAATTCAGGCCATTTTCGACCCCCTATAACTTCGTTGTGGATAAAGCTAGAGGCCTGAATTTTTAGTAACCAAGCAGGCATTGTATAAACACGGTATATTTCAAATTTCATTCAATTTGAACCAGTAGTTTATGAATTATAACTAGTCAAAGTTTCTTAATTTCGTCACTCACTGACTGACTGACCGATCATCAAAACTCTAAGGCACTTCTAGCAGACATAGAAGCTTCAAATTTGGAACACAATTAGTGTTTAGTGTATAGATCAAGGAAAAACTAAAATATTTTGCAATTTCGGTCCAGTTTTCTAGATACATCAACTGCATAAATAACTTTGTAATCCCATATAAATATATAGGATTACAAAGTTACATTTGCAGTTAATGAATTACTGTACCTGTATAAAAAAGTAACATTTGCATTGAATGAATCAGTGTACCTGTATATAATATAATGGAATAATAGGTGTAGATAGGTACCTAGATATAATTATGTTCAAAGATAATTTGTAAAAGGAAAAAAAATAGAACTATCTGCAAAAAGAAATGAGATGCCATCAAAAACAAAACTTGTAAAAAAAACCAAGTCTCGCAACTCAGTTCTTCTACCGTAAAAAGTTGTGAGATCCATGTAATACCAAGTCGGTTAATTTATTCAGTTCCTACTTAAGGGTCCTTCTGTCTTAAGTTATTACGTAATTAGCTAACCTAACAAGTAACAACATCTTATAGTGACCATATTATCAATATTAAAAATCTTTTATGTTTTAAATAAATAGATTGACTTGGCAATCGCACTAAACAGTCAAATTTAATATAATATGTATGTATTACTTGTGAGATGCATTGTGTTTTCATGCGATGGTCAAGTCGATCTATTTATTTAAAACATAAAAGATTTTTAATATTGATAATATGGTCACTATAAGATGTTGTTACTTGTTAGGTTAGCTAATTACGTAATAACTTAAGACAGAAGGACCCTTAAGTAGGAACTGAATAAATTAACCGACTTGGTATTACATGGATCTCACAACTTTTTACGGTAGAAGAACTGAGTTGCGAGACTTGGTTTTTTTTACAAGTTTTGTTTTTGATGGCATAGGATTTTAAGAAGACCGCTGTCTTGTTGTTTTGAAATCGCAGAGTTATGCGGTCCATAATTTGCAGTTGTTACTTGACAACAATTTCATAGTAACCCAATGATATTATTATGTAAAAAAGAGGTAGATATGTCACTAGCGCGCCGACGATGAAGAGCGTAAGAACAGGAAATTAACCATTCTACTGTAGTCGCTCTGTCACTACAAGACGATACGCACGCTTTTGTTGTCAGAAATACTTGACATGTGGCATAGAGTTAAAATGCCTTCGTGTATTATACCAATGTGATTGGTGTAGTGAAACAAAAGATAAACGTGTGTGTGTTGTAGCTCTTTTCAGAACAGATTTTTTGGTTAATTTGTAAGGGCATAACGTATCTATATTTTTTTAAATATCTTTGTAGTAACCATCATTTACTAATATGAACAAAACAATGATAATTATGATGCACATTTTTTATTGTCTAGTATTAATTATAAAGCTGTTCTATTTCGATGTGGTGATATTGTTTTTAGTTTTTCTTGTGTCAAAGTAGAGATGATGACAGGGACTAAAACGGAAGAGAAACATAATTGTGGAGACCCAAAATAAAATTGGAAAAAATTGTATTACAACGGTGATGATCTTCACAAGTCTTTCTCACTCATCCTTCTTTTCTCTAGTATATTTATAATTATGGATAAAACGTAAATTTATTAATAAAATTACAATCGACAAGTTTACCTAAACAGAACCTTTTACAAACATTAATTAATTGCAACGAAGACGATCAATATTAACCGCAACTATCAACAGCTAGTTCTATAAATAGATTCCTGACAACTAAATAAGTCCGTCACGTCCAAAAGCCACAAGAAGAGTGAAAACATTCCCAGCTCGACGTTCCTTTTTATACAGTGCCGCTCGTCCCATCCTAAGGAGTAGGGTGTTCATCTAAGACGGCCGTTCCTGATAGTCGGTCGTCCTCGACCGAATTGCCATTTCTCTCACGAGTCTTTCAAATGGTGGTATTGGTAAGCGTGGTCATCGTCATCATTATCATCAATTTGATTTGCATCTGCAACACACAACACATCATATAAGGATTTGCATAAGTAGTAAAATACTAAGTAGTCAGAAGCTAAACGAATGCAATATGAAGTTTCAAATCTATACTGTACAGCAATAATACTTTGAACTTAATCATAAGATCCAGTACCACGGGCGCAAGCGTGCACTCAAGTGCCCGATAGTAAAGGCCTTGGCAGCTATTTAAGTTGAAAACATAAAATAGGAAAGACTAAAAAAACTTAGCTTCAGACTCATGGACAACACAAAACAATAAAAAAAAACATTCTGGATTACCATGTGAAGAAATGAAGAGAGAGATGCTGTGACAAGCTCGCGTTATCTTGTCAAGACAAGCCCACGTTATCTTGCCTCCAGCTCCAGACAAGCCCACGTTATCTTGTCAAGACAAGCCCACGTTATCTTGCCTCCAGCTCCAGACAAGCCCACGTTATCTTGTCAAGACAAGCCCACGTTATCTTGCCTCCAGCTCCAGACAAGCCCACGTTATCTTGCCTCCAGCTCCAGACAAGCCCACGTTATCTTGTCTTCCTAATACTCACCCTCCTGAAAGAAAGTTGAGCACGTGTCGCCTCGGGATTCCACTCGCCGCGCCAGAGTACCACAGGTAATAGGTTCAGCAGCGGCCTGGGTCTTTTTTTCATACAACCCGGCCAGTAGCTCAAGCTTGTATCGATGGTGCGGGAGGGCGCGAACGACCTTGGAAGGATCACGCATGCCGGAGTCCAATTTTGCGGTAAACTGCGTCGCCTTGTTCACGAACACAAGGCCATCAACTGCATAATATGTATAAGGCTGCCTGCGACCCTCGTTAACGTACTCCTGCTGTCGCTGATTAGCGATGAGCAACTCAGTCGCTCGCTGTCGCCCTAAAGTCAGCAATGCTTCCCTGTTTGGATCAGAATGATTAAGGGCAACATCTCTTACTTAATAAGAGATGTGATTATATAGTCGGAGTTGCGGCAATAATGCCAACGAGTAATTGACGGTGGTACGAGGAGTAAGGATGGCAAAGTGTGGCTCTCCACCCGAGGTAGGTATGATATCGTGTGGCTTTTCTCTATTGGATGTGACGGACTGTTGTTCGACAGCACCGGTGTCGACAATCTACTTTCAATGAATTCAAATCTCAAAAGAATACGATCGTAAACTATGTCACATGAGCTGGTATGGTAAGTACGGTGACCAAAAGAAGCTTCACAACGTCTACTAATAGGTGATCGAGACCTACACGATGTGTCACAGTATCTAGAAGACCTTTTGTGATGGTCAGGCGAATAATTTCGATGGCGACTAGATAATGGCGGTGTGTGACGGTTATTCACACTGCCTTGACGATTATGGCGTGACCCACTCGTACTATCATCACGACGTTGCTTACTTGACAAATCTCGTTCTTCCGATCGGAAAGAACGACCCGAAATTTTATAAAAAGATGTGGGTACTTACAGATTTTTGTCAGCAAAACAACACTGATACTTACGCAACATAACAAACCTATGAAATCAGATGGCGAACAGTCTAATGTGGATTTATTGATCCCACGACTGAAATTATGGATAAAACGTAAATTTATTAATAAAATTACAATCGACAAGTTTACCTAAACAGAACCTTTTACAAACATTAATTAATTGCAACGAAGACGATCAATATTAACCGCAACTATCAACAGCTAGTTCTATAAATAGATTCCTGACAACTAAATAAGTCCGTCACGTCCAAAAGCCACAAGAAGAGTGAAAACATTCCCAGCTCGACGTTCCTTTTTATACAGTGCCGCTCGTCCCATCCTAAGGAGTAGGGTGTTCATCTAAGATTATAATTTCCAGGTACGCCGCTCCAGGAGGTGTACCACCAGTTCGCTGGCGGCGAGCCCAACAACTCGACCACGGGCGAGTACTGCGGGGCTGTCTACCGCAACGGAATGCTGGACGACCTGTGGTGCGAGAACCGATACGCGTTCATTTGTGAGAAGAGCCCAGAGAGCTTGTCTTGCATTAAGAATTAAGAATCTACTTATAGAATTACCAACCCCAATGTATAGGTGTTATAAGAATATTATTCGGGTTATGATTATATATATATATATATATAGTCTATATATATAGTCTATAGTCTATATATCTATATCTATATTCTATATCTATAAAAATAAATACAATTGGCGTGTTTGTTTGTAATATTAAAAGAACCGCTTTTTACTAAGTGAATTTGGATGTAGGTATACATGGTAACAACATTTTTTTAAATTTTTGTCTGTCTGTCTGTCTGTTTGTTCCGGCTAATCTCTGAAATGGCTGGACTGATTTTGACGGGACTTTCACTGGCCGATAGCTGATGTAACAAGGAGTAACTTAGGCTACTTTAATTTTAGAAAAAAAAACAGTTTGTAAGTTATGGTTTTGTATCAAGATGCATTTATTAACACCTAAATATTCGAAGAAAATGAAGCTTACTATAAGAAGCCAGTTCTTACCAGTTATTGCTTTAATAGAAAGCGTTTTACGCTAACTGAATTATGAAGTTTTAGGATTAGAAATTAGCACTTAAACACTAAGGAACTGTTCAATAATTTCCTTTTTTTATACCGGTTAATTTTTTCTTCACAATTAATATCATAAATTACTTACATGGTGGTAAACATCCGATTGTACCTTGTATCGTGGCCTGATATGTTATAGATATGTAACTAAGAAATAACAATCAGAATTCCAAATCTAGGCCTTCCAAGCTTAAATTTTTCAAACAAGACCACCAGCATCCAAGAGTATTCCCACTAACATTAGTTGTACATAATCCGCATGGGCTCGCAGTCTCTTTTCACACGGGCGTCAAAAACGCGCATATCCTGCCGCCTGCTGCCCGCGCGGTCTGCGTCGCGCAGGCGGTAGTTGTGCGGTGCGCACACGCAGCAACCGACGCATGCGCAGAACGCGCAACACGCCTGCACTGCGTCCATTGCGCCTGGCCGTGAACGGAGGAAAAAATGTAAATACTCTTTTCATGTGAAAAGTGGACAAACTCGAGCAGACTACGGTCTGTCCTGATGGGAAGTGGTCTTCACCCATGGACATTTAAGGTTCAAACATCTACTTCATGATGAGGGCCCCAACCGAGCAATGTGGGTGGGTATTTTCAAGTCGAAATTGAATAGAATTTTCCTAAGCTAGTGCGTTTTACCAATAGCGACTTATGATTAGGTCGGATGGTACTATTAAGAAGTTTGAAGTTTTAATACCATACTATGAACGTGCTATGAACGTATCAGGCACGAAAATCAACACGATACGCTTTACTATGTAACTGAAACGGTGACGGTGTTCTAAGCCCGTATCTATACACTTTCGTCGACAATTTTTGATGCTCCGTGCATGATAAGCGACGGTATTGGTCAGTGACGGAACGGTTTAGTGGCAACCGTGACATAATTTTTAATACAAAGAATATTTTTTGGTCTGCAAAATCGCTCAAGTTTCTAGCACAATCAGGATATGGCTTGCTACAGTTGGATAAATAAATGAATAATTAATAACGCTTCACACTCATAACTCCTCACTAGGATTCCCTGTGTCGTGGGTGCCTTGGACAACACACAAAGACAAGAACACATGTTTCATCACAACTCACCGAGTCTGTAAGCCAGCTGAGCATACTTCAGATACGGAGTATCAACAGCATCATCCAGAGGGGCCTGGCATATCCTGACCACTGCTGGCGGGTCTACCACGCCGCGCTCCTTGACGGTGATGCGACGGGTCTTCCCGAAGAGTGGGCAAGGACTGTTCGGGTACACCTTCTGTAAAATACAATTTATGATCTACAATACCTGAATTCTAGACGGTTTGTGCTTTTTTTCAAATGTGATACATTGTTCATGGACAAAACGACCTGACTTGTAACTTTAAATAATGCTAAATTTTATTTGATTACAGAATCTACTTAAAAAAATGTTTAACATCGAGATTATCATCTATACATCTATACATCTATACAAATAAATAAAATTTGGATTGTCTGTTTGTAATATTAAAATAACCGCTTTTTACTAACTGCATTTGGATGTATAGGTACACGGTAGATATACTAAAACATCATTTTTTACAATTTTTGTCTGTCTGTCTGTTTGTTCCGGGTAAACTCTGAAATGGCTGGACCGATTTTGACGGGACTTTCACTGGCAGATAGCTGATGTAACAAGGAGTAACTTAGGCTACTTTTATTTTAGAAAAAAAAATAGTTTGTTAGGCGATACGAAGTTCGCCGGGTCAGCTAGTCTATACTAATATTATAAAGCTGAAGAGTTTCTTTGTTCATTTGGTTGAACGCGCTAATCTCAGAAACTACTGGTTTGATTGGTGAAACCGCGGGGCAAGGCTATGTATCTCATAATAAAATTCTTCATCGCATCCGTTAAACTCATAATGTGAGGGGCACAGGCTATAGTTTACCACGCAGATTTCACCCATATTTAAGGAAATTATGAATAACTCTTAGGAGCTGCTTTTTAAAATTGTGAACCAATAAAGTGTTATTGGGTTAAGTTAATTTAATACAAATTGTGATCTGAAGCAAGCACCAACTTGTTCCACCAGTGGTACGAGAAGGAATTGTCGTTTCTCGTCGTACCACTAAATGTAGTCTATATGTTACCGGATATCTGTATAATGCTGGTATTCAACACAATTCCTAGGAAATGTGTATAATACCTGTGTCGTTTTGGCAATGTATTAAATTATATGAATATTATCACCATTACATAGTTTGCCTAGGTAATGTATACGTTTCCCAACTACTGTACAGAATACCTGCAGGTCCACCGGCAATGAATAAAGTTAGATTTGGGTATGTGTAGTCAACTTGGATGGAGGTTGGAATTAAGAATTTGCTTAAAAACACACTCAAAACAAATTATAACCTGCATGAATAGATATTTTTTTATACATTTTAAATTAATGCTTGACCGAAATCACACTTGATGCTTGATGGTAAGGAGAGATGCAGTCTAGTGGCTCCTACACTACACTGCTCGCCTACGCAGCTTCGGATTTTTCAAAATTGGTGACAGAACCGACTTAGTCAACCCCGACCCCACGTGGTACTAGTCTGCCCTACCCCTAGAGTGAATGTAAACCCCGGAGGCGCGGAGGGAGAGCAGCCCCCGCCCGCTGTAACTAACTGCAGGCACCATGTGAGCCGAAGCGGCTGAGGCTGGTCGCCGCAGGCGACCAAAAAGCCGAAGCTGCGCAGGCGAGCATGGAGTGCCTGCAGTTTGTTACGCAAGGGCGGAGGGGCTGCACTTCCCGCAGCGCCGGAGATGTTTGGAAGCCTTTTTATGTATCAAAAACCCCTAAATTCTCCCTAAAAGTGCATATGTCACCGGAAGATGACTATTTGCAAAGCATGCTGATTGCTGTGGTTACCTGTAATTGTAGGAACAGTAAGATTTAATATGATAAGTAACAACTTGTATTACAAATGATGAAACTGTATCTTATGTTGGTAATCCTATAATAAATAAATAAATAAATAAATAAAGATAACAAGAACCGCAAATTTACAAACCTAGGTTTATAAACAATATACAACCAAATGAATATTACTCTAACTGAAACATTCGCTACTTGAAAGTTGGCCTTTTGAAAAGTGTCATTATAAAAGGCAGACCAAACGTACAGTTGGCAACTGTTAGGTTGGGAAATTAAAAAAAAATGTGATAAGTTGGCAAATGATTATTCGGCGAAATAAAACTCTGCGAAACGTTAGTTGGCAAGTGATAATCGGCCAAACAATTTTCGGCGAAAAGGCAGAGAACCGTCTTTTACACACATTACCAACTACGCATGGAGTATTGTATAGAATGCCTGGGCTAAGTATGAAATAAATAATATTCAAAACGTTACCTGAACGTTTTAGATATTCTATACATTGCCTAGGTATTGTATAGAATGCTGAATTATACAGATATCCGGTAACATATATACATGCAGTGAAGGTAGCTCTACTTAGAAGTGAACATGAAATCAGTTGATCGAAGTGAACATAAAATAGACGTTGTGACTAACATTGGATTTTATTTTTAGTTGCGGTAAAAAGTTTAAAACATTAATTCCTCAACTACAGTAACAATTATCTGGTTTAGGTTACAGTGGCAAAACACTAATTAATTTATCTGAGATTATACCGAAAGCGAAACTATTTGATACAAACTGACAAACCTGATATTTGGAGGGATCGGCCCTCAGCAGGTTTGTAAACAAGAACAAAATGTTTCGGGTGTAAGCTGATATTATGTGTTAATTAGCCGATAACATCCTCACTTGTAATACCCTGAAGAAACGGATTATCAATATAGAAGTATCAGTGTCAAATACTTACTTGATATAAATAGTAGAGGACCCCTCGATCGATTCTGACCCCTGCAATTCCTTATGTATAATAATAATGTTAATCCTATGGTACATACATAATAAACTTATTTTTATACTTACAACCTCGTCGAAGAACGAACTTATTTTTGTATCAAATTCATAACACAAAAATACGACGAAGCACTTCAAGAATTTTTTACTAAGGTTTTAATATTTAAAAGCTTGCGATACAAAATTGAAAGCAAATAACTGTTTTCGAACTATAACATTATGCCATAGGATTACGACGTGGATTGACGTTGTCTACCATTGTAGAAACCTACTGATCCGTGGCTCTAGTGGACAATGAGATGCACACCGTTGGCCATCTTCTAAAGCACTCCGCTAGAGGTTTCCTCTCGAGAAGAAGTTCAGCCGATGTGTGCTGAACCTCGCCCTGCCATTCACGTCTCCGGCTTTTGCAAACAGGGCGACATCTGCAGTTTAAAATAAATCTTGACAATAATAACCGACTTGAAAATTAGGGATAACTCAAAAACTACTTATCAGATCTCGCTCAAATTTAAGGGGGAGAACATGACAAGCACCAGCTTTCGATTAAAAAAGGATCATTAAAATCGGTTCATCCAGTCAAAAGTTTGAGGCAACAAACTTAAAAAAATACAGTCGAATTGAATACCTCCTTCTTTTTTGAAGTCGATTAAAAAGTATTGTTAATGCAGGGTATTAATTGTATAATTATGTTCCGGCTACCCGCTACACAGGGAATCCTAGAGCCCAGGTGACAGTGTGTGAATGTTTGGGCTTCAACCCATTAACGGCCTACTACTGAACAAGGGTATCTCCTCTTGAGGAAGCCTTGAACATACTCCACCACGCCGCTCCAGTGGGACTGGTGGAGGAGTGTGAATGTTTTTTGGATCATGTACCTATTCTATGGATTTCTAATTTTGTTAGGATTGATCAAACCGAACTGGAGACACTTCGCTTGGATGGAAGCTAACCAACGGGCAATGAGGTCGTGTTGGATGGAAAGCGTTATTGCTGAACGTTGGTCTGATGGGGTCTTACAACTTAGCCACGCATTTGTTTTTTCCGCAAGATTTTAACCTATGTATAGAAGTAATCTTCATGTGTGCGCTTTGCGTATCGTTGTATCAACCGAATAATTATTGTAGAAATAATGCAATATTAAGCAATATTAAGATTGGGAGGAATCCCCGCTTTTATTTTAGCCGGCACTGTATCCGGGATGAGGTGGATCGTCTCCTGGTGTGTCGGCTATTTACATAAATAAAGCTAGTTTACTCCAATGATATTTAGCTTTTTTTACTTATAATAATATTGGTTTCTCAGATTAAAGATTGGTTTACGCTAACCGTGAGGTAAGCAACGTCGAACGTCTTCAAAGCATCTACAATCTTTTTGACACTAGATTCCTATGAGAGCACCTTTGAGTAAGTAAGACCTTCCTCTCTAAGAGGAGAACCACGTGAGCTATAGTGGATCCCTAATACTTCAACGTCAACATACTTATAATACTGTGGTTATATAATATTTCCACTCGCTAACAACACGTTACCTAAAAGTTTTTCGAACTCGAAGCTCGAACCTTAATAAAATTTCGGCTGTGTACTAACTTGCAAACATTCTTCGCTGCTTTTGGGTCTCCTTGAAGTTTTGGTAATTGAATCATATTAAATTGTTTCGTGATTGGGGATTCAGAAATTTTGAGGTTATTCTAATTAATTAATCTTGTTGACATGTTGATATAATAAAATTTGACAAAATGTATTATTATTCACAGAATAGGTATTTAAACAGTACGATTAATATTGTGCTCCGATTAAATATCATCGTTCTGTGGAAATTTCGCACATACCCTGTGCACTAAACGCATGAAACAAAGGCGCTGGAAAAAACGTAGTGATTAACACTGAAGTATAATGTCATAGAACAGACATCACGAACAAAATGTGTGTCCCACCGGGGAGTTCTATTTTCAAAATTGAGCCCCCGTTCTCCTTTCAAAATCCAACGAATCCATTGAAAATTGAAGCCGATCGGCGACAATTCATTGGGACATTGTGTTCGCGGTGTCGGTTTTATACTAATAATTCAATGGTGATTATGCACTCTGTGCTGGAACCTATATACATATATCCAGGAGGGCAGTGTTGTAATTTTAGAGGATCTAAAATTAACCATGAGAAGTTTTTGTAAACCGATAGAGAGTATTTATAACTACTATTATAAGTACCTACTATTATTTCTTCTTGTTATAACCAAATTATGGCTTCCATTTTTGCCGCCAAAGTGTGCATTGTCAAAGAAGATACGAAAATCTATTGGCAACTGCAGTAATTAAATATAGTGGCCGGTTTCCTCGCTTGTCAGCTTTAATATTAGGAAATACTGTTAGTTCAGTCAATAAAGTAGTTGTAGAGTGCGTGAGCGGGAACCTAAGTGATTTCTTCAGAAACTTATTCAGGGTGCTTAGGGACAAAACATACTAAAAGTCCCCACGTCCCCACGGGAGGGGGGGGGGGGGGGGGGACAAAGGTCTCAATTTTAGGTTTTTCGCCAATTTCTCAAAAATGGTGCGTTGTAGCGAAACATATTCTATGATGAAATGAAAGCTTATAAAATTCTCTATAACATTGATTCTATACAGTTTTTCCATATTCCCAACCGTTTTCGAGCTACACGCTCTGGAAAAATTAAAATTACAAAAAAAAGTTTTTTTTTCAAATATTCGTTTCCAAATCCAATTCTGTGACTTATAGGTATTCTTATCCTCTTAGATTGTGAGGGTCCTGGCAAATCTTCGTTTTCTGTGGTATCTTCTTCTTCCTCGCCCTCCTCAGTGGTGAGTGGTTGACCCTGGTGTGATCAAATTTCACTAATTATGCGCGCGGCGAAGGACTGCAATTACTTGCAGGTTCCGGCTTATCTAAAATGTGGTTTTTAAGGGTGAATAGGAATTTACTAAGTTAATGCACTTACCATCTTTCACTTTATCGTTACTTACCATCAGGTGGGATTATTGTCAAGCATTATTTATGTATCTATTAACATAACGGTATCGAAATTGATGTTCACTAGCTATTAAATAAAACTCATGCAAATCATTTGTGGCTCGTAAAAGAAATATCACCATTATGTGATTCGTATGCGTGAAACGACAGCACTTTCAGATCATTCATGGTTTTCATACATTTTTAGTGGGAATATTTAGTGCAAACCGATTTCTTTTGGACAAGTATATGACATTAATTTAAGTCGGAATAAACGTAGTGTTTAAGTACTTTGTGGTTGGAATCCTAACCAATAGGAAACGTTACTTTTTATAGGAGATAAAAGAATGGCTTTTGCATGCTTTCGTTGTTCTGTGAAAGTAACTAAATGGTCCTGTTCTGTAGATTTATTTACCTGTGTGTGTCAGCGGTGGCATTCACTGTACTGAGAATTTAACTCTTATCAGTATGAGGATTTCAACACAAAAATGCTCTAAAACACCATTGAAGTATTATTACTAGCGTATAGAACAGACACCGCGAACACAATGTATGTTCCAATGAATTGGCGCCGCGCGGCTTCAATGTCCAATGGATTCGTTCGATTTTGAAAGGAGAACAGGGGCTCAATTTTGAAAATAGAAACCTCCCGGCGGGGACACACATTCTGTTTGAGATGTCTTCTCTATGTATACTTATAACTCAATGTAAAACACAGAGTTTGTACATCACAAATTTATTTAATTTGAGTTATTATTTTTTGTTCATTTCATTGCGATAGAAAGTTGTACGTTTCACGGCAGATCGAGGACGGGTGGGTGACCTGGCGGATCCATTGACCTGTTTTCAAGATAACCAATCGTTATAATAAAAATAACTCTCATTATATGTATAAATAATCTAAATTTTCTTAACAAAAAAAAACGAATTCAAAATAACTCAACACTACTTGTCAGATCTCGCCTAAATTTATGTGGGACCACGTGACAAGCACCAGCTTTCGATTAAAAAAAGAATCATCAAAATCGGTTCACCCAGTCGAAACTTCTGAGGTAAGAAACATAAAAAAATACAGTCGAATTGAATACCTCCTCCTTTTTTGAAGTCGGTTAAAACATTCGACAGTTTCATTTACACTAAACATAGCTAAGAACCATCTCGATCTCGTTAGCCTTCAAACAAAACCTGTAATCCTGTAATCGGCCAATTCGTTTAGGAGCTACGATGCCACAGACAGACATATAAACACACCGAACTTATAACACCCCTCTTTTTGCGTCGGGGGTTAAACACAAAGAATTGTTCTTGAAGTTTAGCAATTAGAGGTTATCCTTCAAACTTTCAACTGACCCTAATGCGGTTAATTGCTTTCATTAAAACAGTTGCATTGAATAAATGTTCAAGTTACTTAGGATGCTGTACGTCCCAATCTCGTAATTCTCTGCACATTTCTTGAACTTCCTCTGTGGGAATTTTCGGTAGTTTCTCCAGAGAAGATTTCACGTTACACGTTTTGCAGACTTTGCTGCAATTACATACTGAAAATTAATTTGAACTTAATATTTTGTCCATACCTACTGTAAGGATTAGAGGTTATATAACATATTATTGTGGCTATTTTTAATGCGATTAGTTCCATATCCAAGGTTTGAAATATTATTTTGTTCGTCTCTTTGTCTTCGCGTGTGTTCCCGCAAATCTCAAAGAGTTTAACTGATTCCAAATTACTGGTAATTCAAATTACCTGTACTATGTTGCTAATTTTAATCTTTACATCTTTGACATTACATTAAATATTTAGAATATACAAAAAAGTTCCCTGTGATACAAGTTTGAAATCACTGTAATTACTGGAAAATCTCTTACCTTCTTCCTTATTAGCACCATGAGGGAGGGGTTTTTCATCAAAATAATCCTGCGAACCAAAGCTGCAGCCCGACTGCGGCAACTTCGACTCAAACGCCCGAGTTATGAGACCTGCAGCATATAAATGAGAAAAGTTCCCGCAAATATACGCCTTAATCTGGACAGCGCACGACCCCACTATTTATATTCAGAAGTCGTTGCGACTTCACAAACTTGTTTTTGAATGAATATATAAATAAAATTTATTTTCGAGTGCCAACTTTATATGACGGGAGATTTTGTTTATGAAATTTTAAGCATTACTGTCTAAACTTTGAAGGATTTTTTATGGAAATTGCCGGTAAACGAGCTGACGATCCACCTGATGGTAAATGGCTATCGTCGCTCATGGACTTCAGAAACACCAAAAACCTGATGCGTTGCGGGCTAAGAACGAGAGAAGAAAAAGAAAGAAAGAAGAAAAGGAAGAAAAAGAAAGAAAGGTCTAGTGTTCTTCGGTTTTATGTACGAATAAATAACTGACAAACGAGCCACCGGATGGCAAATAGTCTCCGTAATCCATAATATACATCAGAAACACCAAATGCATAACCAAAACGTTCTGGCAACACGAAAAAGACGAAAGAGGTTAGAAAAGTACTGGCTTTCAAGCTTGCAGTTGAAACTGGCGGCTGACTCAAGCAAGAATGTTGTAGCTAACCACTAATTAACACAGTTACTATAAATGTCTTGTGATATATTTTGGGATGTTATCATACAAATGAGATTATTATGATCCCCTTCGATATTGGTATTTTCTTACCTACCTACATAGCGGTATTATGACTTTGCTTCCTTACCTTTCTCCTCAACAAACTCAATCATAGACACAGCAGTTTTCGAGGGCTTGAGCTGTTGTTCACATGGTTTTTGTTTTTGAATTGAGGCGAGCTCTATATCACTTGGTCTAGATTTTCTGTCAGAGATATTCGGTTCCTAAAATTGATAGAAGACATACACTGAAACGTAGATTTATAGGACAAGGAGTAACATAATAAAATATATCAACTTAATTGAGACATGAGTGATAGTAGGTACTTCGTAGTGACCATACTGGCTTACCATCGAGTGGTACATTTTTATTTATTTATTTATTTATTTAACCCATTTAGACCTACCGTATCACATGCGGTACACCAGAAGTAATAAATTATTGTTGAGTACCCTGGATAACAATTTGTTTACGTCTATGGTGCATGTCAAGTGGAAGTTATAAACAATACTACAAAAACAGCTTTGTTGTTGTATTTGGCTTTGTAAGGTGTCTACATAATTTTTTTGTAGTGCATTATTCGTTACAGTTTCAAGGTGTCATGAAAACGGTAAAATTTATTTATTGTGTGCGATAGATCCTGTGTTTTTTTAATTTACAGTAAAAATAGACCCCAAACCGCCAATATAACAAATTAGTATATTATTTTTTTATTTTTTATGATATATTTTTTAGTCATGAAATGTAGTGTATCGTATTTGGTACAGTAGGCTCATACACATCACATTTTTATTTCGGGTGTTTATTATTCTATGACATCGTGACACTTTTAGAAGGCGAAGAATTCGGAAATGTATATGGAGAAAATTTATTTTATTACTTTCACCTTCAAATACAAAGGAGAATTTGATAGATGAAGATTCTGGAGATGAAGACAGCGTTCAAATCGATAACCTACCACCAAGCTTACTAAGAACAGAAGCAGAGCTGTATCAATCAAATTCACAAGTCGAAGCAGACGATTTACGAGATCAATCAGAAGGTTTTCCAGCTGCAAAAGATCCAGAACTCCGCGAGCCTCTGCATAAAATAACTGTTTCTCTACCACATTTGATGCACCACCATAATCAAAATATGATAGGAGCTGATTTTTTTTAACAAACTTGTAGCCTCACAATAGGATTCCCTACGTCGTGGGTGCCATGGACAACACACAAAGACAAAAACACTCACACCTAGACCAATAACAGAAATTCAAACGCATCATTCAAATTTCTGCCTCGCTGGGAATCCTACCCAGGACCCTTGGAGCGGCGATGGTATCCGGCATGGTAACCATTGCGCCACACGCGTCGTCAGTTTTCTTTCTTCTTTTTTCGTTGTTCAGATCAAAACATATCGATGCTAAGAACAAGCATTAGCGGCAGTCTTTGATTCGCGGCAAAAACGATACATGATGCCCCTTATTTTGCACTGTATTGATAAGGCTCCATTGAACGCCTGGTTACTTTTTAGATATAATGGTGGCAGTATGGATATGCTAACATTCAGACGCCGTGTAGCTATTGCATTTATCGAATCGAATAGGATGTGGAGCAAACCAAGTTCAAGTCGACCATCGCCACTGACTATGGATACTAGATTCGATGAGGAAGGACAGTAGATATGACATGAAACAACCTCAAAATAAAAGAATGAGATATGGTCTATGTCATCAATTGTGCCCTGCAAGATGCGTTAATTGCAATATTTGTCTGCACGTTGAGTATCTTATTCTTTAGCACACAAATAAATAATTATATATTCTTATTTTATTTTATTTTTTAACAACAAAGACAATAATAACTTTATTCCGGTTTTTGTGAGTTTTGTGTGTCTATAAGCCTACTGCATCACATATGATACGCCTATTTTCAGCACCCTCCCCCCTGAAAGATTTTTTTTTATATTTTTCTTGTGTTCTATGATAGGCTTTAAGAAGATAAATCTAGGAAAAAATATTTGATTTTGAAAAAAATAGTTTCAGGTCTAAATGGGTTAAGCATTTGCTCGTTATTCGTCTGTTTACATAAGAAATACTAACCGGCAAAACAATGAAGTTCTCCAGCTCAGGACAGAAGGTGATGAAGTCCCAGAAAGCGCAGCATTTCTTCTGTATGAACTCAGTATCCTTTTCAGTGGGAGTGAAGTCTACCACCAGACGCTGTGGGGCTAGTGGCTCTCCACACGCACTCTCGCCGAAGTCACTAGAATGACTTTCAGGATCTGGTACCTCTTTGACCTCTCTGGGATTAGTAATCGATACTATGGATCGCATGTTAGTATGGACCGATAACTTGTCGTTGAGGTTCATTATGATTTTAAAGTTAGTAAATAACTTCAATCGTAGATCCCAATTGGTATTTTTGGGAGGTTTATTGATTAGATCACTGTTGAAGTCTAATTTTGAATGACATTATATTATGTCAGGTTTGGCAACGAGATAATAGGTACATTATTGCAATGAGGCTTCATCACTGATTTATCTAGTGTTTAAGTACTCTTTGACCCACATTATTGTAGATTTATTTATTTATTTATATTGACGTCACGTCTTAAAATACTTATTTTTCAAAAAAAGGGTACAACTTAATGCCTAATGGCATTGTCCACCAGTCAACCCTGGGTGGATGTGAAAAGAGCTGATAATAGGTGTTAAATTAAGAAAAAAAAATAGTGTATATCGACTGGCCCTCGTCAGGAAAATAAAACCTAAAGTTAAAAGAAAAAATATTATTTATCTTCGAGATATCCTAAAAAGAGTTATTAGATTCTAAATACCCAAAAAAGCAAAATGTTTGTAATCCAGATGACTTAAAAAAAAAAACTAAAAATTGTTTCAACGTGTCTCATTTCTTTACGTTTTTTGTTGGGTTTTAAAGTCGAAACTATTATCTCGCTGGCTACAACGTATCGATGATCTGGGGGCACGGCAGTGCCCCCGCTAAATCGAGCAAAAAAACGGCATGGCCGTACTATCCTTTTCTCGAAGCAATTCAGGCCATTTTCGACCCCCCATAACTTGGTTGTGGATAAAGCTAGAAGCCTGAATTTGTAGTAACCAAGCAGGCATTGTATAAACACGGTATATTTCAAATTTCATTCAATTTGAACCAGTAGTTTAAGAATTATAACTAGTCAAAGTTTCTTAATTTTGTCACTCACTGACTGACTGACCGATCATCAAAGGCACTTCTAGAAGACATAGAAGGTTCAAATTTGGAACACAATTAGTGTTTAGTGTATAGATCAAGGAAAAACTAAAATATTTTGCAATTTCGGTCCAGTTTTCTATCTAGAAAATTGTATCTACATCAACTGCATAAATAACTTTGTAATCCCATATAAATATATAGGATTACAAAGTTACATTTGCAGTGAATGAATCAGTGTACCTGTATATAATATAATGGAATAATATGGTATCTAGATATTCAAAGGTAACTTGTAAAAGGAAAAAAAGTAGAACTATCTACAAAAAGAAATGAGATGCCATCAAAAACAAAACTTGTAAAAAAAACCAAGTCTCGCAACTCAGTTCTTCTACCGTCAAAAGTTGTGAGATCCATGTAATACCTTAACGTAATAACTTAAGACAGAAGGCCCCTTAAGTAGGAACTGAATAAATTAACCGACTTGGTATTATATGGATCTCACAACGTTTTACGGTAGAAGAGCTGAGTTGCGAGACTTGGTTTTTTATACAAGTTTTGTTTTTGATGGCATTTGGATTTACAGATTTCCATTGGAGAAGGTAATCTCTTACAGGTTACATAACAATTAAACAGTCAATTCCCTGCAATCTTAAAACAAAATTGCTATCAGTGATACTATCGATCATTTCCCGTATTTTGACCGATTCATTTGCATGAGAACAACATTAAAAGTTAGATCAGGAGATTCCTAATGATATGGCTGTCGTAAATCCAATTTATAGTTGGCAATTCCCTCACGGAGTTCGATAACGCCGCCGTATTGCTACAGCAAACGATTATGTGTATGTAAAGTGGCCAGCAGATATTACCATGTGTTATCAATTTTCCAGCTGAGCAACTACGGAGGTAATCCTTTGAAAAGTATAGGGACACAAGGGACTTTTGGGCAACCGTTCGATCGTGGTCATGCGCTATTGCAATCAAGCTATGTTAACTGTAATTCAACCGTAGTTTGCGCACTGAACTGATTCGAGGGTTTGCAGTTACACATAATTATACGGTCTTATTCATAAAAGCTTAACAAATCTACTTTAGCTATTGCACCGTTATGTTTTATCTTTGTCGTTTTTCATAAGAGTGAAAGAAACAAAACACTTAAGCCTATAAGCTTATAAGTTTGCTTGTTTTTATGAATAAGGGGGATAGGATATTGATAATTCTAGCGATCGATAGTTTGATTCCCTGATAAACTGTCGCCAACAAAGTGTCTTCTGATCACTCGCACTAAATATTAAGAAAACCATGTTTCTGAGAAGTAAAGTGCTGAATTTCTGTATCAGTCTTGGCCAAAAATGAATTAAGATCAAGTACCAACAAGTCTACAAACTGAAATTATTGAAAGGAAAGATACAATTTAAGTATCGAGTAACTTGGAGGACTTCGAGGATTATTCTGTTAGACAATCAGAAGGAGAGAGGGCGATGGCGGGTGAGTAAAATACTAAGTCGATGTAGGCGTTGACATCGTTTAACTTGATTCTATCGCTTTTATTGAACCGAACGGAAGTTCTGCTAACTTTGGCTTCGGCGAATAATGAATACAGCAGCAACTGTCATCAGCGTAACTCGAATCAAAGCCTTCGGGGCTCGCTCGACCCATTAGTCAATCTGTAATTAGCTCAGTGTGAGTAAATTCAACTATGACGAACTATGACGCTTCGTTTCAGACATCTACGTACTATTATGTCTTCTGTGGTTTCAGGACGAAATTAGTACTATTTGTTAATGGATGTATGACAATAAAATTGTTTTATTAAGATAACTGTGGGGTGTCAAATTAATTGTGCTTGGAGCACATAATATTTTAATTCATTGTCTTTTTGCATTGTATTTGAACCAGTGACGCTAGTGACGCTTGCGCAGTGACACGACTCGGTCACTTGCGCTAATAAAGTGAAGTTACGCAACACCATCTTTTAATTACCGTCACTCACCTGCATCGGTCTAACCCTACCTACAGTACGGCCGCTGTATCTTGGCGCGTCTGAACATAGGCTTTGCGAACTTTAGCGCATGTAAGACAGAGATGGCAACACGAACATGCTAACGTGTGACTGAGACACAATACACCGCATATCAAGTATTGGCGAATTACGTTACTGCGCAGGCTTCTGCGCGAAGTTCAGACGCGCCAAGATACAGCGGCCGAACTGTACACTCCGGTACTACCCTGGCCATCAGTCACCCTACTCAACTTTACATAACGATAACATATATTTGAGGAGCGATCTAGTTTTTCATATTACTTACAAAGGATATTGCACATAAATTCTTAACCTGTGTAAACTCGTGTCTCACTTCCGCGTGTCCGCGATGATGTAACTTTAAAACTATGTATGTATGTAAATTTGAATACGGTTTATTGATGTAAGCTTCGGGTACATTAGTGTTTATTCCATTTTAATCGTTTTACAAAATATGACAAACATCAATTCAAATCATTCTTTTTAGATATCTTCTTGAATGTATACTCCAATGATATACTCTGGTATTGGTTTCCGAAGTGAGGCGACGGCGAGTACTAGTAATTAATGTTAGAAAGTTAATTACGACGCCGCGACGTTAACCCTGCAGCCACGACGTAAAAAAAAGACGGACGTAATCTCAAGAACAAATTCAGTGAAGCACCCATAGTAATACCAACTCTGTATTCGTACAAGTACACACACACACATTGACACCATACTGCTATGATACTGACACCATCGCGAATCAAAAATTACAAAATTACGCACACATGGTAAGCGAGCTGTCATTGCTATGCTTCACTCTCGATTAGACAAGGTTACGTCCGTTCTTTTTTTACGTCCGTGCCTGCAGCGTCATCCAGCTGAAGAATAACGATATTGTCATATTATGCATATTAACATTTGCATTTAAAGTTGGTGATTCTCGTAACGACATCGGCGCTGCGCGGGGCGGGGCGGGGCGGGCAGAGCGGAGTCCGACACTCCGTAATGGGGAACCAATACTTGAATGGTTTTGTTTAAATTCACCTTATCAGCGTTTAGGAGCGAATCGCAATAATTTTATAACGCTTTATCTTAAGTGTATTTAGAACAAATGTGTGAGAACACAATGTTATGTATTGCTCGTTTTAAGTTTGTTTTATGTATTGGTCTGCGACGTTTGGTTTAGTAATTAGTTGATTACAAATTACACAATGATGTGTACGATACATGATATATATGTACATGTATCATATAAAATGTACCCATTAACGAGCTTTACGAGATGCATGTAAAAATTTAAGATCTGGAGTCTCATTTCAAGTCAGTAAATATAAGTTAAGGATTGGGAGGATCCAGAGGTAGCAATAGATGTCGTTGCTTGACATGACCTAATAGAGTTTGCAATATGCAAGGGCCTCCAGCCGCGCGCATTCCGACAAAACGGATCTATATCGGCTGGATTAGATTGTGTTCATACAGACCACGGACCTGAAAAAAAGACGGACGTAACCTCGTCTAATCGAGAGTGAAGCATAGCAATGGCCGCCCGCTTACCATGTGTGCGTAATTATTGATTCACGATTGAAGCAGTAAAGTGTCAATGTGTGGGTGTGTGTACTTGTACGAATATGGAGTTGGTATTACTATGGGTGCCTCACTGAATTTGTTCTTTGGATTACGTCAGTCTTTTTTTAGGTCCGTGATACAGACTTATTGTTAGTAAACTTTTTACCATGATACGGGTAGGTAACCGCGCCTTGTAATTTACGACGGTATTTCGAATTACTTAAACATGATGACTTACGTAAATATTGTAGTTACTGATGATGGATTTGATCTGTGCAGTTGATTCCGATATCAGCCTACAAAATACATGCCGTACCATAGAAAAATGTACAAAGGCTTTTACAACTAAATATTAAAATAAAAAAAACACCGACATTTTATTTTCGCCACACATCCAGCTAACATTTCGATCACGTCAGCTTTAAAGAACCGCATCAAAATCAGTCCATACGTCCACAGAAACGTGTAACTTCTAACAGCCATCTTTTCGACGGTTTAAAAGTAAAGTAAGTTAGTTACGGATGCGACACGATGAGATTGCATTATAACGACATTGCAGCATCAACCGAAGGTCGGCAATAACGTACACTCAGGGAGATTCGTTGCTCTCCGGCTTATAATTAGATAGAGATCGGCCCGGGGCGGTCAACCCACGGCTAATGGAAGCCATATTAAGCCAATGATATTTAAAAAATATAGATACGTTATAACCTTACAAATCAACCAAAAAAAGAACGGCTGTCATGGGACGGCTGACAGATGTGAAACATCTAAATGCGTCGCCACGATCGCCAAGTCTAAATTGAGGTTTACTCCTCGCGTAAAGATGTTTCACATCAAAAATCTGTTCCAAAGGACAGATGTTTATCTTTCTTCTTCTATCTTGGACTGATTCCAAACACACTCACGTTTATCTTTTGTTTCACTACCAATCACATTGGTATAATATACGAAGGCATTTTAACGCTGTATGTCAAATGTCAAGCACTTCTGTAATTCGTTATTCGTTATTCGTAATTTCGTTAATAATTGCTTGAATTATGAAATAAAAAATAATTGAAGCTAATGCTACCGTAGCCCTCTCCGTTTTATTTAACTCCACGTTTAGTCAATAGCCTGAACCCACTCAGATCTCATTCGACGAGTTGAATGGTGAATGCATAATTAACACGACAAAAACCTATCACTCCGCTCGCGACTTGAATCAGGACGATATCCTGAGGTATACGGGACTCCTTGGGTCAACACCAAGTTCTGGTCGTGCACCCTGATGGCTATTGAAAGAACCAGTGACGCCAGGTTAGATTCAAGATTGATTGTCTTCTGATAGTAAATGATTAACGTCAACTCCCACAAATCGGCAAAAACATGAGCCATGTGTATTATACCGTACTCAAATATTTTACACTTTTTTAAAGTTTTACGCAACTGCTTCAACAAAAGGCTACTAAGCAAGCAGCAGATCATAATTCACGCATGGAGCATTAGAGAAACGAGGGTTTGTTAGAAGCTACCAGAAAAAGCGCATCAGGCAGGACGCAAGAGAGGCAGTTGCATTTAAAATAGATCGTGAAGCCTCCCAATCTCCCCATGTGTATCTGCTAGCCCAAGTTTTTGGTGAGAGATGATTCTACAAAACCTGGAACCTCTGCACAAAACGATCGGATGTTCTAGGATGTCCCATATCAGAGATAAAAGCACTAAACACAAAATGTCCTGCAATTCGAGTCGAGCTCATACTTCTTTTACAGAAGCGATAAAATGATTTTATATCCTTCCGAAGAAACCCAACCCGCATGTCGTACCCAAATGCAGGCAATCCAATATCGCAGGCCACGTATAAATTTCCGAACCGCATGGCATTCGTTAGTTAATTGCGACCATAAATTAGCTTACGACGAGCATGTTCCGTCTACATTAGAAACAATTGGGTTACGAGTATGCAACGTAACTATATTCTAGTCTCATTAACAGAACTATAGTTGAATTATTTTAGGGGCGAAGTTATGTGGTAACTTCTGAGCGAAACAAACAATGTAAACATGGATGAAAATAGGTTTAGTAACACTTATTATATATATCTCACTAGATTCCACCTACGGCTTCGCCTGCGGAAGAATTCACAAACATATAAACGTTCAAATTATCCTACGGGAAAGTATAACGGGATAAAGCCCTTTTTACCCAACTGCGCTACTGTTAATCTATGGTATATAGTTGTTCAGTATTACTTTTAACAACATTCTAAACTACTGTTTTTTTTTTTAGTTTTATACGCAGTCGGTTTATTGTTTTTTTATTTTTTATTTTTTATTCTGGACATGGTCTGCTTGTGTGCCAAAAATCTTAATGCGCGTGATGGTAACCAAACATCCAAACATCTAAACATTCAAATTCCCAGTTATAATTTTATTATGAGGAGGATAGGATTTAGGCGAGAATCACTTTCTGGAGTTTAACTCTTTATCTATAGATTTTATGGGGAGTAAAATCAAACTTTCTCCAGTACCTAATGCGTTATGTTTGTAGTTCGTAACACAGAATCTAGATGGCGTTGGACGGCTGATCAGTAACAACGCCATCTAATGATAATAATAATCTTGGTACATTCTATTCTGGTGATGTGAAACATCATCATCATCATCATCATCATCATCATCATCATCATCATCATCATCATCATCATCATCATCATCATCATCATCATCATCATCATCATCAAACTAGGTGACGGCGTTAAACTCCAGTCACGATGGATACGTGGTCACTGTCACCCATAGACACCAGCAACATTAGACATAGCCCATGTGTTGCCTCAGTTACTGATGGAAATGATGAAAATACCGGTTCTCAAGCCCCCAGCCGAAAAACGATGAATTTAGAGGGTGGTACTGCTAGCTGACGCTAGCACCAGGTAGGCTTCATAGAAAGTTAATAGAATTGTTTATTATGTAAATATAAAAATTACTCAATAATGATACTGATAGCAAAATTCTCAGGCGAAGTTTTGCCACCGAACAGGGGAGGCCGGCTTCTATGGTCTATCGGAATGGGATTGGGATCATTATGTCAATGGGGAGGGTATTTATTCTACGCCTAACGTATTACAGATATCTCACCTGTTTGCGTTGGCCTCATCAAAAACTAATAGGCATATAATTTATCTAATTCGATGAATAAATAAAAATTGCGCGAGTATAACACTAGGCCTTATGTAATGTAAGGATACCTATGTAAAATTCGAAACCTGATAAATTGAAGCGAGAGGCTGAGTTTCAAATATACATTATTAAAGATTGACGCAGCCTAGAATTCTGGAATATAACGAAAAACATATTGAAATACTTGACAAGAATAAGGTTTATCAGCACATCACGTAAAATTTCATTTAATTTGAGGTATACTTTGGGGTTCTATGGTCGACGGTGTCCACTTCCATCAGAAGGCTTAGCTGCTAGTATGTACACTAGATACATATATAAAAAAATAGTGTGCGTGTAATCTTTACGCACGATTGAAGTAAAACTTCTCTGACGTTGGTGACACGTGTTACCAAAAAATTTAAACTTAATTTAATTAAAATAAATATCATAATACAGTTGACTCGTATTTATTAACATAATACTTAACTATAATTATATACTACGAGTAACCGCCCTCGCTTTGCTTCGGTTTTCTTATTTTTTTACAACTTATTGGAATTTTATTAAGGATCCCTAATTCTTTTTTAAATATAATATAGCCTATGTTACTCGGGGATAGTGTAGCTTCCCAACAGTGAAAGAATTTTTGGAATCGGTTCAGTAGTTTCGGAGCCTATTCAATGCAAACAAAAAATCAAATCTTTCTTCTTTATATATTAGTATAGATAATTACTATTTACTATAATTACCGTTATTATTACCGTTAATAAAGATATAATTATTCGTTACCCGGTGATACTTATTTATTCTTGATCTTAAGTCTTGTCACAGATACTGTAGTGTATGTGCGATAGCATACATACACTGTCTCGTGTGTCTCTGTATTAAATGGCAAACGTCACTGTCACTTACGAAGTGGTTACGTACTCAGAGTTGTCCGCTGGTGTCGCTAGATGACGCCTCGCTTGATGATCGAATGAACTCGTCCATTCGATCATCTATTCGATTATTGTATTAGTCGATTACTCGATACATGACCTAACTCAGTACAAGGGAGTCTCTGCAGAGATCCCGGGGTAGACGGATGTGTCCCTATAGTGACAGTGACGTGCCATAGTAAAATGCGTAGACATAGTCGAGCCAGTGAACAGTAATTATATTAATACACATCGGATCTCCTACAGATACCATGTAATTTTAATAGAATTATGTATCTGTACTTTAATTTTGTTTATGGTTTTGTTTTCATTTTCTGCATCAACAGACTATAGAGCATTATTTCCGTCCGAGAAATTATCTGAGTTACTGTCAAGTCGCACCAAAAGAAGTTTTACTGCAAAAAGAGAAGTTGTTGAATTCGAAGTAGCTGCACCTGGACATGGTATTTTTATGCCGTGGATTTTCAAGGTCCGAGACGATTGCCAAAAACTTGCACTGAAAACATTGAAGTATAATGTCATAGAACAGACATCTCGAACAAAATGTGTGTCCCGCCGGGAGGTTCTATTTTCAAAATTGAACCGTTCTCCTTTCAAAATCGAACGAATACATTGAAAATTGAAGCCGGTCGGCGCCAATTCATTGGGACATACATTGTGTTCGCGGTGTCGGTTCTATATGCTAGCAATAATACTTCAATGACTGAAAACGATAAGATGTCAAAACCAATGAGTGTAATCTGATGTTACTTTTTAGGGTTCCGTAGCCGAATGGCAAAAAACGGAACTCTTATGGATTCGTCATGTCTGTCTGTCTGTCTGTCTGTCTGTCTGTCTGTCTGTCTGTCTGTCCGTCCGTATGTCACAGCCACTTTTTTCCGAAACTATAAGAGCTATACCATTGAAACTTGGTAAGTAGATGTATTCTATGAACCGCGTTAAGATTTTCACACAAAAATAGAAAAACAACAATAAATTTTGGGGGTTCCCCATACTTAGAACTGAAACTCAAAAATGTTTTTTTCATCAAACCCATACGTGTGGGGTATCTATGGATAGGTCTTCAAAAATGATATTGAGGTTTCTAATATAATTTTTTTCTAAACTGAATAGTTTGCGCGAGAGACACTTCCAAAGTGGTAAAATGTGTGTCCCCCCCTGTAACTTCTAAAATAAGGGAATGATAAAACTAAAAAAAATATATGATGTACATTACCATGCAAACTTCCAACGAAAATTGGTTTGAATGAGATCTAGTAAGTAGTTTTTTTTTAATACGTCATAAATCTTAAACCGCAAAAAACATTGATCAAAGTTACAACGAACTACAAGAACTTTTATATTATGTTACTTGCTGCTACGGAACCCTTCATGGGCGAGTCTGACTCGCACTTGGCCGCTTTTTCATTATTCCACAATGTAAACTTTAGTTAAGGTTACCCTCAGATTAACTGTTTGCTTATTATTTTTTCATCTGATGCAAAAGGAAGGGGGTTATAAGTTAGGCAAGTCTCTTGTATCCGTGAGTCACATAGGTATATGTGACATCGTATCTCCTAAACGCATGGACCGATTTGAGTGTGGCTTGTTTTAATAGAAAGCCCTCTCGTCGAGATACTTCCTAGCTACGTTTGGTGGAAAAAAATCTTGTCTCTAAGATACACTTACAACAAAGTTAAAGTATTGTACTTGGCTTCAATCCATTGATGGCTTACTACTGAGCCCGGGTCTCTTCTCTTGAGGACGCGTAGAGTATACTCTATCATACAGCTCTAGTGCGGTTCGTTTGAGGAATTATTGAAGTACTGCTTATTTTTCTTTGCAATTCTGCAAAATTTTGTAATTTTTTAATGTTTTAAAGATACTACAGTGCGTGCAAACCCTAGAGGTTTCAACACGGTTCAGTTGTTTCTCGAGTCCCTTCAGCTTTCATAAGAATCCTTTGTGACAGTTTGTAAACGCCGTCGATTTTATTAACTGTTTATTACGTCGTTTTCGAGAGGCTTTGCTTCTAATTCTGGTTCCTGTTTTCAATTAGCCCCTTCTTAGGTACCTTTGAACGTTTGGCTTGAATGGTTCCATTCCATTAGACACAAACCAAAGGCACCTACTTAGTTTACAATAACCGATTAATTATCAAGAAATTTTAGTGTTAGGAAAATAGACGAATTATTGCTGTTGTTATTTCCACCCGAAGACATTTATGTGACAAACAAAAATACTTCCAAAAAAGCTAATTACTATAACTAGGTATTACTTATACCTTTCGGTTTGACAATTAACGAATCAAAAGAACGCTATAAAGCTCGAATGTAGGTAATTACGATATATTTAAGTAAAAATTTATCTTACACTAAAATGGAAACTCTTAATAATTAAAGTAAGTTTTTTTTATTGTTACGCCCCACTGACTCGATCGGCATGAAATTTGACATTACATATTGTCAAAAGCACAGGGCATAAATTACGTCTTATCCACGCACCTAAAAAAAAAGACGGATGTAATCCCAAGAACAAATTCAGTGAAGCACCCATAGTAATACCAACTCTCTATTCGTACAAGTACACACACCCACACATTGACACTTGACTGCTTCAATCGCGAATCAAAAATTACGTACACATGGTAAGCGAGCGGCCATTGCTATGCTTCACTCTCGATTAGACGAGGTTATGTCCGTCTTTATTTCAGGTCCGTGGTCTTATCCAAAAAAATAACGAGCGAAGCGACGCGTATATACCTACTATATTATATATTCGTAATAATACGAAAACCTTAGAACAGAAATGTTAAACGCTTCTGTTTGCAGCGAAACTTTACAGTCAAATAAAAGCGTATTGTTTCGCGATTCCAAGCAACTTGGCTATTTATCTGGTAGACGCATAATACAATTTTAAGCGAAGGAAATGGACAAATAACGTGATTGTGTATACGACAGCTGTTCGCCGAGTTCTGTTTAATGATGTAATTATTATACAACAGTTATTGGTTGGAGAACGAGCAAAGTACAGCTAGCTCCCTTTAATAACAAAATATTTTACTTCAAAATTGGGAAGGAGCCGTTTTCATTTTTAACCGACTTCAAAAAAGGAGGTATTCAATTTGAGTGTATTTTTTTATACATATTTGTTACCTCAGAACTTTCGACTGGGTGAAACGATTTTGATGATTCTTTTTTAATCGAAAGCTGGTGTTTGTCATGTAGGCCCACTTAAATTTGAACGAGATCTGATGAGTAGTTTTTGAATTATTTTGACGTTGGTTATTTTTTTATTCAAAATTGGTTATTTAACCTAATGGACTAGACATTGGTGTGACGTCCCTTTTTGGGGATCACTTGTATTGATATAATCCCCATGGTATCTACTCATAAGTACCTAATATTTATATGAAGGTTACATTCCATTAAGTACGGTTCGCTTCCGTCAAGTGTTTAAAAGAAAATCTGTAACTCGGAATGTGGTTGACGATAAAATTTCAGTACTAAAACGCACCGAAAAAGTACAGGCGCCAATGAAGGCCCACTTAATTTCACACCTTGTAAAATCTTGCAGATAAGTAAAGTAAAGAAAAAACATAATGGAAGTTGTAATTTATTTACTTGAGAAACAAGATATCTAAAAAAGTAGTACAGCTTTTAGCATTTTAACACAAATGTATACACTTTTTAGAAACTTGGTATTTGGCTATCTTGGGAAGCTGGTCGCTGAAGATGGCCCTAAAAATATTAATGAAAATATACGCATTATAAACACTTAAACACTTTTAACATAAAACATCAAAATAAAAACACATCCTTCTCATAACATTATTCATAAAAGGTAAATATCAACCAAAATTTAAATGTGGGCTATCTTAAATGTATGAAGCTAAAAATCAACTATAAAATAAAAACAAACTATAAATAAAATAAAATTTAACTTTGAGATCAACTTTGAAAGTAACTTATCAAAAATAAAAATAAATCAGTTATGTTTTCTAAAAATTTTTTTTAATATCATTCATTGATGGGCTATCTAAGGAATACTGAAAATTAAATTTGAGGTTAATCAAAATATACTTAAATCATTAAAACAAATTAGATGCTACTGTGTACAATTGAGTGTATACAGTTGTACACTCCTAACAAAAAAACAATCTGAAAAGAATCTCAAAAGTGAATTTGCTTAATAGCTTAATCAGAACTTTAATCGCACCGGGCTATGTTTGGGAATTATACTATTTGCCATGATAGGAAATTACACCAGCGTTGAGTATAATCTCGTAAAAATTCAAAAAAGGAAATAAAATAATAACACTCTCCTGTAATTCACTGGTAAATAGATTAAAAATGAATTTTCACACTTTAGAGCTAAGATATTTGTTTTAAATTTGTTAATTTTCAAAAGGATTTAGATAATGAAGGTTATATAACGTGTATCGTCTTAATATGACCAAGCAAACTGCCACACTTGCACTATTGTCTATGGTACAAGTAGCATAAACCTGCGAAATTTCAAATGTTTCGAATAATCATAACTGTATTTTTTTAAAAGTGGGCTATCCTAGGAGCTGGGCCATCTTCGGCGACACTAACTTACAAAAATCTAAAAAAGTTTTTTATATATAATTATACAAAATTAGGCTTAAGCAATTTCTAATTCACTCAAGTTGTATTTAAACTACTACGTTACAGTAGTTTTGTATTACATCTACTTTTCATATCTCATCTATATTTAGCTTGTTGATGAGTTGCAAAAGAAATTTGTTGCCGGCCTGAAGTTTGGCAATTTGATTACTTAACATCTGGGATACATTGATTATACTCGTACATTATTACGCTGAACGGAAAGGGTAATAACAAAATTGTAACTTTATAACTCTTATATCAAAAATAACTTTTGTATTAAAAGTTCTCAGAGATTCCGTGTTCACGATATTATCAAAAGAAAATTTTGTTCCAATGAAACACGAAATTTCAGAAAGTAAGTTGTGAAGTATGTTAAATAATGTTTAACGAGGTGGAATGTCACGCATTTGTTTGTTTCAAATTTTCAGTGACATGTTAATCCGTAAGCCGTACGTATCGTCAGTCGTCACACGTAACGTGTGATAAAATCTAGTGTATGTAGAGGAGTTTCTTTGTGATTTTTGATTTATATCCTTAAAAAAATGGTTGTCTGTAAAGTCGGTTTACGGACGGTAGTTAAACGTGACAACGTCATGACAAAGCTCCGCTCCGCTCCGCCCCACTCCGCTCCGCCCCGTCCCGCTTCGCTCTACTCAACTACGATCGCCTACGGCTCGCCTACGGCATCGGCTACAATACGCCGATCGTAGCCGATCGTGCCTCTCTCTCGCTTTTGCCGCTCTCTCGCTCGCGGAACGTTACATTTTTTCGTGCGTGCGCCCGGCGTTCATCGTTTTAATAGACATTATCACGTCAAAATTATATTTCATAACAATTTGTGAATGGAAATTCTTAAATGATTGCCTTGATCGGATAAATAATTAATAGGTTACAGTTATGAATAGGTAATCTTTCCCGAAAAAATAATTAAATAGGTTACATTGTATAGGCTAAGCTTACTATGTTTTGTTTACAATGTGGCATAATGTGGATTAAACAATTTTTATTTTTAATTTTATAATTATAAATAGGACGGCATGTCTCGCTTCTGTGTAATCTTTCCAGTACAATAGCTCGAGCACGAATATTTGCGAGAAAGTATTCGTATGGTTAACGTAAGCAATTTGTCAAATTTGTATGGCATTTTAGTACCATTTACGTACGATAGGGGCGCTTTTAAAAAAATGCCATACAAATTGCTTACGTTAACCATACGAATACTTTCTCGCAAATATTCGTGCTCGAGCTACTGTATTGAACGCAGTCCGTTAGCTCAATCCAAGTGTTACACTGTTTGTGACAGATACACCAACAAAGTGAAACGATAATGTGTTTGCAGAATTATACGAGTCGGTATAATTATACGAGTCGGTATAGTAAGCGCCTTCGTTTATCTTCGGCTTCAGTAAACCTCTGCTTTAGTAAGAACACAAGACAAAGTGTTGATACGAAATTCATTAATATTGTCAGCCTATTGAAATAAAACAAATACTCCATTTCTTTAAACGTGTCCTATTTGGTAAACAATCTAACAGTTTTTTTATCGTTTTGTAACTGAGCTGATACTGAGTGAAATAAATAAATAAAAAAAACAATTTTATTATTACGAGTTTTTGAACTAATTTAAATTTATATTTCAGTTAAAACTAACATAATAAAAGTAAAAAGACTAATTTAAGTTGAAAGCGAAAGTGCTGCAGCTTAATATCATCCTTTAAACACTTAATTGTCGATTCAATGATTGAAATTAAAATATCGATGTAAATCTGGGGGCACGGCAGTGCCCCCGCCAAGTCGAGCAAAAAAGCGGCACGGCCGTACCATCCTTTTCTCGAAGCAATTCAGGCCATTTTCGACCCCCCATAACTTCGTTGTGGACAAAGCTAGAAGCCTGAATTTTTAGTAACCAAGCAGGCATTGTATAAACACGTTATATTTTAAATTTCATTCGATTTGAACCAGTAGTTTAAGAATTATAACTAGTCAAAGTTTCTTAATTTCGTCACTCACTGACTGACTGACCGATCATCAAAACTCTAAGGCACTTCTAGCAGACATAGAAGCTTCAAATTTGGAACACAATTAGTGTTTAGTGTATAGATCAAGGAAAAACTAAAACATTTTGCAATTTCGGTCTAGTTTTCTAGATACATCAACTGCATAAATAACTTTGTAATCCCATATAAATATATAGGATTACAAAGTTACATTTGCAGTTAATGAATTACTGTACCTGTATAACAAAGTAACATCTGCAGTGAATGAATCAGTGTACCTGTATATAATATAATGAAATAATAGGTGTAGATAGGTACCTATATATAATTATGTTCAAAGGTAACTTGTAAAAGGAAAAAAAGTAGAACTATCTAAAAAAAGAAATGAGATGCCATCAAAAACAAAACTTGTAAAAAAAACCAAGTCTCGCAACTCAGTTCTTCTACCGTAAAAAGTTGTGAGATCCATGTAATACCAAGTCGGTTAATTTATTCAGTTCCTACTTATGGGTCCTTCTGTCTTAAGTTATCACGTAATTAGCTAACCTAACAAGTAACAACATCTTATAGTGACCATATTATCAATATTAAAAACTTTTATGTTTTAAATAAATAGATTGACTTGGCAATCGCACTAAACAATCAAATTTAATATAATATTATGTAGTTATTACTTGTGAGATATATTGTGTTTTCATGCGATTGCCAAGTCGATCTATTTATTTAAAACATAAAAGATTTTTAATCTTGATAATATGGTCACTATAAGATGTTGTTACTTGTTAGGTTAGCTAATTACATGATAACTTAAGACAGAAGGACCCTTAAGTAGGAACTGAATAAATTAACCGACTTGGTATTACATGGATCTCACAACTTTTTACGGTAGAAGAACTGAGTTGCGAGACTTGGTTTTTTTACAAGTTTTGTTTTTGATGGCATATTTATGTACGTCAAAACATTAAACTTTCAAATAATTTTCGTCAGATATTCTTAGTATCTAATTTTTGTGTGAATATTCATTCATAAGTTTCCTCGTGTAGTTATAGCTTAGTACTGCCAAGGGAACTAAGATATTATTCAGATTGGGATACTTACATGACTCTTTGTCTTTTTAATTATGATAGAAATCTATGAAAAATATGTACTGTATGTGTAAATATGTTCTACGATCCAATTTACATAATCGCTTTGGTCGAGTTGCGAGGTATACAGCAATGTAAACCAAAACATACAAACAAGGTGTCGTAAAAGTACGAGTTTACTTACCACTGGTTCAGAAGGCGCCAGTTTTATTACAATCGCAATAAAGTTTTTACTTACTAGAACGTTTTACGACGTGGTTTTAAGTTGCAACTAAAATTAAGTACAACTACTCTCTCGCTCTTCTCTCGTATGAAGTAATTGCTAACCTTACATAAGACTAACAACTATTCCATGTACCAATTACTAGGTTTCAGAAAGGGTAAATAAATGGTACAACAATAAAAGATGCCGGGAAGACATATTTGAAAGAGGTTTCGTGTTCTCGATTCAGTATTTCATTTTTTTTTCCGAAAATGAAATTAACGCAGTCATCTTTTATTTCTCTACACAAAAACAAGTAGGCAGTTTTCAGGTAGTTCCTATAAATAGCACCTCCATCCTTAAAAAAAAAACATAATTATTTGAAAGACGTTTCGTGTCCTCCATTCATTTTTTTTCCGAAAATGAAATTAACGCAGTCATCTTTTATTTTTCTACACAAAAACAAGTAGGCAGTTTTCAGGTAGTTCCTATAAATAGCACCTCCATCCTTAAAAAAAATGCCTGTAGTAAATAAATAAATTCCCACATTTGAATCCATCCATCCAATATGATCGATCTCGCGTTTTCTAGATCTAACGCACTTCTTCTTTTTCATTTATTTATTTACAAGCATACATAAATAAATATTTTAATCAATAAAATTATTAGTCAGTCAGCCAGATGTTTAACAATGATTGTATAAAATAAAAGAATAAAAATTGGAAATTCAAAGCTCCTGAATACGCGAAATATAAAAAATATATTTTATACTTTTGTAGGCAAAAATTTATTACATATGTTTTATGGCGCGGAAAAAACTCTTCGAAATTGAATTCGCCAGGTGTTTCACTTCTATACGTGTCGCAAAGCGCTACCGAGTGGGGCGCGAACTGACGCATGGCGGATTTAAGTTGGATTTTAGGTAACAATCAATAAATATTGTATGTGGTTTAAAAAAACATTTACTGAAAAATATATAATTATGTTTACAAGTTTTTGGAACGAAGTTCCTTATCGCGCGTTGCGAAAGGGGGCTAGACGGAAAAAATTAAGAGGAAAAGTTGTAACGACACTTTTTGCCGTCGTTTATTAATTAAAGGGAGTTACTAGGCGACCAGAAGTGTTCGAGGGTGCGAGTAATACTGTACAATCATAGTATGTGGCTGTCTTATTTACTCTTCGGTATTTAGCATAGGCACAACAGGGATATTACGGTCATGCACATTATATATCGTGATATTGACGTCTCTGTTGTGCCTATGCTAAATACCGAAGAGTGAATAAGACAGCCACATACTATGATTGTACAGAATTACTGATGTCGCACCTTCGAAGACTTCTGGTCGCTTAGTACTAATCGAAAGGAACTTCGTTCCATCCGGGTGTCCCGTGACACCTCTCGTTTTTTTTTTACCTTAAATTACTAATATCACATCATATACATATTTATGTGAAAGTTGTGAAGTTATTTGGATGTTTGTCTTTTTATACGCGCTATTCTGCTATCCCAAGAAGGAATTCAGTAAATATCATATTATACTTGTAACTCACCCCTGAAGCACCTTTTTTTTCACAGGAATTATAATATTATAGCCTTATGGAGGCCATACACGATCAAGTGTACTTGTCAAGTCTGTAGTTTGACTTGACGCGGCATCCAGTAAACTTGATCGTGTATGGCCACGGTATAGCTATCTGGCCATATAGCTGTCTCATGCACACTGGATGCCACGTCAAGTCAAACTGCAAATTTGACAAGTCAAAGTGCAAACTTGACAAGTACACTTGATCGTGTATGGCCTCGATTAATGTGGCTATCATAAACACACAAAAATATTTTTTTCAAATTCGACCAGCAGTTCCGGAGATAAGCGCATTCAAACAAACAAAACAAAACTCTTCAGATTTATTATATACGAGTATATCTGTAAGTCTGTCTTATAAGTATCTGACATATTTAAAAACCCTGATATCCCTTTCTAAGGTCTAGCTTCAAATCATCTAAAGTAAACTATAATATCTCAAAGTTACTTGATCATAACAAAATACAGTCTACTAGCTGCCCGGACAGACTTCGTTCTGTCAAAAGTTTTTTTTATTTTGAGATGTAAGCTATCCTATCTTTCAAGTTGGATCGAACTGCACACGGTGTGCAAATTTAATTAAAATCGGTTCAGTAGTTTAGGAGTCCATCGCGGACAAACAACGTGACACGTAATTTATATATATCGGCGCGGCGTATAATGTGATCGATTTGAATAATTGCTACTTAAACGATTATTATTGTAAATTGAGCGGGTAACACCGAATAGAGTTGTATGTGTCATGGCGACGTCTGGCAACCCTGGCAGAGGCCATTCGTGATGTGAGGCCGGTCGCATGAGTATGTACAAAACTATTGGCTCATATTTCTGCAATCTTCTATTATTTTGTGTTGTATAGTTGTTACAGTGTTAATTGTAATAAAATGATTGTAATACGATATCTCTGTGAATAATCCTTTCAAGAAAATACCTCACTATCAGTACTGTGACATAAAACTAAAGAATAACAGAGGATGAAATATATCTCAGTCTCGGCGCTCCGTTATATATATTAAGATTTAAACATGTAGTACATAGTGGTACAGGTGGTACTCGACAGTATTGTTCGCAACAGCCGACATAATTTAGGAGACAAAGAAATGTAATTTCCCATAATTCTCCGTAAATCTAAAACAATACGACTAACTCGTGTATATAAAGACTTTTCATTAAAGTCCCCAACAGGAAGCCAAGATCCTAATTCATTACCGTCACCTGAGACGTGACGTCGGGCCTCACTCAGGGATAATTATTATCCTGAGAGTCCCTTAAAATAAGTTTGAGTTGAATGACACACTAATCCAGTAGATAGTGTCTGAGACGACGTGTCAGGGACACACGCCGTTTAGCTGGCCAGGGAACACTTGATTCCAACCAGTATTAGCACTATAAAGCAAAATATTTTTGAAAGACCTTTTTAACGATAGGTACCTCAAAATAGGGGGGTAGAAAACAAATAATCCATCTATACTTTGTAACTGAGAAAATAATAATTTCATTTTACGATTTGTTAAAGTAATAATAATCTGAATTTTACCAAGGAAAAAATAACCGACTTCAAAATAACTCAAAAACTACTCGTCAGATCTAGCTCAAAGGACAATGTCCACTTTGTATGGACATTTGGCTATCAGTGAACACCACATTTCAACATAAATATTATATAGGCTTAATACCTTTACTCAGTTTAAAAAAGAAAATAATAATTGTTTTGTAGCCAGATGTTTATTATACTGGTTATTTGAATAAATATTTTGTAGGTATTTTAAAGAAAACGCACAATCTCCTTGACATTTTTGTTTATTGTCCAAGAAATGGGCTGGTGCATTTATATCATCTCTGTACCTTGCCCAGCTCAGAAACCAAATAACAGTCATTTCATGAGCACACCAATGACCAACCTACTGTTCTGCGGCCCACAATGCAGTTGCAACAATATTGTTTTATAGCATCTCTGCCATGTATTTCATTTTCATACAATATATTATAAATAATACACCAGGGTTCAAATCCATTTTCATAAGCCAAAGGTCGTAATAATATTAATGATGAAAAACACAGACGAAAGTATCCACTATGCAAAAAACAAAGCGAATGCGACTTGAAAGTTCTACGTTGATTAGTTTGATTGTCCAACGATTGACAGTTGCCAACTGTCACTTGGGGATGCAAACAATGCATCGATTCGAGCATGTTTGCAAAACATCGATAGGTATATTGTTCACTATCGTGAATTATTATAAAAGCAACGTACATAAAATAATATGTTAAACTAGTAAAAATAATACCTTATTTATAGTTTATTGCTTTTTATACGTGTACCTTACCAAACTTAACTTTTTGTCGTGAGAATCAAAACTTCGAAATAACATCGATATATCGTTTTTATTATCGTTAAAGGAATAATGTTGCTAACTACTCTGTGTATGTGACAATAGGAAGAGTTAAATCAGTAGAATGATAAATTAAACATATTATTTTAAAAAAGTAAATTGATACAAAAATAAATCGGGTGTATAAGTTAAAAAACAAAATATATTTTTTCGTGTAATTATTTATTTTTGAGCATGCTGTCCACGAATAGCCGAAAATGGACATTGCCCTTTAAGTGGGACCATATGACAAGCACCAGATTTCGATTAAAAAAGAATCATCAAAATCGGTTCACCCAGTCGAAAGTTCTGAGGTAACAAACATAAAAAAATACAGTCGAATTGAACACCTCCTCCTTTTTTGAAGTCGGTAAAAAATGGATTATATCTATGCCAAATTACAGCTTTCTAGCACTAAGGATCTCTGAGTCATGCTTACGGACGGACGGATGGACATGACGAAACTATAATACTCCGTATTTAATAAGGAACCCTAAAAATAAAATACTAAAGAAAAATAATGAAACCCTAAAACTCGCTACGCACACCAAGTTTCGCTATCAGTGAAAACGGCGCATTTTACATTGTTTATAAAGTGCTTGGCTGTACCTACATTTTTCTCACAGCAAAGTCCTGTAAAAAATGAAGTGACTCAGCAACTTAAGATAAATTTGACGCTGATATCCGGGCCCAGTGAAACCGGATCATCCTGACAGATCACCGCTGCAGTACGGGGGCTAGCCTCACACGGATTGGTCTAAGTTACGTGTGAAGCGGAACAATAATAATTGATAAAAAAAATATTGGCTTCAAACAAAACTTTTTTATATGAATGACACGGACCTAAAAAAAGACGGACGTAATCCCAACAACAAATTCAGGAAGCAACCATAGTAATACTAACTCTATTCGTACAAGTACACACACCCACAAATTGACACTTCACTGCGTCAATCGCGAATCAAAAATTAGGCACACATGGTAAGCGGGCGGCCATTGCTATGCTTCACTCTCGATTAGACAAGATCACGTCCGTCTTTTTTTCTGGTCCGTGATGAATGGCTATACTTCCGTTTGGTCTCATATTTATCAAACTTCAGATGAGATCTATGAAGGAACTCCTTATTAAGTTTGTCAAAGACTGTGTTTATGAAGTCAGTTATTTCTATAATTATTTTATTATCTACGCCTTTACCACGTAGCAAGACGTTCGAAAATATTTGACAGAGTCGGTAAAATTGAAATATGCCGGTGATTTTCAATGTCGGTCTTCTAACTACTCTTGTGCACTGGCACAATCCGGGCTGATTTCCAAATGGAGGGAATACTTCATCATGTAAACTGCGATTAAAGAGATAATAAAGTGGTTCAAAAAGAGATTCCGCTGTATTTCTCGAAAATTCAGAAGGTATATTGTCTACGTTACAGCTTCTAGTGTGCGAAGACCTTTTAAAACATCTTCTTTACTTAAGAAGACATTGCTTATCAGAAGATCAGATGCTTGATTTATATCGGTGATATTATCATCATCAAAGTCTACACTCAGGTCAGATTTTTCAAAGATTGAACAAAAAATTTTAGACATAAGATTACAATATATTCCTTCTGGGTCATTTGAAGTTGAACTCTGAACTCTGGAATATCTAGTTTACTTTTATGGTTATTAATGTACAGTATTATGTATGTTGTTACAGTTGTGTTACCGCCCTTGTGGTCCTCGACGTGTTGATGTGTTAAAGGCGTTAATTAGCGCATCGCTCGTCCGATTCAGCGACTCTTCCTGGAAGATAGCTTGGACGGCTACACATGATACTCACTCCATACCTGCAAACATATTTTTTTGAATTGGCAATTCCTTGAAACGGTTATAGCGATTTAAATTTAACACTTGCGAAGAGATAGAAGACCTTCCAGGAATATACGTATAGTTACAATGCATTTTATTCCGCCAATATAAACATGTGTCAAGAATTTTAGGTGAAGCTAAAAATATGATGAGAAATATGTCTATCTACATACGTATGTAGAAACAGTACATTCCCCATTGAAGTATAATGTCATAGAACAGACATCTCGAACAAAATGTGTCCCGCCGCCGGGAGGTTCTATTTTCAAAATTGAGCCCCCGTTCTCTGTTCAAAATAGAACGAACCATTGAAAATTGAAGCCGATCGGCGCCAATTCATTGGGACATACATTGTGTTCGCGATGTCGGTTCTATATGCTAGTAAAAATACTTCAATGACATTTCCCGCAGTATTTTGTGACTTAGTGGTGATAAAGTTTCGTGTTTCAAGGAATAACTTACTTATCCGTACTTTGGAAGCTGTCCTGTTTCATACGGTTAGCTACATTTTGTTGAAGTTGAAGTCAGTGTGGAATAAGAATAACGCTGAATGTATTATTGTATTGTATGATACTCATGATAGTTGAATAAGCTTCGTATTTTAGTATAAAAAGGTTAGGAAAATATCGTACGTTTATGTGGGTGATTTGTTGAAGGTAAGGCTAAAAGGTTGCCTAGTGTATAGATGTCTCTGAATAGGCGTCACACCAAGGGTGCGTGTAGCTAACGAAACTAAGTAGCGAAAATATTACCTGAATTGAGTAACAAACTTACCTTGTCGTTGGAAAACTCTCGTCCTCATACAACAGGTAACAAACTTCTTATCTTTGCCGTTGGAAAGCTGTCGTCCTTATACATCAACAAAGATCACGATAAATTTACCAACGGCTGAGATACTTGTATGCCATGGAGGATAGAGTACGAGTAGAGGAGGGCCATCTCTGTGTATGAAAAGTGTCCGTAAAAACGTGTCCAATTACGGGTGGCGCTGCGGTGCGGTCTACAACAGCTATGTTCGGGTATCTATTTATCAGACACTAGTGCCATTCATTACGGGTGGCATAACTCAGAAAACTTCACTCTGTCTACAACAGCCATGTTCATATATCTATTTTTCACACACTAGCGCCATTCTGAAATGGCCATTATTGGAACCTCTGTTTTCAGTAAACAGCTGGACACATTTTCAACTTTCCCCTCATAGCCCATATGAGATGGCCCTCATTCTACCTTCTATGCTCCATGTTGTATGCTGCCCTTGGGGCTGACGTATTAGAGTTCTGTTTATTCCTTTTGAGGTACATACACCTAAAAACAAGAGGTAATAAGATTGATACAGTAGCAACAACAGACCTAGAGTATAGGAATTTTTGTCAGCGTCCGACACGTTGTAGCTTCCATCGAAAAAAATGGTATGTGGTTGGAAACGCTACCCTGGCCGACGTACGCTCACAACTTGTACAATGTTGAAGACGAGAGACTCGTGGAAAAGAAACCACCTTGGAAACCTCCTGTTTATAGAACAGGTTACCGGATGTCCTCCGGTGTCCTTCCCCTGTCATCGGACTTCGGATCACCACATAATACTTCAATTTAACTTGTCTATCTCTTCTTCCAGGTTTTCAGGTGTAAAACATTATGAGTAGCGGCTATTGTACCTACTCGTGTATCATTCACCAGTCCATTGCAATTTACATTGTAAATAATAATACCTTACATAAAAACTTGAAAGCTAAATAACGATAAATACATATATTCAAATCCCAAATAAATAAATTCATAGCTTGCTCTCGGAGAACTCCGTATAACAAACAGTGGCGATTAGATCAATAATTCTAGTCTAGTTTATACTACGAATTCCATTATTCAAGATACTAAACAAGCGTTTATTTACGAGTTGCGATTAACTCTACTCATAAATTAGTTGTAACATCCTGAAAGAGATCTCTATTAGCCGCAACAATAACGAATAGCAAACACCAAGAAGTACAGTACGGCTGACGTATCTTGGCGTGTCTGAACATAGGCTTTGCGAACTTTAGCGCATGTAAGACAGAGATAGCGACACGAACATACTAACGTGTGACTGAGACATAATACTACGTGTACTGAGCACTGCCGAATTATGTTACTGCGCAGCCTTTTGTGCGAAGTTCAGACGCGCCAAGATGGACAAGTGGGAATATTAATCTGTTACAAAAACTGGTTGAGTCGCAAAGCGTTTTCATATTGAAGGGTACAAACGCTGCACTAGAGACACAATTCGGAACCCTATTGGGGCTGTTTAGAATACTGACCCCAACCCCAATCTGGCAGATAAGGCTGTCGTAAGAGGTAACATAATCCGGCCCGCTTGGTAAGCTTTAGTAGAGCCTGCCTTTCTAGCTACCATCGTCTTGCTTGAGTTAGCTAGGAAACGACTCGTCTTGTTCCGGCTGGGGGCTCAGGAGTCAGTTCTTTATTCCGGAGGGACGGACATGACGAAGTTTCGTTATTATTTTTCAGTACGAAACCCTAAAAACCAGACCTGATACTAGAGTCACAACTTCATAAAAAATTGTAAATTATTTTATCACTCCGTTTTTAGGGTTCCGACGTAAAATCTGAACCCTTATAGTTCCCTCATGTCCGTCCGTCTGTCCGTCCTTCTGTCCGGTCTGTCTGAAGCAAAACACCGAGACACTTAGTGCTAGAAAGCTGTTATTTGGCATGGATATTCATATTTATTAAAAGTGCAGAATCGTAGAATAAAATATTGAAAAACATTTTTTTTTTCAGGGTACCTCCCCTACAAGTAACGTGAGGATGAATTTTTTTATTCGTCGCGTACCTTATACGTGTGGGGTATCGTTGTAAAGGTCTTCCAAAAATATTATGGGTCTTTTAAGATTAAGACCATTTATGGACTTAAGGGTCCGTTTGCGAAATATTTGGCTATAAAGTGCGAATTTTGGTTAGAGTCAAGTGTCCCCCCCACCCTGATGGCTAAACGGTTGGAGTTGGACAAGTGAAAAATCTCAAAAATAGGTTATATTTATGAATTTACAAACAAAACTACTCACGGCTATGTTAGCTTAAGTAGTTAATGAATAATAGTCGATAAACTTACTTTTCGAAACCCTACATTGCGAGTGGACTTCCCCGGTTTTAACTCTTAAAACGCAGCGATATCAGTGTACCGTGTGAACACATCACAAGTTATGATATTTCCCCCTTGCTCGGCTCCATAAGGGCGGCATTAATTCGACGATATTATATTCCTGAAGCGATTCTCTTTATTGACTCTTCGACTTCATAATGAATTACCTACCATCTATCTGCTTCACATCAAAAGTTGAATACTAATATGAAGCTGCAGCTTGAATTTCGCCTTTTTGAGTTTAATTATGAATTTTGGCATATGGGCAAAGGTTGGCAGATGTCACACCTTCATACCTCGCGAAGGTAAAATGTGTAAGTACAGAATCATAAGTTAAAATGCTACCGCTCATGTTCTCAAAGGCAATATGAGCTTGAAAATTAATGTAAGTGGAATCACTCGTATCCTCCATTTATACACATAATATCATTGTATATTTCATTATTTCTGGCACATAAATGAACAGAAGACAGAAGAACCATTTTTAGGAAGAAGCACTTTACTGGATTAATAATTTAAAATTTAATTACCTAACTTAAAATCCTAAGTTTGAAAATTTTATTCATAAATAAACATTCCAGTCTAAAATCCAAGTCATAAACTGGAATTCTGATGGAATTCAAGAGATCTCTTGAATTGGAAAATCTTGTTTCACCGAGCGATCGCCTAGCTGCGGAGAATGTGATATGCCCATACCATCGCGATCAGTTCATAGAAGCCAAGTTACTTGCTATAGTTATATGGATCGTATATCAGTTTGATTGGCAAGATTGAGGATGTAAATCTGTATGCTGGAAAGGAATGCTGTAGGTAATTCAGAATAAGACTAGGTATAGTCCTATCTGAGGTGGGCCATTATTAGTATTTATTGGATGTAAAATAACCGAATAGCTCACAGAATTAGCCGGCTGAAGTGGCAATGGGCTGGCCACATAGTACGAAGGATCGATAACCGTTGGGGAAGAAAGGTCCTCAAATGGAGACCACAACACAGAAAAGGAGCACAGGACACCCCCCGACCAGGTGGACCGACGACCTGAAGAAGACAACGGGTATCCGCTGCATTCAGAAGGCTCAGGACGAGTCTGAATGGTGTATGTTGGGGGAGGCCTATGTCCAGGATTGGACCTCTAAGGGCTGATGAATGGATGGATGATTGGATGTAAAATAAAGATTTAACGACCTGTGTGGCGCAATGGTTACCATGCCGGATCGCTGCACCAAGGGTCCTGGGTTCGATTCCCAGGGAGGCGGAAATTTAAATGATGAGTCTGAATTTCTGTTCTCGATCTGGGTGTGAATGTCCTCGTCTTGTGTGTTGTCCATGGCGCCCACGACACAGGAAATCCTAGTGTGGGACTATGAGTGTAAAGCGTTATTTATGTTTTATTAGTTAGTATTTTTATGGAAATAGTCGGCACACTAGCTGAAGATCCTCTTCATGGTAACGGCCTCCGTCGCCCATTGACATAAGCGACACCAAGGGCAAGAAAACGGGAAGGAAAAGAAAGAAATTGTTATTACTAAAATACACATTTAAAATAAATCTTATGTTAATAATAATGGATGATCTCAAACAATGACTAATATTAATATTTTGTTTTTATGATTATAAATAACTGCAATTTCCTTCGGTAAACGTCTTTGATGCCATTAAGATTGATAATACCCTCGTATGTACATTATTTCAAGCCCGATTATTTTGGTAATTATAAATATTTAATGGATGAAAGTTCGAATGTAAGACACCAAGGTTGTTCAGAAAATTCATTTTATGTTTAGTAAAAGGCTCAAGTTTTGTGATATTTAGCTGATGTTAATTATTTGGAAGATTGTTTGCCGCTTTGGATTACTCTATAGGGCGTCTTGAAAACTAATAAGTAAATATTCTCGTGCATATTTTAAAACATTGTGTTTTATTGTTGTTATTCATTACAGTTTTATTTTGTTGACAATATCGGACGAATTTGCTGGTAGAAACTTGGACCCAGATTCGTTTCTCGGCTAAGGTAGGTATAAACATGATTGGGAATATATTTTTTAATTTGTATAAATTATTCATAATATTAATATTCTTTATTGCAAATCATGATTACATAAAAGCCATTAAACAATTATGAACCATTTAGGGTACACGGAAATTGTATTATTCATTTAGCACATAATAATTTGTATCATAATTATTATATTAGTTTGTTAATCGTGTATTTTTGTGTTTTGTTCTTATTTTAATAATTTTATTAAAGTTTATTTATTTATTGTTTTAGTGTGGTCACAATTAAAATACCTTACTTATCTCAGCATATAGGCATATAGCTTTATCTACCTATATGTAGTTGTTGTTGCTATATATACCTATATAGTATATTTTTGATCACTACATTAATCATCTCCGTTAACTTAAGGCTTGGTAGATAGCTGTGGCAATACTTAAACTAACTTTGTTGTTCAAGTAATTAAATACATTATACATTTAAATACACATCCGTAGTACATTTTCTATTCTATTCTACGTCTTTAGAGGCATGGATACGAGTAGATACATAGTTACAAATACTGATGACTATAATCTAAAATTAAGATACATTTGTACACTTGAGACATAGATCATCTTGCTGTATTAAATATAATCTATCTGGTAAATTTATGGAATAAAACATTAAAAAAAAAGTAAAAGTTACGCACGTTGTCTTGAGAATTAAATTGTTTCATTTACTCCTGGGAAATTATTCACTTTGCAGGCAATCTTGCTCTAAAAATCTCAGACTTGCTGGTTTTTTTAACATTTTTATAAGCAGTGTACCCACATCAGTATACTAGGTACATTCCCTAACATTTCTTCTTCTTTTTCCTTCTTTTTTCTTTCTGCCGACAATGTATTGTTAAAGCCTTTAGCGTTACTGATTTCTATAGGCGATTGTAGTTCTGACCATCAATTGGATCATCATTGGGTTTTATTTCGGGTGCACTCAAATTAATTACGTTCCAGTGATTTTGATTCGTATGTCGGTCAAAAGGATTTGGTAAATGCCAGCTTTATGACTGGATTCCAGCTGAATTTCAGTGAAATGGCAAGTAAGCAAATTGTATGAGTTATTCCCTAAGTACTTCGTTCCCGCAGGCACCCGTTACTAAGGACCGTGTGATTACTTTAAAAACAGAGTTTGGTTGGTGCTTTGATGTCGTGCAGAAATATTTGTTTAAGGTAAAGCAGTCAAATGAGCCCGACCACTTCGTAAGTCACCAACGCGCATGGACTCGTAGTTTTACGGCGAAGGAAACCTACGTTTACCTTACATAAATCTATACTATAATAAAAGTCAAAGGCAAATTTTCTGTACACTGAATATTTAAAAAAAAATTCAATTAGGGGGCACTTCAATAACGTGTTAGAGCACAAAAATATTTTTTTTAGAATTATTGTCTGTCTGTCTGTCTGTCTGTCTGTTTGTCTGTCCGAGCATCAAATGAAAACCTTTGAACTGATTTCGATGAAAATTGGTAAAGTTGTTATTATAAATAAATAACACTACATACTCATAGCCCCACACTAGGATTCCCTGTGTCGTGGGTGCCATGGACAACACACTAGACAAGGACATTCACACCCAGACCGAGAACAGAAATTCAAACTCATCATTTAAACCGCCTCGCTGGGAATTGAATTGAACCTAGGACCCTTGGCACGGCAATCCGACATCAAATCCTTGTAAGAGCAAAGTCAAACAAAGCGGAATTCTATAACTTTTACCATGTTTTATATTTCTGGTTTTTTTTTGTAACAATGGGCTGCAGCAGAGCCGGCGATGGGGGGGGGGGGGGCGACGGCCTAGGACAAGAAATTTGCAGGGGCGCCACATTTGGGATGAGGAGCAAAAAAAAGGAAAAATTGAATTCTTGATAAACGTTCCCATTGGTTCAGCAAAACAAACAAGACACAAAAAATTAAATTAAATCATAATAACATAAAAACATAAAAATATTTCCGTAACGCTCGCATGTGTCCAGTGGCCCAGAAAATGGAGCTCACTTATCATAATCACTCAAAACCTACTTGTCAGATGTCGCTCAGTGGCACCAGCTTTCGATTAAAAAAAGAATCATCAAAATCGGTTCACCCAGTGTGAGGTAACAAACATAAAAACAGTCGAATTGAATACCTCCTCCTTTTTTGAAGTCTGTTAAAAATGGAGTATAGAGGTAAGTTAAAGAGATACCAATATACAAAATGGTTTTTCCTGCATCTACTCAAACTAGTAGAGTCAATAAATTGATGAAATCTTTCACCACTACATGTAGACATTCTAATGAGTCTGAAGTGTCTAGGTAATCAGACGAGAGTCCATAATTTATTGTTATTCAGATGAAGGACGTTTTGATCAATGATAAGGGACAATGTGTTTGGGTACCCACACAACCATTTCTTATAATTTTTGTTGACTTACCTGTATATGTGTACAATTTGTACATTAAAGGCATAGGGAAAATAAATATAAATTGGGTATTCGTGGAAAGGAGCCGTACACCTAAAGATTAAAAAGGTCCGGACCACAACTTTTTATTACCAATAAATTCAACCCACAGCCCACAAGCTTTCCGTTTTTTAACCTCTTGCTGTATAAGTTAACAAGAACTACAAATTCTTACAAGTTGTTACATTATTGTCTGAATAATCATTCATTCACAAACCTCAGTGGGTTTTAGGGTTCCGTAGCCAAATGGCAAAAAACGGAAACCTTATGGATTCGGCATGTCTGTCTGTCTGTCTGTCTGTCCGTCCGTCCGTATGTCACAGCCACGTTTATCCGAAACTATAAGAGCTATGCTGTTGAAACTTGGTAAGTAGATGTATTCTGTGAACCGCATTAAGATTTTTACACAAAAATCGAAAAAATACAGTAAATTTTGGGGGTTCCCCATACTTAGAACTGAAATTCAAAAATTTATTTTTCATCAAACCCATACGTGTGGGGTATCTATGGATAGGTCTTCAAAAATGATATTGAGGTTTCTAATATCATTTTTTTCTAAACTGAATAGTTTGCGCGAAAGGTACTTCCAAAGTGGTAAAATGTGTCCCCCCCCTGTAACTTCTAAAATAAGAGAATGATAAAACTAAAAAAAATATATAATGTACATTACCATGCAAACTTCCACCGAAAATTGGTTTGAACGAGATCTAGTAAGTAGTTTTTTTTAATACGTCATAAATCGTAAACCGCAAAAAACATCGATCAAAGTTACAACGAACTACAGGAACTTTTATATTATGTTACTTGCTGCTACGGAACCCTGCATGGGCGAGTCCGACTCGCGCTTGACCGCTTTATTTAGAATGCTATTCTATGATTGTATGTAACTTTTGTTAAATGATTAAAAAAATGTATTAAAATACAAATATGAATATACTTCCTGCTTTCTATAGCTACTACTGCTGCTAAAACTGAAACTATTTAATTCCAAAAACACTAAAATAAGATGATATTAAGATACAGGACCTTCTTTAGTTATATCGCTAATAATAATTAGAAATTTACATAATTTAATATATAACTTTGTTGTGTTTTACACAAACTCTAAGCCAGGTTGAATCAGTAAAATTGTCTGATATATCTATGTTTAATAAATGAACAGTAGCCGTTGTAATTCAGCCCTAGTTTTACATAGGCCAAAGGCACTGGCAAGCATTTATACCTATGACTTAAATTAACAATCTTATTCATTACAACTGTTACAATTAAACACGTCAATTATTTGGCTTGTACTTTAGAAAAGGTACTATATTGTGGAGGACAAGCTTCAGTCGAATAGTCTTCATACGTAATAAATGAAAGGACTTGAATATGAAGATAAAATAATCAAAATTGACTTTATAGTGGACTTTTGCATAAAGAAAAACTTTATGCAAATATTAGTAAATCGTTTATCGCTCGAGTTGAAACATAAGCATCAAATCCTTCAAATGACCGAGGAATGTTTACAGCTCGCTTTATTTCTGTTTCGTCACAGAATACATAATAGTTCCTAAAGATAATTTCGTCAAATAATATTATATTGTTTATGAAATAAACACGTCATTTCCTATTTACAATATTGATAATTTCTGTAGTCTTTACGACGATTATAGAACTTATAGCCATGGCCCCGGGCGGCACCGAAAGTTCCGTGGACGTCGACGACCACCGGGAGTCACCAGAAGCGCGTCTCATTTAGTTTAAAGTATATATTGTTGTATGTATGTTAGTCTGTAAGGTATTTATGTTGTGGGCCTCGTTGCCTGAATTAAAGATTTATTATTATTAATATAATTCCTCCGAGGGGCCCTAACACCAGCGAGCTAGATTTAGTCGCCGCTTACGACACCTATCCAGGGAGAGATCGTGGTTAGTATTCTAAGCCGCCCCATTACGGCTAAATTTGACTAAGGATTATCTATTTGTCAAGCACAAATAGTTTTAACAACATCGCGAAGAACATTTTTACACGCTAAAATTAAGAGATGTGTGTGTGTGTGTGTGTGTGTGTGTGTGTGTGTGTGTGTGTGTGTGTGTGTGTGTGTGTGTGTGTGTGTGTGTGTGTGTGTGTGTGTGTGTGTGTGTGTATGTGTGTGTGTGTGTGTGTGTGTGTGTGTACACGCACGTAAAAAGTTATACTTACCTCTTACTAATAAGTATCTCTCGCTCGCATCCCCGCTAGCAATCCAAAACAACTCCAGCGAATGCTGTGCGCCTAGTACAAGTATCACGCACCTTCATCATGTCGTTTTTTGGCTGTCGCATCGTAAAAAATTTACTCTCATAATTTTTTTGAAACGTTCCGTAATAAGTATATCTTCAAAAATATTTTCTTCAACCGTTTATTTTTAATCTTTTTGTAAGTGTTCTTGTCATAAGAGACCTGTTTCGACCATAATTAATTTTATTATATAATTATTCTGCAAATAGAAGTACATTATTATGAATTTGCTGATATCACGAAGCCGTCTCAATAAGATTGTTTCAGACGGCGTCATCATGAACAAGTGTTTGCCGGTTGAAATTGACAATCTTAATTTTAATTAAAATCAAACAAAAGTCCAAATTTGACTTAAGATATCGGAAAAGTTTAACCTTTGTTTATTACAGAGTATAAATCGTTTATAGACTTATCGCTCAGTAGACTACTGTTATTGTTTATTGGGCCTACTTGTGAAGTGCTTTCATTTCGTCAGAGTTGAAATCTTAAAGAATATCTAAAAGCTTTTATATTTTATGTTCAGCCAAACATGCTTTAGACGTATGGATTTGAATATCGAAGCGGCTACTTGTTTTCTCTAAAAATTATTATGGATTACTTTGTAACATTAGTTGTGACATTAATTTGTAAGATCTCAGATCGTGCTCTTGAGTCGACATCGGTTTATTAATAAAAGCTAACTTAATTCGCTCGAGGTGCACCTTGCTCAACAACGAACGAGGTTATGGCGCCAGGCTTCTCTTGTTAAACCTGTTCCTGTCCTGTTACAGGACTTACAGTTATAAATATAAATATAAATAAATAAACGCTTACACACTCATACCCCCGCAGTAGGTTTATGCCTGTGTCGCGGGTGGCGGACGTCACCTGGTAATACATATCACAATAACACCCATAACCCAAGACCAAATATTTATCCGTCACATAAATATCTGCTCCGTCCGGGAATCGAACCCGGGACCTTTCGCTTCGCAGGCAGGGTCGCTACCTACTAGGCTATAGGGTCGTTAATTATACAGGACTCTTGTATCACCCAGTTTAATACGGCAGTACCAGTGCCTTCTAGAATCCATCATGAAATGTTTCTGTCAGATGTCAGAGATCCAAAAATAGGGGGGTATTCCGGCAGTAACGGATACACTGCCTTTATCGTTAAAAATGACCATGGGCGACAATATCCAGCTTCCACCAGCTCGTTTGTACCTACATATAAATAAATAAAATAAAAAAAATAACGCTTCACACTCATAGCCCCACACTAGGATTCCCTGTGTCGTGGGTGCCATGGACAACACACTAGACAAGGACATTCACACCCAGACCGAGAACAGAAATCCAAACTCATCATTCAAATTTCCGCCTTGCTGGGAATCGAACTCAGGTCCCTTAGTGCGGCGATCCGGCATGGTAACCATTGCGCCACACAAGTCTTCAATATGTCCGCTATTTACGTAAAATCCCCCCATTTATAGACGAAAAACAATTACTACTGGTCCATATTAGATATTCTGGCCTTCAGACTAATAGAATTGGAATATTTACCAGTCCTGTCAAGTTGGATGTAACAATACACGTTTGGGCGGAGTTTAGTTATCTGGCAGCCGTTCAACCGCAGTCGGGTGGAGGGGCTATATTTAATCTTTTGTTTCAATGACTTGATTGGATCGGTATGATCGGGAGAATGAAGTGGCAGGAATGTACCGTCCGCAGTCACTCGTTCCCATCATACATTACGTATGATTTAATTATTGGTATACTGTGTATAGAACATATACTTAGCATTATTAAGTCTAGTAATTTAATAGTCAGTCTCTCATCACATTTCACGTTGAAGTGTTGGAAATCCTGTATTTATTTAAGTAACAATTAATTAATTAACAAGCGCACATAAGGCTTGCGCCGATCCTATGTGATCGATAAAGTTTAACAACAACGGGCGCCGCGCTGTCGGGAGTTTGATGGGTGACCGCGAGCAGCAAAAATTTCTTGAGCGTTTCTGTACTTCGGAGGGCACGTAGAGCCGTCGGTCCCGGTTGTTATCATAAGATAACAGTCGTTAAGCCATGTCGGAGGCCCTCGGGCAGTTTGAAAACTTCCGACACTCGGGTTGGCCACTAACCCCTCCACCAATCCGCACTGGAGCAGCGTGGTGGAGTATGCTCTAGGCCTCCTCAAGAAGAGAGACCCGTGCCCAGTAGTGGGCCATTAATGGGTTGAAGCCAAACAATTAATTTTAGATTTTTTATCTGTTTGTATGTTTGATGCCGCTTCATGAGATACTGCTTAATGGATTTGAACGCGGTGGTTACTGATGTATTGCAATAGTATTTAGCGTTAGTTTCATTTTCATCGGTTCATAAATAAAACTGAGACATCAATTTAAAGAATCCTCCGTCTTATTAGATTTTTGAATGTGTAAAGGAAGTTTCCTAGTGTACGAGCTACTACGTTTTCAGATACACTTCAGTCATACACAAGTCTTCAGATACCGGAGACGATGCGGAACGCAAAAATGCACTTAGGCAGCATGTCCGAACTTATTTTGCCCACATAGACAATACGCGATTTACTTCATTTTAATAAATAAGTGTTCAAACTGCAATCGCACTAAATGCATCACCGATGCGTTGCTGCACATAAGAAAAGCGGAAAAATTCGCGGAATACTCTAACTTGATAAACGGAGCACAAAGCGTCCCTGAGTAGTGTAGTTCCGGTATCTACAGAGAATAAGGATAATCCGCTGGATTTGAACGGCTTAACTTAATGTTAGTGATGTCAATTAAACGAAGTTAATGTCCAAATTACATGAATACTACCGTGCTAAGAAAGCTCTAAATTCTGTGCGAAGGTTTACAGTTGTCGCAGGCCTTTGGATGGTATTTTTTTTTGGAATTAGCTGGCAAAGGAGCTGACGATCCACCTGATGGTAAGTATCGTATATAAGAAACTATCGTCGCCCATGAACATCAGCAACAGGAAAGAAGGAAACGAAAGAAACAACTGGCTCTCAAGCCCTCAGCCGGAACACGACGAGTCGTTTGGCGGCTGACTCATGCTCAAGGGTACCATCCTATCTAGGCAAACTCCATGGAGAAATAATAATAGTAATAATGGTATTAATTAACAAATGAAATCAATATTACTAATATAATCCATCCGAAGGGCCCTACAACAAGCGGGCGGGTATTAAAAATTACACTGATACATACTGCAGGCGTCATAAAAAGATACACTCAAATGTTATTCATGTATAGCAGGAGGGATACAAACATAAATGAGACGCTGATTAGACTGAAGGTTGACTGTAATGTCATGCCAATGCCATACCATATTAATTCTAGTACCTATAATAAATTAAATAAATAAATGTTGCCCCAGCTAGGAATTGCACGTGGGATCTGTTGGTTCGGGATCATTATTATCAGTCATAATGGAAACTTAGCCTTCCAGCAGATCGTAATAGGTTGAAGCTAATATAACCCATAATATAAGTAATCTATACATCTATACATCTATACATCAATACAAATAAATACAAATAAATAAAATTGGAGTGTCTGTTTGTAATATTAAAATAACCGTTTTTTACTAAGATGATACACGGTACATATACCAAAATAACATTTTTTACAATTTTTGTCTGTCTGTCTGTCTGTTTGTTCCGACTAATCTCTGAAATGGCTGGACCGATTTTGATGGAACTTTCATTGGCAGATAGCTGATATAACAAGGAGTAATTTAAGCTACTTTTATTTTAGAAAAAAATAGTTTCTTAGGCGATACAAAGTTCGCCGGGTCAGCTAGTAAAAAATAACGCTTTACACTCATAGTCTCGAGGATTACTAGTATACATTAGCATACACGAGGATTCCTTGTGTCGTGGGTGCCATGGACAACACGCAAAGACAAGAACACATACCCAGACTGAATCAAACTCTTTTCTGCTTCGCCGGGAATCAAACCCTGCTGGGTCCAGGGCCGACATGGTAACAATTGTGCCACACGGGTCGTACTATAATACATTGTACGTACCTACTATAATCTAAAGCAAAGAGATCATAAAATCGATACAGTACAGTACGGGTCAATACGGAAGCGCTCATGAAAATTGAATTATTCCAATCAAATTCCGACTGGATTGATGTTTCTGATGTCGGTTACGATTGACATAAGGAATTGGGAACTAGATAGATAAATAATTTATCGTAAGTCAAAGTGGAGCTATTTTAAATTCTGTCATAAAACGCGACCACCCACAAACACACACACAGGAACACGCACAAAGAAGCAAACTCAAAGGGTGTTTATTGGATTTTTTTAAAGAGACGGATCCTACAACCTTTCCAGTTTTTATAGCTTCCCTAATTAAAAAAAAAATCCTATTATTCACCACGAAAACAGCGCAATGTAGCTAACGTTCGCAAGAGTTGGCTCGCCGCCCGCGACTGCGCGCCTGCGCACGCGCAGCCCGCTAGCTAGAACCGATCACGAATACTCTTCATTCCTCACCTCTGATTTGATTGTTGTTGTCTTTGATCAATCGGACACGATTAGCAAAGCGCGCTAGGATTTACTTTTAGAATTCCTTTGTTAATTTTATTGCTATATAACGACGGTATATCATGCTGTGACAGTATCAAACTGTTGGGCTGAACTTCCTGATGGGAAATGGTCATTACTCATTACCGTACGTCACTAATAACAGGGGCTGGTTCGTTGTTGGCCAAGATAGGAATGTACACTTTGTTGACTGGACAAATCATAAATGAGGAATGTTTACAGCACTTCATAGCTGAATATTGTTAGAAGGGTACATAATGAACCAGGGAGGTCAGAATCCAACCCACGATGAAATGCTCCGTCCGCGTGAAGCTCTGTAAAGGAAGCTAAGGCCAATAGCAAGTATCCATTCGAAATAAAACGATGGAAATTCTTTTTTTTTCAAAAAGAAGTTAAACTCTCATGAAATTGGCTGGCCCATAGCATTGATCAATCACGTAACACTGTCACAAGCCGCCAGGTCACAAGTTCTTCTAAGAAGACGTATTCTTCTTATTCATTTATTTAAGAAAATATAAATAGGTATAGACTCCTCTTTGACCTACTTCGCGTCACCTCATTTATCTGCTCAGTCGGAAACAGAAAGTCTAGACAATTTTTAACTATCCTTCTCTCCTATCCAACTGATATAATATTATAAACTAGTGGATACCCGGCGTGTGCTAATCCGAAAAAAATTATAGAAAAAGTAGAAAATCAAACATCAAAAATGTGCCCAATGCATTGTTTTAGTGATCTCAAACCATCTTCGTATTATTGCCTTCAAATGGAACGATTTTGAGGCATATCGGTTGGATGGTTTCAGTCTATAGGACATCCGTACAAACATTTTTTGTGTTAAATAGGATAGATGTGATAGTTTGTCAAAATGTTTGGATGTTTGTCTTTCCATCGGTCGCTAACCGTATGAAACGACACACAGATAAGTCCATAATTATCCAGGACGAGCAACCGCCCTCGCTTTGCTTCGGTTTTCTTATTTTTTATAATTGAGTTTTATTAAGGATGCCTAATTTTTTTGAAAATATAATATAGCCTATGTTACTCGGGGATAGTGTAGCTTCCCAACAGTGAAAGAATTTTTGAAATCGGTTCAGTAGTTGCGGAGCCTATTCAATGCAAACAAAAAATCAAATCTTTCCTCTTTATATATTAGTATAGATAAGAAAATAAGTTATTTATACTTACCGGTAAAGTTCAATACCATAATAACAAAATTAAATAAGGAAAATATTACTAAGATCATATCACTGAAGCCGTGTACAGATATAGCTATGAAACAAAAATAAACTAAGAAAATCGTCTGATAAAAAGTTGAGGAAAACCCCGCAGGATATCAGGAAATATTGTGACTGGAAATATGATACCAGGAAATAGTGTGACTGGTAAAAGTTATCTATTTGTAGACTCTTCCGCGTCCGAACTATGTTACGATGTATTGAATATTTTTTTCATGCTTTTTATAAGATCCACGATGAATATATTTCTTATTCATAAAACTGTTAAAAGCGACCGTTTCATGGATTAAGTGGAGCGAATATTAAGGTACTTATTATATAATTCTTGAAGCCAAGCAAGGGAGGGATGCTACTTCTAGGTAACTAAATGTTTATTCTTTAATTCGAAGACTACCACGCAAGTCTTAAACCGTATTACTTAGGATTTGAGTTGCAATAAAGTTATTTCTATTTAGAATGAAACTGACATGAAGTTAAAAAATAGTAAAAGAATGAGACAGATTTGAAATGTTTTGAAAATTTAAAAATTTATGTCTAATATTAAAAACTAAGTATATAAAACTGAGCAGAATGCATATCTACGTCCTAATAAGAATATTGGCAGCTTTGCTAGCTAACAAGACCTGATTTCAAACTTACTCATCGTGGACTGAATGCATTTTGACCCAGTTTCATGAGTCGTGGTCGCGGCTAAGCGCACGATCCATGCAACTGGGTCGAAATATCGGCGTTTTCAATACATATCGAGAGTACCCGTATTAAACTAAAAATGTAACAAGATCTGGTCTCCAAATTCTTCTGAATCAGCAATGCATGCGTGATTTTTACTGCCAATGGTGACTAGTTAACCATTGGACAGCTTAATATTTTAATTGGTGTGACATGTATTAAAATGTGCACAGGTTAGACACTAATCCAATTAGGTTTAGTGACAACTATTAGCACATTAAAATTTAATACTTTACTTAAAACTTTGCAAACACATTTCTGAAGTGAATAATTCTTTCACAAAAAATAATAAACTTCAAAATAACTCAAAAACTGCATATCATATCTCGCTCAAATAAGTGGGACCACATGACAAGCACCAGATTTCGATTAAAAAAAGAATCATCAAAATTGGTTCATCCAGTCGAAAGTTCTGAGGTAACAAACATAAAAAATACTGTCGAAATGAATACCTCTTCCTTTTTTTAAGTCGGTTAAAAATGGCTTTCAAACGTAATTATTATTATTATTTTTGGACAACCTAGTACAATGACATCCCACGCCATTGGATAGGCGAGAAAAGTCATCCCCAATTTGCAAGGGAAGGTAACTAGCGTAAAAGATTTTGTTTTAACACATATTTTAATTTTATTAACTATGTCGGAGTGATAAATATGTTAATTAGAGCTTTCTAGTTCTACTTTCTAAGTACTCTGAACTAAACCGTGGATGGACGGACGATTAGACTGATGTACATAGTGAAAATTTGGGTTTCTGGTTGAATATAAAACCTATCAAAGATATTTAATATGATTAAGTTATAAATACTTTAGCGACAATACTCTGCACTTCTGAACAATGGGCATGATGACAGATTTTGAAATACTGTTCTATATTGTTGAGAAATATAATTATTATAATTACAACGTATATCATATTTCCACAAAAAAATAAGGTTTAGTATAATAAAATAAATACTTTTCAATTTATAAGTTTAAAATTCGCACCAAAACACTTCAAAGTGTCATGGCGTCGTTTGTGACGTCACACCTTAGGAAAATAATAGACAAGATGTCATTATCAGTGTGGCCATATTCGTTTGTTTAAAAAAGCGTGATGTAATTCGCGCTGATTGAGACTGATTGGCGTTTAAGACATCATGATGGCTTTCCGTATTTTGTAGTTTTATTTTAACAAAAATATTGTTAATCTCGCTCTTAATAATACGATAAATGCGTGTTTTGTAATCCATTAATAGGGTTTCATTAAATAAATAATAATAATATTAGTGAATTTTACATACTGTCATCATGCCTATTATAATCTTCAACTATTCGAAATTTCGTAATATGCACAAAAATGGATACAGAGCTTCCTCTGTGCTAATATTATTAATACACAGATTACTCACAATATATTCCGAACCTACGCATTGATACATTTCGCAATAAGTCAAAGCCGATGTGTCTTTATTATCGGTAATCCCTGACTCACGCGGAGACCTTGCACATGATCGGTGAATCGGTGAACCCGAGGTGATGATTGCGACTAAACATGTGATGATTACTCATTCAAATTCACGACTAATTGGCAGTTGAAGTGATTGGGACATGATTAGATTGATTACATACCTTTTGAGAGCTAGGGTAGGAGCGCCAATCACTGTGTCACAAAAAGTGACAACGGAAGTATGACTCCATACACAGATTGAGCAACACCATAGGTACCGTTAAAAATAAGCAGAAATGCGAAGTTAAAAATACTGGAATAGATGAATACATCAAAAGATCTTTCGCGTGGGCAAAACCGCGTGTAACAACTATTAATAAGATATTTATAAGAGTTATTAATAAGAGTATAATTACACTATGCTACTACCCACAATAATTACGACCACTTAGCAAGAAGTCTTACAAAATTAAGTGAACTTTTATGGTTGGAAATTTAATTTCGTTAAATGAATTAGCGATGCGAATCTGGGATGCGTCGTGATTTTTTATTTTTATTTTGTTTCATGTTGGTTGTTATAATTTTTTAAAGCGATAATTTTTTAAAGTTAACCCCTAAAGCCAGGGTTTAGCCTAGTTGGCAGTGACCCTGCCTGCGAAGCGAGGGGTCCCGGGTTCGATTCCCGGCCGATACGGTGACAGTATGTGACAATAAATATTATTTTGTACCCGCGTCATGGGTGTTATTGTGATGTGTTATATATGTTGTCCATGCCACCCGCGACACAGGGAAAAAACTACTTCGGGGGTATGAGTGTGTAAGCATTTTTTTAATAAATGTTAATTATATTAATTATTATTAAAACTCGTATCAGTATGATAACTAGCGACTTATAGTTAACTATCCAACTGGTTTCAATAATAGATTTAATAATAATTATTAATTGCTAGTGTTCACTTGATTAAAAATTGGGTGTTTTTGAATAAATTTAAATGCCACCGTACAACATTTGTCAGGTCAATTAGTTTAGTAACATAAAGATACACTGTGTTTCCGCACATTGTAATTCATGATGTGAATTTGACAAAGAAACATTGCTTAAAGAGCAAGGGCATTTTCAAGCAACGCTAATGTTTATATCTTTGAAGTGGTTTGAAGGACATTGATTTTACAAGCTTTTATTTAACTTGCAATGTATGTATGTATCTTGCAACTTTAATTTAATTAAAGTAAATTAATTTAATTTAATTTTAAATCACTTATCTTTAACCGTTTGTTATCTTTAACGGAAATTTGGTATACACATGTTAGATATAGTGTAAATATATACGATAAATATACCTATTAAATAAAGATTTTTACAAGATTAAGATGACTGATTCAATTAATGTTGCAATGTGTTGCAATTATTCTAACAGGAAGTGGAATTGTTTATGTGTTGAAATATACTGAATTATAAAATCTAATTCCATAATAATATCACAAGAATTGTTTAAAATAACATACACATTTATTTATTTATTGCAACGAATTTATTACTTGAATAATCATAACAGGATATTGAATTGTTTATTATCGATTGAAATTTTAATACATGTCTTTTCAGAATAATTATAAACTGTTGTGAAATAACGTAAAATCATATTTATCAGGTCCGATAAACATCTCGTTTTAATTAATGTATATTGCATAGAGAGATATTCAACGAATAATCGATGATGTGACTTGTTTTAAGGGTAGGTGTATAATGGTTTATTAATGATAAAAAAAATATTTTAAAAACAAGCTGTTATTCTATACGAGGTTGTGGATAGAGTTACAAAAGCTATTAAATAATGCGCAAATAAATTATTTTGATGGAAACTACGTACCGGATAAATGTTTTAATGCCGCCTGCATTAAGGATGCAATTATAAGGATATTTAAAATGTATGATGTTGTTCATATAAATAATATTTATGAGTAATATTATACTTACGTTCACTGCAAAGGTTCCGGACCTGAAGCTATTTGCTGGTAATAAATTTAGATTAGGGTATGAAGACTAATATTTTAGCAGCAATAATTTACATAGTACTGGTTATATTAGTAACTAGCTGACCCGGCGAACTTCGTATCGCCTAACAAACTATTTTTTTCTAAAATAAAAGTAGCTGTTACTCTTCGTTACATCAGCTATCTGCCAGTGAAAGTCCCGTCAAAATCGGTCCAGCTATTTCAGAGATTAGCCGGAACAAACAGAAAGACAGACAGACAGACAAAAATTGTAAAAAATGTTGTTTTGGTATATGTACCGTCTACATCCAAATGCTAAGTGCAAAAAGCGGTTATTTTAATATTACAAACTGACACTCCAATTTTATTTATTTGTATAGATGTATAGCTTACTAACTAACTATATGAAGTACCTATTCATGGTACGTTATTTTTAAACCCGACTAGCATTAGAATCGTGACGAATCTATCTATACTACACCCAGTCATTACATGGACCGCAGATTAACCAAGAGACTAACCAAGACCAAAAAAACCGTTCCCTGTAGGCAATAGAATGCATTAATGTTCCCAGCTGTCATCTGCAACGCTGGCTCCAGGTGGCGTGCGGCTATTTGGCTATTTCGATATCAATAGAAAAGCCAGAGCCAATGACTAGATAACTGGTCCGCAGTTAGCTCCTTCACCCTAATTAGTTCTTTTTGAGCGTGTCATCGACATACAACACGTTAATAGCTAGGTGTTGTAGACACCATGGGTTTGGAAAGCAATAGGATATTGCATAGAAAAGTTGTATAGAAAACCTCTAATCATCTTTGTTAAGGATTTGTTATTGTATGTAGAAGTCTAGAGTCCATCAAAAATTCCAATAAACCATTAGACGACTTTCCTTGAAAAATTCTTACAACGCGAAAATACACATTTTTTCGAATGTAGCTAGGTTTTTCCAAGAGATGCAAGGGCGGCGGTAACTAGTACCTAAATAAATATGTGCTATTATTAGATGCATTTGCTATTAGTGGAATCTTTTAAAAAGGTTCTTTTTACATTAATCATAAATATTTCGGGTTACCTAAAAGTCTTAAAATACAATTTTAGCTTTTATATCTAAGACATTATATTTAGCTTTAACAACATTTTATGTCTCCAAAAGTATTAAGCAAAATTTAGTCCTTTCCAATGATATTTAAAAAATATAGATACGTTATACCCTTGCAAATCAACCAAAAAATCTGTTCCGAAAAGAGCCACAACACACACAAATCTTTTGTTTCACTACACCGATCACATTGGTATAATACGCGAAGGCATTTTAACGCTATATGTCAAATGTCAAGGACTTCTGACAACAACAAAAGCGTGCGTATCGTCTTGTATTGACACAGCGACTACGAGCAGAACGGTCAATTGCCTGTTGTGACATATCGACCTCTTTTTTACATTGTAATATCATTTTCTTTCACACTTTCTGGTCAAAAAACGCGGAAAAACAAAACATTGGTTTCGGTGATTTGAGTCAGATGTGATGTAATGTAAGATGTGAAACGCACAGAATTACTCACACGAATAACTAGAGTTACGCTCAAAAGATAACTAACAAATATAAATAAAATAAAAATAAAATAAATAAATAAATACAAAAATAAATAACACATTCCTTTGACGATACTCTGATATTACAGATTGATGCTTAAATTTAACTAGCGGTCTGTTGTCCTAGTAGAATTCACCGTTTGGTCTCTCTTTCTCAGGTTTCATATTTTGTAGATGTACAAATCAATGGACACTGAATTGTTACCAGACTCGCCTTTGGTTCACGTCAGGAAGCATAAAATAAGTTAACTATAGGCATTAATACTTTCATGAATTATATTCTGTCTATATAATTATATTCTATTGGTAAAAATCGCTTAAAACAATCTATTGTACAGTAGTGTTTTAAGATTAAACCGAACAAATACACAAAGAGATTTCTCTAGTTAGACTGCTTTGCCTGAGTGGTCTGTTATTATCACGTCACCGTATTAGAAAAATATTTGTAGTATTTATTTCATTGTCATTTAATCGAAATAGATTAAGACCTTAATTAAGTTTTCTGTGGTGATTCTTCCTTTTGTAACAGGCCAGAAAAAATATGAACTAAAACTCGTATATATACCGATCTCGGCTCAACAGAGCTCAGAACTTACAAAATGTCACTTTTTCATACAACTTGACAGTTTTAGTATCTCACATCGAATCTTGAGATCGCAGGGATTTTGAAAAAAAGGACGTATTGTTCAAAATCACGGCGGTGTAGATGACAGGAAAGCAAGGTTTTTTGTCAGATTAAACATCATTGAAGTCGTATAAATGTACTACTTTCAAAAGTAGGTAGACAAGGACTCAGGTGGAACGAATCATTTGTAAATGTCGCCGAGAGCAGTAGTACATTTCAATCTGAAGACTTATATGTATACTGTATCTATCTTCATGAATAATAATAACGAAATATTTATGGTGTCTATAAGGTTTTTAAATGCACTTTTAAAGTGTTTGAAATATAAACTCCATTACATCACAGGACAGCGAAATATATAGCTTTAAATAAACATAGAGTAGCTTTGTGTTCGCAGCAAAAAAATTACTAAAACAAAATATACTTGAATGCAAAATTAAATTACAAAATCTTCCGGTATCACATCACGGTGTACTAGGTTCCACCAACACCTGGATACTTGGCATTCGTCCACAGTTCGGTTTTCACGTAATTTTCTACCTCGTACCTGTAAACTGTGGAAAAAACTTCCTGCATCGGTGTTCCCTCTAAGCTATGGGGTCCTTCAAGAAGCGAGTCTATCGTCATCTTCTTGGCCGGCAACGCGTTGGTGACGCCCCCGGTGTTGCTAATGTCCATGGGCGGCGGTGATCACTTACCATCAGGTGACCCGTCTGTTCGTTTTCCTGCTAAAAGCATAAAAGAATATCATGATAATATGATGTATTATTTTAAATTTTAAAAACCTTTATTGAAGGGAACATTAATAAGGAAATTCGCCCGGCGAACCTTGAAATGACCCTCCAATCTATTGTAGTATCATTACAATTCAAAAGAATTATTAAGTAATTGCTCAATGATGAATGAAATAAAACTGGGCAAGTGCGTGTCAGGCCACGCGCAATGTAGGGTTCCGAAGTAGTAAGTTTATCGACTATTACTCATTAACTACTTTTGTTAACATAGCCATGACAGTTTCCCTTATAAATTTATCATATAAACTATTTTTGAGAATTTTTTCACTTGTCCAACTCCAATCGTTAAGCCAGCAGTAACAGTTAGAGTCAAGCCATCACTTGACTCTAACCAGAATTAGCACTTTAAAGCTAAATATGTTGCAAACGGACCCCTACTTCCAAAAATGGTCTTAGAAGACTCATAATATTTTTAAAAGACCTTTTCAATGACATTCGACACTATAAAGTACGCGACGAATAAAAAATTCATCGTCACGTTACCTGTAGGGGAGGTACCCTAAAAAATGTTTTTCAATATTTTATTCTACGATTCTGGAGTTTTAATAAATATGTATATCCATGCCAAATTAGTTTACTATACGGGTTCCGATTTTACTTCGGAACCCTAAAAACAGACGGAAGTGTTATCGAACAAACAACGCATTGCAGGCATACTTTCTCGCTTAAAACTTGTCACAGTAAGTGCCAAAATTCGTCATTTCATCATTACGCGAACACTCAATAATCATTCCTTGATTAGTTATCCGACATTGAATCTACAGGTGACACGGACACCTGTGCCGATAAAATGCTTAATTACCTTTTGGATTTATTTTTCGAAATAATTGCTTTCCAATTTCCAGTTGATACGGCGTGAGTTGCTAACGAGAGTAGCTACTTTTGTGTTTTAAGGTTAGTGTATGTTTTTATTTAAATAAAAAAAATAAATTAGGTTTGTTGACTTAAGTGTTAAGTTTTGTGTAAGTTTGTGTAAAGATTTTTAATTGAAGGCTGAATCGTAATAGTTTTAATTCCAATGTGTTAACATGAGATATTTGAAAAGTTTTCGGCAAAAGTAATGTATGGTGGCAGTTTTCGTCAGGAAAAGTGTAAAAAGTTTTATCGGATATTGAAATAAGAAAGAAATGGAAAAGAAAACACGTATCCAGATCGCGTATTTTAACAGAATTATTGACACAATTTTATATTTTAATTACAATTTTGAAAATATAGATTAAAATGTATTTAAAATGTATTCCTATTAGATTTATAATATTTCGTATGGAAAGGGCCAAAACTACGACTATTGACGCTATGTTTAATTTCTCAAGTTGCTTTAGGACACATACCCTAGGTATAACTTTTCAAAGTTAATTTTCTTAAAGATGATCCGATCCAAGCAGTTAAGGGCTGATTTGAGTATCAAACAATAAAATAATTGGAGGAAGTGATGTATTTTTGTCAAAAGTGGACTCGAAGTAGTCTTAATATAATCACATCAATATTATTTCTTAAATCTTTTCACCCGACTTGATAACCTAAGTGCTCTTAGTTATGTGAAATAAAAAAAAAAAAATTGGTGGCTGTGAGATGCCATTGTTTGAAGTAAGTATCAAAAAATAAATTGAATAACGCAATATGGGTATCAAATTAAAGAGCACACCGGATTTCAAAAAGGTATATCATGATAGCTTTTTTGATAGCAAGCAGGTTTTTTAAATTTTTAAATTTATATTTTTCGAATTTATCTGACATACCTATTGCCGTGTGTTGTGATTACTAGCTTCTATGGATATTCCTTAGAATAAATATATTTAATTTAAAAACTAATTGAACTCTGCGAACACTATTGAAGTACTTCTCCTATTAAAGGTTGAAATGGAAAGAATAAATGGTATTTTGTATTATTCTATTAAGTTACAATGGAGTAACGAAGTTTCCTAAATGTGCGCGACGCCGCGCCGGTCGGCAAACGAGCGCCGATGAAGCTAAATGTAATTCCATTAACCGTCTCCTAATCCCCTTGGGTTTAAAATTTGTTTTCAATAATCTCCATTTCAAGGAAAATCTATATTTGACTACTATTTTTTGAAAACTTAAGGTTAAACAAATTCTTGAAGATTGGATTATGTAAATTCAATATTTAAACATCGACTTTTTAATGTGTTTTCTCGTGGACCGAGCTACGTCATTGCAATACTGTTTAGAGATTTTACTTTATTTAATTTTACTTTCAGCCGTATTGGGGTGGCCTAGAATAGTAACCCCAATCCCACGCCGGATGGGTGTCGTAAGAAGCGACTAAATCCAGCCCGCTGTCCAAACTTTTAGTACTGAGTAACCTGTCTAGTATATACATAATTATAGGTCTATGACTTTAGTATGAAACCAAATGAAGTGTACTCCTATCGCAACTCAAAGCTCAAAATAATACGTTTATTTGTCCTCACCCTAAGCTATTATAATATAAATGTGAAATTTTGTTTGAATGATTTTTACTCTTTTACACAAAAATTACTATACGGATTTTCATGAAATTTAGCACACAGGTAGATCATGAACTTCAGTTCATACACCATATATGTTATTTCAATAACATATATGGTGTTTTTTATTTCTGAAAACGCGGGAAAAGCTTCGGGCAGATCGACAGTAGTTAATAATAGTAGGTATATGAAATGCTCACACACTCACACTCACATACACACACACACACACCCCGCTATGATTTTGCGTTGTGGATGTCATTGGGATAGACAAATAAAATATTAAATATACCGACCGACCCGAAAAAGTTTCTGCCGCAGCCTTTCTTTGGCTTTGTTTAAATGTTATTAATTTATTCCTGGAGAACTTTAAAACTAAATGCTATGGCCAAAAACAACTTCGATCTAGCGATACATAGACGTAGTTAAAATTCAATAGGACAACGCCTTTATTATAAAGAGAATTTTAAATTCGTTTTTATACATTTTAGTATGCGCCATATACATAAAAGATGTTTATAGTGACGTTGATATCAGTCTATTATTCAGTTTTTCTAATCCGTTGAATAGGTGTACGTTTTTGTATTTGGAGTTGGGTTTATTCAATACCCTCATCATTCCAAATGCCGATGTAGGCAGACATTCATGATAGTACCTATAATGGAGTTTTGTTAACTTTTTTGTTTTTTCGGAAGGCTGAAGATTTAGCAGCTGTGCCGAACGATAACAGCGAAGCCTTTCACGTACCCTCCGAAGCATCGAAGCGCTAATAATATTTGACAACTAGAGCTCCCATCCCTACACATCGTAAGATTGCGTGTAAGATCTTTCCAATATTATATTTCTCTAATATCTTAACATAATCAATCCGCAAAATATTTTGATATTCCGAAAGTGTCTGAGACCTATAAAGTATCACTAAGCCCGTTAGGTCTTTTTAAAGTCTGAAATAAATCTGTGTAATATCGCCGTTGAATACCAATGATAGGGTGACTGGATTTATTTATAACACAGCACAATACTTTCGAATATTTTAGCAGCTTTATTTCTGTTTTATAGGAATATTAAAAATAATATCTTTGGTTACAATGCTGTCTGGGATTAAATACGTGAAATATCATGCAATGTTAAGGCTAGGTTTTCCCGCAGAGGCTGTATTTAGTGTTTTTTAAAAAGATTTGAGATATAAAAAATAGTTTTTTTTATTGTGAAAAAAAAAATATTAGGGATCTAATCTAATGATTTTCGCAGCAACTTCGGCAGGCTGAAGCGTCGGGTATTTACTATAATATGTGGCCCAAGCAGTCACTCGCTTGTGCTCACGAAAGACGGGAAATACTTTTAAGGAAATACCTGGCCTTAAGAACACACTTTGATTTTGCAAAATCAAAGCGTTTTTGTGCATATATAGCTTTTGTTCATCATACGTTGTCTACATTTTTCGTGTTGAGAAAACGGGCCCAGCCTACAGAGGAGTTTGTTAAGGTCTAATATATAAAAATCTCGTGTCACGGTGTTTGTGGTCGCACTCCTCCGAAACGGCTCGACCGATTTTTTTTGTGTATATTTGGTAGATATGAAAATAGGTCGTAAAATATATTTCATACTGCTAGGTGATTAGGGTGTCTCTATCCAGAAAGTTTTTGGCAGAAAAGCGTTTGCCGTGAGAGTATGTTTATAAATTCATAGACTCATTTACAAAATAACATGAAACACAAAGTATAAGTTACAACTATACTCGTAACGTACAATAAATAATCATAATCTTTAAAAGTAAGTGCTCAATATGCTATTTTAGTTTCATAATTCTTAACAAAAAATAACCGACTTCAGAATCAAAACTACTCGTCAGATCTCGCTGAAATTCAATTGACACCACATGACAAGCACCAGCTTTCGATTAAAAAAAGATTCATCAAAATCGGTTCACCCAATCGAAAGTTCTGAGGTAACAAACATAAAAAAATACAGTCGAATTGATACAAATATGAGCACAGCAAACTTTAGTAACTATAATTAAACATAATGAAGCTATAAACAAAGAATTTGGATTTAGCTACTTTGTATTAAGCGTATAGCATTATTATAAGCACGTAGCATCTGAATAAGTAATCTATGATGTATGTAGTGTATGTTAAGAAGTCTGTCGTCTCCTCCACACACTTTAATTTGCACCACAGATAAACATAGAAGCTAATATGACGGTCAGCTATCTCTGGGATGTAGCTTATCTGTGGGCGAGGAGTATGAAGGCTCTCTATGACGTAGAGCGGGCGGGACGAAGAAGTGGCGGGAATTAGTTGTTGGAATTGAAATGAAGATATAAATATTTAAAGTGTGTGAAAGGAGCCGATATTTAAAGTAATACACGTATTCATAAAAGTACAGTACAATGTATACACGATTATTTCTGAAGCTACATATTAGGGGAGTTTCTTGGTGATCATACTAGCATGTCATACAGATATGACCAGTAAGAATAGTTTGTAGTGAAAGCCATTCAACATCTCTCGGATTAGTATGAACTCATGAATTTAAAGTTATGTCACCGCCATGCAAATTTCAAATGTCATTGATAACAATTTAAACAACATTACCTTCCGATTTAATTTCGCTAACTTTCTGAACCCCGAACTCCCCTTTTCTAATCAATATACTCAACCAAGTTCATTATTTGATTACTCGTATTTATCCAATCTGATATGTGCTTGAATAAGGAAATTCCCCGTGACTTCCTCAGTCACAACAGAAGCGAACTAAGATAATCAAAGCCCAAAGGCATAGAGACGCCGCTAATCTCGGAAGTTATATACGTAGTCGCAGAAAATCTAATAGAATGTAATTGAAATGGCAGCGGAGTACAATCCTCTCATAATAAATGAGATTTTGGCTTCGTTGTTCGGTCACTTCTCACGAGAATGAAAAATATAATTAGTTGGAATCCGACCTTCGTAACGTGGGTTTCACGCATGCATTAGGTTGGGATTACACTGTTGGGTGAAATTAAATTAATTTCGCACTTTATTAACTAGTTTTATGTAGGCGACAAACAATGATCTTATATTAAAAGAGGTAGATAGGTTATACGCGCACCAAAAGTGGCACGCCAAAACTGGGCTAATTAGCACAGTTGAGCTCAGTCGTACGTACGTCAGATGTTAACTGGTGTAGGGAAACAAATGATAAACGTGTGTGTGTTTCGGGACAAATTTTTCCGTTGATTTGTAAGGGCATAACGTATCTACCTCTTTTAATATAAGATCATTGGCGACAAAGGAGAGGAGGAGACGATAGATGAGATTAATAGATTGTAAATTAAGCGTAATTCAAACGCCTTAAGGAACATAATTGGTGCATGGTACCATTGGTACATGTCCTTGGCTTGTCATAATGTGATTCGAATCTCAATACCAGCAAGCTTTAACACGACCAGAAAAATAAATACATATATGGTACACTATTTGCTATGATGCATAAATAAGTCAAGTAAATTGAATCCTTCTAAACATTGGAAAGGAATCCGAAGATAAATTGAATGTTCACTAACGCAATGCCAGATGAATTTCAATATTTGTTCAAGCGCTGAAATGTATGTAAAATTATTCGATATCAGCCTTCATAAAGATTCCTTTTAAGGATGGCTGCATAGATTACTTCGTACAGTGACAATGACAAACAGTTTCAGTTGAACCACAAAAGAAATAATAGTAGTTACAATAAGGTTTAACTGTGTTTTGGATTCTGACTGGCGTCAATCATGAAAACTGTGGCCGAACACGACGAATTACATTGATTTTTTAATAGGTAGATCACTGTATCTACCGATTAAAAATTTAACATCTGTTCTATTCTATATCAATTAATATTTAACATCTTTAGGCCTAGAGAACATAGATTTTTTGTACTCAGTCCCATTTTTACATTAAAATAATCATCAGGTGTACAAGAATAAACACTTTTTAAATGAGGACCTTTTTAACGGCGCAGTCCGGTATGGTAATGGTTACCACACGGGTCGTCATTACTTGTTATAAATTTTTAGAATGTAATACGCAGCAAGTCTTAATCAAGGGTCTAGCGTGTACTTACGATACCTTAACGTGTAATAAGGTATTTGCACAATATCCAGACCGGAACAAACATTTGCTCACCGTGTGCTTAACGCGAGAACTAACTCCACCAAAACAACTTAACGATGTTTGCCCCTTTCGTTATTTTAGCCTTGAACAATGACGGGCTTACTTGAGGTGTATGTAAAAGCTTCTGTATTTATTTTATTTGAAGTTATACTTCTTATGCAACTTGCAAAAAGGTTGCGTTAAACGTTTGCGCTACCATGGAGGGGGTATGAAAGCACTGGATAGATGGCCCCATAGAGTAACTATGTATATACGGGAATAGAGGTCTATCTCTAAGCGAATTATGAGAAACACGGAAAGTGTCGCCCTCTGGAAACATGATTCGGAAACTTCGGAGTAAATACTCAAAGGTATGATAAGTAGGTGACGTAGTGATTAAATACTCTCTGGCTATGGTTGGCTACCTTGGTATACTTAATTAAATTTACAAAACACTCATTCATTCATAAAGTTAGATAAAATAACGATATCATTAAACTTGATCTTATTCTTTTCCATAAAAACCTTAATTTTTTCGAGACAACCAACTATTTATTTAAGGAAACTACAACATACATTCGTTAGCGTGATTCACAAAGCTGGTCAACGCCATCTAGATTTATGCTTGGTAGTTTGTTATAATAACTAAGCTGTTACTCGGTTTGTAATGCTAAGATTGTCAAGCTCAAGCCTGGATGGCCCTAGCTTCTTATTATTATCTTTACCTCTTTTAAAATTTAATGTTATTACTTATACAAATCTCACAGAGTCTCAACAGCGTGATTCAGGTTCCTGAACAACGCCATCTAGTTTGTACTTGTGTAAACATAGGTAGTACACATTAAAATTTAATGTTATTACTATTGTTATTACATCTAGTTTGTACTTTATTATTTTTATTTAGTACAAAAATAGTTTTTGAAAGATAATTAAAACTGATGTAATACACGTTATTCAATTAAATATTTATTTAATTATGTTAAAGAAGTATAACTTCTCACGCGCGTACAAAGTAAACGCACCCTTTTTTCAAGAGTTTTTCTTGCATATTAGGTACGTACATACATACATAGGGAAATGAGTTCTCCAAATTAGCTTGGATTTTTGAAGAAAGCGTTTATACTGTCCAAGACAGTGTCGGCCAACGAAATAGCCTTAGTTCCTTTTCCGATGCAGCGAAATATGTGACAAATGTGTGTTCACGAAGTAGATTTTTTCTGTATGTTTTTCGGTTTATAAATCATTGAGATCTATCTCTCTAGAATTCCAGGGCAGGATATGTGCTGTGAACATATTTTGCTGTTTATCTATACTAATATTATAAAGAGGAAAGATTTGATTGTTTACATTGAATAGCCTCCGGAACTACCGAACCGATTTGAAAAATTCTTTTACTGTTGAGAAGCTACACTATTTGCCGGGAGACATAGACTATATTATATTAAAAAAAAATAGGGATCTTTAATAAAATTCCAATAATGTAACCTAAGGTGTAAAAAAATTACAAAAAAAAACGAAGCAAATCGAGATATATTTAAACTCGTTTAAATATATACGTATAACGTATAAAACAACTCTCCTATTTCTGTCGATGTTATTTCTCTTAATATCAAAGTTCTTAGTCTCCCACGCTGGTCTATTACGAGTTGAGAAACTTAAACATCATGCTGAAATCCCAGGTATGAAACTTCCCTCATATGCTAAGTGAATATATCTAATATTCAATTTGAAACTTGCACCGTGCGTACCACATTAGATCCTATATTAGCGGTACTTTCACTTTGAAACTTTGAGTACAAAACTTGGACATAGACTTTAGACGAAGCGCGCAGAACTTCGAAAGATGTCCTGCAGAGTCAGCAAGACTGGTGCCGATAGCTTGATTGAAACTAGATTGAACCCTCATTTAACAAGGTTAATTATTGTGTGGCAGAAGATAAGAAATGCTGCATGGAATAGGAACTTTTGGGTGTTTTGTAAAATGTTTGGAAAATTAAGGAAACCTCAAAGCATAATGTCTAATATACGTGGATACGAAGGAGTGATATCTTCTATATACATAAAGAAATAACTGACTTATTGATCAATCAACGCACAGCCGAAACCACTGGGTCAAATTTTGCACAAAAGTTAATTAAATGACGTAAGTTTAAGCACTAAGAAGGAATTTATGAAAATAAGTTCCTATAGGGTTAAAAAATATTGTATGAAAATCCGTAATTTTTAAAGAAATATATTTTTGCAAGAGAAGCTGCGTGGGTAATTGCTAGTTAAGTATAAATTAGACTGATATTTTACATTGTGATAGTTATGAAATGGAAACGAGTAGACGACCTGATGGTAAGTGATTATAACCATCACCCATCGATAATTTCCAACATTCGTCACCTACCGTTGCCGGCCAAAAGGAAGCGATAAATTCGCATAAAATAATCAAAAATATTTGTAGCCTGTTTTGTGAAAATTACATAATAAATATTTTAAGTATAGCACTACCCACCTACCTACCTTACCTACTAAACTAAATAATGAATTTGAGAAGAGAATAGATTTCAATAATCACTTCAGATGGCGAAGTGGAAAACGATCTAAAACGCTTTTTTCTTATTCAATAACTAGTAGTTTTAATGGAGGAATTTGGGAGACTAAATCAACTGTAAAAATAATCAAATTAAAGACTTTTCTTCTCCTCTACTCACAGTTCATGGAGCGTGCTTCAATGCTCTTCCATAGCGAAATAAGTGTTCCATTCTCTAGTTGAAGCCAATCATTGTTTATGGTGCACAATGGACGAGGCTCTCTTCTATTGGAGGTTGTAGATCTCTTTATATCCCATTTACGTATGGTGATAGAGATACCCGCCTTCCTATGTACCAGTCCTCTCTTTAAATCGACCATGCGAAATGTTATTTAAACGAAAAAATCTTACTTGGAAATATTGTTGTAATACTTTCAACAGGTTGTTGATGCCTTAGTTCTACAGATGGCAAATCCACTCGTTTCTTGGCAAACTCAATAAATGCGAAGAAAGCCATGCCCTAAGATGGGAAGTGGCCAAACTTTCAACACATTACACAGTAGTCATTGTTTGTTCACCCTTCACTTTGTGGGCGTGCTTGAGCTTGACATGACTGTTTACATTGGCAAGATCCGCGTTGGCAGCATCCTGAGATTCCGGATCAGCAAGGCTATTCTGTTTTGTAACTCGACAGCGGAATCCGCGATGAGTTTCAAAATTGAAGTTCGAGTTCGAGACTCGCTTCACTTCGTAAGTGCGTACTAGATGATTAGAGAATGACATGTCAAGATGATGCAAGTTCGCTTTCGAGTCTCACTTGAGTGAGCTTCGCTTTCGAGTTTGTATTTTAGAGAATAGCCCTTTAGATTTGAAGCATCTTTTACTTTCAGAGCATTTAACTTACATAGTCAGAATATATTTAAAGGTAATAAAATCCATTTAGATTCAATTAAACGAGACAAATGAAGCTAAACTTGTTTCGCAAATTAGTCATTCAGTAAAGTTTCTAATTCACTTAAAGGACTGTTAACTTGTACGTGTTCGCTTTTAAATACAGGCCGATGTAGACAGTTGGGTCTTACTCAAAATTTTAATCGTATTTTCTATAGTGAACATTTATGTATTTTTTATATCTATCTGTATGCTGTATAAGATACAACAGTCCTCCTTATTTTGCACCTGTTTATCAACCGATTTTGCTATCAATGAGTTTTTGAGGGACAGTAATAAAAACAATGGGTAACTTATTTTGAAGTTCTCACAAGACTGAACTGGAAATTTTAAGTTTTTTGGATTGACGTATACTTTAGCTTCGTTGCCACTTATAATCTTCGATACCTTAACTACTTTCACTTGTCTCTCTTATAATTGTGTTGCTAAGTTTGTTTTCAATCTACGCTAATCTAACAATACGGTCATTAAGTCTTAAAGAAATCGGAAAATAGGAAAAATGAATAAAAGACTTCTTGTGAAACTACCCCAAAAAATAACAACCGCCTGAAAACTTTTACTGCTGTATAATAATCGGTAATAAATTTAAGCCTAAACTATATCCAGGTGACCTAAAATCGACTTGACGTTACAAAAATACAGACATGAATAAAATTCAAAAAATTATTCATCTCAGCGCGCTTTTTTGCTATGCCTTTAAAAAACTAAAAAGCGCGCGTCATAAAAGTACGGCGAGAGAACTGCAAAGCTATGAGTTCTATCTGATACTTTCAATTTACGAAGATTTTGACGATTTTGCTACCATGCTATTTACTGGCTAGCCTCATATTGTTAACTAACATGATTTCATTATCTCCCCGCGACATACCCCCTATTCCTTGCCGAAGGGAAGTATATTGAGTGGAAGACAAACGACGTGCGCCTTGTTAATTGGTTCCACCGAGAGCGGCTAAAGATGAGCGATATTATTATTACTAAATACTAGCGCTCCCACTAGCTAGCATCCCGACGATGAGGTTGAGGTTATGTATGAGGACATAAGTAGAGCCATACATACCTCTAAAGCTCACTTCAATGTTGTGATGGGGGACTTCAACGCGAAGCTGGGCACACAAAGCGGCGCCGAGATGAAGGTGGGTCCCTACGGAATTGGACGACGGAACCACCGAGGACACTTGCTGGCCAACTTTTTGGAGAAGGAAGATCTCTTCATGATGAACTCCTTCTTCAGAAAGAAGCCACAACGCAAGTGGACTTGGATAAGCCCTGATGGTTCCACAAAAAGCGAGATAGACTTCATTCTGGCAGACAAACGGCATATATTTAATGATGTCTCTGTGATCAGCAGGTTCAAAACCGGAAGCGATCACCGACTTGTGAGAGGCACATTAAATATCGATCTGAAGCTGGAACGGTCACGCCTGATGAAGTCTACGCTCCGCCCAACATCCGTCCAAATCCAGGGATCCGAAAACTTTCAACTGGAGCTGCAAAACCGTTTTGCGTGCCTAGAATCGTGCACGTCAGTGGACGAGTTTAACACCAGGATGGTAACAACTGTCCACGAGGTAGGGTCGAAGTACTTCAAGACCCACCCTAGTGGTAGATCTCAGGTTCTCTCAGAACAAACTCTCGGTCTTATGAGGGATCGACGAGAACTATGTGTGCAGTCTCCAACCTCCATGAGGGAATACCGACGGCTCAATGAGCAGATCTCCAAGTGCAGGCGACGCGATTTGCGAAAACACAACGCAAATCGTGTAAAAAACACAATTGAGCGAAACCAGGGCTCCAAAGTGTTCGCCAGGGATCTGTCTATTGGGCAAAGTCAGCTTACGAGGTTGAAGACCGAGTCCGGCACCATGGTTTCGTCGAAACCGGAAGTTCTGAGAGAGACTGAGAGATACTACGGACGGTTGTATGCCTCCTCTCAAGCTCCACCTCCTAGCGAGGAGAGCGATAAGAGAGCTAAACTGACCCGACACTACACAGAGGATATCCCGGACGTCAGCCTGTATGAGATTAGAGAGGCTCTCAAACAGCTTAAAAACAACAAGGCACCGGGAGATGACGGAATCACAACCGAGCTTCTAAGAGCTGGAGGGAAACCCCTTCTAGTGGCGCTCCAAAAACTGTTCGATTCCGTCATTTACACTAGAATTACCCCGGAAGCGTGGGGCAGAAGTGTGGTGACGCTGTTCTTCAAGAAGGGCGATAAAGCCCTTTTGAAGAACTACAGGCCCATTGCACTTCTGAGCCACGTTTATAAGCTGTTTTCGAGGGTACTCACAAATCGCATTGCACGCAGGCTTGACGACTTCCAGCCTCCCGAACAAGCAGGATTCCGAAAAGGCTACAGCACCATAGACCATATACACACACTGCGGCAGATTATACAAAAGACCGAGGAGTATAATCTGCCGTTGTGTGTTGCCTATGTGGACTATGAGAAAGCCTTCGATTCTATCGAGACCTGGGCGGTACTAAATTCTCTCCAGCGGTGCCGGATCGACTACCGGTATATCGAGGTGTTGAAGTGTTTGTACTCATCTGCCACCATGTCCGTCAGAGTACACGACACAGCAACGAACCCCATCCAACTGCAGAGAGGTGTCAGGCAAGGGGATGTCATATCCCCAAAGCTGTTCACCGCTGCGTTGGAAGACGTGTTCAAGCTGATGGAGTGGAAACGACGTGGCATTAACATCAATGGCGAATACATCACACACCTGCGATATGCCGATGATATAGTCATCCTGGCGAGTTCCCTGGAAGAACTTGGTACAATGCTCGGGGACTTGAACAGCGCCTCACAACGGGTGGGTCTTAAGATGAACATGGACAAGACGAAAATCATGTCGAATGTCCATGTCACACCCGTACCGGTTGTTGTTGACGGCGCTGCTCTTGAAGTTGTAGACGAATACAATTACCTGGGACAAGTGATCCAGATGGGTAAGTCCAACTTCGAGAAAGAAGTCACTCGTAGAATCCAACTCGGATGGGCTGCGTTCGGGAAACTGCGTCATATCTTGTCGTCCAAAACACTACCTCAGTGCCTGAAGTCGAAGGTGTTCGAGCAGTGTGTGTTGCCAGTGATGACATACGGATCCGAGACGTGGTGCTTTACTGTTGGCCGATCCACAAGCTCAGAGTTGCGCAGCGAGCTATGGAGAGGGCTATGCTCGGTATTTCTCTACGTGATCGCATCAGAAATGAGGAGATCCGTAGACGAACAAGGGTAACCGACATAGCTCAAAGAATTAGCCGGCTGAAGTGGCAATGGGCTGGCCACATAGTGCGAAGGACCGATAACCGTTGGGGAAGAAAGGTCCTCGAATGGCACCCACGTCTCGGAAAAAGGAGCATAGGACGCCCCCCGACCAGGTGGACTGACGACCTGAAGAAGACAGCGGGCATCCGCTGGATTCAGAAGGCTCAGGACCGGTCAGAGTGGCGCAAGTTAGGGGAGGCCTATGTCCAGCAGTGGACCTCTAAGGGCTGATGGATGGATGGATGGATGGACTAGCGCTCCGCCTGCGACTTTGTCCGTGTATTCCGGGTTAACCTATATCTTATTCCAGATCATGGTCTACCTGTGGGCTAAATTTCATAAAAATCCGTTCAGCAGTTTTTAACCGACTTCAAAATAAGGAGGAGGTTCTCAATTCGACTGTATTTTTTTATGTTTGTTACCTCATAACTTTGGACTGGGTAAACCGATTTTGATGGTTCTTTTTTTAGTCGAAAGCTTGTCATGTGGTCCCACATAAATTTGAGCGAGATCTGACAAGTAGTTTTTGAGTAATTTTGAAGTCGGTTATTTTTTGTTAGTAAAATTTAGATTATATTTTATTAGTTTAAAGAGTAACAAACATCCACACTCTCAGAAACTTTCACATTTATAATATTAGTAGGGAGTAAAATTATTACTTACATGCATTACATTCTGTATAGATCAACAAATATTGTAAAAGGCAAATAAAAGTTTCAGCGGTAACAGCCTAGTGGTTTGAACGTTGGTCTCCTGAAATCAGGGGCCGAATTTGAATCCTGGCACACACCTCTAATTTTTAAAAAATTATGTGCGTATTGCAAATTAATTACTACCTACATACTTGTTTCGCTGAAGGAATCTTGAGAAAACTTGCACTGAGAATTCTCCATAATGTTCTCAAAAGCATGTGAAGTCTGTCAATCCGCACCTGGCCAGCGTGGTAGACTATGGCCTGTACCCCTCACCTTGTGCGAGGAGCCCAGCAGTGGGACACTTATGGGTTGTGACTTGACTTGAAATAAAGTGCAATATTTAAAAAAAATAAATTTCTGACAAAATTTCTTCACAGCATTTCAAAATTGTTATAACTTATTTTATGTATAATGTGATAGATAGCTGATGAAATGTTTTTTGTGTATTTCATGTGGAATTTTGATTATGAGTGTAAGAAATACATTGTAATAGCGATTGTCTCGCTATTCGCTTTACGCATCTGTTAAGACAAGCGGTTGAACTTCCAGAGTCATTTTCCTTCGTCGACAAAATTACGCCGCCGTCCCTCAGGCCCGTCATAGGGGACAGGCAACGTCCGACGTATTTTATAAATAAAGTAGTAAAGCAGTAAGTACTCATAGGTCGAGTACCCCGGAAGCAACTCCTTTTTTAAGCCTTAGCCTTATAGCTTTAGCCTTATAGTCTTCCTCATGAATGTGGTTATCATGCACAAAAATATATTTTTCCAATCTAACGGCCAATTCTAGAGGTTAGTGCGTTTGAAACAAAAAATCTCTTCTACATTCATATTCCCGCACACAGATTTAGTTTGTCGCACGCGTGTCCATAAACGTTATAAAATAAAATCGTACATTTATAATAATAATATAATGAAAATAAAACCGTCAGATTTAGAATATACCTAGTAATAGTTTAGTAGTAGTAGTACTCGTTGCAGTAACAGTTTTTAGGATATACCTAATATTGTAGATAGCGTTCTAGTAAACTATTGTGAAACATTATATATTTATAGTTTTTTTTTTTGTTACAATAGTGTATAAAAACACTAGAAAAAGTCTTGACTGGGGTATAAACATTAGGTACTAGAATGCTAATGTTTGTAATGTGTTACCAGTGCCCCAAAGAGCACGGACAGAGAAGACCTCCTTGTATCGAAAAGGTCTAAAGAGAACTCGAAGCGATCGGCATAGCGGTGTAAAGTATCTGTAGTACATTTAATTAAGTGTAAATAGCTATTAAATAGGGTAGTTAATTAGCAGGGACTGCCATATTTTAACAAACTTTCTAGTCACGAGGCATTAAAAGCACAATTTATACAGTAAACAAATCTAGAGAGAGAATAATTAACAGAAGCGTGTCTAATGAATTTGATTAGAAATTTTATTTTTGTACTTAAAAGCCCTTAATTTTTTACATGTCGAGAAAAATTAAATATAAACTCCATGTTATGTGGCAAGAAAACCGAGAAAACCTTAATTGAAGTGTGATTTTATCACCCTTTTATCTAACCATATCTAAATAAAAAGTATGGGACGGTGATCACTTAAGATCTGATGGTTCAGTTGGCTAGTATGTTTGCTATTTACACAAAAGGCATGGAGAGATCGGACTCATTAAGGCTATCCAAGATGCAATATTTTTCTGATCACTTTAATCGCCATAAAACTGGAGCAGCTAATAAAATATGCTAATTCTCTTTATTTCCAGGAAAATAACGAACCCCAAACATGCCCGCATCAGCAGTACCCCCCATAGTGGCCACCGACGTGCCAACATGGAAGTCTCCCAACGAACTCATTCACGAGAGAATCAACTTCGACGACACGATATGGGGCTTCGGTCTCGCCGGAGGAGCCTATTACAAGACTCCTTTGAGAATTACCTATGTAAGTGCCTACTTAGCTGTGTAATTGATATCACTGGCTTCTAATTAGTCACGTAATTACCCTTAATTAAATGTATCTACACGTAAATTATATTATTATATCTACAGACATAATATTATTACACAAGTCTATAAATACGTTCGTATGTTGTATACAGTTACACACATCTTAATCTATACATCTATACAAATAAATAAAATTGGAGTGTCTGTTTGTAATATTAAAATAGCCGCTTTTTACTAAGTGCATTTGGATGTATACAAGGTAAATATACCAAAACAACATTTTTTACAATTTTTGTCTGTTTGTCTGTCTGTCTGTTTGTTCCGGCTAATCTCTGAAATGGCTGGATCGATTTTGACGGGACTTTCACTGGCAGATAGCTAAAAATAGGCGATACGAAGTTCGCTGGGTCAACTAGTTTTAAATAAATAGAACTTGTACAATTACACTAGCATTCCCTAATACATGTGGTATGAGCAAACACAAATGAACCACACCATCCATCCATCCATCCATCAGCCCTTAGAGGTCCACTGCTGGACATAGGCTTCCCCTAACTTGCGCCACTCTGGGCGCCATTAGAGGACCTTTTTTCCCCAACGGTTATCGGTCCTTCGAACTATGTGGCCAGCCCATTGCCACTTCAGGCAGCTAATTCTTTGAGCTATGTCGGTTACCCTTGTTCGTCTACGGATCTCCTCATTTCTGATGCGATCACGTAGAGAAATACCGAGCATAGCCCTCTCCATAGCCCGCTGCGCAACTCTGAGCTTGTGGATCAGGCCAATAGTAAAGCACCACGTCTCGGATCCGTATGTCATCACTGGCAACACACACTGCTTGAACACCTTCGACTTCAGGCACTGAGGTAGTGTTTTGGACGACAAGATATGACGCAGTTTCCCGAACGCAGCCCATTCGAGTTGGATTCTACGAGTGACTTCTTTCTCGAAGTTGGACTTACCCATCTGGATCACTTGTCCCAGGTAATTGTATTCGTCTACGACTTCAAGAGCAGCGCCGTCAACCACAACCGGTACGGGTGTGACATGGACATTTGACAAGATTTTCGTCTTGCCCATGTTCATCTTAAGACCCACCTGTTTTGAGGTGCTGTTCAAGTCTCCGAGCATTGTACCAAGTTCTTCCAGGGAACCCGCCAGGATGACTATATCATCGGCATATCGCAGGTGTGTGATGTATTCGCCATTGATGTTAATGCCACGTCGTTTCCACTCCATCAGCTTGAACACGTCTTCCAACGCAGCGGTGAAAAGTTTTGGGGATATGACATCCCCTTGCCTGACACCTCTCTGCAGTTGGATGGGGTTCGTTGCTGTGTCGTGTACTCTGACGGACATGGTGGCTGATGAGTACAAACACTTCAACACCTCGATATACCGGTAGTTGATCCGGCACCGCTGGAGAGAATTTAGTACCGCCCAAGTCTCGATAGAATCAAAGGCTTTCTCATAGTCCACATAGGCAACACACAATGGCAGATTATACTCCTCGGTCTTTTGTATAATCTGCCGCAGTGTGTGTATATGGTCTATGGTGCTGTAGCCTTTTCGGAATCCTGCTTGTTCAGGAGGCTGGAAGTCGTCAAGCCTGCGTGCAATGCGATTTGTGAGCACCCTCGAAAACAGCTTATAAACGTGGCTCAGAAGTGCGATGGTCCTGTAGTTCTTCAAAAGGGCTTTATCGCCCTTCTTGAAGAACAGCGTCACCACACTTCTGCCCCACGTTTCAGGGGTAGTTCCAGTGTTAATGACGGAATCGAACAGTTTTTGGAGCGCCACTAGAAGGGGTTTTCCTCCAGATCTTAGAAGCTCGGTTGTGATTCCGTCATCTCCCGGTGCCTTGTTGTTTTTAAGCTGTTTGAGAGCCTCTCTAATCTCATACAGGCTGACGTCCGGGATATCCTCTGTGTAGTGTCGGGTCAGTTTAGCTCTCTTATCGCTCTCCTCGCTAGGAGGTGGAGCTTGAGAGGAGGCATACAACCGTTCGTAGTATCTCTCAGTCTCTCTCAGAACTTCCGGTTTCGACGAAACCATGGTGCCGGACTCGGTCTTCAACCTCGTAAGCTGACTTTGCCCAATAGACAGATCTCTGGCGAACACTTTGGAGCCCTGGTTTCGCTCAATTGTGTTTTTTACACGATTTGCGTTGTGTTTTCGCAAATCGCGTCGCCTGCACTTGGAGATCTGCTCATTGAGCCGTCGGTATTCCCTCATGGAGGTTGGAGACTGCACACATAGTTCTCGTCGATCCCTCATAAGACCGAGAGTTTGTTCTGAGAGAAGCTGAGATCTACCACTAGGGTGGGTCTTGAAATATGAAAAAATGAACCACACACTACCCCAAAAATACCCAAAGTCAATATTTATTTAGCCAGTAATTGAACCGGAGGCCCCTGGTGAAGCTAGGCAGGCCGGCTCACTAGTTTCAGGGTCTTACTGTAATGATTAAGTATAGTTATTTAAATAAAGTATTGTATGTAAAATCACTAGCTTTATTGTCCATAAGCGCCGTTTACTAAGCTACTAGACAACTAATTTCAAAACCACTAATAGCCGTTGATATAAAACTACAATTTCAAGATGGTCAGATTTACGAGTATTAGTCTACTTTCTAACAATCCGCGGTTAACATGTTATTGTATGACGGTATATATTTTAACAACCATGTTTGCGACTAACCATCGTAGAGTGAAATATTTAATAATTGTAGAGCATGTTTCCATTGTGGGAGGGAGAGGGATGCCACGCATGTCTTAAAGATTTAAGTAAATCAAAGTATTTACATTAGATATTTTATATTAACTTATGTGTAACGGCTCGTCCATGTTATAAATGATCATAATAAATCGATATAAACAATATCGGATTCGCCCGCCTTGTTTCGGACCTGTCCGAGGTCGTTTGTCAAGAGACGTTTCGACGAGAGCTCTCCAGGTACTTGTTTTGAACCTGCGTCGAATAAAATCAACCCACTTTGATTTTGCATTTTTAGGGTTTAAAATTTGTTCCATTCTGTATGGTTTAAAAGAGACATCACAGCCCCATTTTGACGACCCCTGTGGCATAATTGGTTACCATGCTGGTCCGTCGCCGCGCTGTTCGACCGGTCCTGGGTTGGATTCCCACCGAGGCAGAAATTTGAATAAGGAGTTTCAATTTCTGTTCTCGGTCTAGTCATAATATGTGCTGTTGTCTTTTTGTGTTGTCCATGGTACCCATGATAAGGGGTCCTAGTGTGGGGCTATGAGTGTGTGTCGTTTATTTTTATTTACTTTTGACGATAAAAATGTACGCTAAAATGTACACTGATGTCACACAATTTTAATTTTGATGTTACGGCCAGGTGAAGCCAGGCAGTCGAGCGCAAATGGCCCACATCTACCCTGGAGACATAGTGCTCAGGATTAACGGGATAGAATCATCGACGCTCACCTTGGAGGAAGCCCATCAGATAATCCTCGAGTCTGGGATACATCTCAAGATCGCTGTCACTTCGTAAGTATAAATGGCATTTTTCATGTAAAATGGTAAGTGGCCACATTCTTTTTTGAAGAACGACGAAGTACAGTCGCTTCTTTCCAACTTCACTGCGAAACATGCTGGAATTACAGCACTGCAAGTGAAATTCGCTGGCATTCCAATATTGCAGTTCACACACGAAAAGTTCACGCTTAAGTGTGTAGCAAAACAATCGTAGCCCAACCAACAAGAGTTGTCTGCTTATAACAACATTTGTGATTTTTTTTAGTATACGTATTACCCCTAGTTAGCGGATTGAGTGTTCCAGTTAATCGACCACAACTTTCTTACCATACGTTTCACTTTTTTTTATCTTCACCACGATGTTTTCACAATTTTTTTCTAAGCTCCTTGATTTTGAAAAAATATGAGTAACTTTTAAAAAAGTGCCCTCAGTCCACACGCATACGAATTTTCCTCCTGCTGGATTGAGTCGTACATTGAGAGGTTTTAAAGACTCCACCAAGTTTTCCTATTCCTCACAATATTCACCAAAACCAGTGATATCTATTTCTGTATGCTCGTAGGTATTATACCTACGATTAGGTAAATCAAACTTAATACTCATAATTTATGTCCAATATCTCTAACTAATGTCTTACAAAAATAAAGATTAAAAAATATAGATACGTTATACCCTTACAAATCAACCAAAAAATCTGTTCCGAAAAGAGCTACAACACACACACGTTTATCTTTCTTTCACTACACCAATCACATTGGTATAATACATGAAAGCATTTTAACGCTGTATGTCAAATGTCAAGCACGTCTGACAACAACAAAAGCGTGCGTATCGTCTTGTATTGACAGAGCGACTACGAGCAGAACGGTCAATTGCCTGTACGCTCTTCATCGTCGGCGCGCTAGTGACATATCTACTTCTTTTTTTGCATTATAATATCATTGATGTCTTAATCAGAAATCACGATCACTACGAAAGCAGCACAAATGTAATATTATCTGTGAGTAGGTGCGGGAGCACACATTTCCTTGGCGATAAAGTTACGTTGTAAAGCAGATAACGGGACCATTACAGATCTCGTCGACGTAATGTTGCTTTTACATCCTTCCATCTTTCGCACATTTTCATCGTGTTTTTTGAAATACTGAGTTCACAGACGAATATACACAATTTACACAAGTGGTAGTGTAAAAGAGATGGTGATTAATTGTACGTATGTTAGAGCAGGATAGTTAGACAAGACGATTTGTCAACTATGGCTGATATTGGTAACCAATAGTTGACCAACTTTTGAGCTTGGTTTCTTCACATTGAGGGTTATGGCTAAAGGCGACCACATCAGTTAAATACAGAACTTTCATACACCTTCAAGAATCATACCTTCATCTATTGTTCAGGGTGTACTAAGAGGAGGTTTGCACTCCAGATGGATGGTGCTTTGCACCTCAAGTTAAGAATCAGGCTGAACCTTTAATTTTTTCCGCCATCAAATGTCAAATGCAAATGAGGGTTTTTTTAAGATTAATAACAACAGAACTGTGTTTATTACGCGCTCGGCCACTTTACATGCATTTGTCGTATAAAAGCAAGCGATCTTCTGAAATTGAAGTTTTAAAATAATATTTTATAGTGAAAAATACTGAGAAAATTTTTGAGTTATGAGTATCTATAAAGATGTATTTACGTATACTAAGGTTTCGGTCGGATGGACGGGCATAATGAAACTAAAGGGTTCCGATTTTACTTCGGAACCCTAAAAATTGGCATCATTAGGGAAACACAGAGCGAAGGGTAGGCAATGCAAATAGGATAAACCTAATACATAAGACAAATGTTTGTTACATTTGTCTGTCACCCCGGGTCTCGAATCCGGGACTCCTGGCCCAAGGCCTATTAAGTAATGCAATGCTTATTCTGCCTAGGTTCACTATGTGGTTACGCTGAGTACAATTAAGGCATTCTATCCACGATAGACGATTTTGTCCGCTTGCTTGCGGTATGCTTTCATCTTGCGTACTAAAAGCACGAAATCTGTTCAAGAATCGGTATCACTGCGTTTGCCTTTTGCGTTTCACTATGCAGTTTGCATGCAATCGTCACGACGACGGGCGACGTCTCCACCAACCCGCACTGGAGCAGCGTGGGGGAGTGTCTATGCTCTAGGCCTCCTCAAGAGGAGAACCCGAGTTCAGTGGTCAAATGAAGCGCCATGTACAGCGGACCTTACTTTTATTTTTCATCTTTTTTTAGATTCTCTCGGTGCGCTAACAGTGTGACCAGTTCTTAATTATAAAACTGATAACATGCTCTTGTTACAACGCAACTGATTATACTAACGGCGCAGAGGGATTTGTATAATTTAGCGTTGCGATTCGGAGAAATATATTATTTCGTTTTTAATCCGGGAACTTTTCACAAACTGGACAGAAATATCTTTACTTGCTAAGGTTGGGATCTAAGCAATGTTATATGTATGACGTATGTGTTTGTTTAATAAATAAAATATCAGGTTACAACAGTGCAGCAGCGTGGGGAAGTATGCTCTAGAACACCTTGGTATTGAGAACCGTACTAAACAGTTATTAATTTGTTGAAGCTAAAGTTACTGCTCTCACCATTTAAGTCCATATACCTATTATATACTTCGTATCTTCAGATGGGCTTGGCTTAATACTCAATTCTTTTATTGCATAAATATTTAGTAACATGGTTCATAACACAGTCACATAATTATGACATCCTACACAATATTAACCCTAAAAAGTTGTTGCAATTTTCTGGGTGGTGGTCCAATTCATGTTATCAACAAATATTTACTATTCTTAAATCGAGTAAATTAAATTAAATTACGTAATATTAAATTATATTTATAATAGACTGAAAAGTATTATCATTTAATAATTAATAAAATAGTAGGTAGGAATGAGAATACATTTTTTGTATGTTAATATATGTCTTCCGCATTGCGTTGAAGCCACTCTTATCTTTTAGACGTTAGTTCTTTGGGAGGGCACGTTAAATGGTCCCAACGCAATAGTCCTCCCATGACTGAGGCCCCTTATCATCCCGGTAGACGGCTTGGTCAATAAACTACTAATGCTAATGTATAATGCTGTAATTAATGTTAAAATACATTTTTTTTTCAGGCCTGAAGATTTGGAAGACAATTATTATTGCTACCAGGATCCACTTGTAAGTTTATTATCGTAATAAACAATTACGTGTTTATTATAATTGGTTTATTCATATAATGTCATGTATAATAACAATTCATTCATTTCATTCATAACAAGTCAGTTGAAATCTAATCAACTATATACGACAAATCCAGTATTCCTTTCAATCGCTTTATTGGCAATGTATTCGGCGCTAAATAGTGACACATGCAGGCGCTTCCCTAACATTAGTGTTCGTTGGGAAATGACCCACATTGCACTATGCACATGGAAATGCAGCTAACTTCCATCAGCGTTCATACATAGCGCATCATGTTGACAGCTGCTGACATGAATACCCTATACACTGCTTATAACTGGGCCAGTAGGTATTCGAAACTACAGATTCAGGGGTATGTTACGTGTTAGTAAGCATCTCTTAATTAAAACTGACAGCTTGTTTGGAAGTATTTCACTTATTCTGGAACATTTCTATTTTCCGGTTCCTGGATTTCAAATAAGGGCATAGGTATATTTTATTTTAAAATAATTTTGTTTATTCCAATCACTTGAATTGAATTTGAATTGTTAAACTGTAATCTTATCTTGTATTTAAAATGAAGCAATCTACGAATATTTATTTCTAAATAAACGATTGTTAATAAATGTATATTATTCTGAAAAAAATATTAAACCATCGACCTTTTAAATAATTTGTCGATAACTTACCAGAAGGTTAAACTGATGGCAAATGGTCAGTGGTCACTGATAGTTGATACGGCTGGTCATCTTCTCAAACCCAAAGTTTATTACCGATGTAGCTTCACGCGTACGGCTATTCTATTAATAAAATGGCTTCAACCCATTAATGGCCCACTACTGGGCACGGGTCTCTCCTCTTGAGGAGGCCTAGAGCATACTCCACCACGCTGCTGCAGTGCGGATTGGTGGAGCTATTATTAATAAAATAATCTCATGTATTCACAAACAACTCTTGTGTAAGTAATGAAGCAACGCTATGCGAAGAACGCTTTTTTTAGAATATTTTATTGGAGTCGTAAATACATATTATAAGACACACTTATACTTCCGCAGTAGGTTTTTACCTGTGTTGCGGGTGACATGGATGACACATGTAACATCGCAATCACACCCATGACCCGAGTACAAATATTTATCTGTCACACAAATATCTGTCCCGGCCTGGAATCGAACCCGGGACCCGTCGCTTCGCAGGCAGGGTCGCTACCCACTAGGCTACAGGGTTGTAGGCTTAAAGTTCACTCTAGTAATTTGACAAAGACCAAAGAAAAAGATGGTAATAAAAACAACCGATCCTTTCTTTCTAATTCGATTCACTGTACGTTCCTTAAAGTTACTATTCATTAGTAGGCACTATGAGATCTCAATGTTGTTTGTGAATACGAGGGTAAGAGCTGAACTAGAAATAGTAAGTAAGATTGATTGTAGCACTCTAACTTGTTCACCTTGTTCTTAACTTTGTTCTCTTACAGCAATCTCAGATAGAGGAGATACAGGTGAAACAAATTAAACACACGGCAATCCCGAAATTTCCGAAGGTGTTGGGCAAGGTAAATCTTGTACTTAAGTCACAACACATTGCTATAAAACTTTCTCATAAGATTCTTGAACTTAGTGGGTTCAAACCTAATACAAATTTAGTGAAATATAATGAAAAAAGATAAATCATCAGCTATACTTAAATAGATAACAATCCAATGAAAATAACCAAGTGGATATCAACATATTGCAATGACATCTAATCACTGTCTATGAAAATTATATTAACTACAATACCTACTTAACAATTAACGATATTGTATGACGAAAACTTTTAAAGAAACAGAAAATAATGAAAAACTACAGTGGATTTAAAGGGACGTTAAATTCCCAAGTGTTAGTGTGAACCCTTTTTAAAAAACAATTTTTAGATGGCCACCATAAAAAGGACTTCTCTTTAAAAACGCAACGCAAAAAACGCAGATAAATTTGTTGTGACTCTAATTTATATCTATTTATCATTATTAATTAATTAGCCTCAAACATAAAGGCAAACAACAACTCAAACATTATTATGGGTAAACTAACTGGTCTGAAATTCAATTGCAAACAGATGAACGTAACGCTACTAAAATATTTTATTTTATTTGAAGCTCTTTCAAAATATCTACTTAAATTGTATTATACGCTATATCTTAAACGTAATTGTTAGTAATAATATTACGTCATTGAATAATGTAGCGAATATTTAAAAATCTCTTTAATTTTCTTGAAAGCCTTTCAGCTATACAGTAGTAACGGCGACTTACATTTTAATTAAAGTCCGTTTAAATAATGGATCATTTAGCAAAATTACGACTTTGAAGAGTTTTCTTTTATTACCTTATACCTACCCCACTTTTGATCTTAATTAATTTTAATGACTGTTATTACGAAATATTCTAACGAGGTTGATTAGGCGATTAACTACATAGCTCCACCGGATTTTGTCGAAAAAATTGCTTTAATAAATGCCGTCTGATCACGGTATATGTATGTATAAAGACCAATTTGTGAAAATGTATCCGCTAAACGAGTGTTATCCTTGCCATTTTATCCATAGCCGTCCGGTCAGTCTCGAAATCTTTATCAATCTCTAGCCATAAAGAAGACCGTCGTCTTAGCTAATCACAGACAACGCCATTCGGTGGACTATCAGAGAAAAATCATGGCTGTAGGCTCTGAAGTGACGTTTAACGCAACACAAGACGTTTGAACACTTACAAATTTTAATATCGCGATTTAAAATTAAACTAAAAAAATATATAGGTACCTGGGGGTAGGAATTTGATTTGAAATAAAAAATATATTAATATATAAAAAAAAAATTAAAAATATAAAAATATATCTCAATCATCAATGATCATGACAGAAATATATTTTATTTAAGTGATGTAATACATCTAACTCAAATATTTTTTGTTACTGCAATTTTCAACAAGTTCTCCTCGCCAGTAATGCGAACTGAGAAACCAGAACAATGAAGACGTCGATCTTTATCTTAGAGAAATATGTTCCATTCTCGAAGTTTTATGATATAGTCCGAGACTACACAGAAGTCTTTATTACCCCTGACAATATAGCGAACAATATTACGACATTGCCTTATTTTACAACGATAACTGACGTTAGCATTTCTATTTCAACTTTAAATTCATTCAGTAAACCGCGATAAAGTTTAACGCATAACTTTTGGTTACAGAGTTCCCACTGGAGCTTGCAATGGCCGTGGAAATGCAAGAGGAAGATAATATATAAAGAATCTAACTGCTATTTGGTACCCAGCAAGTACGAGGAAAAACACAAGTAAGAATTTTTCGTATTGTTTTACGTTGCAAGTGAATTTCAACTTTCTTTCTATAACACTTATATTTTAAATTCCAGGGACACCCGAAAACCTGAAGTAAAACAAGATGATATGATTATTCTCGACAGCATCCATAATGCTAAAGGGAAGAAAAATGTAGCTCGTAAAAGCTCAAATAAAAACAATCTTATAGAACAAAGTCGTTCTACAGATAAAAATGAAAAGGACGGTGCTACAGAACAAATTAGTCCCGTAGACAAAAATAACGAAGATGCTACGGAACAGAATAGTCCTGTAGATACAAAAAATGAGGATGTTGTTATAGAACAGAATACTTCTGTACAAAAAAAATCTGAAGATGTTACAGCTGAAGAGCATACTGTCGATAAAAGTAATGAAGATGAAATTGTAGAGCAGGATAGTTCTGCAGATAAAAGTGAAGAAGTTACTGCAGAAGATAATAGTTCTCTAAATAAAAATGATGAAGATATTGTTGCAGGACAAAATATTTCAGTACTTAAAACCGAAGGAAACAATGTTTCAGAACAGAACAATTCTGTACACAAACCCGGTGAAAATACAGAAAATAATCATTCTGGTGATAAGAACGATAATTCTGATGAAAAACAAAATATTTCTGAAGAAAAAAATGAAAGTAATGTTTCAGAGCAAAATGCTTTAGAAAATAAAAATGTTGCAGATGATATTACAGAACAGATTAATTTAGATATGAATGATGAACAGAATTCTGTTGAAGTCATTGATTCGACAGTTAAAGATGAAACAGATGGTGATAACGCCAAATTTGATGACATTCCTCTTATGACCGACTCTGAAAAACTTGCTCATAATAGTAGATAAATCGTTATATATATTTATTATATTGTTTTTAAAATAATAAATGGTTGTGAAATAAGATTATTACTGTTATTTCTTTACCATGCTGACCAAAATCTACTCTAGTAACACCTTAGGGATGCTGATGTCAGTTCGTTTGTCGACTGTTACTAATACACTGTCTATTGAGCAACTGACAAACTGTCGAAATAAAATGAAATGAAATGATAATTTATTTGCAAAAACGTGGTTTGTGGATCAGGTTACAACTCATTTTTAGGGTTCCGTAGCCGAATGGCAAAAAACGGAACCCTTATAGATTCGTCATGTCTGTCTGTCTGTCTGTCTGTCTGTCTGTCTGTCTGTCCGTCCGTCCGTCCGTCCGTCCGTCCGTCCGTCCGTCCGTCCGTCCGTCCGTCCGTCCGTCCGTCCGTCCGTCCGTCCGTCCGTCCGTCCGTCCGTCCGTCCGTCCGTCCGTCCGTCCGTCCGTCCGTCCGTCCGTCCGTCCGTCACAGCCACTTTTTTCCGAAACTATAAGAGCTATACTGTTGAAACTTGGTAAGTAGAATTCTGTGAACGGCATTAAGATTTTCACAGAAAAATAGAAAGAAAACAATAAATTTTGGGGGTTCTCCATACTTAGAACTGAAATTCAAAAATGTTTTTTTCATCAAACAAAATGTGGGGTATCTATAGGATAGGTCTTCAAAAATGATATTGAGGTTTCTAATATAATTTTTTTCTAAACTGAATAGTTTGCACGAGAGACACTTCCAAAGTGGTAAAATGTGTGTCCCCCCCTGTAACTTCTAAAATAAGAGAATGATAAAACTAAAAAAAATATATGATGTACATTACAATGCAAAATTCCAACGAAAATTGGTTTGAACACAAAAAACATTGACCAAAGTTATAACGAACTAAAAGAACTTTTTATTATGTTACTTGCTGCTACGGAATCATTCATGGGCGAGTCCGACTCGCACTTGGCCACTTTTATTTGACTATGCGGGTGGAACTAGACCCAATCACCGAAATTCCATCACAATAGGTTCAATATTTTATGGACAAACATTAGCATATTTTTTTATAAATAAATATAGATAATGTATTAACAACATTACAGGCCGATAATTGTAAGTACACACCATTAGATGTATTTTATCATACTCGTTCTACTCGTATATTGAAAGCTTTCAAAATTAGGTTTATTATATTATGGGAGTGTATTATATGATGGGAAGATTGTGGAACACATTTCATACAATTTATGGCTCATTTAATTCCTATTGGAGGAATAAAAACATTTTAGTATCGTAAAAGGTAATCACTTTGAGATTTTGGTACTAAAGCGTAGAGAACAAAAATCTCCGATAAAACAAAGTATTAAAATTTAAAACAAATATTCCTATTCCTCATAGTTTCGGATTTGACTATCCACGCCCACTTGAAAAATTCACCTTGTATACCTTTGTTGTTTAATCTGAGAGGTGGAATTACGCCACTTTTGTCATACTCGTATAAGGTTACCGCACTATACGACCGCACCGATGTCACGCTGTGACATCATATGAGACGTACAGCTATTTTAGCTATTGCACTGTTATAATATGTTTTATCTTTGTATCACAAGAGTGATAGAAAAAAACCACTTAATAAGCCTTCTATAAGTTTTTTTTATAAGTGTTTGTTTTTATGAATAAGTGAGTATGTGTATGTGAGCAAAAAAACCTTTACGAGGATGAGTTGACCCTGAAATTTATATTAAAGATTTTTTTACCAGTTTTTGGGCTTTATAAATATGAACATATATACATACATCCATCCATCCTGGTTTCCTAGCCAGCGTGATGGACTATGAACTGTAGCTTTCAGAATATTCTTTTTCAATATATATTTTTTAATGATTTTTTTGTTAGGAATGTTTTATCTACCTTATTTATTTGTCTGCAACCCGCACTTTGCTGAACAACAAATGAGGATATATCTTCCTGTTGCAAGTTTAAGTTAGTTCGTCACCATGATGGACGACCTTGTAGTATTGTGTATTTATTTTTAAGGAATTAATTAAATCAGACATTATTTTGTAAATTAAATTCCTGAAAACATTTTGCGACAGACGTCAAAGCAGACGCGGGAACGGCGCAAATATTGAACTGTGCGCAAATATTGAGGCGACGCAAATAGAACTGACGCATTTGCGTTAGCGTTGATTGCTGTTGGGTCACGTATTTTATCTGGGGGTAATTCGATACTATTGACATTACCGAATTTTTCCAGTGGAGTAAATGGTACCTACTGCTCATTTATTTACATGAAAAATAATCAGTTTAAAGAGATTTCGCAAGTTAACGGTTAGCAGTTAGCTTATTCGAGCTTATGCTCGAGTTCTATTACTGTCTACAAGATTTTAACTTGTTTTTTGATTTTTTAAATATATTTTTTGAAGTATAATTTCTTTAGGTACAACATGAGAGTAATTCAGATTATTTTTCGGACGGAAATAACTCTATAGTCGCTGATGCAGATGCCGCTATTTAAAACTAAATGTGTTTGTCAGAAGTACCCCCCACCCTTGAGGACTTTTAGTATGTTTATCTGAATACCGCAAGGTATAACTGTACCAATTTACAAAACTACACGAATTATTTCCCCTGATTGCCCATATTTGGCTTAATTTGATCGTACTATAAAGTTTATTGGTAATACGTGTCACCAACGTCAAAGATGTTTTACTTCAATAGCGGTAAAGATTACACGCACACACTTTTTTATATACATAGATGTACCGTGTCGGTGCAGAAATTATAACATTTCGCGTGCTAAAAGTTATTTTACTTCCTGTTACGTTTGATATTGTATGCTCAAAATTTGCATTAGCTGTTAAGTACTTCAATAATTGTATCTACGGTTCCGCTGAGGCTGGGTCCAAAATGTAATAGTATTGTATAATATTCGCCCCATTGAATAGCTCCTTACTTGATAGAGAAATTATAAATTATTTATTAATTTCTTTTTCACAAGAAACGATGAAATTATGAAGAAAATGAATATTAATAGAAATAAAATAGAAATGATTTTATGAATTTCAGAATATTAAATGTTTTAAATTTTCATTTTCACTTTCATACCTGATTTATCCGATTTGATAAAACGATTTTATTGGTTTTAGTAGTATTATGTCAACAAGGTTTACCGACATTTCGACCGTCTAAATTCCTGCAATACCTGAGTGCATTACTAAAATAATTTCAATAAAAAATTTTGGTATATGCACAAACTCAATAAGAAATACTCTAAAGAAAATATTATACACTGCAAAATTAAACAAAATGACGTGTTAAAAATAAAACACACTTTTAAATTACAAAATAAATTAAAAGTCGTATAAAAATAATCTCAATTTTTGTTTCTTGTGCGAATATTTCCAGCTGACGCGAATTTTTCACTGCGAAACCTTATATTTTATTACAGCACCTACATGATATGAGCGAGCTGTAATTGGTCAAAATAAAACAAATTAACATTGGGAACAACCTCAAAGTTCATTGTTTCGTTTAATTAAGTAGTGCATAATAAATTGACTCACCCGCTCTATCTGCGCTTAAATTGTTGCAATTTAAAGAGTAATTAAATGTTTTTCGTGGAATTAAGCGATGTATTGGAAAATCATATTAGTTCAACACTGAATTGTTTTTTTTTATAATAACTGTTGTGGACCGATTGAATATAGTAATACATTTAAATTAGAATTTAGTTTTTTCATTTTATAATGATGTTGAAATATTGATTTTAATAGTGTATTAATTAATACTATACTAGACAGGCTATTCAGTATTATAAGTTTCGACACCTACGTTGACACCATATAGTGCCAAGGCATTTTAGTCGGCTGCGAGCAAGCGAGAAAAGTAGATGTCATTTTTGGAAAACCCCGACCGTTCAAGAACACATAACAACGCATATTGATTATTGTGCACAGTTAAAACGTCTTTATTATTTACGTTTGAACTTTATTTGAGTTTATTTAAATCATAACTGGTAAATAACTATATTTTTACTTACATTTAAAAAAATATTTAGTGCACAATATTTGATATCATCCATCTTGAACCGAACTTGACCAAACGAAGCGCTGTCACAGAGTATGAAAAATGCTTGAAAAATATGACACGGATTTTGTTCGGAACAGTCCGTCTATATATTTAAGTCTATGTTACTACTTTTATTATTTCTACGTGGGAACTGCCGACTGCCTGGATTGCTATCACTCTCTTGTTTGAGTCAGGCACCAAATAACTCGTTCCAGCTCGAGGCTTGGGAGTCACTTCTGTCTTAAGAAGAAATTCTTTCTTCGTTCGTCGCCAACGCTTTAGTGACGGTAATTGGTCATCGTCAATAGACATTAGTAACAGATACAATAAAAGAAATAGCCAACACTTAATCACTGATGTGTTGCCAGCCAAAAAGATGGCAAGAAGGAAAGAAAGAAAATTGTTTTCCCGTACCAACCCAAAACACGACGATTAATCGATGTAAAACACAAAAAGTAAGACAATCAAAGTGAGAGGTTGTTCTATATGATACAAGGTGTAATATCCCCGAATCAAAGGCAATAAAGTGCCACGTGGGTCCAATCGGGGATCCAAATAACCTTTCCTTCGGGCCCTCATAAAATAGTGTACATACTTTATTTGTGTGATTCAACAGACCAATATAGGTTAATTCATTTTGCGAGGAGATCCGAACTCTGTCACTTACCTAATAACAACACTTTATTAATAAAACAATGGTTTTATCATTGTGATAAATTAATTATTATTTTAATGAAATAATAATAAACCTGAATTGCCTAAACTATAATTGACGACGACTGCCCAGTTGGTAGCGACCCTGCCTGCGAAGCGACGGGTCCCGGGTTCGATTCCCGGCCGGGGCAGATATTTATGCGACAGATAAATATTTGTACTCGGGTCTTGGGTGTGATTGTGATGTGTTATATGTGTCGTCCATGCCACCCGCGACACAGGTAAAAACCTACTGCGGGGGGTATGGGTGTGTGAGCGTGATTTATTTTATTTAAATAAAGATTTTATTCATCCCATTATATTTATGATAAAGTCAATAATAAATACTATACTGTATGTATAAAAGCGAACCTTTATCAAGACTCATTCATAGACCCTGGCAGTACGCTTTGGAAAGAGAAATTTTGCTGTTTTAAAGTATTTTGTATTGTTAACGACAAACGAGCCACATGACGGTAAATCATCATCGTCGCTAATGGACATCAGTGACTGCTAGTGGATAAGATTTCTTCAGTGCTTCCCTGTGAAACCGGCGACCGGCGACCGGTGGTTCGTATCATAAAATTCCAAGAGAATTTCGGGCATCATGAAAATTTATGAATCTATATTGTCCACTAACCCCACCACCAATCACCAGCGCGATGTAGTAAGTTCTAGGGTTCCTCAAGAGGAGAGGCCGTACTCAGTGGGATATTAATAAGTTGATATCAATGATATACTCCATGTAGTCATGTTTCAGCCTAACTGAAACCTTAAGAAGTAGGCACGTTCATTGCCGCAGCTCATTTAAAGTTTCCGATGTAATATTCATACGCTACCATGTTTTGAAACTCCAATGATTATGTTTTTCTAAACAAGAAAGATACCAGAATGTTAATATCTCATTAATTTTAATGATTCCTCGAACTTTGTGTAAAGATCTTGTGTATATCGTGACTTATTCATGAGTAACAAGTAAGGAATTTAAAAAGTTGATGTTCAAACTTTACTAGAGTTATCTTATTTTAGTAAGTGTTTTTAATGTGACAGTGAATCTGAAATTTGCTCTTGTCAGTTTGGCGTGCCCTTCTTAAACGAATTGATGCGAGTTAAATGATGCGTAAAATATTGTACCATGTATTTTTACGTAGCTTGCATGACTTACAAAAAGCGGCCAAGTGCGAGTCGGACTCGCCCATGAAGGGTTCCGTAGCAGCAAGTAACATAATATAAAAGTTCTTGTAGTTCGTTGTAACTTTGATCAATGTTTTTTGCGGTTTACGATTTATGACGTATTAAAAAAAACTACTTACTAGATCTCATTCAAACCAATTTTCGTTGGAAGTTTGCTTGGTAATGTACATCATATATTTTTTTTAGTTTTATCATTCCCTTATTTTAGAAGTTACAGGGGGGGGGACACACATTTTACCACTTTGGAAGTGTCTCTCGCGCAAACCTCAATATCATTTTTGAAGACCTATCCATAGATACCCCACACGTATGGGTTTGATGAAAAAAACATTTTTGAGTTTCAGTTCTAAGTATGGGGAACCCCCAAAATTTATTGATTTTTTTTTCTATTTTTGTGTGAAAATCTTAATGCGGTTCACAGAATACATCTACTTACCAAGTTTCAATGGTATAGCTCTTCTAGTTTCGGAAAAAAGTGGCTGTGACATACGGACAGACAGACAGACAGAAACACAGACAGACAGACAGACATGATGAATCCATAAGGGTTCAGTTTTTTGTCATTCGGCTACGGAACCCTAAAAGTATTTGTAAACCAAAGCAATTGACCAATTGACGACCCTGTAGCTTTGTTGGTAGCGACCCTGCCTGCGAAGCGAGGGGTCCCGGATTCGATTCCCAGTCGGGATATTTATGTGACAGATAAATATTTGTACTCGTATTACGTATGCCTAACAAGACTAATATATAAAATACATACATAGATGATCCACCGAGAAATAATTAATTAATAAAGCAGGCATCGCCGCATCCACCACTTGTATAGTCAAGATATTACATGACGGTTCGCGGAAACGAGCCTGGGAACCTAAACACCTGAGCTTTCGGATCATTCCGGTACAAACATCGACCGTAATCACCCTAGTTTTAAGTATTTTAAAAATGTAATTTCTAATATTGAAATTAAAATTATTACTTAGTTAAATTACTAGTTTTCGTTCGCACCCTGCTGCACCTATTCATAACTCTCGAGTCTTGGGTGTTATTGTGATGTGTTATATTATGTGTCGTCCATGCCACCCGCCATACACCCTACTTGGGGGTTATGAGTGTGTAAGCGTTTATAAAGCGTTTATAAAGAAGCGCTCATAGCCCGGCGGCTTGCGTCGATCCTATGGGATCGACAAAGTTAAGCAACAGCGGGCGCAGTCGGTAGTTGGATGGGTGACCGCTAGTGGCAAAAATTTCTTGAGTGTTTCCGTGCTTCGGAGGGCACGTAAAGCCGTCGGTCCCGGTTGTTATCATTAGATAACAGTCGTTAAGCCGTGTCGGAGGCCCTCGGGCGGCATGAAAACTTCCGACAATTGGGTTGGCTACTAACCCCTCCACCAATCCGCACTGGAGCAGCGTGGTGGAGTATGCTCTAGGCCTCCTCAAGAGGAGAGACCCGTGCCCAGTAGTAGGCCATTAATAGGTTGAAGCCAAGCGTTTATAAAAAAAATATGAATATAAACATTTGATTTGATTTGATTTAGTACGGTACCGACTCATGATTACCCACAAAAAGGTTAGATTACCCGAAAAGAGACGAGATAAGTTACTAGTGAGTTAAGGTTTGATAGTGATTTATAATCGTTTTCTGTCGTTAAATAAAAACTTGTAGGTTGTACACTTAATTCCGTTTCGTAGCAATCTCGTAGCCACCCTCAACTACGACGTAGCGAGTCGTAGCGCCTGTCGAAGCGCAAATCGAAGAACGCATATTAATACCGTCCGTGGCAAGTTGACTGCGGGTAAATCCAATTTCCTGCGTACGTCTTGAATTTCATATCAAATTCAGCTCCAATCATTTCAAGTTTCAGAAACCAGATTGAGTATGAATATAGAATTAAATGCACTGAGATTACATAATATCTACATTCCAAATGTTAGGTAGGTAGAATTCGAAAAAAAAAATTGTTACATCTGAAATAACGAAGTAAATTTAAAGCTCATATCAGATCAAAGACATTCGTATGATAAACGGTGAGTTTTGATAAGCATAATTCAGTTGTAAGGATTCTCTGTTATTTTGAAATAACGCATAATTATTTGTTTTTCGAGTCGCGTTTTCAAAGGGAAGTTACCTAGTGCAAAAATAAATAAGTAACAGTTCCAAAATTTAAAAGATACTAACGCCCCAACTCAGAGTCACTAATGGCTACTTAAATCGCTCCTAGTACAGAATTTGTATGCAGATTTAAACTAAGGAGCGATTAAAGTAACCGTTAGTGACTCCCGAGTTGGGGCGTAAGAGGAACCAACTGTAAAATCCATGACGCTCTTCAACCTTCCAACAGTGTTACCAACTATCAAAAATATTTATCCCTAAAACTAAATCAAAAGGCGGCCAAGTGCGAGTCGGACTCGCCCATGAAGGTTCCCGTAGCAGCAAGTAACATAATATAAAAGTTCTTGTAGTTCGTTGTAATTTTGATCAATGTTTTTTGCGGTTTACGATTTATGACGTATTAAAAAAAAACTACTTACTAGATCTCATTCAAACCAATTTTCGTTGGAAGTTTGCTTGGTAATGTACATCATATATTTTTTTTAGTTTTATCATTCCCTTATTTTAGAAGTTACAGGGGGGGACACACATTTTACCACTTTGGAAGTGTCTCTCGCGCAAACTATTCAGTTTAGAAAACAATGATATTAGAAACCTCAATATCATTTTTGAAGACCTATCCATAGATACCCCACACGTATGGGTTTGATGAAAAAAACATTTTTGAGTTTCAGTTCTAAGTATGGGGAACCCCCAAAATTTATTGATTTTTTTTTCTATTTTTGTGTGAAAATCTTAATGCGGTTCACAGAATACATCTACTTACCAAGTTTCAATGGTATAGCTCTTATAGTTTCGGAAAAAAGTGGCTGTGATATACGGACGGACATACAGACAGACAGACAGACAGACAGACAGACAGACAGACATACAGACATGACGAATCCACAAGGGTTCCGTTTTTTGCCATTCGGCTACGGAAAACTAAAAACCCCTAAAATCGCCTAAATTACTTGGAAATCCGCCTAAAAATGTTTTTTGGAAAAATAGTAAATAATAATCAAAAAATAACAGTTACTAAATAATAGTTAATTATTCATTTTGTCATAATGTTGCGATTAAAATGTCAAAGCGTCAGAGGCAACAAAGTTGCTGCGCTGAAGTCGTGCACAGAACCAATAAATAGCCTTCAAGTTATGTTACAAAGGTTTTCAAAGATTCGGTAACAAATATATTTATAACTAGCTAACCCGGCTAACTTCGCATCGCCTAACAATTAACAATCTATTTTTTTTCTAAAATAAAAGTAGCCTATAAGTTACTTCTTGCTACATCAGCTATAGCCAAATTTCATTGTCCCGTCAAAGTCCAGTCATTTTTGAGATTAGCCAGAACAAACAGACAGACAGACAGATAGACAGATAGACAGATAGACAGATAGACAGACAGACAGACAGACAGACAGACAAAAATTGTGAAAAATGTTGTTTTGGTATATGTACCGTGTATACATACTAATACCTTTAGTAAAAAGCGGTTATTTTAATATTACAAACAGACACTCCAATTTTATTTATTTGTATACATATAAAGTGTTGGTGAAAGTAATAAAGGAAGAGAAATATGTAAAAGTGTTATGTAATTTCTAGATCCTATTCTCGTGTCTGTTCAACTATACTCGTATATTATTTAGGCCACAAAAAGATCACAAAGTTAGACCTTGGTGACACGTGTACAACTACGCCATTTCAGCGTTTTTGTTACTTCTTTTGAAACATGCAGATACATTGCATATTGAGTTGCGAGGCATCCTTGTAACTGATTCGTGTAGAGATACAAGTTATAGATGATCTGAGTTATCGCTACTCAAACTGGAATTAACTTAAAAAAAAAATGATCGATTAAGGGTGTATTCAGGGTAAATTGTACGTAGCTAATTCCCGCATCCTCGTGGCCGATCGCCGACAAGATGGACTGACATAATTAAAACAGCCCCAAAGTGTACCCTTACAGAGTGTACACGCAGTGCTATGAATAGGGAGAGATGGAGAAGTGTCGCAAAGGCTGCTACCAAACTGACAGGCAATCCATGACCACGACCACTCCGCCAGGAGTGTACGACTAAGAAAAAGAAGAATTCCCGCATGTTGTAAAGTGATAATAATTAAAGTGTCTAATTTACTATATATCTGTGGGAAAAACATCTTAAGAAAAAACACAACACTATAGTATAAACCAAGTAATTATTCCGTTGGAATTTACATATTAACCTTTGTATTATCTAGATTAATTCCGACAATATTTGTGCATGCTGCCTGACAGGTTACATTTAGAATCGTCGTAAATAATTATTTTATAGAAATAGCCGACAAATGAGCTGGCGATGGATGGTAACTATCGTCGTCGATGAACATCAGTTGTCGGCCAAGAAAGAGAGAAGAAGAAAGAAATAAAGAGATTTTTTAACGAATTTCGTTGCCGTATTGGGGCGGCTTAGAATACTAACCCAAATCCCACGCCGGATGGGTGTCGAGGGATTGTATTGGTAATATTGATTTTAATTGTTAATTAATACCATTATTACTATTATTATTTCTCCATAGGGTTCACCTGGATAGCTACCACCCTCGAGCATGAGTCAGCCGCCAAACGACTTGTCGTATTCCGGCTGGGGGCTCGAGAGCCAGTTCTTTCTTTCTTTTTCTTCTCTCTTTCTTGGCCGGCAACGCATCAGTGATGCCTTTGGTGTTGCTGATGTCCATGGGCGACAATAGCCACTTACCATCAGGTGGATCGTCAGCTCATTTACCGGCTATTTCCATAAAAAAAAGTCTCGGAATGCCAGTTACAATATAAGCGAGGTTCTCCTTAAATTATTTAGCGCCTAGCTGTCATTGATGCTCGCAATGACGTGACTCAGGGTGTCTTAAGATTTAAAACTAATAAGATAGGTAATTAAATATACCAGCTAAATAACTGCATTAAAACTTTCCTTACATTTCTTAATTTCCAGACTATTTTCCGTTTGGGTAAATACAAACAAGAAAATATGTTTTACTTTTTCACAATTTACTCATTGTAGTCGCAATGTCTTCTGGACAAGTATTAATTGTGAGAAGAATTAAAAATTACGTGTACAGCACTGTTAGGGAGGTAATTCTGCTTTTTTCCTTCTTGCTACCTGTATTTTAATTGGTATTATTATTGTTGTTCCTTATTTTTAAGTACGTAACAAAAGCGTCATTCCAAAATAAAGTACTTACGTCTTGAAAGTGAAAAGTATAAAAATATTAATTACTGCTATAAAGTCAATTTGATTAATTTCTCTTTTAATATTTTGACTTTGTTTTGTTTTATATTTGAAACATTATATAAAACACTAATCTTATTTATACCAGCTAAGATAGTTCAGCTAAGATTTTGGCTCGAGAGCCAGTTCTTTCTTTCTTTTTCTTCTTTCCTTCTTGGCCGGCAATGCATCAGTGATGCTTTTGGTGTTGCTGATGTCCATGGGCGACGGCAGCCACTTACCATCAGGTGGATCGTCAGCTCGTTTGCCGGCTATTTCCATAAGAAAAAAAAAATAAAAATTTATTTGTAGTTGTGTAAAGTCGACAAAAAAATACTGTAAATTTTAAAGTTGCAAGATTCGACTACAATGGAGAACTAATAGAATAACATTACAACTTCTTAATAGGCGAACCTGCTGTGTCAATCCAGAATCGGTCGAGCTTACACCATAAAACGACTTACCTCGGAAAGAAATCAGGGTATAAATCGGTAATTGAGTGATAGCATAAAACATTATACATTAAATTTTATTGTGTTCCATTTTTATTATTCGCTATGTATTATTTAATAAGCCCGTCCACGATGCATAACATGGTAACCTATAAACAACATAGTAAATAAGTATCTAAAACTAGAGTTACATGTACACACTAGAATGTTGAGGACCACTGGTCGAGGTATAGTTTTGTTATCTGGATTTAAAAAATTCACACGAGACCCAGCTGCTACGCAAGCATCACCTGTCGTGCATGCAAATACGATTTGTGTCGAAGCGTGAAGAACATGGACGGAGGGACATCAGGGTCTTAGTGATGTGATGGTTCGGATACTTTATTTCTTTACTAAAAAGCACGGACCTAAAAAAAGACGGACGTAATCCCAAGAACAAATTCAGTGAAGCACCCAAAGTAATACCAACTCTATTCGTACAAGTACACACACACCCACACATTGACACCATAATGCTTCAATCGCGAATCAAAAATTACGCACACATGGTAAGCGGGCGGCCATTGCTATGCTTCATTCTCGATTAGACGAAGTTACGTCCGTCTTTTTTCAGGTCCGTGCTAAAAAGCTATTTTAGCCCCCGACGCGAAAAGAAGGATGTTATAACTTTGATGTGTGTTTTGTCTATCTGTGGTATCTTAGCTCCTAAACGAATGCACGATGCAGTTTTTGTTTGTTTGAATGTTGACGTGATGGAGATGGTTTTTAGTTGTTTGATGAAAATAAAACTGTCGGAGGTCAGGAAGGGTTATGTTTTTCGCGCGTATCTCGTATGGAGGTATGTATGTATGCATGTAATATTTTTTATTACCACGTATCTTTCAAACCGCTGAACGGATTAAGATATTGTTACATTTGTCTTGATAACTCAAGTGTTCTAAGATAAGTGAAATTAAAAAGAAATATAGCGGCTGTGAGATGCCATTGTTTGAAGTATCAAAAAATAAAAACAAATCGAATAACAATATGGGTATCAAATTAAAGAACTCACTATAAGGATTTCAAAAAGATACATCATGATAGGTTTTTTGATAGCAGGTGTTTTTTTTTTTAATTTTTAAATGAATACTAGTTAAACTTTACATAGATTTGCCTTACCATTGCTTTACTTTTTACCCGACTGCGTCAGAAGGAGGGTTATGTTTTTCGAGTGTATGTATGTATGTGTGTATGCATGCCGTTAGTCTCGTCTTAAGCTGCAAACATACTATAAGCCGGGTCCGATCGGACGCGGCTGACAGCCGCGACTGATAATGTGCACATGACAAAAACATCCAGCGCGCCAGATAGCTCTTGGACGTCCGAACGCCTCAAGGTGCCTCAAGGTCACGTCCGCGACTTACCTCCGATAGTTTGCACAGCTCAGTGTACATTCATTATCTAGATACCTATTACGTCACATCCTTCAGCCGCGTCCGTAAGTCGCGTCCGACAGTTTTTTTCAGCTTTAGTTGTGAAAGTGCCACTGGATATATCAAAATTGAAAAAAAAATTAAAATGGCCGATTTTTGGCTCAATATTGTCTTCAAAAATTTTTTTTCTCCAACCTTTCGAGTCCTTTCATCATTTTTTAACCGACGAAAAAAAAGGAGGAGGTTCTCAATTCGACGCGTATATATTTTTTTTTTTTTATGTATGATCACTCAGCAATCGGCACAGGGTGGTCCGATTTTGATCATTCTTTTTTTAATGGATAGGGTATATCTTGAAGTTGGTCCCATATTTTTTTGAAAATTTTATTCCTACCCTAAAGGTACGAAAATAGGGAATGATTGATTATTCACCCACGGAATTTTTGCCCGTTACCCCAATAACTTTGTACTGGATGATCCGATTTCGATGATTCTTTTTTTATTGTATATTGTATACCTTGAAGTTACTCTTGTTTAAATTTGGAAAGAAAATTTTACCCCTAAAGGTACGAAAATAGGAGATGATTTATGTTTCAACTACTATATTTTTACCTGGTAACTGAATATATCACCAATAACTTAATAATTTTCATAGCAACTAAAAATTTAAAAATAATTATTTTTTGACAAAAAATAAAACCAACGAAAAAAAACTGAAAAGCGAAAAATAAAATAAACCATTTCGTATTATAAATTAAGATCCTAAATTAACTGAAAATAAATAATTTTGAGGCGGTGCCAAACCAATGAAAAAACAAACGGTGAAAAGATGTGCGCCGCGCTGCTGCTGCCGTGTGCATCGCATGCCACTGCTCTTATAAAATGAACTTTACGTAATCAATTTTGTTTGTTTGTTTGGCACGGTCTCGAAATTATTTATTTCCAGTTAATTTAGGATCTTAATTTATAATACTAAATGGTTTATTTTATTTTTCGCTTTTCAGTTTTTTTTCGTTGGTTTTATTTTTTGTCAAAAAATAATTATCATTTTAACTAACAGTTTAGGAGTATTCGTTTAGGAGTATGTTATTCATCTTAGGACAATGGAAGTTATTTAGTTTTTTATTTTCTCTTCAGCATTACGTCCACTATTTTTGTAAATAATGCAAAGATATTTGTAAAAGGTACAGTTTCGGATATTTCAGTTAGCGGACCTCTTTGTCTTTATTCGATACAATCTTGTTTGAAAGTGCTTTTCCAACCGAAACCTTGGTAGTTTAATTAAATATTTGAAAGCTCAGATACTTTCGTTTGCCTACGGGCTAGCCTTATTGAATACTGTGTAGATACTATTGGTCTGTATCTATCAGAATTCAGATATCTATTTGGAATACGAAATGAAAGATAAATTTCACTGACACTTTTATTGCTGTAATTACGACAGTTACAAGACTGTACTGCAGACTGTACGTTCACAATATCACCTCTCAAGCCAGTGCGTACGCGAAATGCTGACTCGGCTCATGTTTAAGTGCATGTGCACTAGCGCTTGAGTAATGTGATACCCTTGTCCCTACAACAGCAAGCTTCACGGTTTTGTTTTAGATTCAGGAAAAGTTCACAGTCTGTGAACGTAATATTAGATTTTAGTTGTACAGTCGTTCGCTGTAATCAATTTCACTGAGTAATAATTGATTATTTAATTTAAGTTTAAAATTAGGAGCTCTTGATATCTAAGCCGAACTAGATTCTTTCTTAAAGCCAGTAGCCTTGCCTGCGAAAGGAGTTGTTCAGGGTACAATTTTTAGCAATTTTATTAGCAACTAGCTGGCCCGGCGAACTTCGTATCGCCTTAAAAACGATTTTTTTTTCTAAAATAAAAGTAGCCTAAGTTACTCCTTGTTACATCAGCTATCTGCCAGTGAAAGTCCCGTCAAAATCGGTCCAGCCGTTTCTGAAATGGCTGGAACAAACAGACAGACAGACAAAAATAGTAAAAAATGTTGTTTTGGTATATGTACCGTATACATCCAAAGTCACTTAATAAAAAGCGGTTATTTTATTGTTACAAACAGACACTCCAATTTTATTTATTTGTATATATGTATAGATATAAACAATAAATCTTATTTATGACACATTCAATGTATAGCTTCTTATCTGAGGTTCATACGCTTAACGTCACATACTCATTTCGTCACGTAGTGAGAAAACTCAGTCATATTCTCGGTTGGTCACATTCTCAGTTCGTCATATTTGCAAGTTCTGGATATTTTTAATTTTTTCAAATGCAAAGACATCTTTCACATTCCGAGATCTACCACGTTCAGCAAGGCTATTCTGTTTTGTAACTCGACAGCAGAATCCACGATGAGTTTCAAAATTGAAGTTCGAGTTCGAGACTCACTTCACTTCGCAAGTGCGTACTAGATGATTAGAGAATGACATATATGTATTCGGTAAGGGATTTATTTGTCTCGATCATCGAGGCCATCTTTAGTCGTTTGAAGTTCGAGTTCGAGACTCACTTCACTTCGCAAGTGCGTACTAGATGATTAGAGAATCACATATCAAGATGATGTAAGTTCGCTTTCGAGTCTCACTTGAGTGAGCTTCGATTTCGAGTTTATATTTTAGAGAATAGGCCTTCTGTATTTGGTGACGTCATTCTAAGTGGTAAATAGTAGTAATATATTACGTCCTCGAAACTCGAAAATAGAGAAACTCAAAGTAACGAGTTTTCGCACCATGAAACGAGGGACCGCCCACGCACGGGTAAGTGTGACTTAAGTGCGCGTTGAGGTCACAGTTCTCTATAAAAATATATCCTGCATATATTTCAGGTTAAGTAAATAAAAATTTGTTTTCAGCAAGCAATGAGCATGTATGAATTATTTATCGTAAGTACTTTGTAAAGTCACAAATAATAATGAAAATGGTTAAGTGCTCCCGTCCTCAATTTGTGTAATTTTTTTAATAATTATTAAGTAAACTTAAGAAGTCGATAAACGTTAGAAATACAGTTACTTACTGAACAAAAGTTTATTCCCTTTACACTCCCAGGGTTTAATTTTAATCAACCCGTTCTTCTTGTATTTTGCACTGCCACGCCGCGGCGCCGTCTTAGGAATTTAATTTTGCTTCTTTCTCAGTTAAGGCTGTCTTAATTTGGTCTATAGTTCGTATGATTGGCCAACAATCACTAGTGCCAGAGTATGTTCAATTTTTAAGTGACTCCCGCTGACTGCAGTGGCTAGTAATCTAGACGCACTCTCCATATTATATATAGAATAAAAAAATCTAGTTAAGTCCGAATTATACTCGTGTGCCGGTATTTCTTTATACTAATGAATAAAATATTATTTCGGAGTATGACGTTAGTTGGTAAAATTAATATTTTTATAAATAGGAGCTATTCATATCAAAATATATTTTGTAGATTTACTCTGATTAATTTACACCCATGAGCTGAAAAATCGTTTATTTACAAAACACGTCCTTGATCGATCCTTGTCACAATTTTTTTTATATAACTTTCAACATTATTTTTCAATGAATTTGATAAAATATTGTAAATAGACACGTAGAGGTTTAATTCAATGTATTAATTAACCTCTCAACCATATATTTTAACTTACTACGAGTATCTTACACCAGTCGTCTAACAATGAAGTAATTTTCACCTAAATGAGAAGTCACAGACCAATTCAGTTTGAAACGAAGGTATTCAGGTTGGAGGCAAATAGCCGAGCGTCTGGCGAGCGGAAATGAAGGGTCCGGAGCAACTTCCGGTCGCCATACTGCCGCTACTGTAGAACGCTTTTGGTGAGAGATACTCACCATCCATGTAAAATATTATCAAGATTTAAAGCTTGGTTGGAAAGTATGACTTATGAAAAATCTTTCAAACATTCCAGTTTTAGTTGTAATGAGCATATTTTTTTATAATTAAATGAAATGAAATAGGAATTTTTATTTGAAATAGGTTTTAACAGCACTTTTCGAAAGCTACGCAATCGCTTCCACAAATCCCTACCATAAGCATATGTATAAGGGATTGAAACCGTATGAAAACTGAATGCTATATCCGTTTTTCGTTAAAATAACTGTTATTTATTAGCTACTGGCAAAATAAGTACTTAAAATGTGCTTATTAAGTATTTTTCTCATTATAAAACTACATTGCGCGTGGCCCGACGCGACACGTACTTGGCCCGTTTTTTACAAAGGCACAAACTTTGTTTATAAAGTATTCTTTCATATCACGTCTATTGTTGTATATACTTCTAATTATTTGTATGATTTTTTTTTATATAGTCTTCGCATCCGAATAGTGTATTAAAAAAATAATTAAAAACGAGACTGTGATTTTAATAAAAGCGTAGAGCACATTTCTGGAAAGATTTTAAAACTAAAACATCAGCTAGTTCCAAATTGTAATTACTAGCGTTACATAATATAAACTTTATTCCTTACTTATGTTAGTAAATAAAGAGAAAAATAAATATTTTATAGATAAAACTCATTTCGTTATTTGAGCACTAGTTTATTGTCAGGGTATTATCTGTAATTTACTAAAGTACCTACTCGTAGTACTCGTACACTGTTGTCTTCCAATATTACTCGTGGCTTCTTACCGAAATATCATTCTGAGAAATATCATTCAAGTTTCATATTGTTTTATGAATAATGGCAATAAGTTTGGATCTTTATTTCATATATTTTTGATATAAATAATGAAAAGGTACCCTCACCCTATCATTAACAACCTAGTAATTAGGACAGGTCTATCATTGCTCCAGTACGAATTGGAGAAGTTACCGAGTAATCTCTCCAGTTATTGGGCAACCCACGGGTCTGAAGCCTTCCTACATAGATTGTTACTCTATGTTGGATATTACCATAAAAAAAGAAACACTCTGTGTAAATGACAACAAATATAATATTTAAAAATGTCAACACTTAATAATGTATGTTTTTGGGCAAACTTACATGACTCATCGCCGGACTCAGAGTCACTCAACGGTTACTTAAATCGCTCCTTAATATAGAATTTATATTGTGATTCTGTACTAAGGACTTAAGTAACCGATAAGTGATTCTGAGTACGACCGTGAGTCCTGTATTAACATGCCCTGTTAAATTTCCTCGTCATGGTTGGCCATTTTTGCCCGCGGTATCCAAAACAGAGGTACACTTATATAAGGCCCATGCCTTCCACCATGCGTTAACAAAGAACTCTCAACGCGTTTTTCTACAATAGATGTATGTATTTCTGAAATCTGAAAAATGACGTATTGAGCAAATCGTTCAGCACCAAATTTAATTGTGCTCTGTTAAAATAGGACAACCTCTTTACAGGTACGGTTTAGCTTAAGATGTATCAGACTGTTATTTAAGTCGATGAAATATCCTTAGTTAATTATATCTGATGTTCACAACTTAAGGTAAAGTTTAGAACATCACAGTTATTTAAAGTCTTCTGTTCTTCAGCGTTCTTTTATTCTAGATACTCTCTTCTAGCAGCAATGGGAGTGTCTTCTCTGAGTTCACACGAGTTGATGTCGTTTTTCATCCTGTACCCGATAATAATCAGGAGACAAATGAAGCAGAGAAGTATGAAGAAGACGAGCATGAAGATAAAATAGAGCTGAAACAAATAGAAGGAAACAAAGTTACTACAATATCCAGCAAACTGGCTGTTCATATCGGCATCCACATTAAATAAATAAATAAAACTATAACGCTATAGCCCCAAACTATGATTCCCTGTGTCGTGGGTGCCGTGGACATCCCCCAAAGATACCATCGCACGTACTCAGGCCAAGAAAAGAAATTCAAAGTCATCATTGAAATTTCTGCCTCGCTGGGAATCGAACCCGGGACCCTTCAAACGGCATGGTAACCATTGCGCCACACTGGTCGTGTCCAAAAGAGACGGAGGTAAATTATTTCATAGAAGAAGGGTATCCAGAGGCAGATAGCATTCAGATCAGTGACCTAAAGATACATTTGAGTGTTAACTACTAGTTAGGTACCTATATGGGTACCTTACCAAAACATTTTGGTTTCCACTTAAGATTGGGCAGATAAATCGCTTAAGTCAAATATACTTCAGGAAACCATTATTATGTCAATAAGTATAATTATTATAAGCTATAATATTTTTAAAGATAAACGTAATTTTTGAAACAATCAGCTTCAGAAAATCATTTAATTTAGTACAGTGATAATCCTAGTTTCACGGTAGAACAATCGTATAACTTGCCGTTCTAGAAAGATTAATGATCGTAATTTGTCAAAGTCCCTAAATTTATACGCCCACTTAGTCACGTACTATCATACAAGCGCAGAACCATAGAACACGGACAGAACCACTTAAATACCTAGAACCTAGTAGATGACGTCACAATTATTATTCCATATCAATAATTGTCTATTAGCACCAGTGACAGCGACGCTATAACAACGCGACAAAATGACGCATGTAAAGTGTCACTGCGACACTGCGATTAAAAAGCGTCCTTAGCGCTAGTACGCACTGTGCGGTTACCCGCACTGCGGCTGCCGGTCCGGCTGACTGCAGGACGCGGTTGTGATTGCGGCTAACCGGGCGGGTGGATAGTGGAACCGCAACTGGGAAGTGTGAATGAAACCTATGTGGTTTGCTGTTTGATCGGAAATAAAAAATTAAATTAATACTAAGCAATTTTATAAAATTTTCTGTATTGAAGTTCATAGTTCGGAAATATTGACTTCAGTATAATCTGTTGTACGCATACGCCATCAATCAAAGATTGTATCATCAATGGAGACCATCCGCAAATTACAACTACCCGCGTAGTGTATATATAGCGACCGTCCAGCTGACCGTCAGTGTAGCCGCAGCGCTCCGTGCGACCGGAGCGGTTGGGCGGCAGCCGCATCACTGCAGTGTGGATAGACACTACGTATATTCTTTCGTACATATTTTTGATTGCGGGTAACCGGACGACTGACCGCATTCCGGCTAACCGCATAGTGCGTTGGTACCGAGTCTTTGACTTTGCTAAGATAACAGTCAAAATAAATGTACTAGCTGACTGACACTTTGTTAATACGAAAAAATTAACTAGTCATGTAAAACGGCTAATGTTAAGGTTTATTTAGGACCGTTAATTTTGTTCACATAATTATAAGACAGCAAAGCCTAAGCACGATTTACAGATTTCACCCTACGACCACGGACCTAAAAAAAGACGGACGTAATCCCAACAACAAATTCAGTGAAGCACCCATAGTAATACCAACTCTCTATTCGTACAAGTACACACACCCACACATTGACACTACACTGCTTTAATCGCGAATCAAAAATTACGCACACATGGTAAGCGGGCGGCCATTACTATGCTTCACTCTCGATTAGACGAGGTCCGTCTTTTTTTCAGGTCCGTGCTTACGACGCTGCATTGTTGCAGTCACAAAAAGCGAACCCAAAGTTTAAGCTGTCAGTTTTACAGCGACGTCGCACAGAATAGGACTAGTGTTTACAAAGTGTCTCCTGTTACGAAACGTCTATATTCTCTTACAAAGCGTCCGCTAACGTCAAAGACATTTTGTCGCTTCTATGTCGCACTTGAGAAGAGACTATGGAGTGTAGAGCTAAGGAAAGCCATCTCTATTATGAAAAAGTGTCCGTAAAAACGCGTCCAATAAGGGTGGCGCTGCGGTAGCCTAGGATAAATTTTATTGAACTCAATAAACTTCACTCTGTCTACAATAGCTGTTCATATCTTAGTTTTTCTGACGCCAGCGCTACTGTGGTAGGATGGTGGTAGGTACTGGAACCTCTACTTTCAGTATACAGCTGGACACTTTTTCAAATTTCCCTCGGAGATGGCTCTTCTTACCTCTACCCTCCATAGAACAGACTGAAACATTTATCTGTCACCCAAATAATAACACTGATTGAGAATCGAACCTGTTACTCTATTCAAAGGAACACTAATAACTTAGCTACCGAAACTATCACAATGCGAGATCTACACTGTATTATTTCGCTTCGAACTATCACGGTCTCTCACCGTCTAATTGACCCCGATAAATTAATAATCGATTGTTAATAAATTGATTACGAAACTTACACCGAAATAAGCGAATAGGGTGGCGTAAGGAGACATGGTGTCTATGTGGCTATCGAGGGGAAACTGGCTGTGTTGCCGGGAGTCGGGCAGGATGCCAAGACCTTTTCCCCGTAGACAGTCTATTGATTCACAATGGGGAACCATGTATCATGGTTGTTGTGAAACATTACGTCACTTAATATTTTTGCCACGCACGTGCAAACTGTGGAATGAGCTTCAATGTGAAGGATTCCCGGAGCGCTATGACATGGACTTCTTCAATAAAAGTAAAAGTAAAAAAGTGTAAAAAGAGTTCTCCTTTAAAACCCGCGTCGCATTGACGATTCCTCTGGTATTGCTCCATGTCCATAGGCGTCGGTGATGACATACCATCAGCTGGTCAGTATGCTTTTACGTTAGCAATTCAGACTATAAAATATATAAATATAATTTATAATGTCTGTTTTGGCTTATTAAATTTTAAACTTTTCAACAGGTAGGTATCTTTACTTTAAAATACTTTTATACTCCAAACATTGCTAGTAAAAACAGATTAGATTTGGCGTCATTCCGTCAAGTGTGGCTGAAAGCTCAATTTTTAACATGCTGACACAATTCCATCGTAGTTATAGTCGATACATTAATTTTACGATGTTTAACTTATTGTTCTAGCCAAATCGATGATCTATTAAAAATAATAGCGCTCCAGATAATGTTATACGCAGAATGTTGTGGTATAAAATGTATGAAAATGTATGAGCTAGCATGTGTAGGGATGTTTTAATATGCTTGCTTTCGAGACGAAATTAAAATGTCGTGAATAGCTGAAGTTTGAATCATGAAAGACATGATATGTATATGTTGCATCTACTCTCAAATTCTATAAATACGAGTAGATATTTCGTGAAAAGTATATTGATAATTGAACATTTATTTAAGGTACTTCTATTTACTATAAATATTTCTCCTTGATATTAGTTATCTTTCGTTAGTGAATAACATTTAAAACTCAATGAACATTATGTAGATAGGAATAACGCATATAAAAAGTATTTTCTTATGTACTTCTCACGAATAGTATAATTTAATTGTAAATTTTATATTTTCGATTGCAAAAAATGTTTTTCTTTCTTTTATTCTTCTTTGTTTGTCCTTTTGGTTGCTTGTGCAGATTTGACGCAAACGATGCGGTTTGAATATTAACGCTAAGAACTTGTAATGTTTTGGCTTAAGAGCCAGTTCTTTCTTTTTGACGCTGATGTCCATTGGTGATTATAGCTATTTACCATAAGGTGCTTTGTCAGCTGTTTGTCAATGTTTTGAGGACATACGATATTTTCACGCTTAGTCAAACATGCCTTCCGCGCTGCAACATTACGCAGGCACTGTTCATCTTTGAGTGAGACTTGCGATCAATGTTATTAAAACTCTTATTAAAATTCATATATTACTACATGCCCAATTATGTGTTGTAGACGGGCGTGCAAAACGCTCAGAAGTAGTTTATTAAAATAAATAAATTAATAGTACTAAAAACTAAAATCAAGCCTTTAAAGTGCACTGAGGTAAAAAAAAATATGAATGCTGTTCAGCGTTAGGAGTTCCTTCATATAGCCAACCCTGGCATTGCTGCATTGGCAATGATGGGTTTCGGAACGAGATATTATATAAAAAAAATATGTGTGTGCTATTAATAAGGAGTTTTTTTAAGTCTACGCTCGACTGCTACCCATTCAGGGCCGGATCTAGGCGGAAGCGAACTGGGGCACCTGTCCCGGGCGCCAGTTTAAACGGGGCGCGAAAATCATAATATAGTATGATTAAATTTGCTCCATAAAGCGCCTAGCATGTATGAGTAGGCGCCTGATGAGCTTTGTTTTAGGCCTGAACACTGAACTGATTTTACATTCTATACGATTATGTACGATTAGATGCCCGATGACTTTTTTAACTGACCAGCTGAACCGATTTTGCCCCGGTTCAAAAAAATCGTATATCCGGGCCTGTACCCATTAGTGTTATTTCTCAGTCGTATACTTCAATAATTTACTCGTAGATCGTATGAAACACGAAGGTCCAATGCGAATTGTTAACAGAGTTAGCGTCCTACTTCAAAATTTAATAATGCTGAAAAGGCTTTAGCTCGAATATAAAAAAGGTTGCGTGTACTTTTGTACGCGCGTGAGAAGTTATACTTGTTTGACATAATTAAATAAATATTTAATTTAATAATATGTATCAGTTTTAATTATCTTTCAAAAACTATTTTTGTACTAAATAAAAATAAAACGGTGATAACTAACGCCATCTCTTAATATAATATGAAGAGTACATTGAGCAGCAGGCACCATCTATCTAGCAATTAACGCAACCTTGTTGGAAGTCGCATAAGAAGTATAACTTCAAAAAACATAAACGTGTAGGTACTTATGTACGCGCGTGAGAAGTTATACCTACTTCTTTGGCATCATGAAATAAATATTTTAAATTAATAATTTAATAATATTTAGTATGAATTATATTAAATAACAATATTTTCATTTATATCAATAAATAATACACGACTAATAGAGGTTCTATTTCTATTTTGTTGGTAGCTTTTTGCGGGCAACTTCACAGTGATGCGCGCGCATCTTTTTGCGGGCAAGTTCATCCTGTTACTTTTGTGTTACAAATCTTAAAATTTCACTCTCTACATTCTTTCATAACGCGACTAAAGAAGTATAACTTCAAAAAACTGGGCAAGTGCATGTCAAGCCGCGTGCAATGTAGGGTTGCGAAGTAGTAAGTTTATCAATTATTATTCATTAACTATTTACGCTACATAGCCGTGATAGTTTCCTTTGTAATTACATAACCTATTTTTGAGAATTTCTTTACTTGTCCAACTCCAACCGTTTAGCCGGCAGGAGGGGGGGACACTTGATTCTAACCAAAATTAGCACTTCAAAGCCAAATATTTCACAAACAGAACCCTAATTCCCTAAATGGTCTTAGAAGACCCGTAATATTTTTGAAAGACATTTTGACGATACCCCACACAGCACAGTATAGGGTACGCGACGAATAAACATTCATCCTCACGTTACCTGTAGGGGAGTTACCCTGGTTTTTTTTTCTATTCCGCGAATCTGGAGTTTTAATAAATATGTACATACATATATCCATGCCAAATTACAGCTTTCTAGCACTAAGGGTCTCGCCGCTTTGCTTCGGACAGACGGACGGACGGACATGACGAAACTGAAAGGGTTCCGGTTTTTCTTCGGAATCCTAAAAAAATTTACAAAAGTGTTAAAAGTTTGAATTGTAATCGTTGTAACCGACCGTTCGCGCTGCCGGACATTTATTTCGCGTTATCTCTTTCAAAAACACATTTCCCCTTTTAACTTGATATCCATGCTTCCCCGAGCGCAGATGTAACTTATTAAAACATGGAAAATGTGGGAAGAATTTTCAGATTAAGATTATTGTAGAAGACAAACACTTTATCTCTTATTAAAGTGAACTCAACTAACAATAAAATAACCCCCGTATTCACAAACAACAATATGAGGTGCCGACTAATGTACAGCAGTGTCTAAAACACTTCATGAACAATTCTGAAATTTAGGCAAAATAACTTACGAGCATAGCACTGAATTGACATAGAAAGGATGTATTGTTTGTAATTTTTTTTTTGCTAATTTATTTAATTAATTCTATGAGAACGGCTAAGCCAACTACATTAATGAATTTACAAAGTCAAAACGAAACCATATTAAAATATAAAAGAAATAAAAGATATAAATTATAGAAAAAGTTAAGATAAAAGAAAAGCAAACACTAATTCTATGAATAATCACAAAATAATATTAATTGGAAGTAGCCGTACGCGCGCTTGTTTATGTACCTCAAAAATGCAAATTATAAAAAAAAATGTACTTTCTTACAGACTTACACACTATTTCATACAGAACCATGTCAAAATTTGAGCTCAATCGATTAAGAACTTCTCGAGTTTTATACACAAACCAACTTAATATTCTCTTTCACGGGTGTTAATTACTCATTCACACAAGAGCTAGTCCTTTTAGGAATTAAGTGCAGTATGTTAATGTGTATGTAATTAATTTGATGGTCGTTTAACAATTTGCATTGACCACTACCCATTACTCTAAGGCAGCCTTTTAGTTACAGAAATTGGTGAAAATGTTTCGGACAGAATTCGCAGGCTAGTTCAAAGTTCAAAGTTTCAAGCAAAGGCGTAATTTAAGTGAAGTTCTTGATGTAAATCAATCTTTTTTATTTATTTTTTTATCTTTGTGTTTATAATCCTGTACTACATATGAGCATTAAATTATTTATTTACTTAGCATTTATTTTTCTCAATATTATAATACTATTTATCGCACCGACTTTGTTTGGTTTTCGTGTAGTTCCCGTAGTTCATGTACTTTCGTACAAATTTTTTTGGAGTTTAACTGGTTTAACTCCTTATCTATCGATTTGTTATTTAGGCACGCGGTATGTGATTTTATGAGGAGTAAAATCTAACTTTTCCGTTACGTTATGCGTTATGTTTGTAATTCATAACACAGAATCTAAATGGCTTTGGATGGCTGATCAGTAACAACGCCAGCTAATGATAATAATCAACTTGGTACATCATATTCTGATGATGTGAAACATTATCATTATCACCACCATGGCGTTAAACACCAGTCGTGCATCGGAGATGAAGAAAGAATAGAGCACCCTATTGGTGAAAGAATTTTTAAAATTGGCTCAGTTGTTTTAAGCCCTATTCGGTACAAACAAAATAAAAAAAATTATTTATCTTCATAATATTTGTATATACGTATAAATAAATAAAATTAAAAAGTCCGTCTGTGATTTCAAAATAACTGATACAATAACATTTTTCTGCTTTTATGTTTGTCCAGGCTAATCTCTGGAAGGACTGAACCGATTTTGATGGGACTTTCACTGGAAGATAGGGTAACATAAAAATATATACTCGTATATATCCAGAATTCTCACGCGAACAAAGACGCGAGCACGGCTAGAAGATAATAAAATTGTATACTCAGTACCATAAACATCAACATACAGCTTGAAACTAACGCCCCAACTCAAAGTCACTAACGGTTACTTAAATCGGTCCTTAGTACAGAATTTGTATGGAGATTCTTTGCTAAGGAGCGATTAAAGTAACCGTTAGTGACTCTGAGTTGTTAATATCTCATTGACATAATCACGTCGGTCGTATTGCTTCAGCACTCCACACTCTGCTGAAAATGTGGGGTATGTCCACTCCGTGTATATCTCCATGTATGTCCACAGTGGAGAGTCCCCCTATTGAAAATGTCAAGTATGTCCACGTTTTAAGTAGAAAGTTGGCTTCCTTTTGTCCTTTGAGAACCAAACATTTGTACTCTTCTGAACAAAAGGTTCTGCACTCAAATCTCAGTTTGCGCAACGGGTACGACTTTTTACACGACTATATATATAGGGTTATGTTTATACTTAGGAAGGGTTATCTTGTATTGTATATATGTATACGTGTAATATTCTTTATTACCTCATATCTATACACGCGGTAGCGTGTCAAGCCAATTTCAAGAGAACAGAACTGGCGAGCCGTGTGTAATATTACACGAACCATTTGGAGCCAATTTTGACCCCCTCATATCTCAAAAACTATTCCACATTAACCTGTCGAATTTGGCTCATTTATTAATTGATTATTTAGTGCTCCAAATTTCATAAACACACCTCAAACGGTTATTTACATATTAACGTCCAAAGATCGTCATTTTTATCACTGCCTGAACTATAGATCAAAACTCTAACCCACTTCCAGATGACCTAGAAACTTGATATTTGGCATCAAGGTAGACTATTAAGCGTATGTAAAAGAAAAAATCTAAAAACTGAAAATTATTGACAATTAGTAAAAGTAGTGAATTAGCGGTTCCACTGTATAGAGTAATTGTAAATAACAATAGGTATATTCATTATCTATAAACACTTATAATTATATTTCTAGACAAAAAGTAATGATATCTCATCAAAAACATAAATGATAAATGAGAGCCAATTTATAAAAAAAATAATTGAGATCTAAGTGGGTGCCAAGTTTTGTGAAGAAAAGCCCAAAATTTTAGTCACAAGAACATGCAATTGAAGCTTTACATTTTTGACTTGGCTAGTTTTCATTAGTTAGCAACCAACAAACCAAATTTTTGAAAAGTAACATAGGCATTACATCAAACTTACAGACTTAACAATTATAATATAGCCTAGGTAGGTACGTGAAAACTAATAAAGTCAAATGTAGAACTTGCATTACATGTTCTTGTGACTAAAGGGGTCAAATAATTGGGGCGAGCGAAGCGAGCCCTAAATAATAGTCGACAGTCTATGCATTTCGTTATCCCTTTTATTGAGAAACTATTACACTTACAGGTTTGAGTTTTGACATAGTAATTTCTATTCATGTCTAGATATGTTATCAATCATAAAGATATTATTTTTTCCACTTTTTAAGAAAGCAATTTTCAGAAATTTGATTTTTATTGTACAACTAACGCCATCTATCGGAAAAGTAAAAAATCACTTTCACATAACTTTCCCTTCATGTATGTAAGTTTACCTTCAGAAATTGTAGATGGCTCTGATTACATTATAAAAATGAAATAATACATTTTATTAAAATTTCTTCTAAATTAATGAATTTAAATCACTGCACTGACAAAAAACAATAAAAATTAATTAAAATCCCGCTCCCTTTCCTTCCCGCTTCCTCTCCCCCCCTCACCCCTGCCCTCCCCCCTCCCCCTACCTCACCCCTGCCCTTACCCCTCCCCCTACCTCCCCCCTGCCCCTCCCCTCCCGCTCCATCTTCCCCTCCCCTCCACCTCCCCCCATCTCTCCCCCTGACCCTCCCCTCTCCCTCACCCCTGCTTCTCCACCTTCCCTTCCCTCCCCTCCTCTCCCCTACCCCTCCTCTCCCCGTCCCGTTCCCTTTCCCCCTGTCCCTCCCCTCTCCACAGTGAAATAAAATTATATGTGTCGTTCGTACGCGAAGGTCCAAACCGACTTACGGTCGCGCGACTGACAAGAGGTCATCAAAATACCACGGAAACGCACGTTAACTGGCCATAAACTTCGCGAGCCCTCCTTAAAGCACCGCTTTTTTGCTAGTATATTTGATTTGATTTACTTGGTTGCTAGTGGCGCCCCTAATGTAGTGTTGCTAATGTGGCATGCTCTCCTAATTGCCTGCTTCAGCGTATAAAAAGCACTTCAACTAGCAAATCGGTACATACCATTACTCATACCGTCACGTGCAATAAAGTGCATTATTTTTTGAAGTTTCACTTTAAGCAAGATTAAACGATAAAATTTTCAAGAAATAAACTTTATTTCATCGATCACTTAAAACACATGTTCCTAGTCTTTCTTCCCTATAACAATGAAGCAATAACGCTTCACGAACTGGACTCCTCAGGGATCACGTCTGGGATTTTGACAAACACTTTCATTATCCCCTCGTAAATATTTTACTGTTCCCGAGGGACTCTAACAAGTCTGGCGTACTCAACATTTAAAGAATAAGCTTGTACAGTTACAGACAGCGTTTTAGCTTTACGATGTCTGCGGGTAAACTACAGGATATAATTATAAAGTGACGCCAAAAACAACACAAAAAATTTATGCATGTTTTTAGGGCTAGCCGCTAATGTCCTATTATTACCCGACTGCGCCACGCAAAGGAGGGTATTGTGTTTATCAGTCTATGTAGGTATGTGTCTTGTAGAGACCAAACGGGTATTTCAAAAGGCGTTCAATTTACGCTAAAAAGTAATTTAGATCTCCCATTAAAAGATTTATATTTACTAAATGATACATTGTTTAAAGCCAAAGTTAACAGTAAGTAGCTTACAATCACATACATTACACTTTTTTGAAATTGAAGGACACTCTAATTCTTTAAAATAAGCAGTTTTTGGTGGCCTTACTCCAACGATAAATAAGCAGTTCCTTTTAATCTCAGTCATCCTTACGTGGACGTCTGTAAGACCAAAGGATATACCAGGATAGACCAGGATACGTTGCAGGCCAGTCCACGAAGGATGCAAGGGAACCGACAAATGTTTTTTTCGACAGCTCTTACATTTGAAAATTATTCCTAGTGCTCTTTTCAACAATATGTATATTTACGATGCGTATCAAATATTTCTCAACTATTTCAAGTTAAATGATAAAGAATTATTTAAAGATTTGAAATAAAACATGGTATTCACAAACAGGCAAAGGTAATTTGTGAGATGCAACATGATGCATCCTTTGTACATTCCAATGGACGATCTATTATAGATTATGTCAATGGTAAACTTTTAGTATCCACAACTTAAAGCGAGCTGAAGCATACTGAATAAATTTGAAGCGCAAAGTTACAAATAGGAATATTCATAACTTAAACAGATACATACATATTCCAAACTTTATACAACATCACATAGGACGCTGTGACCACTTAAACACGCTTCCAGTCTTCAGTTAAAGCTAAGAGACAGATCCACTAAGGTACGAATAACTCAAATTTGAATAAATTACCTGTCACCATGGACTCTAACGTAGCACTAAATTTAATAATTACCATGCTGAAATCTTAATTTATATACGACTATTAAGTTCTACTTAGTCTGTGGCAGGTCAATCTAAAGTTTTAAAATGTTCCTGGCAGCAGACCCAAAAGCCTGAAGCCGGCAAAAGCGCAAATCATAGTTCCAAATTCAAATATTCTTTTTTGTTTTCATACAGTTTTCAGCGGATAATTTGTCAAACATGGAAGGACCATTCGATCTGGCCCGGCGAATCAGGGCGTTCAGGTCTCAGTTCACGCGAGAATTGCTCCCGGAGTGGTCGTGCCGCGTTTCCTCTGACCCAAGTTACATGCGCTCCCGTTACGAATTCAAATAAGTATAATAATTAAAATTAAAAACTACAAATAATTGCTTTTACTCACTGTTATCCGTGCACATGGATAGTTAAATCAATAATTATAATACCTAATTTTGTTTCAAAAGTAAGTTGAGTTTCGTTTTTATATAAAAAAAGTTTTGACGTTTTGGGCAAAAACATTGAACAAGAGTAAAATTTTGGATTTAATTTATTTTAATTTTGTTTGTGTTGTGACGTGTTGGGGCAGAGTTTTCGATCCATTAACCGAAGCCGTAAATGAGATCGACTGGAAGCTATTAAAGGCTCGACAACAGGATGTGATGTAAGTATCTGGTAAAATTTTTAAGACATTAGCTATGGTATTTTCATACTTCAAGTTTTTTTTTTACATCGGACGATGATTCCTTTATATTTTGTAATAATAAATGACCAAATCTTAAGGATTCCTTTATGCATAAGCACACTTGACCACGATACCCAACTTGACTGAATAGGTCTCCGTGTCAAAAGGTCTTAAAAAGCTCGGTAGCAATTGTCATTAACAAAAGAAAACTATTTTCAATGATATCAAGTTGGATGGATGACCCACGTGATGACCGCTAGTGGCAAACATTTTTTAAGCGCTTCCGTACTTTGGAGGGCACGTAAAGCCGTCGTTCCCGGTTGTTATCGAAAGACAACAGTCGTTAAGCCATGTCGGGAGCCCTCCAGTAGCATGAAAACTTCCGACACTTCGGTTGGCCACTAACCCCTCCTCCAATCCGCACTGGAGCAGCGTGGTGGAGTATGCTCTAGGCCTCCTCAAGAATAGTCCCTGTTCAGTAGTGGACCATTAATGTGTTGAAACTAAATCATTCAGTTCAAAAAACGAAAAACAGGCCATATGTACCAATGCTCTCATCGACATTTGCCGGTTAAAAGAGTAAGAAACTCGTTTATCCAGAGTACTATTATATAATTTGGCAAATACGTTTAAAGCACTTCACTATCGGTTTTATGTGGATATATATTATGTGGATATATAATGTGGATTAGCCAGGCAAGTTAGGAAGGCAGGTTATTAAGTTTAGTGACGAGCAGTGTCATCGGAAAAGCATGGTGCAAAAAACGAATCTGGCAGAGTCACACGCCCTTCAAGAAGTTATTAATTAAATCTAAGTACATTTATTTATTTATTTATTCTTTATTGCACCGTAAAACATAAAGGATACAAAAGGCGGACTTAATGCTAAAAGCATTCTCTGCCAGTCAACCTTTAACTATTCTCTGTACATCCTGAAGGTTGACTGTTAGAGAATGCTATTTAGCATTAAGTCCGCCAATTGTACCATTCCTTGGGGTTCAATAAAGATTAAATAAATAAATAAATAAATGAATAAAACCTTAGGGCAGTGGGATAGCAACGAAGGCGGTAGCAAAAAGAGAAAAAAATCTTGAGAGGTGTTAAGGGACACCCGGATGGAACGAAGTTCCTTGCAGTCAGTACTAGGATAGCAAAAACATGCAGCAAGTGTGCCAAATCAAATCTGGGGTATTAAATTTGAATGATGACAAATTTAATACCCCAGATTTGTTTTGGCACACTCGTTTGCATGTTTTTGCTATCCTAGTACTTACTGCAAGAAACGAAAATATCTGGCTTGTTTTCTATAAGAGAGAGAGAGAAACAGACAGAAAAACATGCGCACGCCGCACGACATGTAACGACGCCGCAAGAGTTGTAACGACTGACGACGGCAAAAAGTGTTGTTACAACTTTTCGTTACCAAATTTTCCGCCTAACCCCCTTTCGCAACGCGCGATAAGGAACTTCGTTCCAAAAACTATGTATACAGAACTATGCATAAGAAACATTATACAGTAAATATCAATCATGTACATCTCACTTATAAAATCGACCCATGAAATAAGGCTGTCGATATGAGTAATGTGATATCAGTTACTCGCACGGGAATAAGTCACGCGGATATTTTCTTCTCGCGACATTTTCCTCACACTGTATTTGACACAGTGGAAAAAATGTCTGTGAATTTTGCGGGAAACATTTATGCAAAAACTCTATAAAAATTTATATTAAGTAAATTATGAAACGACATTTTGTTAGATATATTTCCTCAAAGAACTTTTCCATTTCAGTGTTAAGGAAAAGTCAAAACATTTTTTTACGTCAATGCTTTCGTTAATAAAATAATGTTTGTGTCAGAAAATGCCTGATAGAAAATCGAATCTTTAGTTAATTTTCCTTGTTGTTTTGCGTTGTGATGTTTTTTAGGGTTCCGTAGCCGAATGGCAAAAAACGGAACCCTTATAGATTCGTCATGTCTGTCTGTCTGTCTGTCTGTCTGTCTGTCTGTCTGTCTGTCTGTCCGTCCGTATGTCACAGCCACTTTTTTCCGAAACTATAAGAGCTATACTGTTGAAACTTGGTGAGTAGATGTATTCTGTGAACCGCATTAAGATTTTCACACAAAAATAGAAAAAAAATATTAAATTTTGGGGGTTCCCCATACTTAGAACTGAAACTCAAAAATGTTTTTTTCATCAAACCCATACGTGTGGGGTATCTATGGATAGGTCTTCAAAAATGATATTGAGGTTTCTAATATCATTTTTTTCTAAACTGAATAGTTTGCGCGAGAGATACTTCCAAAGTGGTAAAATGTGTGTCCCCCCCCCTGTAACTTCTAAAATAAGAGAATGATAAAACTAAAAAAAATATATGATGTACATTACCATGAAAACTTCCAACGAAAATTGGTTTGAATGATATTTAGTGAGTAGTTTTTTTTAATACGTCATAAATCGTAAACCGCAAAAAACATTGATCAAAGTTACAACGAACTACAAGAACTTTTATATTATGTTACTTGCTGCTACGGAACCCTTCATGAGCGAGTCCGACTCGCACTTGGCCGCTTTTTTTCTAGTTTGAAACGTAGGCCCCTACTGTTATTCAAAGAAGACCCCAAGTTATTCCAACTTGTTATGTCTCAAAGAAGTACACTTTCGTTTTTACCAATTTATCTGACATCCTGCGGCTGTTTTAAGAAAATTTTGGCCGTTTTTTTATTATTATAAGCTTAGTTAAAGTTAAATATATGTAATTTAATAGGAGAGATTGGAAGTAACTTTATTGTATGTAAATGTAACAAAAATAGCTTAGGAGCTTGGGAAATGGTTATTTATAAATATATATATATCTGTCTGCTTTCTTGGCTAATAATACATCGGTGATGCATTTGGCGTTACCGGTGTCTATGGGCGACGATTACCACTTAACATGACGTTTTTAATAATATGTATATCGCATTTTATACTAACCTAGAGTTAATGACTTTTATTTCGCAGGAGGTACCTATGTATATTCCACTGAATACCTATAATAGTAATAAATAAACATAAAAATAAATAAACCCTTTCACACACCGCTGTAACTTTTTACCTGCAAGGCTATTCTGTTTTGTAACTCGACAGCGGAATCCGCGATGAGTTTCAAAATTGAAGTTCAAGTTCGAGACACACTTCACTTCGCAAGTGCGTACTAGATGATTAGAGAATGACATCAAGATGATGCAAGTTTGCTTTCGAGTCTCACTTGAGTGAGCTTCGATTTCGAGTTTGTATTTTAGAGAATAGCCCTCCTGTGTCGCGGGTGGCATGGACGACACAATAACACCCATGACTTGAGTACAAATATTTATGAGTCACATAAATATCTGCCCTAGCCGGGAATCGAACCCGGGACCCCTCGCTTCGCAGGCAGGGTCGCTACCAACTAGGCTACAGGGTCGTCAAGTATACGTAATAATTTATGTATGCACTTTACCGGAAGGCAACAGTTTTATTGATATTATGTCATAAACTGAATTCTACCGGAACTTCCGACCTTCAGTGCACTGGAAATAAAATTGTTTATTTTGTAACATTTATTACTGATATCTACGAGCATTAAGTTTACCTATTTCGGTATCTACTATCGTCAAATCTACCTACATTTTATCTCTTGCAACCAACCAAGGATAGATCTGTTGACACCTTTTTTAACCGACTTCAAAATAAGGAGGAGGTTCTCAATTCGACTGTATTTTATTTTTATTTTTATGTTTGTTACCTCAGAACTTTGGACTGGGCGAACGGATTTTGATGATTGTTTTTTTAATCGAAAGCTGGTGGCTGTCATGTAGTCCCACATACATTTTATTGAGATCTGACAATGGCATCCATGAGAAAACCACATAAGTCGTAAATTTGTGTTAAAATGTGCGCGACAAATTGACGAATAACTCAATATCACGCCAACCGATTTCGATGATTCTTTTTTTAATCGAAATCAGGTGCTTGTCATGTGGTCCCACATAAATTTGAACGAGATCTGAAAAGTAGTTTTTGAGACTTTGAAGTCGGTTATTTTTTGTTAGTAAAATTTTGATTATTGAAGAACCTTATGTCATAGCTCTCCGGGAGTACTTCAGAAGGAAGCTCATTCCACTGTTTACACATACTCGTACAAGGCAAAAACTATGGTGAAAATCGGACCGTAGAGGTTCTCCACGAGTCCAATCGGTGTGGTATTTCAAACTCTAGGAACTTTGAGCCATAGCCCTTGCTCAACAAGATGAAACTCCTTCAAATCAAATCAAATCAAATGTTTTTATTCAAAATTGGTTTGGTTTACAAACAATTTTTGAAAGTCATGCAAGCTACACCAATGCTTCAACAAGGCCTTACTGTGAGAGGGCCCGGGAGAAGAAGCAGCAAGAAACTACCGGGTTGTTTTTTTCCTGCTCACAGTTACATGTAGCACTTATTATCTACTACAATCTATATTCATAAAACTCATGTCCAAGAAGTCTTGTCTTTAAAATAATCATCTAATTTGTAATATTCTTTCGCCATAAGAATGCTTTTAGTATGAGTTTGAAATTTAAGTTAGGGCATTTCTGTAAATTTCGATGGAAATAAAAATGACAAAACGAAACACAATGCAACTTGAAGCATTTGCTTCTCTAGTTCAGGTCCTACTTATATTATAAATGTGAAAGTTTGTATGGTTGTTAGTTACTTTTTCACGCAAAAACTATCGACAGATTCCCATGAAATTTAGCACAATACGAAGAGCATAACGTGGACTAACATAAGAGTACTTCTTATCCCAGGAAACGCGGACAACGCCGCGGGGAGACGGCTAGTCTATACTAATATCTTTATAATATTAGTAAAAAGAAAAAGAAAAGGAAAAAAAGAAAGATTTGATTGTTTGTTTGCATTGAATAAGCTCCGAAACAACTGAACCGATTTGAAAAATTCTTTCACTGTTGGGAAGCTACACTATCCCCGGGTGACATAGGCTCATATATTTTCCAAAAAATTAGGGATCCTTAATAAAACTCCAATAATGTAACCCAAGGTGTAAAAAAATAAGAAAAGCCAAGCAAAGTGAGGGCGATTACTCGTATGTTATAAATAGGTACAATATTCAGAACATTGATTCGGCGGAACATCCAATATTAACGGTTTGACATCGTACATAAAGTTCAGTACATTAATTTTATTACCAGATTAACGTTCAAATTCGCACATATTCGCGCGTAAATTCCCATTTTAAAGCTCTATCTATGCTTAATTTAATCTCGAGTAGTTACGAATGAAACGGGGCGGTACCAACTTTAAAACCCAGCGATCTCCAACAAGGGGAATGCGATTTCCAAAAGCACTGCTCACGCTCACTGCCATATCTGCATTAATATTAACGGCTGCGCCAGAATGCGCATTACCTAATATGCAGATGTGGCTGACAGAATTAATATCCTTTGATGTGTGAAAAATATTGTAATTGGAACGAAGTTCCTTATCGCACGTTGCGAAAGGGGGCTAGACGGAAAAAAATTAAGAGGAAAAAGTTGTAACGACACTTTTTGCCGTCGTTTCTTAATTAAAGCGAGTACTAGGCGACCAGAAGTGTTCGAGGGTGCGACATCAGTGATACTGTACAATCATAGTATGTGGCTCTTCGGTATATAGCATAAGGCGCAACAGTGATGCCTATATTGCGATCATACATATTGAGTTGTTATTGCTATTTCTCTTGTCATGCCAATTGATGTGCAGTAGAGCGATAGTGATGGAATAAATCTGTCGCTCTTCCGCATATTGATTGGCATGACGGGAGAAATGGCAATAATAGCTTAATGTGCATGATCGTGATATGGACGTCCCTGTTGTGCCTATGCTAAATACCGAAGAGTAAATAAGACAGCCACATACTATGATTGTACAGTATCGCTGATGTCGCACCCTCAAAGACTTCTGGTCGCTTAGTATTAATCGAAAGGAACTTCTTTCCATCCGGGTGTCCCTTGACACCTCTCATTTATTTATTTATTTAATAATACTAAGTTTATGTGCTTCATGATTATAGTGACGTTTTGATGTAAAAATATTCCCATGACATTATTTAATTCAATTTACATTATAAGCAAATATTGTAATTTCTAATGTAATTGTATTGTGATAATAATTAAAAGTAATATAGGTAATTGTGTGTAGTGAAACTGTAACACAACGCATGCTGTGATTGCCTATAATTGAAAGAGCAGTTATGTACATACTTCACGTGCGTAGATTTTAAGCTTGTTGCACTGTTTCTTGCACTGGCAATCCAAATCTATACATCTATACAAACAAATAAAATTGGAGTGTCTGTTTGTAATATTAAAATAACGGCTTTTTACTAAGTGCATTTGGATGTATACATGGTACATATGCCAAAACAACATTTTCACAATTTTTATCTGTCTGTCTGTCTGTCTGTTTGTTTGTTCCAGCTAATCTCTGAAATGGCTGGACCGATTTTGACGGGACTTTCACTGGCAGCTAGCTGATGTAACAAGGAGGAATTTAGGTTACTCTTATTTTAGAAAAAAAAAATAGTTAGGCAATACGAAGTTCGCCGGGTCAGCTAGTAAATAAATAAATGTGTCAAACGCCACCCGAATTATCGTTTAACGTGTAATGACATTAACAATGCCAGGCCAGTGCGCTAACTGTTGAACACATCTGTGTAATGTCATTCTTAAGTCGTAAGAACGCAGGTAAGGCTGGCACATTAGCGGTAACACAGAATCATACGAAAAAACATACATGCGTTTCAGCCATACTTCGCGCAGACAGTAATTTCTGAATGAGCGCGCGAGACACACGACTGAGCTTTTGAGAGTTTTATTACAAACATCAAAGGAATTGTACCACATAATTTTTGGAGCATAACCCCTCAAATTTTTTTTCCTATCGCCCTGGTTAAACATCAAAAATTTCTAAGAACACTTATATCAAGCCCTTATCTTCAAGATGTACAAAAAAATTACGTATACAAAAACGTAGAAACAGGATAATTATAATATGAAGAACTAAAAATAGGCCAACATAACTCAGACCAACACTGTAACATTAATATTTTTCATTGAATCCCATCTCCTAACTATCGCTATCTTCAGTATAAAATAAAATGGCCATCGAGTACCGAAAACCATAGTTAATCGCCTACCTATTAACTTTTTGGACCTCTGATATGCTTATATTTTTTATGTGCCTTCTATCGCTACCGTCAGAGCCTTCAGAACTTACAATGAGCTATTTTCTCTCTGTCTCAGATCCATGAAAAGCTTTAGTTCAGTTAATATTTTATTCAGAGTATTATTTATTCAACTAATATTTATTCAGAATTCAGGTAATATTTATTAAAATAGTAACATTCTAAAGAAATAGTAATATTTATTAAAATAATATTTATTAAAATAATAATATTTATTAAAATAGTTGAGTCTACTTCAACACGGGGAGAATTAAAACTCTATTACAAAGTATTGTCACATAGTTGTGAAACAAACGCCGCAGAAATGTACGGAAAAACAACTTGCTATTTATAGCAGAAACGTTTGCGCCAAACGGAGCCGAAAGAAACTTTTATCGGCCTTAATTGCAAATTCACCTGTCTTCGAACGAACTACAATAAACAAAATTATATTCTTTGGTGTTTTCTGTGCTATTTTCATATATTTTCTTATCAATAAGATCATGTTCATCTTTGTAGTGAAGAACAGGAAGGCTATTCTGTTTCTTAACACGACAGCGGAATCCGCGATGAGTTTCAAAATTGAAGTTCGAGTTCGAGATCTTGATATGTTATTCTCTAATCATCTAGTACGCACTTGCGAAGTGAAGTGAGTCTCGAGCTTTAACTTCAATTTTGAGAGTCATCGCGGATTCCGTTGTCAAGGTACAAAACAGAATAGCCTTGCTAAGTTTGTTTAGATAGGTCTGTCGGGAGATAAACAAGGGGAATGTGATAAGGTGATCCTTTTTATACAATATAAACAGTTCAAAACCATTTATAAGATTGCCAAAGTGTTCCTAAGGCGATCCAAGTCCTTTATATTGAAGAAGATTAGAGATTGAAAATTATTAACTATTCATTTACATATTTTATCACTTGAGTCATTTCGAATTCTGACATCTGAACAATACTGAAAAATAAATTAAACTTAAATCAAGCTTACCAACAAGTAATAACATTAAAGAAAAACGAAAAACAATGACATCGTTTTTACGAGCCATTGATTTTCTTAGCCAAGTTCGTGACCGGATGAAATGGTCATTATAAAACAATCAGCAGCAAAGAATATAAAAAGGTTATCGAGGAGCCACATTTACGTTATTGCTAAATCGATATCGGTGGCCGGGGTTTTCGGTCTAGATTTGTTTTGTTTATGGGAACAGACGCAGCGAAAATACTTACAACTTAAATTATGGGTTGTAAGAGCTCCGTTCAATCTTGAATAAAAGTCAAACTTGGATACTCCTGATGCAACTTGATAAAAACAGATGATACAATGGCATTACATCACTACTTTTGAATATAGCTCGGCGTGGTGCGTCTAATATAAGTTCTTGGCAATCTGTTTACTGAAGTTGAAATGTTTGTAGCGTGTTAATACATTCCCTCAACGCAAAGACATGAATGTTACTAATCTCATAAACTCACAACATAACCATTACTTGAGCAAACTACTATAGTTTGCAATACTGTCACACTCAAGCGGATCTTGCAAGTTTGCAAGTTAAGTATGTAATACGCTCATGTTGTCAGGTCCAGTGCGTTGGATTCTACGGAAAGTTTTAAGTAATTGGAAATTTTATTTGCAAGCTGGGATAGTTAATAAAACTATAAATGGTAAAGAGTGTGTTAATAATAAATTGTATTGTTTTATCTCGTGAGTGTATTTTAAGTACGTTGAAAAAAATATAAAATAATAAAAAGAACTGAATCAAATCAAATCAAATGTTTTTTATTCAAAATTGGTTTGGTTTACAAACACTTTTTGAAAGTCATGCAAGTTATGCCAATGCTTCAGACAAAGCCCTACTGTGAGAGGGCCCGGGAGAAGAAGCAGCAAGAAACTACCGGGTTTGTTTTTTTCCTGCTCACAGTTACAGATAGCACTTATCATCTACTACAATCTATATCCATAAATCTCATGTTCAAGCAGTCTTGTCTTTAAAATAATCATCTAATTTGTAATATCCTTTCGTCATAAGAATGCTTTTAATATGAGTTTTAAATTTAAGGTAAGGCATTTCTGTAAATTTTGATGGAATCTTATTATAAATCTTTACACATGTACCCATGAACGAGCCACCAGTTTTACATAGTCTAAAATTTGGTACAATCAGTTTAGCCTTGTTCCTCGTATTAATATTGTGGATGTCACTCTTCTTAAGAAAACTATCGTAATATTTCTTAACATACAAAACATTATCCAATATATATTGTGACACCACAGTTAAAATATTAATTTCCTTAAAGAGATCCTTAAGCGAGTCCCTAGGCCTGAGGTTGTAAATGGCACGGACTGCTCTTTTCTGTAAAATAAATATAGACTCAATATCTGCAGCTGAGCCCCACAACAATATTAATACAGTTAATAAATAATAATAATAAATTTAAAAAAATATTATAATAATGTTATATTATAAACAGTTACATTATTTTCTCAATATATAAAAATTATAAATATACATATTTATTTATTTACTTATTTATTTATTTATTTATTAAGTTGCACCAACAAGGAGTACACTATTACATACAATTAATTTTCACAATTTTTGTTTTACGCTAAGTGTCACCTCAATTACAGGTGCAAACCTCGAGATCAATAAAAAGCGACATACAATACTGTGGAACATTATTAATCGATAAATTATTACGAATATTTGATATGTCAACAAATAGTTTAAAAAATAAAAATAACAAAGTCAAATCTATTATACAAGAAAAATAAAATCTAAGTAAAAACTAAAATAATCCAATAATTTTGTGAATGTCATCAGTAATAACAATAAAAATTGTCAATATAAAAACATTTTAGGATAATGCAATATAATCATAATTAAAAAAAAAATGGAAATCTAAGTACATGAATAAATTTAAAATACAGAAATTTCTAATCAATTAAGTGAAGCAATGATTTTTTAAATTTAATCAAAGGGTCGGAGAAAATATCTATAGTAAGAGGCATTAAATGTTTGTTAGAACTACATGAACTATGATAAGTTTTATTGTGTATCTTGTTGTAACTTCTCGACAGTCTGTTCAAGGGTGCATAATATCCCAAATTTGAACGTGCTAATTTTTCAACGAACGGAGTATATTTAAGATACCTAGGCGTTTTCCTCGGAACAGCAATATTTAATCGAGATAAAAGATTAGGAGCGTCGTTGTGACCATTTATCAGTTTATACAGAAACATGCTGTCCAGCATTGTCCTACGGTGAAGGAGCGATTTCATACTGAAGTATTGCAACCGATCATCATATCTTGGCAAAGTTTTGGCTAACTTGCAACTATATGACAAGTGCCACAGAAATCGTTTCTGTACGCTCTCTATACGTTTTTTGTATACGTCGTAATTAGGGTTCCAGACAACGCTACAATATTCCAAGCCACTGCGTACTAGTGCAGTGTAGATTAAAATTTTGGTGCTTGGATTTTTAAATTCCTTGCAGTTTCTTAAGACAAAGCCTAACATTTTAAATGCTTTTTTAACTATCGTATCAATGTGGATGTTGAATCGCATTCTGCTGTCCAAGATAATGCCCAAGTCCCTAATCTGTTCAACCTCATTAAGCGGTGTGTCGTCAATATAGTATAATCTAGTCACTATGTTCCTCTTCCTTGTAAAGCGTACCACATGGCATTTGTCAGTATTCAGGTACATACCGTTCGATTCACACCACGATACAAGATTATTTAAATCTTTTTGCAGCAGTATTCCATCTTCTACAGAATTTACTGTCCTATAAAATTTTAAGTCGTCAGCAAACATGTTAAATTGAGAGTATTGAAAACATCCTTCGATATCGTTAATGAAAACACCGAAAAGCAAAGGCCCCAGATGAGATCCTTGCGGTACACCGGAAGTAGCAGTAAAAAGCTGAGAGTTGTGTCCCCCCACCACAACAACAGACTGTCTATTCGTTAGATAGGACCAACACCAGTTAAGAAGTGCGCCGGTAATACCATAGCTTGAAAGTTTTGTCAACAACATTTCGTGATTTACTTTGTCAAACGCTTTGCTAAAATCAGTGTATATTACGTCAATTGAGTCCCCATGATCAACACCTTCACTCAGGTCCTCGACAAAAGATACAAGATTAGTCGCAGTGGAACGTGCTTTCATGAATCCATGTTGTTGTTATATTATATTGTGAATATCTTCTTCTTTCTCGTCTGTGTAGTCTAGATTTAATTTGGCGAGAAATTATAAAATGTGAAAGAAACCGTACATAATATCTTACTTCGGTATAATTTTATTCGTTATTTCTGTCATTCTTCTCTTCTCTCTGAAATTCTTGAACAAACCTAAACAAAGTAGTCAAGGGTGAATCCAACCTGAGCGTTGAAACTCTGAATGTCTCGTACAAGTCAGTACTAAAACTTTACTACTTTTGCAGGAACAAAACGTCTGTGTCAGTCTAAAAGCCGCACATACTCCTGTTACATAAAAGGAAAGTGAAAACTGGCTAACGCGTTGTTGTTCTGAAACATCGCCAGCTTGTTCATTTTTTGAAAAGATTTTTGTTCGGTTCACGTTACTTACACAGATCAATACTGTGTTTATTTCGTCCTAACTTCGAGTACAGGAGTATCTACGAAGTCTTTATCCAAAAATTTTAAGCAACCTTCCATATTCTACCCTGAATGCTTGACAATACATACGTCCTTCTTAGGTCGTCTACCGTCATGTTCATTTGATAAGGTATTTGGGCATGGTTAAGATTTTTCACATCTTACGTACGCATGGGTGAAGTTCAGGTTGTAGAGGTAAAGTATGTTTTAACGTTTTGAAAACTCGCACTGTCATTTTTAACCCCCGACGCAAAAAGTTGGGTGTTATAAGTTTGATAATATCAAGATAATTATGTATATTTAAGTTTGATAATATCAAACTTATAACACCCCACTTTTTGGTGGTGGTGGTGACATATTATGTCTGTGTGTCTATGTGTTTCTGTTCGTGGCATCGTATCTCCTAAAGGAATAGACTTATTATGATGCGGTTTTTTTATTCGAAAGCTGATGTGAACGCGATGGTTCTTAGCTACAATTTATGATGATCTGTTCGGACGTTTCAAGATCATCAAATTAATCGTCATTGTATTTACGAAATAGGCACATCCCAACTCGCAAGTACAATACCTAGCGTTAATACTTTTATCAGGCATTAAATAATGTAAGATAACGTTAGGTATTCATAATAAGCACAAAAACCTGAACACAATGAAATAAGAAACGTCGAATTTCATGTTAAAATTAAAAGTATTTCTAAGAACATTCCATCATAAAATGTTATTATTTTTATTGTGGAATTTTATTACGTATCGGTACGCAACATATTTTGCCATTACCCCACGCCATATTCTTAAAAGCTTTCAGATGCTCACGGTATGCGAAGAATGTTCTACGCTTTCTAAATCCTGATTTATGTTTTAACTTCACGTGAACTCCAATTTTCAATGTCTAAGTTGTATTTTACATTTTTTTTTGTATTGACAATAGAATAACCGTCGCTCATGACTATCCGTAATTACTGGTTTTATTATCTTTCTGAAGTTTGTCTGCTGTGCCGGTTTTAGCACTACCAGCACCCTAGGCGAGATTTCTACGGTGCCCCCAATGCCGGTATTATAGCCACTGACACCCATGCAAGAACATTGTTGCGCCCACATAACAAAATACAGATCGAGCTTTTTTTGCTCGAAAAACTTTTTGCTGAACCAAGGGGCGTTTATTAAGAATTTTCTAAGTTTATTAAGAAATCTCCAAATTTGGCGCACTAGACCGTCACCCTCCTCCCACCCCCAACGCCGGCTCTGCCTGCCTGGATAGCTACCAACCTTCTGCTTGAGTCAGCCCGCTAACACTCGTCGTATACTGGTTGGTAGTTTGAGACAGTCTTCCTCTTATTCTATCCTCTTCGTTCTTAGCCGGCAACGCATCAGAAAGCTTTTGGTCTCGCTGATGTCCATGGGCGACGATAGCCACTTACCGTCAGGTGGATCGTCAGTTCGTTTGTCGGCAATTAAAAAAAGTTGTTATTTAAGATGAAAAGTTCAGAGATAAATATGGTTACTTACTGTTTTTTTTTAATTATTATTTTTATTTCACACTTTTTAGCTAGGATTAATTGACTTCTTTATTACGATTAAAAGACGGTGAAATTGGCAATGTTGTCATTTCATTAGGGCGTTAATAAATTAGGGGGAATGGTTGTTTAAACAAATATAAATAATTATTAATTATATCCTTAACTGTTACTTAAAATGAAAAATGATAAAAGGAACCTAATAATCATTTTTGAATAACTATTCAATGATACCCCACTTTACTTATTTTGTCGATATTTTTTGTCATTTTGACAATATGACGTCTGGTTGTCGCTGTGATAAATTTGGTTATTGTCATGACTTTAAAATCAATCATCTTTAGAATCAATCAATTAAAGAATCATCAAAATCCGTCAACACGTTTATTCCCTACAACGCCACATAGGTACATATATACACACATAGACTGACAAACACATAACCCTCCCTTGCGTCGCGCAATCGAGTAAATAGCCTATAACAATCCTTTGTTTATCGCGTCAAAGGACGGATATGAAGAGAGGATAAAAGTTGGTATGGAAATTATTTAATTGTTCGCTCCATAACCTATTTAATCCCTTTATTGTTTACACAATGAGTTCAATAATAAAAATCACGCTGTACAAATTTTGCGGAATACACAAACATGGATGTAATTCCATTAAATCGTTCAATGCAAATGCCACGAAATTCCTGTGTTGGAAGCTGATTCTTCTGTCTGCTATTTACGTAATACAATATTATATTATATCTCATTTTATGTGAACTGTATTATAATAGTACTTATGAATGAATGAATGAATGAATATTTATTTGCAAAAATTGTGGTTACATAGAGGTCTTAATTTTAGTTTTTGTGCAGTTCACAACGTACCATGTTGATGGTGTGCAAATTTATTATTATTAGGAATTATATTATTTTGAGAGCTATTATATTCTGAAAAAATGTATAAAATGTTATATTATAAAATGACAATGTCATACTGATAATTTTAGTGCCTGTGAATCTGTTAAAGGGCTTCCAACATTTTTGTATGGAGCCTGGCATACCTACAAGTCCGCCATTTTGAAAAAACCTCGAATCGGCGGCCAGTAATGAAACATGTGTCAATCGATAGAAATGATTGTGATCAAAAAGTATTCAGTGATGAAATCTCGTAAGTGGTATACTTTCTGAGATATTTGAGTTCGAAACCGTAGGAAAATAAAGCAAAAAACATCGTTTCGGCCGATATTGATAAAACATGTGTCAGTCGATAGTCTAAGTGATTACGATCAAAAAGTATTCAGTGATAAAATGTCGTAAGTGATATGCTTTCTGAGATATTTGAGTTCAAAACCGTACAAAAATAAAACATTTGTAATTAATTGTCTTTTTATTTATTTTATTTTATTTTATTTTATTTAGTAAGTTTACCAACGGTAGTTACATTTTACTAAATCTTAAATCTAATCCGTAAAATAAACAAAACAATAAATGTACCACCACTTAAAGGTAAACATCACATGCACAAAAAATGTTAACGTGAAAAGAAATGAAATGGAAACTAAAAAAGAAAAAAAAAACAGGCACAATAAAAATAACATAAATACAAATACAATTTCTAGTGGATCTGTAACTGTATCAGTGTAATGCCAGATAAGAAATATTATGAATATTTAGAATAATTACTATATACATATAAAATCACAATATACATAAACAAAATTAAATAAATACAGTTTTATTCATATTTACATATAAACATCTTATATATTAAGTAAATAAATATTTATAAATACATATACATATATAACATCTGGTTGAAGACCACGGGCGACAACATTCTGATTGCTTCAGGTAGTGTTGCCGGACTTCTTGAAGGAGCTTTTGGTAGTCTATGATTTTTTGATGTCTACAAGCAAGGAGTTCCATAACAGTATGACCTGTATTGTGAAGGAATTCCCGAAAAAGCATAAAATGTTGAGAGAATTCTGAAGTTTCGCCTGTATCGAATGGGTAGCCATTTAAGTTAGGAATGGAACTGGGAAATGTGGTCATACTTACGTAAGCCGAAGATATATCTAAAACAGTTATTAAGAAGGCGCTCCAATTTATTCAGAAGTTCCTCTGACAAATCTGTACAACACACATCAGCATAATCAAGGTGAGGGATGACCAGTGTTTATGGCGATACAGAAATTGAAGTGTATACCGGTCACTTTTTTCCTTACCTCAGTTACGTTATGTATTATAAAAATTAAACAAATTCGTCAAACAAACAACTTAAGGGTAGAGATAAAATCGCGGGATGGTACTGCTCATGCATAGTGGGAAAAAGAACCTTGTCCTGTTGTTCCCATATAATGTGTGTTAAATGGTTCTTAGCATGGGCTCGACATCAGAAAACATTGCCTTTATCACCAGCAGAATTTTTAGATTCAGTGATTGTCAGACATGATATAGAAAACTAAGCCCATAATGAATTTGTTTTAGAGTAATTGCCAAAGCTGTAGCCACTAGTGGCAAATAAATTATTTATAACACAACCTAGTAGTTTGCTTTTGCTTTGCTTTTTTTTTATTCAAACCTACCCGTTATTAATAAATCAAGTACCTATGCAGCACATACACATATGGCTTAATATGCTTATTTTTCATTATTGACCCAATAAATTCAAAATAAGTAAATGATAATTTTTAATGCATTATTTTTGTACGGTTTTGAATTCAAATATCTCAGGAAGTATATCACTTACAACATTTCGTCACTGAATACTTTTAAATCGTTATCATTTAGCCTATCGATTGACATATGTTTCATCAATGTCCGCCGTAACGAAGTTTTTTTGCTTTATATTTCTACGGTTTTGAACTCAAATATCTCAGAAATTATATCACTTACAACATTTCATCACCGAATACTTTTTAATTATAATTATTTAGCCTATCGAATGACATATGATTTATCAATGTCCGCCGAAACGAAGTTTTTTGCTTTATTTTTCTAGTTTTGAACTCACTTATCTCAGAAAGTATATCACTTACGACATTTCATCACTGAATACTTTTTGACCATAATCATTTAGTCTATCGATTGACACATGTTTCATCACTGGCCGCCGAATCGAGGTTTTTTCAAAATGGCGGACTTGTAGGTGTGCCAATTAGGTTCGATGCCCAATGATGAATATTTATTTCAATAAATGCAATAAAAATTTTTGAAAAGTCATTTTAATTACAGATTTATTATTAAACGTTGCTACAGAAGATTTTTGCAGTTGTTGTTCTTCATGGATTCAGAGGTATTGAATTTAAAAGTTTATGTATAGGTTTCAAAAATCCAGCGTAGTTTTCAATTTTGCTCACGCGCTTTAGGCGACCCTTTCGAACTTTCTCGGTCAGTGTTAAGTTGGAAATGTTTTGTAAGTTTGAATCCGAGGCTTATCTTGATCTGGTTGTCTGTGCCGGCAAACTTTGCATATTACTAGTGAGTTAAGCCCCTAATCACATTAATTACATTGGAACTGTATTTGGATTGAGTATCCTATAAATTAGAAAAATCCTTAGGTTGTACATCTAACACACGCTTTTTATTTAGGAGTCTGCACGCTACAGCATTCCATACAATGTTCGTGCTATGAGAGTATCAGATACGGAAAGCAACTCGATACGCTTTACTGAACTGCTCTACGGCGTTGTATTCTCGTATCTATTCATTTTCATCGACAATTTTTGACGCTCCCTGCATGATACGGTGTTGATAGACTCCTTAATGTCTGCAGAAGGCTTCCAACTCTTCTTGAAGGCTCTTGCATCATAAACTGTTCGGAACGCTGATGCCGATGCTATTTCGGTGATTCTCGGTACGCATAGAATACCAGCAAAATGCGTCGTTACGACGTCAGGTTAAATTCGTCGAATTGCTGGTCGTTTGATGATTAAATGGGGATGGGGTAATTTCTGTGCGCTCTCTCTAAAATGTATCGTACAGAATAACATTGAAGGGTCACTTTTGTAAGTCACTTTTGTAAGTCTCTTCACTAGAAGATTGCTTTAAATAGGGTTTCAACTTTTATCAGTATGAATGAGATTTCAAAAACGTAATTTAAGGAATAAGAGTTACTTCCTTTACTAGACCTAACTAGTAGGTTCAGTGTGTGTCGCTTTCTGTTTGTTCGCTTCTTTGTGCTGAACTTCATAAGGAATCAAACGTCTCCCCCTTGTTTGACTTCAAAACTGAGCAGTTTTCAAAGCAGTGTGGTTCTCAGTAAACTTCCCTTAGTTCCAACAAGCACCGTCAAATTTTGCCAGGTAACAGTTTTTACGGACTTTTTTTTTTGGAAATAATACTGCTATGATGATCCACTCAATAATAAGTGGCCATCTTCGCCCATGGATATTAGCAGGAAAGGCATCACTGATCTTTCAGGTTTATCATGTGCTAATCTTTATGTATTTAGTTAGATTTCAAAGTAAAATAAAATAGGATATTTAAAAAAATGTTGGTACAAAATTTCACTTCATCGTATTTGCGGTTCAAACTGAAGAGTACCTACCTACTACGATATGATTGCCGGCAACAATAGATCTAGAACGGAAATCTACCGAGATATAATTGACAACGGAGAACCTTGAGTGGTTTTCAATTACGACGAGGAAACCTATTAATAAACTTTTTATCTAATAAAAGAAAGCACGACGTAAGAGCCTGTTCACATAATCATCACTTACCGGACCTAATCGTGTCTATATCATGCGTATCATGGCATTTTGGGTGATACGCAATCATGATACACAATTTTGGAACTCTCCCGATACGCGATACGTCCCGTTCTTGAGCTCCTTCTGATCACTAAATGAGATATGGCACGGTTTGGGCAGAAGACGGCTTCACGATACAGAGCTTGATACTAAACAAAAAGTAATAAGATGATAAGTTACAATGATTGGGTCGGCTGTGTGAACCCAGTCTTATATTGGAATAACAGTAAAATTTTCCCAGCGCCTACAAGGCTAAGGCTTAAGACGTGTAGTTGTTTATCGGGACAGCCCACACTTCGTTGACGACGGTTTAAGCTATTCATATTCGTACGACGTGACGTAGCATAATATTATATTAAATAATAATATTTAATACGCAACGTATTGAATATATTAAACGCTAACACACTCATACCCCTGCAGTAGGCATTAGCATGGCATTAGTAGGTATTACCTGTGTCGCGGGTGGCATGGACGACACATATAACACACGGGAACATATGGCCGCATATAGGAATGGTCACGCGGATAAGTCTAACTTTGCTAAACATTTAATAGAATCAGGTCACATATAACACATCACAATCACACCCATAACCCGAGTAGAAATATAATATTTATCTGTCACATAAATATCTGCCCCGGACGGGAATCGAACCCGGGACGCCTCGCTTCGCAGGCAGGGTCGGTCCCGGGTTCGATTATTATGTGACAGATAAATATTTGTACTTGAATCATGGGTGTTATTGTGATGTGTGATACGTATCGTCCATGCCACCTGCGACACAGGTAATAGCCTACTGCAGGGGTATGAGTGTGTTAGCGTTTATTTTATTCATTATTTTATACAAATGTATTTTTATAAAATATCTTTCTATATGAGTTGAATATGAACCTAGTTATGCGGATTTATTAAAAAATTCTACCACTACGCTTTTACACTATCGGGATTATACTGGGTTTACAAAGTTCAGCAATTGTGCTATTTCCTCGTGTATCGTTCAAAAGTATTTTTCAATTGATCGTCGTGTATAGGCTTGAATACAATTTCAGAAACTGTTGTCTGAAATTCGCTTCCATCGAAATTCAGCGTGCCTTATCAAGCCTTAAAACTCATTTGGTACTTTACCCATGTACTTTACTCTCTGGGTGACTTTCTGAAATATCAGTTTTTAAAGATAATAAGGAAAATGATTTGTGTAAGAGCACGGCATATGTTTAATCTATTGACTCAGCTGATCGTTATACATATCTATCTATATATTAATAACTAACAACAACTTTGCACCCCTTTTTACGACAATAAGCATGATGACAGTGAGTAAAAATCACAAAAATTATGTATTTATTTAATGAAATTTTTTGAATTTGAATTTGAAATTTTGAATTTGAAATTGAATTTGAAACCCTATTATTGGATTACAAAACACGCATTTATTGTATTATTATGAGCGAGATTAATATAATATAATAAATCACAAAGATTTGTTCATCATAAAAGTCGAGAATCACGGTCGTCATAATTCATAAAATATCGTTTTCAATGACACAAGAACGTAGATGTAGATGATAACATAAAGAATATTTTTCACCGTCAGATAATGTACCATCTGGAGAGCCCTCCAAATCAACCCCATACTCTCGGCGACGTAACTTCAAACGAAGGAGCTATCGACGATCCTCGAAAATTGCTCCTTCACTCTATAGACAACCTTTGCGACATAAAATACAATATTAGTCACGCCAGATACCTATAGCTCAAACATTTGAACACTTCTTTGAAAGACTTAGAAAACACATTTGAACACATATTGTCGCAACCTGACATACATACATGTTTTGCAATCGTTTTTCTTCACAGCATACTGGTAGACGACCAACAAGATGGACGAAGATTTTGTGGATGCCTTTATTATTTAAGTGCTTGTAATTATTTATTACATGTGTTAAACAAGTACATAACCGTTTTACATTAGAAAAAAAATTGCTGTAAAAAGTAAAAATAAAAAAATTGGGTGTACTTGGTGTGCATTATATTTTAAAGTACGATCATGATTCATAAAAGTTTTAAGTTATAACAAATGTCTACCAATGTCCAGTTGGATGATAGAAAGTCATAATCATGGCACACCAAGCACCGACCGCGCACGACCTTTCGCCACAGCAACGGTCCCGCAACTGGACTTTGCGCAAGTATGGCAGGCTACGCAAACATTTGAACACATTCAAGTTTGAACGCCTTGATGTGCCCTAAAAAACCGATACCGCATGGCAAAGTCCTTCAAAGAAGTGTTTAAATGTTTGAGCTGTATCTGGTGCCGGCTTTACAAGCATCAGGTAAGGTAAAGTCAATAAAAGTTCAATGGACTCTGAGGATTGAACAGTATCAACATCTTTTCAACTCGATACGAAGGATACAGGCCAAACTCGACCATTTCTTCCTGTATACCTGTCAACTGAGCTGACGTGCCACCTGACGGTAATTATTCGGCATTGCTCATAACAAAAACTTTCATCATAAACGTCATCTAAGCGTTGCTGGCCAAAAATGAAGTGAGGGAGCCACATTATTTCCAATTTTCTGACACACTGCGACTAAAACATTGAAAAAATAATTCTACGATAGAACTGCGTGGTAGCCACGAGCTACTGAGATGGGTAGAGAATCTTACCACCATAAATACCGTGGGGACAGTGGTGGGTGACCCCTAATAAATGAGATCTGGGTGTAAAGATTCCACCCATTCTTGAAACCAACCCAACCTCCCTTGTTCAAGGTGAATCTTATCGCTTCAACAAGTCATTGTAACTCGGTATTCCTTACCAATTTTAGATGCAAAATTAGGTCAGGGTTATCATATTACTTTGAATCAATCTGACGTAGAAGTGGTTCATATTCTCTCAACGACTAGACAGGTTTTTATGGTCTTAAAACAGCTAAACAGGTTTTCTTTAACCCCATAGAACACTCTAAAACAAGTCAGCTTTCAGATAACTAAATCAAAATCAGTTTATCTGGTTATGAGCTACGATGTCACAGACATTGCTTTAAGTGTTTTTTTGTGGAGGGTTTATAAAAATATATTATTATGAAGTTAATTTCATGTTCTAAATGAATTACTTGGATTTTCAGCAGCGCTCAGTAAGTCATTTGAGACATATATTTATTCAATCCAATTATTCAACTGCTAATTATATTACGAGTATCTTTCCACAGATTCGGAAGTTGCGGAAACTTGTGATAGAAAAAGTTTTTTTAATCTAGACCTTGGGAAATTGGATTAAATTCAGTTCGCTTTGGATTTAACTTAAAATCTATTCTCTCATTCGAAGTTATCGTATGTGTTGGTGTGAAGGCCAATTTCGTTGAAAATATTCTTGTAATGCCTTGGAAAGTACCAATACATAAAGACTTCACGATTTTTGAAAAGCATGGAGCTGCTGTGCTGTGGGAATATAGGGCAAAAAATACGGCTTATTACAATGATAAATGTACGAAAGTAATGAATGAGTAAAATGAAATTTATTCGGAGTTGATTTGTCACAAACACTTTTCGAATAACATACCTATATACAGGGTGTCACAGGGCCAAGTGACCGCCCGGCGTTGATATACATATGATATACAGGATATCATGTTTTATAGTCGAATATTCACGTCAGGTATTTCATATTTCAATATTGTCGAATATTGGTGGCATATATAAAACCCTGAAATCTCTCTGTATCCGCGTCACAAACCGTTCAGAGCTTTGAGAGGGGAGAGGTTTATGAAAAAACCATTTGAATCTCGTTTAAAATCTGTTTCCATAAAAGAAGTAAAAAACTAAAAACATTTAGAAAGCAAAAAAAATAATAAACCAGAGAGTTATCTTTATTACCCGTTAGAGACCTAAAGTAAACATATTTGTAATTTGTTTAATATACCTAATGGTACGTGGGGCGTTTTTTCAAATTCTTATAGAAATGTTAGCATTCTCAATTACAAACCGGCCAAGTGCCTGTCGGACTCGCGCCCCGAGGGTTCTGTATAAACTTGTAGATAAGAAAATTGCTTTGATATACTCGTATGTCAACTGATTTGAGTAACAACCTTAACCTTGCCGTTGTAAAACTGTCATCCCCATACCAATGACATAGGTCGCGATCAATTTACCTACCAACTGCAAATAAGCAAGATTTTTTGTGTTTTAACTTCAAATTTTCGGTTATCTCGAGATTTTCTTGTCAGAAAATTCAATTAATTTTTTTATAACTGTTTTATTAAAAGAAGTATAACATACTTCGCTTTGCTTCGACTGCTGAAACAATGATCTTTACTTTCACAGATAGAAAAGTACCTACTATTTTTCTGCGATTGCTATTATGTAGTGTGGGAGGCGTTTTACAGTTCATTCACGTTTATCCCACCCACTTGAAGTTTCTTTTGGTTGAAATAATAACGTCTATTATAATAATGACTCCAGGAGGGCTATTCTCTAAAATACAAACTCGAAATCGAAGCTCACTCAAGTGAGACTCGAAGGCGAACTTGCATCATCTTGATATGTCATTCTCTAATCATCTAGTACGCACTTGCGAAGTGAAGTAGTCTCGAACTCGAACTTCAAACGACTAAAGATGGCCTCGGTATGATATTCTTACCGGATACATATATGTCATTCTCTAATCATCTAGCACGCACTTGCGAAGTGAAGTGAGTCTCGAACTCGAACTTCAATTTTGAAACACATCGTGGATTCCGCTGTCGAGTTACAAAACAGAATAGCCTTGCAGGTCAACATTCTCTGCTCCAAACATTCACGTTTCCTGTGTCTCGCGAAGTGCAAGGAACAGCGGAAAACTTCTAGCGTACACTTTACTTTAATGAATGTTAACTGGAACACTGCCCCATATTCTTTAGCGTCGCTGGAAGATGGCACAAATTTTAGTTATTAAGGCCGGGCCCCAGAGCTGATAAAACAGACACTCATGAGGAAATAGTTTAGTAATAACTAATGAAGCTAAGTTTCTATTCATCTTCTTATCCAAGGCCAATGTTAATTTGGTGGTAAGTTTAACATTGGTCTCGTTGATGATGGGGACAATTGGAAATAACCTTAATTGAACGCAGGAAGATTCTGTGGCGACATTATTACTCTAACTCGTGTGAAGCATCCTATTGTGTTCCAATCTGGGTTAACTGACAATTTTATGTGTGATCAGACGGGTTATTGTTAAACTATTAAAGCCAAAAGGTAAACTTGGCACGTGTAACCAAATGGAATAAACAAAATACGCGTGTCAGCTTCGACGTGCAACTGAAGTTAACTCCTTTAAAAATTAGGCTACGAATTTTTTGTCAGCCTACTCGCAATATATTTTTTAGTATGCTTAATTTGATATGAAATAATTTTCATCCTTTAAAGTTTAAACAGATCAGTGAAGGTGGTTTCTAGCTCAGGTCTTAGACCATTAGAATCAATTGTTCTTCTCCCTACCTGCTAAATACCATCATTGGACCATTGGACGTTACCATCGGACGTGTGAAAAAATTCACAACATTAGTATATAATATGATGAATTTAAAAGACCCCGACTAGAGTTGCTTAAGTAGTTAATACCTAATAATCGATGAACTACGGAACCTTACATGATAAAATTACACTTTTGATCCGTTCCATCCAAATAGTATAATTTTTTATCTCTGTAAAACAATAATATCAGTCCAGAAAAAAAAGCGGCCAAGTGCGAGTTGGACTCGCCCATGAAGGGTTCCGTAGCAGCAAGTAACATAATAAAAAAGTTCTTGTAGTTCGTTGTAACTTTGATCAATGTTTTTTGCGGTTTGCGATTTATGACGTATTAAAAAAAAACTACTTACTAGATCTCATTCAAACCAATTTTCGTTGGAAGTTTGCATGCTATAGTGTTTTTGAGGATACATTGGAGGATATATTAAGACGATTATGCACATCAAAAAAGACAGTAATTATATGCGGTGATTTTAATGTAGATATCTTATTGGATACACCTCGGTCTGCTAGGTTAATAGATTTGTTTCGGTGTTTCAATTTAAATCCTCAATTTACTGAACCTACCAGAATATCACCGACGTCATCTACTTGTATAGATAATATATTCTGTAACTGTAAAGTAACAAATAAAGAAATAATTAGTAAATTAAGGTCCGACCACTGTGGTCAACGCATCTCGGTTAGTACTGACTTTATTGCAAATAAACAATTAATAAAATATAGACCTATAACTAAAAGCAAAATGACACGCTTTAAAGTAGGAGTCGCAGCCCGAATCCACAGTACCTTATCACTAAAACAGACTGATCCCGATAACTTATATAGGGCCCTCTTCGATACTATAAATAATGAATTTAATAAAATCTTTAAATATAAGCAGGTTCTACTAAATAAAAATTTGAATTTTAGTGATTGGGCCACAAGAGGTATTTTTAAAAGTAGGGATAGATTATTTGAGCTATATGGAGAAAAACAATATAACCATTCCCCATCTTTCCTTGAACATGTAAAAAGTTATTCAAAAATTTTTAAAGCCGTGTGTATTATGGCTAAGTCTATGCATATCAAGGAAAAAATTGTCAAATCAAGCAATAAGATAAAAACCACTTGGAGTATTATTGGAAACGAGATTGGTAGTAATAATTTACGCGATTCTAAATATGAATTATTAGTTAATGAAAATAAAATAACCTCTGATAAAGAGGTGGCTAATGCATTTGAAAATTTCTTTCAAAATATTCCGGTTAGGTTGACTAAATCGCTGACTTCATCCCCGGCAGCAGCACATTCTATTTTAAAAGATACCGTTGATGAATGTAGTGTTTCGTTTCAATTTAAATATACTTCCTCATTGGAAATAGTTCGAACTTTTCGAGCATTGCACATTAAAAATACGGGTGATTTGTGGGGAATGTCTGTCAAAGTTATAAATAATATAATAGATGTGATAGCCCCTTATTTAGCTAGGTTATTCAATAAATGTGTAGATTTAGGTACTTTCCCAAATCTTATGAAGTATAGTAAGATTATACCGATTTTTAAATCTGGGGATAAAACAGACGTTAATAATTTCAGACCTATTTCTATTTTACCAACTCTCAGTAAAGTATTCGAAAAAATTATATTAAATCAAATGCTGATGCACTTCAACACTTGTAATTTACTCCACCCTGATCAATACGGCTTTACCAAAGGCCGTAGTACAACAGATGCTGGTGCTAGGCTTCTCAAACACATCTTTGAGGCCTGGGAGAATTCACAAAATGCCATAGGGGTATTCTGTGACCTGTCTAAAGCATTTGACTGTGTTGAACACGAAACACTTCTACTTAAGCTCAGCCACTACGGTATCAAGAATAACTCACTTAACTTGATTGCGTCGTACTTAAAGGGTAGAATCCAATGTGTTAGCATAAATGATACCAAGTCATCGGGATCTCAATCTGTTATGGGTGTACCTCAGGGCTCGATTTTGGGCCCCTTCCTTTTTCTAGTATACATAAATGATCTGCCGTATTATATTAAGAAACACGCAGAGATTGTCCTGTTTGCTGATGACACTTCCCTTATATTTAAGACGAATAGAAATAAAATGAATTTTGACGACGTAAACAGTGCTCTATCTCTATCTCGTTTATCACACTGGTTTACAACAAACAATTTGCTACTTAATGCTAAAAAAACTAAGTGTGTTGAATTTACACTACCTAATGTACGGAATATTAGTAAAAGCCTGAAATTAAATAATGAAATTCTAACTATGGAAAAATCCACAGTTTTCTTGGGTGTCACCTTAGATTCTAAACTACAATGGGGCACCCATATAACGGCTCTCGCGAGTAAGCTAAGTAGGTCAGTTTATGCGATTAGAAAGATAAGACAGTTTACCGATGTAGAAACTGCGAAACTTGTTTATTTTGCATACTTTCATAGCCTCATGTCCTATGGTATATTGATGTGGGGTTCAGCGGCTAACATTGGTTCTATATTTGTTTTGCAGAAAAGGGCAATCAGAGCCATTTATAAATTGAAATCACGTGATTCTCTGCGTGAGAAATTTAAAGATATAGGCATATTAACAGTAGCCTCTCAATTTATTTACAGCAATATTATATTTGTAAAAAACAACTTAGGTATGTTCAAGCTGAATAGTGATACGCATAATCATCTAACTAGAAACAGACATAATTTGGTGACGTCATCTTTTCGCTTAAGTAGGGTACAACGCTCTTATATGGGGCTCGGTGTACGTTTTTTCAATAAATTACCCAAGTCAATACGTGATTTACCTATCCAAATGTTTAAGAGATATGTGAAATCTCAGCTACTAGGCAAAGGATACTATAGCATAAATGAATATATTAATGACAAAGACGCCTGGAAGTTAGTGCCGCATCCAGTTCCGCGTAGGTTAGAAGATATTATGTAACTTTTCATGATTTTAAAAGATGTGCGAGGAGTTTCTTTCGGTTTTTCTTCTCCTCTATGACAAAGCACCTTTCCGAAAAACTGGTAGATTAAAAAATGACGTGCATAAGTGTATCAGTGATACCTATATGAATAAAAGATTTTGATTTGATTTGATTTGATTTGATTTGATTTGCTAATGTACATCATATATTTTTTTTAGTTTTATCATTCTCTTATTTTAGAAGTTACAGGGGGGGGGGACACAAATTTTACCACTTTGGAAGTGTATCTCGCGCAAACTATTCAGTTTAGAAAAAAATGATATTAGAAACCTCAATATCATTTTTGAAGACCTAACCATAGATACCCCACACGTATGGGTTTGATGAAAAAAACATTTTTGAGTTTCAGTTCTAAGTATGGGGAACCCCCAAAATTTATTGTTATTTTCTATTTTTGTGTGAAAATCTTAATGCGGTTCACAGAATACATCTACTTACCAAGTTTCAACAGTATAGCTCTTATAGTTTCGGAAAAAAGTGGCTGTGACATACAGACGGACGGACAGACAGACAGACAGACAGACAGACAGACAGACAGACAGACAGACAGACAGACAGACAGACAGACAGACAGACAGACAGACAGACAGACAGACAGACAGACATGACGAATCTATAAGGGTTCCGTTTTTTGCCATTCGGCTACGGAACCCTAAAAACCAGACGGGAAAAAGAGGCCAAAGTTCTTCCTCCAACCTACCAGAAACTTGGCCTATTACTGCGGTCGAAGCTGTTCTTTCTTAAGTCTATAAATCTCAGTTCAACTCGATTTAGAGAACTGTTTTTGTACTTTTATTGTTTAGCACTTGGGCAGTTTCCTTCAAAGTTTTATTCTACGAAAGCAACTTCTTTGCGAGTCTATGCATTATTCAGAAAGTGAAGGATGCATTCATTTCTGAAACTTTATTTTCACACATGTGCTCTTTCAAAAAAGTCAAAGTTTTTTGAAAACGTATAAACAAATTAGAAATACTGGAAGTGCCAATAATTTGGAGATCGAAGCAATAAGCCACTAAATAAAAAAAATTGACTACAATCTAAAGCTAATTTTATTAAATTTGGTGTTTTAACTTAACATTTTGTAAACCTTGTTTATTCCATGTCAATGTTGTTGGAAACGTCGACGAATTTTACATACGATCAGTTTGTCGTAAAAAATTCTATTTTCCTCATACGTCAGTTTTTATAACGCTAAAATTGGGCTCTCAACGTACAAGAGTTCATGCTTAAATCAATTTTCTCTCAAAGGACGTAATTTCGTGAAATAATACGTTATAAAATAATATGTTATGCCATCATACGGAATGAGATTCGTGATTGGATCAAATTGTCTTCAAAGTTAAATATATGTACGCTCCAAGAATGACAATGAAATATGCGGCATGTATATAATAGATATCTAACATTTAGTCTTAGACCTTAAATAGCTTATTACATCGCTGAATCTGTTTTAGACAGGGCTCAAGGGTTGAAAAGATAGATGGGTCTTGATTACATTATTCGTCATCCAAATGACAAATTCATGTTAAATATAGTAGTTACTTTACTTATTATAAGTACTATTATTTCTTCTGTACTATAGTGTAATTTTATACACACGTAATATAACTTACTGTAATGCTTATAATGTATGTTTATTAATTACGTAGTTAGTTTTGTAAATTTAATTTTGACTTCCGTTAATTGTTAATGTTTCTTACCTGTTTGTTGAAAATAAATAATTTGAACACTTTGACTTTGAATAAATAAAGGCATCAGCAATGCAACACCGGTCTTGGTTGAAAGCTCTTAATAATAACAATTGTTCACCTTCTTTGGAGAACCGCATGTTCAAATTCAAATTCAAATTCAAAATCATTTATTCATGTAGGTATCATTGATACACTTATGCACGTCATTTTTTTAATCAACCAGCTTTTCGCAAAGGTGCTTTGTCATGGAGGAGAAGAAAAGCCGTAAAGAAACTCCTCAGCACATGTTATAGCGCTCCTGTAAAGTAATCCAGAACCTGTTAAGATTTTTCATAAGATGAATAGGATCAGCAAGAGGTGATTTCTATCGAATTTTGATAGCAAATTTTACGGCGTTTCGAAACAGAAGATTTGTGCAGAACGTTTTAGTAATTGAAACACCTTGTTCAAGCAAAAATGCTCCATTTCGAATATGCCGTGTCTATAGGGGCGTAGCTACCGTCGTATTAATTATACGGGGGCTCCAGCCTATCGGGGCCCCGACGCACAGCATAATGGCGCCCCCTCTAGTGACAAACCAAAACGTGGCGCCCTCCAAAATAAAGCTCACCAGCCGCCCTAAAGCCTCTACAGTTAACGCGCCATTTTTCCAAAATTTGACAGTTAAAGTTTGGAGCAGGGGCCCTGGATACAGGGCTTGCTTAAGCTGCTGCTGCATATCTACACAAAATGATTGTTAAAAATAGTGACAAACAAAATATACCTCCACGTTACCTCGATAATTATTCTGTTTATTATTAACTTTAATATTTTTTAACCGACTTCAAAAAAAGGAGGAGGTTCTCAATTCGACTGTATTTTTTTTTATGTTTGTTACCTCAGAACTTTAGACTGGGCGAACCGATTTTGATGATTGTTTTATTGAGATTTGACAATGGCATTCATGAGAAAACCACATAAGTCGTAAATTTGTGTTAAGATGTGCGCGACAAATTGACGAATAACTCAATATCACGCCAACCGATTTCGATGATTCTTTTTTAAATCGAAAGCAGGTGCTTGTCATGTGGTCCCACATAAATTTGAACGAGATCTGAAAAGTAGTTTTTGAGACTTTGAAGTCGGTTATTTTTTGTTAGTAAAATTTAGATTATTTAAGTTCAAACGAAAGTATCAGTGAGTTGGATATCTAATGTAAATACTGACCACAATTTACACTGAAAACAATCAAATGGAACCTGTTTCACCGCTGTGTTGCGGTTGAAAGGGTTTCTTGGACCCGCCGCGGCCGGGTCGGTTTGCAATTGTTTTTCTAGACTGTTTAAAGTTGCAAGTGCGAATACTTTACAATTCCTTTATTTATTTCAAATTAAAATGGTTTCTGTATCTGTCTGTAGAAAAGCAATGAAAGGACAATCAAAGTGAATGAATAATAATTTTATGCTTTTATTGCGTCTTATGAAACAATAGATCCTTTATAGTTTATAGGATCATTTGCATATTTGTCAGTCTAACAAAGACTAATCCAATCGGTCTACAAGGTAAATACATTTAGAATTTTAGTGAACTATTTCTGAATTTGGTGGGTGACGCAAACCGCAAATATAGAGATAGATGAATATAAATGACAAGAGTACTCAGAAATAATACAGTTAGCGTGGGTTAGAGCGTATTCTCTAACTCCTATCAAATCCTTTCCTACTATTATAAATGTGAAAATTTTGAATATGTTTGGATGTTTATCTTTCTATCATTTGCTAACCGTTTTACCGATTAAGATGAAACTTTGCGCACAGATAGTCCGATATCAATAAAATTGGGTAGATTTTTATCTCGGTTGCATGTTCCCCTGGGATGATTGGGACTTTTATATTATGTGTATGATTTCATTTTGTCGAACCACTCTGTGGCGAGTGAAGCCGCGGACGGGCACTAGTATTTAATATTAGTTTGAAGCTGAGGAGTTTCTTTCGCAGTTTATAAACCTTTTAGTATATTACAAAATGATTCTGATTTATAAATCATTAGACTGCCAAATCATTCTCATGTGATTAAAAACGATTTTGTATTCGAATTTGAACACCATAACTTCATAGAAAGAAGTTACCATGGTCTCTTAGGCATTATGTCAAAAGATCATAAAATTATTTAATGACGCCAAATGAATTGTGTAGCTCTAGGAACGCCATTAATTGCTTTTACGACACAATAGTTATCGGAAATTGTTACGATCATTTCCTCTCTGGCGTCAATCAGACGTGAGTATGTCCTTAACGTGTAGCCAAAACAGAGAGGTGGAGACAAGGGAGATATACAGTCAATGATACTATAATGTAAAAAAGAGGTAGATATATCCGCGGTTTCCTAACGGACCAACTACTTACGAACAACTAGTGGTACGGCACAACTAATCACTAGCGTGCCGACGATGAAGAGCGTAAGAACAAACAATTGACCGTTCTGCTCGTAGTCGCTCTGTCAATACAAGACGATACGCACGCTTTTGTTGTTGTCATAAGTTCTTGACATTTGACATACAGCGTTAAAATGCTTTCGTGTATTATACCAATGTGTCTGGTGTAGTGAAACAAAAGATAAACATGTGTGCGTTGTAGCCTTGTAGCTCTTTTCGAAATAGATATTTTTGTTGATTTGTAAGGGTATAATGTATCTATATTTTGTAAAATATCATTGTCCACACTAAGTTGATTTTTGTTGATTTGTCCAATTAGCGATTTGTCCAATTAATTTATTTAACCAATTGAGCTCAAAGTCGTTACTATAACTTGTCGAGAACTTGGAAATCCTTAATGACAAAAACTTTGGGTACTTGCTTAGAGGCTAGCGTGCCAAGCCCTATCAAGCAAGCAAATCGCACCACATTACTACCCGAACGCACGTTTTCCTCTCCCCCGTCCATTTTCTCGTCTATTACACACATTATTGGCTACGCGTTCGATGATATATGAATACTTAACCAAAGTATGAAATAAAAAATATTTCATATAAGGGGCCATCCATAAATTACGTCACACGTTAGGGGGGAGGGAGGGGGTCGATTAAGTGTGACATTGTGTGACAAGGGGTGGGAGGGGGTCCTAAATTTCGTGACGTCACATTTCAACATCGAATAATTGGTATGTATAGGTAAATATTAAAAAAAAATAATGGAAATAAAACTTATTTCGGAACAGGTGTTTTAATTTAATAATTTCTAGGTGTAAAATTTCATAATATGTGACGTCACACTAGGGGGGGAGGTCTCACAAATGTGACCAGCTGTGACAAGGGGGGGTAGGGGTCAAAAAGTCATGAAATTAGTGTGACGTAATTTATGGATGGCCTCTAATTACCTAATCGTTTTAGGCATTATATACATTGACTGGCTATTACCACTCTACATTTTACACAAACATAGCCACAGAACTGGACTAATAACGCCATTACGCCACTGGTGCATCACTGAACTTCATTAAGTGTAAATTGAATTGTCTCAGGGGTCACCAGAGTACGGGTTGATAGATACTGTTTTTATTATTATTACACGACTATGGTTAAAGAGGTTATGTAAATAGAGTTTGTTCTCACTAGTTGGACGATCGAACTAACGAATCTAGGTTAGGAAACTAGGTGCTAAACTACTTATCATTCGACAAATGAGGAATATTAACTGACCGGTGTTATAGCTATATAATATAATATAGATACCTGTGGTAGCCAACAGCTTGTTGTCTCCTGTTTTAAAAGCTTGTAACGAAACGAACTTCTACAGAACTTTGTTCAATTTGCGCTTCGGCTAACACATATTTTGTTTCATGTGAATTCATGTCAACACCTCCATATCCTGCTGCTGTCTTCAGGGCAGTCGCAGGGTACAGTGTCGACACGTATAGCCAGCAGGTGCGCGGAGTTCACTTTGAGAACTATTTGGAGAACGTAGGTTGGCAGACTTCACATACCTTTGAGAAATATTTGGAGAAAGTACATTGTAATGAAATTGTAGTATACAAAACTACAAACACGCTTTTATTTACATTACTGCACTAAAATTAGACTCTTGTCACATAATAATAATTATCGTTGACTGGGGTTTGTTACATTTTTATACAATACTAGCTGCCCTATTAGACGTTGATCTGCAACATAACTGTTTTTGGTCGTAGATAAGTTACTAATGCGAAAAATTGATAAAAACAATGCTTGAAGCGTGTAGTATATAGTGTAGTTTGAGCTTAATCGGTGAAGAACTTTTTGAGTTTTTGAAGCTTTCACAAACCAACTTAATACCTAATTATATAGATATTTCCTGTATCCCTACATTAGGAATTCCCGTGTTGTGAAGCTGTAGTAGATTTATTATTTAATCACATGCTGCTAACATTAAATCATATGCGTACTCTGGTCATAATACACGGACTACAGTTTTGCAATTACGAACAGTAGGTTTTTATTTTCTATGCTTTTAGCAGGCAAACGGGCAGACGGGTCACCTGATAGTAAGTGATCACCGCCGCCCATGGACATTAGCAACACTGGGGGCGTCACCAACGCGTTGCCGGCCAAGAAAATGACGATAGACCCGCTATTTAAAGGACCCCATGTCATAGCTTAGAGGGAACACCGATGCAGGAAGTTTGTTCCACAATTTACATGTAGGTACTTACTGTTAACACAAAGACTTGGCAAGCCTCAGGAGACGCCGTAAATAATAAAGTCGAGGCCTTTCAACGCCATTACTGTTTATGTACGGACAATTTTTAAGCCAACACTCTTAGATATTCACAGGTTATTTATGGGAAAATAACTTGGAATGGGATATTGATGTAAACGAAGATTATGCGGATATTCCATTTGAAGTTTACCGGTGCCTTTCTGCAGTACCAGGGCTGTCATCAACAGGCCATATAAGCTATGGAAGTGATGAATATGATAATTACTGCACATAAGCCAAGGTTTAAAGAAAGGAAACGGCTAGCCAGATATACAAAGCTGTCCATCAGTTGTTGTCACATGCGTCGTATAGAGACAAGCGACCTTCATAAGCAATTTTTAACGTCATTTTCTTCGTACACACGGACCTGAAAAAAAGACGGACGTAACCTCGTCTAATCGTGAGTGAAGCATAGCAATGGCCGCCCGCTTACCATGTGTGATGTGTGCATAATTTTTGATTCGCGATTGACGCAGTATGGTGTACTTGTACGAATAGACAGTTGGTATTACTATGGGTGCTTCACAGAATTTGTTGTTGGGATTACGTCCGTCTTTTTTTAGGTCCGTGTTCGTACATTGTTCAAGGAAAATTCAACAAATGAAGCAGATACTACCAAGGCTTCTTTGACATCACCAACATAATAGTTCTTGACAAAAATAACCGACTTCAAAGTTAAGGATAACTACTGGTCAGATCTCGCCCTTTAAGTAGGACCACATCACAAGCACCAGCTTTCGATTAAAAAAAGAATAATCAAAATTGGTTCACCCAGTCGAAAGTTCTGAAGTAACAAACATAAAAAAAAGTCGAACTGAATACCTACCTCCTTCTTTTTTGAAGTTGAAAGAAAATTCACATACACACCGAATCCAAATCCGGCAGAAAGACTCAAAGGTGGATAAAGTTCAACTAATAACACTCTAAGTTAAACATGAGAATTAAAAAGAATAAAACTTCTGACAAAATGAAGACGGATGACGAAAAGTTCTGAACATTGAAGTGCGGGATATTTCCAATATTGAGCAGAAAAAAGTATTCACAAGTTTACCCAAACTCTGAACTGAACTACTACTATATTGTATTTCAATATCAACTCCGTTCAATTAACTTGATCGAGAGCTGAACCATTTTAAGCTACGTTAATATTTAACAAAGCTCATATTTCTCAAAGTACATACGTAAGATATCATAGTTCTTTGGCGTAACAAGAAAGTGAATACAGTAATAAACTTGGAAGAAAGCTTCAAACTAATTTCACTAGTAGGTACTCATTTTATTAATAGATTGCAAATATCAGTACCTACTAACTTATTTAGGGTTTTGTTGACTTTCTGAAGCTGCTGCAAAATACTATAAAATATTTAAAATATCATTTCTCGTGCAGTGCAAGTGATATGATATTTTAGCCGTATTGTGGCGGTTTAGAATACTAACTCCAATCCCACACCGGATGGGTGTCGTAAGAGGCGACAAAATCCGGCCCGCCGGTAGGACCCTCGGAGGGATTATATTGGTAATATTGAATTTAATTTTTAATTAATACCATTATTACTATTATTACTCTATGGGGTTCGCCTGGTAAGCTACCACTCTTGAGCATGAGTCAGCCGCCAAACGACTCGTCAACGTGACAACGTCAAGACAAAGCTCCGCTCACCTACGGCATCGGCTACGATACGCCGATCGTAGCCGATCGTAGCCGATTGTAGCCGATTGTAGCCGATCGTGCCTCTCTCTCTCGCTTTTGCCGCTCTCTCGCGGAACGGGACACTTTTTCGTGCATGCAGCCCGTGTTCATCGATTTATAAGACGTTATCACGTCAAAAAATCAAACACGGTATTCGTATGATAAGGATCATACGAATACTTTATTTTATTTACTCAACAGTGGTTTGTCTATATACTTTTTAACCTTGAGAAGAGGTCTTAAATAAAAAAAACGTCATGGACTGAATATTTATCTACATAAAAGTAATTTAGGCGTTAACTGTAAAATCGCCAATTTCATTAAGGTAAGCCTATCGATATCTAAAAGTTTCCACACCGCTGGCTAATGTTGTTAACGAAGTAATTACAGACCTATCAAACTATCTCGGGTTTACAATTGTTGCCAAACAACTAACTAACTGTGGTTCTACATAGCATCTCGGTTAATGGTCTTTAGGGTTCCGAAGTAAAATCGGAACCCTTGTAGTTTCGTATGTCCGTCCGTTCGTCCGAAGCAAAGCACCGAGACCCTAAGTGCTAGAAAGCTATAGTTTGGCATGAATAAATATAAAAATTTTTTAAATACGTAATATCTTCATAAGGTTTTTGGGAAATACCGCTGTCATTATCTCTCGATCCTACACACGGAACAAAGACTATTGCAGATTAATACGAATACCTACGTAAAGTATGGCATGAAAATACTTTTGCATGTTAGTAAATGTTATGTAAAATTATCGTAGTCACTGCATTTGTCTATTCGAAAAAAACACCTTGGCCTGTCTGTTCGATTGCCACGCTCAATTTTTTTATTGTTTCCATCCAGCCTTTGGAAGTCCATTGCTGAACATAGAACTCCCCTAACTTGCGCCACCCTGAATCCAGCGGATGCATGCTGTCATAAGTTCGTTAGTGCACCTGGTCAAGAAATAATATGTGAAATATGACTTAAGTTACGTTGATGATGACTTCGATATAATAACATTTGATGATAATGACAATTTAAATAAAAAAAATACAACTTTTTATAAAATTAATCAGCGATAACAGGAAATATTTTTTTTTATAATTATTAAAATAGAGAAACTCGTTCCAGACTTTTGGAAAAACTGAATTATTAAATCAAAGTATCAATTGAAAAAAAAAAATTCTGGATACATATAGAACCCTAATCTTACGAATCCAATTATACTTACCTACGGTTAATTGTAATGTTTACACATATTAATTATATCAGTCCATTAACAAACAGTCAAACAGAAAAAAGATTGTGGTACAAGGAAGATTCAGGTACAGTTTTTACAGAAAAACTAATGGAGGCCATACACCAAATCTGCAGATTGACTTGACGCGCTATCCAGTGTGCATGATAGCTATACCGTGGCTATGCACAAGTATACATATGCATCAAGTACACTTGATCGTGTATGGCCTCCATAATGAATCAGACGAAATCATAAATTATTTAGACATAATAAACCAACTCAGAGACAATTGGTAAGTGTCAGTGACTACCGTCTAATAGCTACAACCCAGACCAATGACTTTAAATGCCCTCAAATTGGAGAAACGCCCATAAAACTTTGCGACTAAGGGCCTTCAACTGCAGATCCCTCTCAATGTTGCTTAATTTTATTATCACAATCACTTATCACGAACAAACCTTTGGGCTTGATCCCTTCGTGAATAATTTTATGTATTGTTATTAAAATGTTCGCATTCTCACAAAATCTCTTGACTTTTCAATAGCAATTTACGAAATCTCGCAACTTTTGATTATATTCATTTTAGAGGTTTATGTAAAGCATTTTGTTGTGCTAATTTCTGATTATGCGCTACTCTGACATCATTGTCGAATTTCTCATTACTCTGGACATTCTCATTAATTATGCATATCGTTTCGTCTACTGCCTACGCAAATTTGATTACATTACCTTCTGTCGTCGCCAGCTTGAATGTCGTCTCACGTCGTCCGGAATATAAGATTTTCCGAGTATACCATTAAACAGTATGTTCCCAATTTTAAATAAGAAAACGAGTAAAATTATATTTGCCCAGATTGGCCGGGTGACAAATGCTCAGTGTTCATTAATATGAGACTTTATTCATACATTGTTGATAAGACATTGCTTTCTTTCAGTGATCGGAGTATATGTCAGAAATGTGAGGAAACATTATAATTATACAAGTACTTTTTATTTCTTCTGTGGTACAACACATATTATCATATTTCATAAGAACAGACTTATTTATTGCTTTAAAAAGAACGAAAGTTGAAGACGAAATTGGACCATTCCCCCTTATCTCCGTAACTAGCCTCAGGCTAGAATTTTGAGAAAAATACAGAAAATAGTTCTTTAGTTATATATAACAGGGAACCCTGAAGTCTATGGTTTTTTTAAAAAAAGGGCAAAAATAAATAAAACAGAAAAATAACGGTAAATACATAATCAACGTACGGAACCCTCTCCAAGCGAGTTGAACTCCCACTTGTCAAGTTTTATTTCATCCTGTTTTTCAAATTTCCTTTCTTTCTTAATCAGAATGGATTAGAACAGCTTTCGTTTAATCTGCGCCCACTTAATATTTCATCCATATTTATGAATAAATGAATTCATTCATTTAGCATGAATGAACAGTTTCAAAATAAACGCTAAATTTAGCATGGAATCTTCGTTTAAAGAGGACTTCGCTCAAACTAACCACAGTTTGCATTACAAACAATCACTCAGTTTTGTGTTTCGCGACGGTTATACTCGTAGTATTACTCTACTGTATTCTGTACTTTATTACTGAAAACATTTAATTTATGCTGCCTCAATATGTCAGGTAAACTTAATGTTTATTTCAAAAACTTGGTCTGAACTTTACCCGTTCCCTTTAGAAACATAACCCACATATGTACTTAAGTATAATTCCGCTCTTCAACAAAAACGTTATTGCAAGCCACAACGATCCCACATATTCCTCGGGACTCTCCACCAACAGGCCCTCCAAGTGTAGTTGGCAGACTTCCTCTGAGAACATTATGGACCACAACTCTGTGGTATTAGGCATCTTCATGTTTGTTCTTCACTGAACAAAGTAACCATAATTAAAATTCATTTTAGTACGCAATGAAACCCTATTAATGGATTACAAAACATGCATTTATTAACTCATAATAATACGTTATTATGAGCGAGATTAACAATATTTTTGATAAAATGAAACTACAAAATACGGCAAGCCGCCATGTTAGCTTGAACGCCAATCAGTCTCAATTAGTGCGAATTACGTCACACTTCTTAAAACAAATATTTATCTTATATTAAACACTATTTTTTGCGAAAATATGATATACGTTGTAAAATATTTCCCAACAATATAGAACAGTATTTCAAAATCTCTCATCATGCCTGTTATCAAACCATACGGTGTCATCTGAATGATTTTGACGAATCGTGTGGCGTGATACTGCGTTATACTGGGTTCGATTCCCAGCGTGGCGGAAATTTGAATGATGAGTTTAAATTTCTTTCTTGTTCTGGATGCGTGTGTTCTTGTGTTTGTGTGCTATCCATGGCATCCACCAAACAGGGAGGGTGGGGGCTATGAGTTTGTAGCGTTATAACTTTGAAAATATAGTCCAAAAAATTTGAAACACGCTTTTATCAGTAGTACTTACTGTTCTGAATGTGACACCTACTCGCAATACTAATAAATATATCTAAAAAGATAAGAAAACAAACAAATATCTTAACTCCACCTGTTCAATATTATAGATACTTAGGTGTTAAAGCAACAACCCATAATTGTCCCACTGCTGGGCTCGGGGTCTCCTCTCACAATGTGAGGGGTATTAGGCCATAGTCTACCACGCTGGCCAAGTGCGGATTGGTAGACTTCACACACCTTTGAGAACTTTATGGAGAACTCTCCGGTGTGCAGGTTTCCTCACGATGTGTAACTTAGGTGTTAAAATATAGCACAAAATAATTTTGTTTATCATTCTAGAATAGATATTGTTATGTATTGGCAAAAACAAATGTCTGAAATATTTGTTGAGAGATTTTTCGCATTTAATCATGCCGTTGCTGCGTTGCCGGAATCTTTTTGGGAAAATAAATATTCAAATCTGTGGTAGAATTTTGTGTGCATTTTGAAAGAGCACTGCGTTGTATCTGCTATACAAAGATATAATTGTAACTCTGGACTGATTCGATGTTGTATAAATGTATTTTTAGAGTAATTTCTTATTTTTAATTAACTTTTCATTTTCTTTTTTCTTTTTTAGCATTTGCCTCCAACTTGCGGTCCGGCCTACTATAGAGAACTTGTTTCTCTTTATAATAGTGGTGGCTTTAAACGTAAGAGGAAATATATTTCACCAATATATTTTCAATATATTTTCAATATATTTCACGCTGTATCAGTGCAAATTAGTGGCAAACGCAGGTATTGGAAGGTTTGATACCAATTGAAGGCCTACTGTAAATCTTAACGACTGCTGCACACAATAGCGTAGCAGCATAATAACACATAATCTTAAATTAAAATTTAAAACCCCACCACAATTTTATTTACACGAAACATAGCTAAGGACATTCTCGATTAAGTCACCTTTCAAACAAAAAAAAACTAGATCAAAATCCGTTCATGTGTTTGGAGGCTACTATGCCACAGACAGACATACAGATACACAGACACGTCAAACTTATAACATCTTTTTTTGTCGGGCGTTAAAAATAGAAAAACAGCAGAAGTATGACTCTAAACAATAGTTTTAAATGTAATTTAGTATTGTTGTACCATACGTGGTTGAATGTACTGGACTTCTATTACTTATAACACATAAGTAAAACTACATTCTGGCAATAAATAATTTGATTTGATTTGATTTGATAACACACTGTGTTAAAGCAACGGTCACATGGACATACTTCACGGACACGAAAATTAGGATCGAATCGGATCACTACTTAGTGTCTTATGTCTTCTGTAATTTATCTTAGTGTATTCTGTACTTTATGTCTATGTGTGCGTTGCTCGAGCGCGCTTGTACTCATATGAAATTATTTCTGTGTAGGTAATTTTACCACTTAACTAGCCATTACATGCACGTGAGCCATCCAACTACATTTTACAGACTGCAGTTGCTTTTCTCGGGCAGTCACATAGGAGGGTGAATATCAGAAACGTGCATTTTTTTTAAAGTGTAACAATTAGACTTTCTATTCTTATACCACGTTCCCGTTTTTCACGAAAAGTGAAGAAAGAATTTCACCACTAAAATTGAAAAAAAATGCACGTTTCTGATATTCACCCAGGACCGAAACAAAACCCAGTGTTTAAGCGCTTCAGTATAAATAACACTTCATAATTTTTATGCTAAAGTATACGGTAAATATTCATCTAGCAATCCGCAGTAGAGTAGTAAAATGAGACGGATTAGTTGAGCTTAAAATAAGAAATAAATCCTACTTTGATGATGAAACTAGAAACCTTTTAAACATTTAAACTGCGTCAGTCAGTTTCGCTTCATACTTTCTCGTCCCTCATTTATTTACCATAACTTTACTGAAATAAAATCAGAGTACCCACTCATTTTCATTATAATTTCGAATTTCTTATGAAAACTAAGAACTTTGCAACTTCGTTTAGGGTCATCGCACATTATGGGGAGTCAATTTTCGACTGGACGTGCATAGTTAGCGTTAGAATCGTGTTTCTAGTAGTTTTATAAAAATACTAACTATATTGCCTGTAATTTCTTTCAAAGTTTCAGAGCAGGTTTTAACCAACGCGGAACTTGATGTAGCAATACTATTCCCGTCATCCTTCCCACTTTAACATAAGGTATTTAAGGAATAAAAAGTAAAACTACCTATAATTATTTTGAATAACACACTTCACGCGTTTTTTTCACTACAGATGGTTGCCGAGGGTGGTTTTAAGGCACAAAAATTCCACATAGATTTTCCATATTCGCCAAATGGCTAGATTACGTGGATCATTAAATAAATAGACCCTTATACACTCATACCCCTGAAGTAGGTTTTTACCTGTGTCGCGGGTAGCATTGACTACAAATATAACACATCACAACAACAACCATGACCCGAGTACAAATATTTATCTGTCACATAAATATCTGCCCCGGCCGGAAATCGAACCCGGGACCCCTCGCTTCGCAGGCAGGGTCGCTACCATCTAAGCTACAGGGTCGTTGAACGATATTTTCGATGGAGTAAGTAGGGCTGATCGTTGATTAGCTGTCTCTGTCTGTTTGAAGGTGAATGATGATAATTAAACTAACCATTTAAGTGGCTCATTGAAATTTAATAGAGTAACGCCCCAACTCAGAGTTACTAACGATTACTTTAATCGCTCCTTAGTAAAGAATCAACATACAAATTCTGTACTACGGAGCGATTTAAGTAACCGTTAGTGACTCTGAGTATTCTGAGTTGGGGCGTAAGTCATTTATTATGTATGCATATAACTGAACTTCTCATGAATTGTAATATTTGTAATGCTTATAGAACTGGTTATTCACATAAAATCTGCGAGGGAGTAAGGAACCCTGTTCATTCTTGAGTCGTCAACCCTCTCTACTTCTGATTCACCCTGCCGATATGAGATTATATTACCAGATTCCTCCTCATATAAAGCTGGGCATTATTTAATTCCATATTTTGAACTCGGGTATGATAATGGTCTTTCTGCAAGTAGTTAATTATGTAACCTTTATACCTACCATGCCTCTGGTTATTATTTTTGAGAACTGAAAGCCATTGAACAAGCAAGCTCACACTTTGCTTGTTAGTCGAATAACATTTACCATCATTTAGGTATAAATTATATGGCATCTCATTTGTCGCCCATTAACTTAAAATAAATACGATATTTGAACTGACATATGCATTTTGCCGTGCACGCCATTCGAGATTATCGATAACAAATCAGCCATAATAGTCATAATACCTATTGACGACAGAAGGTATTTGTCCGCTGCAATATAATGAGTTAGCGATACGTGCGACTACGCACAAACTTAATGCCATGGATTTCCCGGGTGTAGTGTAGTCGTTATAGTATGCGCGCACCTTTATAATTACAAAATTTTATCGTTGAACTCATAACTTTGCTTATATTAAAATGTTATAACGTTATATGTATCATACAATTTAATTTTTAGTTATTAAGATGTGAAGGTTCTAAAATCTAATAAACCTGAGTAAAATAATGAAATGATGAATTTGTTCGATTCAAAATTTAATTAAAAACTTAAATTGTTGAAAACTTTGTGAGTGTAATTTAGAAGGCTTTGAAAGTGTCTTCATTTAATTAAAACAACGTTGGCTTTTACATAAAAATATGTAGAATAAGTAGAATAACACAAAATGAAATGTTAAGCTGCATGTATTCTTGGCTGGGTTGGGCGTATTCGGAAGTTGAATTCGTGCAGTGCTGCCAACAGTGCCATCGTCAACTTCTGATTTCGGAAGCTTAATTCCGGGCTTGACGTTCGTCCTAGATCTTCTCTTTGACAAATCAAATAAAAATTCCGATACCGTCTGTTACACCGTCTCGCCGGACGACTGATAGTAAACTTCGAATTATGGTAGGTACCTACTTTCTTTCCATCTACTATAACTGCAATGCAATGGTGAAGCCTTTGTTTAAGCCATTGTTATTGCTGGCGTCCTGAAAGACGGGAGCTGCTTATCATCAGGTAATTCAGGTAGCCCACGTAGTTCTGTGTTCGCTATTTAAATATGTAATCACATCATAGAGATAAATTTTACTAACAAAAAATAACCGACTTCAAAATTACTCAAGAAACACTTGTCAGATCTCGCTCAAATTTAAGTGGGACTACATGACAAGTACCAGCTTTCGGTTAAAAAAAGAATCATCAAAATCGATACACCCAGTCGAAAGTTCTGAGGTAACAAACATAAAAAAACAGTCGAATTGAATACCTCCTCCTTTTTGGAAGTCGGTAAAAGATACATGATATTTGAAATTTTAGTTATTACAAAGACCTTTTCTAGTTATACACTCACTGCATAGACGGACTCTGTCCTCGTCTCGATCAGTTATACAACGCCATGTCACAGTATCGCCTTAGTAAATGTTTACAGACGTTCTTAATGCATCGCGCCAAATGAAGCTTGCTTGGACTCAGTTAATTCTGGATTAATGCTATAAACTTGTGTTTGTTTGACTTGGCCGATATTGAGCGGATTACGTACCCAATAAATATCCATATTATCCACACATCGAAACACATTAAAGCTCAATGCATACGTAACGGGTTTTTTCCCGTACGGGACGGGAACAACATAGTCGTCGTACGTGCCACGTCCCGTACGGGATTCCGCTGCGTATGCACTATCGTATACATTTTCTATGAAAAGATGTTTCCAAAACTTCACGTCCCGTCCCGTACGGGATAAAACCCGTTACGTATGCATTGAGCTTAAGTGTTTCGAATTACTAGAAGAAAAAAGTAAGACAGCTTTGGGTTTTTTATCTTTTGCAATACATACATTATATTGTAAATGTAATTAAATTAATAATATCATAGTTATGAAAGGTTGTTTATTATTTAATGACATAAAAAGCTAAAAGGATTTGGATGAAATTTTTCACACATTTATATAAGCTTTATACCATAATAGAATAGTTTTCATCCCGGGAAATATATATCTACTCCCGCCGGATAAGAGGCTTAGTTCAATACTGAGGTTCCGATAAGAGATTAGATATCAGTACACAATAATATTTTTACTACTAACTCAATTAGTTGTGACATTGTCAAAGTAAGGATCTCGATTCTACGCCCAGTTGAACCATAATGTTTGTTCGTTCTTAATTAAACTGTCTTAAGTGTACACAATTTTTATACTATTTCTAAGCTTCAGCCAAAACAAAAGGACATAAAAAACTTTATCTCAGTTTATAACGCTACAAAAGCGTGTTCTTTAATTTTCTTATTAACTAGGTACACTGCAGTTTTTACACTCGCCATAAACCTTCTCAGTGGGGCTTTTTTTGTCTTTTCTCACACAGACCGCAATTTTCGAAGTACCCTCATATATGCAGTTCTCTCTGTTAAGTCCGATTTACACGTATTAAGTAGTTAAATAAATAAACTAAATTTTAAGTACATTAATACATGTAAACGGACAATTTAGTAATTTTTAGTTAAAATTTTGTTATCTACTTTATTATTTAATACGTGTAAACCGAACATTACTTTTGACACTTAATTTATCTCTTCATGACTTCATTTACGTCAATAAAATTCCATCGTAACTCTTTGCGGCGAATGTCATAAATGAGGGAGCCATTTGCAACAAGATTATTAACTTATAAACCTGAAATAACTTGCATAAAATCTCTTGCGCGACAGAAATAAAATGTATACGATGAAATTTACATATCCGTAAAACAATAATAAAAGTTTTCTGCGAAAAATACTATTGCTGTCTTTGCCAGAAATTGCTTATTATAATTTTAACGTTTCGGAAAACCGCCAACAAACATACAATGTATTTTTTATTATTAAGTTTATTATGCAGAACAGTCCCACGTTGGGCGCCATTTTTAAGTATTATATTGAATGATATTTTTAATGTTTTTCGATAACACAGCTGGCTAAGGTTTCCTATAACATCATAAATGTGATCATTAAACTAAATTAAAATAACTAAAATAAATTGTAATTTAAATTATAATTGTGTCTCTCACAAGGTGCAATAAATAGAACTCGCGCTCTGAACTGGCGGAACTAAGTTCGCTTCTAAATGAACAATTTAATCACTCCACATTGATGCATCTTAATTTAGCGCGAGGCGGGATGTGAGCTCCATGTATTTTCTATTGTGTGTATAATGGGGAAGTTCTGAAGCGCATGATGACAGGAATACGAGTATGGAGCTGATGTTACTGGTTTAATGTTTCTAATGGCATGCCATCTATCTTTCGCCTATACCAGTGTTATTGATACTGTTATGTGGTATTGTATTTACTTCAATGTTTTTTTCTGATAAAGACGTTGAAAACTTAGTTTTGACACTTTCGTAGAAATAGTGCAACTGCTCTTAAAGTCGTAAAAGACAACTGATAAGATATTCCAGAGGTCAAGCAGCAGCGTCTTCCTAAGAATTACAAACGACCGGGACCTAAAAAACAGGTAAAATCAAGTAACCGTATTGGTTACTGAAACTTATTGTTAGCATAAGACAGTAAAAAGTCTTTACCCCCTTATTCATAAAAAAGTGTCCAAGTGCGTGTCGGACATGAAGGGTTTCGTAGTAGCAAGCATAGTGATAAAGTTATATTTGCGGTTTTTTTAATGTGCTATACATAAATCAAAAACTGCTGACTATATAGCTCGTTCAAACCAATTTTCGTTGAAAGTGTCCATTGAGATCTACAGCATATTTTTTTTTTTATATTTTTCACTCTGTTATTTTAAAATTAAAGGGGAGACACATTTACCACTTTGGAAGTGTCTATCTTTCGAACGATTGACTTTGAGAAAAGATGGTTTAGAAACCTCAATGTCATTTTTAAAGATCTATCTTTAAACACCTCGCACGTATAGGTTTGATGTAATTATTTTTTTAGTTTCAGTTCCATGTATTGGGAGCCCCCCCACAAATTTTTATTTTTGTATCAAAATCGTAAAACGGTTCATAGAATACATCTACCTACCAAGTTTCAGCTGTGTGGTCCTAATAGTTTCGGAATAAGTGGCTGTGACATACGGACGGACAGATAGACTGACAGACATGACGAATCTATAAGGATTCCGTTTTTTACCATTCGGCTACGAAACCCTAACAAGCAAACAAAGGCTTCAACTGTTTTGTTTATTTTAGGTTTATAAAAAATTATAAAGATGAAATATATTCTAACAGTGCAATGGTGACTTTAGTGATCCCTCTAACGTTTCCCGCCCACGTCCGATAATCGGTGACCGATTTTTTGTAGGAGCAAAATAGAACGTACTGATAGCAATTAGTGCAACACACACGTCCTACAAAAAGTCGATCAGAAATAATATGGCAGAAAAAATCGGCCCGATTATCTGTCCTACAAAAAGTCTGACGTGGGCGGGAAGCGTAAGTGGGGCACGTTGTAAATGTCGATTTTTCCGAATGAATGAACTGTACATCAATTCCAATAATTACAATAAAGCAGTAAAAACAGAAAACTAATCTCTTAGCACAACTCCCTCTAGCTTTTATTTCCTGTTCGTGCGTTCAACGAAGGCAGTTACCATTAGTTAATATCAGCCATAAACTCTCTGTAATAGAAAACCAATTCAAAATATTTTTTGCACAACTGTGCATAAACATTCAAACTAGAAATAAAAGTCGGTCAAGTGTAATATCTCATGCATTCCATACCCCTAGATGTTACATAGTTCAAAGTTGATCGACTATAATATTACTCTTTTTTATGGAAATAGCCGGCAAACGAGCTGACGATCCACCTGTTGGTAAGTGGCTATCGTCGCCCATGGACATCAGCAACACCAAAGGCATTACTGATGCGTTGCCGGCTAAGAAAGAGAGAAAAAAAAAGAAAGAAAGAACTGGCTCTCAAGCCCCCAGCCGGAACTCTTTAACTTGTTGTCTATGTAACTAGATCTGACAGTTTTTTATATAATTATCATGAAACATGTCTAAAACCAATCATTTATCAAAGGAGAGACTCTCCACGCTTGACTCTAAGCAAAGACAGCACTTCAAAACTCAATATTGCGATTTTTTCAATGACCTGTTCAATGATTCCCGTCATAACGTAGCTGAGGATATTGTTTTAATGATCACTTAATCGGTGAGATAACTATGTGTATAAGAATGGTCTCTGAGCTAGCTATAAGCGTTTTGATTACGGTATCCAAAAATTAGGATCGAATAGGACCACAGAAATGTATCAATAATGTTAAATTAAAAATTTAAAAAACCTCCGACAGTTTTATTGACACTAAACATAGCTAAAACACTGTCAAGTCACCTTTCAAACAAAAAAACGAGATCAAAATTTGTTCATCCGTTTGGACACGTCAAACTTATAACACCCCCCTTTTTTCGTCGGTGATTAAAAAAGCTATAGAGTCGTGTAGCATACTTTTTTATTTATCTTCAAAGAGCACCAACCTCCATACAGTATTTTACATGTTAAGGCAATACTGACTTTTAACCTTATTTTTACGGTAGCCAGTTTCTTATAAACGAAATGATTGACATTTAGATAACCCTTTTCTTTACACGGGTAATCGATGCGGTCCTAATGGGAGTGTTCCGGCTTCTGAAAGTGGTCTATTCAGATTAAGAAACCGGTCATGACATCAATGGAACATTAAGGGCCCCGGGTGTGTGATAAGGTCAGTCACAAAGAAGGCACCAAATTGATATTTTCCGGCTATCTTGTTGCTTACTAACCGTGATCTCGTCAGTTCGTAAGTCAATGTTAGATATTTCCTTGTGTAAATTCTTTATTCATTATTATTATATCTTATTATATCAGTGGCAGTGATAGCCTAGCGGTTAGAACGTTGGTCTCTCGAACGGAAGGGCCCGAGTTCAAATCCTGGCACGCACCTCTGATTTTCAAATATTATGTGCGTATTAGAAGTTAATTATCACTTGCTTCGGTGAAGGAAAACATCGTGAGGAAACCTGCACATCGGAGAGTTCTCCGTAAAGTTCTCAAAGGTGTGTGAAGTCTACCAATCCGCACTTGGTCAGCGTGGTAGACTATGGCCTGTACCCCTCACATTATGAGAGGAGACCCCGAGCCCAGCCGTGGGACAATTTTACTATGGGTTGTTGCTTTGCTTTATTCTTTTTTCTAAAATTACTCAGTAGACCCGGTCATGTTTCGCTTTGTCAAAATTACAGAAGCTTCGGGTACCATGGCAACGAACTTAGTGCAGCAACCGTGTTAAATTCAAAACTTCACGGTTTTTGCTGATTATATTAGCCGATAGAGTTACATTCTAGAGATTAGTAAAATCTATCTATCTATCCATCCATCCATCCATCCATCCATCCATCCATCCATCCATCCATCAGCCTTTAATCCACTGCTGGATATAGGCATCCCCTGATCTGCGCCACTCAAACCGGTCCTGAGCCTTCTGAATCCAGCGGATACCCGCTGTCTTCTTCAGGTCATCGGTCCACCTGGTCGGGGGGCGTCCTGTGCTGCTTTTACCGAGACGTGGTCTCCATTCGAGGACCTTTCTTCCCCAACGGTTATCAGTCCTTCGAACTATGTGGCGAACCCATTGCTACTTCAGCCGGCTAATTCTAGCTATGTCGGTCACTAGCTATTTCATCATTTCTGATTCGATCGCGTAGAGAAATACCGAGCTTAGCTCGTTCCATAGCCCGCCGGGCGACTCTAAGCTTATGCATTAGACCAATAGTGAAGCACCACGTCTCAGATCCGTATGTCATCACTGGCAACACACACTGCTCGAACATCTTCGACCTCAGGCACTGAGGTAACTTTTTGGACGACAAGATATGACGTAGTTTCCCGAATAAGAAGTCTTCTTGTAGAAGTAAAATCTAGAGTAACATAAAAGATGTATGAAACGCCTTAAAAACACAAACAGGTATGCTAAATTTCAAGTGAAATTTATAAGGTGAAATGAGGTGAGGTCTATTTTCCATGCGAAACGAGGGCGACTCAGTAGTTAATGAATAATTAAGCAACGTGTGAAAGTACAGCTTGTAGGTAAAGGATACTTCAGAACAAAATCCAGACACAACAGAAGTATAGTCCCATAATATAAGTACGTTCGAGCAATGCACACATAGACATAGTTCACGGACTCGAAAAATGGTTGTCTGTAAAGTCGGTTTACGGACGGTAGTTTAACGTGACAACTTCATGACAAAGCTCCGCTCCACTCCGCCCCGCTCCGCCCCGCCCCGCCCCGCCCTGCCCCGCTCCGCTCCACTCAACTACGATCGCCTACGGTTCGCCTACGGCATCGGCTACGATACGCCGATCGTAGCCGATCGTGCCTCTCTCTCGCTTTTGCCGCTCTCACGCTCGCGGAACGCTACATTTTTTCGTGCGTGCGCCCGGCGTTCATTGTTTTAATAGACGTTATCACGTCAAAAATAAAATCATTCAAATCGGTCGAACCGTCTTCGAGTAGAAAAGAAAGAAAAAACATTTATGCGCGACAAATTGATGACCTCCTCCTTTTTTGAAATCGGTTAAAATATTACACAGCCGACACGTCGCGATGTCGTCAGACTCACTGGACACGACTGTAAAACAAAATCTGAATCTATTTTCATTATATTCATTTATATTCAGCGTGTTTTTTGTATAAAAGCGGACACGTAAACACAATAAAAAGGGAAACAAAACACAATTCGTTTAAATATATGTTGTACGTGTGGCGGTTAATAAAGCGGGTCCACTCTTGCGTAGGATTTAAAAGGGCATATTTAAATTCTGTCTGTGTGGAAATACATTGTCCTTTATCTGGACTTTTGATTTATTATTAAAACGTAGTCTCTTCTAAGTAGATAGCTAATCCAGCTATCAAACGAATCAAGTAAGGATAAGTACTTACAGTAAACAACAGATAACACCAACGCGTTGCCAGCCTTCTTATTACTTGCTGTATAACATTGCAACTAAAACACTTATTAAATTTAGAGTTTGATGCTGTATGGTGGTACCAGTAACTAGCCAGACAAGGAAATATAATGCGCGTGAGTCCCGTCTAACCCAGCGAAGTATAATGTCATAGAACAGACATCTCGAACAAAATGTGTGCCCCGCCGGGAGGTTCTATTTTCAAAATGAAGCCCCCGTTCTCCTTTCATAATCGAACAAATCCATTGAAAATTGAAGCCGATCGGCGCCAATTCATTGGGACATACATTGTGTTCACGGCGTCGGTTCTATATGCTAGTAATAAATTAATACTTCAATGGTGTAACCACCATTTTTTAACTAAAAACAACTAATAATGTGAGTTGCTTATCAATATCATCACTAATAGGTTAGTTTTTAATTTTTAGTTCGAGTTTCGTCTATAGATAAGAAGAAAAAGAAATTCCTCTTCATTGACCAACTGGGCATCATCCAAAGCTTATGATTATTTCGTAGCTACTTCAATATCAAAAACAAAGCCAACTAAGAAATGAGCTGCAGTTCACTAACAAAAGCATCGAACACAAATTAATCAGGTCATTCTGAAATAGAAACTTCATCGGAACGATGAAAAGATTGATACAAGCGGTTCATCGACTCATCTCATCTCACAAATAAATTGTCGATCGATCACGGGAATTATCCGATGAATCATTCGGACGTTTTGAAAGATGAGCGCTGAATCAATGACTGACAGCTTGACGGACGAACACAAGAACAGTAATATTATTTATAATCGATTAAGCTTTCTCTATGAAATCCTGGGAAGTCTTTACATTTTTACACGCTTTATATTAGCTTCACTTGTATATTTGTAACCGACTCTTTTGGACTTGATTTTGACCCACTTCAAACGGTCAGATTTCATTTGAACTTCGTAGACTTATCGAGGACTGAAGACAATTAAATATTTAAAAAAAGAAAGAAAGAAAGAAAGAAAAAAAAAACCCTAAATTTCGTTTCAAAAAATGAAACTAAAAAATGAAAAAATAAATAATAGTTGTGCGTGGTGTCAATGAGTAGAAGGATTCCTCCTCCTTCAGTCGTACGCTCACTGCTGAGCATCGTAATGTTCCGATCTCATTTTGATGTTTCGTGGACTAGTTGCCGCCATTTTCCGCGGTCTGAGGAACAGTGTATGGCTTCGCTCAGTGTGATATTAAGTTTTTCGGACACCTGATCCGTCCATCTTTTCGGGCTCCGACCCCTGGGTCTCTTGCCTTCCATCTTCCCGGTTATCATGAGCTTCTCCAAGTTGTCGCTGGGTTTTCTTGCGATATGTCCGAAATACTTTAGCATTCTTTGCAGACATATGCTGGAGAGTCTCTGTTTTATCTTTAACTCGCTGAGTTAAAGTTGAGTAGAAGGATTATCATTTCGATAATATCTTAAAAAGCACCCCACGCTATTTAATTTATTACTTTTTTATGCGAATAGTCGTTAACAAGGAGGTGAACCATCTGATAGTAACATTTACCCGTTGTTTGCACTGAGCAGGGTAGATAGGGGCCATCCCTAATATTAATAAATATCCCTATATAATATCCTGCCCTATATAATCCCTAATATTAATAAAATAATAACTATTGGGACTGATGACTTAGAGCCAAACCACGAATGCCCTCAAGAGCCTTTAGCGGTCACCCATGGCTTAACTTCTTTAGCTCTATTGACTCCGTGCGAGCGAGTAGGTTGTGAATACGTCACAAAAGTAAAAATTGTAGTCATCAAAAAGTAAAACAATAATAAAATACTGCAAATTTGAAATGGGAGAAGAAGCTTATGTTAACATAACAAAGTATAATTATACAAAGGAAGTTACAGGACTGGAATACTGGGCACTTTACAACTCAAATAGCGAGCGAATTGAATAGCACACTATGAACTCTCTGTTGGCAATCAGTTTGTGAAACTTTTCTACTGTGGTCTCTATCGTACCTACACAGAATGGGGCTATTGAATGATACGTTTATTTAGGTCGGCTACAGATACCCTCATCTGATAAAGTTTTCGATTGTCTATAGAGTTTTTCTATGCCTTACCTGGCTTTTGGCTACACTTATTATCCAAAAGGGCATTGAACTTATTTGGCGTACAAGTGTCGCCATTTTGAAAAATTATCGTTTCGGCGGCTAGTGATGAAACATGACGTGTCAATCGACAAAGTGATTACAATCAAAAAGTATTCAGTGATGAAAGGTCGTAAATGACTTTCTGGGATATTTGAGTTCAAAAAAAAATATTATTAATAAACTCAAATATCTTAGACCTTACAATATGAGAGTTCAAGTAAAAGTGATAAGTTAGTGCGTTCTAGTGAACTTCATCATCATTTGGGACCATCAAATGGAATTGTAATAAAATAAAAATAACCCCAAAATATTTTTGTGTTCCATATGCAAGTTGCTTCCAGCAAGGCTATTCTGTTTTGTAACTCGACAGCGGAATCCGCGATGAGTTTCAAAATTGAAGTTCAAGTTCGAGACTCACTTAACTTCACAAGCGCGTACTAGATGATTAGAGAATGACAAATCAAGATGATGCAAGTTCGCTTTCGAGTCTCACTTGAGTGAGCTTCGATTTCCAGTTTGTATTTTAGAGAATAGTAGCTAGAGGAGCTACTATTTAGACATCGTGTTTCAGCAAGAGAGGTGTTACGAGCTCATAGTGCCTACAGGTTGTGTCAATCAAAACTGATCGATCGAAGGAGATGAGCGAATTACAAGTGACGAAATCACTGGAGTGATTCCATTTAAAGTCCGTTAAGTTGACTGTCCTGTATGGTATCATGTATGGGAACAATGTGGGCACCTCCGTCTCACACGTTTTATTGTTATCATGTTACACGACCTTGAAAGTTGGGACAAGCACCCTCGAGCGTTCTCTGAAGCAACGTAGTAGAGCATGCTGTACACTTTCTCAACTATAATGAAGATGATATACGTTATTGCTCACCTACCACGCTTTAGAATCCAAACTTATTAAATAAATAAACATTTATGTACTATTACTGATTCCCGAGTTTCCCGCTACTGTCAGCCAATCTTTACAAGAAAAATGCGAACGATTTTGCTTATAAGAAATTCAATTCAGTTTTTTAGGATGTAAACAACATCAGACTAAAGCGTTGGCTGGAGATAGAATATTTCGGCGGCGAATAAAACTAAATGGACCAATACTGTGTAAGAAAGACGATCTATGGCTTGAAGAGATAGATTGTCATTTTCGTCTTTTCTGAAAGTAATTTGAGCCAGTATCATAAAGGACGGTCTCGAGTTGCCGCCTATATTTCGATTTACTTTGACTTCAGACTACTACCATCACGTAAAGGTGTAAAATAAAAGTGTATCACGGAAATGCAACATGCTAAGGTGATCACTTCGATTCTATTGCACGTCTTTAATCAAGTTCAAATAACTATCTCCTCTTGAATACGATTCTACATATCAGACTAGAGATACAGGAAATTAAAGTTAACTAGGTTCCGCAACAGACCTGACCTTATCGTTTAGATTGGATTTTGTTTGCCAAAAATATTTACTTAGAGACAATTTGGCCGTTTTTCTCCATATTAATTACATTTTCGAAAACAGATGTCACCAATTATGCTTTAATTTTATTAAGGAATCTGAGAGTTTATAAGAGCACAATTTAGATTGAAAGACAGAGCGTAATGACGGGGTCCTTTAATCATTTTTTGTCCGTTTGATATTTAAATACGCTTTCAAATACGTTAAATTGAAAATGAGTAATAAATATTTAAACTTCTTGTGAAATGGTACCGAAACGAAACAATATTGTAATATTAATATAATTATACAGTAAACCTAGTTGTCCTTCTGGTTTTGCTTTAGGTATATTAGAATAGGAATAATTTTAAATATTCAAGCATATTCTTAAATTACGTAAACAGCTTGGCTACAGCTTCCGTAATGCATACATAAGATACCTGCTATAATATTTCACCAGCAACCAGGGCTGACTGGTTAAAAAATGTCGTTAGGCACCTTTATACCCTAGCATCACGGACCTAAAAAAAAGTCGGACGTAATCACAACAACAAATTCAGTGAAGCACCCATAGTAATACCAACTCTCTATTCGTACAAGTACACACACCCACACATTGACACTTCACTGCTTCAATCGCGAATCAAAAATACGCACACATGGTAAGCGGGCGGCCATTGCTATGCTTCACTCTCGATTAGACGAGGTTACGTCCGGCTTTTTTTCAGGTCCGTGCCTAGCATAAGATGTTGCAAAAATAAATAAATATAACATAGGTATGAACTTAAATCTGTAGAAAACAATTTTATGTCTTAAAAGCAAAAAAGCTAAATGGAATATTTTATAATCAAGCTTTCCTAATGCAATGTTATTCTTAAAATGCGCTCATAGCTCTCATAAGCGTACGTTGGAGCTACATTTATTTTATTAAGCATACCTCTTGTAAGTTGTACTTTAACCATAATAAGTTAAATACGAAACGTTACGATCTACTTTAAAGATTTTAAAAAGAAACTGTTAGCGTGTTTGACTCATAGCTCATTTGAACAGATATATTATTCGTTTAGTAACCATACATTGGTTTAGAGAAAATGAAATAGCAGATCTCCCTCCTCTTTCCTTCAGACTAGACTCAATCGTCTTAAAAAAATCGGGCAAGTGCGTGTAAGGCTACGTGCAACGTAAGGTTCCGTAGTAGTAAGTTTATCGACTATTACTCATTAACTACTTATGCTAACGTAGCCGTGATAGTTTTCCTTGTAAATTCATCATATAACCTATTTTTGAGTATTTTTTCATTTGTCCAACTCCAACCGTTTAGCCGGCATGAGGGCTGGGACACACTTGACTCTAACCAAAATTAGCACTTTAAAGCCAAATATTTCGCAAACGGACCCCTAATTTCAAAAATGGTCTAAGAAGACAGACGGACGGACGGAGAGACGGACAGTCGGACGGACGGACATGACGAAACTATAAGGGTTCCGATTTTACTTCAGAACCTTAAAAAGTAGGAGGTTATCTATACGGTTGTATCTCTTTATGTTTGTTACCTCAGAACTCCACCATTTTTCAAGAAAGAAAAATAGAAAAATATTTTTTTGATTGGAATAGCAATACTCCAGATTGGTCGTATAATTTTATCAAAATTCAGAATCCAGTTCTGATGATAGGTTCCATGAGAAATTGATGAAACTCCTCAGATATTTCACGTATGGTAAGTATTATACTTTTCTCGGTTATTTTCATTGTTAAAATTATAAAACATATCATTCATCACAAATTTTTACTGTATCGTCGTTGGGCTCAGGACTGTTTTGCGGTAACCAATAATTCTAGATCATTGTGAAGCTCTCTAAAATAGTACAGCTAACAGCTAGCTTTGGTTAGGTCCCAGGTTTATCAAAACAAAATTCTCAAATTCACATTTGATTTGAAAATAATTAAAAATAAGAATCAAATATATTTCAATATACTTCATATTCAAATATTTTGATTACAATGGCGATTTTATGTGGAAACCTATCCTATGTCTTGCACGTAGACCTCCAAAATCTAATATTTATATTTTTCAACAATTTACAACTCTATTTATTATTTTAATTCCAAAGGGGTTTCCGCTCAAGTTATACATATAAAAACGGTGCATGCAAGCACCGCCACGCAAACTTATTTCATAAACTGTTTTCAACTAAAGTTAGCTAACTATGAGATCGTTTGAACACGGTTCCGCAAACTATAACTAACAATGAATAAGTGAATTGTTCGTTCGAACATTGAAATCGTAGGAAAGTTATATTTATCGTCCACCGCCGGCAGATATTGCTCTTTGGAGTGGAGTCAATAAATGGTTGAGTGGAGTGAGATGGGACATATTTAATGGATTATGATGATTTTTAGGTTCCATTTTCAGTGAAAACCAGATTTATAGTATTTATTACTTTAGTTCCTTCGGTAAGTATGTACGGAAAAAGTTGTATTTTGGTCCACTGTACATAATAATGAATGGTGTTGTAGAAGACACTTTTGAAAATGTTTGTAAGTAATTTCAGTAATATCAGTAATATTTAGTAATTAAATTGGTTCTATAAATATATATCAATTAATTTAAAGAAAAACATCAAAATTTATCCCTCCCTCCTTATTTACGTTTTGTAACTGAGCTGGGCTTTAAACATTCAATAGGTCACTGTATAGGTCATGTTATGAATAAGTCACAATAGTTTTTGAAGAAGAAAAAGGTCACAGTCAAATAATATTAAACAATCTATTTTTATTAATAAAACAGGCGAAGTCAGGCTTACACACGAAGGGTTCCTTCAAGAAAAAACACTGTACCTATAGTGAGACCCCTTTTATTTTCGTACGGAACCTTAAAAATGAACCTAATTTTTAAATCGTGCAATCTGTTCTTATGCAAAACTATTGTAGTAATCTGTTGGTCGATTTTATTTTTTTCTACTTTCACTGGACCCACAAGTTGTACTAAAATAGACGAACTATATACTATGTAGTATTTTCTAACAGCTAACTTTCAGTTGGTTCAGACATTGGAAAGATCAGTTAAAATATTTGTATAGTTTTTTAATAAACTCGTTTATAAATTATGAATAAATATATAAACAAATACTTTGCGAAATATACTTAAAATTAACAATATCAGAGACATTACTGACATACTAAAACACGCGACCGCAACTACCACCCTGTGGGATGCCATTTGAACTTTCGGACTTATTGATGTAACTTAATTATACCGAACGTTGACCACGTGGCCATTACCAGTGGCGTGAGCAAAAGCTATTACGGAAAACCACTGGCTGCTAGTTCAGAGAACATCAATTATGTTATTATGCCTTTCTTTGATAACTTTTTTGCATCAGTGTACTCAATATCGAAACTGATATTTTAGATATTTTTTTTAGAAATAGCTGGCAAACGAGCTGACGATCCACCTGAAGGTAAGTGGCTATCGTCGCCCATGGACATCAAAAGGCATCGGTGATGCCTTTGGTGTTGATGAGAAAAAAGAAAGAAAGAACTGGCTCTCAAGCCCCCAGCCAGCGGAACACGACGAGTCGTTTGGCGGCTGACTCATGCTCAAGGGTGGTAGCTATCCAGGCGAACCCCATGGAGAAATAATTATAGTAATAATGGTATTAATTAACAATTAAAATCAATATTACCAATATAATCCCTTGAGGGGCCCTACGACCAGTGGGCCGGATTTCCAGATGTCTGGCGTGGGATTAAGGTTAGTATTCTAAGCCACCCCAATAAGGCTATTTAGACTTCATAAATACGGTTTTAGTATACAATTTAGCTATCGATGTTATTTTAGGTTGTAATTTAACTAAACCAGTGACTTCAGAGTCTGTACCAACTTTCTATACCGTAATGCAGATAAAACCACGGAATACAATGAAACTGTAACCTTGCAAGAGATTTTATGTTAAATTGTGGCTTTCAAAGAAATCTGTCCCAATCTGTTTAGTAGATTTGACCTCATTACTATGACAGATAGCTTCTTGCTTGCTGGAAAATAATTCTGAGGTTATTAAGATGTACAGTACAACATTTTAAAGTATGTTTAGTTTAATAGCGCCAGTTGATAAACAAAGCTAAGATGAGCCTTTTAAAACGAATTACAAATATACAAATTAGAGCTCTTGCTTTATTTATTTTGAAAACACGTATTATTTATTTTATATAATTATTTAGTTTTTAAATACCCAACTTTATTGACGACTATTTTAATCAGGCGTAGTGTTTATCTGGAGACAAGATTTTTCTTTTTTAAAGTATAAACTAGCCTTTTCGGATTCCTTCGTATTTCATAACGTTCTTTAACAATTACGCAAGTGCCAACTTACAAATTTCATCTGTACCAATTTTCAACTCAATAGGGAGAATAACATCACCAACTCGGCAAACTTCAGGTAGAATAAAAACTTGTAACATACGGGTTAACTCTAACTACTCTTGATCAATTTATACGTTCGCAGCTTCGAAGAGTATGCTTCCGAACTCTTCAATTATAATAAGATAATATATTGCACATTTTTTATTTGATGTAGGTTTTTTAAATACTTTACAAGGAATTTCAATAATTTAATTTAAAAAACAAGCTTAAGCAACAAGCTATAACATTTGTGAAGTTTCAACTCTGTAGGATGATAGGAAGTAGCTCTCATTCAGTTTGCAAGATTTGACATATTGTAATAAAAAGATCCGTATCTTGCAGTGATTCCCTTTTTGGATTGAAAAGCCCACAAATGAGCAGACGAGCTATTTAATAGGAAGTGACCGTCGTCGATCAAAAGCATCACCGATGCGTTGGGGCCAACAAAGAAGAGAGAAGAAAGATAATTTTTTTTTTCAATAGAATTTGCCCGCAAACGAGCTGACCCTCCATCTGATGGTAAGTGGCTATCGTCGCCCATAGACATCAGAAACACTAGAGGCATTACTGATCCATTGCCAGCCAAATACGAAAGAAAAGAAAGAAAAACGATTTGACTCATTCACAGCCGCGATAGAAATAGAAATAGAAATAGAAATAGAAATAATCTTTATTGTTTCTGTTGGTACACATGAGATGTTATACAGGTATGAACTATTCTCAACAGGGACCCATTTCGGGTGTACAATAATCTTCTTAAGCAACAATAGTAATCTTAATAATTTTAATACTAATTTTTATTTTACCAATTACATTAACATTCATAATTTATATTACATTATATTAATTTAACATTTAACTTTATCACTCAATATAAAATATATAATACATTCATATTAATCATTTGTTAATAATTTTCTAGTCATATTAAATTTATGTTATAATTTATTTATCTTGATCTAGGAAGAAGTCCGTTACAGAGTAATAACATTTTTTTGTAAGCCAGTTTTTCAATTCATTTCTAAATTTTGGTGTTGGTAAACATTTGATTTTACCCGGCAAAGCATTAAAAACTCTGCCACACATAACATAGCTATTTTGTTGATAAAGTGTGGTATTGATCCTTTTCCCCAATACAATACGATCTGGATTACGCGTGTTACTTGCATATACGTCTTTGGCTTTAACAAAAAGACTTTCATTATATTTTAAAAATAACGCCAACTCTAATATATACATGCAGGGCAACGTAAGCACTTCTAATTCGCGGAACAAAGATTTGCAGGATTCCCAAGGTGGTATCCCACAAATGGCCCTGATACACTTCTTTTGGGCAATAAAAGCTTTATTAATGTCTGGTGAGTTTCCCCAAATAATGAGAAATTAATAATATATAATAGTAAATTGTATAATAATAGTAAATTGTATATCGGTAGCTGCCGGGAAAGTTCAATAAAGTTGATTAGTTATGACCTTCGTCGCAGAAACGGTTTCCACATCAATCATTGTCACGATTGGCGAGGAATTGCTTTCTACAAATGATAAAACACTATTTAACAGGATTACTGACGCACTGACATCGCGACGTGATAATACATCTAATTGAACCACAGTGTATTTCTATTGTTTGTATTGTATTGCCAGTTTTTGTATTATTAAAATTAGACTTTTGCAATAAATTTTAAACTTTTTGTATCTACACTTTTATTGGTGAGTTCTTTTGTGTGTGGTCTGGTTACAATTTTTTCTACTTTTTTATTCAATAGTCTTTGAAAAAAGGCCTAGGGGAATGGTAAATCGTTCAATTCCATGTAGGCCTTTTAAACTCCGAATGCTAAAATTGAAATGTCATATAGTGGGATTTTTCAATTAATAACCTATTAAATTACGACTTCGACTAACTTTTATTTTGGTTCTTATACCAAATTGAATATCATTTTTTAGGGTTCCGTAGCTGAATGGCAAAAAACGGAACCCTTATGGATTCGTCATGTCTGTCTGTCTGTCTGTCTGTCTGTCTGTCTGTCTGTCTGTCTGTCTGTCTGTCTGTCCGTCCGTATGTCACAGCCACTTTTTTCCGAAACTATAAGAGCTTTACTGTTGAAACTTGGTGAGTAGATGTATTCTGTGAACCGCATTAAGATTTTCAGACGAAAATAGGAAAAAAACAATAAATTTTGGGGGTTCCCCATACTTAGAACTGAAACTCAAAAATGTTTTTTTCATCAAACCCATACGTGTGGGATATCTATGGATAGGTATTCAAAAATGATATTGAGGTTTCTAATATCATTTTTTTCTAAACTGAATAGTTTGCGCGAGAGACACTTCCAAAGTAGTAAAATGTGTGTCCGTCCCCCCCCCTGTATCTTCTAAAATAAGAGAATGATAAAGCTAAAAAAAATATATGATGTACATTACCATAAAAACTTCCAACGAAAATTGGTTTGAATGATATTTAGTAAGTAGTTTTTTTTTAATACGTCATAAATCGTAAACCGCAAAAAACATTGATCAAAGTTACAACGAACTACAAGAACTTTTATATTATGTTACTTGCTGCTACGGAACCCTTCATGGGCGAGTCCAACTCGCACTTGGCCGCTTTTTTTTATAATGTCAGTATTAGTCTACCTTGCAACAATCCGCGGTTGTTATGTATGAATATAATTATACCAATTATACTTTACGACATGAATGGCACCTCCCCCTCTGCAGCAATGGAAACATGCATGTGAATTTTTGTTAATAATAATTTGATGTAAACAGAGTTCCGGTGAATTCCTTTACTGGCACAAATATTTGAAATTTAGAACATTACTAAAATTTTATACGCTCATTAAACACCATACGAGGAAATTGTTTACGTAATACTTCCTGCACTAGGTCTGATAGGGCAAAACACGAATTTCTCTAAAGACCTCGTTAGCGTTCGCAGTTTCCCCAAATTACCAAATCATTATTAATATCAAGCATATTAATTTAACAAGTAACAAAACAAACAAAAATACTTTTATTTCTCTCAGATTTCTTTACTTTTTAACCGACTTCAAAAAAAGGAGGAGGTTCTCAATTCGACTGTATTTTGTTTTTTTTTTTATGTTTGTTACCTCAGAACTTTCGACTAGGTGAACCCATTCTGATGATTGTTTTTTTAAACGAAAGCTGGTGCTTGTCATGTGGTCCCACTTAAATTTTATTGAGATCTGACAATGGCATCCATGAGAAAACCATATAAGTCTTAAATTTGCATTAAGTATGTGCGCGACAAATGGACGAATAACTCAATATCACGCCAACCAATTTCGATGATTCTTTTTTTAATCGAAAGCAGGTGCTTGTCATGTGGTCCCACATAAATTTGAACGAGATCTGACAAGTAGTTTTTGAGTAATTTTGAAGTCGGTTATTTTTATTAGTAAAATTTAGATTATAATTTTTGTTTATACACGGTGGGGGCATCCTTTTAAGTAAATCATTACGGCCATATTGCTACTTTGTTTAATAATTATTGTTACCACCTACCACAACGTCTCACCTACACCATGGTTTGACTGGGAGAGAATGCCCTATGGCATTAAGTTCGCCCTTTGTAGACCTAGCTTGTAGGTTTTTACAATAAAGTTTATAAATATAAATAAATAAATACACATACCTGTGTCAGGCTTCATTCATTCACATTATTTTACCGCATGTTCTAAATGATATCCATTCAATTAATTTCTTCTATGTTCCCAATAAGTTTCTCCAGAATATGTTAGATATGAAGATACACAGATAGCTGTCCATGCTAAGTGGAAAGCAGAGAATGTATTGGGTTGCCAATATTGCAATTTGTCAAAAACAATTCACCATTGAGGATGCTAACTTGGTAGAGGCAAGTAATAACCATTTGCGGAAAGTTATCACGTATTTTACTGTCAATAAACTAAGTCATACAGGAGCCAGTATCTCCCTATTTGATGGAATTGAGATTATCATCCGTTTTAGCAGGATGCACCACAAACAAGAGATAAAAGCTTGAACTCCATGTTAGATGGATAATATACCCCAGAAGTGAGACTCCTAACACAACTTGCATTAAAATTATACTGTGTGGTAAAGACACAAAATTCAAGGAATTTACAAAATAACAAACGTTAAAACTAGTAAATGGGCATAATGGTTCTAACTGTTTTGGCTCTTGTGCTACCGATAGCATCGGTGGACTAATTTTAGTTAATGTTTACTAAATATAACGAAATGCAGCTTACGCTCCATTATCGCCTAAACAAAGTCAAATTGCAAACTGTAGTTTGTGTTGACAAATTAGAATTGGTACCAACAACAGTGCATTTGATACATCTAATCAATGATCACTGTTTGTGCAATTAGGACTAATGCAACTAAACAGTAAATTTCCCATGAGATTTTACTCTCTAGATTTTGATTGAATTTGGATTTTGATCCCCTTGGATCCTGATTAACCGTCAGTATGAGAGTAATGTAAGTGTAAACGGCTCCGTCTATTTTTGGTTATAAATAAACCTTGTATGCTCGTGTTACATCCTGCTTAATTACGAACATTGAAAAGAGGCCATTACTCCTTTGGCTCCTGTTATATACTATTGGACTCATTACCAATGCTTGATCCTGCAAACTAACAAGCAAAATGAGTTACTTAAAGCGTAAAATGAGGGCAGCGGCATGCGATGCACACGGCAACAGCAGCGCGACGCACATGTTTCAATTATTTATTTACTGTTAATTTAGGATCTTAATTTATAGTATAAAACTAAATGGTTTATTTAATTTTCCAGTTTTCAGTTTTTTTCGTTCGTTTCATTTTTTGATAAAAAGTAATTATTTTTTAATTTTTAGTTGCTTTTATTTTAACCAGTAACTCGTAACTGACTGTATAAGTTATGGATGGGAAATTCAGTTACCAGGTAATGTAGTAGGTGAAATATTAATCCCCTATTTTCGTACTTTTAGGGGTAAAATTTTGTTTCCAAATTTTAATGAGAATAACTTCAAGGTACACAATATCCAACAAAAAAAGAATCACCGAAATCAGATCACCTAGTACAAAGTTATTGGGGTAAAGGGTAAAAATTCCGTTGGGGAACAATCGATCATCCCCTATTTTCGTATCTTTAGGGTAAGAATAAAATTTGCAAAAAAATATGGGACCAACTTCAAGACATACTTCATCCATTAAAAGAAAAAAATTTGGACCACCCTGTGACGACTGCTTTCGATTTTTTAGTTTTTTAATTTTTTTCGTCGGTTAAGAACACTATTTATTTCGAGCATAGTGAGCAGATTTTGAGCATACTAATGTAATTAACTTGTTAGACGACAACCACAATAAATTATATATTAGAAAACAGAAGGATTGAGTGCTTTGAAAAGTTGCGCAAATTGAAATTTCGTGTAAAATTCGGAGCGTGAAATTTTGAGGGTTCCAAACCTGCATAATTGTTCACTTTATAGGGACTGAATTAATTTTGGCCATGTTGAAAATGTATTTCACTAAAAAACTGGAACAGTTCGTGTTCATGTGGAAGTTACAAATGATCGACCTCGAGAAAGGATACCTGAGGATGTACTCACGTACAAAGTAAATTAGGAAAACGAATCCAACTTGATAATAGGCAAATCTTCATTGACCGGTGCCTGAAATTAGAACAATTCTGTTATTATTATCAAACCTTGCCAATAATGGAAAGGAAATTAAGAAGGTACAATCTTTTCTTTTCATTTCATTCTCAATAAACTTCTGACGATTATCCCTGACGACCGTGTAGCCTAGTTATTAGCAACCCGCGAAGTAAGCGGTCCCGGGTTCGATTCCCGGCTGGGGCAGATATTTATGTGACAGATAAAGGTTTGTACTCTGGTCATGGGTGTTAATGTGATGTGTTATAAGTGTCGTCCATGCCACCCGAGAAACAGGTAAAAATCTACTGTGGGAGTAAGAATGTGTAAGCGTTTAAGCGTTAATCATCATTACTTTTAAACACGCTGACAACTAGGTACAGCCTAAGCCCGTAGACTTAAAAGCGTAAATTTTTGCACGCTGATTTTGTAAATTAAATTCCTTAAAGGTTTAAAACGCTAATCTAATGAAAATAATAAAACCCAGAATAGTTAAACAAATCGTTCCAATTGAATTATAACCATCTGAACTGCAGTCCAAAATGTTAACCATTACGCCATAATTATACTACGGGTCATCTAGTAACAATAACGTCCTGGTGACTGAAATACAATACAAAAGTATTATATTTCTTGATTTAGTAAAATCAAGTTGAAATAGTTTCTGAGAGTAACTCAACAGTTTTGATAAAGTTGAAGAGCCGGTTGACAAACAATTTCACTCCCTCCTTCCTGATCCGCATAATGTCGCTGACATCACTAACCGTGGCCTGTTTGATTCTAGATTATTAATATACGTATACAAAGTTAATACTCGGTTGCAACTTAGTATCCATATTTTCGTACATTGAAGGATTACACAAATTTTAATGACCAGGAATGTATCGCTAATAGCTACTTGGACGATGCTGGACAAATATTTTTTTAAAATCACCTGTTCTCCAAATTCCTTAAGCTGGAATTATATTGTTTTATTGTTTTTAGAGCATGTATTTTTGGATATCAATCATGATGATATAGTATTCACTTTATATCTTCATACTATATCCTTTGATTTTTGAACGATGCTTTGAAAGCTTTTGCAATATTGTCCAATTATAATTTCAGCGAACATGATATTCGCAAGCTAGTGGCAAGCAGATATACATTTTAATTTGCCGCAGATTTTTTAGACTACACTTTATAATAATTGTATTGTTTTATTTATTTATTTAAATTTTGCACAAAATTTTACTGTAGCGGAGAAGGGAGTAACAGAACCTTCAAACGTGACCGGTGTAACAAGACCAATATCAATTTTAACCAACTGACGATCACTACCTATAACGATGGCTTGACATTTATTGGGATTGACCGAGATGCCAAATTTGCAAGACCAAGTAGCTATGCAGGCCAAATCTGTATTAATTTGATCAATTGCAGTATCGAGAGATACTACCTCGGTTCGGGTGTGAATTTGGAGGTCGTCAGCGTAAAAGTGGTAATAGCAAATAAGGTAGGAAGAGAGGGAGTTAATAAATAGAGAGAAAAGGAGAGGAGAAAGAATCCCACCCTGTGGCACACCAGAAAAAAGAGCACACCAATCAGATTTATTGTTCTTAAATGGTACTGCTTGCTGACGGCCACAAAGGTAGGATGAAAACCAGTTAACAGAGTTAAGGGAGAAATTAAGGTGCCGAAGGATAGCTAGGAGGATGTCATGGTCCACCATATTAAATGCACTAGTAAAATCAATGAGAATAAGGACGGTGACCAACCTACTCTCCATGCCTTCCCTTATATCATCAGTCACCTTAAGAAGGGCAATCGTGGTACTGTGACCCGGCTGAAAATCAGATTGAAATGGAGATAAATAATTGATTTCAGGAATATAAGCCGATACCTGCATATATTTGTATTATTATTTTGCTGCAAAGATTAAAGGCGAAAAAAGCTAGTTTAATATAGATATGCAAAATTTTCTTTAATTTTTAACTGATGCCATAATTGCAACAAATAAAAAAGGAAAGTATTCCAAAACAGCCAACACTGACAATACCTCAGCTTTACTGAATTTCTTCATAGTTAGCACTAGCATCGCTATTCTGTCGTAATATTTTATGCTATCCGTACCACTAGTTTGGATTCCTGCCAACGGAAAAGTTCGAAAGCTTCAGTTTTCAAATTGAATTTAACTTTTCCACGTTTGATACTTTGATTATACAAAGGTGGTTTTCGCTGTTAGTGGTCTTATAGAGACAAAGAGACAAAGGTAATTTAATCTGTAGAAAAATGCAAGTAAAATTTTAACACGCAAAAGAACTAACTTTTTTATTTGTTTAAGCTGACAATGTAAAAAATCTTGGAAGTGAATTTAAACAGTTGTCGCATCAAAAAAAACTATGTATATTTAATTTGGATTATAATAAATAATTTGGTTCCTCAACAGAACTCATTTTATGACGGAGTTACGACCTGAGTGAATTTGACAGTTACTATAGTAAACGCCTCGTTTTTAATTAATTTATTTTAGTTGTTAGTTGTTATATGTTGTACTGATAAACGTTTGCTTTTGGTATAGGAATAAACAATAACGTTCACCAAATTATTTTTAAAAAACGGCTTAGTTTCAAGATAATTTGGAGATAACATTATCATGATTCAAATTCAAATTCAAGTTCAATGATAAGAAAACAAAGATTAGGTACAGAATTTGCTAAAAGCTGGAGTGATTGATGCCGCTCGCTGTACTGTCGACAGAATATTCCCTTTGAAATACATGAATTCATAGTTACAAGTTAAACTAAGTTAAATTTCAGATTATTATATCACGTTCTCATTATATGACATAGTATATGCTAATAACTCTATTCACACAAAGTCGGACCAAAATAATAGGGATACTCCATTAAAATAAATTGTAATTACAATAATATTAATTATTTTATTTAAAAGGAAAAAGTACACGATTTAAAATGATATTGCGTCACTTGAAAGTTAAAATTTTAAGACAAATTTCAAACACTTCCAAAGGAAATGTATAGGTAGGTACTAGCTTTGTCACGTAACCATACATCTATAATGAAAAGTTGCCTCGGTCGAACTTGCCTTGTGTCGTCTACATACGATATGAGGTTGACAGCGAGTTCTGAGTTTGACTTCAATCCATTAGCTAGCCACAGGTTAGCAGAGACTAGAGACGTCGTTAAACAGGCTTACAGTGCGACCAACTTATCTGTGAACTGAGGGAGGGCGCTGTCGAACGCATTGGACCAATCACTGGGACGCAATTCGAGACGTAGTAAATGTCAATGTCATTCATTGACATTAACACAAAGAACTTAAGAATGGGGCAGCATTAGTTCCAATTTTCGCCATTTCACAGATAAGTTGGGCGCACTGTACCTAGGAATTAACTCACCAATCCAGCAAATCTGTTCTGACTTTCTGAAATAAATTATTTTAAACTTAACTAATAGTGAAATCGACTCATTTTACGACACATTACTTATTTTGTATTTCAAGTATTAACGGTTAATTTAGACGACCTTTTGACCCTGTGAAGTGAGGGGATCCAGTTTTGATACCCGATCATATTCGCTTTATACCCGCTTTAGCCACTCGGGACATTTCGGCTGCCGTTCGGGCGGTCGTATTTACCACACGTGACCACGTCTATTAGAATTATTTGGTACGCTAAGTTTCGTTCAGATTAGATTATTCTTTATTGACCACAATATTAAATTACGGTACAATTGGCGAGCTTAATTCTTAATGCATTCTCTACTAGCTAACCAAGTACAAACAGGCCAAACTGCGATACATGAAGGGCGGTATAAATACAGTATAGTACAGTAATTTATACCATCTTTTGTCTAACATAATCGTAGCTGAAACTTGTTATGGTCCAAAAGTTTTCTCACAAGAATATCGTGTAAGGTATTGTCTGTGCAGAGATGTATAAAGTGGTAGGTAGTTGGCATAAACTCTGTAACGTATTCAACAGAACCACACTGCAACTGCAGAAACTACGATAACAATCTTATGTACTTTTTCATGTTTTACTATGAAACTATGCCTTGAATGACTTTAACAATTACGTAGAATTTCAGTATACCGCTCTTAACACTATTTATTTATAGGTATATTTAAACTTTATTATCCCAAGTTTAAAGTGCTAGAAAGGGGGAATAATTCTAAGATAATTAGATATATTAGATAGATATTACACTAATTAGGTTTAGTGTGAGATAATTTATACTAATATATAAAGTGGAAAGATTTGATTTTTTGTTTGCATTGAATAGGCTCCGAAACTACTGAACCGATTTGAAAAATTCTTTCACTGTTGGGAAGCTACACTATCCCCGAGTAACATAGGCTATATTATATTTTAAAAAAATTAGGGATCCTTAATAAAACTCCAATAATGTAACCCAAGGTGTAAAAAAATAAGAAAACCGAAGCAATGCGAGGGCGGTTACTCGTTTATAATATATTTAATAATAGCAACGCCTCGCCTTCGAACGGGAGAGCATATCTTTTAAGCTGTGTTAATCTTAGACCTTATCAAGAGAAATAATTCCCTATTGGTTTACGCCGTAAACGCTGTAAAGTGATCAATCGGCGTGATTATTTTCGTCGTCTTTAACAATCGTCGTATATTTCAGCCTTTGTACGCAATACCTTAATTAATTATGCACTTAAACCATATACATATCTAGTCATGTCTGTGATTATGAACCACTCCACCTATTGGTGAAAACTACTTGAGAATATCACGAAAAGACATGGATACAGACTCTGCGTTGGACTTAGGTTTATAATACATAGTGAAGAAAAAATAGCTTTCATATTTTTTTGTAATAAAACATCACTGTTTTAACTATAGCAGTGGAATGAACGCATTCGTTTATTGTAGTCAGTAAATTAATCAAGTTTGTAAAACGGTTTCACTACGGATCGTGCTGAAGCGAGCCAATATGTAAATTGTATTTTATTTTTTATCACATTCAAATATAAACCGTTGATTGATAGACGATTGTGCAGCTCCAGCGATAGAGATCGTCGATTAAATTCGCTTTGTGCATGTGCGTGCTATCCAAAATCGTAACGATTGAATACATTTTCATTCGTTAGTTGCTGAATGTTGCAAATATTTTTTGAGTTACAGTGAAAAAGGGATTGTGTAATCATTCTCCGACTGACACAAGTGATCCAGGGAAAGGAAAAATTATTTACATTTGCATAAAATTTTATTCTGCTACGACGGCAACTATAATTGAGATGGTTGGAGAATATTCAGTAAGTTCTACAATGCGTTTTTTTAAACGGTGTTTTTTTAAACTAATAAAATTTTCGGCAACTGAACAAAGTTCTATGAATTCATCATGAATTTACACGAATGAATTACACGTTGTCATTTTAGATATAATTTTCAGCAACTGTAAGGCTATTCTTTTTTGTAACTCGACAGCGGAATCCGCGATGAGTGTCAAACTTCAAACGACTAAAGATAGGATTTTGACACTCATCGCGGATTCCGCTGTCGAGTTACAAAACAGAATAGCCTTGCTGAACAAAGTTCTGTGAATTCATTATGATTATTTTAATTAGTCATCCGGGTCGTAAATGTCAATCACAAGTACTACGTTTATGAGTTTCACGTCACTCACATTCGTGTTCTTCTTGTTGACGTACGTATATTAAACTAGCACTGAGCCCGCGGCTTTGCTCAAGTTTTCCGAGGTAGTAAGTACCCTGTATCTTACTCCGGTTCACGGTCCACCTTTGTGCAAAATTTCATGAAAATCCTTCAGTTTTTGCGTGAAACAATAAAAAAACATATAAAGAAATACAGTACCAGATTGCAACATAAGACAAAGCGGTGACTCGGTATTGTTCTTGGATTCGATATCTTACTGTAATGAGGGTGCTTGAAATGACCGAAAAAAATCAATCGGCTCTTGTTGTTTTTTAAAATTTTATTTGAAAGGTTTTTCGAAGACTTTCTTTGAAGTTGGATGTGGTTTTGGTAAAATTTATGAAGATTTTTATGTAAATAGACAGTAAAAAAAACGACCCACCTTTATGTTAAGTGGCCACCGTAGTCCATAAACATAACACTAAATTAATCACAAATGCATTTCTGACAAAATTAAAACTTATAGGCAGTTCGAAAAGGGGAAGCATAAAAATAATCAGGTCTAGAAATTGCAAAGCGCTAATACAAAGCATATAAGATTTCCAGCCCCGTTGCATATTTCATGCTTAATTTTTAATATAGTTAACGCTGACGCAATTACACTGACCTCGAACGGAAACACGCTTACCATTACCATAAACATAATATTATATGTCACATCGTTGTTTATAGGGCATCTCACGTGCTTGGGCTGAGGTCAAACGAGCGCATTTTTTGAGCTGTGAGTCGGGTAAAATTAGTCAGCTGCATTTGTTTTCATACTAAAGTCCTGTTTATACCTCACGGCAACGTAAAATGAGTTCGGTTTTGAATAAAAAACCGACTCATTTTACGCGACGCATGGCTCACAATACGCTCGTTTGGCCTCACCCTAAATGGTCGGTAAGTATCTTGTTATGTTGCAGACATTTTATGTTTCGTCTATTTGTAACACAGTGTGTTGCCAAACCATTGGTTTCTGTCTTATTATCTATCGATAGAAACTATTACAGACGAATAGTTACGATAAATTAAGATTTCAGTAAAATTATATTAATCTGCTAACTGACCCGGCGAACTTCGTATCGCGTAACAAACTATTTTTTTTTTCTAAAATAAAAGTAGCTTAAGTTACTCCTTGTTTCATCAGCTATCTGCCAGTGAAAGTGCCGTCAAAATCGGTCCAGCCATTTCAGACATTAGCCGTAACAAACAGACAGACAGACAAAAATTGTAAAAAATGTTGTTTTGGTATATGTACCGTGTATAAATCCGTGTATTTATTTGTATAGATAAAAAAATCGGCAATACAGTACTGTAGCAGTAGTCAGTAACGTACTGGTGATCCAGCCAATCAATAAAAAGGTTTTATCCGATGTTTTGGAAATAAAATTAAAATATGTGCAATTCACACGCGGTAGAAGTGAAGCCTTCAAAAATTTTGGTTTCAAGATAATGAGACGAATCTAAAATTTCGGGAAGATGATATTTGTAGGTTTTAGTAATGATCATAGTGATGCAAAGTTAGAAAATAAAAATAAAACAGTGGTAACTAACGCCATCTCTTAACATAATATGAAGAGTTAAATGAGCAGCTAGCGCCATCTATCCAACAATAAAACTAATCTTGTTCCTTGCGCCATCTATGAATAAAACTTAGCACTTTTTAAAGTAACACAAAGAGAAGAACGAACATAATAAACACTGAATAATGCTTCCTATCTCATTTTCTCCCACGTTAAATCTTATGAATTTATGTGTCTGTCTCTTTTTACTGTCGCTTTTTCGTTTCATCGACATCGAATCACAACGATGCTAAAGAAGTTTTCACTTCAAAAATAATTAAAATTTTTACAAAGCTGCCAAACGAAATCAAAGTAGAAAATATTCAGTTAATTTACAGATTTTATCCGATAGGAAACCCTTTGTGCCAGGGAGAATAAATTCATTCGCATTCGAATGAGTTTTCGATTGAAATTCCAGCTTAAATGCTCAATATGATAGCCATTAAATACTTTTTACTATTCTTATGCAATAAAAGCTTTATTTTCATCAAACCGACCTGTTTCGAGACTAAGTATGTGTTTTACCGCTGCTTTTCAACAAGTGATTGTTCAGTTCAATGAATGGTGTGAGAAAAATATCTTTTCTCTCATTGACTAACCAAATATACTTTGAATGATTTCGAAGAGTACATGTTGTACTAACAGAGCATTTAATTAATTTAGATCTCTTATTCCGCGAAAAAGGATTCAATGAAACCTAACCCAGTTTAACACCCGTGATATGTTATTGTATACGTATTGTATACGTACAAATTAATTAGCCAAGTATTATCAAAATTTATTCAGGGGTTTCGCCGTGATATTCGCACAGACCAAAAGACAGGCCCGATACAGTTGTATTATTTTACCTAGATTATTTGTAGCTAATTGTCAATATATTTCTGGGCATGAGAAAATTTTAAAAATACTCTGAATAACAACTTAAATATTCCTGTAATAAAAGAATTTATCCCACTAGTCCCGTTGAGTTATTCCATGACGGGACAACAAGAAGTATAAAAAAATTCCGTAACATGAATATCCCCTCTATTGGAATCATCATCGCAACCCAGTCCGTCCCACTGGGCTGGAGTCTCCTTTCAGAATGTGAGAGATACAGGCCTTCCACGTTGGCCAAGCTCAGATTGGCAGACTTCACAGACCTTGGGACCATTACGGAGAACTCGTGCGTATGCAGATTTCCTCAACTTGTTAGTAGTGCTTTGCAGGATCACGTTTCGATCACATGCCCCCGCATTCGTGTTCTCTAACTAATTGCTCTATTGGTACGCCAACTATTATATTTTAGTTAAGGTAACCTAAGATTAAGGTAAGTTAAGGTTAAGTAAGGTAAGGTAATAAATTATGACTGATTTAAAAGAAATTGTCTGCTTGCTTGGCTTTTTATTATTCGTACATTATTCTGAACATAAGTTCATGCAAAATTGTATATGAATAAGAAATCATAAAAAATCACGTCCTAACTTTTCCTTTCTTCGGTATTCTTGTTTTTGATTAAGGGAACTAAATTTTACTTTGGTTTCCTAATAATGATTGATGCCCTTCAAGTCTCAGCTCAAATTTTCACTTTGTATAACCGAGATACTTACTTTATGGATTCTTGGATAACTTTAAACTTCTACCAGATTTATATAGTTACATTGTCGGCGTCAAATATGGAACAATTTTATTGTTTGATATCTAACCCATAAAGGAATACAAGAGGAAAATATCATGTCGACTCCGATTATGTTACGAACCACATAATATACTCAGTTGATACTTGTTACGGTTCTCGCTCCGCTTCGATATATCAGGAAACGTATGCCTATATAAATAATATTTAGTCAGGACTCTTTTTAGCTTTATGGCGTTACTGACAAATAAGATTAAAGGGCATTGAACCTAGTTGGCATACCTACAAGTACCGCCATTTTGAAAAATTTTCGTTTCGGCGGCCAGTGATAAAACATGTGTAAAGTATTCAGTGATAAAATTTCGTAAGTGATATACTTTCTGAGATATTTGAGTTTATTTATAGTTATTTTTATTTTTGAACTCAAATATCTCAGAAAGTATATAATTTAGGACACTTCATCACTGAATACTTTTTGATTGTAATTATTTACTCCGTCTATTGGCACATGTTTCACCACTGGCTGCCGAAACGAGGATTTTTTAAAATGGCGAACTTGTAGATATGCCAGGTTCCATACAAAAATGTTCAAACCCCATTTTTTCAACATCATTACTCATTGTTATAAAACTGTATCTGATTGATGTCTGTATATGGAAGACATTAGAAAAATCTTAATAGCCGATTGAAGATTTCAAGTAAATTTGTATTTACTTCATTTCATTTGATTCAGAAAAAAATATGTCAGTTTAAATAATTCCGTCTAAAATTTTTGGTGTGTGTATTAAATTGGTTTGGTCTGATAGAGTTCGATAGTTGCTAGTTATTAAATCAAACCTTTTAAATGATTCACCGCGTAAGTTTTAAGCTGTCGAGTGGATTACAGCACATGTTTACACATTTTCCATTCCATATTCGAACACATGAATTTATGTGCAAATGCAATAACAAGTAAATATAAACTTGATATTGGGAATTTGATGGTAATCCTTGATGCATTCAGTTTATGATTCAGATACATTATTCATTCTCATACATTGGTGGGTGTATAAATACCAATGGGATAGCTCGGTCGGAGGTTCAAAATAGTCTTTGATAAAAATAAAGGTTTCTATCTAGTGCTTCCTTTTGCAGGTAGCAATACTTTAGCCGTATTGGGGTGGCTTAGAATAATAACCCCAATCCCACGCCGGATGGGTGTCGTAAGAGGCGACTAAATCCGGCCCGCTGATGGTAGGACCCCTCGAGGGATTGTATTCGTAATATTGATTTTAAATGTTAATTATTACCATTATTACTATTATTGTTTCTCCATTGGGTTGGCCTGGATTGCTACCACCCTTGAGCATGAGTCAGCCGCCAAACGACTCGTGTTCTGGCTGGGGGCTTGGGAGCCAGTTCTTTCTTACTTTTACTTCTCTCTTTCTTGGCCGGCAACGCATCAGTAATGTCTTTGGTGTTTGCTGATGTCCATGGGCGACGATAGCCACTTACCGTCAGGTGGATCGTCAGCTCGTTTGCCGGCTATTTCCATAAAAAAACTGAAAGGTAAGCATATTTTCTGAAAAATAATTTGTCCATATCACAAGAGTGTTAAGTCAAATAAAAACTACAAGTATAAACGTTTTCCAGAAACTACTTACATCACATTTCACCCACTCTACAGTTCTGCCTGTGAGGGCAATTCTCTTACTCAGAAGTCTGACACTTATTTCTAATGTAAAACTGAAATCCCTCATTTTACTTACAGTAAAAATACTCTTCACATTTTATACACTGAACAAAAGCAAACAGAAATACTAAAAAATAATGGAATATAAAAGGAGGCCATATCGCTGACAGACACTCTTTTCCAGGCAACCACCTTGAGATACAGGAAAAAGAAATACATTGAAAATAAGTACGTATACTGTACACATAATAATTATATCAGTGCGCTGCTGGCTTCGCATACGTTTCCCGGGATAATAAGTACCTTTGTGTGCTAAATTTCATGAAAATCCTTTCAGTAGCTTTTGGGTCAAGGCGTCACCCATAAATTACGTCACACGTTAGGGGGGGGGGGGGGGTCGATGTAGTGTGACATTGTGTGACAAGGGGTTGGAGGGGGTCCTAAATTTCATGACGTCACATTTCAAAATCGAATAATAGGCATGTATAGGTAAATATTAAAAAAAAAACAATTAATGGAAATAAAACTTATTTCGGAACTGCTGTTTTAATTTAATAATTTCTAGGTGTAAAATTTCATAATAATTATGTGACATCACATTAGGGGGGTGGAGGTCTCACAAATGTGACCAGCTGTGAAAAGGAGGGAAGGGGTCAAAAAGTCATGAAATTATTGTGACGTAATTTATGGACAACCTTACAAACTTTCACTTAGGTAACAAAATGCTTATCATATCCTTTTTCATAAGCAGATGTCTCTTTACATAAATGCTCACTAAACGGAACCCCAATTAAACTGTTCAAACTTAAACACGTTGTTCCCTTTAACAGTTAAGATTGAGCTTGCTGCAATTTACACTTTGCGTCTCAATTGCTTTTGGCGCAGTGTAACGACACCTTTTTATTTAGGGTTGGCAGTCGTTTAAAATAAAGCACCCATTGTCTCGTACACAATTTTATGTCGTTCCAGATAATTCAATATTACATGCACGGCATAATAGTATGTCACTTTTAATTTTTGTTACTCTAATTTTTTTTTCCTTTACTAAACAGCTAAGATTCAAAGCTCGAATGTGGAATCTATTTTCCATCGAACAAAAATTTAAAACATCAATAGTGATGTACAATTGTACATATATAGATTCAAAGAAGTTATTAATTAGGTAAAAGAGTGTCTATAACACCCAAATATACATACGTAGGTACACAAAGATATGTTTAATCGCTTATTTATTATGCACACAAGCCGTAGGATAATTATGTCGTATTTAGCTTCAGCCTAGTGAGGATAGACTACAGAGCACAAGTCTCTCCTCTTGAGGAGTCTTACGCCCCAACTCAGAGTCACTAACGGTTACTTAAATCGCTCCTTAGTATAGAATTTGTATGGTGTTTTTTTACTAAGGAGCGATTAAAGCAACCGTTAGTAATTCTGAGTTGGGGCGTTAGACTTGACTCCACCACGCTCGTTCCAGTGCGGATTGCTGGAGGGGTTAGTAGCCAGTTTTCGTGCCACCGAAGGTCTCGTCATATTGTCAAAATCAATTTAATTTAATTTAATTGTAATTTAAATTAAAGCTGTGTAGGGGGACCTCTCTTCTCTTAAGTAACACCTCATTGTTTAATAAAGTTCATTAGACGTTTTATTGCTAATTTAATACATAGCTAAATTAAATTGTCGTATTGCCAACCCTGAAACCTTGAATATTTTTATTTTTTAAAGTTGGCTCGTGAATATTAAAGACTTGACGGCAAATTATAGCCTGCATAATGACGCAATTACTTGGGCATGACATTAATTCTTGTGAAGGTTGCGTTTTCCTGCAGTGTACGAAATATTTACGTTGGTACTTATAAAGAACATGTAGGACATGTAGGTAATACCTAGATTTGTTTTAAAGATTTTATTCTACCACTTCTTCGGCATGATAAATGCCAGGACAACTTACAGCTAATAATAAGATACAAGAAAGAAAGGACTGACTTTCAAGTCCACGAACAGCAAGGCTATTCTGTAAGGATGTTTTTGTAACTCGACAGCGGAATCCGTGATGAGTTTCAAAATTCCTGTTCTATAAAACTCGACAGTATAGGTGGCGCCGCAGTGTAGAATGCGGCGGTGAGAAAAACTACTTGTTCAGGCTAATTTGACATGTTTGGTATTCAGTAAGGGATTTATTTGTCTCGATCATCGAATTACGTCACCGTCGAAGCTCGTGTCCATTTGTCAAACGAAAAATGAGCTTCGATTTCGAGTTCGTATTTTAGAGAATAGCCCTCCAGAACACGATGAGTAGCATGGAGGCTGTCTAGAGAACTAACTATCTATCTAACCAAGAGGATACTGTCCCACTGGTGCTCTTGAGTCCCACAGGCCTATGGCACAACAATGGCATATTAATAGCGAGGTGAACTCATCGAAGTCACCGAATTTCATGGGATTAACACTCATCGCGGACACTAAACATTTTAAATGCAAACTCATGATTTTTTATGATTACGCTGAATTCCAAATTTGTTCTTCCTAATATATGTATTTGTTTCATAAGTTTTTTGAGTTAGCAATTTATTATTTCCTAACTAAAGAATGGACGTGACGTTATTACCCGTACTCTTCGCGATCCGAAACCTATATTCTTTGATGAAATTATTTTCCGATACGTCCCAATTTATAGGGCACATAGTCAATGCCTGTATGAACAATTCGATTTTATACCAAGCGTTGAGATATTCATCATTAATTTTATATGGAGTTGAGCAATCAATCAGGTAGAAGGTAAAACTCTTGTTGGCGTCACTTTGTAAATACATTTTATGTTGCACTGATTCTCTTATAAGATCCATGGAGCTTTCAAATATAGTGTGTGACTTTTCTGTTGTTCTATTTTAATTATAATAGTCCAGTAAAAATATGCCTACACATAAGTTTACAATAATACGTACAGAGCTCAAAATTGTTACATATGTTGGGAACACCATTACGAATAAAATGTGATTTTTTAAAGGGACTACGTTCCAGAATGGCTGCGGAATATGTACACGGAAATACGACCGGCACTAACAAACATTTTTTCATCAAAAAAACGATTTAAAAGGCTACGATTTGAAATCAGAAATGTATTCCCGTTTCAAGGCAAAAATAAAACTCTCTCCACACTCAGATGAATCATTGCCTCTGAATACTGAATACTTATGCAGTAAACGTTGCGAGAAACTAATACAACCTCCATAACGATGGTTACCCAGATAAATGGTAACGACCGTTTGGTTAATAGTAAATACAAGCTAAGGCTAAGTGTGACGTGGCCAACTTTCAATGGTGAATGCATTTGCATCTTAACTATCGAATTTTCCAGTGGAGAATAGTAAGTTAGAATCTAGTAATCTCATCATCACTTTGCTCAAGTCGAGCGTGAATTTAGATTTCAATCGGTGTAAAAATGCAGGTCCCTTTGATCGGCAACGCATCGATGATGCCTTGGTGTTAAATGTTCATATGTGGATTGGGCGGTAACCAGTTGCAGTGTCTGCTTATCGACTACTTAATAAATCATCTGTGACGTTTTTCGTCACCTTTTGTGTCACAAATCTTAAAATTTCGCTCTCATCATTTTTTCTATTAATTCATAACGCGCCTAAAGAAGAATAACTTTGAAATTTAAAGCATCTTTGAAATTTTTTTATCTTGCGGTTTATATTTTCCTGTACCTCAACCATCTGAGCAAGCAATAGCAAACTCAAACGTACAGATTTGGCTCCTTTTATAAAAAGATTAGAATAAAAATATTCACTGACATTTCTGCAACAGGATTCCACACATGCAATGACACATCACATACACTGCATTGGCCGGGAATCGAACCCGGGACTCCACGTTCACTCGGCAGGGTCACATCTGACTGAACTACATGACCTTTAATTGTTTGATATAGACGAATTATAAATGAAAAATGTATATGTCATTCGTATTTTCTCTTTGAATTTTAATTCATTCCCGTTCTCCACATGGAGGTGAGCCACTTAGGCCCGTAATATCAATAGCAGTTTAAACTAAATTCTGAGTTTAAACTGTCATTGTTGCTTCCAACAAAGCATTAGCATTAAACTTAGCATAATAAAGGAGTCTAATAGAACTTATGTGACACTCTCCCGTATATCTCAGTAATAGGGCTATGATTTTCCACTTTAAAAACGTTGGTTTCTTCTTGCATTTTATTTTACCAGCTCCTTCCTTATCATTGAACGGTTGGCACAGCGCCAAGTGAATTGACTTCAAAAGCTTTGAAACGATAGCCGAATATCGTTGGGAAGCAATATCAATAGTCGTTCGTAAGGATACACTTAAATTGAGGATAAAAGATGTTTTTAAAACTACAAAAATCAAATTCAAATAGTTTTTTTTTATATAATAACCAGCCGACAAACGGGCTGACGATCCACTGGATGGTAAATAAATAAATAACGCTTCACACTCATAGCCCCACACTAGGATTCCCTGTGTCGTGGGTGCCATGGACAACACACAGAGACAAGAACACTCGCCCAGACCAAGGACAGAAATTCAAACTCATCATTCAAATTTCCGCCTCGCTGGGAATCAAACCCAGGACCATTGGCGCGGTGATCCGGCATGGTAACTATTGCGGCACACGGGTCGTTGAAATGGCAATCGTCGCCCATGAACATAAAACCAAAGGCATCAAAGAGAACGAAACTCCCAAGCCACTTATCATCAGGTGGATCGTCAGCTCGTTTACCGGCTATTTCCATAAAAAAAGCCCTAAGCCGAAACACGACGAGTCGTTTGGCCGCTGACTGAAGAAGATATTAATACAGAATAATATCATTGATAAAAATTATCCGTATCATAATTACAATTTACTTAATTCAATTTAATACTCTGCGATAATTTAAAATAAAAAACCCGAACAAATAGCATAACAGTCCTTGATTTTGATATCTTTTCTGTAAGTCAGAAATGTTCTAATCTTATCTTACTAATATTATAAATGTGAAAGTTTGGATGTTTGGATGTTTGGATGTTTGGATGTTTGGATGTTTGGATGTTTGTGACTCAATCACGCAAAAACGGCTGAACGGATATGGATAAAATTTGGCACACGGATAGCTTTCAACCTAACTTACCAGATAGGCTACTTTTTATCCCGGAAAATGTACCTGTTCCTGAGGGATAAGAGGTACAATTTAGTCATAGAAAAACAGTTTGCCGTTTTTCGTCACACTGACATGACAGATGAACGAAATAAAAATGGCCGAACTTCAATCAGCTGATTAAGTGATTAAGTTGTAATATGGTTAATTGTTTTTAATACCTAACAATATACCAATTGTGCGGAGATGCACATTGTGATAATTTTTATCATACAATGCGAGGTTTAGTAGCCATCGATCTTGTGTAAAATTAAATAATTCAACAAAACATTTTTTGTGGAAAACTAAGGCTGCTTACATACTAGCGTTTATAAAGCGCTTCATGCACCTAATGAGCAATCAGTGAGTTACAAAAAATAATAATTTTACGATAAAGAAAATAACTGGTAGCTTATCATTGAAGTATAATATAGTAAAGTACCAGAACAGACAGCGCGAACAAAATTTGTGTCGCGTCGGTAGATTCTGTTTTTAAATCGAACGAATCCATTAAAAATTGAAATGGTCCTGCCATTGGCGCGGTGATCCGGCATGGTAACTATTGCGGCACACGGGTCGTTGAAATGGCAATCGTCGCCCATGAACATAAAACCAAAGGCATCAAAGAGAACGAAACTCCCAAGCCACTTATCATCAGGTGGATCGTCAGCTCGTTTACCGGCTATTTCCATAAAAAAAGCCCTAAGCCGAAACACGACGAGTCGTTTGGCCGCTGACTGAAGAAGATATTAATACAGAATAATATCATTGATAAAAATTATCCGTATCATAATTACAATTTACTTAATTCAATTTAATACTCTGCGATAATTTAAAATAAAAAACCCGAACAAATAGCATAACAGTCCTTGATTTTGATATCTTTTCTGTAAGTCAGAAATGTTCTAATCTTATCTTACTAATATTATAAATGTGAAAGTTTGGATGTTTGGATGTTTGGATGTTTGGATGTTTGGATGTTTGGATGTTTGTGACTCAATCACGCAAAAACGGCTGAACGGATATGGATAAAATTTGGCACACGGATAGCTTTCAACCTAACTTACCAGATAGGCTACTTTTTATCCCGGAAAATGTACCTGTTCCTGAGGGATAAGAGGTACAATTTAGTCATAGAAAAACAGTTTGCCGTTTTTCGTCACACTGACATGACAGATGAACGAAATAAAAATGGCCGAACTTCAATCAGCTGATTAAGTGATTAAGTTGTAATATGGTTAATTGTTTTTAATACCTAACAATATACCAATTGTGCGGAGATGCACATTGTGATAATTTTTATCATACAATGCGAGGTTTAGTAGCCATCGATCTTGTGTAAAATTAAATAATTCAACAAAACATTTTTTGTGGAAAACTAAGGCTGCTTACATACTAGCGTTTATAAAGCGCTTCATGCACCTAATGAGCAATCAGTGAGTTACAAAAAATAATAATTTTACGATAAAGAAAATAACTGGTAGCTTATCATTGAAGTATAATATAGTAAAGTACCAGAACAGACAGCGCGAACAAAATTTGTGTCGCGTCGGTAGATTCTGTTTTTAAATCGAACGAATCCATTAAAAATTGAAGCCCACTGCAGCCAATTTATTTGGCCAAACATAGTATTCGCTGTATCGGTTTTATACGCCAGTAATAATACTTCAATGTAGCTTATCAAGTTTTTTCCTACCTTTCAATAAGAAGTGCTATCGAAGTATTATAAGATATCGTATCAGGTTTAATTGATTGCAAAAGATCATCAAATTTGGTTTTTAACATTCGTAAATGTCTTTCTATTTTTTATATTTACTTTATAGTAAAAAATATTAATTTTCCTGAACCGATTAAGCAAGTCATTATTAAAATGTCGGATGAGTGCGTACGTCTTTAAAATCCTAGTGCGGTTTTAGCCTAATGTCAAAATTGCTTTATTTTTCTATAGCTGTGCAAGCGTTTAGGCCAGTAACTTTTGAATCACTGATTTTAGTCATGGACATATTACTCTAACTGGATACATAACTTCGTAGTTGTACCTGAAGATCGATGATGGCATAAAATAATGACCATTTTTGTATTGTGTCCATGTTATCTATAGTCCCAGGATATAATAAAATTATCTTTCGATTGTGATTTTTTATAATGGTTTAAAAACATCTAAGATGAAATTATAATATAGATGTAACATAATTGTGTATCTTAATTTTCAATTTACTCCTAATGCAATTATTTAAATTAGGTAATTTTGAAGAAATTCTTATAAAATGTATATTATTTCAATATTACAATTTTTGCCACCAGAAGAATTACATATAGAAAACATTTTGAAGAACCGTATCAAAATAGGACATAATTTTTCTAAGTGTGTACACCGTACAAATATGAAGGACAACCTCAATCCGGCCTGTGATTGGTCGAATGGTCATTCCGATATGACGTCATTGATCTTCAGGTACCTCTACAAAGTCTATGATCCAGACAGAGTAATATATCCATGATTTTAGTTAATACGAGTTAATTCTTTGTTTAAGAAGCAATTTGGATTATGCTTTTTTGTATAACATTGGGTATTTTGTCAAGTAAATTTGAAATTCAGTGAGGAGCTGATGATGGTATCTGGAGATAAAGAGTACTAAATATCTGGAGATAAAGGAACTCCTCAATGGTAGAAAAAAATAGGTAGAACGGTGTTTAAAGATATTTTGTTTTCGTTATCGTTGACATTGTGAAATCAGTTCTTCATTGACCAACTAAGGGTCTCATGACGTGTCTTGGAGAACAAATAGTTAACTCCTGAACGGGTGCAAATTACTTAACAGGAATAACAAATATTTTTTTAGTAACGTTGGCATTGCAAAATCAGTACATTAATGACCAACTTAAGGCCTGCTGGTATACTTATCTTGGAGGCTAAATATGTAAATCTCGAACGGATGGGAATATCTGAACAAGATTTAAAAATATTTTTGTTAGTAACGTTGAAATTGCAAAGCCTGTATACATCATTGAGCAACTTGAGCCTGATGGTGTATCTTGGGTAGGTACACAAAATAATTATGCCATGCCACTAAAACGCAGACGTGTCTGTTCACCGCAAAACGGAGCCTGTTCACCTTGGCTCCCACTTTCCGGAATGTATCCCTGGAATGCACCGACCGCCTACAGTTATTGGAAGTCGAAGTTTCCTCGAACCGCAACTATGAAAGGTTCATCGAATCCAAAGCTAAAGTGGCTGCAAGAAAACTTGGGGTCCTTGCAAGGGTGCGCCAGTACTTCTCACCGAGGCAGATTTTAACAATGTATATAAAGTTCAGGTTCGCCCATGTGTGGAGTACTGCTGTCACATTTGGGCCGGTGCCGCAAAATGTCACCTTTCAGCCTTAGATTCGATGGAGAGGCGTGCAATGAGGCTCATTAACGACCCAGACTTGGTGATAACCAACGTGCAAAGCCTCGCACACAGGCGCAGAGTAGCCAGCCTCTCGGCATTCTACAGGATGCGTTTTGGAGATTGTGCTCAGGAATTGCACGAACTAATTCCCCCATCCCCGTTCCTCCATCGAACAACCCGTCGTACGGCAAGCATCCATCCATATGTCGTCAATATCCTACCGCTGCGAACGGTGCGATACACGTCTTCTTTCATACTGCGTGCCGCGAAGGACTGGAATAGCTTGCCTGCGTGGGTGTTCGCGTCCAACTACAATGTGTCTTCAAGAAAAGAGTGAATAGGCATTCATTAAGTTAGTGCATTCACCATCTTGGACTCCGTCGCCACTTACCGTCAGGTGGGATTGTTGTCACGCACTTATTTTATGTAAAAAAATGGAACTTTTATGTGAAATAAGCTAATGCTTGACCAAAAAGCCACCTGATGGTAAGCGGGAATGAAGTATGGGTGGTAAAGCGCACTAACTTACTTAAAGCCTATTCTCTCTTCACTTGAAGACACCCGTATTATAAGAGTAAGAGCCAAGATGAAAGGGCTTCTTTTGCCGGTGAATTGACACGCTTGATTTTTTGTGACGTTGAATCTCACAAAGTTGGTATGCCAGACCCAATCGAAGGCCTTCAAGATGTCAAGAAAAACTGCTAGCTCTTCCCTATTTTTCTCGAGGGCCTCGTCCCAGATGTGAGTGGCATACGCTAGAAGATCTCCCGTCGACCGGCATCATTGTATTCTAGATATACCATGAGGCGCGTGCTAAATATACATAATAACAGCAGTTATTACATGGGTGGCTGTTGTTGTTGGTAACATTCACATTGCAAAACCAGTTCATCATTGACTTAGGGCCAGATAGTGATCTTAGAGATAAAATAATATGTAATTCCTGATTGGGTGGCAATAACGGAAACACTTTTTTTAAATATTACATAGTTGTACTTTGACATTGGAAAACTAGCATATTATTGACCAAACTTTGGGCCTGGTGGTGTATCTTGAAGACCAAATAATTATGTAACACCTGAACGAACGGAAATAATGAAATTTATTTCAAAGTTATTTGTTGTTGTTTTTAAACCATTTTTAAAATGAAATTATGTGAATGTTTCTTATTCACTAACGCTTAAACTGCTAAACGAATTTAGTTTTAGCTTGGCTCCCAGATATTTAATATCCCGCATTAAAGGATAGGGTACTTTTTATATCGGGGATAGATTTTACTATAATACGAGTACTTATGATATTTATTTTGTATTCCGATATTTCGACCCTGTTGCATAGATCGTGTTCCATGGTGGTAAAGTTTAAAACTGGTGAGTTAAGTTTAAATTTTATATCGGGGATAGACCGTTCCCTCAAGATAAGTGGTATAATTAAAAATGGCTAGCATATATTTTTTTATCATTTCTTTTATTGATCATACTCTTCATTCTTCTAAAGATCTAATTCTGAAGTCCACGCAGACGAAGTCGCGGGTAGAAGCTAGTCTTAATATAATTATGTCACATCTGACAAGCCTCTGTTACTTTGAAGGTATCAGTAGACTGGTAATAAACCGGGAACCCATGTTATCACTAAGTATGATTTACTGCGCTGCCGGGCCCACGCTCGTAACTGTCCAGTGCTGTCATAGAACAAGTGGCACAGAAAGGTTACGGCTCCCAATGCGCCATAAATAGCTCAATTACTCAGCGTGTTTGTTATCTTAAATTATGCTTGGTTTATTCATAAATTATCCACGAACGTAAAAAAAGAATGGACGTAAACTTGCGTAATCGAGAATGAAACATAGCAATGACAGCTCGCTTACCATGTGTGCGTAATTTTGTAATTTTTGATTCGCCATGGTGTCAATGTCGTAGCCGTATGGTGTCAATGTGTGGGTGTGTGTACTTGTACGAATACAGAGTTGGTATTACAATGGGTGCTTCACTGATTTTTTTCTTGAGATTACGTCCGTCTTTTTTTACGTCCGTGAAATTATCCTACTAATTTTAAAAATATGGAAGTTTTATTTGAAGTAGGTATGATTGTTTGCTACTCTTCCACGCAAAAAATATTGAAAGGATCTTCATGAAATTTAGCACACAAGTACACAAAGATCTTTAATTGCTTACAGGTTACTTATTATTCCGGAACGTTTCAGCAGAAATTGCGATTAATTCACGAAGTTCACAAAGTAACATAAATTAATAAGTGTTAACGTTATTCTTAAATCTCACTGGAATATAAAGTACCTTATTAATGGAACACGTTTTAAGTATAATTTATAAAGATTGAGTAATATTTACGACCAAACATGGCAGTCAGAGTAAAAAAATGTCTGTAATTCTGTAATAACAGACTGCAGTGGAGCTTTTTCACAGACAGTATTATACATATAAAACCGAGCGAGCCTTTGAGCCAAAACATAACCTAAATTCCACTGATGACTCCAGCCAGCCACCACCGGCGAGCCAACCAGCCACCCAGCGAGCCAGTAACGATTCAATGGTTATCTGGCTCTTCTGCATAAATCCTTTTTCTATGGACGAAACCTTATGACGCTTTCTTGCACTTTAATTTAGACTTGTTAGCCTGCCCTATTTTCACACGGCAACAGAAGAACAATGTCTTAACTTGCTCGGGAAAAGATTGTACAAGTAAAGTAAAAATAAAGTTTCTAAAATAAAAATAATCTAGTTAATAGTATCAGGCGTTACTTTGCGGAAATGCATGGTTATTAGGTTAGTATTTGTCTACTTTGCAACAATCTGCGGTTAACATGTATGATGGTATATACTTTAAGACATGCGTGGCACCTCCCTCCCTCCCACAACGGAAACATGCACTACATTAATTAAAATTATATACCAACATACATACCAGCACCAACACGTGTTTCGCCCCGAAACGGAGCATCATCAGGGTAAGTTGACTATATATATACCAGTATATACCATCATACATGTTAACCGCGGATTGTTCCAAAGTAGACTAATACTAACATAATAACAATAATCGGGACAGTGTAAGGTCGTTTGTAAATCTTGGATTGGACACCTAGCACCACCTAGCAGTGCTTCGTCCGTTGATCATGTTTTTCTTTAAAACGTTAAATTGCCTACTTTGACGCTATAAAACTGTGTATTTCGTTTTTAGAGTTCCGAAGTAAAATCGGAGCCCTTACGTATAGTTCCGTCATGTCCGTCCTTCCGTCTGTCCGTCCGTCCGTCCGTCTGTCCGAAGCAAAGCGCCAAGACCCTTAGTGCTAGAACGCTAGAAGGCTGTTATTTGGGACGGATATACATATTTATGAAAACTCCAGAATCGTAGAATAAAATATTGAATTTTTTTCAGGGTACCTCCCCTACAGGTAACGTGATGATGATTTTTTTATTCGTCGCGTACCCTATAGTGCGGGGTATCGTTGAAAAGGTCTTTCAAAAAAAATTATGGGTCTTTTAAGACCATTTTTGGAATTAGGGGTCCGTTTGCGAATTATTTGGCTTTAAAGTGCTAATTTAAGTTAAGAGTCAAGTGTCCCCTCCCCCCTCCACTGCTGGCTATACCGTTGGAGTTGCGCAAGTGAAAAATTCTCAAAAATAGGATATAATATGATGAATTTACAAGGAAAACTATCGAGTAATAGTCGATAAACTTACTACTTCGGAATCCTAACTTTGCGCATGGCCTGACACGCATTTGCCCGGTTTTAAACTATATACTCGTTTTGTTTATAATAATAATAAAATTGATGGCCCTCCTACCAAGCAGGCTCCTGTTGCCCGTTAAGATTCCCTGGTCTGCCTGTATGGAAGTATTCTGGCCTCAACGCGATGAATAATTTACTGAGGCCTAATTAATTATTTGATAGACCTCTATTAACGTTGTAGTATATGTGCGATAGCATACATACACTGTCTCGTGTGTCTCTGTATTAAATGGCAAACGTCACTGTCAATTACGAAGCCGAATGGCGCAGACGTACGAGAGTGAGGTGCCATAATAAAATACGTGGGCATTGTCGAGCCAATGAAACTATGATTATATTAATACACATCGGATCTCCTACAAACGTTATAAAGGAGTTATTATTATTTTGATAACTTGTATCGCTTGACCTAAAAACATTGCAAAATAAGAAAAATAAACACTACAGGAACGCTCAGCGATCTGGGTCTCATTTTATGGTTAAAACAGTTACGAAAATTCTTGCTCTTATTTCTAGTTAAATTCTTAATTTCTATGTAAATAGGATAGACGCGTATTTTTCTTTAAAATTTTGAAGTTAATCAGTTGTATTAACTAATAGATTCAACTACGTCGTTAAAAAGTCTATTCTTAGTTTAGAACAAACACCTCGTAGTCGTAAATACATAATACGCGTATGCATACGGATATACGAGTAAGTATCCGGATAAATATGGATATTTACATGACTTCAAATCATTCGCAGTAGGTATTAAATAAGTAGTTTTCAGGCGTACTTTGCCATACAGCTTCAGTAGTTCTAGTAGTATTCTATTTTTAATTCTAGTAGTGATACCATCAGAATACCACCTGATGGTGGCCCATGAACAGCAGCAACATCGAAGGCATCAGCAATGCATTGTCGACCATGAAAGAAACTAATTCTCGAACTCCCAGACTAAACACGATGAGTCGTTTGGCGGCTGACTCAAGCAATAGCGTTCCATTCACGGAACGATAATCAGTGTGTATTAATGTCTGCAGAGTTATGTTTGTAAAGCCAACCCAAGTTTCGGAAGTTCTAATGCCACTCAAACTCTCAAGTATACCGAGTACCATCGAGCGATAACACGGAATCGTGGCTAATGACCTCGTCGAAACACAGAAACGCATAAGAAGTTTTACCATTAGACTTTGCCCTTCTAAATTCACGTCCATGATTATGTAACTCAGTTGTACAAATGTTACAATGCATGCCATTATAAAGTTAATTAAAATTCGATAATTTCTACATTGTGTTCCTGAATTAATCTAATATAAGGGATCATAAGTTTTACTATTCCATGGGTTAAATATGAGCCCGCTTAATCCGTTCAATATGGAAAGTACGATATCAGAAAGGTTAATGGAGGATGGATTATGCGCCATTTTTATTTACTTAATATTAACTTCAGGATTTATAGAGAAATATAAAATCCAAAGCACTGCTGACTCAACCACTCCAAGAACCCCATTAAGTATGATTGGTTTATGATTATATCGGTGAAATAATAATATTAACGTCAGTAAATAAAATTATGATGGTAAACGTTGCTTCGTTTTATTAATAAACTAGTGGATACCCAGTGTGTTCCGCTAGGCCACGGACGTAAAAAAAAGACGGACGTAATCCCAACAACAAACTCAGTGAAGCACCCATATAGTAATACCAACTCTCTACACAACCACACATTGACACCATACTGCTTTGACATTGACACCATCACGAATCAAAAATTATAAAATTACGCACACATGGTAAGCGAGCTGTCATTGTTATGCTTCACTCTCGATTAGACAAGCTTACGTCCGTTCTTTTTTTACGTCCGTGCACTAGGCTAAAAAAAAATCAGATGCGAATGACAGATCAGTGTTTTTGTGTTGACGTTGACGTTGATGCGCCATCTTTACTTAATATCACGGACGTAAAAAAAAGACGGACGTAATCCTAAGAACAAATTCAGTGAAGCACCCATAGTAATACCAATTCTGTATTCGTACAAGTACACACACCCACACATTGACACCATCTTGATATGACATTGACACCATCGCGAATCAAAAATTACAAAATTACGCACACATGGTAAGCGAGTTGTCAGCTGTCAGCTTCACTCTCGATTAGACAAGGTTACGTCCGTTCTTTTTTTACGTCCGTGCTTAATATCTTCAAATTGTTGTATGGAAAAAGTGGAAAATGGATTTTATCAATGGCCTGAATGTGCATTATGCATTGTTTTAGTAGTCTCAAACTGTCTTCAGATTATTGCATTTCAAATGAAACCATTTTTTGGCATATCGGTTGGATGGTCTCAGAGTCTATAAAGGACATACAAACATTTTTGTGTTTTATATACCTATATTGTACATGTAGATCGATTATCTTAACTGACTGCTTGTATAAAATGGATTTATAAAGTGATATCAACTTCATTAGGAAATATACCAGCAGGAATACCACGGTAATAAATTGCCCCTACAGCTCTAATCAAATCAAACTTTTAACGAATTCTAACCCTATCAGGGTAACTCAAGATATGTTTCGGAATAGCAGGATGAGAAGAACTTTAACAAGATAAGCGTTAGTGGCAATTAACGAGAGGGGATTGAAATACCGGGTCGTATGCCTTTGTCATTTGTTACCCTGAAACATTAAGCCATTCACCGCCCTGGCAATCAAATGTTGCGGTGGCCTTGTAACAAGAATAATGTGCTCATTTCACAGAATAATTTACATCAACCAGTTTAGAAACAAGCCATTTGTTTCTAGAAAGGGTAAATCGAAACGGAAAACGAGGGTCTGGAATGTCAACCACGCTTAATCAAAAGCAACCTAGGATGTTATTGCAACTGAGGCCTAAGATTTTGTGGTGAAATATTTCTTTTTAGGAAAGGTAAAATCAAAACGGAAAACAAGGTCCTTGAATGACGATCACACTTTTCCAAAAACAGCAGAAGATGCTCGCTGGGAAGACCTGAGGAATACAAGAGGTAAAGTGATTCAGAAGCTTAAACCGACGGTAGCACACTTTTCAAGCCAAACCAGTAAATTGTTAGATAACCTTTTTTTCTTGCATAGGTACAACAGAACGAAAAAATACTACGAAATGTTCATAATGTTGGAAAACTTGTGGCTTACAATTGACTACCAGGTTCAGTATTGTAAGATAATACTTTCCACACTAACAACTTACTTTATATTTATTACATATTCTTTCCACCCCAAAATCTTGTCTACTAAAAATTTCTACATTGCGTTACTATGGTGAAGGTTTACTAATAGCCGAACGTTCATATTATGTCGATGTATGCAAATGATTTCTTGTCTTATTTTCTGTGTTCCTCTCACTTCAACATATTATTATAACTGCGTCCCGCTTTACACGAAAAAAATGCTTTCTTGTTTTACACTTTTCAGTATTTAAATTTAGATTAACAAATCTAAATTTAACTGACACCCTTCTCAAAACCTTGTATTGCGTGATTAGACACGCCGCAAAAGACTTTCGAAGAAAATGTTGACGCAAAAATAATAATGAGTTTGCATAAGCGCCCTGAAAGTTGTTTGATGTGTTTTAGTGATTACACATCAAGGTAACCCGAGAAGTGAGGTGCTTTGACAAGTTGTAAGCAACTGCTTAAATAAAGGCTGAAGTAGGCTTACACTCACGTTCGAAACGATAAATAATTTTCGGCACCGTCATTACTTTGCAACCCTTACTAATGTTATAAATGTAAATCTGTTTGTTTGTCCTTCTTTCACGTTATAATATAGCGAAGGATGGATGTGATTTGTGTGGAAATAGTTGGAGGGCTGGAGTGACACAGGCTTAATGCCGCGGGAAATTATCTCAACTCGTATGTCACTCATGTGTCACTCATAGTTACTTCTCCTTTGTCCTGTGGGCGAAGCCGTGGGTAACAGGTAGTATATTTATAAAGTGATGAATTAAGTTCCTAAACTCTACATTGTGCGTGGCCTGACATGCACTTGGCTGGTTTTTTTCCAAATTACGTTTAGTTTATAAGTTTGTTTTTGTAAAAACCAGGCTACCCAAAAGACATGAAAATTGTGGCATCTATTATGAAACAACTCGCCGCTAAAATATTTTAAAGTCTTCGGATGGATCACATTGAAACAAAGTGTCGGTGTTTTTACAGTCGGCTTGGATATAAAAGTGAATTGCTCTAGGCGTGTGTACATTGCTCAGTATATCCTTTTTTAGGGTTCCGAAGTCAAATTGGAACCATTAAGGTTTCGTTATGTCCGTCCGTCCGTCTGTCCGCAGCATAGCGCAGAGACCCTTAGAGATAGAAAGCTGTAATTTGGCATTAATATATTTTGGGAATCGGTGGTCCAGAAAATAATAGACAGTGGGCGTTTACACCATTTCAATAACCCATTGAAACATAGATTTTACACTCGCTACTAATTTAATACGCGATTACTACCGACACACATGGCTCTGAACAGATTATTATGTCACTCGAATAACATAATCAATCACTAATGGAACGCGGTGAAGTCGGATTTACGTCGTGGTGCGGCATTCAGGATTACCAACCATAATTCACACGTCGCATTGCACACTCACAGCCATCCCGGCTTCACAATTTGCACGCGACTCCCGCGCTTACCAAAACCCGCGTGATCAATCCGCCAATCGCTGGTATCATGACCTATTTATTTATTCTTTTTGTAAGACCTATGAACAGGTTTTCCCATGTGCGGACTTAATGCCTAGTGGCATTCTCAACCCTGTGATGGCGAGTTTATGACCTATCACATCAGAAGCGAACCATCACAGCCTCATGAGTGCTACTCTTCGCAAAGGGTAAGACTGTGCATAAAAAACAGTCTACGTGCACTTCTCGCTGGCTCCGGCATACCGCGAACTGGCTGGTCACCCACGCAATACCTGCTCGATTGCAATCCTACACACAGTACTCAGTTGTGCTCTCCTTCACAAAATTAACGTTGTGCAATGCTGATGCAAATTAAACTCAGCCATCATAATAACGACGTTCTACTCTAGACGTCCGCTCAGCTCGGCGGCTGTCTAAAGAGTGCCCGTTAGTGGCTGACAAGCCAATACCACCACCGCGTGTTCTCAAAATGGCAGTAGACAATTTGCACGGTGCTAACATCTTCAACTTTCGAGTACACCCAATCTAGTTCCGGTTTGACATTTATAATTATGTTAATACCAAAAATCAAAACTACAAAACCGACAGAATCGTTGAAAGGTGATGTATCGTCGAAAAGGTCTCTCAAAAATATTATGGGTCCGCTCAGATATTTTTTTGATTTAGGGCTCTTTGCAAAATATTTGGCTTTGAAACGCTAATTTTGGTTAAAATCAAGTGCCCAACCCCCCCCCCCCCCCCAAGCTAAATAATTGTAGTTGGACCTGGGAAAAATTTACAAAAATAGGTTATACTAGCTGACCCGGCAAACTTCGTACCGCCTAACAAACGATTTTTTTTCTAAAACAAAAGTAGCCTAAGTTACTCCTTGTTACATCAGCTATCTGCCAGTGAAAGTCCCGTCTAAATCGGTCCAGCTATTTGAGAGATTAGCCGGAACAAACAGACAGACAGACAGACAAACAAAAATTGTGAAAAATGTTGTTTTGGTAGGTATATGTACCATGTATACATCCAAATGCACTTGGTAAAAGCGGTTATTTTAATATTACAAAGAGACACTCCAATTTTATTTATTTGCATAGATATGTAGATGGCGAATTTACAAGTAAAACTATCAGGGCTGTGTTAGCGTAAGTAGTTATGGAGTAATGGTCGATAAACTCACAACGTCGCAACCCTACATTGTGCGTGGCCTGACATGCACTTGACCGCTTTTATTGTTATTTTCACAAGAAGAGCTGTTTGCAACGCCCTCATACACTACTAGACTAACTACGCTAAGAATGCAGTGATGCCGAGAATTTTACATAATTTCAATAAAAAGGGTTGTTGACCCTTTTGTCGGTTCTAAACAGAGATTTCTTAACGAGATCAAATCGAAATTTCTGGACACTTCTTAGTTTTACCTAAATAGAAACTTGTAACTTTTTTACTTATTTTTGTTTTGTTTGGTGTAATAATCTCTTAATTAACACCTTCAGTATGATCTACCTTTAAAAAAATAGGTATGCCTGTCTTAATTCTATCTATTGTACTTAACTATTTCTTTTTTTTATATATAATTTGGATTGTAACCATTTCTGACCGAACGGTATAATTTAATCGTTTATTTGTAATTAAAGGGTAGTTATTGGCCTAATATGTGGTTTAATTGTAAGTATTCACTATATTGTAGTGGATGTTACTTTACCAAATAAATAAAAATAAAATAAAATAAAAAAAGAAGAGTTATACCTTTCCTTCAAGGCCAACGATGCTAACAATTTCTCTAGAGAGAGATTCACTAGTGTCTCATGTCTAAGCGACGGTGACAACTTACCAACAGGTGCCCCATCTGCATTCATCAGCACTTAAAATCATAAAAATGCTATTAGCAAACTAAGACGATATAGTAGAACAATTGATTGCCAGAGAGATCAGTAGCTCGAGCACGAATATTTGCGAGAAAGTATTCGTATGGTTAACGTAAGCAATTTGTATGGCATTTTTTCAAAAGCGCCCCTATCGTACGTAAATGGTACTAAAATGCCATACAAATTTGACAAATTGCTTACGTTAACCATACGAATACTTTCTCGCAAATATTCGTGCTCGAGCTACAGTAATAAGAACACAAACTCTGCATTTTGGGTTTTCATTACATTTACGAAACAGTTACAATTACAAATGAATGGGTTTCAAATCTTGCAACGAAACTTGAAGTGGGGTAAGACCGATATTGAGATTACTTACGATGTTGCTAAGCTGGGCTGTTCGTGACGGTTAATCCGTGCTCCACACGTTAGAGCAAATATTTAATTTGGCAAATGGATTGCGTTCGGTGGTTTATTCAAATATTCGATGAGCAAAAAGTAAAATACCCAACTGTTTCTTCTTCTATTTCTCTCTCACTCGCTCATTTTATCTGAACTACAGATAGCCACGTTCACGTTGTGTGGGTTGGTTTTCTACATCTGTGGAATTTTGGAAATTGTAAATTGATACTAAAATCTATTTTAAACCTAAAAAACTACATAATTATTGTATTTTTTTTTATGGAAATAGCCGGCAAACGAGCTGACGATCCACCTAAGGTAAGCAGCATTCGTCGCCCATGAACATCAGCAACACCAAAGGCATCACTGATGCGTTGCCGGCCAGGAAAGAGAGAAAGAACAAGAGAAAAAGAAAGAAAGAACTGGCTCTCAAGCCCCCAGCCGGAACACGACTAGTCGTTTGGCGGCTGACTCAATAATAAAAATATTCAATTTATTATTTAACTTATTCTTTTGTTACAGTTTTATTCGTACTCACAGTACAGATTGATGTTATTATAAGCCATAAATAGAATGTTTCTTTCGCTTCGGATTTGTTTATTTTTTTGTTGTCGCAATAAAATTTATATCATTGGTAAAGATAAGTTGCCTTGCGTTGATTTACGGTCCCCATCATGGTGAAGCGACCCGTGCAATCGGCCAGTTAATGCCGCACATTACTGAAAGGTACAAAATGAGTTGACAACGAGTTATATCGTACCTTTTCTGACCCTTCGTTCATTGTGAACATCGCTTACTCATAACTCTAACGTTTGGAAATCAAATGACCCAACTGAATACTAACGAAGGGATTGACCCTAAAGTTAGTTCCGGCTTCGAACAAAACACACGCAGAGTTCAGGGCACATGCATGAACTCTCAAGGCGATTTCTTGATTGCTAAGATTTAGTACAATCACTAAGTCGTGTTGTAAACAAGGACTGGGATTAGTAACTCTTACTGGCCTTTGGGTGACACCAGGATTTTAGTCATGGTTGATAACTGACCCTCCTCCAATTACCTTTTACGTTGCGTAATAAAATAAGTTACGAGGCCCGTGCCTTGAAGAGACATTCATGAGCTGCAGCCAAGCTTCAAACGTTCAATAGAAACCGCGCCTTCATAAAAAACATATGTAGATTGGCATGGTAATCTTTATTGATATCGATAAGATATCGGTGTTGCTTTTCGCGGCATCTATCAGCGTCCAACATAAAAACAAGCAATACAAATATTATCTATACGTCATCTTCTGCACTCTGCCGGCCTTACCTTTAATAAGATTTTATTTTGGATAGTTTTTATCAGACTACGGCGAAACCAAAAGAAGGGTTTGATTCCAGTTAATAGTTTTTGAAGTAATGTGTTATTATTATAAACACTGTTATTTGGTGCTCTGGCAGGTAATACGGTTTACCCTTAATAAAACCTATGTTGACGTCACGGGACGGCAATCATGCCGTTCTCGTACCTCCAACCCATCTATCACGAGATTATGCGGTTTATCGAGTCCGGAGTTCATTCGAGGTTACGTTTAAGGTTGTCAACATTGACATAAATAATATTTTTATTGAATTTTTGAATTTTATTAACAGATTCTTCCATCTGAATAAAAATAAAAAATTCCAATCTGTTTCTGTGCAAGTACAAGTAAGTTGAAGTACCTACTTGTTTGAAGTGTTTGAGAAATTTTATCAACTGAACTACTGGCCGCATTCAAAATTGCTTAGTACTGTTAATCACAATTTATAGTTTTTTTACCGAGACCTAAAATTAATATAAACACTTTATATGACGGTTGATAACCCTGACCCGTCACCTGAACAAACTATTGTAGCACCGAGGAATTAATTGTATCGATTCAACTGTTATTGACCAATAATGAAACCATACACTCTCAACTCAATACATATATTTGCTCAAAGACCAATTATTAAACATACAAACATACAACTCATTAAACATACAAACAGCTCACAACGCGTTGTACAGATTAAAACATCCACATAAATTGATACAGATAACGTTCCATTATATTAAAAAATAACCGACTTCAAAAAAAGTCTTCGAAGATTCAAATATTTCTCATAAGTTTTAGAATCGTACAAAAAGAACATTCTTCCGTATCCATATGCCATTATTTTAACTTTTTGCTCTTTTTTACATTTGGTCAGTAGATTTTTAAAAGCAGTGATAGCCTAGCGATTAGAATGTTGGTCTCTCGAACGAAGGGGCCCGAGTTCAAATCCTGGCACGCACCTCTGATTTTCAAATATTATGTGCGTATTAAATAGAAGTTAATTATCACTTGCTTCGGTAAAGGAAAACATTGTGAGGAAACCTGCACACCGGAGAGTTCTGCATAAAGTTCTCAAAGGTGTGTGAAGTCTACCAATCCGCACTTGGCCAGCGTGGTAGACTATGGCCTGTACCCCTCACATTGTGAGAGGAGACCCCGAGCCCAGCAGTGGGACAATTAGATATGGGTTGTTGCTTGCAGTGGATTTTGCAGAGATATAAAATCATTGGGACTGTTACCTTTACGGTAAATCTACTCAACAGAGGTTAAAAGCTTTGCCTTGTGAAGTATTTCATCTTCAATATTTGCTTACCCGAGTACCTGTGCGATATTCCATCAGCTATTTTGTATGCAACCGCAAACAAGGGTAATTTATCGGGCAGAGGATATGAAAATGAAATGGAAAAATAAATCGATATTCAGTTCTAATAATGATCATGGCTGAACTGCAATGATGTGGTGACTCTTGACACAGTGATAGTTGCAGGTCGAGTTTTTTCGCGCATTCTATAATCTATAGTAGGTAAACACCAAAACTATAGCTATTTGACTGATTGAATTGCAACTTACTACTCCACTTATAATAGGAATGTATCTGATAAGCTGTGTAAAATACTCTACCAAAGTTTAATAGTAAAATTCGGTATGGTAGCGCTCACTCATTAATTTTATTTAATCCTTTGGGGATTACAATTGTATCAATATCATGATCAGATTTATTACCACTACTGACTTTGCAGACATTAGTCTTCTAGCCAACTGCGGACCGTCCCCAAAGTTTATTAACCTAATACAAATTAATTAATTTCGAGAAACTGTTGCGTTAGCACTCATTTTTACAAAAACTTTAATCAGGAACCTTTAACACATATATTTTTTTATTTGTGAAATAACTGAAATAAACATACATTAAAAACCACATTGAAGTCGGTTAAGCAATTTCTGAGATAAGAAGACAAATGCACAGATATACTAAAATTGTAAAAATTATTGTTATAAGATTTGCTGCGTTAAAAATGGCATCAATAGTTGCTTTTTCACATATCTTTTATATACAGACAGCGATCATATGTTAATGATAATATGATATCAAATTTTATAAATGATCGCTGCGTCGTTAAGGTACGATAACGTTTATCGACACAAAAGGAATCTGTTTTGTCATGAGTGACATCGATAACACAAATAGATAAAAATACACATGTCGCGACCCGATACCCACACCGAGAACACAGAATCGAACCCAGGACACTTCGAATCATACCATTATGATTTTCGATTAAGATTGTCGCTGTACTGTTTGTTTGTAAAACTCAGAACTTCCTCCATCCAATTGAGTTCCGCGATATTCTATTACTGTATCAGTTCAACGGACAAGAATAGAAAAGTGCTAAAAATTCTTCAGAACTTCTCTATAAAATGCTATAAATCAATCATCATACTGATAATAATAACATGATTTGTTACTCGCGAGTCGATTCATAACATGATTTATTAAAGAGAGAATCCCTCGGCCAGTCTCATTGTACATACTTTGTAAACACTTACTACTTACTGAGTACTCATTGTTAACACTTTTAAATAAATGCTTAAACGCTAAAACAGTCTCAGATCTGATGCCAGAAGCCATCATCGTAATCGCTGACTCCCGTTATGACGGGAGATATACTACACTATTGAGCGAGTATTATAGGTAACATTTATGATTTATTATATGCTACATATAAATATGCTACATTATCAAACGCTGAAAACATTGTTTGTTTTAGAATCTCTAGAACAGCTGTCAGTCGGATTTGAAAAAATGTTTTTGTATATAATATATATTTTTGTTATATTTGAGGAGAGTACGCTTATCACAACTTAGGTACGGAGTAGGAACGCGACGGTGGGTTAGTACTAAGTACATACTAAAGTATAGGTAGCATATAATTTAGGTATAACAAGTAAATATTCTCGCTTTCTTTCTTATTTGTAACTAGCTGACCCGGCGAACTTCGTTTCGCCTAACAAACTGATTTTTTTCTGAAATAAAAGTAGCCTAAGTTACTCCTTGTTTCATTAGCTATCTATCTAGTGAAAGTCCCGTCAAAATCGGTCCAGCCACTTCAGAGATTAGCAGGAACAAACATACAGACAGACAGACAAAAATTGTAAAAAATATTATTTTGGTATAATTATGTACCTTGTACACATCCAAATGCACTTAGTAAAAAGCAGTTATTTTAATGTTACAAACAGACACTCCAATTTTATTTATTTGTTTAGATTATGTTTAGTATAAAATCATTATTTTGTTACAATAAATATATCTTTTGTATTGTATAGTAACATATTACTTATATTATAATATATCAATGAAGTTTATAACGTATAACTGGTATATTGACTCGACATTTACAATGAATGAAAAAATATTAAGTATTCTTTGGAATATTACTTGAATTTATTTATTGTACCAAATTAGGACTTCAGTTGACAATCTTGGCGTCTTTATCAAAGTCGTAGACGTCGGAATTGACAATTATTTCCATGAATACGTAACTAACTACACTCCACATTTCATTTCAATAAAATACATATATTACCAACATTACCCTGCTCTCATATACATATTACATATCAGAGACCCTCCGAGTGTAAGATAAGAAGAGAAAAAACAAAACTTTGCCTAACCTAATGATAAACTCGGGCGCAGAATACTAAATAGCTTTTCTCCTAAATCAATATCACGTTTCCACATACTAAGTTACTTTGAGTGTTAGATTACAAAGGTTGGCATAATTTCTTGTGAGAACACGCTACTAATATCATTATGCCTGAAAGGAAAAAGAATCATGGAATAACAGAATTAATCAATCTAGAGGGTCGGTAGTGCCTTTTTAAAGACGAGCGACACTACCTACTTTTTACGGTTCTGAAGTAAAATCGGAACCATTATATGTTAGCAATAGGTTATGTTCTTCATAAAACTGTTCTTATAAACACGTGTTCATGGCGATGCACGTTTGTTAACTTGAATCCGAATAGGTGGTATTATATTACAGATAAATTATTAGCAACTAATCATAGCACACTGCACGACTGCACAGCTCAAAGCAAGAGCAGTTAATGAATGCTTCTTCGCCTTGCTTCTTGGCGGGGAAGTCTCGGCCGGAACGCCCCTCTTTTTCTTCAACTGTCAAAGGGCACCACAATCACTATGTTAAAGTAGTTCTCGTCGGTAATCACAGATGGCAATACAGGCAGTACAAACTGCCGGTACTTAAGATTGCCAACATATAGTTTCGTCATGTCCGTCCGTCTGTCCGTCTGTCCATCCGTCTCTCCGAAAAGCTGTAATTTTTCAAGGATATAAGTACATTTATTAAAACTCCAGAATTGTAGAATAAAATATTGAAACACATTTTTTTAGAGTACCTCTCCTACAGGTAACATGAGGTTGATCTTTTTATTCGTCGCGTACCCTATAGTGTGGGGTATCGTTGAAAAGATCTTTCAAAAACATTATGGGTCTTCTAAGACCATTTTTGGAATCAGGGACCCGTTTGCGAAATATTTGGCTTTAAAGTGCTAATTTTGGTTAGAGTCAAGTGTCTCCCTGCCTGCTAAACGGTTGGAGTTGTACAAGTGAATTTTTTTTCAAAAATAAGTTAAATGAACTTACAAGGAAAACTATCACGGCTATTTTAGCATATTTAAGTAGGTGATGAGTAATACTCGATAAACTTTCTACTTCGGAACCCTACATTGCGCATGACTTGACACGCATTTGCCCGGTTTTCTTGAAGTGTTTTTAATTCTTCAAGGCCAGGAATTCACCTAAAACTCCCATGGTTTTGTACATGTCATATGCAAGTAGCATTTTATTCTCTTTAAGAGTTCAAATTTAGTTCACTGGTGAACTTAAAGCATTTATACACTTTTATTTTAGGTCACCCGTGATCCATTAGCTGTATTAATTTTAGCCGTATTGGGGGGTTAAAATACTAACCCCAATCCCACGCCGGATGGGTGTCGTAAGACGCAACTAAATCCGGCCCGCTGCTGGAAGGGCCCCTCGAAGGATTGTATTGGTAATATTGATTTTAATTGTTAATTGACACCATTATTACTATTATTATTTCTCCACGGGGTTTATTGAAATGTATATAATAAATATTTTAGGTTATGATACAACAAAATGGTACAAATGTTATACAGCTATGTGAACTATGTTATACAGCTATGTGAACCAATGTAACTACAAATTAATGTTGTGATCTCTAAAATGGTTCACATGTGTACCAACACTATATTGCCAATTTCTGTAATTTGATCTGGCGTGAACTATCAAAATTCATCCTCACACTACCTGTAGCGGAGGTATCGTGAAAAAAAAAATATTTTGCAATATTTTACTCTACGATTTTGGAGTTTTAATATATATAGTATGTATATCCATGCCAAATTACAGCTTTCTAGCACTAGGAGCCTCGGCGCTTTGCTTCGAACGGACATGATGAAACTATAACGGCACTATTTCGGAACCCTAAAAACAGTTAAAGATTACTTCACATCCCAGTCCAAGGCAAATTAATAAATAGTTCTTTAGATCACTCGCCTGCATCATCTCATATGTGAGCTACTTACAAAAAAAAAATCGATGAATTCCTGAGCAATTATTTACCGATTCTGCAGAATATTAACTTAGCTTGGACATTAAAATATTAATGTTTCGTTCATAACGTCGGTAATTGCGAACCGGATGACGCCAGTCACGGCGTGAATCACAACGTTATGAAAAGGCCACTCCAGTGTTATAATTTTGAAATAAATTGCAATTTTCCAACGTTTTATTCCTCGTAGTACTCTTTGAAGCATTTCATTTATGCTGTGACATTCTCAACTGCTGCGCTGTGATTTACATGGTCTTTGTCGTCAAAGTCGCTTTGTAAAAGTGATATCCATGTGCTTATACTCGTAGTATAATGTTGGAGTGTACTCTGGCGGTATAATTGTCTGACGCAATTAGAAGTTGGACTAAATTTTCACGAGCGCTTTCATGCTCTTGAGGGCACATCAAATCACCTGTGTTGTTGATGCGAGATTATTATCGTTTTGCGCTGTCGGAGATATTGCCATAGGCCGAGGTGTTATTTATGTGGAAGTTTTATAAATAACTATCTATTCAAAATTTTTTGGTGTAAACTTTCTGAATTTTAAGTAATTTAGTTAATTAACTTGATTGTGTATCCACTTTTGTTACGAGAGAGTGAATCCTAGCTTCTCATAACACAGGGAATCCTAGTGTGGGAGCTAGTGCACTGAAATTGTGTGTAATGGTTGCTGAATAAATAATTTTTCATGTTTTTTCATTTTTTTTATATTCAAACTGCATATAAATATACAAATGAGACTTGGTCAAGTTGCAGGGGCATAGTGGAGTTTTAAATGAATGCTCGGCAATATTGGCAATATTTTCAAGCACTCCAAGCTTAAGAAAACACTTTAAGGGCTTGTTTCACAATCTTCAAGTAAGTCCGAAGTAAGCTATTCGTTGGTTAAGTTGACATTTCGTGTATGTAAAATGACACTTTAACGTCACTTTAACCGGCGAATAGCTTATTCAGGACTCTACTTGAAGATTGTGAAACAAGCCCTAAGACAACGTTTTCCTTTTTGTAATTTAGTAACAAAATCCTTATAATTTAAATTGACACTTTCGTTATTAATATATCATCTCTTTCAACTTTTCAAACGGCAACCTTTAGCTCTTTAGCCGAACCAATTATAACAAAGCGAATGAAAAATCGCTTGCTTTTTATAAAGTAACAAAAAGGTTCGCGTATAAAAGAATGGGCCTATTAGTCAGTGTCACTGATGGACGCTGAACGGGATACGAATTAACTGCTTAAAGATAGGTTAAACCATCAATTGGAACGCTTGAAACATTTTTAGGGTTGCGAAACAAAATAAATTTGTTCATCAACGTGTTGTAGATCAACGTTTTGTAGATTAACGTAATGGTACACGAGTAACATCACCATCGCCATGTATGTGAACTCATTGCCTCTTGTTGATTGACTCCTAAAAAGCACAACCGGAATAGACAAAAAAGACTTTGGAGAGAAGTCTCTCGCTCTGACTGTCTGCTACTTTTTTATGGAAATAGCCGGTAAGCGATCCACCTGATGTAAGTGGCTATCGTCGCCCATGGTCATCAGCAACACCAAAGGCATCACTGATGTGTTGCCGGCCAAGAAAGAGAAGAAGAAGAAAAAGAAAGAACTGGCTCTCAAGCCATACTGCTAAAAACTAAAAACATTTCATTTAACCCCGAGGGGAAGATGACTTTAATACTTCAAACAATGGCATCTCACAACACCATATTTGTTTTTTTTTTAATTTAACTTATCTAAGAACACTTGAGTTATCAAGACGAATCTAAAGATATCTTAATTTTATAAATTGGTCCAGCGATTTAGAAGATATGAGGTAATAAAGAACATTACATGCATGCATATAAGATACGCGCAAAAAACATAACCCTTCCTCGGCAGTCGGGTAAAAAGTAAACAAAATTGGTTGTTAAAATTGCAACATCACACATGGTTTTCCGAAACACTGGTTCAGCATGTCATTCGCTTGCTTCCCGGCAACGCGATTCAGCTTTTTCTTGAGCTCTTGACAAAATCCTTTTATGTTAGAAAAATGACGTGCATATTTTTCCGCACGTAATACCGTAGTCACACATTTTGAAGGTGTCAGGTGGCGTGAATGCTAACAGTTTAACATAAAAGATTTTGCAAATCAAGTTTGTATCAATATTGTATCAAGTTACAAATTTATTAAAATGAGCCTGCTGCAATAAATAATAAATAATAAATAATAAATAATAAATAATAAATAATAAATAATAAATAATAAATAATAAATAATAAATAATAAATAATAAATAATAAATAATAAATAATAAATAATAAACAATAAATAATAAATAATAAATAATAAATAATATATAATAAATAATAAATAATAAATAATAAACAATAAATAATAAACAATAAATAATAAATAATAAATAATAAATAATAAATAATAAATAATAAATAATAAATAATAAATAATAAATAATAAATAATAAATAATAAATAATAAATAATAAATAATAAATAATAAATAATAAATAATAAATAATAAATAATAAATAATAAATAATAACGCTTCACACTTCACACTCATAGCCCCACACTAGGATTCCCTGTGTCGTGGGTGCCATAGACAACACACTAGACAAGGACATTCACACCCAGACCGAGAACAGAAATTCAAACTCATCACATGACACATCATCATACATTATTCAATTTTTCTCCTCGCTGGGAATCGAATACAGGACCCTTGGTGCGGCGATCCGGCATGGTAACCATTGCGCCACACGGGTCGTCGTCAGTAAGTGTGCTGGAGTATCTGAAGAGTTATTTCTTTCTTGTTTTCAATATCTGGAGATATCCTACTATTGACAATAAATGTGAATCAGAATTATTACCTACCATAAATGTTATGCTTACCAACATTCAATAAATAGTTGTCCAAACTATGAATATTCTAAGGACCGTAAAGTGATTTAAAAGTGTTCTGTTAGTTCTACGCTGGGACAACAGCTAAACACACAACTCTTGATGTGTTTTTGTTTTGTTGTTGTTGTTTAGTTGTTTTGTTGCTAAATTTTCCCACAATTGTTTCAGCAGCAATTTTAGACCAAGGCTCTTAAAAGTTATTCTGTTTTAGAATTTACCTCAAAGTTTAAGTTTTGAAACCGCTTCATAACTTTGTGTTAAATAGTTTTGTTATGATACGAGTATCTCTTTTGAGTGGGTTACACGTAGTCAACTAGTACCACAGGGTTTCGGTCATCGAGGAAAATATTATATATTCGATTACAGGAGATAGTTGTATTAATAACCACTAATGGCAAACATTATTGAGAACTTTCCTGGATTTAACATCACAATAAACTAGTGGATGAGTTATTGCTATTCAACTGCGAGGCCATGTCGACTATGGCATGAGAACGCCCGACAGTTATTGGCCACTCCATTCATTGAGCTTCTTTGAGAGACCTCTGCCCTGCAGAGCATCGTAAATCATTTAAAGCCAGTCCGACGGACTTTGCACAACATACGAACAAAGTGCTTTAGCAATTTCACTGCGTCATTCATAAGTTATATTGCAAACTACAGACAATAAGTAGTCTGCGTTGTTTCACGTCCGATTTTAATGTCTTTAATACCAGAGCACTCTTTGTATGCTCTCATAAAGTTAATGCGCTTAACTATCTCGCTAATACTTACAATCAGCAAGGCTATTCTGTTTTGTAACTCGACAGCGGAATCCGCGATGAGTGTCAAAATCCTATCTTTAGTCGTTTAAAGTTTGACACTCATCGCGGATTCCGCTGTCGAGTTACAACACAGAATAGCCTTACAGGTGAGATTTTATAATGATCATAATTTTAGGAGTTTCTGCGATGGAATAAGGTTACAAATCCATTCAGTTTTGCAACAAGCATTGACTTATATTATATGGACGCGCTGTTTCTAAGGAATTTCGTGTCACGCTTTCGTGCCACAGAGAACTCAATCACAGAGTCAATATGCGCCCAGTGTTGCCAGCACCCTACTCCGAAAGAGATCATGGATACATTACTATAACTGGACATATACCATGAATATATTACTCTGTCTGGATTACTTTGTAGAGGTACCTGAGGATTAATTACGTCATAACGGAATGACCATTGTGTTCATCCATTCATTGTGTTATCTGTAATCCCAGGATATATCATTCAGCTGTGTTAAATTTTTTTTATAAGTGTTGTGCACTTAAAATAAAAGAAATGTACCGTAATAAATTACATTGTTTCATTTCATTATCACCTTCAACATCCGTTTTCATGACGTAAGGACAATTTTGAAGAAATTATAATAAAATGTGTTAATACAATAATATATTTTTTTACCACCAGAAAAATTATTAGAAAACATTTGGAAAATAGGACATAACACCCCACAATTATGAAGGATAATCTCAATCCGGTCTGCGATTGGTCAAATAGTCATTCCGTTGTGACGTCATCTGTCTTCAAGTACCTCGAAGTTATGTATCCAGTTAAAAGTTATAATTATATCCATGGCGACAATCATACGATTTATGCCTTTTTCCAGTTCATCTCGGAGTGACTACTATATATTTTTTTAACATCGTAAGTAAACATTAATAATTTAAATATGTATTTGTATGCATTGTTAGAAAATTATGTACGAGTATAATAGGTTCATGATATAATTATTATAGGTTCATAGATTTATCAATAGATGGCGCACATTATAATTACCTATGTCCCGATATTTCTACATTTATAATTTTGTATGTTATTATGTAAATTTATATTATAACTAGCTGCCCGGACAGACTTCGTTCTATCAAAAAAAATTGCAATAAAATAATATTGCGACTATACATTGAGATGTAAGCTATCCTATCTTTCAAGTTGGATCAAACTGCACACGGTGTGCAAAGGGCAATGAACCTAGTTGGCATACCTACAAGTCCGCAATTTTGAAAAAACCTCGATTCGGCGGCCAGTGATGTAAAATATATCAATCGATAGAATAAATGATTATGATCAAAAAGTATTCAGTGATGAAATGTCGTAAGTGGTATACTTTCTGAGATATTTGAGTTCAAACCCGTAGAAAAATGAAGTAAAAAACTTTTTTTCGGCGGATATTGATAAAACATGTGTCAATCGATAGACTAAGTAATTACGATCAAAAAGTATTCAGTGATAAAATGTCGTAAGTGATATACTTTCTGAGATATTTGAGTTCAAACCCGTAGAAAAATAAAACATTGGTAATTGTCTTTTTTATTTATTAGTGGATCAACACTATAACTATATACATATAAAATATCACAATATCATTAACAAAACTAAATAAATACATATTTATTCATATTTACATATATACATATTATATTATATATTAAATACATAAATATTTATAACTACGTATATAACATGTGGTTGAAGACCACGGGCGAGGACATTTTAATTGCTTCAGGTAGTGCTGCCGGACGTGATTCTTGAAGGAACTTTTGGTAGTTTTTTGATGTCTACAAGCAAGGAGTTCCAGAACAGTATTGCAAAGGAATTCCCGAAATAAGCAGTGCTATGGGTTTCCTTTAAATAAACAGGAGAAGACACGTTATTCAAAATAGCATAAAATGTTGAGAGAATTCTGAAGTTTCACCTGTGTCGAATTGGTAGCCATTTAAGTTAGGAATCAAACTGGGAAATGTGGTCATACTTACGTAAGCTGAAGATAGGTATATCGAAGTTTTTTTACTTTATTTTCCTACAGTTTTGAAATCAAATATCTCAGAAAGTATATAACTTACGACATTGTATCACTTAATACTTTTTGATCGTAATCACTTAGTTTATCGATTGACACATATTTTATCAATATCCGCCGAAACAAAGTTTTTTACTTTATTTTTCTACGGGTTTGAACTCAAATATCTCAGAAAGTATACCACTTACGAGATTTCATCACTGTAAAATTTTGATCGTAATCATTTACTCTATCGATTGACACATGTTTCATCACTGGCCGCCGAATCGAGGTTTTTTCAAAATGGCGGACTTGTAGGTATGCCAGGTTCCATACAAAAATGTTGGAAGCCCTTTGATTAAAATCGGTTAAGTAGTTTAGGAGTCTATCGCGGACAAACAACGTGACACGTAATTTATATATATAAAGATAAGAAGATTTTATTTTAATTTATAGTTTTACTTATTACTTTTCTTTCAATTTCGTTTTGTAGACCGCCATCTAAAACTAATTAAACTTTTAGTACCTACATTAAATGAATCGTACTATTTTTTTTCTGGAGCCATCTTAGGAAATACGACTTTTATTTACCCACCGTACGATCTCTCACTCCGCGACGTCTGGCAACCCTGTTCCGTAGTGATTAAGTACTCTGTGTTCGTTCTGTCAAGTTTGGTTCAAGATGTCGGTATTAAATATTTGACACTAAATAATTTTTAAGACTGTAAATAAAAATATAGTTACTTACCAATTATGATTAAATAAAGTGAAATAAAGTTCAAACGTAAATAATGAGAACGTTTTAACTGTGCTCAATAAACAATAATACGTTATTAAGTGTTTTTGAACAGTCGGAGTTTTTCTAACGTGACATTTACTTGTGTAGCTTGCTCGCAGCCGACTAAAGTGACCTAAACTGAGTTGGCCCCAGTTGGGGTCAACACAGGTGAACAAAATGTAAGTACTGAACAGCCTGTCTATATAATATAAGTCAATGGCAACAAGTAATTATTTTGTGTATCCAAAAACTCTATAAAAATAATAAAAAAATACTATAGATGAGAAGGTAATGCTTCCCATACAAAGTAAATACCCAGTAGAGCCTTATTTGAAAGGTAAGTAATTGAAAAGAAACGCCTCATTTATAAGTACGTACCCTGCGTTTCATAGATTAGGTTAGTACGTAAACCTTATTACATGGTCTGTACTGGATTTAAACCCAGAATCAAGTTTGATCTAACCCCAGCACTCAACAAATTACGCGAGCGCCTAACAATAATTTATCAGTATAAATAACCACGTTATAAGCCAAATGAATGGGCGCGTTACATGATACAACGTTACATGGAAGACAATCGTAAACGGTTCCGATTCAAAGTAACTACATTGTCGAACGCGATCTGGTGATTTCACAAAACGTGAGCATGAAAGGGTGCCTTCATGATACTGTCACTATTATGATATAATTCTTGACAAAAAATATACCGACTTCAAAATTAGGGACTCAAAAACTACTCATCAGATCTCGCTCAAATGGGAGCACACGACAAGCACCAGCTTTCAATTAAAAAAAGAATCACCAAAATCGGTTCACCCAGTCGAAAGTTCTGAGGTAACAAACATAAAAAAATACATTCGAATTGATTACCTCCTCCTTTTTTGAAGTCGGATAAAAAGAGTGCATATTAAAATTATACTTTTTAATTTTACAAAAGAGTATTTGGATTTTTTTAAGTACCTACTATTATTCGACGACCCCTGTGGCGCAATGGTTACCATGCCGGATCGCCGCACCAAGGGTTCTGGGTTCGATTCCCAGCGAGGCGGAAATTTGAATGATGAGTTTGAATTTCTGTTCTCGGTCTGGGTGTGAATGTCCTTGTCTAGTGTGTTGTCCATGGCACCCACGACACAGGGAATCCTAGTGTGGGGCTATGAGTGTGAAGCGTTATTTATTTATTTATTATTTATTTATTTATTTTATTTGTTAGTATTATTTATACATATGGATAAGTTAAGTTAGGGCGTAACAAATATTTTTATAATGTTTAACCTTGATTTTCTTATTTATCTCAAAAGAGATGGGGCATGTAGACACTACGTTTCGTATCTGTGTTAACTGTCATCAATACATTATAATAAAACTGTAACTAATCAATGAATCGATGTCTGTACATGGAAGTTATTAGTTGAGAAAAACATTTACTAGGGGAATTTATTAACGCAATAGATCTCATAACAATGATTTTAGAAATCTTGTATGTAGGTTTGTTCCGGCTATTCTCAGGAACGGGTAAACAAATCTACATGCGGTTTTCATTGATGTATTGTAATGAGCTTGGTTTAACATTTTGTTTCAATCGGTTCACAAATAAAAAGTTATGTCAATTTAAAGAATACCGTTTATACAATTCGAGTGTTGGCTTACCGAAGGGCTTACCGAAGTAAATTTTGGTAATATGACTGCGTTGACTTACGTAAAATTAAATAATGTACGATGTACAATTCAATGTACTGATCGTCAGCTGCCTAAACTGGGCGTAAGCCTGCTATATAGGCAACCGAACTCTCCCAAGGGTATCAATTTACTATAAGAAATTGTATTAGAGACATGGTAAGTACATAAACAATTTAAACAATAAATTATTTAAAAGAATGGCGTGAGAGAGAATGAGATAACAGATTTTTTTTTCCAAAGTATTCATCATTTTTACTTGACTATTTATCGTAAAATTTGTAGTCTGTTGCTCTCAATATCATTGTTTAAATACGCAAATTTATTCAGTTGATCGTGTTCAATTGTTTGTTAGTTTATTTAAAAGCAGCACAGTTGAAAGTTGTTTCAATCATCACGCCATAAACAGTTCAGTAACACAAATTATTATTAAATTTGCGATGTATTAATTATCCAACAGTAAAACAATAACGTTTGAATGATTGAACAAATATTAATATAATTTTATAATAAGAAAATTAATGTTTAATATCATTAATTAAGTTAATTCAATCAGGTAATATTATGATTGTATTTTTACTTACGGAAACTTAGGTTTTTAGGGTTCCGAAGAAAAATCTAAACATACTACGATACATTATTAATTACCATACATTATATAAGAAAACAGTTTTATCTACAATAGACCCCATTTACGAACATAATTCACCAACCCCATAATCACAATAATTATTATAAAACTTCATTATTATAATATTAATAAACCAAGTCACAATAGCCTGTTCATCAAACTGATTATTATTAAATTATCCTCCTCTGTAGGAGGAGCTGAGATCCAATCAAATTGACCACGAACCACATTGATCGAGGAATGTGTAATTACATTTTGTGATGTAATTTGATCTAGAATATTGGAATGGTGCTGGAGACTAGATCGTGATGTCCTGCTGTACGTGATAAACGACATAGCGAAGGGATTGATTGATTAGTTTCCATTGTACAGTGATGAGAGCATGGTATTATTCCACCATGATTATAGCAGTATTTACAGCTGAAAGTTAGTGTAGGTTTGGATACCATACAATAGTATAGTAGTATAGTAATAATAATACAGTAGTAGTCGCTAGTGAATTCTACACTTAATTAAATATAGCTTAGCATGTAACCGTTGAGCTATGAACTCTAATGTTAATAAGCTATGCAAATTCGTAACTAATTAGTACTTAACCATTAGCTGATGGTGTAATAAATGCAATCATGTTAAACGTAAAAACAGTGCTTCTAATCAATATAAATGCTACGTAATTAATTCAATGAATACTGTTTTGGATATGCAAATTTTACGAGTTGTATCCCAGCTGAATGACCGGAATAAAACAACTGCAAAAGAGAATTTGTAATTCTCTTAATTCAATGTCGGATGCCAACAAGAATAAATTGTAGCGAAAGAATTTATTTGGGAATCAAATTAATTTTTTATTTGCTTTTTTAATCAAATAAAGTTAGATATTCTGTACAGAGTTTTTATGGATCGCTACTGGTATAATTTTTTGTTTCCACCAAATTCAAAATAATAATTTGCTTCTGCTACCGTTTTGGAATGGTGAATAATATCAAAGAGAAGATGACGAAGACGTAGCACTATTTTGGTTGCTATGTTTCTCTACTGAACATGAGAATCTAAAGTGCCATCAAAAAAACCAAGGATTGGTGTAATTAAAGGATCTTAACTCACATTGTGAGTGGAGACCCCGAGCCCAGCAGTGGGATAATTATGGGTTGTTGCTTTGCTTTTTTTAAAGGATTTTAACTAACTTTCCGCACAATCTAGACTCTTACGTGAATTTTAAGCCTTTAAGAAAACAGAGAGCTAGTTAAATATATTTTCTTTACGATCATTTATTTTCATTGTTTCAGGTAACATCACCAACGCGGCCGATTTTCCAACGAACATGCAACACTAATCACTCAAAATGGAATCTACAGATGATGAATTCTATACCATATGCCTCAACTTAACCAGTGAAGACGCAAGCCTTGGTGGTGGATGCAACTATAGCGCTGAATATGAAAACGGAGAGCTGCTTGAGAAGGTGGTGTCAAGAGTTGTGCCTATCTTCTTCGGATTTATTGGAATCGTTGGTCTGGTTGGCAATGCTTTAGTAGTCCTCGTGGTTGCAGCGAATCCTGGAATGAGATCAACGACAAACCTCTTAATAATAAACCTAGCTGTAGCTGATCTACTCTTCGTCATATTCTGCGTTCCTTTCACCGCTACGGACTATGTGATGCCACGATGGCCTTTCGGTGACTGGTGGTGCAAAGTCGTCCAATACTTCATCGTTGTTACAGCACACGCTTCCGTTTACACATTAGTTTTGATGTCATTGGACAGATTCATGGCAGTGGTGCATCCTATAGCATCAATGTCGATAAGGACAGAGAAGAATGCGTTGCTAGCAATCGCCTGCATATGGGTTGTAATCCTTACTACAGCGATTCCTGTGGGTATCTGTCATGGAGAGAGAGAATACTCCTACTTCCATAGAAATCACTCCTCATGTGTCTTTCTCGAGGAGCAAGGTTACAGCAAGCTGGGATTCCAGATGTCCTTCTTCCTCTCTTCGTACGTGATACCGTTAGCGCTTATAAGCGTGCTGTACATGTGTATGCTGACGAGGCTATGGAAGAGTGCTCCGGGAGGCAGAGTGTCTGCAGAAAGCAGAAGAGGGAGAAAGAAGGTGACCAGAATGGTTGTGGTTGTCGTCGTCGTCTTTGCCGTATGCTGGTGTCCTATCCAGGTAAGAACTTTCAGTTTATAGAGAGGGTGAATTCGGTAAGCACAATTACGTAGAGAATAACCTTCATACGATATCTGCCTAGTTGGTAATCATCAGTAGGCAAAGTATAATGACCGTAGAACACCGGGGCTGTTCATAACATTATTTCATGCAAATACATGAAAATTACAATGATATGCCTCAATAATAATGATTATATTGGCTTTATAACGTTGGATTTCGGCGTATTAATGCCTATTTCACTACATTTATTTTTACTAAACAACGTTGAAACAATATTCTACACAAAATTAGCAATCTGATATATTCGGTTTCTCTAAAGGTGAGTTGGTAGCTCGGATCCAAACATGATACCGAAACCTAATGCATATAATAATGATAAGTAAACCTCAGAAACTCAGCAACATGAATAACTCTGCTCCTAAATTGAAATCAGAGACCGGCTAGAGTATTCATTGCGTATCAAGTTAGTAGGTAGGTAATACCGTTTGGGAATGTTTCATGAACGTGATCGAATCAGATCTCCATAATTTGTGGAATAAAAGTGATACTACAACAATTCAAATTGGTTTCTATGTCAATGGGTCCTATGTATAAGGGCCAAACCAACAATTAGGCAATTTTGAAATTTTTATTGTAAACGCATCTTATCGATGTTATTAATCAAGTGAAAAAAAGAAGTAAATTTAAAATATACGACTAATAAAAAATACACAAATTTCAATAAGATTTACAAACGTTTGATATTAATTATAATTTTTTTTTTATGCTTTTAGCAGGCAAACGAGCAGACGGGTCACCTGATGGTAAGTGATCACCGCCGCCCATGGACATTAGCAACACTGGGGGCGTCACCAACGCGTTGCCGGCCAAGAAAATGACGATAGACCCGCTTCTTGAAGGACCCCATATCATAGCTTAGGGGGAACACCGATGCAGGAAGTTTGTTCCACAGTTTACACGTACGAGGTAGAAAATTACGTGAGAACCGAACTGTGGACGAATGCCAAGTATCCAGGTGATGTTGGTGGAACCTGGAACCCCGTGATGTGCGGTGTCGAAAACTAACTGCAGGTATTAAGCCAAATAGTTCTTCAGAACATTCCCCATTGTACAGCCGGTAGAATACGCAGAGAGAGCCTACATCTCTCCTCAACTCGAGTGATTCTAGTCCGTCTGTAAGCATGGGATCGTCGACAAGACGAATAGCTCGCCGTTGAATTCGATTGAACGGATCCACTTGGCCAGCTGGGGCTCCAGCCCAAAGGTGGGAGCAGTACTCCATGTGTGGTCGAATTTGCGCCTTATAGAGCATCAACCTGTGCTTAGGCGTGAAGTACTGCTTAGCTCTATAAATATAGAAATGTCAAAATTAGATAATTAATTAGATACTAAAATAAAATAATTCATCCGTGACCACGATCCATGGAACTGGGTCGAAATATTGGAATACAAAATAAATATCGTGAGTACTCGTATTATCGTAAAATGTGTTAATTTTAAAATCTTGTAAAATTAGATAATTTTAGTCAAAGGATCCATTTTTTCTTCCATACAACCGTGGCCCAAACATGTACCTTGTGTACCTTGATGTATTTTGGTATAAAAAAATACGCTGAATTCAAAAATAAATAAATCAGAATTTATTATTCATTTGTACCACCCAAAATTATCGTTCAAAGATATAATTAAGTGGCAACACAATTATTGTTCATGGCAATACTATACTTTTAATGTTACGTATTTTATTCTCGGATTTAATAAAAAAGTAGGACTGATCGGCATATATAGGTGTAAAAAACATAGAAAGTGTTTTTTTTTACCAATTAATTAAGATCACATTAAAAATATATTCAATTATGTAAAATGCTGGCTAAAAGACCAGTAGCCAAGCCGATAAACAAATGTGAACTGTCATCCATGCCGCAATTGACATGTCATCGTCATATCATCGTCAATATGGCTGGCCGACGGAAAACGATCATTTTATTAGATACAAGATGATAAAATAATTCATATTTGTAGATTTTAGGAAATGTAAAGAACCGTCAACCTGCAATACAATGTCACTGTCACTTTGATAGTTGTCAAATCAGGACAACGCACGTTTTAATGAACGCAGTTTACGATATTTTGATAAAAAAAATTTCACGATTTAAATGCAATTTAATATATTTAGATTATAGATTCCATTTCTACACAATTTAAGATTTTTTTTGGTATAACTTGTACCTCGGTACATACTTGGGCCAAAAATTGAAGGTCTCCTTTGTCATTTTTCCAGAAAAAATTGTACATCATCATCATACTCGTAGTTGTACATCATCAGTGACGTATGAACTTTGGGAGTTTATTAAAAATTGCAGGTGTTTAGACAAAAGATAAATGTTCATGTACAATATGTCAATATTAGTAACCGCCCTTGCGTAGCTTCGGGAAAGCTATGACCTATTTTAATTACGTTTCGGGTAAACTGTTTAAGATTAACGTTAACAAACATATTGACAAAAATTCTAAAAGTTATTGTTAGGGGATCTACTTCCTTAATAAATATCCCACGAATAGTTTTTCTGAGACATCCTACTAACATGATAAATGTTAATGTCTGTTAAAGTTCATCTTTCGAGTAAAAACCACTGAATGGATTCTCATGAAATTTTACACATAGGTAAAGACGGGCACAGCCCCGCACAGCAATAATATTTAAAAAATATACAAAATATAGATACGTTATACCCTTACAAATCAACCAAAAAATCTGTTCCGACATGAGCTACAATACACACACGTTCATCTTTTGTTTCACTACACCGATCGATCACATTGGTATAATACACGAAGGCATTTTAACGCTGTATGTCAAATGTCAAGCACTTCTGACAACAACAAAAGCGTGCGTATCGTCTTGTATTGACAGAGCGAACTACACGCAGAACGGTCAATTGCCTGTTCTTACGTTCTTTATCGTCGGCGCGCTATTGACACTTTTACCTCTTTTTTACATTATAATATCATTGGGGCACAGGTGCGGGCAGACCGCTAGTCTTTCATAATTATACAGACATTTCTACCAACCTGTCTGCAGTTTCGGATATAAAGGGATAAAAACAGGCCAAGTGCGAGTCGGACTCGCATACGAAGGGTTCCGTACAATATCTATACAAGATTAGACACTATATTACAACTTTTTTGTAACCTGTCCCGGTGTAAATAAAAATAAAATATTTTTTTAAGTATTTGTTGTTATAGCGGCAACAGAAATACATCATCTGTGAAAATTTCAACTATCTAACTATCACGGTTCATGAGATACAGGACTGGAGACAGACAGACGGACAGTGGAGTCTTAGTAATAGGGTCCCGTTTTTACCCTTGGGTACGGAACCCTAAAAATTAACAAACATGACAATAATATAATAAATATTAAATACCTCATGGATTTGGCCATAGCAATGTAAAATAATATATTAATCTAATTTGGATATCCCGTTAATCCTGGTACAGTATTGAGATTTATATCAACGAGTGGCTCTTGGCAGCTGATTTATGAGTAAGTGTTACTTATATCGACCTACCCGCAATATATCTCACCAGTCGCCCAGCCTATTGGGTCGGATTACTCGTACAATTCTGTTTTCTCAATAAAATCCCTAAAATCCTTGTCTACACTCAACGTATTCGCGTATTTTATTTCTATATTTTTGTTGTTTCTTATTTTCGATATTCACTTTACGACGCACCGATTATAAACAGTCGAGGTGACTTAGTTTGTAATGACTTCATAATCATTTGAGTTTCCGAACATGTAAGGCTGTGTAGGAATGTGTAGCCGTACGATAGCACGAATGACTGAGCGTTATGGTGACTGAATGAATGAATGACTTATGATATGAATAATGATATCGAACGACAGCTGCACGGGAGATACCAGTTCTTTCTTTTTGAAGTAAAACTTCACGCACGCTTGACTTGAAGAGTAAGGTGAATGCGTGATGAGAGCGTTACGAAAAGTGTGATCGGGCGAGGCGAACGGAAGTTGAGAGGGAGATGTAAGTTAGTGAAGATAGAAAAAGAGAGTTACGTTTTGTACAATTACTGTAGGGGCAAGAGAGAGAGGTGCGAGAACACATTTTCTTTCTCTCTTTCTCTCATAGCCAGTTACGTTTCGTATATCTAAGACACAGTGCAGACCGATTGTCTGTATCACACTCTGGGAGCAAGAGAGAGCAGCGCGTGCGCACATTTTCTTTCTCTCTTCCTCTCATAGTCAGTGCATGAAATATATATCTATGTATATATCTCAGTCAGTAGTTCGTTTGCGAGTTTGCTAGCGTTACGCGATTTCTTGATTATTTCGTAATTTCATTTCGTTCTTGAACTATTTTATTTAATATTTTGTTCAATACATTAAATTATTCTAAGTTTAAGAAGCTTTACTTCAGTCACGTGGTACACTCGTTTTTTCGTCTCTATTTGTTGTTGCTCAATCAAGTCCATGGGTGACGATAGCCACTTACCGTCAGGTGGATCGTCAGCTCGTTTATGGGTATTTCCATCAAAAAGGTAAGCTTGTTACTAGACAAAGCAAAGCCAAGGATCTAGTTGCAAAGGAACAGGAACCCTTATAAATTCGTCATGTCTGTCTGTCTGTCTGTGTGTCAGTCCGTATGTTACAGCCACTTTTCTCCAAAACTATAAGAGCTATGCTGTTGAAACTTGGTAAGAATATGTATTCTGTAAACCGCGTTAAGATTATCACACAAAAATAGAAAAAAAAAACAATAAATTTTGGGGGTTCCCCATACATAGAACTGAAACTCAAAAAAAATTTTTTCATCAAACACATACGTGTTGATGACAAATGATATTGAGGTTTCTAATATAATTTTTTCTAAACTGAATAGTTTGCGCGAGAGACACTTCCAAAGTGGTAAAATGTGTCCCCCCCCCTGTAACTTCTAAAATAAGAGAATGATAATACTAAAAAATATATTATTATGATGTACGTTACTATTGCAAACTTTCAACGAAAATTGATTTGAACGAAATCTAGTAAGTAGTTTTTTTTAATACGTCATAAATCGTAAAACGCAAAAAACATCGATCAAAGTTACAACGAACTACAAGAACTTTTATATTATGTTACTTGCTGCTACGGAACCCTTCATGGGCGAGTCCGACTCGCACTTGGCCGCTTTTTTTCTTGCTATAATTTCTGCAATGTTCTCAAATTAGCGACTGTATTACGATGTAAATAATTTTACAATGCAATTACACCACAAAAATTGTTCCAAAATGCGGTTCCAATCCGCTTAAACGCTTTGTTAATTTATTATATTCTGTATAGGCATTCCATAAGGTTAAAACATCGTGACATCACACGCTCACGAAATTTTAACGTTGTATTATTATGACACATAAATTATTCCAAAACATTAGAGCCATACGCGGCGTATTTTGAACGAACATAGGCTTTTAATCCTATCGCTTCCCACGCCAGACGATATTGTATGTAGATCCTTCTTCTTACAAGAGATTTGTGCTTTATAAATAAAAATTATATCGCAATAATTATCCAAGACTAGAGAACAAATTATTCTCAACTGTTTCTTTACCAGCTGGGCTCGATCCTTCGTCATAATCTCTTTCATCCCAAGTTACATTTATATAAATGAGGCTTGTAAAACTGAAACGCGTAGTTAGCAGATAATATTTAATTTTATCTTAATAATTTTATCCTTACTTACGCTTTCTTGATGATTTCCACTGCAAGTCACCGTGGGCGTGTTACCTTCGTTATTATTATAATGTATGTTAATGAGAATAATGTCTGTTTTCTGATAACTTGTATTGAAGTATTAACATTATGCTTTCTCTTAGCGTTGGAAAATAATTTTAGTTCCATGTCTATACATCAGAGATATTTTACAAAACCTGTACACCCTTATTAATAAAAATCGCTTAATCCAAGCATCATCTGAAGCTACACTTGGACTAGTTAATTCTGGAATAACTAAGTAATAACTTCGTAATTGCAATGTTATTAATAAATATGGAGTAACCTCGAACTAACAATACATTTCTTAGTCCGGTTTCAGCGAGTAAAATATGGCAACCTTTGTAATTTAAAAGTAAAAAGAGTGAGTCAGTGAATGACTTCATGCATTAAAATGACAGTGACAACAATATTTTGGGATTGACAACTTCAAACGACGTGATCAGCTTTCAATTTCAAGCGCCTAACTTCGTTCCTCGCAGTTTGTTTCATGCTAAGTATGGTTACTTGTTAAATTTAAAATTGATTTACATGAACCAAAAACGTGCTCGCTCAGTTAACTGGGATGAAGAAGAAAAGGTCAAAGAAAATATCAATGTGAATGACGTTTAGTTAGAACAACGAAGTACTCTTGATATGCGTCAAGTCAACGTCAATGTCGTCAATGCACGCCTAGTCCACGCCTAATCAGTCGCTAAACTATGTAGCGACATGGACTAACTTTGATTCTGAGATTAGACTCGGAGTAGCTTTCTTCTTCGTTACTCTATATTTATTAATAATGAATTTAATTAAATCTTATTTACGACAAGTTTTAAAGTTACTCTTGTTTTAGTCTATGTTTATTAATATGGCCGATAAAGTATAACCTATAACTTTTATTCCATACATAACAATTGTTTTAAAAAAACATATGTATGTACTTATTTACGCACGTAAGAAGTTATACTTCTCTGACGTAACAGAACAAAAATAGCTAAAAATTTCATCCCGTGTGCCACAACTCCTTCTTTGTAAAAGGAATCAGTTATCAGCTAACTCCATCATGTCGCTTTTTGGCTGTCGATGTGCGCGCGCATCGTAAAGATGTTACTCTCATATTTTTTTTCCAAACGCGCCAAAAGAAGTATAACTTCAAAAAATTTGTTCGTTTTTCTGTGATCCGTCTGACATAAGGCACCAACTAACATGCATGAGCTCATTACCATGTCAGGCCATTTTTTTTTTACTTAAAATAAGTTGATGCTTGACCACAATCCCACCTGATGGCATGTAAATGTAAGTATGCCATGCGCAATACATCGTTCCATAGTTGTTAGTTTATCGACTATTACTCATTAACTAATTATGCTAACAAAGTGAGCCATCAAAAACAAAACTTGTAAAAAAAACCAAGTCTCGCAACTCAGTTCTTCTACCGTAAAAAGTTGTGAGATCCATGTAATACCAAGTCGGTTAATTTATTCAGTTCCTACTTAAGGGTCCTTCTGTCTTAAGTTATCACGTAATTAGCTAACCTACAAGTAACAACATCTTATAGTGACCATATTATCAATATTAGAAATCTTTTATGTTTTAAATAAATAGATCGACTTGGCCATCACATGAAAACACAATATATCTCACAAGTAATACCTACATATTATATTAAATTTGATTGTTTAGTGCGATTGCCAAGTCAATCTATTTATTTAAAACATAAAAGTTTTTAATATTGATAATATGGTCACTATAAGATGTTGTTACTTGTTAGGTTAGCTAATTACGTGATAACTTAAGACAGAAGGACCCTTAAGTAGGAACTGAATAAATTAACCGACTTGGTATTACATGGATCTCACAACTTTTTACGGTAGAAGAACTGAGTTGCGAGACTTGGTTTTTTTTACAAGTTTTGTTTTTGATGGCATCTCATTTCTTTTTGTAGATAGTTCTACTTTTTCCTTTTACAAGTTACCTTTGAACATAATTATATATAGGTACCTATCTACACCTATTATTCCATTATATTATATACAGGTACACTGATTCATTCACTGCAGATGTTACTTTGTTATACAGGTACAGTAATTCATTAACTGCAAATGTAACTTTGTAATCCTATATATTTATATGGGATTACAAAGTTATTTATGCAGTTGATGTATCTAGAAAACTAGACCGAAATTGCAAAATGTTTTAGTTTTTCCTTGATCTATACACTAAACACTAATTGTGTTCCAAATTTGAAGCTTCTATGTCTGCTAGAAGTGCCTTAGAGTTTTGATGATCGGTCAGTCAGTCAGTGAGTGACGAAATTAAGAAACTTTGACTAGTTATAATTCTTAAACCACTGGTTCAAATCGAATGAAATTTGAAATATAACTTTTTTATACAATGCCTGCTTGGTTACTAAAAATTCAGGCTTCTAGCTTTATCCACAACGAAGTTATAGGGGGTCGAAAATGGCCTGAATTGCTTCGAGAAAAGGATGGTACGGCCGTGCCGCTTTTTTGCTCGACTTGGCGGGGGCACTGCCGTGCCCCCAGATAGTTTTCATTTTAAAATCATCATACATGCTACTGCTGTGTTTTTTCACATGTCCAACACCAACCATTTAGCTGGCAGGGGATGACAATTGACTCTAACCAAAATTATCACTATAAAGCTGAATATTAATTTCGCAAACGGACCCCTAAATTGAAAATCGATCTCTAAAATTGAAAGACCTTCAACAATACCCCACACTACAGGGTAAACAAGGAAAAAAAATCATTCCCACGTTACCTACCTAGAATTTTTTATTTTATTTTATTCTAACACTTTGTATCTTAATAGATTTCTATTATTTCCATGCCAAATCAAAGCTTTCTAGATCTACGATATGCTGCGGACGGACGGACATGACAAGTGACTACTCTATACCATTTTGACCACGGAAGCCAAAAACTCAGGCACGTTTCTGAATTCATGATTCCAGATTATCTCTTAAACAAACGGTAAAGCAAATTTAATGCCGAGTGAAGTGTTGATGTTTCAAGAACCGAATATCAATTTTGATTGTTTACAACTCACAGGAGATAAACGCTTTTGTTTAGATAAAGGGAAATTAATGATGGAACACGAACCGCCAGCTAGCGTGAATGCGATCTACAGCGTACGGAATAGCGGTTCCATGTTTGTCTTTAGAGTTCCGTATACGTGTTTATAGTTCTAACTGCCTCTAAAGCAAAGCAACAACCCATTGTCCCACTGCTGGGCTTGGGGTCTCCTCTCACAATGTGAGGGGTACAAGCCATAGTCTACCACTGGCCAGGTGCGGATTGGTAGACTTCACACACCTTTGAGAACTTTATGGAGAACTCTCCGGTGTGCAGGTTTCCTGATGTATTCCTTCACCGAAGCATAACATTTGAAAATTAGAGGTGCGTGCCAGGATTTAAACTCGAGCCCCTGCGTTCGGAAGACCAACGTTCTAACCGCTAGGCTATCACTGCGAAATCAACTGCCTCTAACATGATTAATATTCTCACTATTTGATTTACTTACAATCCAAATGGAAAATTCGTAGTGATTTATACAATAGCATAATTAGCTAATTAAGGTTTCTTTTAAGGCCTAGTTATATTTAGGTTATTTATCCTCCCGAAAAAATACTCTACAAGGTATGAGAGTTATTGCTGTAATTATAATTTACCCCTGAAAGCAAAACAAAAATGATTTATTCTGTTCGTCGACCTCGTTATTGGTAATTTATAGCAAAAATTAATTAACTCTGTTAATTATCAGACTCTTTTATTCTGAACTAGCTTTCGCCATATATTCTTAGGCAACACATTCGCGATACTTATCTTTACATAATATGATATTTGATAAAAACCAGTTTTTATCCTGCAAGCAGATGGGTGCAGAAACGCCTCTAATTCGGATCTTAGCCCCCAACACAGAGTCACTAACAATTACTTAAATCGCTGCTTAGTACAGAATTTGTATGGTGATTCTTTACTAAGGAGCGATTAAAGTAACCGTTAGTGACTCTGAGTTGGGGCGTTAGACCAAAAGATTGTATCACACAAAATCCAGGTTCAGAAATGATTGCTCCGATCAGGAATATTGTAGGAATAATCGCGGCCAAGACACTGTTGCTATTGAGCTAACCAATATTATTATTCTAACTACGAGCACACCTTACTTACACCTCGGATTACATTATTGGATTTTTATTAAGGATCCCTAATTTTTTTTGAAAATATAATATAGCCTATGTCACCCGGAGATAGTGTAGCTTCCCAACAGTGAAAGAATTTTTCAAACCGGTTCAGTAGTTTCCAAGCCTATTCAATGCAAACAAAAAATGAAAACTTTCCTCTTTATAATATTAGCATAGATGATAAAATATGAGGTATTTCTATGCAGAACTCATAATTTTTCTTTCGTATAATTCTGGTGACGAAGCAATACGGAATTTATATTTCAATATCCCGTCGTTAAGCGAAGCAAAGTCCAAGCAAATACAGCGAGTTAATCCCAGTGGATTCATTTACCGAGCTCATTGTTCTTAGTGTTTGAATAATAAACATACATCTTGTGGATTTTGGGGTTCCCTTAATTCCAAGAATAAAGCCAAAGAAAACTCGACTGCTGAATAGGAACATAAAAAGACGGAAACTACTCATATTGTTCTTTCGGATTCAGCGACATCTAAATTTTCTGACCTTACTTTCTTTTCACATCGGTAATTTTTTCAACTCCCGATGAACAAAGGGTGGTGTTGTAAATTTGACGTGTCTGTGTATCTGTATGTCTGTCTGTGGCATCAAAGCTCCCAAACGGATAACAGATTTCGATCTAGTTACTTTGTATGAAAGTTGACTTAATCGAGAGTGTTCTTAACTATGTTTAGTTTAAATAAAACTATCGGGGGTTTTTTAAGTTTTAAATTAAGATTATGTGGTGATATACTTTGCCAGCTCCGCGGCAACGTCTTGATAGCAATCTCAATAAAAAAGAACTATAAAAAATAAAATTCGTTATTCAATTAATGTTTGTACCTACATTAATTAATTAATAATAAAATTAATACTATAATAATAAAAGGATTCCTAAATCCTTGAGTACGATCATACATATCATAAATAAATAATAACAACAAGACTAATTATTATCTATTCACATAGAGCATATGAAAAGTTACACAAAAAAATACCATGATATAGAGTAAGGTACAAGTTAGGTATTCCACTTGGGACATTACACCGGTCTATGGTTCAGTCCACAAAATTTCAGTGTACGGCCTATTTATTCCCTACAAATTCAAAATATGGCGACACATGTCATAAACCTTTAAATCCACATCCTTGTTTGACATCCTTGCGTCACTTTCCAGACCAATCACAGTTTTTCTTCATGATTGTTTCAGATAATTCTGCTAGTGAAGGCGTTGGACAAGTATCACATCACCTACTTCACGGTGACGGCGCAGATCGTGTCTCACGTGCTGGCCTACATGAACAGCTGCGTCAATCCCGTGCTGTACGCGTTCCTGTCTGAAAACTTCAGGGTCGCTTTTAGAAAGGTGAGCTCAGTCTTTTTATTAATGTACAAACAAAACCAATATGTACCCCTGCACTTATGGCACGTATGTTTGTGATATTAATCGTACAGTAACACAGTCTTTCTTCACCGTCACCGTCTCCATCATAGACAACAGAGATAGTCCCCATAATACCAGTGTAAGTTGGTAGATAAAATAATTAAAAAACATAAACGTGTACTTATGTACGCGCGTGAGAAGTTAAGTACACTTCTTTGGCATCAAAAAAAACAATTAAAAAACTATTAAAAAAAAACAATATTAAAAAAAAAAACAAAAAAATGTTCAAAAAATTAAAAAAAAATTCAAAAAAAGTCAAATTCAAATAAAAAATTCAGAAAAACAATATTAAAAAACTATTTAAAAAAATATTCAAATAACGCGCCTAAAGAAGTATAACTTTAAAAGCAATATAATATAAATATTTAATACATAATGATCATTTTTATTTCATAACGCGCGTTTTTAGCAAAAGCGCGTTTAAAATCACCTGTGACGTTTTTCGTCACCTTTTGTGTCACCGTCACCGTGTTAATCTTAAAATTTAACTCTCATCATTTTTTCCATTTATTTCATAACGCGTATAAAAAAGTATAAATAACATGAAAAAAAACACTGAAAGTTTTCATTTGCTAAGTGTTTATAAATAGATACCGAGAATATCAAGATGAGAATATTATTGACTACACTTTCAGTGGAAAAATGACTCTGGATCATATACATACGTAAAAGAAAACCATCTCTGGATGTGCCCGGAAGAGTACCGACGTACCTAACTACTGAGTAAGTGAATGAAAAATGAAAATGTGAAAAATGCGTGAACTTATTATGATTTTATCGGATGTTTATCAAACCATTATGGAAGCACAATAATAGTTATGGAAGCTCTTCGCCTGGTCTGTTTTATAAAAATATTACTTCATACAACTAAAATTCTGTTATTACGCATTGACACAATATGTGGATAATATCTTCAAGGCATTGTTATTCAAGATCAAAGGCAGTTTCGCGGACGCATAGATAAATTTACGATTGGGTAACACCGACGCATTTCTCAATCCATTGTATCCAAATTATGGGCACTTTTTCACTCTATCTAAATTTATTTGCGTAGCTTAGGGTAAACCCTTCAAAGAGTATGAAAGATCCATAACTTAGGATACCCTTTAGTTGTTTATTATGGAAATGGAATAAAATAATGCACCACGCATTTTTCTTTCGTGTGAATAACAAAAACCAAAGATTAAACAAGAAATTCTACAAACACCTAGTAAAAAAGTACATAAGCAATAACCGCAAACATTCTCTGTATTTCCCTTCATGTATTTCTAAGCAACTGGTAAAAATAATTCTCATTTGAAAATAGTTCAGGAAAGTTATTGTCCATTATCAGCATCTCCAGTGGAGTCTTATAGAAGTCTTGCTTAATTCTCCACTTACTATGATTTACTCATGGAACAAAGAGCGAAGGAAACTATAATAGTGACTAAGAATTATTTTTTTATGTTAGCTTCGAAAAATAAACTTTATGTTGCTTGCATTCATCAATCATAGACAAGTTGAGTCAAGTCGTTAGACAAAACTTTTTCTGGTCCAAAAAAAGCTTGTTGCTTCTTTGCTTCGTACATTGTCCAAATTCGTTTTTGTTATACAATTTCTGATATTAATATTTCTTTTACTAGCCTTGACCCAGGGGAAATCACCATTAGGTCTTGGAAAGATGACTTGTCGTTCGATTTTCCTCAAATTTGTTTATTACTTACTTCTTACATACTTCTCACAAGGAAATCCTCTTCTACTTTCTTTCTTTTTCTTCTTTCTTTCTTGACTCAGTGATATGAAATGTCACTTATGCGGTATCTATTGGGGGTAATCTATGATCTCATCAGATGTATCCCGTTTGAACTCCCGCTGGCTCTTTTTACCATCCGATAAAGTTCTTTTGACGTTCGTGCGTGCTAGACCTTTTTTCTATTCGGTTAAATAGAATCAAACGTTAGGTATATCCGCATGCAGCATGTAATCATAACATTTAATGTATCGTAATAATGTTCTATCAAAGTGTACGTAGCCAATCTTTTGAGTTATTTAAATAAACTAAAGGATCCACTAAAAACCCTCGACGAGTTACGTTTCTTGAATAATATGTTTCGAAATTAAATCTTTTTTTTGTGATGGATGTTCAGATAACTGGAAAATATGTATAATAAATGACGTAACCGTTCAAACACGACAAAGTTACCGAAAGTTAAAAAAGAAATATTTGGAAGTGGGCTTTATGATGAAGACATTCGACTTTTTATGTTTCTTAACAACGAAGTACCTAACTTAGTTTTCCAATTTTCTTAATTATCTACATCCCTAAAACTTTTAATCACACAGTTTATAAAATAAACAAATATAACTTTTAGGAATTTTGATAAAGCTGTATTTGTAACAAGGGAAATTTTCAAAAAATACCTGGCCTTACGAGACAATATTGCTTTTGCAGAATTCTCACGCACTTAAATCTACTGCCTGCCATTTACAAAATAATACTCAAACGAAACGGTCTTATGGCTGCCATAATCCTCTTTTCTTTACTGCAAAAATAAAGTAGGTAGGTATAGCTTGCAAATAAAGCCACCTAATGATGACTGCAATCACTCACGATACAATATTTACACTGCAGCCACATACATTGAACATAAATCTGATATAAAGACATGTTCTAAAATAAAGAACGCAACTAGGAAATTATTTTGTCCTCAAATACAATCAGGAGACACAATAGTGTCTAGGACAAGTACACTACACAATACACTCTCAAAATAATGTCACTTGACGCTATAGTCTCTTTTCTCGAAACCTAGTGTGACGTCACGAAACAAGCCGTCACGAAATTTTTAACTCCATATTTTTAATTATTAGCGAAACGTCAACACTTTGTACTTTCACACATCAAAATGATTATCGATTGTGTCTATAAAACACTAAAAATTATTTCGATCTTTCAATTATTTAATACTTTACAACAATAAAAAATTTGGCCCGGTCCCGTTTTGGAATCTGAACAGCCTAAATCGGCAATTTCGGATGAATTTTTACTAGAAGGTTGGTATTGAATTTTATTTTTTTATTCTTCGTACATGGCATTGGCGTATTATATATTTCGATATTAATGGCTGTGACCACAGACACATGCTTAGTAAGTAGATAGCGTATACAGACTATACATTGAGTGCTTGCTTTAAGGATATAATAGTCTAACTGGATCACAATCTTCGAAGATACCTGAAGATGGATGACGACTTTTGGAAAAATATTTTAAAATTTTCGTAGGTTTATTTTATACCTCTTACAATATTTATTTTTTCAAAAAAGTGTTATTTAGTAGGAATAAAAATAACTTTTAATCCATTAATTTGAAATTCGCGCGAAATAGTCGGCCATCTGTCACTTGCTGGCTGTGACGTCATATTTCAATAAACAAAAGTTTATTCTGTGAGTTTAGCTAGGACGCTCTAACTCCGAAGATATTTTAACTGAAAAACTTACATCTTTTTCACTGGAATTGTGAAAATGACAAGCTACAAGACATGTGCAGTGCTTATGTGTAGAAGTACTACAATTAAATTTCCTAACAAATTGTTTAAACAAGTTCATATATGCCCTCAAGTCTCAACGTCGAAAGCAGTGGTTACAATTAGCAAGTCGAGACCCAGAGTTAACATCTGATAAATCTGCAATATTCTTTTGTGAAGACCACTGATGTAAGTATTTAGAAGTAATCAACTTAGCCTCTGATTTACAAATAAAAACAAATTAAACCTAACCTAATGTTGTTCATAAAACATGATCAAAATAAAAGTAAGTAATTAATATATTTGTGTTACTTTACAGCTGCCTAATGATATGGAAAATTACATCCAATACAGTGTGATGGGGTCTGTTGGCATAATAAGACTGAAGCCAGACTGTTTACCATCAAAATTTCAATGTCAACCAGACAGAATAAATCGCACCGCACCGCCACAGCCTCGATCAGCCGCAAGCAAAAGACAACGTATGAACATAATACAAGAAATATTTTCAGAGGAAACTCAAATGCTAACAACATTAGGCATGACAAGCAATAACGGTGAGTAAAAAACAATTTAATAATACACGACCCTTTTATTTTTTAATCTGAGTACACAACAATATGTTGAAAAGTTCATAAGTAGTAGAGTACCTTTGCCATGTACCATTACCATATAGGTAAGTATGTAATAAATAATATGTTTTGATTTTTCCAGATTTTTTGTCTGCTACTGAGAAAGATGACTGTTCAAATTCAGATCAGGCGATACAAGTATGCCCTGAAATGAGTAATAAATTAGTTCGAGTGTATATGTCTGCAAAGAATAGAAGCAGATATGTACAAATTATTACTCAAAGTAAGGATAAAAATACTTCTCCTTTAAAGACTCATGTAATAACCACTGCAACATCACATTTTAAAATAAAGTATAGGATAGAATCAGCAGGGCATTCCAAAATCAGGAGAAATTTACTCTTTACTGAAAAGCTAGAAGCGTTGTCTTCAAACAGTTCATCACCATCAAAATTGCAACTTAATATTGACAGTTCACCATGTTCAATCCTTATTAACAAAGACATCTACAAGCAGCGATCAAGAAATTCAATCTGAATTATCAGAATTAAAGAGGAAAGTTGAAGCAGAGAAACTATGTTGAATGTCAATTGAAAATACTGTACGACTGATCAAGAAAAATGCAAGATATTATTTAGGTGTTTCGAAGGATTGTTATTTTTTGATTGAAATTTTGAAAAAGCACATTAGCCTTCCTGAAGAACATATTATTGTTATGTTTAAAAAAAATAAGACTAAATACACCATTTTCTGAGCTTGGAGACCAATTCGGAATGTCACTGTCGCTAGTAAAGTATTTATGAAATCTGTAATTCTAATTGCAAGTGTGTTACATCCATTTATAATTAAATCAAATAAACAATTGGTAAATCAGAACCTACCTATTGCGTTTAGACATATGTACCATAATATCTATTGTATCGAGAATTCTCTATGTTAAAACCTCATTCTATAGTGAATATGAAATTGTTAAAATATTTAGATAAATGTGTTATTGTTGCATGTGCACTGATTAACCTACAGGATAGTTTAATTAAAAATACATGATTTGCTAATATAAATTGTTTTATTTGGTACTATTATAAATTAATGGATATTTTTCTTCCATTAAGATTCTAAGAGTAAATCTTTTACATATAGGTACATAATCATATTCTACAGGCACAATATTGACTTTCTGAGTGTCTTCAAAGTCCCATGATGCCAAACAAAACAAATACTTTTTCAGTTTAGTTGAGTGCATTTGCAGTTGCACTTGTGCGAAGTACTTAGCAGTAACTTGATTCATCGAAACATATTTTTTTGAAGTTCATTGGACTCATTCATTGGACATTTTATTTCTATTACTGTGTCACCATTTAAAATTCCATCCGGTGATGCTGCTATCATAGGATATTCTTGACACATGAACAAGCCGCACTGAGAAATTTCTCCAAGTAGATTTTTTAATTTTTGTTTTACAAGGTCTTCTAATTTTCGACCCCTTTTAATAGCAACTGTGTCTGGAACACCATACGACTGTCGAGAAGATCTGAAATCATAAACATAACCTTTAAGTAATTTAAAAATCATTAGTTAGGGTGTCGTTATGGGGGCGCTGAGGAAAAACTTAGAAAAAGTCCTTCTGTGACCCCTTAGCAAGACTCTGACCAATTTTGCTTATTCATTTCAGTAGGGTAAGTTCGCCTGTTCGCGTCCATCGCCCAATTCGCGTCCATTTTGCGGATCTCCCTTTAAAAATCCTAGAAAATAAGTCAACTAACACACCAATCAAACGAAAAGTCATTACCGCTTATACTTCAATGGATAAGAGGCACGCACACATGGACAAAAGTTCTGTGCGTCAAACCAATCCCGTTTAGAAAAAATAGTTAGTCTCGGCTGTTCAACAAGAAGCGCGTATGGGCGGGATATTTAGATAAAAATTAGTGTGCAGCGGTGCGTTTGATGGTAAGTTTTTTATTGTTTTATGTGAATTTTAGGATACATAGCTGTTTCTACACTTTTATGATGAAAAAAGGAATAATATTAATTATGAATTTCCTTATGTTTTTTATATTTAACGAATAAAATAAGGTGGACGCGAATTACTACATCGAATTTTACAAAACTTCCACTTTGCGTCCGCAATGGACGCAAACTATACCTACAGGGGATAATAATAAACCAAATTGCGTCCACAGTTTTCGTTAAATACTTGCTTGTAAAAATAATTTAAAATGTATTTTTTATTATTATTGTACATTTTTTATTAAGACTACGTATTTATAATTCAATTTTTTTAATTGAAATGAGTAATTTCTTTCATTCTTATTTTTTGTCATTTAAGATAAGTTCTTCGGAGACAAGAAAGAAGAAGGAAAAAAAACGTGTGGCACTCGGGGACTGCCGCGGTAAAGCTATTGCATATCATTTGTTGCAAAATAAAACCTCATACCCCCCACTTGCAGTCAGTACTAGGATAGCAAAAACATGCAAGCAAGTATGCCAAAACAAAGCTGGGGTTATTAAATTTCTCATCGGATTTGTTCACCTAGTAGCAAAGCAATTAATTAAAGCGAGTACTAGGCGCACAGAAGTCTTAGAGGATGCGACATCAGTGCGATCTTATTCACTCTTCGATATTTAGCATAGGCACAACAGGGACGTCAATATCACGATCATGCATATTAAGCTATTATTGCCATTTCTCCCGTCATGACAATCAATATGCGGAAGAGCGACAGTGATAGAACAAATCCATCACTGCCGCTCTGACAAGTGATGTCAGAGCGGCAGTGATAGATTCACTCTACCACTGTCGCTCCTCCGCATATTAATCGGCATGACAAGAGAAACAGCAATAATAACCTAGTGTGCATGATCGTAATATAGACATCACTGTTGTGCCTTATGTAAATTACCGAAGAGTAAATAAGACCGCACTATACTATGGCCTGTACAGTATCACTGATGTCGCATCCTCGAAGACTTCTGTGCGCCTAGTACTCGCTTTAATTAATTGCTACTAGGTGAACAAATCCGATGAGAAATTTAATAACCCAGCTTTGTTTTGACACACTTGCTTGCATGTTTTTGCTATCCTAGTACTGAGTGCAAGTGGGCGGTGTAACCTTTTATTTCGTTACGGTTTTTCTTGATTCGCTCGCCGCGCTCAAGCCCGCGATAAAAGCTATGCAATAAGCTTAAAAGAACATACACAGAAGAAGATTTAAAGAAAGCGTTAAATGAAATTCGAGAGATTAATAAATCGATACAACTAATGTTGAGAAGAATTTTTTTTATTTTTTTAAGTGCTTTTTTTAATGATAATAATGTTGATTTTTTAATATTTATATTCTTAAATAAAGAAATTATTAAAATACAATCTTTCTTTACAAGTTATTCAAAATATCACCCCTATATTCCTTTTCTAAGCTGCTGGACGCTAAATGGTCCACGGGTGGACGCAATTTGGATTTTGTGGACGCAAAGTGGGTAAAACGCCTAATTCTGAAATTTATCTATTTAAAAAGAAAACACAAGATGTTTCTAATAAAACTGAAAGTTAATCTTAAAATAGACTATATAATGAATACATTACATAAATTTTTCATAGAAATTAGTGCTAGGACATTTTTATTATCGCCGTCCAACTTGCCAACTGCACTAAATGGACGCGAACAGGCGAAATGACCCTACTTACATGAAGGTTTTTGCATTCCGAAACTCGGCAGAGCAAAAGTCAGAGATACACGCAAAGAAATTTGCAATTAAATGAATCAACTTTAGGCAAATTCGCACTGTCAGCTTTTGTATAGCCTGACTCCATTTTACAAAACCTCTCAAAAGCACAAATCAAAATATATCTTATTAATTTTCTCAATAAATTGCACACGATAAAGTAACTTAGTAGTACACACTACACGACGCTTTTTTTATTGAAATGTGACGTCATACAATGTTCAATCATGGCCGCCCGCGTTTCGGTTCTCGTATCCACAGGTAAAAAAACTTAAATCTATTTTTCAAAAATAAAAATATTTACAATTTGTTTTCATGCAAAAAACGTATTGTATAATTATTGTTATCCATTATGCAACCGTATTTAACACATTTCATATTTTACCGTGACAACAGTCAAATAGCCAATTGACCATTTTTCTATTGTGTTCATGTATAGTCCCAGGATATATTATTCGATGGTGTTCAAATATTTTCATAAGTGCAATGTACGTAAAAAAATAAATGTACCTTAATAAATAATTTTTATTTTATTATTACCTTACACAAAAATAACACTACTTTACAAAATTTCGCAACAGAGTAACCGCATATATTTTTTGATTAGTTAGGCATTACTGATTTATTATAGTATTAACAAATATCGCCATCACGTCAATTTAAATAAAAAAAATAAACTGTTTATGGTCAAGTTATATACAATGCTGTATTTTATTCTTTTGTTTTTGAGGGTACATAGAAAATTAAATATGTGTAATCATTTATTACGTTTTATTGCGTGATGTAACTACACAATCTTTTATTGCTTTTCTATTCTTGGCTATTTTATGAACTTTCTAAGTACGAAATGAGTAAAATCGCTAATCGTGGTTGTGTTAATTCTCCAGAGTCATTTTGTTTTATATGTGGCTCGTTTACACCTTCTAAAGAAAGAAAAGTAATAAGTGAGAATGTGAAAATATTATACGAGACTTATTTCGGTTTTACTGTTGGCCACCAAGATAAAAAATTGTCACCTCATTACTGTTGTATAACTTGTATTGCAAATTGTATTGCCGTTTCGAAAAAAAAACTCTTTGCAATCAAATTAAAAGCTTAGAAATCGTTCAAAAACGTAGCAACGCAATTTTTGGGGAATAATAAATTAGAAAACTCTGAAAGTATTGTAACTGAGTTATTACAAAACTACCAAAAATGGGATGTAGAATGTCGTAGAAAATTCATTTCTTACACCTCACTTGAATTTTTTTTTTCACAAAATTTAGGAGATGTTAGTGACGAATAGGGTGAGAGGTTCCATCAGGACATCCTTAATATGAAACAACGTTACCAAGGTCGATGGGACTCAGGGATGTTGGGAAATTACTGTTGGTTCCTCATGAGAGAGAATGACCAAGATTTTAAAAGAAAATCACCTTATGCTAAGAAAAAATCAAGCAATTTTTTTTTATTTAGTATTTATTGTTTCTTTAGAAATAGCTTTTTCAAATAAATGTAGCTTTTTGTAAATTTAGTTGTAATATCAATTTATTTTTTCCAATAAACAACAAGACGTACGTAGATATTTGAGAAATAAAAAAATAACAATAACTAAAAATCCTGACGTGATGGCATAATTCTGATATTAGATTTAGCTTCAGCATTAGCGTTTTATCCAGGATACAATACTTTCGTTTCTGTTGCGAACCAAAACCGTTTTTTTGTAGAGTAGTGTAATCATAATATAAAAACATCAGTTTTTATGACAAAGAATACTAGCTGACCGGGCAAACGTTGAACTGCCTCTTAAATTATATCTAGTTATAGGGACACCCTAATCACAACCCTTGGGTTAAAATTATGAAATTTTTCACATTTATAACTTTAAATTACATCCCTTATTTTCACCCTCAAGGGGTGATTGTCCAAATAAACTTGTCACAGTACTTTTGTTTTTATAGGTTTGGTAAATTATTAATTTAATTATCGATCGCAGAGAGTCGATATTAAAAAATAGGGGTTGGTGGTAGAAGGGTTAAAAATTAAAATTGTGTGTATTTTTTATGCCAAATCCTAAGAAAATTCAAATTAAATTTTTAAAAAAATAAAAAAAATTGGCGTGGACCATACTTATCACTTAGGGTTATGAAAAATAGTTTGCATCTTATTCTCAGACCTACTGATTATATACACAAAATTTCTTAACAATCGGTCAAGCCCTTTCGAAGGAGTTTGTAACTAATACTGTGACATATGTATTTATCTTAATCTTAATATATATAAACTACGTGTCACGTTGTTTGTCCGCGATGGACTCCTAAACTAATTAACCAATTTTAATCAAATTTGCACACCGTGTTCAGTTTAATCTAACTTGAAAGATAGAATAGATAACATCTCAAAAAAAAACTTAAAGAATGAAGTCTGCCCGGGCAGCTAGTATATACATATAAAAATAAATTGCTTTTTGTTTGTGTCACTTAAACTTGAGATTGGCTGGACCGATTTGGCAAATTTTGATCTTGAAATATTTGTGTAACTTCAGGGAAGTGCGTTTCAACCATAGATATGTTACTCTATCTGGATCAGAGACTTTGTACAGGTACCTGACGATCGATGATGTCATATCGGAAGGACCATTCGACCAATCCCAGGCCGGATTGAGGTTGTCCTTCTTAAATTGTAGGGTGTCCACACTTAGAAAAATTATATCCTATTTTGATATGGTTCTTCAAAATGTTTTCTATATGTAATTTTTCTGGTAGTAATCATGATAATATTGAAATAATATATTTTATTAAAATTTCTTTAAAATTACCAACTTTATTTTATTGCATTAAGAGTAAATTGAAAATTAAGGTACACCATTACAGTACATCTATAGATTAATTTCATCTTAGATGTTATTAAACCATTATAAAAAATCGCATTCTAATGGTATAATAATATAATATATCCTGGGACTATAGATAACATGGAAACAATACAAAAATGGTCCTTCTTAATATGACGTCTTCGATCGTCAGGTACCACTAAGAAGTTATGTATCCAGTTAGAGTAATATATCCATGGCTGTAAATTGTAAATTAAGTATTCTGTGGTGTAGTACTCTGTCACTCTGTGTTGGTAGCATTGATTATTTGAATTATGTCAAATAGGCTAGTTGACAAAATTTGGAAATTAGTTTAAAACTATAGCTTAGCATCTATTTCACCCCAAAAATATATTAATGAAAAATAAGTCTTTTACATTAGTATTTTGAGTTTAAAGAAATGAACTTGAAATTGACCGCGAAAAAGGCCAAGACTGTCATGGCGTCTTGAATGACGTCACACCTCGCGAAACAGCCGTGTTTGTTTATGACAGTCATTTGTGTTTTTTATTATATAATGAATTCCTCGTGTTATAAATACTGTATAGTGCCCCAATGTAAAAGTACAACGATAAAAACGCCAAACAAATTATTCATATACGTTCCAAACAATAAACAAAACAAATCATTTTCATGTAAGTATTAAACACAACTTGATGTATCTATTTATAAATGTATAGTAGAAGAAATGAATTTTGCTAAATCTACCATTAATATACAACACATAAACCTATAAAATGTTATGACTTGAATAGGGTTTTATGATTTATTTAAGTTAGGTAAAATATTATTTTCGTTTTATAAAATGTAATAATTCATACTCTTCTTATTTTTTTAGATATGATTAATTATACAGGGTATCATATTATGGGTAAAGTCTCTCGAGTGCGCATGAAACCAGGTTGTATACCAAAGAAGTTTGAATGCCAAGAAGATGCAGCGGACATGCAGCTATAAGGAACGACCATATATGTTGAAAAAACAAAGGATGTCAGTAATCGCAGTGTTTGAATGAACCAGAACAAAGTAGTACCCCAAGTTCATCTGTCAAGGATACTTCTAATACAAGTTCAAGTAAGTAACAAAAAAAACAAACGGATTGCAGTTTGAAACAAATATGCAGCCATTATTATTATTATGATCATAATATTGTTTATTTTTCAGATTTTCAAATAGTTGAAGAGAATGTACTTGAAACACCTGAAACTTTATGTGAACTAACAGCGGATAAATCTGTTCAAGCATTAATAACACACAAATTCAGAAGTAAAGCTGTCCAGACTAAAATTAAATCAACAGAAAAGGCACTATCACCTTTGAAACCAAGACAAATATCTACATCCCCGTTCATATCGGAGACCATTGTAAATTCAAGTCCTTATATGTCCGGCCTCACCAAAATTACAAGAAATATATTTATTGAAGCAGAACAGTCTGATAGTGATATTTCTTTATATGCACCATCTGCATCTACCACCAGTTGCTCGCTTGTGCATTCTTTGCAAGTTAAATCCTCTTCTGACTGTAGTGAATTTATTGAAGAAGACAAAAAGTTAGAAGCAAAAGAGACCATATTGAATATGATTAAAAAAATTTAGAAAAAGCCTCGACTATACATTGGTGTTCCAAGCGTTAATATTTAATTGATATAATAAAAGATGAAATCAATATTCCCAAACATCATTTATTGTTTTGTTTAAATAAAATAAGATTGGATAGCTCATTTAATCAACTGTCTGATGATTATGCAATGACTCCATCATATTTAAGCAAGATATTTTCAAAAAATATACCATTAATAGCCAGTGTATGTTATTGTGTCGCTAGATAGTGAAATGATAAAAAAACTACCCATGGCATTTAGGCACAAATATTATAATGTTAGTTGCATTATAGACTGCCTTGAAATAGAGATAGAAAAACCATCTAAAGCAATAAATCAAGCATTAACCTGGTTGGATTATAAAAAAGCCAACACAATAAAATATTTAATATCCTGTACACCAAATGGACTAATGAACTATATTTCTCCGGGATTTGGGGGCAGGATAACCGACACTTGTTTAGTTGAATCCTGTGACTTTGTCCAAACATTAAAAAGTGGTATGTTCGTTATGGCAGACAGGGGTTTCAAACATTTAGAAATATATCTAAAAAAAGCTGGTATTACACTAGTAAGACCTCCTAGTGTCGAAACAGGTGTAAAGATGAGTAAAACTGAAGCAAAACTAACTAAACACATAGCTAGCCTAAGGATACATGTAAAGCGAGTTATTCGGCGTTTACGTGAATTTCGTATGCTTAAACCACATGCATGTATTAATTTTAATTTTGTAAAAATACTTGATGATATAATAATCATAGCGTGTGCCTTAATTAATATACAAGATTCTTTAATAAAATAAAACATGAAAATCAAGACTATTTTTTATTTAAAACACCTATATTATAGTCAGTCTCAGTCAGAGTGCGCTAGTGACTGCACGCCTCGAATGAGTCATCGTGTGTCATAATGACGGCTAACGTGGTGAAATGTAATCAGTGTAATATTGTTATAAGTGAAGTTCTCGCGTTCATACAAAATCAAGTGGACGTGATGACGGAGGATAGCATAATAAGGCTATGTGTAACAGCTTTTTCACTGGAGGACGTGGTTGCTGCGAAGAACTTACTTTTTCAATCTGTGAAGACATCAGAAAAGAAGATTCCTCGCAAAGGCAAGGCAATAGGGCGGGTGCAGAGAGATTTGGAAGATATCATTTCGCTAATTAAGTGCACTGAAGCGGAGTTGTTGCCAATATTTGTAGCTAAGGAACTGCGTAAACTGCCACCAGTCACCTTTGATCATATAGATGTTACTAGATTATTGAAGGATATCATCATCATAAATGACAAAATTCAACTGATACAGGAACAATATGCTACCGTTGAACAGTTGAATCAAGTAAAAGAAGACTTAAGTACTCTTAAACAGGCTTCATTAGTAAATAATTACGATCATACGCATTATGTTAATATCAAGAGGGGTACAAGGAACCCGCTTACATATCGTTCAATTGAAACCGACAGTGGACCGTTTGGTATCTTGAATTTGAATTTGTCAGAAAGCGAACAGAAGAAACAGACAGATAAAGTGCCAGTGCAGGTAGAAACAGCTGATGTGAATCACAGTTCAACGAACTCTAAACAAGTACTATCGCCGTCACTGTCGCGCACGGAGCGCCTCGACGATATGCCTCCTTTGTCACACGCGGACACTACTAAACCGGCAATAGCGTCGTTGCAGTCCCACGCGAAGCAAATCGATGTTGTGACTCTGTCGCACGCGGATAACGGTCAAACCAGTCTAGCGAAGAAAAATAGGCGCGTGGAGGCCGCCACTGCGGTTTCGACATTAGATAAGGCGATCGAAACCGCTGTCCGTGCGCAGCGGGCCTCACAGACGAGTGAAGAGGTCTCGGAAGCGATGAGTCATAATGCACCGAGTAGTGATATTTCATATTCACAACGAGCAAAGGAAGGAGGCGTTTTTATTAATCGCCCAGATGAGAACTGGATTAGGGTACAAAGGAGGAAATTAAGAAATCAGTTCATTGGGACAAGGGGACTGGCGAAGGATCCCAGTAGTAAATTTAAAGCAGCCGATATAAAAGTCCCAGTGTTTATAAATAATGTTGATATAAATGTTGCTACTGATGACATTATTGACTACATTAAGTCAAGAACGCAAGTAGAGGTGAACCTGGTTGAGATCAAAATGAAGAGGCAGAGAGGATATAGGGCGTATAAAGTATTTGTTCCGAAACATAAATTGTCAACCTTTTTGGATGAAAACTTATGGCCGGAAGGCATATCTTTTCGGCGTTTCATTGACTTTGAGGCAAAACCCCTCCAAAATAAAAGGGGAAAAGAGGCTACTCATATATAATATATTATATAAATTAAATAACAATTATAATTTATTTGAATATGGACAGGAACCTCATTACGACAAAGCTGGTGAGTTTTAATTGCAAGTCGGTGACGAGATCTACTGAAGGGATAAGACAGTTATGTAGATCAGCAGACGTGATTGCTCTTCAGGAGACATGGCTTCTCCCGCACGATGTGGCATACATTGGATCTATCGATCAAGATTTCGAGTTTACCAGTAAATCTGCGGTGGACACGTCGACTGGACCACTGCGCGGGCGACCATATGGAGGAGTGGCCATCATGTGGAGGAAAGGTGTGTTTTCGTCGGTTGTCGCAATACCGTGTAATAGTGTTAGGCTCACGGCAGTGAAAGTGTGTCAGGGGGAGCGCTGCTTTTTAGTTTTCTCAGTGTATATGCCTACTGACAATGGAAGTGTAGATAATTTAACGGAATTTTTAGAAGTGTTAAGTGAAATAAATGCGATAATTGAGAGCAGTGAAATTGAGTCCGCTGTTATACTAGGCGATTTTAATGCACATCCCACAGAATTATTTTATAAAGAATTGAATAGTTACTGTGAGGAACGTAGGTGGCAGTGTGCGGACGTGCTTAAGCTAGGTTTGACTTCGGACACATATACATTTACTAGTGAAAGTCACAATTGCAATAGATGGCTTGATCATTGTATTGTAACCGAGGCAGTTTCTAAGTGTCTAGTTGATGTAAGGGTCCATTATGATGTTTTCTGGTCGGATCACTTTCCAGTGGAAGTTAGCTGTAAGATAGGTAATTTAACACCTAAAACAGTATATGGTAAAAGTGTTGTAGATAAGGTACGGTGGGGGGAAAGAGATAGCCAACAGATAAGCAAGTACAAGGATGAATGTAATAGTAGATTAAGAGACATTGTTTTCCCAGTAGAATGTAGGAATTGTTCGAATAACTTATGCAATTTGTCATACCATAGAATAATTATTGATGGAATGTATCAAAATATTGTTGGGATATTAAGAAATGCTGCTGAAAATAACTGTAATATTAAAAATTGTAATAAGAAATATAAAAAGGTGGTCGGATGGAATAAATATGTTAGGGAGGCCCACGGGGAGGCACGGCTTGATTTCCAGACTTGGTTGGAGCACGGGAAACCAAACAGGGGAGTTGTATTTGACAGAATGTGTGAATCTAGGAGGCGCTTCAAGTCCAGACTGAAATGGTGTCAGAACAATCAAGATAAAATCAAAATGGACATACTGGCTACTCACCATTCCGGAAAGGACTTCAAGGGCTTCTGGAAACACACAAAAAAGCTGGACACTAGAGTCTGCCTGCCCGCGAGTGTAGAGGGTCAGTGTGAGCCAGCTCAGATTGCTGAACTTTTCAGAGAGCATTTCAGAGTGAAGTCTCCTTTGGGGTTGGCGGAGGTGGTGCATGAAGATGCCCTTCAGGCTTGTGGTGAGAATATGCGGTTTACAAGTAGAGAGGTTGCGGCGGTCATTCACCACATGTCGAGGGGCAAGTCACCGGGCCACGATGGGCTCAGCATAGAGCATTTGCGCTACGCTGGTGTGCACCTCCCCAGAGTGCTGGCTTTGCTCTTTAACTTATGCATAAAGCATGCCTATCTACCAAGGGAGCTTATGAAAACTATCGTTATACCTATACCCAAAAACAAGACGGGTGATGCCTCCGACAAGAACAATTATCGACCTATATCCCTTGCAACAGTGATAGCGAAGGTGCTGGACGGTTTGCTTGATCGCATATTTGAGAAGCACGTCAAGTTGCACGAGGCGCAGTTCGGTTTTAGACCGGGACTATCCACTGAAACAGCGATTTTGCGACTCAAGCATACCGTGCAGTACTACGCCACACGGGGGACACCAGTGTATGCATGTTTTTTGGACTTGTCGAAGGCATTTGACCTAGTTTCCTATAACATCTTATGGGATAAGCTCCTGAGGGAGACCAGCACGCCCAGGGAGGTTATCAGCCTTATTAAGTTCTGGTATCGGCATCAAAGTAATCAGGTAAGATGGGCTGGCTCATACTCAGAGGAGTACAGGTTGGAGTGCGGGGTTAGGCAGGGTGGGCTTACCTCTCCTCGGCTCTTCAACTTGTACATAAATGGGCTGATTGATGAGCTCAGCAGAGCTGGAGTAGGATGTTCGATGGATGGTAAATTTGTGAATAATATTAGCTACGCGGATGATATGGTTCTGCTGAGCCCATCAGTCAGAGCTCTCGAGGTCCTGATAGGAATTTGTGAGAGATACGCGATGGCCCATGGCCTCAGGTATAATAGTAGAAAAAGTGAACTACTGGTCTTTAAGGCGGGCAATAAAATCCCCAAGTCAGTTCCTCCTGTCAAACTAGGTGGTATAGAAGTAAGTAGAGTCACCAAATTTAAATACCTGGGGCACTGGGTCAACGTGGACCTCTCCGACGACCTGGACGTCGAAAGGGAGCGTAGGGCATTGTCAGTGAGATGCAACATGTTGGCCCGTAGGTTTGCACGGTGTAGTGCTGAAGTCAAGATTACCTTGTTTAAGGCTTACTGTCAGACATTTTACACGTGCAGCCTGTGGGTCAAGTGTACAGGCAGAGCGCTCAATGCCCTACGTGTCCAGTATAATAATGGTTTAAGGATGCTGTTGGGGCTGCCTCGGTACTGCAGCGCATCGGGTATGTTCGCCGAGGCTCGCATTGACAGCTTTCATGCGATTATGCGCAAACGCGTAGCCTCGGTGATGCAGCGGGTGCGGGACAGCACCAACAGTCTCCTTAATATCATACTGGACAGACCAGATTGCCCAGTGGTAAGACACTGGAATGGGTGTCACATGTCAAGAGCTCATATATTTAATATTAAATAATTTAATAATGTTTTTGTATGCATTTTAATTTTGTAATTGAGTATTTATTGACATTGTTTTTTTTTTAATATTGACATTTTATTCTATTTTAATTTTAATTTCGTTTTGTTTTGAAATTTTAAATGATGCATTTTAATTTTTTAAATAATTATTTATTGGCATTAATCTTATCTTAATTTTAATATTGACATGAATTCTATTTTAATTTTAATTTCAAATTATTTCAGTGATTGTATTAATTATGACATTATGTTATTGTAAATTATGTTGTGAATTATGTTATTGTATTAATTATGATATGATTGATATTGACTTAGGTGGTTTAACGTAATTTTAATTTAATTTACTGTATATGGAATTTGTGTTCTGATCTAAATAAATAAATAAATAAATAAAATAAATATATAAGTTTAAGTACGATGCTGGGTAGCAGTAAAAAAAAAAAAATAGTTCTACACTCTTATACATTAATGGATAAATATTCATTTTCCAAAACTCCAATAACTTCACTTTTATATTTTCAAGGGTGGTAATTAAACTGACTTCTATTTAATAGCATTATTGTCCTCTAAAAATCTACACTCTCCCCTAAATTACTAAGTCAGCCACCATCAATGCGCGTCTAAAAAATACTCTTTTAGCCAATGAAATATTATTACTAGCATATAGAACAGACACCGCGAACACAATGTATGTTCCAATGTATTGACGCCGCGCGGCTTCAATGTCCAATGGATTCGTTTGAATTTGAAAGGAGAACAGGGGCTCAATTTTGAAAATAGAACCTTCCGGCGGGGACACACATTTTGTTTGAGATGTCTTCTCTATGTATACTTATACCTCAATGCTTTTAGCCAATATAAATCTTCAATGTAAGCTACTGTAAATACGACTTAGCATGGTAGTTATTTTTTAGCATCTACATTTGTAACATATATTCAATTAGTAAGCTTCTAAAATATTTATATATGTATGACACCAATAAAGTAATTTTATCTACATGTAGTTTTATAACTCAGCATCATTTAATTTTTTTCAAACATAAATAATTTATAACTCGTCCTATATTTTTGATCATCAAAATACCTAAAATTATCATCAAATATATTTAATTGTCATCAAAACATACCTACTAAAATTAAGGCGTGTAATAGTTAGTATAATAACATTTAGTATAATGTAACTTGAAATAATGTTCACATGATATAATTTTCACATGCTATAAAAACAAATAACAAAATTTCATGTGATCTAATGCTTATTTCATATTATAATGTTATAATTCATTAATTTGCTCGAATAACATTTACTGCAATGATGTTGTGTGTATAGTTTACTGCAACGTTTACCTCATATAAATTTTGTATAGTATAATGCTCTTTTTGTATAACGTTCATTTGACTTAATTTTCATTATAATTTTCAAATACATAATCTGATCTTCAAACGTTACACACCCTTAAAAGGTCTACAGCATGCGGCAAACAGCAAGAAGCATTCCGCATGCAGCAAGCAAGCAGCAGACATGGCTTCTGTCACGGCTCCGGCGCTGCGGGGCTCTGGCGGTCCCACGCGATCTTATCGTCGCAGATGCTATTAACGCTCACCACCGCAGCTTCGGCTTGCTGGCCAGCTTTGCCCTTTATGACTGAGACTGTGTTTCACTCACACTTTATGTGGGTTATCAACCACAACCACTTCAAGAGTTCACTATCCTCAATTTTCCTCTTCTTTCCCTCTTCTAAAAACTTCAGCAAAACCAATGAATTTGGTTGTAAAAGAGGGCTGCCCTTGGATAAATCTTTTGCTGTCATATATTTAACTCGAAATTTGGCATACCTATTAAGGACCAATGACAATTCAATATTTAAAGAAAAAAAAGAAAGAAAGAAAGAAACCTAATTACCCGCTTTATATTAGCTTTAAACGGTCAGATTTCTTTCAAACTTCGTATACTTATCGAGGATCGATGACAATTCAATATTTAAAGAAAAAAAGAAAGAAAGAAAGAAAAAAACCTAAATTTCATTTCAAAAAATCAAACTAAAAATGAAAAAATAAATAATAGTTAAAAAAATAAATAAAAAAACACGCTTTTATAGAAAATTAACTAAAAAAATTAGAAAATAAAATTGAATTAAGAATCGTGTAATTGTAATGAAAGCGTGGGGTGCATTGTGTCAATGAGTAGAAGGGATAATATCTTTAAAAGCACCCCACGCTTTTTTTTTAGTTGGATTTTCTATAAAAGTGTGTTTTTTAGTTTTTTTTTTACTATTATTTATTTAATCTTTACCTATAGTAGGTACATACCAATTATTCGATTTTGAAATGTGACGTCACGAAATTAGGACCCCCTCCCACTCCTTGTCACACAATGTCACACTACATTGACCCCTCCTCATCCTCACCCCTAACGTGTGACGTAATCTATCAATGGCCCCTAATTAATCAGTATTGCCATACAAAAAATAATAATTTTCATACAAATGTATGATCTTTCTATGCATAATTTCAAGCTTTAGCCTGCTTTTGATGTCATTTAAATGTACAGAACTATCACAGTTTATATATTATTACATCCAGTATTCGCTCTTCATACAAACGGTCGGAACGCGCGTCATACCTACGCACATCGGAATAAAGCTAGTAAAAGGAAGAAACTGCTGCCGCCGTGTGGCGATTGGCGATCGAGCGGAGTTTGTACCACGGTCGGTAAGGGCCCTCGCCGACGACGACTTTTTGTAGCGATGCTGTCGCGCGTCCGCATCGATACAGCGGCGAAGCGGTCGCTAGTTGTGTGCCCTCGCCCACGGGCTGAGATTCAGTCGCGATACAAACGCGCTTCTATCGCGATGCAAACGCGATTCAGTAACGGCACCATGGTAACTGCGATCGCTACAGTTGCAAGATACCGATGTCGTCCGACACGGTCGCGCGTTGAATCGATACAGTCGCGATGTTGTAGCGCGTTAGTAGCGCGTTGGCATCGCTTCTGTAGCGCGTTGCAAATGCGACTAACAAGCGTTAGTAGCGATGCTGTTGCGCGTTCATGAAACGCGCGACAGCATCGCTACAAAAAGTCGTCGTCGGCGAGGGCCCTAACTCGGTACAAATAACTAACTCTTCACTATTTTTATGTACCTACCTACAAGTACGTATTGCAATAAGTACCTAAATTGTTTATTTTTCATAAGTCCACCGAGTAAAATGCCTAGATTGATAAATAAGGGGCTAAAAAAAATCAAATGGTTGATTATTATTACTTTTGCCGTATTGGGGTGGCTTAGAATACCAACCCCAATCTCACGCCAGATGGGTGTCGTAAAAGGCGACTAAATCCGGCCCGCTGGTGGTAGGGCCCCTCGAGGGATTATATTGGTAATATTGATTTTAATTGTTAATTAATACCATTATTACTATTATTATTTCTCCATGGGGTTCGCCTGGATAGCTACCACCCTTGAGCATGATGAGTCAGCCGCCAAACGACTCGTGTTCCGGCTGGGGGCTTGAGAGCCAGTTCTTTCTTTCTTTTTCTTCTCTCTTTCTTGGCCGGCAACACATCAGTGATGCCTTTGGTGTTGCTGGTGTCCATGGGCGACGATATCCACTTACCACCAGGTGGATCGTCAGCTCGTTTGCCGCCTATTTCCATAAAAAAAATATTAAGCAACGTTTGCAGAAGTTGGCGACCTCCATCGTGGTACTTTACTGTACCTCCATATTGTAGGTATTACTCAAATACAATATAAATACAAAACTACAAAGAAACTCAAGTCGTTTGATAAAATTAAAATACTGTCGGCGGGCAGCCTTATCGCGCGGCTACTTCCGCGCGGCCGTAGGCAAGTTTTTCGAGAATAGGGCCGAGTCACGTTACTGGATATCTCCTTATACTGTGGAACTATTGTTGGATGAGGTGGATCTTATAGATACACTTTGGCGGAAATAAATGTCAGTATTGCCATACAAAAAATAATTTTCATACAGTTATATCCTTGTATGTACATTTTTAGGCTCTTTTCTCTCTCTTTTCTCTATTTGATGTCACTATAATGTATGGGGCGATTGTAGGACAGATCGTACACATTGATGGAAAAAAAGTGTTACCCTACAAACAATAATTATTTTCATGAGGCAAAATCAACGGCTTCCTGGCTATTGATTTTTCAAAAATCTAATTATGCATTTTTGGTTTTCGTGAAAATCGGCTCCGAGACTCCTTTGCCCACTTTTCGCTATTCCTCATAGTTTTGAATTTATCCATCCACGCCCACTTGAAAAATTCACCCTGTATACTCTTCTGGCAGATACTTGTAACCGCTAGAATCTTCTAGCTGTTTATATATACTTTTTAACAACTGAAAGAATGTTCCCTGAAAATTTGAGCCATGTGGGAGCAGGTTATGAATTGCACACCCGATGACAACTTTGCTTTGTTCTGGCACATACTTGCAACCCTCAAAATGAGTTGGCAATTTTTTTTACACTTAAGCATAATTAAATTACAACCTATTAAAATTATAGCCTTGTGGGAGAAGGTTAAAAAACAATATTTTTTGCATTTTCAAAAAATTAAGGGCGACGCAACCGCGAGATGCCTGCCAGAATGGTACTTTCTTATTTGACTGATAATAAAACATCGTAAAAAAAATTCGAGCTCTGTGGGAAACGGATTAGTCAGATGGTTCAGTAGCTCTTATACATATTGCTGCATATTGGCTGTGTTAGAGTTAGAGCAAAAAAATTCTTGATCTTGACGTACCTATCGGGAGTAAAGCACAACTTCAACCGCTTCGCGGTATAAGGCGTGCAATATTTAAAAAAAAGTTTACTTTACAAAAAGATATGAAATCCGAACAAAAACAGTTTCACTGTAAAAAAACAGGACAAGTACACTTCAAAAGATAGTTACAAAAATGATAATTAAGTTCTTACAAAAAGTTATGAAATCAAAAAACCCAAGTACATATCCGTTTTAGATTAGAAAAAAAAAATTGCTGGTAAAAGTAAAAAAAAATGGTGTACTTGGTGTGCATAATACTTTACAGTGCGCGCTTATTTCAAAATAATCTTAAATTAAAATTTAAAAAATCCCGACAATTTTATTTACACTAAACATAGATAAGAACACTCGATTAAGTCACCTTTCAGACAAAAAGGACGAGATGAAAATCGGTTCATCCGTTTGGGACATACAGATACACAGACAAACAGATACACCGATACACAGACACGCCAAACTTGTAACATCCCTCTTTTTTCGTCGGAGGTTAAAAAGTTTAAAAAAATATCTTCCAAATTCAGTGGCGTGTGGTACAGCCATACAAGCCGAAAAGCCCAGCTTACTATCATTGCTTTACTATTTCGCTCTGCAGCTGTTAAATATTAAACCTATGGAATGGAGTGTTCTGTGTTGTCGGGCCAAAGATCCCGAGATCCTGGGTTGTACGACACAGCTGGGCTTGCCTTGTTCTGACGGCCTAGGCTTCCAATGTCAAGTCAGATCGAAAATCATAATTATGCACACCAAGTACACCTTTTTTTTTTACTTTTACCAGCAATTTTTTTTTTTCTAATCTAAAACGGATATGTACTTGGGTTTTTTGATTTCATAACTTTTTGTAAGAACTTAATTATCATTTTTGTAACTATCTTTTGAAGTGTACTTGTCCTGTTTTTTTACAGTGAAACTGTTTTTGTTCGGATTTATATGCTTTCAATTTGTCAAGAAACAATAAAGTTCTCTCCTGATAAAAAGTTAGTGCGTCGACTAGAGATCTAATTTTAACTCGTACCCTACACAATAGGTTCTTGTTATAAATAAACATGATTCCAGTAAAGACAATGTTGTTTAGATGAAGGATACATTGTTGTTATATGACCCTGTAGCGGTAACTGCTTGCCGAAGGGTATCTGGTTTGTTTTCTGGTTTTAGTTTTCGTCAAAAACATGAAAGTAAATAATATTTAATTCAGCAATGATATTACCGTCTGCCATCAGGCACGGAAAAGAGATATCATTACCATCCATTAGGTTTCGGTTAAAAAATTCTGCCTACTAGGTATACCACAATCATTATCATATCATATCATACCATGACCACATATGATACTATCAGAAAAACTAAACGGATTGATACCGTTCTAAATTATGTATCTATTTATGTATTTTCGTCGGCAGTCGTTGTCAACCCGTGCTTGGTATGCGACGGTGTTGGTCGTGAAACGTTCTAGTGGAAAATATTACTCTTCAACTTTTCGTCATGGTAGGCAGAGTTCTTAGAACACATAAAAATCTAAAACATATTGTTATTCAGTAAGTAGGTATAACATTGTTATTGAATAAAAACAACATTGTTATTCAATAAGAATAACATTGTTAGGTATTCATTGCAGACTCATTTCCCGCTCCATATCTGTCAAGGCCAGGCCGCCAAGCTGCTACAGAAAGATTGATATCAAATCATACAATGTAAATATAAAAAATAAATTAAATTACCGTGTGTAGCGTACACGCCCCGCCAATAACATACCAATTTGAAAGAACGTGACTTAAACTCGTTTGGTTTTGATAATACAACTTTCTTCCTTTCTTATTTTTTTCTTGCTTGGCAATGCAACGGTTTCGCTTTTGGTGTTGCTGATGTTCATGGGTGACATCATCAGATGGATTGTCAGCTCATTGGCCCATTTACGTAAAAACAAAGCCGTAGATACAGCAAGAACAATGCGGGCTGTGTTATTCTTAAACAGGTCTCTCAATTAAGTACACATGATATAATAGTATCCGGATGACCGAGCTTTGCTCGGTATTTTTTTAGCAAACAACGCCATCTACTGAAGTAGCTTTGGTGTTGCTACTCGCCAATAGATGTCAGGAAGAGTCTATTTTAGTAGTTTTTCATTGTCTGAAAACACGGATAAAATGACATTTTCTATAAATGAATCCTAGCTAGATCGATTTATCGCCCGCGAAACCGCCTGCATACTAAATCATGAAAATCTTTGGAGTCGTCTCCGAGACTCAGAATATATTATATGTAGAAGACTTGCTCGTTTAATACACATAATACATATAATATTATGTTGTAACTAGCGTTCTGCTGTACTTTTTGCGTGAAAGAGTAACACACATCCGCACATATTAGTAGGATATACGATGAACAATATCTTAATGAGTTGCCCATGGCTGGTGTTATATTCAACTTTTATTATATTTTAAATTCGTGTTCCAATCATCTATTTGTAGTATAATAATCTAATAGGAAGTACTTGATACTCATAGCGAGCCCACTACCCTAATGTTACACAGTGTCATCTATATAAAACAGAAAAGAGCCCACATCTATTTAATGGACTGCAATAATTAAAAGTGGCAAAAAGATTTGTGAGCGTTGTTGTAATTTATTGTGATTAAATTCGGCATTATTTATATAACATGTCGCCGGAAGCTCTTAAGGAAATTAAATAAAGCTAAATAAATATCTTTCACTTTGTATGTTTACTCTCTAAGGCACGGGAAACATGAGCTTGACTTCGTAATATTGTTCTACGCTACACTACAATGTGTTTACTCGAAAGGATTCGGATAAAATAAGTTAACTTTGTTACCTTTTACTGCGAAAGCTTTTTTAGGGTTTCGGCCGAAATGAGTACAAAGGGGGTTATATGCCCCCGTCTGTCTGTTACAAGGCTATATCTCCCGATCCGTAATAGATAAGTGATTTGAATAGTCCATTGATGCTATTATTACTATTTCTCCGTGAGGTCCGTGTGGATAGCTGCCCTTTTGCTTGAGTCAGCCGCCAAACGATTCGTCGTATTCCGACTGGCTTGAGAGAATTTCTTTTTTGGAGTTTAACTCCTTTAGAATCGACTTTCATATAAAAGCCCGCGGTATGAAATTTTATGGGGAGTAAAATCAAACATTCTATTCGGTACGTTATGCGTTATGTTTGTAATTCGTAACAAAGAATCTAGATGGCGTTGTTACTGATTTGATGATCGCAAACAAACTGCCTGCGAAGCGAGAGGTCCCGGGTTCGATTCCCGGCCGGGGCAGATATTTATATAACAGATAAATATTTGTACTCGGGTCATGGGTGTTACTGTGATGTGTTATATCTGTCGACCATGCCATCCGCGACACAGGTAATAACCTACTGCGGGGGTATAATATAAATAAATGTATCAAGCACGCTTTCAGTAACATAAAAAATGCGTTCATGTACCCTCATTTACTAATCTACATATTTTATAATCGTTCCTAAGGAGTAAATTCCTGTCGTGCGTCGGAGCTGACACACACACAATTTTCTTTCTGTCATTTTTCCCATTTTTTTCTCTTTTCCTTGGCCGGCAAGCAACAATATTTACTTTGGTGTCCATGGAGGATGATAGCCACTTACCATGAAGTAGATCATCAGCTCCTCTGTCGGCTACTTCCAGTAAAAAAGAAAGAATGAACTTCTTTGCCATTCGATTTTCATAAAAATTTTGCTTATTGCTCGTCTCTTTTTCTCGTCTCTCGCAACACATGTTTTGGATTTAGATGGATTTATATTATAATATTAAGCACGAGGCGTTGCTATGCATAGACATAATACTACTAGACTAGACAAGCGGGCCTTCTTTGCGTCACGCTATTAGAAAGAGAAAGAGACCAAGGAGACTCGCGTAACTCGTCGTAAGTAAGACAAGGATAGGTTTACCTCCTGCCTTTCTTTGCAGCGTGACGGTTTCACTTACATATGCTCAGATACCTTGCCTAGTCTAGTAGTATTATGTCTATGGTGCTATGACGTATTACTTCACGTTCCTTGTTCCCACGCCATGTCATAAGTACGCATTAAAACGTCAGTTATGAAGATGAGGGGGAGAGGTATATTATGAATAAGAAATTAATATTAATCTTCCACGTGGTAGATGTGGAAGTAACGATTTCTGTCTGATTTTTAGGGTTCCGAAGTAAAATCGGAACCCTTATAGTTTCGTCATGTCCGTCCGTCTGACCGTCTTTCCGTCCGTCTGTCCGTCTGTCCGTCTGTCCGTCTGTCCGTCTGTCCGTCCGTCTATCCAAAGCAAAGTGCCGAGACCCTTAGTGCTAGAAAGCTGATGTATTATGTACATATTTACTAAAACATCAGAATCGTAGAATATCTCGAAATATCGAAAAACATTTTTTTTTCAGGGTACCGTACCTGTAAGTGAGGATGATTTTTTTATTCATCGCGTACCCTATAGTGTGGGGTATCATTGAAAAGGTCTTTTAAAAATATTATTTAATGCTAATTTAAGTTAGTGTCAAGTGTCTCCCCCCCCTGCCGGCTAAACAGTTGGAGTTGGACAAGTGAAAATTTTTTCAAAAATAGATTATTATGATGAATTTGAACGAAAAATGGGTCCCAACTGGTAATCCTTCTATAGTTTAGTTGTTCAATATTACTTTTAAGAACATTCTAAACTTAGCTTATTTTTTCTTTTTAGTTTTTTTACGCAGTCAGGTCTTTTTTTTAATTATAAAAAAATGCATTGTTCTCAGAATTATTACTTATTATCATTTCTCCATGTAATTCGCCTGGATAGCTACCAGTTACCACCCTTGAGCATGAGTCAGCCGCCAAACGACTCATCGTGTTCCGGCTGGGGGCTTGGGAGCCAGTTCTTTCTTTCTGTTTCTTCTTTCTTGGCCGACAACGCATCAGTGATGTCTTTGGTGTGGCTGATGTTCATGGGCGACGATAGCCACTTACCATCAGGTGGATCATCAGCTCGTTTGCCGGCTATTTTCATAGAAAAAATAACTAAAGCAATATGTAAAACTACAATAAAAAAAAACTTAGAGGAAGTTAAAACACACACCCGCTTTCTACCTTTATTTACTAATCGCGTGATCACCATAGCAATAAGCTTACGATAACAATTTGTACTGAATTACACGTTTTATGGAAATATAACAATCAAAGCACCACTAAATTCATTATAACAATTTCCAAAACTACTGTTTTTACACGCTATTATTTTATGTGCGATTATATTTTATTCTGGCATTAGTTATTACCTACGTATTAACTAACATCAAGGTTACAGCGAAATTCATTTTCTAAATTATGTAAAGTTAAATAAAATTGTTACCGATTTTTAGTATTGTAATGCATTGTCTAAGGTGGGCATACCTATATTTAGTTAAGATATAAAATTAATCAAGAAGCATTAAGTATACATTAAGTATTTGTAAAACCTAGTATTTGGATGCTTAAATCCTACAAAATATATCGGAGGATATATTGTTTTATAAACTCAAGTCAATAAAAGAGGTAGATAAATATTCTTTCTTTCTTTGTTTTTCTTCTCTCTTTCTTAGCCGGCAACGCATCAGTGATTCCTTTGGTGTTGCTGATGTCCATGGGCAACGATAGCCACTTACCATCAGATGGATCGTCAGCTCGTTTGCCGGCTATTTCCATAAAAAAAAAAAACTCACCGCCTTGACATGAGTGTAGTACTTCATCGTTACGAATCTTATCTCGTAGCGAAATACATATAGCTTATAGCTTGCTTCATAGCGCGCTGTGTGACAGGTGACTGAGCCTTCGAATGAGGCCAACAGTAAAAGACCACGTCTCAATCCATAAATTAATTTATGTAATTTGAACTTCCTGTTTTGGTTACCAAGCTGATGGCTCAAGTGTTACTAATACCACTCAATGCTTATTGGCAACTACCGCTCTGCCCGCGGATTTCTCCACGATTTTCGGGATGAAATGAAATGAATTTTATTCGAAGTAGGTTTGTTACAAACACTTTTCGAAAGTCACTTAACGCCATCGCTTCAACAAATCCCTACCGTGAGTGGTCCCGGGAGAAGAAGCGGCAAGAAACTCCCGCGATAATTTTTTTCCTACTCACAGTTACAGACAACACTTAATTCTACTTATTGCAATATTTAATATAAAAAAAAACTCATGTCCAAGCAGTCTTGTCATTTAAATACTCATCAACTTTGTAATATGCTTTCTTCATGAGAATACCTTTTACATGAGTTTTTAATTTACAGTATGGCATTTCTGTTAATTCTAACAGGATTTTATTATAGATTTTTACACATCTACCCATGAACGAGCCACCAGTTTTGCTGAGTCTAAAACTAGGCACAATCAGTCTAGCCTTATTTCTTGTGTTAATATTGTCAACATCACTCTTTTTAAGAAAAGTATCGAAGTATTTTTTAACATACATAATATTGTCCAAAATGTATTGTGAAATAACAGTTAGTATATTTATTTCTTTAAACAATTCTCTAAGAGAGAGAGAGAGATAATAAGTACCCTATATTTTATTCCAAATCATGATCTACCTGTGTGCTAAATGCCATGAATATCTGTTCAGTAGTTTTGTGTGTAATCGTAACAAACATACATTCTACAAACTTTCACATTTAAGATAACAGTAGGATAAAAAAAACTGTGTCTAAAGTTACATAGTACGAGAAATATTAATTTGTTTAGCAGCAAACTATTTAACATATAAAACTCGACTTACACAAATGCCATTAAAAGAAAATCTGTTTCATGATGGGAAATACGCAGTTACTTTTAAAGAATGTGTACGGTAAGGGGCCATCCATAAATTACGTCACACTAATTTCATGACTTTTTGTCACAGCTGGTCACACTTGTGAGACCTCCCCCCCCTAGTGTGACGTCACATATTATGAAATTTTACACCTAAAAATTATTAAATTAAAACAGCAGTTCAGAAATAAGTTTTATTTCCATTAATTATAATTATTTTTTAATATTTACCTATACATACTAATTATTCGAATTTGAAATGCGATGTCACGAAACTTAGGACCCCCTCCCTCCCCTTATCACACAATGTCACACTACATCGACCCCCCCCCCTCTCCCCCCTAACGTGTGACGTAATTTATGGATTACCCCTAAGTAATATAGAATTATATGAAAATACATGATTAAAGTTTGCAAACTAAACTTTGAGTAATAAATTATTTATTGCAAGTCCGCCCGTGGTATAACCTTATTTATTACATAGTTAACTAAAAAAATGCCTTGTTTACATTTGCGACAGCCAGTACCTCTCTCACGAGGAAATGAACTTTTAGGTAGTTTACAGATTCCATTATCTTACTAAAACTTACCATAATTTTGCGTTACGTAAAAAATACATTTACCGCAAACAAATATTTATACAATATATTCAATACATTACTGAATGGTTTAGGCGCAAAATGTCCTTTTCGCGAAATGTCCGGATGCTGTAATAATTATTATAGTGTTTAAAACAACAGTGCAAATCGCACAAATATTAGATAATGAGAACGTTTATTCATTTATTATTTCATTCTAAGGCCGGGTAAGCGGTTTTCACAGTTGTAATGTAAGACTATTCACAGATAGGTTTGTGTTTCAACATTATAGGATATCTGTAAGCATGATCTACATCAAAAAGTTCTAATTGTCAAGTGACGTGAAGGCACGAGAACATTTTTTATAGATTTCGCATTGATAGGTGTCGATTCCGTTGCTTGTGAATTTACGGAAAGTAAAATTTTACCTTACCTTAGAATAGCCTATTATCCCTTTTAAATTAGATCTAATATTCAAGTTAAATCCTTAAAGAAAAGTTCAGGCTCGATAAGATCTTATAACTAGACATCATTTACTGGCTTTCTAGTACTTCCAAAATAACTAAGAATCTTAAAGGTATCCTACCCTTAGATGAAGGAATGGAAGGCAGATAACGTCGTTCGAATATGACGTAAGCCTACCAAGAATAATACAAAATAAAAAACTAATACAATCTCGTGTCACTACTAAAGAAAGCGTCAAATTGCATGAACATCGCAATTGTCAAAATTTATTAAATAATTTTATCAGTTATAATGCCGTCTTGCATTTTTAAACAATTTAAAAGTAGTTCGCAAAATCAAAGAAAAGAAGATGGAATATCTTTTCACAGGTATCTGTTCATTATTTTATTATTTATTTATAATAATATTTTTGCGGTTTGCTCGGAACACAAAACCTCGACAATTATTCATTTGTATACCAGCTTTATGTGAAAATCGGTTACCCTAAATTTGGGGAAATATGCATGAGCTATTTGAGCACTGGTCGATTTATAAATGTATGTCGAAATAAATATATTTAAAAAGTAAATATTTGTATTTATTTAAACCTTAAAAATCAAGAAATACAGCCAATGCATAAACACCTATCGGTGGGATATTATAACCGGGTTAATTGAAAATGTCACGTTTGCCCACGATAAAATGCATGATTGAAAGAAAATATTATATTATATTTTAGTTTCTGTTTTTAGTTTAGCCTACTCACTAAAATTATTTCAATTATAATTTTGCAGATTGCCGACAGCTATTACAAGAGAAAAAAAAATGCACTTTGCCTCGTCTTTTATTATGCGTACCACAAAGGACTGGAATTAATTGTCCGCGTGGGTGTTCCCGTCAGATTATAATGTGGGTGTCTTCAAGTCAAGAGTGAATAGGCTTCTACTAAGTTAGTGTGATTTACCATCCACGACTTCATTACCGCTTACCATCTCAGGTGGTTCTGTGGTCAAACACTAACTTATTCTGCATAAAAAAGTCCATAGGTTAATTAAGACAATTAAATATATTTAAGTATTATTTTATATATATTAAAAGAACATTTACATATATTTTGATAAGTGTACTTTTTGATAACTAGTGATGAAATTAAAATCAATTATGATTATCACATTAATTTATTACAACGTAAATTTTTGTCTGGTTTTTCTATGCATTTGTTCCACCTATCTCAGGAACGGCTTATTATAAGATTCGGTTTTCACTGACGTATTGTAATGAGTTTGGGTTAACATTTAGTGTTTGTTTTATTTGAATCGGTTTACAAATAAAAAAATCACGACAATTTAAAGAATACCATCCCTACTTTTATCGACTGTGGGCTTACCGAAGCGAAGCAAGGGCGTTCACTAGACTAGTAATAAATAATTTGCCAATTTAATTGTGCATAATGTGTTAAGTTGGAAATATGTCAAACAACATTTACAAAATTGCGGGAGTTTGTGACTTTTCATGCCAAATGAAACCTCACACACACAAAGAATTACGTGTCCATACGGTGCCACTGCTAGTTGACATTAAGGTTGTCACGCACACATAGCGAAAAAGTGACTTCACGTCATTCGTTACATTTCTTTGCGAATGTTCCATCTGCCTTTTATTTCCTTCATCTGAGATCCTACCCTACAAATAATATTTCAGTTTGGATTATATCACTGTCGCTTTTAAATCCTTTTTGGCTGTTTTTTTTTAATGTTTCGAAATACGATTCCCGGGCGAGGCAGATATTTATGTGGCAAATAAAATAAATATTTGATACCGGGTTGTGGGTGTTTATAATGCTTATTTGTCTTCGAATACAATGTTGTTTGGGTTGTTCATTCTATAAAAAAAAATATAAAGAACTGAAAGCAATACCAAAATTAAATTGTTTTACCTATTCTATCCTCCACATTATTACGAGTGTGTAAGCATTATTGTTTATACATTTTTTGCGGGACTCGTTTGCTAACTTGGTAGCAATTTAGGGGATTTTAAATATTTGTATTTTGACAATTTACTCATTATTCAATTTTACCATCCTATCGGAAAGATGTTTTACTAACGAAGAGAATAAACAACGAAACCCCTCACCACATCTTTTAGCATCTGGTCTCACAAATAAGCTTCTACAACTCAAACACTATTCTAACATTGAAATCTTGTTCACAGGTCATGTATTGTCCACCGCCTTACGACGGCATGTCCGGCCGCCCACAGCCCACGAAAACTACTCGAACTGGCAACGGGAACTCCTGTCACGACATTGTTTGAGATTCGCTTCGTCGGGCGCGCGGGCCCTCCGAGGCCACGGTAGTCTAGACCATAGTATTAGCTTGGTGGCCTGACGCGCGCCTGACTCGATCTGTCTCTGAACTCTGTAAATACAAATCTAACGCAAACACACAATGTATATATTACACTTGATTATACAACCCGTAATTATACAGTCTGTAAACGTGTACATAACGTAGCTTTATAATTTATAATTATGCTGTAGTATTGTATAATGAACTGAATGTGAATTCCCCGTAATTTAATCCCCGTTTAAAATGTAAAGCATACAATTTGTTCAACAGATTAATTAATCGCATCGGACTGCGAAGTGGTTTTTTAATAAATAATTGGGCGTTTGAAATGCCGCTGCCACAATTTAGTGCAGAATACAATATGGCGTTCACTATCTTTTAGATTTATGAGTTGTGTTTATATTATACCACACAGATATTTAATACCGACCCAAATAAATAAATATGAATCGGTTTTGCCACTTGTATATTAAGAGATTTAATGTTGTGATGAAATTGAATTTGAATGGAAATTTGGATGTAAATATATGTGTTTATATGCTGTTAATATGTAACCATAGATATGTTGTTACGTACTATGTAAACCTATAATAAATTTGAAATATAATGTACAAATACGTAATTTACATATAATATTATACTGGTGTATAAAAAGTAGTGAAAGTACCCCATTTGTAGAAAACTGTATGTTAGTAGGTATTCAGGTAATTTAGAAACAAAATACAGCTTCTACTAATATTCGTATTTAAATGTAGAAAATTATTATAGGCTTTAAGCGGTTTTTATTATTAATCTCATTTGCTCCCATATTTTTGAGCCCGAATACGGAAGCAAATGATTTATAGATTGTATACTTAGATGTAATATAGTTTATATTAAACATAGTGTAATATTTTATAAAATCATATAAAAATTAATGACTATTCGAATGTTAATGGCGATTAACGGTTAATACGGTTTAATGGAAATTAGTTTGTGTAGCGAATACATCGAAATTATAAAATATTTGTCAATCATGTAAAATATTTAAAGCATAGACCGTAGATACGTCGCTTTATGTAGAAAATGTTACAATATTCAATGTAGGTAGTTTTTATAAAATAAAAGCTAAACGTGACTGTTTAATATTAATATTTATTTTATGTTATGATGATGAAATCATTTAAAACCTTTTTTTAAACTATTTATTTAATGTATTTAATATTGATACTACTGTAAATATTTTGCTAGGAACAATTTGGTTTATTTTATTGTTTTACAAAATAAACATGAAGTGAATTCTATTGTTAATTATAAATAAAAGAACAGTTATTAATTTTAGATACAACTACTACGCCGTTGCAAGAAAATCAAAAATATTTTTATGACCACAAAACTTTAATAAGTATCCTTAATTCATGACTCATGTACAATTAATTACTGTCTATTTTACTTACTGTTGTAAATTTTTTCACAGAAATGAAATTAATAATTCGAAGAAAACATTATTTCAACGCTTAATGTAAAATTATTTAAAATACAATTGAATTATTTAAATACTTCTTTCATTTGAATCCCTCAATAGAAAACAAAAGAACCAATGATGACATTAAAATTCTCCTATTCTCATTAATATTATTACTGGTACTAATTATTATCATCTTTCCATGAAGCCTGCCTGGATAGCTACTACCTTGATCCCTTTCTTTTGCTTTGGGGCTATCCATAAATTACGTCACACGTTAGGCGGAGGGAAAATTGGTATGTATGGGTAAATATTAAAAAAAAAAAAAAAAAAAAACTTATTACGGAACTGCTGTTTTAATTTAATAATTTCTAGGTGTAAAATTTAATATAATGTGACGTCACACTAGAGGGGGGAGGTCTCACAAATGTGACCAGCTGTGACAAGGGCGGGGGGAGGGATCAAAAAGTCATGAAATTTGTGACGTAATTTATGGATGGCCTCTTTCTTTTTTCTTGATCCTTTTGGTCGTAAATGTCTATGGGTGGCTGGGATGGTGGCTTTACTATCTTTACCACATAAAAAATAACGAACACCTGAGTCTGCTTGGACTCAAGACGAATCGATCCCCTAACTTTAGGAGTAAACCCTGCTACAGTCTCGCTGTGACCATGATGCATGTAACTAATAAATTACTTCAACGTTCAGTTACCTGAAAAACTTATGTTTTTGGGACCCTTAATGATTTATGGGAAATAATATTAATTTCCTGTAACCAAGAAATTTATGTTTGATTACTGAAACACAGCAGTACAAGTCGATTGCGTGTTTTTGATAGAACGATTAGATACGAAGTCACGTACGGGCCATAGACCACTAAATGACGTAGAAATGTCCAAACAGACTAGAATGTGTAATATTTAATAATTTTCAGCAGGGTATCATGAACTGCGCCGGGACTGTAATTCGTTCGTGTTTAATTTTGGGTTAATTCGGTTTTTCCAGCTACTATCTATGGTTTAAGAGTGATGTAAATACATTATCAATATGTAATCTATATCTATAAAAGGCAAAAGTGATTGACAGATATATCAACGCACAGACCAAACCCTTAGGCTCAGTGCAGATTGAGACTTTTTGTCTCGGAGACTTGACAGTCGGGTGACAGACACGTCACTAGATGTCGCCGTCTGCTAGGAACTAGGTATTTGTCACCATAGTGTGCGCACTCCCATATATCTTCATAGCACTCGACTGGGCAACAAAAAGTCTCCGTGACAAAAAGTCTCAATCTGCGCTTAGCCTTAGGGCTAGAAACTTTAAATTTAGTAGGCATCCACTAACAAAGGATTTTTCAAAATTCAACCCCCAATGGGGTGAAATAGGGGATTCATATTATGATAAGCAAAATTTCCGCGTGCGACGCTGCAGACAACAGCTAAATAAATAAATAATACCTATATTCCGACTATGCTTCGACATAATATTCCGGTGACCTTGTAATTTAGAAGATATCTATCCAGAACCAGAAAAGAATAATCTATGACGCACAACGTGAATAAGGTAAGTAGATTCTCTTTTGTTGTGAATTTGTTTCGTCCGATTGTCCAGAAAAGAACACTCAAAGGCCATCGTATACCCCATTATTCGTTTTGAAGGATCCAACATTTTGTGCCTCCGGATTTGAATAAACAAATTCTCGTCTTTTCACAATTCGGGACCTGGCTTTTGGCTTTCGTGCACAATAGATCCATCGATTACGGCCTTTGATCGTAAACCTCACCCACGCATAAATAATAGTAATATTTTATATGATGATCACATACTATTTATATACTAGCTGACTGGGCAAACGTTGTTCTGTCATATAAATTATATCTAGATATAGGGACTCCCTAATCACCTAGCGGTATGAAATTTACTTGACGATCCATTCTCATATCTAACAAATATACACAATCACAAAAGGGAATATTCAATTAAGGAGTAAATGGATACGTGTGTTCCGTCGCGTGACTCCGATCCCCCGCACACAGCAAGCGGTAGGCAGCACCGGTGTCGGCACTGCAGCCGGGTCTACCATTTCCACTTACAACAATAATTATAATTATTCCACCAAAAACTATATTATCAAATCCCGATATTTCACACCCAAATTTTCCGTACGTATTTTTCTTCCTTGACAGATTTCGCTCGACTCTCATTTGTTCCGAATACAAAACGAGATGACCGCTGCGAGTTGCCTGCCAGTTCATAAATTTACATACGATTTCTTACCTATTCCGAACATTCATAATGGCAATAATCTAAATTTTACTAACAAAAAATAACCGACTTCAAAGTCTCAAAAACTACTTTTCAGATCTCGTTCAAATTTATGTGGGATCACATGATAAGCAACTGCTTTCGATTAAAAAAAGAATCATCGAAATCGGTTGGCGTGATATTGAGTTATTTGTCAATTTGTCGCGCACATCTTAACACAAATTTACGACTTATGTGGTTTTCTCATGGATGCCATTGTCAGATCTCAATAAAATTTATGTGGGACCACATGACAGCCACCAACTTTCGATTAAAAAAACAATCATCAAAATCGGTTCGCCCAGTCCAAAGTTCTGAGGTAACAAACATAAAAAAAAAATACAGTCGAATTGAGAACCTCCTCCTTTTTTTGAAGTCGGTTAAAAAAGGAGAAATATCTAAATGAAAAACTTAACACATTTTTAGTATAATACGGTCGCAATATATATTTTATACGCCGATATTTCGACCCAATTGCAGGGATCGTGGTCACGGCTAAACTGCGGTGACGCAAGTGATTCGTTCCATACTTTACCCTGTGTGGTAGCTATCATGGTCTATGGTCGAAGTATTTTATTTCCATCAGGGCCACTATCGGCCCAGTGATTGATTGGAGTTATTATCCGATTTGGCAATATGGCTTGTTATGTAAAGGAGGCAAGGCAGGGTAAAGTAAATTTTGTTTTGTGGTAATTTACCCGGCTAACCACCCTGCTACTAAAATCAATGAAATTATTTTGAGTTTTTGGCCCCAGTGTAGGGCACAAGCAACGCAGTCCCCCGCTTATTTCTTTGGTTTTTTCTTTCTTTTTTTAACCGACTTCGAAAAAAGGAAGAGGTTCTCAATTCGAGTGTATTATGTGTGTTTTTATATTATGTGTGTTACATCATAACTTTTAATACGGGGTGTACTGATTTTGATGATTTTTAGGATTCCGTAAGAAAAAACAAAAAAAGGAACCCTTATAGGATCACTCGTGCGTCTGGGCGACCGCCGTTCACAGCCAATTTACCATATCATGTGGTATTTCAAATGAAAGGGCTTGTTGTAAGGATCTCAAATATTTTTTATGGTTCTACAATGGATAGTTTTTAAATTATTCAAGAAAGAAGGAAAATTAAAGCCATAAATAGACCATTCCCCTCTCCCTTATCTCCGAAACTACTGACGCCTAGAATTTTGAAAAAAAAATACAGAGAATTCTTTACTTAAATATTACAGGAAAACCTATAAGAAGTCTATGGTCTTAAAAATGGCAAAAATAAATAAGATAGAAAATTAACTGTAAATACATAATCAAAGTACTGAATCCTCTCCAAGCGAGTTTAACTCGCACTTGTCAAGTTTATTTTTTATAAAGCTGGTGCTTGTTGTGTAGTCCTATTCAAATTGACTTATCCCTAGTTCAGGTTTTTTTTTTCACCTTTGGTGATATTGATGTCCGTTTACTGTTTACCATCAGATGGCTAGACTTAACCCGTTTATCAACTTACATACAGTACCGCCGACTTATCTTGACGCGTCTGAACTTCGCGCAGAAGGCTGCGCAGTAACAATATTCGGTAATGCTCGGTACGCGGTGTATTATGTCTCAGTCACACGTTAGCATGTTCGTGTCGCTATCTCTGTCTTACATGCGCTAAAGTTCTCAGAGCCTATGTTCAGACGCGCCAAGATACGTCGACCGTACTGTACTTCACTAAATATGTGAATACTAAGTATGTGAACGTTTATTTGTGACGATGTTAGGATGTTAGTTGCTCTTTCATGCAATAACTACTAATCGGATTTTAGCACACAGATAGATCATAATCTCAAATTACATTAAGGTACTTATTATTCCGAAAGAATAAAGAACTGAGCTATTTTTTGAACTGAACAGCTCTCTGTTTCTTTGTTTATGAAGAAATAAATGTTCCATCATAAAACACCTTTGTATAGAAGCGTCGCAATTGGAATCACATTCCACTCAGCTCTTTAACTTTATTAAATTTCCTTCCATTAAAATAACAAGAAAACTTCCAAATATTTGTAATAATTATTTGAAAAACAAAAAGTTGTTTCAGAATAAATATTGGATGTTTTCACTAAAAATTTTATTGATTCTCTTTTTTTGTATTACTACGTTCCTTTTAACATGGGTTAGATTTTTATTACTGTAACAGAATTCAACCTTTATAAAAACAACGACTGACGACAGTGTAGCATCTGTAGTCCATTTCGTAGTGACGCAGTTGAAGTTTGGGTATACTACGAGTATACAATGATAATTATTATGTAAAAAAGAGGTAGATATGTCACTAGCGCGCCGAAGATGAAGAGCGTAAGAACAGGCAATTGACCGTTCTGCTCGTAGTCGCTCTGTCAATACAAGACGATACGCACGCTTTTGTTGTTGTCTGAAGTGCTTCATTTGACATACAGTGTTAAATGCCTTCGTGTATTATACCAATGTGATTGGTGTAGTGAAACAAAAGATAAACGTGTGTGTGTTTTAGCTCTTTTCGGAATAGATTTTTTGGTTGATCTGTAAGGGCATAACGTATCTGTATTTTTGAAATATTATTAATACTGTACAGGACTGCCACTATCTAACTTCAATCAGTCAGCAACTGCTATAATCGTTCCCTGTGCGCCGCCATATTGTCATTTGTTTACTGATTACCATGGACCTGAAAAAAAGACGGACGTAACCTCGTCTAATCGAGAGTGAAGCATAGCAATGGCCGCCCGCTTACCATGTGTGCGTAATTTTTGATTCGCGATTGACGCAGTATGGTGTCAATGTGTAGGTGTGTGTACGAATAGAGAGTTGGTGTTACTATGAAGAACCACTGAATTTGTTGTTGGGATTACGTCCGTCTTTTTTTTAGGTCCGTGCTGATTACCTATTTTCTAATAGTTCTCATCTACATCTATACAAATAAATAAAATTGGAGTGTCTGTTTGTAATATTAAAATAACCGCTTTTTACTAAGTGCATTTGGATGTATACACGGTACATATACCAACACAAAATTTTTCACAATTTTTGTCGGTCTGTCTGTCTATTTGTTCCGCCTAATCTCTGAAATGCCTAGACCGATTTTGACGGGACTTTCACTGGCAGATAGCTGATGAAACAAGAAGTAATTTAGGCTACTTTTATTTTAGAAAAAAAATAATTTGTTAGGCGATACGAAGTTCGCCGGGTCAGCTAGTATGAAATAAATTTCGTCTAATTACTCGTGTAGAATGAGTTTATTTCCGCAAACAACGCCGCCTACACCAGCTAATATAAAAATTTCTTAGACGTGGAGAAATATCTTAATCTACTTCATAAAGACTTATTAACCCGGCAAGCGGAATCTTGGATATAATAGATATATATGTACGCTACATTCAATAAAAGCTGGATAATTCGAGTTCGATTCGAACTAAATACTAACTTACGCGGTGACAAAACTTAGGTCTCCGAAATTATGAAAATATTCGTAACATATCTGTTACATAATATTTACGATTTAACACTTTACCGGCTTTTCTAAATCAGAGTTAACGCCCTTCATCCACTCTCTGGGTTAACTTAAGTCGCCTTATTTGATTTCCATTGTTTATAAAACCGTCCGCCTTGCAACCCACGTGATTCAGACAACACGTGTAAGATATTGGCCATCGCTTTCACACCTACAAGAACCATGAGCCATCTCTTTCGCACCTAAGTTCCATTAATTCTCCATTACTAAGTTATTTATGTAGTTAATGGAATGTAAGTAAACTTGTTCATCTGAAGTCATCAAAGTTGGAAGTGCAGTTTAGTTAGGAAGTTACGATTTACTTAACACTCCCGCACTTCTTCGTTAACTTGCTTCATCTGATGCTCAAATGTTTAATTAATCGTATTTGCACATGTGTGTCTCATAAACTAGTGAAGTTTCAGTATAACTATTTAACTTTACCGCTAATATTATAAATATGAGAGTTTGTGAAGATATGTGGATGTTCGTTACTCTTTCTAATGATATTAAAGAAATATAGATACGGTATACCCTTACAAATCAATCAAAAAATCTGTTCCGAAAAGAGCTACAACACCCACACGTTTATCTTTTGTTTCACTACACCAATCACATTGGTTTAATACACGAAGGCATTTATCGCTGTATGTCACGCACACAGGTAGTCATGATCTGAAATAGGACATGGGGATCTTATTATCTCGGAAAAGGCGGTTAGATCGCTAATATTATATAAAAATAAGAAGGCTGCTGATTTGTTCAGATAAGAGAGCATTTTAATGTGCGTTTATATTCCGGAGGCTTGAAGTAGAAAAATTATTTTAAAATAAATCACACGCAAGTGTGCGACCATTTATACGTACTTACATGCCTCACACACATTGATATGCATTTCACAGCAAGACGAAGAACGTTGCGAAATGAAAACTGTGCGTGGGATGTTCAGTGAAAATATTAAATTAAGTATTTTTATCTTGCTTTGTAAAGATGTGATTATATTTTTACCACATAGAAAAGTGGTTGTTATATTTTACAGGTTGGACTCACGGACGTAAAAAAAGAACGGACGTAACCTTGTCTAATCGAGAGTGAAGCTGACAGCTCGCTTACCACGTGTGCGTAATTTTGTAATTTTTGATTCGCGACGGTGTCAATGTCATATCAGGATGGTGTCAATGTGTGGGTGTGTGTACTTGTACGAATACAGAGTTGGTATTACTATGGGTGCTTCCCTGAATTTGTTCTTAGGATTACGTCCGTCTTTTTTTACATCCGTGGTTGGACTATATTATATTGGTATGTCTATCATGGTAACGACGGTTGACATCATTTAATCCAGCAAAATTATGTGCACATAAAAATACGAATTTCACCTTTTTTTTGTTACCTTAAATGTTCATTAATCATTAATTAATCAACTACTTGATAACAATGCGGTTCAAAAATGCAAATGAAATTATCTGACATTAAAATCATAAATATTCGAGGCTTAGTCATTATAACATAAATATTTATTAGATCGATTCCACCCTTAATAGTGCAATATCTACTAGTTAATTCAACATAGAATGGTAAGCGTTGTTTCCTAGAATTATCATTGTAATTTATTTTGCGTTTTAAGTAAATATCATATCATGCAAACATAACAATCCTAATATCTTTACCATAGATATTACTTACATATTTCCTTGTCTCTCTGGAGATTTACATTTACTATGCCACAGTTTGCCAGGATAACTTTAGGAAACTATTGTATTGCGAAATATTAAGATGCTTCTCAATGTTATTCCTTATTTTTAACTGACTTCAAAAAAAGGAGGAGGTTCTCAATTCGACTGTATTTTTTTTATGTTTGTTACCTCAGAACTTTGGACTGGGCGAACCGATTTTGATGATTGTTTTTTTAATCGAAAGCTGGTGGCTGTCATGTGGTCCCACATAAATTTTATTGAGATCTAACAATGGCATCCATGAGAAAACCACATAAGTCGTAAATTTGTGTTAAGATGTGCGCGACAAATTGACGAATAGCTCAATATCACGCCAACCGATTTCGATGATTCTTTTTTTAATCGAAAGCTTGTCATGTGGTCCCACATAAATTTGAACGAGATCTGAAAAGTAGTTTTTGAGATTTTGAAGTCGGTTATTTTTTGTTAGTAAAATTTAGATTATTGCTTCCTTTATCGTTTTAGTAACTTGACCTCGTTTCGATATAATGTGGACACGACAGTGCACCCGCCAAGTCCAACGCAAAATAAATTATAACATCATTTTCTATCTACCTGGGGGACGGCCGAGCCCCAACAGAACTAGTCGTCTAGTCAGAGCGTTGTACTCGTACCTACCACGCAACGGAAGCAGAAAACTTCAATTATGACGAGTAGTGCGATATCACCAAACCGACATAAAAAACAGGGACCCACATTTCTGACAACCCAAAACTGCAACCAATACGAAATGAGCCGCGTATTTTCCTTAAGATAACTTAAGTATCTAATGCAAAAGCCTAACGGCCTTATTCATAAACTCATAATAAACCTTTTTTATTTAGCTATTGCACTGTTATAATACCTTTTGTCTTTATCGTTTTTCATATGACTGAAAGAAACAAAACGCTTTATATAAGTCTTCTCTAACTTTGCGTGTTTTTATGAATAAGGGAGTGAATAAGAGTAAATCCAAATTATTAGCGGTATAAAAATACCGTCTTATGACAATTATTTACTGTAATGGACATAATATTAAATTGATATGTAAAAGTCAAAGGTCTGTAGTAAGTGATTCATGACCCCGGGCGAACTATTAAAAATGTCGGAATACTGCCGGAGCAAGTCAGTCACCGTAATGAGTTTCTTAACTTGGCTGATCGGTTACAATGGACCCAGGTCGTCTGTTTCTGAACGCTCAAAGATCACAATTACGACCGTGTAGCTAAATAACATAAATGTAAAATACATCAACTTAACAACATGTCCATATAATTAAAAATTCTGACCCTAAAATATACAAGCGGGTAATACGTAATACGTAATACGAATAATAAGTAATCTATACTAATATATAAAGAGGAAAGATTTGATTTTTTGTTTGCATTGAATAGGCTCCGAAACTACTGAACCGATTTCAAAAATTCTTTCACTGTTGGGAAGCTACACTATCCCCGAGTAACATAGGCTATATTATATTTTCAAAAAAATTAGGGATCCTTAATAAAACTCCAATAAGTTGTAAAAAAATAAGAAAACCGAAGCAAAGCGAGGGCAATTACTCGTAAGTAATAAGTAAGGTAATAAGTAACACGAAGCATTAACCGCCTGAAATAATTGTGAGCAACAATGTTATTTCACAAACATTTTAGCGTTCATGAAGAATTCTTAGTAAAGTACAATCAAATTATAATAAAAATAATAAACGCTTACACACTCATACCCCCGCAGTAGGTTATTACCTGTGTCGCGGGTGGCATGGACGACACATATAACACATCACAATCACACTCATGACCAGAGTACAAATATTATCTGTCACATAAATATCTGCCCCGGCCGGGAATCGAACCCGGGACCCCTCGCTTCGCAGGCAGGCTCGCTACCAACTAGGCTACAGGGTCGTCTCTAGAAGTACCAACTTACAGCATAAAAGCCAGATCTTGGGTTATATGCTTTGTTACAATTCAGAAGTGAAATATAAATGCTTTTCCATTCATTTCTATATTTTTCCTCTTAGACTACAAACCCATGTCAGGAGTTTAGTAACAAATCGGTAGCAGATTCATATTTTTCCTCTCAATGATTTATCGAGTGTCGTTTGAAGGCACGGACTCCTCCCTTTGATTTATAGTGCCGTAATCTATACATCTATGCTCTATACAAATAAATAAAATTGGAGCGTCTGTTTGTAATACTAAAATAACCGCTTTTTACTAAGTTCATTTGGATGCATGCACGGTACATATACCAAAACAACATTTTTTACAATTTTTGTCTGTCTGTCTGTCTGTTTGTTCCGGCTAATCTCTGAAATGGCTTGACCGATTTTAGTGGGACTTTTACTGGCAGATAGCTTAGGCTACTTTTATTTTAGAAAAAAATAGGCGATACGAAGTTCGCCGAGTCAGCTACCATGTAATAAAAAGGAAATAGTAATTTCTACAAAAGTCAACAGAATAACAGAAAGAAACATAATCGTAGAATGAGACGGTTCGGTTTCTGCAGAGCAGTGCAGCTGTCAATATGTTATTCATGTACAGTCCCTGTCATTGTCTCTTTTAATAAAGATAGTAAATAGTTTGAAATAAAAAATTGTGTGCGTCAGCTCTGACGATCGACTGGAGTTTATTTACTCATTACGAACGATTATAAAATATAATATAATTAAAAATTCTGACCCTAAAATATACAAGCGGGTAATACGTAATATGTAATACGAATAATAAGTAATCTATACTAATATATAAAGAGGAAAGATTTGATTTTTTGTTTGCATTGATTAGGCTCCGAAACTACTGAACCGATTTCAAAAATTCTTTCACTGTTGGGAAGCTACACTATCCCCGAGTAACATAGGCTATATTATATTTTCAAAAATAAATAGGGATCCTTAATAAAACTCCAATAAGTTGTAAAAAAATAAGAAAACCGAAGCAAAGCGAGGGCAATTACTCGTAAGTAATAAGTAAGGTAATAAGTAATACGAAGCATTAACCGCCTGAAATAATTGTGACAGCAATTTTATTTCATAAACATTTTAACGTTCATGAAGAATTCTTAGTAAAGTACAATCAAATTATAATAAAAATAATAAACGCTTACACACTCATACCCCCGCAGTAGGTTATTACCTGTGTCGCGGGTGGCATGGACTACACATATAACACATCACAATCACACTCATGACCAGAGTACAAATATTATCTGTCACATAAATATCTGCCCCGGCCGGGAATCGAACCCGGGACCCCTCGCTTCGCAGGCAGGCTCGCTACCAACTAGGCTACAGGGTCGTCTCTAGAAGTACCAACTTACAGCATAAAAGCCAGATCTTGGGTTATATGCTTTGTTACAATTCAGAAGTGAAATATAAATGCTTTTCCATTCATTTCTATATTTTTCCTCTTAGACTACAAACCCATGTCAGGAGTTTAGTAACAAATCGGTAGCAGATTCATATTTTTCCTCTCAATGATTTATCGAGTGTCGTTTGAAGGCACGGACTCCTCCCTTTGATTTATAGTGCCGTAATCTATACATCTATGCTCTATACAAATAAATAAAATTGGAGCGTCTGTTTGTAATACTAAAATAACCGCTTTTTACTAAGTTCATTTGGATGCATGCACGGTACATATACCAAAACAACATTTTTTACAATTTTTGTCTGTCTGTCTGTCTGTTTGTTCCGGCTAATCTCTGAAATGGCTTGACCGATTCTAGTGGGACTTTTACTGGCAGATAGCTTAGGCTACTTTTATTTTAGAAAAAAATAGGCGATACGAAGTTCGCCGAGTCAGCTACCATGTAATAAAAAGGAAATAGTAATTTCTACAAAAGTCAACAGAATAACAGAAAGAAACATAATAGTAGAATGAGACGGTTCGGTGTCTGCAGAGCAGTGCAGCTGTCAATATGTTATTCATGTACAGTCCCTGTCATTGTCTCTTATAATAAAGATAGTAAATAGTTTGAAATAAAAAATTGTGTGCGTCAGCTCCGACGATCGACTGGAGTTTACTCCTTACGAACGATTATAAAATATATAGATTACTAAATGAGGGTAAATGAACGCATTTTTTATGTTACTGGAAGCATACTTGATACATTTACTTAGATTATTTATATAAATTATATTCATCAAATACATTACAGTCATGGAAACATAATATACAGACACATACGATAAAGATACGTTGATTTTTATGTTTGCAAGATAAGTTGCGCACGAACATAACGCATAACGTAACGTAACGGAGAAAGTTAGATTTTAAGTAAATTTTCATACCCCGAAATTAAGTATACCTACATGAAAATCGATTCTTAAAGAGTAAACTCCAAAAACTTATTATTTATCTAATCTAAAAAAAAATTATTTTGAGATGTAAGCTATCCTATCTTTCGAGTTGGATCAAACTGCACATGGTGTGAAAATTTTATTAAAATTATGAGTACGGTAATGTCCCTAATAATTTGGCCAGGTAAATAGCCGATTTAACTCACGAGCAGTAATGACATCATCAACACCTTGTGTATCGCTGATGCGTTGCTGAAAAAGAAAAGGAAAGAAAGAAAAACTGTCTCTCATGCCTTCAGCTAGAACACGAGTCGTTTGCTTGGCCGTTGAAAGAAAATCATACCTAATACAATTTGGTTACCAAAATTAGTAAAATGGCAATACTAAACAATTTTCCTAGTAACTAAAGTAGTATCTTGTTTAGCAGTACCTTGGCTCATACTTTTTTTCAAGAACTCATCATAAAAGAAGAATTGGATAAGGCAACGTTTGTGTATCACTTGAAAATCTGTTATTATAATTTCGGTCTACCGCTTACATTACGCTTATATTGTACACGAGTAACCGCCCTCGCTTTGCTTCGATTTTCTTATTTTTTTACACTTTGGGTTACATTATTGGAGTTTATTAAGGATCCCTAATTTTTTTGAAAATATAATATGGCCTATGTTACTCGGGGATAGTGTAGCTTCCCAACAGTGAAAGAATTTTTCAAATTGGTTCAGTAGTTTCGGAGCCTATTCAATGCAAACAAAAAATCAAATCTTTCCTCTTTATATATTAGTATAGATTATTTTTTGAACAAATAACACAATGCGAAAACATTCTCGTAACTTTTCCTTTGTATTTTGGTAGCTTATTTATTTTAATTTAAGTAAACATTTACTGTTATATTTTAACTTTCGTTTGTTGTGCACAACACCAGGTGGATTGCGTTTCGGTAATTCCGTACCAATCACGAAAGATTTACTTTCGTTGAATGTGATTGTTTACGTCCATTGATTATGATTGTTTACACATGAAATGTGATTGTTTACAAGCCATACGTTGGCCACTCCAGATTTGTTTACGCCCGTCTCGTGCAAACATTTAGAATCGAATGGCAAATGGATCCTGAAGGTAATAATAAGGGAAATGTACGTAGCTGTTAAGTGGAATATCTTCAGCCTTTTCACAAACTTCAGGGGACTTGGGGACTTATATCTTCTCGTAATTAAGATGCCCTAGAGAATTCTCAGATGTAGCGCAAACTAATTCTCTAAAGTTAGAGGCTATCTCATGTGTTGGAATTTCTTGTTTGATTTGTGAGTTTGTGACTCCTTACAAAGGTATATAAACACCTACTACTCGTATACAAAACAACTACTTTATAGCCACGTTCGAATACGGCCCGTGTGGTGCAATGGTTGTCTTCAGGCAGTTAGAAATATCCTGGTTTCTCAAATGTCCTGGTGTCCCAAATGTCCTGGTTTCCCAAATGTCCTGGTGTCCCAAATGTCCTAGTTTCCCAAATGTCCTAGTTTCCCAAATATCCCGGTGTCCCAAATGTCCTAGTTTCCCAAATGTCCTGGTTTCCCAAATGTCCTGGTTTCCCAGTGAGTCAATTTGAATCATGAGTTCCTCTGGGTGTGCGTGCTCTGCTCTTTTTGTGAAGACCGTGCCAACCACGACGCAGGGAATCTTATTTCGGGGATTTGCTTCATTGTGTAATTTTATTTGTTTAATTAGTAAATAATTCTATCTATTACACGGGATTCAATCATTAATAAAATAATAATTGACTCAAGCTTTATTTAATCTGCCTGGTAATCTGCGATTTAGCCAATTGCTTGAATCAAATGAACACTAAAAGGTGTTCACTTTCAAAGTAGTCTTTAATGTTCGGTTTACACGTACCTATTAAGTAATTAGTAGTTAACTAAATTTTAACAAAATCTTAAGTAAATTAGTACTATGTGTAAATGGACAATTTAGTAGTTATAATTTAGTACGCAAGTAAACAAGTAATTTAGAAATTTTTCTATTTTTTGTTAAGTAGGTGGGCGGGGCTTATCACTTAACACGTTTGGACAGGCATTTTTTAGTTAAAATTTTGTTAAAATTTAGTAAAATGCTTAAGTAATTAAGTAGGTTGTGAAGAATTGTATGAACTAAAGAGCTTTACTAAATCATTACGTTTGAACGCGCACTAAAAATTATTCATTTAAAATTTAGTATTTTCTTAACTACTTAATACGTCTAAACCGGACTTAAGAGTTGTAACAACTCTTCAATGAGATAAGTAAGTACCTAACTTCAGCTACACCTAACACTGTAAGTGTACCTAAAGTATTAGCAAAAAATCAAGGTAAAGTAACCTAAGCAATCACCTAAATAATCTAAATTTGTGGGACCACATGACAAGCACCTGCTTTCGGTTAAAAAAAGAATCATCGAAATCGGTTGGCGTGATATTGAGTTATTCGCGCACATCTTAACACAAATTTACGACTTATGTGGTTTTCTCATGGATGCCATTGTCAGATCTCAATAAAATGTATGTGGAACCACATGACAGCCACCAGCTTTCGATTAAAAAAACAATCATCAAAATCGGTTCGCCCAGTCCAAAGTTCTGATGTAACAAACATAAAAAAAATACAGTCGAATTGAGAACCTCCTTTTTTGAAGTCGGTTAAAAAATTACTTTATGCATATTATATCGACGACGCAGGGTGTACGGAAAAACTCAAAAGAGATTATGTTCACACCCTAATAACATGTCATACTTCATATTATACTGTCAATGAAATAAATAAATAAAATAAATAAATTCACATTTTAATCTTCTTTACTGATCTGTAAAGACCCAAATCATTTTCGTTAAAAGTAAAGACGTAGGTACATACATACATTACAGCTATGTGTTGAGGCTGCGCTGGGTTCATATTTACGGGCGAGGAACCAGCGCCCGACATGTTACGACATAATAAAATACAGAAGCTTGCCCATTAAACATCTTCCAGATCAGAATCCCTGACTGAAATGGGAAATAAAAACAAGGAGGAATTCACACCTACTTACATACCTACAATACAAAAGATTAAACTAGGTGGCAAATAATATGGTGGTAACAAAGCTCAGAATCTTTAATGAGAGACCGGTTGTCAAAGTTTTTAATAATCCTAACTGCAATCAATGTTAGAACATGCGTTTAGTCAGGCATAAGGTTTGCCCATTATTTTGTGCCTAATTAATAACAAACGAACACACTGGGTGACTTGGCGATTCACCGCACAGTGGCACCGCACAAGCCGTTTGTTACTACGGAACACAGACACAAGTTTGTTACCAATATCACTTGTTTATATTCAGTTGTTTAGCTTGATTTCCGGCCTTGTGTGTACACTTACGGCCGGTCTCAATAATGTACTAACAGTTATAAAAATGTAGATAAGGCTACCATTAATACGTCATCTGTCATATTTGTCAATTTTTGCGTCTCAATAACCTTCAGTGGATCGAAAATATCTATCGATGACATTGATCTACCGTTCGGAGGGCCAAGTCATACCGTAGGTATGTTGGTCCATACAAAAATAAATACTTGCGTCTCAATAACGCTTTGACAGCTAACTGTCGGTAATAAAAGTTACCAACTATCGGAAATTTTCATATCGCTCGATTTCGACGGATAATTGGTAGATTTCTCATATAGTAAAGAAAATTTATCAAAACATATTATTTCAAAACAGATATTAATCAGTGATGAATGATAATGAATTTTGTGAAGCCTGCTTACTTGATTCCGCCTTTTTTATACGGTACCAAGATCGCCGAAATTGTCCTCGTATAAAATATATGACTACATATTATTATGACTGAATTGTGTGAATCCAATTTTGTTTATAACTACCTAGATTCAGATTAAACAATCCATAATCTAAATTTTACTAACAAAAAATAACCGACTTCAAAATTACTCAAAAACTACTTGTCAGATCTCATTCTTTATGTGGGACCACATGACAAGCACCAGCTTTCGACTAAAATAAGAATCATCAAAATCGGTTCGCCCAGTCCAAAGTTCTGAGGTAACAAACATAAAAAAATACAGTCGAATTGAGAATCTCCTCCTTTTTTTGAAGTCGGTTAAAAACAGCAGTGAATGAGAATTGATAACAATTCCTATCTTTAAAGTTTTAGGTAAGTAGGTATTTTAATAAAACAAGAACACTAAGCTTTTTAAGTTAGATTTATTTTGAAATTATAACAAAAACATTTCGCCTTTTCAGAAATAATGGTGTATCCCTGCTACCTCAATAGCTATTGGCTACTACTTTGGCCTTATGAAGAAAGGTACTTCATCTTTTGTGAAGGGTCTGGACTTCATCTGAAAAGAAACTTCCTTTAGTACATTTGGCAACATTTTTTTGTTTAAAAGCAAAAACCTCTCGCAATGTGAGGGGTATTAGGCCATAGTCTACCACGCTGGCCAAGTGCAGATTGGTAGACTTCAAACACCTTTAAGAACTTTATGGAGAACTCTCCGGTGTGCAGGTTTCCTCGCGATGTTCATTGTTTTCCTTCACCGAAGCTAGTGATACTTAACTTCTAATACGCACATAATATTTGAAAATTAGCGTGCCAGGATTTGAACTCGGGCCCCGGACATGTGGGAATAAACACTTCGTTCGGGAGACCAACGTTCTAACCGCTAGGCTATCACTGCTACAATTACAACAATTTACAATTACTACAATTTTTTGTTTACTAAACATAATAATAAATTTTATTTTATTAACAAATAAAGTCTATACTCACGGTAATTGTTGAGCTATGTGTTTCATTATATAATCCTAGTTTATTCATAAAACTAATTAATATTAAGTACTAAAATTATGAGAAAATACACGTTGTTTATATTTTGAGCAACCAAGCGACATAAACGAATGTCAAATGACAATAACATGTCATCGTCGTCCGGGATACCCATGAGTGATAAACGTCAAATGCTGCGTTTTGTTACTAGTAAAGCATTGTTCCAGGTTACACATAACATTATTTTATTAACTTCATCCGCGAAATTCACAGTAAATTTGGAACAAATTATCATTTTAATATTAAAATGAAATAAGTTTATAATCAAAAACACTGAGGTCCTTTTTATGATAAAAAGTATAAAAAAAGTATAAAAGTATAAAAAAAATATTGTTATGCGAAAACGAAATTTTCAGAGGGACTTAAAAACCAGAGGCAGAAATGTCACTGAAATATTATCTACCGATGATCTTACTTTTTTTTGCTTACTTTTGATTTGTGAGACGGCAGTTAGCGGGAGATCAATGTTTACTTTTTATCTCTGATACGTACCAGAGTTCCACTGACAGTATAATATTGAGACCGGCCGTTAAATATATAGACGGGCTTTTCCGAACAAAATCCGTGTCACATTTTTCTTACTCTGTGCTGTGACAGCGCTTCGTTCAGTTCGTTCGGTCAAGTTCGGTTCAAGATGGCGGTATCAAGTATTTTGCACTAAATAATGTAAGTAAAAATATAGTTATTTACCAATTATAATTTAAATAAATTCAAATAAAGTTCAAACGTAAATAATGAAAACGTTTTAACTGTGCACAATAAACAATATGCGTAAATAAGTGCTCTCGAACGGTCGGGGTTTTTCAAAAATGACATCTACTTGTCTCGCTTGCTCGCAGCCGACTAAAATCCGATGGCACCATTTGGTTTCAATATTTTAGTCCAGCAAGGCTATTCTGTTTTATATCTCGACAGCGGAATCCGCGGTGAGTTTCAAAATTGAAGTTCGAGTTCAAGACTCACTTCACTTCGCAAGTGCATATTATTATTAGATGATTAGAGAATGACATATCAAGATGATGCAAGTTCGCTTTCTAGTCTCACTTGAGTGAGCTTTGATTTCGAGTTTGTATTTTAGAGAATAACCCTCCTGAACAGCCTGTCTAATATAGTATACACATATAGGTCTATGCCTAGTTACATATATATTTGCTCGCAAAGACACCCCTGAGCTGCTGAAATTACTTAACAATAACAACCGCATCACCTCAGCAGAAACGCTTCAGAAATTTTGCCGTTAACGGTAACCAACTACTGACGACGCCTCGCTCGGTCGATCACTTACGGTGGACAGGAACAGTCGACCCGTAAGCGTTTATCCGAGTTAATATTACCTATTTCAGTTACCTAAGTCACAGCCAATAAATCACTACTCAGGATTAGTTAAGATAGATGGCTAAAATCAGCGTTCAGGGCTGAAACGAGAGAAAGAAATGAGAAAATAAGTTATGAAAAAAATTTATTTGTGTAGGTAAAGTAAGAGAATACTCTAGGAATAACATCTAAACCAGAACGACAGTGAAATAGATAATCTAAATTTTACTAACAAAAAATAACCGACTTCAAAATTACTCAAAAAGCATTTGTCAGATCTCGTTCAATTTATTTGGGACCACATGACAAGCACCTGCTTTCAATTAAAAAAAGAATCATTGAAATCGGTTGACGTGATATTGAGTTATTCGTCCATTTGTCGCGCACATACTGAATGCAAATTTAAGACTTATAAGGTTTTCTCATGGATGCCATTGTCAGATCTCAATAAAATTAATGTGGAACCACATGACAAGCAACAGCTTTTAATTGAAAAAAGAATCATCAAAATCGGTTCACCCAGTCGAAAGTTCTGAGGTAACAAACATAAAAAAATATAGTCCAATTGAGAACCTCCTCCTTTTTTTGAAGTCGGTTAAAAAGAAAAATAATATCGTTGTGCAGTCTTCTTTTTTCAGAATCGATAAATACTATCCATAAACAAGTGCATATCAGGCCACGCGCAATGTAAGGTTCCCAAGTAGTAAGTTTATCGACTATTACCAATTAACTACTTATGCTAATATAGCCGTGATAGTTTTTCTTGTAAATTTATCATATTAGGTTTTCGGTGTTTTGCTTCAGACAGACGGACCGACGGACGGACAGACGGGTGATTTTATTTTTAAACTCATCAGAATCTTATATATATTTTTAAACGGTTACAGATGTAAAATTTCTACTGACGACGGAGAATATGACATAAACACCCTAAACATAATATCAATTTAACGGCACTAAAAGACCTTATACTTTATTATGTCACTATAATTTCTTTGAAGGGATAACAATCTCACTTCATGAGAAAGAAAATATAATGCTGGAAGACCTGAACTAATGACCCATAATGCGACAAGATATATCAAAGCCCAAAAGCTAATTGCCGCATTAAGGAGTGTACTTAGTAATAATGTTTTATCTTATACTATGTACGTGCTATGTATGCCAATTGTATGTTCATGTTCAAATGTATAATTTATTTGTAATTTTATGTTTACAATAAAAATTATTTGTATTGTATTGTACAGTCACCTGCAGAGAAAAGTAACCCATCTGTTACTGTGTGTTTATGAACTATTATAAATGTTTTGATAATTGTTACTCAATCATGCAAAAACTAATGAATTACCTTAGATATTTGGCACACCCTGATTATAACCTGAATTAAATCATAAAATGTTTTTTATCCTGGAAAATGCACCTGTTTTCCTGAGATAACATTTGTGTATTAATATGTTGATAAGTAATGTTTAGACTACTTTTATGTATCAATTGCAATTAATGATTATTTTTTCTGATTTAGAACCATCAAAAATCGAACACTAAAGTTAACATATTTCTACTCTGGCTCAATAGACTTTTTTCGTATAATAACTTTTTGTATGACTACAGATACATAATAAAATTAACTATGGTGTCAGATATACAATTAACACAAGTCTAAAATTACAAAGAATGTTCGAAAAAAGCAAAACATATTTTCGTGGAAAGTGGAAAGAACAAAGAAAAATAACTTTGACTGATGATGCTCCGTTTTCCTTTGTTAAAAAAACACAATTTAATTTCCTACGAGAATTTCATAAAAAACAGAAGACTTTATTGTTTGACTAAGTTGTTTGTTATTGGAATGAATTCTAAGTTAAGTGGAGCCGGTAATCGATAGGCAGATGCCTGAAGCTAAAGTAGTTTCAACTTTGTCTCAACTTGTCTGAGAAAGGTCTTTGCAGACAAAAGATAGATAAACTCAGACACTTTCATTAGGGATCTAAGATCCTCCATCCATCTTACCACGCTAACCTCGCTTACTCACGGTGATCCTTGGCACCAGATCTCCCCTGAGTTTGCTGGTCTGAATCACCTAGCTTAAATCCGAAGGTACTTGGTTTTCTTACCCTAGGCTAGTTGCCGCTTTCTAAAATCAACCATGAATTTTTACGTCTTTCAGTCGCAGAATCAAAGAACCAGATATAATGGGAGTGAAAGGAATCTTAGAACTGAGGGAGCTATTATTCGTTTCCCTCGATAGTGATACTTTCTATCGCACTGTAACAATCTACCATTGTGGAGCGACAACCCTATTCCATTTCAAGAAAACAATGAAATGAAACCTAAGAAGTGAGCTTAGAATACAAATTACGGTTCAAATTGCAATAATGTTGTCTAAAATTGGGTGACAATCTCAATTCGGTTACAACTGAGTCTTCCGAATACCTTCTTTATCACGGTGTCATTCGACTAATTATTGCTTGCAATTTATTTACTAACTACAGCAAATATTGCTGAGCTTGAGACTGTTTGAAATGACAGCTTCACAAGATGCTCTTAAGTATTTGTCGCGCTTGAATTGAATGGTTGCGTTCTATTTAAGTCCTTTTGATATAGCCCTTGTTACAACAACAGCTTTACAAAATATGCTTGATGCAAAGTTCTAGGTCAAGGGTTCTGGCTCAAGGATTGTGAGTCGTCCCCGGCAAGATTAAAATTTTAATGATGAGTTTGAATTTCTGTTCTCGGTCTAGTTCAGCTATGCTCAACGTGCGGCCCGCTGGCTTTTGTAGTTGGCCCATTTGGGGTTACTTTATTTCATAATAATCGCGAAAACCTAAAAAATCAATAACATTTTTTTTTATTTCTTTGTTTTGCGGCGCGCGTCAGCATGACTAACACGTATTTGTTGCACGTATGAAAAAAAGGTTGACTACCACTGGTCTAGTTTAATACAATAAGGGTTTTGGTGTTGGCCACGTGCAAAAATTCATGACAATAATAATATGAAGAATTTTTTTTCCCCCTTTGTAGGACACGTATTTGTCCCCGTTTATATTACGATCTAGCCTACAAGACTAATAAGTAATATTCATTTAACTTAAACTAATAAACTAAATTTATATAAGGCTTCCCGCCCACGTCAGTCTTTTTGTAGGACCGATAATCGGGCCGATTTTTCCTGCCATATTATTTTTAACCGACTTTTTGAAGGACGTGTGCGTTGCACTATTGCTATCAGTACGTTCTATTTTTCTCCTACAAAAAAACGGTCACCGATTATCGGACGTGGGCGGGAAGCGTCGCGATGTTAAGTAGGTCATCGCGCTGTAGCTGACTCGACGACGACGACGACGGTGTTATGATGCGTTAGCACTTTACACTGTTGCACTGTGTTACACTGCGTCGCGAATGACACATCTGGACGGCTATTCTGTTTTGTAACTTGACAGCGGAGTTTCAAAATTGACGTTCGAGTTCTAGGATCACTTCACTTCGCAAGTGCGTACTAGATGATTAGATAATGACATGTCAATATGATGCAAGTTCACTTTTGTTTTGTAACTTGACAGCGGAATCCACGATGGGTTTCTAAATTGAAGTTAGAGTTCGAGACTCCCTTCACTTCGCAAGTGCGTACCAGATGATTAGAGAATACATATCAAGATCTCGGACTCGAACTTCAATTTTGAAACTCATCACGGATTCCGCTGTCAAGTTACAAAACAGAATAGCCTTCCTGCTCTCAATGAAAATCAAACACGAATGAAGAATTTAAAAGGAAAGCTATCACGGCCATGTTAACCTAAGTACTTAACGAGAAATTCTATTAACTGACAAATACGGAACTCTACACTGTGTGTGGCCTGACTCGCACTTAGTTAGTTATTTTGTAATGTAATAAATTCCTTTTCAACGCCAATTTGTTACGCACCATGTAATAAGAGTGATGTTTACATTTTGTAGGTATTTTTCCAGAGTTCGCTTTATTAAATTATTGTTTGTTCGTGGAAATAATAAAAACACCATCCCTGTTACACTGAGAGGCAAAATATAGCACTGTTTATTTTCTAATAGGCACTTATATTAAATTGGCTTGAACCCATTAATGACCCCTACTGGGCACGGGTCTCTCCTCGTGACGAGGCCTAGAGGTTACTTCACCATGCTGCTCCAGTGCGGATTGGTGGAAAGGTTAGTAGCCACCCCAAATGTCGGAAGATCATGCCGCCCGAAGGCCTGTTATCTAACTATAACAGCCAGGACCAAGACCTTTACGTGGCATATCAATAAGTAAAAATAAAATAACGTGCTTAAAATCATCTCTACAAACAATATAAAGTGCAACGTAAACTGGACTATAATTCAATAGACTTAAAGTGTATTCTTGCAGCGTTCGAGTTTATCTATTCTGTGCTACAAAACAAATGAAGGAAATATTTCAGTATGTTCAAAAGCCCGCCGCAAGCCACAGCGACACGGAATGAATTTCATTTGACGTCTCAATCCGGCGCGGTGTCCCGGCTTCAATTTTGTGTCCCTTTGTACGGATATAGGGATGCCAACCGAAACCGTTTGCCAATTTTAAGCGTCGCTTCATTATTGAAAAACATGTCTGCGACACAGCTATATAATTCAAATGGTGCCACAGCCACACTGCAGCTGGAAAATGTTTCAAAACATTACTGAATACTATAAAATTTAATGATGTGGTATCTTTAGGCACTCCGTAGACAAAGAAACTTTAGTTAATTAAATTGCAGCAGTAAAGACCCACTTTTTGGTTGCCGCGACAAAACGCAAAAAAACTATATCAAAATGGGTTCATCCGTTTGGGAGCTACAATACCACAGACAGACATACAGACACGTCAAAGTTATTTACTTCTCTTTTTTAAACTTTTTTTGGGTTAAAAAACGGATATGATTGCGGAGAGTTCATGCAAAGGTTTTAATTTTGACGCTTGAAAGGCAAAAATTACCAAGCGTCATGTTGACAACTTTACACTAGAGCATTTTAAAGTTTTTAATTTAAAAAAAAAAAAAACCTAAAAAATCGCCCATTAGTCATAGCTACTTAATTCCAATGAATTTTTAATGCAGTTTAAATGTTTAATAAAGCGATTTTTTACAATTTTTTTTTATTAAAAACTTTAAAATGCTCTAATGTAAAGTTGTCAACATGTCGCTTGGTAATTTTTGCCTTTCAAGCGTCGATTTTTATTTGCATACCGCGGTAATCAATGTCTATTAATTGGTTGACTATGATTATAAAAATATCATATCGCAAAAAACTCCATGTATTCCTCAGTATTTACAAGTCAACTGGAGTCTTCAGGCTTCTGAATGCAGTCTTCAGATGCATTCATCCGGTTGGAGAAGGTCATATACCATGCAACGTCTATAAAAAATATAGTTGTACATAAAAAAACTGAAATAATCTAAATGACATGCACTGGTAAAGAGCAAAAGTTCATACAAAGGCCGATTAAACCCTCCATTATACTAAAGACCCTTTATTTCAAAAGATAGGCCACGCACAAAGGATCATAAAGCGGATCACATCCGGCGACGGATGCGTTGCTGCCGTATAACCTTGATCCGGCCAATGGAACCGTTCTTGCCTTTAATATGTTTTTAAATGTAAGCAGTCTTTTATTTTCCTCGTGGAGGTGAACCTCATCTGTCAGTCCAGTAACCAGTTTCAATGTCAGATTTACGTGATGAATTATTGTATGTATATGATAATAACTTTTTGATTAGTTACCACCCGAGTAAGAATGGTTTAAATAATCTAAATTTTACTAACAAAAAATAACCGACTTCAAAGTTACTCTAAAAGTACTTGTCAGATCTCGTTCAAATTTATGTGGGATTACGTGACAAGCACCTACTTTCGATTAAAAAAGAATTATCGAAATCGGTTGGCGTGATATTGAGTTATTAGTCCAATTGTCGCGCTTACTTAATACAAATTTAAGACTTATATGGTTTAATCATGGATGCCATTGTCAGATCTCAATAAAATTTATATGGGACCACATGACACCCACCAACTTTCGATTAAAAAAAGAATCAATAAAATCGGTTCGCCCAGTCCAAAGTTCAGAGGTAACGAACATAAAAAAATACTGTCGAATTGAGAACCTCCTCCTTTTTTTTAAGTCGGTTAAAAAACGAAATCACAAATATAATAAAAGTCGCAATCATCCCAGGGGAACATACATCCGTTTTCTACCTTTCCATTCCAAAGTCTCCTGAAAGATTAATATCTACATGAAATGTTAATTTAATCTAATTGAAATGTAAATTAATATCTACATGATATGTAGGTACAAAATTGTAGTGTATCTGATATTGTCAAAAGTGGTCAAAATTTTACTTCCACCATACCCACCACTTTATTAATGTAACTAATCAGAATAGTGATATATTTTTATGGGATATGTGATAGCTGACAATCACCAGATGGTGGCTACCCACTAATGACTATCGTCGTTCATGGACATCAGCGACACCAAAAGCTCCACTGATGCGTCGTCGGCTAAGAGAAAGAGACGAAAAAGCAAGAAATAACAGCTATCTCTCAAACCTCCAGCTGGAACACGACGAGTCGTTGGGCGGTGACTTACGCTTCCCGCCCACGTCCGACTTTTTGTAGGAGAGATAATCGGGCAGATTTTTTCTTCCATAATATTATTTCTGACCGACTTTTTGCAGGACGTGTGCGTTGCACTATTGCTATCAGTACGTTCTATTTTTCTCCTACAAAAAATCAGTCACCGATTATCGGACGTGAGCGGGAAGCGATAAGCAAGAGGGTGGCAGCTATTCATGGGGTCCCATGGAGGAGTAAAATAATTATCACAGTGTCAGTCATTTGTTACGTTGGTTCACGAATGTATGAGGAAACACCCTTTTTGAAACACGTAGTTAACGTCGCAACTCACGTGCATTAAAAGGATTGTCTAATGTTTCGTACAAAAATGAATGGAGCATTTATTTACTTATGAAACTTTTCTGAAAAACTATTTAAAAGTTAATTATTTGTATTTATAATAACATTTTTATGCGTTTCACACTAGGCTTGTTATAAGGAAAGACCTGGCCTGACCTGGCCTGTAGTGGGCCACTTGAAACCAATAGTTGAACCATAGAAAAGGTCGAATAACTAATAATTATTATAAAACCTTAGATGAAACTTGGCACATAAATAAATCTGTATCCGGGACAACAAAATAGGCCAGATTTTATTCAGGTTGTTGTACACCTGGGATAATTGGAACTTTTTATTTTGTTTGTGATTTCGTTTTGTGAAACCACTTTTCCGTGGGCAAAGCCACGGGTGGAAACTAAAAATATATTCAATTTATTGATCTATTTTCTGACATTTATTTAAAGGTAACAGCTAGGTGTCGACGGCACTTTGCATGCTTGCAAGCTGCTTAATGAAACACAGGCAATAGCTAAACGAGATGATGTCGCTCCGTGGCATGGAGCATAGAGGTAAGGAGAACCATCTCATATGAGGGGAAAGTCGAAAAAGTATCCAGCTGTTTACTGAAAATAGAATTAGTTCCAGTACCGATCAACATCCTACGACAATAGCGCTGGCGACGCAATAAGTACGATATGAACATAGCTATTGACGCTGTTCTAGACGGAGCTGCGGAGTGAAGTTTGCCGAGTTCAATAAAAAATTTCCTAGCGCACCGCAGCGCCACCGTTTGGACGCGTTTTTACGGACACTTTTCACACACAGAGATGGCTCTCCTTTCCTCTATACTCCATGCTCCGTGGACAGACTTCGTACTTTTATTACGCAATCTACGACAATTGACAATAGTGTATGACACGCGTCTACGTTTCAAAAGCAAAGCAACAACCCATAATTGTCCCACTGCTGGGCTCGGGGTCAATTATAGTCAGTAGCTGTCGTCGCACACGGATATCAGCGACACCAAAGTCATGACTGAAATCTTGCCGGCGAAAGAGAGAAGAAACAAAAGAAAGAACGTTAGACGTCTTACAAAAGAACGTACTTATTGTTAGCGTGTTTTCTATTATTACAGTGTACCTTGGGCCAATCATTTTGTACTATTGTGAATATATGGTATTGACTAAAATATACTACTATCATCAGTCGCCACTTGATAGCGCTAGTGAGCATATTGACGACATTGATGTCGACGTTAGAGCATAGAACTCAGTAATCGAGACACTCGCCATTCGACAGTCGACCAGAACGGTCGTATGCAAACCCGAGGCAAAAGTTATTTCTCTGTTGAAATCTATGATTATAGTGATAAATTATTTTGTGATTAATGTAATGGAAAGTGCAATTAAAATAATTGTGAAACATCGTCGTTTTATTGGGCCGAGCCTACATAACCTACATTATAAACGTATCTTCGTAGATAGCCTAACTAAAATTAATAACATACTAATAAAGAAGATTAAGCAAGTTGGAACGACGCAAATCGCTCAGAACAATAAAATAAAAGACTGTCCGCGCGTCAGAAATGTTTTACAAGTTACTTAAAAGTTTTCTCGATTTGTGGAACGGTTTCCAATAATTGATGTTCGTAAAACTTACGGTTTATGATATAATAAAAAAATCCAGGCGGGACGCTGACGGTGAAACTCTAAAGAAGTGTTATAAAATGTGGAACTTTTATTACAACTAAAATTAATTAGAAGATAAAGCTGACCAAAATCATCTTGCTTATTTTATACTGCTAAATAATAGCATGAAAGTTCGTGACGATGTTTTTTCTCTTTCACGCAAGAAGTACTGAAATGATTTTCATGAAGTTTAGCACGCAGGTATACAATGATCTGGAGTAAGATACCTATAGGGTACCTACTTATTATCTCGGAAAAGGCGTGCAGAGCGGTAGTTCCCTATAGATGTTAACTAATATCAGTAGGTAGGTTTTATTAGTGTTATAATTTTTATAAAACCCATAGCCTAGTAAACTTCGCGAAGCAAGTTTCTCTGGTTCAGCCGTGGTTTGGTTGAGCCGTTTCTGTGATAAGTTGTAATTATGTACGCACCTGAGAAGTTATACTTCTTTGGCATCAAAAAAAGCAATTTCAAAAAAGTTTTCAAAAAATTTTCAGAAAAAAATAAAAAAACAATATAATAAATACAATAATAATCATTTTTCATAAACTTTTGTGTCACAAATCTTAAAATATCACTCTCATAATTTTTTCCACTTATTTCTTAACGCACAAAGAAGTATAACTTCAAAAAACGCACAGGTAAAACATTCAAAAACTCACCGTTTTCTTAAATATCTTCCATAACTACTATTATACTTACACACGCATCATTAGGGTTCCGTAGCCAAATGGCAAAAAACGGAACCCATATAGATTCGTCATGTCTGTCTGTCTCTCTGTACGTCCGTATGTCACAGCCACTTTTTTCCGAAACTATAAGAGCTATACTGTTGAAACTTGGTAAGTAGATGTATTCTGTGAACCGCATTAAGATTTTCACACAAAAAAGAAAAAAAAAACAATAAATTTTGGGGGTTCCCCATACTAGAACTGAAACTCAAAATTTTTTTTCATCAAACCCATATCTACCTGTGGGGTATCTATGGATAGATCTTCAAAAATGATATTGAGGTTTCTAATATCATTTTTTTCTAAACTGAATAGTTTGCGCGAGAGACACTTCCAAAGTGGTAAAATGTGTGTCCCCCCCCCCCCCCCCCTGTAACTTCTAAAATAAGAGAATGATAAATCTAAAACAAAATATATGATGTACTTTACCATGCAAACTTCCACCGAAAATTGGTTTGAACGAGATCTAGTAAGTAGTTTTTTTTAATACGTCATAAATCGTAAACCGCAATTTACCTCGATCAAAGTTACAACGAACTACAAGAACTTTTATATTATGTTATTTGCTGCTACGGAACCCTTCATGGGCGAGTCCGACTCGCACTTGGCCGCTTTTTCTGTTATTGAATTTACTTTTTCAATAGCCCTTATCAATCTTTGCATTTTTTGTGTACATCATCGTATATCGTGTATATAATTTCTTTGCATTTTCGTGGATTGGCATGATGTCAACAAGCATCAATAGAGAAAACTCCAAAAGACGTTATCCATACGATGATTAACCTATACGTATTAGGTTTTTAACTAAAATGTTCCGAGCTGCGAGGAAAATCATGGAAATTGTCGTAAATTGTAATGGTAGTCGGCCGGCAGCTGGCGTGTTTAAACATGAGCGTAAAATATAATAGGGGTTTGATTGTTCCGGGACGTCGATAACTTCATAAAATCGTTACTGCACGACTGGAACATTGAAAATGGAGAGGCAATTTTTAGGGTTCCGTAGCCAAATAACAAAAAACGGAACCCTTATGGATTCGTCATGTCTGTCTGTCTGTCTGTCTGTCTGTCTGTCTGTCTGTCTGTCTGTCTGTCTGTCCGTCCGTATGTCACAGCCACTTTTTTCCGAAACTATAAGAGCTATACTATTGAAACTTGGTAAGTAGATGTATTCTGTGAACCGCATTAAGATTTTCACACAAAAATAGAAAGAAAACAATAAATTTTGGGGGTTCCCCATACTTAGAACTGAAACTCAAAGATGTTTTTTTCATCAAACCCATACGTGTGGGGTATCTATGGATAGGTGTTTAAAAATGATATTGAGGTTTCTAATATCATTTTTTTCTAAACTGAATAGTTTGCGCGAGAGACACTTCAAAGTGCTAAAATGTGTGTCCCCCCCCTGTAACTTCTAAAATAAGAGAATGATAAAACTAAAAAAATATATAATGTACATTACCATGCAAACTTCCAACGAAAATTGGTTTGAATGAGATCTAGTAAGTAGTTTTTTTTTAATACGTCATAAATCGTAAACCGCAATTTACCTCGATCAAAGTTACAACGAACTACAAGAATTTTTATATTATGTTACTTGCTGCTACGGAACACTTCATGGGCGAGTCCGACTCGCACTTGGCCGCTTTTTTTTTCGGATAATGGTTTTAAGTGACACTGTCTTTACTTTATTACGAGTATATTGTAATATCAGCGTTGAAGTTGTTGGTACTCACTGAGTTTTCTACGCAAATGCAATACAATGCAAATGTAATACAACGACGACCCTGTAGCCTAGGTGGTGGCGACCCTGCCTGCGAAGCGAGGGGTCCAGGGTTCGATTCCCGGCCAGCGCAGATATTTATGTGACAGATAAGTATTTGTACTCGGGTGCAGTGTGTTATTGTAAATGTGTTATATGTGTCGTCCATGCCACCCGCGACACAGGTAAAAACCTACTGCGGGTTACTTAATTTACCTTTATAAACAGACTCAGATATTTTGAATAAAATATATTCGTACAGAAATAATGGAGTCGACATATCCTATACAATACAATATAACAACAAATGTAATAAATATTTAAGTACGCCAAAATCAAAGCTTTGTCCGTACGAGTCATCCTTCCATGTACTTTGTTTTACAAATGTAATTAGGGAGCTCTGGGACTGTCTGACTCTCACGGGGTCCTTGGTCGCGTTTAGTCGCATTATGTTTAATGAGGCCTGACTCCCTGAGGCACCCTGTAGGGTTGTTAAGTGATACACCGGTTGTGTTAAATATTTGTTAATTGGAAGCTAATTTTGTAACGAAATTTAATTAACGTAATAATCTTTTACGTTTGCAAATAATTCCCTTCCTACGCAATTAATGATGGTAGGTACTAATTAAAAAGGAAATAATATAAGTAACAGTTTTCAATTAATTCAGTAGCTGATAACAGAAGTATATAGGCATTTAATATACAATAATATTTTGTGTATTATGAAACAAACTTATATTAACTATATCCATTTAAAAACCCATAGATAATCTATCTATCTATGGGACAATCATTGGGAATCGTACATTTATTTTTCAATATTTACAATAAAGCACAGAGTACTTAATCACTACGTTCAATAAAGTTCATCGATTGTTCTTTTGAACATTAACAAAAATTTTGCAAGACTTCACAAAAAAATAAAATTGCGCGATTTTTTTTTATGTACCGTGTATGTTCTTCCATTTTGGATTACACTTCCTTACGCGAAACTGTGCAGTCGTTTTATTTTGAAACCTTGAAGAAGTTCTACATAGGATACCTAATTACCAGCGCCTACAATATCAAACATGAGTTATAATCATAACATATCACGCGTCGCTTAAACAGCTTTGTACCGTCTTCTGTTTATAGCCTCAGCCCTAAAGAAAACCTGAGGTAATAGCTAAGCGCCCCGCGTGTATTTCCCACACACCGTTATTTATATGAGTGCACTCACCAAACACCACTTTACATACACGTTGCAGTGAAACTGCCGTAAAACTCGTAATAGAATGCACTTTACAACTTTTAAGCTTAGAAGCGTTGGTGTAAATAAGTAATCTTGGTGTAGCAAGGAGTTGAAGGCATTACCGAGAAAAATAAACAGTAAAATAAGAATGAGTTTTGAGTTTAAAGCTGGGGGCTTGAGAGCCAATTCTTTCTTTCTTTCTTGGCTGGCAACGCATCAGTGATGCCTTTGGTGTTACTGATGTTCATGGGCGACGATAGCCGCTTACCATCAGGTGGATCGTCAGCTCGTTTGCTGGCTATTTCCATAAAAAAGTTGCCCTTGGAGTGTAAGTGGCTCAATTTTATTTATCTTCGACTCGTTATCGAATCCTCTGCTTCTGATGCATAATTGATGAGTCATGTGTCAAGTTTGCCTTTTGCTGGGTAGCTTCCAGTTTAATACCGTCTTTACCTGACTTCCTGGCATTCATAATTATATTTCTCCATCAACCTTATAAGTCTTTAAGTGCAATCAATCTATCCACGTATAAACCCAATAAAGGAATCAGTATCATAATTAAGATTCCTTACAATAATCATTACAGAGATAAGGCTGCCCATTGTATATATTTTCTCCTTATTACTTTAATTTTCTAGACCTAATTAATATAGAAAAACACAAAAAATATTTTTACGGATGTCCTTTATAGACTCTGAAACCATCCAACCGAAATACAAAATGATTTCATTTCAATGTTGAAAGGCAATTATCCGGAGCAACACACTGTCAACACAAAAACACTGATCTGTCATTGTCATCAGAAATTTTAGCGTAGTGGAACACACTGGGTACCTATCCACTACTGTATAATAAAGAATATTATTATTAAGAAAAATTCTAAGCGTAATATTGTTGTATTAATAATAAATTGTATTTTCGGAATCATTGTCTAAATCATTGTCAAGGGGTAAGCTCATTACTCTATGACACTACAGCCACAGCAGTCAATTATATTAGAAGGAAGTATCTAAGCATTCAATTGCGTTAAATAAATAAACAAACCGCCTATAAAATACGAGTGAAATCGGGTCATCAAGAGGGGACCCATGTGACAGAGCTACGAACTGTACTTAACCCTTTCGGGTATTAATGCGTGATTTATGTCCGTGTCAAGAGAATGTTACTTGACTTGGGCAACACGATTTATTTGACGCCTATTGGTCCGCTCGGTGACGCTAAATAATAAAGTATCTTCAATATCTACAAGATCCATTGAATAAAAAACGCTTACAAACGCTTACACACTCTTACCCCCGCAATAGGTTTTTTACTTCTGTCGCGGGTGGCATGGACGAAACATATAACATCACATATTATAATACCCATGACCAGAGTGCAAATATTTATGTCACATAAATATCTGCCCCGGCCGGGAATCAAACCCGGGACTCCTCGCTTCGCAGGCAGGGTCACTACCAACTAGGCTACAGGGTCGTCAAAATTAAACTTTTTAATATATATTTTTAAATACTTAAGCATTACCCACATACTAGGGTGTCATAAGAGGCAACAGAGACCGGCCCACTTGCTAAAGTTTCACATAAGGATTATGTTATGAATGTTATATTAAAGTCATTAATTTATTATTTCTGTGATTATTATCTTTTCGTGAAGCCTGTCTGGTGAGCCACCACCCGGCTTCTTCCTTGAGTCTGCCGCCAAACGACTCGTAGTATTCTGGTTGGGGACTCATAACTGCATTAACTCCTAACCAATAATCATTTCACGGTTCACCATACTGCACCAGGAAGGCTATTCTCTTTTGTAACTTGACAGCGGAGTTTCAAAATTGACGTTCGAGTTCTAGGATCACTTCACTTCGCAAGTGCCGTAATAGATGATTAGAGGATGACATATTTATTATTCTCGATCATCGAATTACGTCACCGTCGAAGCTCGTGTCCAATTGTCAAACGAAAAGTTAGTCAAGAGCTATCGCGTTCTCGAGTAAACTAAAGATTTTTGAAATAAAAATAAGTTATTTTTGTTATATTTTAGTTATTAGGTACTAATAAATACCATCGCTCGTTTATTTGTGTTCAATTATTTATTTAATTTTACCGATTCGTTTATTCATACCGAGGCGAGGCCATCTTTAGTCGTTTGACGTTTGAGTTCGAGACTCCCTTCACTTCGCAAGTGCGTACCAAATGATTCGAGAATCACATATCAAGATCTCGGACTCGAACTTCAATTTTGACACTCATCGCGGAATCCGCTGTCAAGTTACAAAACTGAATAGCCCTGCAGCACCTTAGTCAAAGTTAGCTGTCACTATTTGAGTGTCAAGTTCCCTTTCCGCCCAAAGGAGTCTATGAGATATATTAAATCATAACATTAACTGGAATATGAAATTTGAACGGCATTTAACCCAAATCTATTTGCTTTCATGCTGAATAATTTACTCGCACAATTATTCCACTTATTAGTTATTGATGCTTTGATATGGCTTACAGTAATTTTCCCAGAAATAATTATATTATTATATACCCTATTTAAAGTGATTGTATAAAGCTTGATGAGGGAACTCGAGGTAAGGTATGGAACATTCGATTTATAAAATACGAGTAACCGCCCTCGCTTTGCTTCGGTTTTCTTATTTTTTTACACTTTGAAAATATAATATAGCCTATGTCACCCGGGGATAGTGTAGTTTCCCAACAGTGAAAGAATTTTTCGAATCGGTTCAGTAGTTTCGGAGCCTATTCAATGCAAACAAACAATCAAATCTTTCCTCTTCATAATATTAATATAGAAAAGAAAAATAATGTAATGTCAAATTCTTAACCGTCTAGTGTCATTTACATTGTGGTATAGAGACATAGTAGCAGTTTAATTGTTTCATGTGAAACTCCTCAATTTATAATTTAATTCAAATTCTCAATTTTATTGTTAGCAGGTAATTAATAAATAATTTGAATGTATTAACAGTTTTAATAAATAATTTGAATGCCGTGGCAAATGTACGCGATATTCGACAACTTACACCATTTTGTAACCACATTTTCGTAAATAAATTATCATTTCATTTCATTTCATTTCAGAACAATCCTTGTTTATAATAAATAAACTCAGAAATTACTGAATTTCAAAAAAAAATTTTACTAATAGAAAGCTATATTATTCCTAAGTGACAGGCTACACTTGATTTTGAATAAAAATATTTTTTTTACTTCATCACAAGTAAAAATTGAATGTTTGACGCCCAGCGAAGTGGGTAGGTACGGGTCAGGTATTGTAAAATAATGAGAGATTATTTTTTGTTTTAAAGTTCTATCATATCTATCCATAACTCCATCTTCCCTGATACTGGACAGAAAGAGATGAAACAGAAATTAAAAAAAGAACGAGAAATAATAATATTATTGGGCACATCTATACTCTATACATACTCTATACAAATAAATAAAATTATTTTGGGCATTTGGATGTATACACGGTACATACGAGTATACCAAAACAACATTTTTTACAATTTTTGTCTGTCTGTCTGTCCATCTGTCTGTTTGTTCCGGTTAATCTCTGAAATGGCTGGACCGATTTTGACGGAACTTTCACTGGCAGGTAGCTGATGTAACAAGGAGTAACTTAGGCTACTTTTCTTTGAGAAAAAAATAGTTAGGCGACACGAAGTTCGCCGGGTCAGCTAGTATTTTTATAAATAAAATATAATTGGGGTACATAACTAAAATTAGGTAACGTAAATTGAACCACATGCCATAAATAAACGATGAATAGACATAATCTTCTGATTGACGTGTTTACCAGCTACCTAATACTCGTAATTTCACATCAAACATTTTCGTAAAAGGATCTAACCGCTCATTTGAAATGTTAAAACGAATGAATGGAAAATCACGAAGGACGCAATGAAAGAAGTCGCGTCACAAAGTAATTTGTTTCCAACCAATATTATGAATATTTTTATAAGTACTTAATATTAAATGTGTACAAACTTTCAAAGTAATTTTATATCGTAGACTGTTTTGGAAGAAAAACGTAGCAAAGGTAAAAACAACATTTTCTTGTACATAATAATTTATTTATTGAAGTTATTCATACTTGAATTAATAGTAAAACATTACAGAAGCATAAAGTTGTAAAAGAGGAAATTTCGGGATCATAACCGAAAATTATACATAATTATATTTTAGAAATAATTTCATAAGTATTAGCTTTTTGACTATATAAATCGCTCCGCGATCGCATTCGCGTTGAGTCGCCCACGTAGGACACGGTGTAATTACACCGATGTTCAATGCCAATTTAGTGCGATGCTTTGCGAAGCGGTGACTCTGTCCTATGTGCGCGCGAATTGTCACTTCACTACCACTGACATACGCTGCGCCGCGCCGCTAAAGTTCTCGCTAAAATATATCAAACCAACTGATCGCGTTCGCTTCAAATCGCGCCGCACCGCAACGCCCTCTACGTGCTTTTGGTCACGTAGGACACTTCAATACATCTCGACTATTTGTTATTTTCGCGTCGGGCCGCGGCGCTTCGCGTTCGCGTTGATTCGCCCACGTAGGACAGCGTGTTATAGTGCATTGAGCATTCAGGTCTAATGAATGCGCTGCGTACGCGACTTCATTTTAACGCACAGCCCCTGCGCCATTCGCGTGCAAGCTACGCTACATACGCGAGTGGCGCAGGGGCTGCGTGTGCTGCCCACGTGATGCCCGCGCGCAGGTTGCGAGCAGCTTGCGTGCAGCGCGTACTCGGCGCATTCGCGGCCCATTGGCCAGATCTGGACGCACTCTTAGTGACGTTTTCGGAGGAATGCGAATAATCCCTCTTTAGATCCTCAAGCTTTAGCCACGCATATTATTTTTAACATCTACTTCTTTTTTGACTTTGACAGAACGGAAGAGGGCATGCGTTTTAGTAAGTTGACACCGTCGCCCACGGATATCAGCAACACCAAAGACATCACCGATGCATTGCCGACCAAGAAATAAGAGAGAGAATGAAAATAAGAACTGACTCCCAAGCCCCCAGCCAGTACACGACGAGCAGTTTGAGAGCTGACTCAACCAAGAAGGAGTCAAGGAGGAGAAGACCACAACCAAGGAGGAGAGCTAGTCAGGCAGACGACACTGTTTGTTTTATTAGTAGGTACCTTGTGTATGCCATGATCAGGAGAGGTTACAAAATGACTCACTCCGCCAACGAAAACGGCAAATTAGTAGAGATACAGATTAGTAACTACTAATGGTTATAATCGAGATATCTCGAGACATCTTCATAATCGAATGATTCCGTTAGTATATCTCATAATCGCCCACCGCTAGTTACAATACAATACAATAGTAATTTAACAATACAAAAATCTTTATTGCACACCAATATAAAATATACATGCAGAATAACATAATATACAATATATAGTACACAATATGCGATCTTATCACTAAAAGCGACGACCCTATAGCCTAGTTGGTAGCGACCCTGCCTGCGAAGCGAGGGGTCCCGGGTTCGATTCCCGGCCGGGGCAGATATTTATGTGACAGATAAATATTTGTACTCGTGTTATGGGTGTTATTGTGTTGTGTGTTGTGTGATGTGTTATATGTGTCGCCACCCGCGACACAGGTAAAAACCTACTGCGGGGGTATGAGTGTGAAAGCGTTTATTATTTATTATTATTATCACTAAAAGCGATCTTAGATTAAATTGTCATTCCAGGTTAAATTGGACTGAAGGAAAAATGCATGGATAGAAGACGTCTCTTAAATTTTAAACATTACTCTTTCATCGCTTTTTTACAGCTCTTTCGTAAAATATAAAGTCTCTAAAAATTTACATCCGCACAAAAATACATTCACTCCGTGTCCGTCTACATAACGTGTGGATTAATGATGCAAGTTTAACATGAGGGCATAAAAATAAGGAAGAAAAAGCTCCCTCTACTAAATAAAAACCGGTCAAATGCGTTTCGGCCGCGCGAATAAAATTGTAGACTTCCGTAGTCGTAGTTGATCACCTACTGCTCGTTGGCTTTTTAAACCTACTTGGCCATGGTAAGCAGTGTTTTTGTTTTAAACTCATCATATATTGCAAACGGATTCTTAAATCGAAAAACGGGCAAGTGCGTGGCAGGCCACGCGCAATGTAGGGTTCCGAAGTAGTAAGTTTATCGACTATTACTCATTATCTACTTATGCTAATATAGCCGTGATAATTTTCCTTGTAAATTCATCATATAAACTATTTTTGAGAATTTTTTCACTTGTCCAACTCTAACCGTTTAGCCAGCAGGGCGGGAGGACACTTGACCCTAACCAAAATTAGCACTTTAAAGCCAAATATTTCGCAAACGAATTCCTAATTTCAAAAATGGTCTTAGAAGACCCATAATATTTTTGAAATACCTTTTCAATGATACCCCACACTATAAGGTACGCGACGAATAAAAAATTCATCCTCACATTACCTGTAGGGGAGGGACCCTGAAAAAAAAGGTTTTCAATATTTTATTCTACGATTCTGGAGTTTTAATAAATATGTATGTATATCCATGCCAAATTACAGCTTTCAAGCACTAAGGGTCTCGGCGCTTTGCTTCGGACAGACGGACAGATGGACGGACGGACGGACGGACGGACAGACGGACAGACGGACAGACGGACGGATGAACATGACAAAACTATAAGGGTTCTAATTTTACTTCGGAACCCTAAAAATGATCTCAAAGACCTATTCTACCTATTATATAATACCCCGCGTCGTAGACAATAAGTCATCCCCAATTTACGAGTTATTTTAGGGGAATGTAATACTTAATGGATTATAAAAATGGGATCCATTGCGAATTTAGGAAACTCCTCCGATACGTTTCTGTTTCCCTAAGTCGCTTATTTCTTTGGCACATTTAAGATTATGTTTATCACACGCGACACGTGAGATCGTATCCGGAATATGCAATAGGAATGTGCCCGGAACTCAGTGCGTGACGCTCATAGAAATGGCATCGCCGCCCGCGTCGGTTAACGTCACGCCACGCGATTTAACGCTTCGCTATCGAGTGACAAATCATATCGTAGCATTCGAAGGTAGAAGATTGGAAACACGTTCGTGAAATGTTGAATGTGGATATCAGAAGAGAAATACTCGATGCTTTTCGAAAAGATATAATGTGATAAGGATACAAATGCTTTTTAGGGTTCCGTAGCCGAATGGCAAAAAACGGAACCCTTATAGATTCGTCATGTCTGTCTGTCTGTCTGTCTGTCTGTCTGTCTGTCTGTCTGTCCGTCCGTATGTCACAGCCATTTTTTTCCGAAACTATAAGAGCTATACTGTTGAAACTTGGTAAGTAGATGTATTCTGTGAACCGCATTAAGATTTTCACACAAAAATAGAAAAAAAACAATAAATTTTGGGGGTCCCCCATACTAAGAACTGAAACTCAAAAATGTTTTTTTCATCAAACCCATACGTGTGGGGTATCTATGGATAGGTCTTCAAAAATGATATTGAGGTTTCTAATATCATTTTTTTCTAAACTGAATAATTTGCGCGAGAGACACTTCCAAAGTGGTAAAATGTGTGTCCCCCCCCCCCCCCTGTAACTTCTAAAATAAGGGAATGATAAGACTAAAAAAAATATATGATGTACATTACCAAGCAAACTTCCAACGAAAATTGGTTTGAATGAGATCTAGTAAGTAGTTTTTTTTTAATACGTCATAAATCGTAAACCGCAAAAAACATTGATCAAAGTTACAACGAACTACAAGAACTTTTATATTATGTTACTTGCTGCTACGGAACCCTTCATGGGCGAGTCCGACTCGCACTTGACCGCTTTTTTCAAACTGCGTACACGATCTACTTTGGGACCATCCATAAATTACGTCACACGTTAGGGGGAGTGGGAGGTCAATGTAGTGTGGTCCTAAGTTTTGTGACGTCACATTTCAAAATCGAATAATTGGTATGTATAGGTAAATATTAAGAAACAAAATAATTAATGGAAATAAAACTTATGTGTATTTTTTTTTTCACATGGCACTCCATCAAGCAAGCAAACAAGCAAGTACAACAAACACGTATACCCTATACCACCATTGTTAGGACCACTAAAATGTATTAGTGGTTCTAGACCAGTAGAACCAAGCAGTAGGACCATGGGCAATCAATGATATTTTTATGGTTGCAACCGGAATATGAACAGACGAGCATATTTCCGTATAGCACTGCAATCTTGGCAGCAAATAAAAAAAACCATAGAAAAAGATAATATAGTCTTGAGCTAACTGTTAAAAATCCGAAGCCACCACATGCGCTAATATTACAAGTCATAAAGCACATGTTATTGGATAACCTCAGCGACTTTGTAGATCCATTATATTAGATTGAATTTTGACCGTATTGGGGAGGCTTAGAATACTAAAACCGACTCCACGCTGGATGGATATCGTAAGAAGTGACTAAATCCTGAACGATGGGGGTAGGGCCCTTCAGATTATATGGGTAATATGGATTTTAATAATTCTTACTATTATTATTCTCCGTGGGGTCCGCCTGGATAGCTACCACATATTGGTTGAATCAGCAGCCAAACAGCAGACTGGTCGTGTTCCGGTTGGGGGCTTGAAAGTTCTTTCTATCTTTTACTTGGCCGGCAACGCATCAGTGATGCCTATGGTTTCTATAATTTCTATAAAAAAAGTTTTTTGACTTTCAAATAAGAAATATGCATAATATACTCGTAATTTGAAAATTGTGTTGTCTACTTTAAAAAATGTTGTGTGGCTTTGAATAATATATTTATATATTATAAAAATAATCGAGTTTCACGAAATCTATTATATTTTTATTAGTCTGTACTCAGCTACGCAATATACACCGTGCTATAAAAATCACCGAAATCAAAGTTTTTCGTATAAAAATAGTTCATATTCAAATCGAATCCTACAATTTCTATGCATTCGTATCAATCTTTCGCGGTAGTTGTACAATGCTTGAAAAATTTAATATTAAATTTTGTAGCACAAAGATTTTGAAGAACTATTCAAGTCAAGTACAATTGTCTGAATTCTCCAACGGATAGGACAAAATATAATTGTGTAGAAGACAGAATACAACAGCAATATACAATTACAATTATATAGCAATATACAAATATACAATTGTTTTCCAGTCCTGAGGGTTGGTTGCCAGTAACACTTGTACAAGAGGCGATTACCTATCTGTCTCAGGGTCATAACACAAACCTATCTTAGGAGAAGATTCAGGTTTCCTAACAATCAAAGTAAAGTGTTTGAACTTATGTTTCATTAGATATAAAACGCTAACACACTCATACCCCCGCAGTAGGTTATTACCTGTGTCGCGGGTGGCATGGACTACACATAACACATCAGAATAACACCCATGATTCGAGTACAAATATTTATCTGTCACATAAATATCTGTCCCGGCCGGGAATAGAACACGAGACCCCTCGCTTCGCAAGCAGGTTCGCTATCAACTAGGCTACAGGGTCGTCAATGGTCGTATCGTAAAGGGTCGGATATGTTTTTATGTCTAGAAAAATAGTACATAACAGAATCGTATAGTCCAATGGCAAAGCAAGACGGAGGCGGTTAAAAAATTTGGATTACTTCGCTAATAGCAAAATCGCAGTCATATATCTGAAGCAAAAATATTAAGCCCGTATTCTGTTGTTAATTCTAATCTGAAGTAGCTAAGTCATGTCGCATGCCTTGAAGCGGCTAAAGAGCTGATTCACTCGGGAAATGGAATGACCTACAGACCTCACATTCTTTCATTCAGCATTCGGCCGCATTTTTAACTGCGTGTATATTTTATAACACATGTGTATTTTTTAGCAAGTGTACGGTAAATGATATGAAATAAAATGAAACTTTATTTGAATCTGATTTCGAAGGTCAATCGTCATCGCTGACGTAACTCAAATTGCTAAACAAGAAAGAAGGAAGAACACAGAAAGAAAAGACTAGCTCAAGGTCTCCTTATAAAATGAACCGTGAATCACTGATACGTTGCCAGCCATAGAAGAGAGAAGAGAACAAAAAGGGTGCGTGTACTTTTGTACGCGCGTGAGAAGTTATACTTCTCAATATTCAAGTCACTAATATAGTAAAATATTACTTGTGTACTACCTATATTTGCACAAGTACAAATTAGATGGCGTTGTTCATGAACCTGAATCACGCTGTTGAGACTCTGTGAGATTTGTATAAGTAATAACATTAAATTTTAAAAGAGGTAAAGATAATAAGAAGCTAGGGCCATCTATCCAGTGCTTTCATACCCCCTCCATGGTAGGGCAAATGTTTAACCCAACCATTTTGCAAGTCGCATAAGAAGTAAACTTCAAAAAAATAAAGAATGAAAGAACTAGCTCCCAAGCCCCAGCCGGAACACGACGTGTCGTTTGGCTGACTCAAGCAAAACCATGGAGGATAGAGTAGGAGGATAGATCTCTGTGTATGAAAAGTGTCCGTAAAAACACAGTCCAATTACTGGTGGCGCTGCGGTGCGGTCTACAACAGCTATGTTCAAATATCTATTTATCAGACACTAGCGCCATTCATTACGGGTGGCATAACTCAGCAAACTTCACTCCGTCTACAACAGCCATGTTCATATTCCTATTTTTCACACACTAGCGCCGTTCTGAAATGGCCATCATTGGAACCTCTATTTTCAGTAAACAGCCTGACACTTATTCAACTTTTTCCCGTCATATGAGATGGCCCTACTACCTTTTCTATGCTCCATGCAAAGAACTATTATACGTATAAAATCATTTTTGAAGTTTTGCTTCAATATCGAGGTAGTAAAGAACAACAACGATGTATTTTTAAAAATACTGTAACCTTCTACTCGGAGGTTACTGCTTTCAGAGATTGAACAAAACTCAATTCTCATTGCATAGTGATTTTACTCCGATAGAATTTAAAGTGGCTGGAGACTAACATTTGTTAGCGAGTTCTTGAGAGAGTAGAGGTGGAAATAACGGTTAATTGTATATCTTATCTGTATTTATCTTGGTAACATTAAAATGTATTTTTGAAATAATTATTCGTTGCGTTACACTTGCACGCATAACTAAAATAGTGTTATCGTTATTTCTAACTTGACAGAAACCTATCAATGATAACTGCTATGACTTCAAAGTTTAGTCGATAATATGTATGAATATTTCTTAAATCTTATCTTACTAATATTATAAATGTGAAAGTTTGGATGTTTGGATGTTTGGATGTTTGGATGTTTGTGACTCAATCACGCAAAAACGGCTGAACGGATATGGATAAAATTTGGCACACGGATAGCTTTCAACCTAACTTACCAGATAGGCTACTTTTTATCCCGGAAAATGTACCTGTTCCTGAGGGATAAGAGGTACAATTTAGTCATAGAAAAACAGTTTGCCGTTTTTCGTCACACTGACATGACAGATGAACGAAATAAAAATGGCCGAACTTCAATCAGCTGATTAAGTGATTAAGTTGTTTTTTTTTTAATTTATTTATTTATAAGGTACAAACATTATTCAGCGTACATATCTGCCAAACTACAGAGCAGTTTGTCGGCAGCGGTTCTCGTGGAGGTAACATTATTAATAACGCTCTAGATCTATATCTACACATATAAAATACATAATTACACATGGCCTTTAACTTGCAGTTGTTGTCGTGTGTGCAGTCCAGCCGGTTAGCACCTGATGGACTACGGACACAGCGACAAATAGTGCTTACGTAACATAGTTTTAAGCTTAAACCTACTAACATTATTATGACAATCCAAGATATCTTGTGGTAGGTCTTACTTACCAGCTTATACTTTAGATGACGAAGATAGCACAGTAAATAAAATTATAAAACCAACTGTTAAGATTAAAAATAATAAACAAGTTGTGATTAATGACACCCCTATATTGCGTAAAGATGTTATAACACGTTCTGGCAGAATTAGCAAAGTACCAAAACGATATTAAAGTTAAGTATTTACTATAGTTATTAGTATTACGTAATATACATTTTTTTTGAGACGTGCATTTCTTATAATTTTTTTTAATAACTTGTATTAATGTGTATTATTTTTTTATACCTATGTGAATGATTTATTAGTAATATTTGTACTTACACTGTTTTAATACATAGGATTTTTGTGTACGAGTTTTTACACATACTTACCTCTATAAGATTTAACGATTTTAAACTTCTAAGTGGAATCTACTTAAGATCACAATCTTACAATTTTTATGCATATTTGAGTTCTTTAAGCTAGAAGGTTGCGTGTTCATATCACGTCGGGGTCACCAATATCGAATTAATGTATATCACCAATATCGAAGAAATGTGTATTAATATAAAAAATGTTAAAGTAATGAAGTTTATAGATTTACTGTAGAGAGCGTAGTATTCTTGCGTGTTGTTATTCGGGTGTATGGAAGACTATAAATAATTAAAAGATGTATTTAGGTAAATTAAACTGTAATTGTACTTTTCACAATAACTAACTTATTCCTAAATACACTGTATAATAATAAACTATCGCGAGTATAGCACAATGTGCTCCGAACGCGGAATTGGGACGACTGACTGTGAGAGCAGGTAGGGGTTGTTAGCAAACCCCAAACGCCACTTCACATATTTCAGTCGTCACCCAATAAATTAACATGGCATGTCACCACAATAGGGTGATGATATAGCCATACATTTTGTCTTGTTGAAATTTATAATAATCCCATTATCATGAGCCCATTTAACGACGTTGTCAAAGTCTTCTTGTACTACCCGCTGGATTACGCTCTGGTCCCTGTCGCTATACACAATGCATGTGTCATCCGCATACATATACGCTTTACATTTCTTTATAACATTAGGCATGGTGTTCACATGCATTATGTATCCGACAGGTCCATAAACGGAGCCAGTAGGTACCCCAGACTTCACATCACCTATCTTACTGTCTGTCCCGCAGATACGTACTCTAAGTTGTCTTCCTGCTAGATATTCTTTAAACCATGCATTCATGGGTCCTCTTATACCACATTCATGCATGGATTGCAGTAATCCCCTATGATCAAGTGTGTCAAAAGCCTTTTTAAAATCAATAAACACGGCAAATAAATATGTTTTTCATTTAATGAGCTATTGACATTATCTACAAACTTGGATAGGGCCGTGGCCGTACTTCTATTGGGGCGGAAACCATGTTGGACATCAGTAATTATAGCATTGGATTCCAGGAAAGATGTGATTTGGCCAACAATAATCTTCTCTACTATTTTATTTAATACATTTAATATTGCTATTGGTCTATAATTTGTATATTCTTCATGTGAACCCTGTTTATAAATAGGTCTTATAATGGCTATTTTTAGTTCTTCCGGATACGACCCCAACTGAATACTTAAATTTATAAATTGAGCTATGACTGGCGCAATCTCATTTTTATTTCCTTAAGATCTCTAACTCTGATAGCATCTGACCCAGGCGTTTTACCATCGTCTAGTTTTTCGATTACGTGGACCACTTGTGTTGGTGTAACTGGTTTATATCTGAAACTAACGTGGCTTTCTTGCACATAAGATTTTCGATTCAAAAACAGATTCTCACATTGGTGTTGACTTTTAATTTCATCTATTTCTTTCGTAAAAGTATAACAAAAACCATCACTTATTTCTTGTTTAGTTTTATTTTTCACCATGTATCTTTCAACCACACTATCTACTGATAACTTAATACGCCCTAACCAATTATTCAAATAATTCCAAATTTTACGCATATCTCCGTGACAGTTCTGTATATTACGCTTTTTTTCAAGATTCCTAGCACGGTTAATGAGTTTGTTTGTATAGTTTCTTTGCTTAGTATATTCAAGTCGATAACTATTGTTATTTGGTTGTGCTTTCCACTTTCTAAATAAAGAATCTTTTTTAATTATCATATTATGCAATTGTTTATTTATCCATACTTGTGGTTCACGTGTGTCACTATGTGTGCGATGAAAGGTACATGCATTATAGATGTCTTGAAAAACTTGTACAATATTAGCATAAATTATTTTTGGATCCTGTATAGTTAATAGTTTGCGCCAGTCATATTCTCTTAATTTTTTTACAATTAGTTTGTTATTGTAGTAATTTAAAGGAACACTATCTACTGAACGTATTTGTAGGTCTATTGAAAGACCGGTTATGTAATGGTCAGCGACCCTATTTGTTACAACGTATGATTGGATTGTACTTGCACGCTCAGTCCGCAAGAAGACGTGGTCAATGCATGACGCCACCCGCCGCCCAGCTGTTACACTTTCCCGCGTCACTTCACGAACACAACACTGTAGTCCTAGGTCACACATAACGTTGAGATAATGATTCGCGTTCGTATTTAATTCCTGTAACATTATATTAATGTTCATATCACCGATGATGAGTAGATTGCTCCTTCTTGGCACGTTGTACATCAGGTTTTTTAGTTCCGATATAAATCTTTCTTTACTTGTATCAGGTGGTCTGTATATAACAAATAGATGTAGGTTCCAGTTGTCTTGCTTTAATTCGCAGACTATTATCTCACAGTGCAGTGTGCTCACCTCTTGCTCCGTAAACCTGTATTTATTTTTTACATAAACCATAATTCCGCCACCGCGTCTGTCAGCTCGTAGCCATGTAAACATATTAAATTGTGGTATTTTATATCTGTAAATCTCTTCTTGTTTTATATTTATTTCAGTTAAGCATATTACATCTAAGCTGTGGAGGCATTCTTTTAGTAACACTTGTAGTTCGCAAAAGTTTTTTCGAAGAGAACAAACGTTTATATGGATTATCTGTAATTTCTCTGCTTGTTTATTTAATGAGTCATACCAGGTCTGTAGGTCTGAATATTTAGAGAAGTCTATATCCTTTACATTATGTTGCGGGATGAAGTTTGATGACATTTACTCTATTTATATATATATGATAAATATATATCAACTAACTGATTATGAATTATACACTTACACTATCAGACTTCCTTTTTTCTTTGTATTAATGCTTCAATATCACTTTCAAAACTGATTTGATACACCTTCTTTTCAACTTCGTTTTTCTTTATGAGTACTTTTCCATTCTGTATCCAAATAAAGTTATATATATCCCTTAGTCTATGTTTTGCTAGCCAGAAAAGCTGTCGTATTTGACGGGTTACATGTTCATTTATGTAGATACGTGAGTTATTGCCATTTTTAAACAGTGTATCATTTGTGATGATGCATTTTCTACTTTTCAGCCATTCTGCTCGAACTTCTTTCGATCGCAGTGATACTATCAGAGGCCGCGGTGATTGATAGTTGTCACCAGGCAGTCTCCAGACTTTCTGTATATCTTCACACTTCATCTTTAATTCCTTTGCAATTCCACTGGCTACTGACATTAAATTCTCTCCTTCCAACTTTTGAACGTTTTGTATCTCAATCTGCGTCTCTAATTCCCTTTGTTCTAGCCTCATGATTCTTTCCTCTAAGCTTTTATTATATTTTTCAAGAAAAACATTTCTGTTCATCACATCTTTTACTTGATTTTCTTGCTTTTTCGAGTCTTCCCTGACGTCAATCTTGAATTTTTCCAGCTCCTTGTACTTTGTACCAAGATAATCCAATGATTTTTCAATTTCTACATTTTCTTTTCTGATTTCATTGATCTCATTTTTTAATAATATATAATGTAATATGGTTAATTGTTTTTAATACCTAACAATATACCAATTGTGCGGAGATGCAAATTGCGATAATTTTTATCATACAATGCGAGGTTTAGTAGCCATCGATCTTGTGTAAAATTAAATAATTCAACAAAACATTTTTTGTGGAAAACTAAGGCTGCTTACATACTAGCGTTTATAAAGCGCTTCATGCACCTAATGAGCAATCAGTGAGTTACAAAAAATAATAATTTTACGATAAAGAAAATAACTGGTAGCTTATCATTGAAGTATAATATAGTAAAGTACCAGAACAGACAGCGCGAACAAAATTTGTGTCGCGTCGGTAGATTCTGTTTTTAAATCGAACGAATCCATTAAAAATTGAAGCCCACTGCAGCCAATTTATTTGGCCAAACATAGTATTCGCTGTATCGGTTTTATACGCCAGTAATAATACTTCAATGTAGCTTATCAAGTTTTTTCCTACCTTTCAATAAGAAGTGCTATCGAAGTATTATAAGATATCGTATCAGGTTTAATTGATTGCAAAAGATCATCAAATTTGGTTTTTAACATTCGTAAATGTCTTTCTATTTTTTATATTTACTTTATAGTAAAAAATATTAATTTTCCTGAACCGATTAAGCAAGTCATTATTAAAATGTCGGATGAGTGCGTACGTCTTTAAAATCCTAGTGCGGTTTTAGCCTAATGTCAAAATTGCTTTATTTTTCTATAGCTGTGCAAGCGTTTAGGCCAGTAACTTTTGAATCACTGATTTTAGTCATGGACATATTACTCTAACTGGATACATAACTTCGTAGTTGTACCTGAAGATCGATGATGGCATAAAATAATGACCATTTTTGTATTGTGTCCATGTTATCTATAGTCCCAGGATATAATAAAATTATCTTTCGATTGTGATTTTTTATAATGGTTTAAAAACATCTAAGATGAAATTATAATATAGATGTAACATAATTGTGTATCTTAATTTTCAATTTACTCCTAATGCAATTATTTAAATTAGGTAATTTTGAAGAAATTCTTATAAAATGTATATTATTTCAATATTACAATTTTTGCCACCAGAAGAATTACATATAGAAAACATTTTGTAGAACCGTATCAAAATAGGACATAACTTTTCTAAGTGTGTACACCGTACAATTATGAAGGACAACCTCAATCCGGCCTGTGATTGGTCGAATGGTCATTCCGATATGACGTCATTGATCTTCAGGTACCTCTACAAAGTCTATGATCCAGACAGAGTAATATATCCATGATTTTAGTTAATACGAGTTAATTCTTTGTTTAAGAAGCAATTTGGATTATGCTTTTTTGTATAACATTGGGTATTTTGTCAAGTAAATTTGAAATTCAGTGAGGAGCTGATGATGGTATCTGGAGATAAAGAGTACTAAATATCTGGAGATAAAGGAACTCCTCAATGGTAGAAAAAAATAGGTAGAACGGTGTTTAAAGATATTTTGTTTTCGTTATCGTTGACATTGTGAAATCAGTTCTTCATTGACCAACTAAGGGTCTCATGACGTGTCTTGGAGAACAAATAGTTAACTCCTGAACGGGTGCAAATTACTTAACAGGAATAACAAATATTTTTTTAGTAACGTTGGCATTGCAAAATCAGTACATTAATGACCAACTTAAGGCCTGCTGGTATACTTATCTTGGAGGCTAAATATGTAAATCTCGAACGGATGGGAATATCTGAACAAGATTTAAAAATATTTTTGTTAGTAACGTTGAAATTGCAAAGCCTGTATACATCATTGAGCAACTTGAGCCTGATGGTGTATCTTGGGTAGGTACACAAAATAATTATGCCATGCCACTAAAACGCAGACGTGTCTGTTCACCGCAAAACGGAGCCTGTTCACCTTGGCTCCTACTTTCCGGAATGTATCCCTGGAATGCACCGACCGCCTACAGTTATTGGAAGTCGAAGTTTCCTCGAACCGCAACTATGAAAGGTTCATCGAATCCAAAGCTAAAGCGGCTGCAAGAAAACTTGGGGTCCTTGCAAGGGTGCGCCAGTACTTCTCACCGAGGCAGATTTTAACAATGTATATAAAGTTCAGGTTCGCCCATGTGTGGAGTACTGCTGTCACATTTGGGCCGGTGCCGCAAAATGTCACCTTTCAGCCTTAGATTCGATGGAGAGGCGTGCAATGAGGCTCATTAACGACCCAGACTTGGTGATAACCAACGTGCAAAGCCTCGCACACAGGCGCAGAGTAGCCAGCCTCTCGGCATTCTACAGGATGCGTTTTGGAGATTGTGCTCAGGAATTGCACGAACTAATTCCCCCATCCCCGTTCCTCCATCGAACAACCCGTCGTACGGCAAACATCCATCCATATGTCGTCAATATCCTACCGCTGCGAACGGTGCGATACACGTCTTCTTTCATACTGCGTGCCGCGAAGGACTGGAATAGCTTGCCTGCGTGGGTGTTCGCGTCCAACTACAATGTGTCTTCAAGAAAAGAGTGAATAGGCATTCATTAAGTTAGTGCATTCACCATCTTGGACTCCGTCGCCACTTACCGTCAGGTGGGATTGTTGTCACGCACTTATTTTATGTAAAAAAATGGAACTTTTATGTGAAATAAGCTAATGCTTGACCAAAAAGCCACCTGATGGTAAGCGGGAATGAAGTATGGGTGGTAAAGCGCACTAACTTACTTAAAGCCTATTCTCTCTTCACTTGAAGACACCCGTATTATAAGAGTAAGAGCCAAGATGAAAGGGCTTCTTTTGCCGGTGAATTGACACGCTTGATTTTTTGTGACGTTGAATCTCACAAAGTTGGTATGCCAGACCCAATCGAAGGCCTTCAAGATGTCAAGAAAAACTGCTAGCTCTTCCCTATTTTTCTCGAGGGCCTCGTCCCAGATGTGAGTGGCATACGCTAGAAGATCTCCCGTCGACCGGCATCATTGTATTCTAGATATACCATGAGGCGCGTGCTAAATATACATAATAACAGCAGTTATTACATGGGTGACTGTTGTTGTTGGTAACATTCACATTGCAAAACCAGTTCATCATTGACTTAGGGCCAGATAGTGATCTTAGAGATAAAATAATATGTAATTCCTGATTGGGTGGCAATAACGGAAACACTTTTTTTAAATATTACATAGTTGTACTTTGACATTGGAAAACTAGCATATTATTGACCAAACTTTGGGCCTGGTGGTGTATCTTGAAGACCAAATAATTATGTAACACCTGAACGAACGGAAATAATGAAATTTATTTCAAAGTTATTTGTTGTTGTTTTTAAACCATTTTTAAAATGAAATTATGTGAATGTTTCTTATTCACTAACGCTTAAACTGCTAAACGAATTTAGTTTTAGCTTGGCTCCCAGATATTTAATATCCCGCATTAAAGGATAGGGTACTTTTTATATCGGGGATAGATTTTACTATAATACGAGTACTTATGATATTTATTTTGTATTCCGATATTTCGACCCTGTTGCATAGATCGTGTTCCATGGTGGTAAAGTTTAAAACTGGTGAGTTAAGTTTAAATTTTATATCGGGGATAGACCGTTCCCTCAAGATAAGTGGTATAATTAAAAATGGCTAGCATATATTTTTTTATCATTTCTTTTATTGATCATACTCTTCATTCTTCTAAAGATCTAATTCTGAAGTCCACGCAGACGAAGTCGCGGGTAGAAGCTAGTATTAAAAATAATTTATACCTTCTTATGAAAATATGATCATTAATAAAGCTATTACTACTAATTAATTTATTCAGCGATAAAAATTAAGAATAATCAATTGTCGAAAAATATTCTTTACAGGATAAAATAGTATGCTATTTCTTAATAGAATATAATGTAACATGAATATTTTATAAAGCTTACTGGAACATCTTTATTGTTGAGTAGAGTTGCAACTTATCCCGTCTATTTCCGAGAAACTGGAAGTGAATTTGTTCAGAGCAATTCTATAGACGAGATTTAGTTTGTAACAGTTAAAATGATGAGATTACGTAACTGAACTGCATTGAATGATTAAACCTTTTCTACATCTGTTAAGTTAATGCTTGTCTGCATTTTCATTAGCCAGTCGATTCACATTGCAAAAGTCGTTGCGATATCGCAGCGATTTAGTCGTTAAAACGCTTTTGGTATCGGTATACGACACCCCAACGGCACCGATTCGAAAGATCGAAATGTCGCAGGGCTTATATGGGTCAGCCACCAGGAGAGCCAGGTCTTTCATTCTTTGTATTTGTTCTCTTCTCTCTTTGACTGGCAACCTATCATTGATTCACGGTACATTATAAGGAGGATGGGATCCAACCAGACCAGTTAAAAACCCTAGCACACCATGCGTAGTACTGAAATCAATCTTACCTGGAAATAAGTGTCAAAAAATCTAACGCCCCAACTCATTATCGGTTATTTAAATCGCTCCTTAGTACAGAAATTGTATGGCGATTCTTTACTAAGGAGCGATTTATGTAACCGTTAGTGACTCTGAGTTGGGACGTAACTTGGTAAGCACTCTAACTTAGTAAACGTCGATTTGCTCTTTTCTTGAAGAGCCACGTTATAAACGAGCGGCTCCGACGAGGGACAGGTATTCCGTTCCTTTGCGGTACGCATAATGAATGACTAGGCAAACCGCGTCATCCGTTTGACGTCAGGGAGGAACACCTTACATTGTGTGTCACAGGAAGGGTAAAAGAAGTATTTTTCACGGTAGGTTACTGATTTTCGTATTACCCAATCCACTTTCGAGTATGGAATTCTCCTCTTTATCGATAAAAACTGTAATTAATACTGAAGATTAGGGAAACCTATGAGCGCCGAAATTTCAAGGTTTGACAATTTTTTTTAATGGAAATAGCCGGTAAACGAGCTGCCGATCCACCTGATGGTAAGTGGCTATCGTCGCCCATGGACATCAGAACACCAAAGGCATCACTGATGCGTTGCCGGCCACGAAAGAGAATAGAAAAAGCAAGAAAGAACTGGCTATCAAGCCCCCAGCCGGAACACGACACCACACAAACTTTGTTTTTTCCCTTTGCAATTTTAAGGCAAACTGGTTGATGTTTTAAAAAATTCCACACAAATAATCATGTTTCCCAAGAGAACCTTTATATTTTACGAAATAAAAAGTTTTTAAAAATATGATCCGCTACATGAGTAATAATTATATCTACCAATTTACATGTTTAGATTTAGATTCCTTCACGGGTTTTCATTTGATGTCAGAAAAACAGACAGACAGATAAAATAATTAAAAGAACGTTTTTGACGTGTAATTCATTATGTGAATCCAAGGGGTCGAATCGAAATTTTACCAAAATATTCAATGGACAAAAAATATCCCCTATGAGTTTTTTAGGTTCCGAAGTAAAATCGGAACCCTGATTGTTTCGTCACGCCCGTCCGTCCGTCACACGTCAGTCCGTCCGTCCGTCACACGTCAGTCCGTCCGTCCGTCTGTCCGTTTGTCTGTCTGTCCGTCCGACCGACCGTCTGTCCGTCTGTCCGAAGAAAAGCGCCGAGACTCTTAGTGCTAGAAAGCTGTGATTTGGCATGGATATACATATTTATTAAAACTCCAGAATCGTAGAATGAAAATTAAATATTGAAAAACATTTCTTTCAGGGTATCTTCCCTACAGGTAACGTGAGGATGATTTTTTATTCGACGCGTACCCTATAGTCTAGGGTATCGTTGAATGGAATTAGGGATCCGTTTGCGAAATATTTGGCTTTAAAGTGCTAATTTTGGTTAGAGTCAAATGCCCCCCCCCCCCTGCTGGCTAAACGGTTGGAGTTGGACCAGTGAAAAAATTCTCAAAAATAGATTACATCTAAACTATCATGCTTATGTTATCATAAGTAGTTAATGAATAATAGTCGATAAACTTACTATTTCGAAACCCTACATTGCGAGTGGCCTGACACGCACTTGCCCGGTTTTATTTTAATACTAGCTGACCCGGCGAACTTCGTATCGCCTAACAAACAATTGCTTTTTCTAAAATAAAAGTAGCCTAAGTTACTCCTTGTTACATCAGCTATGTGCCAGTGAAAGTCCCGTCAAAATCGGTCCAGCCATTTCAGAGATTAGCCGGAACAAACAGACAGACAGACAGACAAAAATTGTAAAAAATGTTGTTTTGGTATATGTACCGTGTATACATCTAAATGCACTTAGTAAAAAGCGGTTATTTTAATATTACAAACAGACACTCCAATTTTATTTATTTGTATAGAAGTAATACATCAACTTGACAATTTAATAATCAACATTAGGTAAACAGATATTTAACGATTGTGCAGGATTTAACTACTCGGCCATCACTTCACTATACATACACATATGTACATACATATACAAAATACGCGTGAAAAACATAACCCTTCCTATCAGTCGGGTAAAAATACACTTATATTGTTTACCAAATAGGACTCATCTAAAACAGGGACTATACTTACGTATTCCTTTAATTATTCTTGAAGCGTTAAGAACAGAGTGGTAATAAAGTATTATAAAAGCGAACGGGCGGTACCTCGGCTCATCACTTACGACGCAGGTGGCGCCCGCGGTTTATTTGCCATCCAACCAGTAAAACGGCAGCTGTTGTCTTAAAACCTATACCGTTATACCTTAACTACACCTAGGTAACATTAATTAAACCTTAACTGGCAAATATACCTAGGCAGGATTAATTAAGTTTTATAAAATCTATGTCGCGTAAAAACTTATTCTTTTATACATCTTGCTACCATTTCGCAAGGGTGTCATATTCAGGAAGAAACGGCGAAAGATGGCCTCTTTAACAAATTTAAAAATATATATATAATATGTCGGAAATCAGTAATTTCAAATCATAAAATGGAACGTCAAGCTGGAACTAGCTTGGGTGTATTCGGAAGTTGAAGATGGCAGCACCGTGCAAATTGTCTACTGTCATTTGAGTACACGCGGTGGCCGGGGTCACAGAGGACAGCTATTGACTTGCCAACCGGCAGCGGGCACTCTTTAGACAGCCTCCGAGCTGAGCGGACGATAAAGTAGAACGTCGTTATTATGGCCGAGTTTAATTTTCATTAGCATTGCACAACGTTTACTTTATGGAGAGCACAACTGGGTACAGTGTGTACTGATGGACTGCGATCGAGCAGGTATTGCGTGTGTTGACCAGTCAGTAGCGCGTTATGCCGGAGCCAGCGAGAAGTGCACGTGGACTGTTTTCTATGCACAGTCATACCCTTTGCGAAGAGTAGCACCCATGCCGCTGTGATGGTTCGCTTCTGATGAGATAGGTCATAGTGCCAGCGATTGGCGGATTTATCACACGGGTTTTAATAAGCGCGAGAGGCGCGGGCAAGTTGTGGAGCCCGGATGGCTGTGAGTGTGCAATGCGACGTGTGAATTATGGTTGGTTACCCTGAATGCCGCACCGCGATGAAAATCCGACTTCACCGCGTTCCATTAGCGATTGGTTATGTTATCCGAGCGACATAGTAATCTGTTCAGAGCCATGTGTATCAGTAGTAATTGCCTACTAAATTAGTAGCAAGTGTAAAACATGTGTTTCAATGGGTTTCTAAGTAAAATGATGAAAACGCCCACAGTTTATTATTTTCTGGACCACCTATCTGCGACATATATATAAATCTGATACAATCAATAAATTCTAGACTTAATCATCATGGAAATTAATTTTATTTAAACCCAGATCTCCGAGCGTGAAAGTTAACACGAAGTTTACACAGTTTATACTTAATGTAAAAATGCTAGAAATGAAATCAAACGTATTCAGTTGTTGATAAAATGACTTCAAAAGCTACTCGGCGTGTGTATTTGAATACACACGATAAGAAAATTACATTTCCAATAAAAATATTGAATATGTTTACAGTTCAATGGGTTGAGAACCGCTGTTTACGCACAATTTGAGTCCCCGTGAAATAACTCACATTCAGTCGAAGCCACACTTTTCTAAGCCACTTTATCTAAGAGCGAAATCTTCCAAGGTGTGTGTACAACACAAAATAGCTTAATATGTTTAGTAAAATGTTTCGTTTAACAAATTTAAAAATACACAAGTTCAAACGCAAAACGTCAGATCATATGTTAGCTGTGGTATCCTAGTTTCTAAACCAGAGCGGGAGCGGGAGCGGGAGCGTGAGAGGGAGAGGGAGAGGGAGAGGGAGAGGGAGAGGGAGAGGGAGAGGGAGAGGGAGAGGGAGAGGGAGAGGGAGAGGGAGAGGGAGAGGGAGAGGGAGAGGGAGAGGGAGAGGGAGAGGGAGAGGGAGAGGGAGAGGGAGAGGGAGAGGGAGAGGGAGAGGGAGAGGGAGAGGGAGAGGGAGAGGGAGAGGGAGAGGGAGAGGGAGAGGGAGAGGGAGAGGGAGAGGGAGAGGGAGAGGGAGAGGGAGAGGGAGAGGGAGAGGGAGAGGGAGAGGGAGAGGGAGAGGGAGAGGGAGAGGGAGAGGGAGAGGGAGGAGCACACAGAAACTGTAACGGCTAAGAACGGCTGTACCGATTTTACATTCTTAGGCGATACGAAGTTCGCTGGGTCGGCTAGTACTATATATAATATTCTAAAATACATGTAAAAGTCTGTGTATCTCACACTATTCAAATCATCAATCAAATCTTATAAACCCGAATAATACGCATGTAGCATACATGTAGACAAAAACATTTGATGGGAGAGCTACTTATCATAAGAGATACGAGTGTTTATCGCGTCTGAAACACGTCAGAGCGCGCGACGAATAAACAACCACAATCCACACATAAGAACGTCTCGCAACAGATTTACAGCTCAATTTATAAGCGAACGCTACACGCCGTATATCACTGCATCGGGCGCCAATTTACGGGGAGAATGAAACTGTGAGAGACACACGGGATGGAGTTCGGATGGAAAACGAGCGGTCTTGAGAAACAACATTATATAAAAACCTTTGTTCTTGTACGACCCTGTATCTCAGACTTTATAAAGTAGGCTCTGAAGCCTAAGAAAACGTAAACCTACCTAGAGCAATTACCTATAGCGTGTAGTTAAAAAAAGCTAACTAAAAATAATTGAAAAATAAATTAAATATCGTAGAGTAATAAAAAATATAAACTTGTAGGACTAGTAGAGGTTGGAGCTCATTATTCAAGAATAATTTCACGTAGCTTTTGCGTTTATTAACGGTACATGTACGTCTGATTCGTCTTGCTCGGAAATTGATAATAATAATTATTATTAATAATACAATAATTACATCCACAGTCACAAATACTTCTGGGTTATATTTTCTAGGTGTCGTGTGGAAATTTGTAACGTCTTAAAAGTTATCTAAATCGATTATTCTGCTGTTTTTAAAGTTCCAAACCATAACATATGAACGAAAAGCTAATAATATTTGATATTTGTTTTGCTTATTAATATTTAATATTTTGGGCATTAAACATAGCTTGATAAATTCACAAAAGCGCAGCTTCACAAAACACAATCCACTCCCGTATATTTTTCGAGCAGCAGTAAAAGATGCTCTGATATACGGCGTGTGTATCATATGAAAACACGATGTTTCACTGTATTCAATCCGGTGCCATTGATAAGCATGAATTACTTCGAAATTGGAGAAACATCACGCCATTTATTTCTTACTTTAGAGATATGAACAGACATTTCAGATACAGCCGTCTAAAGAACTTGTTGAATACGAGTTGGCGCGGAAATATCGAGGGAAAAGCTGGGAAAAAAACAGGTTTTATGTCGCAGAACAAGAATACTCGTATTTCTCGCCGAATTGTACTCAAGTATTATGAAACATTTTCTGAAGTGAATCTTCTGGATCGACGTAATGGAAACATGCTAACATAAAACGCAACTTTTTACCATCACGGCTTCCTGAGTAGACCACGACGATTTGATTTGAAGTTTAAGTTAATGCTGAAGTTGGAAAATAAAATAAAACAACCATCATTGAGTAGAAAAAAACCATACCCATTTTTTGTATTAACCGATCATTATTGGGGCAAATAAAAATTAAAAATAAAATCCGATGAAAATGGCCAGCAATATTTGTGGCGATACTAACTGTAGATAAACTCTTGATTTTTAACCGACTTCAAAAAAGGAGGAGGTTCTCAATTCGACTGTATTTTTTTTATGTTTGTTACCTCAGAACTTTCGACTGGGCAAACCGATTTTGATGATTCTTTTTTTAATCGAAAGCTGGTGCCTGTCATGTGGTCCCACATAAATTTTATTGAGATCTGATAATAGCATCCATGAGAAAACCATATAAGTCTTAAATTTGTATTAAGTATGTGCGCGACAAATGGACGAATAACTCAATATCATGCCAACCGATTTCGATGATTCTTTTTTTAATCGAAAGCAGGTGCTTGTCATGTAGTCCTCTATAAGCTTGAACGAGATTCTGACAAGTAGTTTTTGAGTAACTTTGAAGTCGGTTATTTTTTGTTAGTAAAATTTAGATTATTACTTCTACCTTTTGGAAGGGGTATTTTTAAAGTTATTAAGTCAACAAAGGCAACTGAAACATTTATGAAATAGGTTTTTTATGTAAGTAGCTGACCGAGCAGATGAGCCACCACCCATGGACGTCAACAACATACACCAAAGGCATTAGAGAAGAATAAGGTACCTAATTACCGTCCTAGAACACACCTGCAAAGCAACGGGCAAAACGCTACTTAGATATAATGCAATACCCACGGACCTAAAAGAAAGACGGACTTAATCTCAACAACAAATTCAGTAAAGCACCCATAGTAATACCAACTCTCTATTCGTATAAGTACACACACCCACACATTGACAATTCACTGCTTCAATCGCGAATCAAAAATTACGCACACATGGTAAGCGGGCGGCCATTGCTATGCTTCACTCTCGATTAGACGAGGTTACGTCCGTCTTTTTTTCAGTTCCGTGGCAATACCGTCCTACATCTAATATTGAAAATGTCACATTTTCACATCCGCATAAAGACGTTACATGTCACGTATCACATAAACTGGATTTATTTATCATTTTCTTGTGATTTATTGCGTTGCTCTATGAAAATATCAGTTAGCATACCCTAGGTATGATGGATATGAGGTTATTACGTTATTTCAATAACGAATTTATTCAGCGTGGAGAGACTTAATTTATTCTCGAGTCAAAGACAAGATGCTTGTTATACAACTAGCTGACTCGGTGAACTTCGTATCGCCTAAGAATGTACCAAATCAGATTTTTTAACAATTTTTTTTTCTAAAATAAAAGTAGCCTAAGTTACTCATTGTTACATCAGCTGTCGGCCAGTGAAAGTCCCGTCAAAATCGGTCCAGCCATTTCAGAGATAAGCCGGAACAGACAGACAGGCAAAAATTGTAAAAGATGTTGTTTTGGTATACGTACCCTGTATACATCCAAATGCACTTGGTAAAAAGCGGTTATTTTAATATTACAAACAGACACTTCAATTTTATTTATTTTTTTGTATAGATGTATAGATGAGTATCTATTTGATGATAAGTGGTCAGAATCGTCCAAGAAAGAACAGAGGAGAAACCAATCATTTTTAGGGTTCCGTAGCCGAATGGCAAAAAACGGAACCCTTATAGATTCGTCATGTCTGTCTGTCTGTCTGTCTGTCTGTCTGTCTGTCTGTCTGTCTGTCTGTCCGTCCGTATGTCACAGCCACTTTTTTCCGAAACTATAAAAGCTATACTGTTGAAACTTGGTGAGTAGATGTATTCTGTGAACCGCATTAAGATTTTTACACAAAAATAGAAAAAAAAACACTAAATTTTGGGGGTTCCCCATACTTAGAACTGAAACTCAATAATGTTTTTTTCATCAAACCCATACGTGTGGGGTATCTATGGATAGGTCTTCAAAAATGATATTGAGGTTTCTAACATCATTTTTTTCTAAACTGAATAGTTTGCGCGAGAGACACTTCCGAAGTGGTAAAATGTGTGTCCCCCCCCCCCCTGTAACTTCTAAAGTAAGAGAATGATAAGACTAAAAAAAATATATGATGTACATTACCATGAAAACTTCCAACGAAAATTGGTTTGAATGATATTTAGTGAGTAGTTTTTTTTAATACGTCATAAATCGTAAACCGCAAAAAACATTGATCAAAGTTACAACGAACTACAAGAACTTTTATATTGTGTTACTTGCTGCTACGGAACCCTTCATGAGCGAGTCCGACTCGCACTTGGCCGCTTTTTCATACTTTGCTGACCAACGGATGAAGTAATGACGTCAGTTTTCACCAGGTGAAGTTAACGAAGATCTATAATGCCTAGTAAAATATTTAAACCTGTATTAAAGAGGAAGAATATTAGTTTCATTTTGTCCGTCTTTCCCTTCGATCACTTATAAAAGAAGGAGAACAGAAGAGGACGAAGAAGAAGAGTTCTGTTATAAGTGATCGAAGGACTTTCCGTTCGTGCGCAGCATGACCGTTTGACCTTATTTTGTTCGGACCACCTAGGTAATACTGGGCCAATAATCTCGTTGTTGGTAATGCTTTCGTTTAGGTATTATTTTAAAATGATATCCCTAGTAAATAACCTTTTTCGGAAGCTCTCAATAATCCATCGTGGAGACAACATTTAACCATAATATAAATATTTAAAAATAACTTGCATAATGTCTATGTTTATGAGTAAACTAATTGGTCTCACAGCAAGGCGAAAACATGCCTTTTTTGAATAAATAAATGTTTTCTACTAAATTTGTTACACGCCACGGGGATATATTCGAAATTTCCATATTCTAAAATTTTAACTTTCATTATTACGCTCAGTTGACTCGTGTCGCCACTAACGCTTTGAAAATATGAATATTTCTCATAATATTCGCGTACTAATCCCACTTAAAATTAATAAACTAGCTAATTACGATTGATAATATAGTAGATGTCAAACTATAGCTACTATAGGTACGTAGGCACTTCGTAGTGTCTTTTACTATTTCTCAATAATACGGTCGACATTATAGAGCAGCTGTCACTGTACATTATAACTGTATTAATTAACCAAATACGTATGCGTGTGGATTGAGGGCTCTTTTTTAAAAGTTTATCATATTTTTTCAAAATCAAGGGGAAATTTAGGAAAAAATTGTGACAACATCGTGGTGAATAAAAAATTTGTGAAACGTATGGTAAGAAAGTTGTGGTCGATTAACTGTACCACTCAATCTGCTAACTTAAGAAATTACTCTAAAATACTATATCGGCATCTTTATCACACAGCAAAATTATATTGATAATATAATACCACACTCAAAATTCACTCTTTACTTCTAGATACTACATACCCTACATACATACTTCTATTCGACTGAAACCGCTCTTTATTTTAGAACTAACAAACAATGCGTTTTTCATGCCTAATTGTAGAATTTGTATACTATAGATAGGTATTGATTTGTAGATATTATTTATACAAGAACGAAAGTAATCACTTAACGTCACATACGTTCACTGTGTTAAAAAACTAAGTTAACAATTACGTGCCATCGGCTCCTTATTAATGAATAGAAATTATATCTACAGTACTAACAAGTTATCTGTGAAATGGCGAAAATTGGATCTAATGCCGCGCGATTCATAAATTCTTTGTGTTCATTCATTTGACATTTACTACATCTCGAATTGCGTCCAATGATTGGTCCAATGCGTCCGACAGCGCCCTCCTCCAATTCTCAGATAAGTTGGAGGCACTTTACTATTGTCCTGTATTGTAAGTATCAATGTCACCCTACACTGGCATCAGACGCGTGTAATCGCCCTAAATGGCGTCAAATACCGCGGCATACAGAACGTGTGTGGACGAAATGGCGAAATCTGACGGTTGGCAACATCTGCTGTCTTTAATTACAGGTGACGTAACTAGTCTATTATTATGAACTAGCTGACCCGGCGTACTTCGTATCGCCTAACAAATTATTTTTTTGCTAAAATAAAAGTAGCCTAAGTTACTCCGTGTTACATCAGCTATCTGCCAGTGAAAGTCCCGTCAAAATCGGTCCAGCCATTGCAGAGATTAGCTGGAACAAACAGACAGACAGACAGAGAGACAGACAAAAATTGTAAAAAATGTTGTTTTGGTATATATACCATATATACATCCAAATGCACCTAGTAAAAAGCGGTTATTTTAAATTTACAATTACACTTCAATTTTATTTTTTTATAGAAGATGTATAGACTAACATTCTGCCTACGTTTTTGCTCCACATCATGATTTACCTATACAGGTAGCAAAGGCTAGGTGGCATTTAGCACGTACGCTAAATTTCATAAAAATCCGTTCAACAGTTTTTAACCCCTGACGAAAAGAGGAATGTTATAAATTTGACGTGTCTATGTATGTATCTATGTATCTTTGTGTCTGTGTATCTGTGGATTTGCATGTCTGTGGAATCGTATTTCACAAACGGATGAACAGATTTTGATATAGTTTTTCTTTGTTTGAAAGGCGACTTAATCGAGAGTGTTTTTAGTTATGTTTAGTGTAAATAAAACTGTCGGGTGTTTTTAGGGTTCCGAAATAAAATTGGAACTTTTATAGTTTCATCATATCCGTCCGTTTGTCCGTCTGTCCGAAGCAAAGCGCCGAGACGCTTAGTGCTAGAAAGCTGTAATTTGGCATGGATATACATGTTCATTAAAACTCCAAAATCATAGAATAAAATATTCAAAAACAATTTTCTTTCAGGGTAGGTACCTCTCCTACGGGTAAAATGAGGATGATTTTTTTATTCGTCGCGCACCCTGTAGTGTGAGGTATCGTTACAGATCTTCCGTAAATATGATGGGTCCTCTAAGACCATTTTTGGAATTAGGGGTCCGTTTGCGTAATATTTGGCTTTATAGTGCTAATTTTGGTCAGAGTCAAGTGTCCCCCCTCCCCTGCTGGCTAAGCGGTTGGAGTTGGACAAATGAAAAAATGCTCAAAAATAGTTTATACTCGTAATAAGATGAATTAACAAGGAAAACTGCCACGCCTATGTTAGCATGAGTAGTTACCTAATGAGTAATAGTCGATAAACTTACTAATTTGGAACCCTACATTGCGCGTGGCCTGCAATGCACTTGTCCGGTTTTTATTTAAATTTTATTGCATGAATGAGAGCGCTAGTCTAATCATATTTTCTGGTGCATAAATCTTAAGTTTCTCGAATCAAAACGAGGCTGGTTACTAGTAATGAATAAAACATTCTTGTTTTCACGAAAAATACAAAGTATTTGTCTTATTATAAACTACTCAAATGACAAAGCAGATTTCCTTTGAATCACCGACCAATCCATCACTTAATAATGTCTGAAAAATTAGAGTTTAACATAGATTGAGTTACTTTTGAAGTCCCGGGAAAGTCTGTAATCGTATTCTAAACCTATTATATTCAGCTCAAGGGTCTTAATAAATCATGTCAGGTCCGCTCTTAGGTCTGTAAACACTCTTTCACCACAACACTACTAATCTTTCACCGATACACACGGCTGGTTCATTTATCTCGCAAAACCAGTACGCACGATGAAACACCGAAAAATCAATCCTCTCTTCTATGAACCTACTTGTTAAGTGCATTTTGCTTGTGAATAAATAAATAAATAAATAACGCTTCACACTCATAGCCCCACACTAGAATTCCCTGTGTCGTGGGTGCCATGGACAACACACTAGACAAGGACATTCACACCCAGACCGAGAACAGAAATTCAAACTCATCATTCAAAGTTCCGGCTCGCTGGGAATCGAACCCAGGACCCTTGGTGCGGCGATCGGCATGGTATTAACCATTGCGCCACACGGGTCGTCAAAGGTGAAGAAAAAAAAGTTTTCAAAGAAATTTATAGGTTGAACGAGGTTTTACTTCCAATACACTCTTCTATGAACCTACTTCTCTGTTGAACGAGGTTATATTTCCCGTTAAACTAATTAATTGCCTGCGGTATTTTTCGTAGTTAAAAAATAAAAATCATGGAAAAATGTCAAGTGGTAGCTGTAATTACTACCACTTGACATGCCCTCGTTGTATACGAGTACACATGAGTATTACACGAGCAAATCTATTCATGTGGCATTAGTAGCTTATCACTGACGAGTAACCGCCCTCGCTTTGCTTCGGTTTTCTTATTTTTTACACCTTGGGTTACATTATTAGAGTTTTATTAAGGATCCCTAATTTTTTTGAAAATATAATATAGCCTATGTTACTCGGGGATAGTGTAGCTTCCCAACAGTGAAAGAATTTTTGAAATCGGTTCAGTAGTTTCGGAACCTATTCAATGCAAACAAAAAATCTAATCTTTCCTCTTTATGTATTAGTATGTATAGATAAATAATTCACCGTTCTAGAAGCGTTGAAAACGAGACTATTTAATATAAAATGCTGTGCTAACGGCCATCAATCAAGCACGCTTAGGTCTTCCACGTCTATAGGTACGAAGAAAAATCAAGTTTATTAAGTTTGTTGCCGCAAAACGTTTCGTTGATGAATTGACTAGTTCTCTTCAGTTTCATTGTATTTTGTCATTTTGCTGGTAAGTATTTTGATTGGTAGTAAGATTCAACCTATTAATGGCACTCTCTTCCACCAATACGCACTGAAGCAGCGTGGTGGAGTATGCTCTAGGCCTCCTCAAGAGGAGAGACCCGTGCCCAGTAGTGGGCCATTAATGGGTTAAAGCCAATGGTACTCTACTGGACACGGATCACTCCTCGTGAGGAGTCCTGGAGTATACTCCACCACGCTTGGTGGAGATTTTGATTATTAAATGGAAACCAACATAATAATAACCTTGAAAATCTGGTTTGCCATCCTAAGTGATAGTATTCACTATTGAACCTTTTCAAATAAGGAGTGATTTATTTGGGAAAAACCGTTAAAGTCAAATATTTTGACCCTCACATCCGTCACTACATTAACGTGAACGACATGTCTTGAATGGATGGAGTGACGCCTGAGAAAGGCGGCACTGACTGATCTATGCGCAATTTATAGTGCGTCGTATCTTATGCCACTGAAAGCCTTCCGAAGTCAACCTATTTAATAACTTGGATTGATTATCTCTCGAAAGGAAACAACCCTGATTGCGTCTTAGTCTGTCTGAATAATCTTCCATCAAATATCTAACACACTGGACGTTAACTTTTGCAAACATCAAATATTTTGTATATTAAGTATACATCAAACATTTTCACAAACTTACGCATTTATAATACTAGTATGTAAGACTAGGATAGGTTGAGTTTCTCACAAAATATCCTGTATCATTCATTTATCAGCCTTAAGAAATCCATAGCCATATGTCTCCTCTAACTTGCTTCACACCAATTCCGAGCCTTCCGAACCCAGGAGATGGCCGCTGTCTCCTTTAGCACCTCAGTCCATTCAGAAAACGTTCATTATTAATATGGATTATAGAACTGTAAGATATCTTGGCCAACTTGAACTCTCCTCTTATTGAGGCTGTTGACACTCCGCAGGGCAGAAGAGAAGTACAATCACGAGCCAAACTGTAAACACTTCATGTTTTTATTTGTGTTGATGTCGTAACCGTGATACGGCCTAGCAACCGTTCAATATTTTTATTAGTACACGGCTCAGATCGAAATCTGTTTTCTTCTAATAATAATATCTAAAAGTAATAAATAACTGCTTATTAAATATACACATCGGCACGGATAATAACATAATGAGCTATTATTTCAAACATCCTTGAAAACTGACGAGTAGATAATTATTTAAGTAAATATTTGCTAATAATAATTCTAATATCAAAGTATACTATTAATATACATATATCTTATCTTAAGTCCGTCTGGTAAGTTAACCACCCTTTTGGTTGAGTCAGCTCTCAAACGACTCGTTTTGACTGGTGCATTGCGGCTTGGAAGCCAGTTCTTTCTTCCTTACTATTTCCTCTCTTGGTCTTGATACCTTTGCTGTTGCTAAAGGGCAATCCATAAATTACGTCACATTAATTTTATTACTTTTTGATCCCACTTTGTCGTCCTTGTCTCAGCTGGTCACATTTGTAAGACCTCCCCCCCCAGTGTGACGTCACATATATGAAATGTTACACCTCGAAATTGTTAAATTAAAACAGCAGTTCCGAAATAAGTTTTATTTCCGTTAATTTTTTTTTTTATAATTCACCTATACATACCAATTATTCGACTTTGAAATGTGACGTCACGAAATTTAGGACCCCTCCCACCCCTTGTCACACAATGTCACACTACATCGATCAACCCCCCTAACGTGTGACGTAATTTATGGATGGCCCCTAATGCCCATAGATGACAGTGACTACTTACCGCCAGATGGATCGTCTTGTCAGCTATTATAAGGCAAACAGTAATTAAAACTGTTCTATAACTCACTAGATAACTCAATCAGATGCTTGTGACTATTGGTTGAAATTTGATTCGTGGTAAAAGGATTACTGCGCCAACCTACCGTTGATTTGGAAATGATCAGTAGGCAAAATCAGAAGGTATACCCGGAGCGAGTAGTTAATTTCATGCCAGCTGAAAATCGTAACAAGAAATAGTTTTGCCCTAGTACTTACGAAATCTAAACGCAGTTCTTTAGCATTTGAATTAAAAGGGTTAGAACATGTGAAAAATATAGTTTAGTAAGTTTAGCATAATTAAAATAAGTCGTCAGTCATATTTTTATTTACAAAGAACGTATCAGTATTGATTTTATTTTTATATACCTTGAATAAACCATGAATCGAACTCATCAAAAATTACCTCATGAAGGTTGGCCCAGTATGAATGTACGAATACATCGATGGACCCTGCGTATAAAGCAACTTGTCAAAAACCAAGGTTTACAGGAGACTAATCCATCCACCCATCCATCAGCCATTTGAGGTCCACTGCTGGACATAGGCGTCCCCTAACTTACAGGAGACTCAGGAGAGCGTAATTAGTGTTCAAACAGTGACTGCTCTAGAAATAAATTCAAACAGAAATAATACAAGCGTACTGAAACACTTATTATTTCTTTTTCTATAATGTTTTTCTATCATTTGGAAGTTTAGTAGTGTTTTTAACATTAATAAACAACTACAAATGAAAACAAAACAAAATAAATCTCTACACATAAAGATTTGTTGAAGATCACCTAGTAAGGATAAGCAAGTATCTGTTTCAGATGAATGGCGACTTAATTCGGTATGAACTGAAATGTTACACTGCCTCCCCGACTACAATCTGTTCTACGAGAATGTTCCGTCCCGTCCCGACGATTTGCAATTCATCAATATCATTTGAACGACTAGTTAGAACAGAAATGCAGTGCATAATTCAATATGGTCGAACACTGTCTTTCAGCAGCAGCTTCTACAGCTACCCTAATGGTGCAACGAAGATAGGTACTATATTGAGCGACATATCCAACACGATTATATTCTACATTTGCGATGGCTTGTTGCCATCATTAAAAAAAAATTTCAAATGCGGTGTGGAAGCACCATTTTATATTGAATTATTGATAGCACTCATGATAAGTGAATATAAACTTAGTCATCACCGACGTTACCAAGAATGAAAATATAAGAAAGAAAGAAAGAAAGATTGATGTCCATTTGAAATTTATGGATCCCCTAACTTTAATCATACTGGATTCAGGAGAACTTAACCCCTCACACCCTCTTTATACTGTTTCTAGTTTAAATTGAATCGTTGAAATCGGAATTTTCTGTCAATAGGATACTTTGATATTTTTAATTTCCTCCAATCTCCCTTAAAATTCAATCGGATTTCTTTTTAATTAAATTTCAATACCACGCAATATGGCTTTAAAACTGTTAACTATCTAAAGCGCTGATTACTGACAGGGACTGAATTTGACGTATCCCCGATAAAATAGCTTAGCGTTAATTTATAGACGAATTGAGTTGAAGTCTATTACAGAATTGTATCGAATGCTGTGTGTTGTACATTTTCAGCCAAAATCGAAACCAAAACCGAATATTCTAGTCCGGTCAATTCAGACATTCGAAGGTGCATAAATTCCCAACAAGCTGAAAATCAGTAAGATTGTTCAGAACATAATTATAAATAAAAATTTTAAGTTCCCCATCATTCCCGTGTATGGAAAAAAAATATTCAAGGTCAAAGGTCAAAAAAACGAGTTTTTCGCGATTTTCAGCAAAACGGTAAGTTCTATCATAAAGTACCCCAGACAAAAATTGTATATCATAAAATTATCTATAAAAATGTATCAATACTTTTTTCCTACGAGCCACCGTTTCTGAGATATAACGATTCAAAAACGCGCTAAGTACAAAACCATGAGGTAGCAGGGTAAACGTGTGCGTATTATAACGATAAAAACTTACAACTTTTTGAATCGCAGATAACTATAACATACTCAAGGTTAGGTGGGGATGATTTTTTTCTCGTCTATCCCTTGTGTGGGGTAAATAAAGACCATTTTTAGGGTTTCGTAGCCGAATGGCAAAAAACGGAACCCTTATAGATTCGTCATGTCTGTCTGTCTGTCTGTCTGTCTGTCTGTCTGTCTGTCTGTCCGTCCGTATGTCACAGCCACTTTTTTCCGAAACTATAAGAGCTATACTGTTGAAACTTGGTAAGTAGATGTATTCTGTGAACCGCATTAAGATTTTCACATAAAAATAGAAAGAAAACAATAAATTTTGGGGGTTCCCCATACTTAGAACTGAAACTCAAAAATGTTTTTTTCATCAAACCCATACGTGTGGGGTATCTATGGATAGGTCTTCAAACATGATATTGAGGTTTCTAATATCATTTTTTTCTAAACTGAATAGTTTGCGCGAGAGACACTTCCAAAGTGGTAAAATGTGTGTCCCCCCCCCCCCTGTAACTTCGAAAATAAGAGAATGATAAAACTAAAAAATATATATGATGTACATTACCATGCAAACTTCCAACGAAAATTGGTTTGAACGAGATCTAGTAAGTAGTTTTTTTTTAATACGTCATAAATCGTAAACCACAAAAAACATTGATCAAAGTTACAACGAACTAAAAGAACTTTTATATTATGTTACTTGCTGCTACGGAACCCTTCATGGGCGAGTCCGACTCGCACTTGGCCGCTTTTATTCGATTAAGAAATATCTGTACGACCAATATTCGATTTTAAAACGTTAATTTTGGTTAGAGTCCGTGGCTACCCCTCTGCCAGATAAATGGTAGTTTTTGGACATGTGAAAAAATTCACGGTTTATGATGAATCTAAAAGAAAAATCACAGTCAGGTTAGCTTAAGTAGTTAATTGGATTAAATTAGTCTATGAACCTGCAACAGCAAGCAGTGATAGCGATAAAAGCAGTGATAGCCTAGCGGTTAGAACGTTGGTCTCTCGAACGGAGGGGCCCGAGTTCAAATCCTGGCACGCACCTCTGATTTTCAAATATTATGTGCGTATTAAAAAGTTAATTATCACTTGCTTCGGTGAAGGAAAACATCGTGAGGAAACCTGCACACCGGAGAGTTCTCCATAAAGTTCTCAAAGTTGTGTGAAGTCTACCAATCCGCATTTGGCCAGCGTGGTAGACTATGGCCTAATACCCCTCACATTGTGAGAGGAGACCCCGAGCCCAGCAGTGGGACAATTATAGGTTGTTGCTTTTATGAACCTGCAACTATGGAACCATTGCGCGTGGATTAACACTTGGACGGGTTTTGTCTGATTGAATTGCCGAAGATTTAAATTTAGACGGTATTACTTTCAGGAATCATTTTCAATCCATTTGCGTATAAAAGAAATGGTCCCTCCTTTGTTTTCGTCGGAATCCAGTAAATTACATAAACATGAAGGCGATTTGCATGAATCGAATGATTTGCGTTGGGAAGATTCATCTTGAGAGATTTCATTTCGCCAATCAACCGAGCCATGCCCTTTTTGTCAATCGTAAAAGAAACATTAAAATAGCTCTGATGACTTAAAACGGTATCTGGTGATACAATATTTTTGTATCGCTTCGGATCTACTCCCGACCGCTTCGCGAACTGCATACTCTTATAGTTTTTAACCGACTTAAAAAAATAAGAAGTTTCAATTCGACTGTATTTTTTTATGTTTGTTACCGTAGAACTTCCGACTAGGTGAACCGATTTTGATGATCCTTTCTTTAATCGAAAGTTGGTGCTTGTCCTGTAGTCCAACTTAAATTTGAGCGATATCTGACGAATAGTTTTTGAATTATCCCTAATTTAAAAGTCGGTTATTTTTTTTCAAGAATTATTCTGAAATATTTTCCATAAACAGACACAGCGATCTGTGTATGTACTTATATGTATAGTTTCATTAGCTTATTAGATAATAGCGCTCATCCCGGGACTTTACCCGAGGAATAACTACCCTTTATCCTATTCCAGGTAATGATCTGCCGTTGTGCTAAACATGAACATTTGTTTACTAGTTTTGTTGTTAACTGTACGTTAGTATAATTAGTTCACTGATGTTAAACAAACATCCTCCAAAACATTCAAATAGGATAGGTTTCTATGTCACTGAGCATGGAACACAAATGATGTAATATACATGTAAACAGGTGATACTCAAATTATTGTAACGCTACATTCAGAATACGTTACCGAAAATTGAACTAATCCCAAACTATTGTTAGAGTTAGTGAATTACAGACAAACTCCCACCTGTAAATCTCACAATTAGGACGCGAGAACAAGGGTTGTCGAGGGCAATGCTCACCCTTATCAATTTGTCGGGGGTGGGGGGTCGTTTTCATTACATCTAATAATATTATGATAGGTTTTACAATGAGCGAATAGTTTGTTTTCCCGGCACGGTTGAGACATGAGTCTGTTTCCCGCGGGTGTTAACCCTTAAGTTACTTCTGCTGCCTTTTTCACAACCCGTAATCAGTGCCAGCGTTAGGGTAGGGTGCGGTTGGACGACCGCCCAGGGCGCTAGATTTGAAGAAGCGCCGCAGTCATAACGAAACTCATATAGTTTCGTCTTGTCTGTCTGTCCGTCTGTCCGCAGCTTGGCGTCGAGACCCATAGTACTGCAAAGCTGTAACTTGGCATGGATTTACATATGTATGTATTTATTATTTTTGAATGGGTGTTAATGGCAGCAGGGGGCACCGTAGAAATCTCGCCCAGGGCGCTGGTAGTGCTAAAACCTTCACTACCCATACTGTCCCACTGCTGGGCTCGGGTTACACAATGTGACGGCTACATGTCATGGACCATACTGCATAGTCTGCATACTGACTCGGCAAGCCTCATACATTATAAACCTCCTTAGTTACAAGATTATTAACCTTAACCAAAAGAATGGAATAATGTTGTCAGGAAAAATATTTACTGCCTATGTATAATTATTTGGACTACTGATACAGAAAAATGTAAGAAAACGAAAGGCGGAAGAACTTAATTCAAAGCATTCTTTGCCAGTCCAACTTTGGCAGTGGGAAAACAACGATGGCGGTCACTTTGAACAATGCCAAACTGTCATACATAGTTTTATTTCATTTTCAACTTAAGCGTCTTAAAATAAAAAATATTCTAAAAAATGCAGCATTAATTTCTGAGCTTAGATATATAAGAATTTTCATCAGGCACACCCCAGAACCAAAGTATTTTGATATTGAATGTTTTATAACCATAGAGGTATTATACGTAGAGTACCTAGTACACATCACAACAACGATGCCGGATGAGTATGTGACGTCACGATGTCATCAATAAACGTCAACGTCAATTTTAAAAACGATTACAACTAAAGGCTATTGAACGAGTTCGCTCTTGAACGTCAAGTGTCGGTACCATGACGTCCATGACTGGACAATGTTAAAGATTTTCCGTAACAATAAGCACTGAGAGGGGTCTGGGAGATCGGCCACCGTTTCCAGTCCAGCGCTCGCTTTCAATAATATTTCCCTGTCCGAGGAGATTACGTATCGCGTACATTAACCACAAGGACTGCTGTGAAGGGGATGGATGGATTCATTAAATATAATAGAATACCCTTACACACTCATACCTTCAAGAAAATTATCTGGAATGCGGATGTACAATTAGGTGGGAATGTTGTCAACCTAATTTTATGTAAAATAATCTTAATTTTAACAAGAAAATAATAACAGACTTCAAAGTAACTCAAAAACTACTAGTCATATCTAACTCAAAATAGACCACATGACAAGCACCAGCTTCCGATTAAAAAAGACTCTCATTAAAATCGGTTCACCCAGTGTAAAGTTCTGAGGTAACAAACATAAAAAAAATCCTTTTTTGAAGTCGGTTAAAAATAAAAATAGCTGTACTTGAATGACACTGAAATAAAACTACCCGAGTACTTTTACTACATTTGTGTAAAACTTTTTTAACAATTTATCGCCTGTCTTTCGAACTGGACCCACAAAATCATCGAGGCAATATTTTTCCGTAAAGCATATGCTTTATATCGAATATTCGAGCACCCTCATATTTTTACCAGTTAATTTCAGCTTAATCGATCATCGGGAAGTGGGTGGGTGGATAATTGGATACACACAGGCGTCACTAAATGAGATCGTTTAAATTATTATTTTTTATTTTAACGTTTAATCAGCGAAATTGGCATTTTGTCTCTATCAAGTTTTTTTAACCAATAAATGGCTGGTTGGAAATTTGGTTTTACGATGAGCCGTTCGAATCCTGCAGTAACGCCATTTAAATTTTTATTTGCTTCGATGAATGGTGACTGTCACTCTAATGTGTCCAGGAAGAACAGCGACATGTAGATATCGTGGCAACCCGCTATGTGTTCCGTAGAGTATTTAAGATAAGTTTTACATTAAATAACTAAGTAAACGCTAACACACTCACACCCCCGCAGTAAGTTTTTACCTGTATCGCGGGTGGCATGGACAACACATACGAGTATAACACATTACAATAACATCCATGACAAGTACAAATATTTATCTGTCACTTAAATATCTGCCCCAGCCGGGAATCCAACCCAGGACGCCTTGCTTCACAGGCAGGGTCGCTACCAACTAGGCTACAGGATCGTCAACATTAGTTCTCGTGTGTGTGTGCGCAAGATTGCAACTATTAGACCTTATTACACTTTGTCAGGGCACGCTTTATTTTTACTCTTCTAGCCGGGATACCCATGTGGGGCCATCCAGAAATTACGTCACACTAATTTCATGACTTTTTGACCTCTCCTTGTCACAGCTGGTCACATTTGTGAGACCTCCCCCCTAGTGTGATGCCACATAACATGAAATTTTACACGTAGAAATTATTAAATTAAAACAGCAGTTTCAAAATAAGTTTTATTTCCATCAACTATTTTTTAATATTTACTTTTACATACCAATTATTCGATTTTGAAATGTGACGTCACGAAATTTAGGACCCCCTCCTACCCCTTGTCACACAATGTCACACTACATCGACCCCCCCCCCCCCCCCCTAACGTGTGACGTAATTTATGGATGGTCCCTGTCCACCCGAGGAAGATACAGAAGACAGTCATAAAGTTAAGGATTTATTTGATTAATGTCCTGTCAAGGAATAAATATTGGAAAAATCGCCGCACTTCCTTGTCTAATGTCTTACGAACGGAAGAGACCCTGCGCTGACAACTAATTAACGCTTGTTCTCTATCGGTTATTGTAAAGACTTAATTACGCCATATCATTAGGGAATGCGGATTGTTTGAGGTGTTATTGTGTTTATTCATATATCGTATATACTTGTACTTTATGAAAGAGTTTTTCAGAACTAATCGCCAAACAAGAAGAATGCATCAATTAGTTACGCCTTCGTTCCGCCTAAGTAAAGTGCAGCGATCTTTCATGGGGCTTGGTGTACATTTCTATAATAAAATTCCAAAATCAATACATGACTTGCCAATAGAATCTTTCAAAAAACGTGTAAATGACAAAGATGCATGGAAATGACCAGTTCTGCAACCAGTTCCGCTCAGATTAGTAAATATTTTGTAATATTTTCTTTTTTGTAATATTTTTTTAAAAGATGTGCGAGGAGTTTCTTTCGGCTTTTCTTCTCCTCCATGACAAAGCACCCTTCCGAAAAGCTGGTAGATAAAAAAATGATGACGTGCATAAGTGTATCAGTGATACCTATATGAATAAAATATTTTGACTTTGACTTTGACTTTGAACCCACCACTTTAGCAGTTGTCGTCGCATCTATATCCAAATATCAAAAGCAATGCCGAGTGGCCAATGATTATTTAAAAAATATAGATACGTTATACCCTTACAAATTAATCAAAAAATCTGTTCCGAAAAGAGCTACAATACACACACGTTTACTTTTGTTTCACTGCACCAATCACATTGGTATAATACACGAAGGCATTTTAACGCTGTATGTCAAATGTCAAGCACTTCTGAGTTCTGACAGCAACAAAAGCGTGCGTATCGTCTTGTATTGACAGAGCGACTACTAGCAGAACGGTCAATTGCCTGTTCTTACGCTCTTCATCGTCGGCGCGCTAGTGACATATTACCTCCTTTTTACATTATAATATCATTGCGAGTGGCCAGCAAAAATCACGGTCGATAGAACAGTGGTAATGTATGCTAATACTTATCTAATTAAATATGAACGTTGCAGTCCATGTTGTTTTATTATCTGAAATCAAGAATAAACAAAATAAAATATACGTCTATTTCCACTTCTGTGGAAACAAGTAGTAATTAATTTACGCAACATTTACGAGCGAAATTAATCCGAAACCGAACCCAAGGGAACAGCCTCGTAGCGAATCACGCTTAATACGAATATTGGTTGAAATTGTTCGGATTTAACGAAAGGAACAATTACATATTTGAGTGTACTTTAATTAAACAGAAGCAAGTTTGCTTACACAGTTGTAACTTATAGCGTAAGTGAAATGTCATGTATGCTGCTGATATGCCAAAAATAAAAAATAAGACTCAGTTTTAACTTTGTACAGATAGTTATTTTGTGCGGTAGGTAGAATTACAGAAAACTTACATGCGAATATACTCGTATTATACAATAGATATGTAATGGTGGTGTAGGGGTCCACCATTAACAGACTCCAATAAGAATGATGCTCAGAAGGTTAAACAAATAAAACTGCTGGTCTTGATGTTCTCTATGTGCAAGCGAATAGGAATGGTTTATTTGAGCACCCCTGCCTATATTTATATGCCTGGCTAAACTTACAATTGACCAATAGCAATTAATTTTATTTTCTTAACCAATTATAATACATAAATTTTGTCCAATGAGATTAAAATAATAATAATATTATTAAAACATTATGTACATCGTTAATAACAGACGAAACGCATAATAGTTCTGTCGCGCTCTAACCGACGATGGGCCGGTCGCCGGGCGGTCGTGCAGATTCGTGTGCGGCCTCTCGCAGATGCTCCGCCGGACGGTCTTATAAAAGCGCGCAGGACAGCGCGCGCGCACACTCGGCGGGCGGCGACGGCGCGGAACACATCTCCGGAACAGCAAGAAGAACTCGGAAGAAGCGACTGCGGCGTTGAAGAAACTTGCTCGAAGATGGTCGTCGGATGCATCAAGATTAATTGAAGATAGTCTGCGTGTGAAGACGATGCGGCGCTGATGATATTTGCGGCTGTTTCATGTTTCTAAACGGAGACGTTATACGTTGAATTATCTCGCTTCAATATGCAGCTCGCAGTATCTCAGTAGCCGGGGGTAGATAGGAAATAAATATTTTCTTCAGACCTTCGCCTTCTGCGTTATAATAGTAGCAGGGTGTACATTATTTATTTACCCTTATTTGGCTGCTACATCACTCTCCCCCTAGCGAAAGCGTACCGGAGGCTTGACGACTCGCCCATGTCTTGTAGTTTTCAATATAGGTTTGATATTGGTTGATGTTGTAGATGATGAGTTTTCAATCTTCCTCGCTGGTGGTTGAGATGATAATGATGATGATGAGTCCTCTAAAGTATCCTCGTCAATAATATAGGCAGGCTTTAGTCGATCGATTGATATTATAGTAGATTTCCTTCCGGGTATTTGTAATTTAAAAGTCTTGCTATCTCGCTCTAAGACTTTATAAGGTCCATCGTAGGTAGGTTGAAATTGTTTTTTCGCCGCGTCGTTTCTTACGAAGACTTGTTTGCATGTTTTCAAATCTTGATGAATGAATATAGATTTCATGTTTTCATGTGATGATATGCGTTGCGACGATAAGACATTGTTTATCGATTCTTGTAGTTGAGTTACAAAATCGTAATTCATTTCTTGATTGTTTGACGACGTTGAAGTGAAGAAGTCACACGGTAGTCTTATGCTGCGGCCGTAGGTTAACTGAGCGGCGCTAAAACTAGTGTCTGCACGCGGTGTTGCTCGTAGTCCCAATAGCACTGTAGGTAGCTCATCAATCCACTTTGTATGTTGAGATAAACGAGTTTTGAGTGCGGTCTTCAATGTACGATGCCATCGTTCGACTATTCCGTTTGCTTGCGGATGGTATGCCGTTGTGCGTGTTTTCTGTATACCCATTGTTTGAAGGAGTTTGAGAAATAGGTTGCTTTCGAAATTTCTTCCTTGATCCGTTGTGATGGTTTTAGGTGATCCAAAACGAGTAATCCAATTTTCATAGATTATTTTCGCGATGGATTCAGCTGAAATATCATCGGCGGGAATTGCTTCTGGCCATCTTGTTGTTCTGTCGATCATTGTTACGAGATATCGATGTCCTTGCAGTGACGTAGGTAATGGTCCAACGATGTCAACGTGCAGGTGTTCAAATCTCTCCGTAGGTGGAAATGAAGCTAGGCTGCTTGATGTATGCCTATGTACTTTGCATTTTTGACATTGAATGCATTGCCTCGCCCAGTTTCCAACATCCACTTGCATTGAAGGCCAAAAGAATTTTTCAGTGATGAGTTTTCTTGTTGTTTTAACACCTGGATGACTTATGTAGTGTAGTGCGTTGAAGACTTCGCGACGACATTCTTCTGGTAGGTATGGTCGCATGGTTGACGTTGAGGCTTCACAGTAGATAGGTAGATGAGTCATTGGTATTGTAACTTGCTTGATGGACAAGTTACTTTGCTTCGATAGTTTCTTAATGTTGTTGCTATCTCTGTCTTGCGCTTTGGCGATCTTGCGATAGTCGATTGATGTAGGGCACGTTACACTGTCGATTGGTATGCGACTGAGTGCGTCGGCGACTATGTTGTCCTTCCCACTGATGTGACGTATGTCGGTCGTGAATTCACTGATGAAAATGAGTTGTCTTGCTCTTCGTGGTGTTTCCGATGGTGATGGTTTCTTCTGAAGTACATATGTTAATGGCTTGTGGTCGGTAAAAACGATCAGGTTTCGACCCTCGAACGTTTTTCTAAAATGTTTGATAGCCATGTAGATAGCGAGTAGCTCTCTGTCGAATGTACTGTAGTTACGTTGAGTATCGGAGAACTTCTTCGAAAAATAGCCAAGTGGTTGCCATTTCCCGTTGATATATTGTTGTAGTACAGCTCCCGCTGACAGATCGGACGCGTCGCTGAAGATAGCAAGGGTTGCTTCGTGCGATGGGTGAGCGAGTAAAGCTGCATTTTGTATCGCAACTTTACAAGCTTCAAATGCCTTCGTGGCTTCGTTGTTCCATTCGATTGACGTTTTATCTTTTTTCTTCGTGTTGTGAAGGTAGGCGTGAAGTGGTGCTTGAATTTCAGCGGCTTTAGGTATGTGGTCTCTGTAGAAATTTATCATTCCAAGAAATCTTCTTAGTTCTTCGATTGTTTTTGGTTTCGCATAATCGACGATTGCTTTGACCTTTTCAGTAGGCGGTTTGATTCCTTCCTTACTGACGGTGAAACCAAGAAATTGAACTTCTTGTTGTCCAAATATGCATTTCGAAGGGTTGATTGTGATTCCATTTTCTTCTAACCTCTGTAGCACGGTGTATGCACTGTAGCATGTGTAGCACTGTAAATGTGTTACGTGCGTTTCTTCATCAGGGCTTGCAACAAGGAGATCATCGATGAATGCGAAAACGAAATCGAGTCCATGAAGTACTTCGTGTATGAATCTTTGAAAGGTTTGACCAGCGTTCTTCAGTCCTGGTGTCATTCTTGGAAATTCGAATAATCCCATTGGTGTAATTATTGCTGTCTTCTCTATGTCTTCATCACGTACTTTTATTTGTTGGTAAGCTCGGTTGAGATCGATGGTGGAGAATATAGTCTTGTCTGACAGTTGATGAGTGAAGTCCTTGACTCGCGGTATTGGGTAGCGGTCAGGAGTGGTAATAGAGTTCAGTCTTCTGTAGTCTCCACAAACTCGTAATTCTCCATTCTTCTTCGGTACGACGTGAAGTGGTGACGACCAAGGGCTTTTGCTTGGACGGCATATTCCTTGCTCGATCATGTTTTCGAATTCCTTTCGAACTTGCTCATATCGGTGTGGTGCGATTGGACGTGCACGGCAGTGAAGTGGTGGTCCATTGGTTTCGATGAAATGTTCAACGTCGTGCTTCGGTGTTAATTTCATTGATGTTATTCTTGTAATTCCAGGATATTCTTCAAGGATCTTGTGATATGATTGTTGAACATCTATGCTTCTTATTGTGGGTAGATTGGTTGCTTGGACGAAAGACTGAGATGCAAGATTGGTTTTCCCATCGATGAGTCTTCTATTTTTGATGTCGACGATCAACTGGTGATGTTGAAGAAAATCAGCACCGATGATTGGTTTACTGACTTTAGCGATGATAAATCTCCACTTGAATGGTCGGCGTAGATATAAATCTAGTTCCATTGATTTCTCTCCATATGTTGGAATGGTCGTATTGTTTGCGGCGTAGAGTTGAAATTCCAGTGGCTTCATCTTCTGTCCTTGTCTCGGCGGTAATACTGAGATATTCGCTCCGGTGTCGATAAGGAAGGTAAGTTTGCTTTTTTTATCGGTGACAAAAAGGCGGTAGGACTTTTCTGTTACGCTGGACTCTGATGCATCAAGTGTACTGGGCTCGGTGGTGTTTTCAGTCTTCGTATTTTTATTTTTGAATGTACACGGCGTTGTGCATCTTCTTGCTTCGGAACCGAAACGTCGATGGAAGTAGCAGTGGATAGACCTTGTTTTTGCATTCTTCCGACTACCATTTGCAGGACGGTCGTGATGAACGGACGGTCTTCGTGATTGCTGATTGCGCTGAATAGGCTGTAGCTTGTTACATTCACGCCAGGTAGCCTTCAGTGCTGCGACGTCGGCTGTAAGCTTCTGGAGTTCTTGAAGAATGAGCTCTCGATCCATGATGAAAACTAGATTACACTGATTTTATATACTGAAGTCCTTCGATGCTCTTGATAGGGTTTCTAACACGTGGATCTTCCTTCTTGATATTTTTCTTGCAGGGATTTTACTGGACGGCGATCTTGCAGGGATTTTAGTCCGCGGTGCTCATAGCGGGTACAGGTCCTCGTGTTCAGACAGGGGCTTCCTCCTCGGTGCTCGTTTAGGGGTCACCACTGTAATGGTGGTGTAGGGGTCCACCATTAACAGACTCCAATAAGAATGATGCTCAGAAGGTTAAACAAATAAAACTGCTGGTCTTGATGTTCTCTATGTGCAAGCGAATAGGAATGGTTTATTTGAGCACCCCTGCCTATATTTATATGCCTGGCTAAACTTACAATTGACCAATAGCAATTAATTTTATTTTCTTAACCAATTATAATACATAAATTTTGTCCAATGAGATTAAAATAATAATAATATTATTAAAACATTATGTACATCGTTAATAACAGACGAAACGCATAATAGTTCTGTCGCGCTCTAACCGACGATGGGCCGGTCGCCGGGCGGTCGTGCAGATTCGTGTGCGGCCTCTCGCAGATGCTCCGCCGGACGGTCTTATAAAAGCGCGCAGGACAGCGCGCGCGCACACTCGGCGGGCGGCGACGGCGTGGAACACATCTCCGGAACACCAAGAAGAACTCGGAAGAAGCGACTGCGGCGTTGAAGAAACTTGCTCGAAGATGGTCGTCGGATGCATCAAGATTAATTGAAGATAGTCTGCGTGTGAAGACGATGCGGCGCTGATGATATTTGCGGCTGTTTCATGTTTCTAAACGGAGACGTTATACGTTGAATTATCTCGCTTCAATATGCAGCTCGCAGTATCTCAGTAGCCGGGGGTAGATAGGAAATAAATATTTTCTTCAGACCTTCGCCTTCTGCGTTATAATAGTAGCAGGGTGTACATTATTTATTTACCCTTATTTGGCTGCTACAGATATGTTTCTTGCCCTCCATGTACTGAAAGGTGCCAGGGAAATACAAAGAATATTTTCCAAGCGGTATTTTATTCCCAAAACGGAGATACATGAACGAAATATGCAAGAAAAAGGATTACATTAAAAGCGTAATAAATATTAAACAGCTATGAATATTTAAAGATATTTTTATGACTTCGAAAATATTATTAATTCTATTCGAGTATATTTGGAAAGACCTTTCAGTAGATCTGTTTTATAAGCCAAAGCCGTTGAAAGGAACACTCACGCAGTCAGTACATTAACAATACAAGAACATAAAGGATCAGAACAATACGTAGACTTACCTAAACTCCTACAAATCAAACCGCTTTAAGCTTACAACTTTAACAATAAGTACTTGAGATAACGATCACTCTAAGAATTTTGAGTATAAGCAATCGCAACAAATTAACCGACTTCACGGAGATAGTCAAAGACTAGATACGGGTCACTAAATTTATTGCTAAACACAATGATATTATAATTTAAAAAAGTGGTAGATATGTCACTAGCGCGCTGACGATGAAGAACGTAAGAAAAGCCAATTGACCGTTCTGCTCGTAGTCGTTCTGTCAATACAAGACGATACGCACGCTTTTGTTGTTGTCCGAAGTGCTTGACATTTGATATACAGCGTTAAAATGCCTTCATGTATTATACCTACCAATATGATTGGTTTATGGAAACTATACTTGAGTCAAACTCGTATCATAATACTTGTCAACAAATCATTAAAATTCCTTTATAGGGTTTTCACAACTTGATTTGTATTTCGCACACCAAATAACTATTAAAGAACTAAATAATCATTATAACATTTGTGACATCTTCATTATTTTACTCTTGACCTATAACAACAACACACTAAGAGAAAACGACGTAAAAACCAACATCTTAAAACAATTTTCATCATTGAATAACTCACGCTCGCACATCCTTAATTTCGTGAAGCGACTTGTAACCTTTGCACAAAATTATTATTTACGGTCCGCCTGCCTATGACTATAAAAAGAAATGACTACAAAAACCTCACAGCTATAATGGCGCTTACATGCTTTGCAACTTGGTCGTATTATATTTCGAAATACAGTGAAATCAACTTATCTGTGACTTTAAGGAGGGCGCTGCCGGACGCATTGGACCAATCATAGTGCGCTATTATTAAGATATGAATGGGATGGCATTAGTTCCAATTTTCGCCACGGCACAAATAAGTTCTTCAGAGATGGCACTGTACAGATTATACAGATATTTCATTCCACTCAATATGCATGAGCATAAAGTTATTTATAAGTTCAATTTCATTAAACAAAGTCGAATAACATTTTATATTTATGTTTATGTATTTTAAAACAGTCTATATCGATTTTATGCGTAACTATTCCGTGTTATTTTAAACTTTTGCAAAATAAATATTATGTTTAAAAAGAAATTAAATTATAAAGAGTGGAACGGAACGCGACTTGCGAACTCCAGATTTAGTTCAAACGCACTTTATACGACCAAAAGTTTCATGCACCTGTTTGTTTGTGGTTGCAGTGATTACGTAAATTCTGATCCGAATGTGAATATAGTGTAAAGATAAACGTGTGTTTGTTGTAGCTCTTTTCGGAGCAGATTTTTTGGTTGAATTGTAAGGCCATAACGTATCTACATATATTTAAATATCATTGGCCAAACATAAATACCAAAATCGCAATGATTCAAATATTTCTAAATCGGTCAATAAAATAAATTACCGAGTTCTTTGGTAACATACAAACAAAAGAAATACAACCAAATTGAGAACATCCTCCTTGTTTTAAAGTATGTTACAAATATTGCCGTAAGCTTGCCGTATTGGGGCGGCTTAGAATATTAACCCCAATCCCACGCCGGATAGGTGTCGTAAGAGGCGACTAAATCCGGCCCGGTGATGGTAGGGCCCCTCAAAGGGATTATATTGGTGATATTGATGTTAATTGAATTGAAGCGCTCATATTCCGGCGGCTTGCGTCGATCCTAAGCGATCGACAAAGTTAAGCAACAGCGGGCGCGGTCGGTAGTTGGATGGGTGACTGCTAGTGGCAAAAATTTCTTGAGCGTTTCCGTACTTCGGAGGGCATGCAAAACCGTCGGTCCCGGTTGTTATCGTAAGATAACAGTCGTTAAGCCATTGGAGGCCCTCGGGTGGCATGAAAATTTCCGACACTTGGGTTGGCCACTAACCCCTCCACCAATCCGCACTGGAGCAGCGTGGTGGATATGCTCTAAGCCTCCTCAAGAGGAGAGAATCGTGCTCAGTAATGGGCCATTAATGGGTTGAAGCCATTGATTTTAATTGTTATTTAATACCATTATTACTATTATTATTTCTCCATGGTGTTCGCCTGGATAGCTTAAGCATGAATCAGCCGTCTCTCTTTCTTGGCTGGCAACGCATCAGTGATGCCTTTGGTGTTGCTAATGTTCATGGGCAACGATAGCCACTTACCATCAGGTGGATCGTCAGCTCATTTGCCAGCTATTTCCACAAAAATATAAAAAATTTCGAATACGTTTCGTGTAAATAACTTAAAAGAATTATATAAGCCACACTTGGCCTTAAACACCGCCATAACTTATACATAATGTGTCTGTTCGTGAAGGAAATCATTATTTTCATAACTAATTGACCGTATAATGTAGGCTGGGGGCGGGCGGGTCACAGATCCTAAAAAGGATTAAACACTCGTCGGACGGTTTTTAAACGATTCAAGGTATCATGATAAAGTGTTATCAGAACGTTTTCGGGTCACTTTTGTTAACATTTTGTGAGCGAGTTTATTTATTACACATAAAACCATCTAATTATACCTGGATGAAGCCCCTTAATAATATCCAAGTTATCTGAATGAAAAGTTACGTAGGAAGAAATGTTTCCTAAAATCCCTGCCTGTTAATTAAGGAAAATAATTAACTCTATTGAGAATATTGTTGTGAATAGCAGTCAGAATGAAATACTCGACCTATTATATTGGAGAAAATAATTATATTTTGTCGTGATAAGTCGGCAGCCGAAAAGTTAGAATCTTTGCTAGAAGAAGCGTCCTGCTTCGATTTCAGACCGGGGCTATAACACAGATAATGTTTGTCTAATATATATTTTTTTTGGGTATCTTGTGTTGTATTGTTTGAAGTATAATAATATAATAGTTTTAAAATATAGATAGTTTAAAATACCTAATCATCACCCACGGTACCATTCGACTCAGATCATTCTTTGAGTCTGCTATTACAAAATAATCTCAGACTCTGAGAATTAAATTGTCAATTCAAAGAATAAAATCAGACATTTGGGGGTAAAAAATGGCAAATAGTTTATCGTGATGTAAAATACATTCACAGGTACAGTTAACTTTGTAAAGATTTCAATGTATAACTACACTATATTCACATTCGGATCAGAATTTACGTAATCACTGTGTTGCCTAGCAACCACAAACAAACAGGTGCATGAAACTTTTGGTCGTATAAAGTGCGTTTGAACTAAATCTGGAGTTCGCAAGTCGCGTTCCGTTCCACTCTTTATAATTTAATTTCTTTTTAAACATAATATTTATTTTGCAAAAGTTTAAAATAACACGGAATAGTTACGCATAAAATCGATATAGACTGTTTTAAAATACATAAACATAAATATAAAATGTTATTCGACTTTGTTTAATGAAATTGAACTTATAAATAACTTTATGCTCATGCATATTGAGTGGAATGAAATATCTGTATAATCTGTACAGTGCCATCTCTGAAGAACTTATTTGTGCCGTGGCGAAAATTGGAACTAATGCCATCCCATTCATATCTTAATAATAGCGCACTATGATTGGTCCAATGCGTCCGGCAGCGCCCTCCTTAAAGTCACAGATAAGTTGATTTCACTGTATTTCGAAATATAATACGACCAAGTTGCAAAGCATGTAAGCGCCATTATAGCTGTGAGGTTTTTGTAGTCATTTCTATTTATAGTCATAGGCAGGCGGACCGTAAATAATAATTTTGTGCAAAGGTTACAAGTCGCTTCACGAAATTAAGGATGTGCGAGCGTGAGTTATTCAATGATGAAAATTGTTTTAAGATGTTGGTTTTTACGTCGTTTTCTCTTAGTGTGTTGTTGTTATAGGTCAAGAGTAAAATAATGAAGATGTCACAAATGTTATAATAATTATTTAGTTCTTTAATAGTTATTTGGTGTGCGAAATACAAATCAAGTTGTGAAAACCCTATAAAGGAATTTTTATGATTTGTTGACAAGTATTATGATACGAATTTGACTCAAGTGTAGTACCTATATTTAATCCAATTTGAGGTATGTCCATAAAAAGCAGTAGTCTTTTTACGTCTACATTACTTTGACACACAATTCGGTGGTAATAGAACAAGTCGAATTTATGTTCATGTCATTTGAATACCTTTCATCCCTCGTCAATAAAGCTTTCTTTTAAAGAGTTTCTTGACCAATCTAACTGACCCTTTTATGTGAATACGTTGATAGAATTGTAAGTCGGGAAGATTATGTCAAGATTATAAAAAGGTGGTTCAACTGAATATATAAAAAAATCGTTGGATACATGTTACAATGAAAAAGACGAGACTTAATGAAAAAGGCTAGATGTAAACATTATAGCGAAGACATTTATGTTAATACTTAAATGTTATAAAAAACATTCAATTTAAAAAGAAACCTTAAGTTTAAGTCAAATATCTTACTGAAGACACGTCTCCAAGGTTTCCTTAAATTGCCATAAAAATTGTAACATAATTTATTGTGTAGGCCTTATTGTGAAATAAGGCGCATGGTGAAACAAAAATCCACAAGTTAAGTTGTTGATATTTACGATTTAATACTAACGCTTGGCAAGGTGTCGCCATGAAAGTTTTTTACACAAAGGCGAAACTCCTGAAATTGTTCCGCTACCCAACTTTAATAGGAGAATAAATTCAGGCAAGCGTCTGCTTATTTAATATTTTATTGCAGTCAAGAGCGATTTTTTTAGAATTTTTGATTCTATTTTAAATAAAAAAAACGCGCACACAAAATATTACGTATCCTAAAAGCTAAAAAGCATCGTTAATTCAAGAGATTCTTATGATGTTCCAAATAAAAGGGGTTACAAATTTTCGGTTCATCCAACTCAGGAAAGAGGAAAAGCGAACGTAAAGAAATTATAAGGGTCCCATTTCAATTTAGAAACGGAATCGTAAAAAGGCAAACCTTAACGACAGAATAGTAGAAGCCGCGGTAGGACCTGCCCAGAAATATATAAATTAAACAAAGCCCAATAAAACCAGCAATAGCCCGTAAATGTCTTAATTAACTAAAATCATTAATTAATTCGCGTTCACGTAGTAAATGAAATTAATCTAAGTTTACTGTCTCGCTTGGCAGACGATACTAGCAGTTCGGGCGTGGCCACACCACATTCGTCTTTAAACCGTAGGTTGAACAAACCATCCCTTTTGATAGCTTTACTGCCCTAAGGCAAAAATATTTTATGCTTAGCTTGTTGGTTTATCGTAAGTAATCAATTTGCTATCGACAATTTTTTATTTTTTTTATTTATCATTTAATTGAGAAAACAGAATTATGCAATATCGATAGACAGTAAGAAAATCAGCTTATTGCTAAGTCTTTGCGACTGCAACAAACAGAAGTACAATTATACGATTAATTCCTGAAATCCATACCAGCTAAATAATCATAAGGAAATAACTACCACTAAATAAGGAAAACGTCCTACTAATATTATAAATGTGGAAGTTTATTTTTTGGATACTTTAGATGTTTGAGACCTAAGCACGCAAATACGACTCAACGGATATGGATAAAAATTAGCACAAGAATAGTTACCAGATAGGAAGAAAAAATAGAGAGAATAAAAATTAACCTTACAAGATAGGCAGAGAAAAGAGAGGGAATAAAAAATACCTATAGAGGTATTACACGTAACCGACCTTGTGTGGCACTGGAAATAATGTGGCAGCGCCCTCTACCGACCGGTAGCAGCACTAAACTGTGATTAATTACCGCTAATTACAGCTGTTACTGCGCCATAAATGACGCCCCCTATAAATCTAGTTTATCTAGCCTCAACTAACTCTAGACGTCAGTTCGATTACATTGTAATCTCCTGATTATATTAGTCTCACTTCGCACTAAACTTGTTTCGCAACATTCTAATGTTAGTTTAAACCGGAGACTGCTGAGACACCGGAAACTACTGAGACTACAAAGATTACAAAGATTACCAGGGGATATGAAGGACGAAGTGGGGCAAAGAAGTTAGGTAAAGTTAAAAGGGCAAAGGATAAGGATAAGGGCAAGTCTAGAAACTATTATTCACCATTACCATAACCAGTTACCATTTTCCACCAATTAGTCAAAAATTTTACCGATAGTCCTATATTACGAAATAAATTATTGGAAATTAGGAAAAATGCCTGTGATATAAAAAGCGACACAAAATTCTAATACTGAGCTTCCGTATTTGCCATGGCCATGGAACTCAAAAAAAACTCGAGACAAGAAGCTAATGAAATTATTTATTCCCTCACCACCTGAACCAACACCTACTTCCCATTTACATAAAGACTTCACTCAGTAAATCTTCGTGTACGAGAAGACAACAAAACGATGTGATATTTTCTCAATTTACCATTTTGCCGGACAAATGACGTTGCTGGTCGTTGAGGTAAAAATTTAATAAATCTCATAATGCGTCCAAGACGACGTGAAATACGACACGCATTCCCGGCTGAGTGCTCCATTGAATACTGTTACAACAAGTGGATATTAGAAAGAAGACATTAGATTGATTATCACGACAAGGATGAATTAAGGTGAAAAAAAATATAACTTGCAGTCCTGGCGTCTGAAAATTAAAAGCGTAATTAAATACAACAGCATACATCACAAATACTAAAATACGCGTTATCTTAATATATATAAATTAAGTGTCACGTTGTTTTGTCCGCGATGGGCTCCTAATAATTCTCGTAATTTATGGATGGCCCCTTTACGGAAAAATATGCGCCAACTGAAATTAGAAACGGAAATTTTGCTCTCGTACAAAGTCGCAACCTACTCGATTAGAGTCGTTTACTTAAGTTCACAACTAAGTATGAAGGCAAAACACAATCTTCGTCAAAAAGTGTTCCAGAGAAAATACAAAATGAATAAGAGAATTACGGAAGTTGCGGAAAAGTCTGAACAACAAGCTGGCGCAGCTGTAGTTATTGCAAACTTTTTAGAGGACACGCAGTAAGCCATTAAAAGAACTTGCATTTCGCCTTGTACTATAAAATACAGTGAGTTAACTGTTACCACACATGTCACTAGTTAATCAAATTGCGACCTGAATTGCCAATATATTTATAAAAATTCAAGTTCCGTATGCTTGTGGCCGCAAAGCAAGAATAATACTTTTTTGTATTGCCTGAATGCTGACGAAAAAGCAGACAGGCCACGGCAGTCGTACATATTATGATAAAGCTGTAATTTAACATGGATATACCATTGAACTAGTATTACTAGCGTATAGAACAGACACCGCGAACATTGGGTTCGGGGGTGTGCATTGCAGCCGGCCGGCTGCATTTCATTCTGTCACTCGGCTGTCACTCGGCTGCGCTCTTTGCGGCCGCATGCCAAAATTGTTTATGAAAAAACTGAAAAAATGCCGTCGTGCGTAATAAGAACGTATCACAATTGCACGACAAAAAACAAAAAAGATAATGGCATCACTTTATCATCGGTAAGAAAACAAAATATTAAATTAAATGAACTAAAACGAATTTAATTAAATTATTATGCAATGTTCCCGCCATTTTGGAATAAAAAATCATAAGGAGCGTTTGAACTTGGCAAGCCACTAGCGTGTTATTGGAATATATAAACTTTCTTAGGTTGCCGTCTTGGTTCGGCAAGTGTCATATACAAGTTACTCTATGGCAAGAGTGCAAACGAGGCTTCTAGTTTGAAAAGAGAACGGAGGGCAAGCCGGCGGTGGAACACACATTTTGTTTGAGATGTCTCCTCTATGTATGTATCTCAATGGGATATACATATTTATTGAAACTCCAGAATCGTAGAATAAAATATTGAAAAATATTTTTTTCAGGTGTCCCTTACAGGTTAAAGGTAACGTCATGATGAATTTTTTATTCGTCGCATACCCTATAGTGTGGGATATCGTTAAAAAGGTCTATCAAAAATATTGTGGGTCGCGTAAGACTATTTTTGTAATTAGGGATCCGTTTGCGAAATATTTGGCTTTAAAGTGCTGATTTTGGTTAGAGTCAAGTGTCTCCCCCCTCCTGACTAAACAGTTGCAGTTGGACAAGTGAAAAAATTCTCAAAAATAGGTTATGATGAATTTACAAGGGAAATTATCACGGCTATGTGAGAATAAGTAGTTATTGAGTAATAGTCGATAAACCTACTTCTTCGGAACTCCACTTTGCGCGTGGCATGACGCGCACTTTTATACATCTAAAATAATTGGCTGTTCCATAGAAAAAATAAAGTAAATAAAAATTAGTAAAAAAAAATTGGAAACTATTTTTGGAATAGAAATATTGTTTGAAATCTGTCTGCCGAATAAAATATAGCCGTGTGTTTGCCTTGATTTCAATGAAAATTTTGATGTTACTATGTATGCAAAGATAGTTGAGCTATTCTTCAACTTCATTTGATACGAAGCAATAAATATTACGGTATCACTTGGCTACTACGTGTTCCTGTCTGGCCAATTAGTCTATTTAGCCAATAAGCTATTATAAAACCGTGGCATAAGAGCGCTACACAACACCAAATTCAAAATTCAGCTTTGAGCTGACGCGAGCACAATAAATAAAACATGACTTCACTCCAAACCTCATTCGAAGTGGTCCGATTTATCGACAGATGTGTGAATAAATCATAGCATTGTGTCAGGTAGCGTGACGAACAGCCACGGTCGAGGGTTCGAGAGCCCTGAATTTAGGACTTTTGTGTCTTTATTGAGAGATATGGCGTCCATGTTGGATCGGTCATTTCATTAAGCTGAATTCGATGTGTTCGATTTCAACTCTAATTTGGATGACTAATTATTTGACAATCTCAAGCATTGATATAATATAAGCTAAGAAAGAAGCAGACGAAACACTTGATGCTGGCCTTACATGATCAAGTTTATTTGTCAAGCTCGCAGCGGACTTAATACGGCATCCAGTCCGCTGCAAACTTGATCATAACGTATGACCAGCTTGATGAGAGTGGTCGTCACACAATAAACACCTTTCCGATAACCAAAGCAAAAAGTTATGACGACGAATATGTCTAATAATGAAAAAGAATCTGTTTCGTCCATTTTGCCACAGAACTAAAAAATGAAAGAAAAGTATTAAGATTATATACCATTAAGTATGCAATAAGTATGTACACTATGTACATTCGAAAGCCATTCGATATTGTAGCAGATAATCCAGGAATTCGTACTCAGTGCAATCTTTAAGGAAAGCGCCTGAAATCGCTGCAAAAACGTACGTGGGAGATACTCATGTGTGGTTTCCAATAACCTTTGCATTAGAGGAAAAGAATTTCAGCTCTCTAACGTGCTTTTCATGCACTGAAAAATTCTGCTAAGAAGTTGCTTTGAGTCTCGCAGTTACCAGGATACCTCGTTCGAGACCCCATTGCTTTGTAGCCTACTCGTTATTGAAAAGGACGGAATATTGCTGCCTTATCTCATTATTTATTAAAATGTATCAACCCAATATTACTAGAACAGTTGAACTCTGCGCGTACGTACTTATTGTACGTAAATGGTACTAAAATGCCATACAAATTTGACAAATTGCTTACGTTAACCATACGAATACTTTCTCGCAAATATTCGTGCTCGAGCTACTGAATAAGCTATTCGCCGGTTAAAGTGTCATTTTACATACACGAAATGTCAACTTAACCAACGGTAGCGAGGGAGACTCCTACTTGAAACGCACTTAATATTTAGCCACCATTAACATAACTTGTAAAAAAAAACAATTCTCGCAACTCAGTTCTTCTACCGTAAAAAGTTATGAGATCCATGTAATACCAAGTCGGTTAATTTATTCAGTCCCTACTTAAGGGTCCATCTGTCTTAAGTTATTACGTAATTAGCTAACCTAACAAGTAACAACATCTTATAGTGACCATATCAATATATAAAATCTTTTATGTTTTAAATAAACAGATTGACTTGGCAATCGTCCTCCGGCAAAAGTCTACAAATTCCTCAAAAGTCGTTAACATAATTAACATTTATTTTGTCTATTGCTTATTTTTAAATTACAAATTACGATGACATTGTTTTCTTAATAAGACAAATGTGGAAAAACGGACTACAGATATACGATACCGTTTCATCGGAAAGCGTGTTAGAAAAGAAAAAAGTGTTCCTTTCCTTCCATTATCACAATACGTCTTTTATCATCAGGCACAGCTCTGCGATCAATTTAACACGGGAAAACGTAAAACCTTTTATTTTCCTTGCAAATTGAATGTCAATGTAAAGGAAAAGGAATCGCGTTTAAATAACGATTTGAAGAAATGGAAATTCGTATTTTAGAAGCCCGTTGAATAGTATGAAAACTAACTGAACGCAGTACTACGTTGTATATTATGCAGTACTGCAACTGTAATGCAGCACTACGTATCTTCATGATGCACCTTTTTACACGCTTTATTAACAATGATACTATAATGACAAAAAGAGGTAGATATGTCACTAGTGCGCCGACGATGAAGAGCGTAAGAACGGGCAATTGACCGTTCTGCTCGTAGTCGCTCTGTCAATATAAGACGATACGCACGCTTTTGTTGTTGTCAGAAGTGCTTGACATTTGACATACAGCGTTAAAATGCCTTCGTATATTATACAAATGTGATTGGTGTAGTAAAACAAAAGATAAACGTGTGTTTTACTACAAGATTTTTTGGTTGATTTGTAAGGGCATAACGTATCATTCTATAATTAAATTTCTAGGTTTTTTCCTCCCGACGCAATAAGAGGGGTTTTATAAGTTTGACGTGTCTATTTATCTATTGCATCGTAGCTCCAAAACGAATGGATCGATTATGATGCGGCTTTTCTTGTTTGAAAGCCGACGAGATCGAGATGGTTTTTAGCTTTGTTTCGTGTAAATAAAACTATCGGGATTTTTTTAAATTTGTAGTTTATTTTATATAGATCCGTAAAATCCGACCCCTGGAACTTTAAATAGTAACTTTGCCTCGTGAATATCATTCCGGATTGTATGAAACTACTACCTACTAAAAGTTATTCCTTCAGTGTTATGGATTACTACTGAGATGTAAATCATCCAACAATTCTAGAGTCCAGCCATCCTCTTCTACTTTTTATCCACATATTTTACTGGCACACATTATCTCAACATAATAAATTTAATATAGTGTATATGAACTGAAATGACAAACTATGAATAAAAAATATTGTTGACGGTCATTGAAGTATAATGTCATAGAACAGACATCTCAAACAAAATGTGTGTCCCCGCCGGGAAGTTCTATTTTCAAAATTGAGCCCCCGTTCTCCTTTCAAAATCGAACGAATCCTATATGCTAGTAATAATACTTCAATGTTGACGATTTATTAAATTTGTACATTTTTGAGAAATTGAGCAAGTTGTAGGCTGTTATCAAATTGTCTAACTAGTGAATAAACCGTGTCCCTACTCTATAGTGCCATCGATTTCTGAAAGATTCCGTTTCATTGCCTCCTACTCTTATATATATACCTGCCGACTGATCCAAGGATCTCAAAGTACACAATAGATCTCATAGCGTGTAAAAATAGTCATACATGCCCTGAAATCAAAGCAGGCCTTAGGGCGGCATGGCATGACACTTTTATGCAACGAAAATAAATGATATATCGTGTATAGGATAAAGGATAACAAGATAAGGATAAGGATAATATAAGGATAAGCGACCCTGCCTGCGAAGAGAAGTGTCCCGGGATCGATTCCCGGCCGGGGCAGACATTTATCTGACGGATAAATATTTGTACTCGGGTTATTGTGATGTGTTATATGTGTCGTCCATGCCACCCGCAACACAAGTAAATTACCTGCTGCGGGGGTATGAGTGTGTAAGCGTTTATTTTTTTAAGGTTTCAATCTCAGTGATAAATATTTATTTTCGTTGAATAAAAATGCCTCTGCAAACCGTGTCACCAGGCTGCCCTGAACCTTACTCTCGTTTTTCAATTCATTTTTTCGATGGATTCTCTCAAAGCCTTGCAATTTTAAAATTCGTAAGCTACTCCAAGTTCATTTGAAGTTGAGAATTCCATGAAACCAAAGCACAACGAGAAGCTCTCATAACAGCTTTTATGTCACTGTGGAAGGCTTTCTCACAAGATACATTTTGGAGAGTGTGCGAAGGAATTACATGACTTAATTCCCCCTCTCCTTTTTACTATCGAACATCCAGACGCACGGCGGTTATTCATCACTTTGTTGTCAACATCCCCCCGGTGCGGACGTCGCGCTTTGCTTCGTCTTTTATTATACGTACCGCAAGGGACTGGAATAAATTGCCTGCGTGGGTGTTCCCCTCTTATTATAATGTGGGTGTCTTCAAGTCAAGGGTGAATAGGCTTCTACTAAGTTAGTGTGCTTTACCATCCACGACTTCATTACTGCTTACCATCAGGTGGTTTTGTGGTCAAGCACTAAATTATTCGGTATAAAAAAATAAATAATAATGAGGGGCTGTACCCTTCGTATTGTGAGAAATCATCATGCATCATGTTGACCAAGTGCGAATTGTCATACATGTAATACCTTCGAAAACATTATAAAGAACTCTAAATTGCGCAGTATTCACGGCTTAGCTTTTTTTCATTATGTAAGATCAACTTTCAAGTAAATCAAAATGTCCGTTTTTCCGCTATTTTATTATTTGCAGCTAAAGCTTCTTTTATTAACTCAACGGAACACTTTTATTAAACGGACCGTCGGAGATAACGTCGCTTGGACAAATGGCGTTTGTAATTAAACACTGAACACTTTAAGCTTTTGATTTATACCGTTGAAAAGCACTTGAAACACTTTTTTTGTTTTTGTTATTGGATTGGATCTTAAACATAAATATATATCTAAAACTTTTTGGTAATGATGACCCTGTAGCCTAGTTGGTAGCGACCTAACGACCCTGCCTGCGAAGGGACGGGTTCGATTCCCGGCCGGGACAGATATTTATGTGAAAGGTAAATATTTGTACTCGGGTGCAGGGTGTTATTGTGATGTGTTATGTGTCGTCCATGCCACCCGCGACACAGGTAAAAACTTACACACAAAACCTCCCACTAGGTTGGGAAAACACGGCTCTTAAATAAATATTGACTTGCGCATTACTCCTACTCCACTCTTCGTTGCAATCACTCTCAGTCCATTATTGCTCAGTATTTCATTTGAATTGGAAATGGTTGTAAGCTTTCACTTAATTAAAAATGTTAAAATTGGTCAAGTTTATTTAAATTCGCTATTCACAATTATATCAGTGAATCTCCAAAGCGTCGAGAACAGACGCAGAGTTGCCAGCCTATCGGTATTCTATAGAATACATTTTGGTGAGAGCGCTGGAAAGGACCTTCCCATTTCTACTATAAACATTCCGACGCACGGCGGGTATTCTTTCCCTAGTTGTCAACATCCCTCCAATACGGAGGACAGGCTTTGCTTCGACTTTTATTATGCGTACCGTGACTAGAATAAATTGCTGACATCGGTGTTCCCGTTCGATTATAATGTGTTTATCTTCAAGTAAGGAGTGAATAGGCTTTTACTTCGTTAGTGCGTTTTACCATCCATGATTTCATTCCTACTTACTATCTATCACGTGGTTTTGTGATTACAAACAAGCATTAGCTTGATTAAGCTAATGCTTGTTTCGTGTATCAAAAAATCTTCATCACACAAATGAGCGTATTTTTGAGCTGTGAGTCGCATGAAATGATACTAAAGTCCAAACTCATTTTGCGTCGCCGTGTGGTACAAACAGGACTTTAGTATGGAACCGAATTCACGTGACTCATTTGTCGCCACTCACAGGTCAAAAAAATACGCTCGTTTGGCCTCATCCTTAAACTGTAAATTCTCAACTAAATCCTTAAACTATCTGATTCCGTTGTCCAATTTGAAGTGACCCTGCCTGCGAAGTTTGGCTTCGATTCCTGATTCTTGGTTGACTGGTTCAGGCTGGTTGACTGTAAAATAATACTTTTAGTATTAGGTTCCTGTGTTCGTCCCTTATTTGTATAGTACAAAAAGTCTTAATGAATAATTAATACTTCATTTTTATTTTCGATGCTTGAGACATCTTATTTGTGTTGTTGGCTTGTGACTGTAAATGTAATGTAATATAAATGCGAGAATGAATGAGTAAGTGTCTATATGTTTATCCTCTTCCGATTTCTCATCAGTTTTGATGGCCTACGAGCCTTGCGAGATACTCCATAGGGTCAATCCGCACATCAGGTTCGTCATATTGATTGTTTTTATTTCTAGTAGTTACGCCCACGGCGACGTCTGCAGACAAGTGGTCCCAATCCTCATGATGGAAGATACGAAAGAGATAAAATTTACCCTATTTTCTTGTGCGCGTGTTGAAAAGCCAAACATCTAAACGTCCAAATATTTTCACAAAGTTTTACATTTATGATATTACTAGGATAGTAGAATAAAATTGAATGGAAGCAATAGTAAACTTCAATGCTGAAATCAGTATTAGGACAGTATTAGGATCGGCGAATTCCTGATAGGCTTATTAATTATTACCTTATCGTCAGTTACTAAAATTGTTTATGGGCGAAACAGATACCATGATAATGGTTTTTACAATAATTGCTATGTTAGTTACATTGATACACGAAGACATTTTAACGCTGTATGTCAAATGTCAAGCATTTCTGACAACAACAAAAGCGTGCGTATCGTCTTATATTGACAGAGCGACTACGAGCAGAACGGTCAATTGCCTGTTCTTACGCTCTTCAATCTTCATCATCGGCACGCTAGTGACATATCTACTTCTTTTTTACATTATAATATCATTATTTCATATCTCACGCACTATGAGTCTATATGTTGCAAGTGGCATGGACATATAATAAAATAATAATGCAAAAAGACACCACCAGATAAAACATTCATTTATCTGTCACTTAAAAACCATCCCTTGCCGGGAATCGAATCGGGGAAAGTCCAATTGGGCTAGCTTGTCGAACAGTTTTTATCGGCTATAAAGATTTACATTACTCCAATAACATATTGTATGTCAGGTAACACCTAGTTAGCTGTTAGACCCTCGTATACAAGACGAAGGTTTTAAATTACGAAATTCTTTACTGTCTTTGCGAGCCATGTACGACAGTGATTTTATTTCCTTCCGAGATCACATTTTCAACGGGGCAATTTGTGAACATTTTCCAGATTGCCCCACGCCAAGAAAGTTATTTGAGTTTATAAACCATTTCAAAAATTCTCCCAGTTAACTACATGTAAATTCTTTGAGTATAGCAAATGTGTACTAGGACAGTTAGTGAGAGTTTTACGAAGATTTATGTACAAATTTTTTGCTTATAGCTGAAAATATGGCTATATAATTCTTGACAAAAAATAACAGACTTCAAAATTAATGATAACTCAAAAACTACTCGTCAAATCTTCTCTTTAAGTAGGACCACATGACAAGCACCAGCTTTCGAATATAAAAAGAATCATCAAAATCGGTTCACCCAATCGAGAGTTCTGAGGTAACAAACATAGAAAATACAGTCGAATTGAATACCTCCTCCTTTTTTGAAGTCTGTTAAAAATGCTCACCATCCAGATGTTACATTGGCGCAGTGCCTACTAAAAAGGAAAGAGTGAATTCTATGTTTCAGTGAAATGGGCGACGTAATTCGTAAGTAATGTCCACCGATGAGCCCAAGACAACCTTTCGGTGCACTGGGCTAGATAATAAACGAGTTTACGGGGCCAGGTCCCTCACTTTGAAGGTCAAGGTGCTCTGTGCAGTTCAATCCAACGTTACTCCTACATGATAGGGTATTTTACCAACCTGGTTATCAACTGCCATCTTTAAAAATCCTTACCATCAGGTTGTTTATTTCGTCTATTGGCAGAGGTTATTATTATAACCGAAAGGCACCCCAGTTATGTTATTGAAGTGGAAACTTTTTTGATTTATTTACTTAAGTAAGTTCAGTTGTGGACTCGATCATTCCACAGAGACAATGTATAGAGTGGATTTCCTCTACAAAAGCAAGTCGCATGTTATGTAGGCCCACCCACATTTTCATTCACCAGTGATTCAACAAATCTTTCCCCTATTCCAGTCCTGAATCTTATCAAATTTATTTTACAAGCAAACAAAACTTTGCTCGTTTAATAACATTGTTGGGAACAATAGCTTTGTTTATCATATATAAAATAAAATTATAATAAGAAAAATACTTCCTTCTATTTTCGTTGTATCACAAAGCTACAATACAATTTCGGTTTGCGCAAACCTATTGAAATCCATCTAATAATCCAGCAAATATTTACTTACACATCTAACCAACAGACGCCGTCAAGATAACGCTTCCAATATAATATCGTAAAGTCCTTTTTCTAGTCCGTATCCATCAAATACATCGATAAATGGAAATCACCACTAAACACTGAAAGATGGGTCATCTAAGAACTATAACTGACGTTTAAGCAGACGAATTTATTGGCCGTACCATTAGACAACGGTTAAACGTCGCCTTCTGGCGCCTCACCTAAACTCTCGTAAAACCCAACAGCCCGAGGGTCGTAAAAACGGAATTTTAGCAACTTTTCACCTCGAGAAATTTACTGACACGAAGTATTTTAGACACTTCGGCCTTCGCACGCACGCCACAAGTCTTTTATAGCTTAGTCTTAAGTGATGTTTAAAACTTAAAATGTGGGTAGGTCGAAATTTCCTGTAATCTATCATGTTACTTTTTATTTCACTAATGATCGTGTTGTATGATGTAAGACCAATGATATTTATAAAGTATAGTACGTTATACCGTTACAAATCAACCAAAAAATCTAGAGCTACAACGAACACACTTTTATCTTTTGTTTCACTACACCAATCACATTGGTATAATATACGAAGGCATTTTAACGCTGTATGTCAAATGTCTAGCACGTCTGACAACAACAAAAGCGTGCGTATCGTCTTGTATTGACAGAGCGACAGCGACGAGCAGAACGATCAATTGCCTGTTCTTAGGCTCTTCATCGTCGCGCGTCGGCGCGCTAGTGACATATCTACCTCTTTTTTACATTATAAATTATAATATGATTGTGTAAGACTATATTTTTGTCATTTTGAGGTTAACGGCCGACAAACCACCTGATGGGAAGTGGTCATGGTTGTAAATACATCATCAGTACCTAACCCTAAAGTCATAACCGAACCATAAGTAGACCATAAGTCAAACTCTAACTCTCGGCTAAAACACATAAAACTAGGACCAATTTTAGAAGGAGGGGGATAGCAAACCAGCTCAATAAAATACATAGGGTACCTACATTAACCCTGCATGATTACCGCAAGAATTAAACTGGGTATACGATACCCGGCGACTGCTATCGGAATGAACCTGGTGTCAAATCCACGGTCCTGAAGTCCTGAAGGTCCTAAAGGGTCCTGTCGGCTCAAGGGTGCACTGCAAAATAAGGTTAGAAGTATACTACTGATCTTTTTTCCTCTAAAGCTCTTATTATTTGTAGTAACATAAAACTGAACATTAAATTATTGTATCTTGTACTCCCATCTCAGCCATGTTAGGTTTACACAGATTGTACGTCTAACAAGATCATATTTCTCATTTTTCATAACGGCAAACTTGTTCTTTATTCCTGTTACGGAGGCTTTTAAGTTATTTTTATTAAAAATATGTACCTATGTAACAAGTTACGTTAGCTGTTGTTAGTTGAAATTAAAACATGTCTTTTTCCCAGATTAAAAATATAAAAAGTGCTTGTCGAAGCACGCGATTGCAGAGATCTGTAGTAAGCAGCTGGTCACACTTGTGAGACCTCTCCCTCCTACTGTGACGTCACATATTATGAAATATTACACCTAGAAATTATTAAATTAAAACAGCAGTTCCGAAATAAGTTTTATTTCCATTAATATTTACCTATACATACCAATCAATTTTGGAATGTAACGTTACGAAATTTAGGACCCCCTCCCACCCCTTGTCACACAATGTCACACTTTATCTTTTTGTTTACACTTTTACTTAGCTATTATTATGGGTCTTTGAGTTAAGCTGTGGACAGACGGACTGAAGAAAAGCTGCAAGGTTCTGTTATTTCAAACTATACCTTAGGTAATACAATAACAGACGTATAGACAACGTATTTGGATGTGAGAAAATTGTACGTGTACCAATTTTCAACTTAATCAGTCCAGTATATTCAGAGAAAATTCACAGGTGCAAGAATTATCCTATAAGGTCCACCGACGAAAAAAGAGCGCTGTTATAAGTTTAACATGTATATGTATATGTGTCTGTGTATCTGTGGATCTGTATGTCTGTCTGTGGCATCGTAGTTCCCAAACGGATGACCCGATTTTGATCTAGTTTTTTTATCTCAAAGGTGACTTAATCGAGAATGTTCTAACCCACTAATTTTTAGTGTAAATAATTCTGTCGGGGGTTTTTAAATTTTAATTTAAGATTATTATCATTAGGATACGGAAGCCTACATGTGACTGAAAATGACGTAGACCTTCTTGAGTTCTGCATGATTGTATCGCTTTTAATCAACTGAAGGCCTTTCCCCAACAATTAGTAAAGAGAGGGCCTTACTTCCTCATATTATCTATATAATATGTATATCTATATATATAAAATTGAAAAGCGACACACCGCTGATTAAACAAGAAATCTCAGAAACTACCGAACCGATTAAGATGAAAGGAGGTGGCCAACATGTGCCCCGGAAATGGTTAAAATACGTTTATTTGTACAAGGTTTTAGTCCTCAGAAAAGACATGTTTTCCGTTTATTATAATATAACTAGAATTTTAATTTTCTTCTGAACTCCGCAGTGAGTAGTTATAATAAATTAACAATAATAATAAGTTGTGTTGTATACACTGCCCTGGAAATGGTTAAAATACGTTTATTTGTACAAGGTTTTAGTCCTCTGAAAAGACATGTTTTCCGTTTATTATAACATAACTAGAATTTTAATTTTCTTCTGAACTCCGCAGTGAGTAGTCATAATAAATTAACAATAATAATAAGTTGTGTTGTATACACTTAATCTTCTACTATCTCCATTGCTATCACTGGAGGTTGACAATTGACTGACAGAAATACGAATATATGCTATATTGCCATTTGTCAAATGCCAATAGAAGATTTTTGAGTTTGATTTCTACAAAATAATAATTGTTTGATTTTTTGCCATGAGGTGCATTAATTGTGCGGTTGATATTGAGCGCATGGCACGTCACTCAATATCTTCGCTAGCAAGAAACCTTCAATCCATATTGGTAGAATGGATCACTGCAGTACAGGTATGGCATTTTCATGTGATTACATTAGTTTGGTATTTGGGGTGGGCACGTCATAATTAAAGTAAAATAAATAAATGAATTATCCAAAAGATAAATAGTTTGTATTTAATATAAAAATCTCTCTTTAAAACACTTTTCCACGATTACTTATATGTTTATCAAACTGTCAACCTACAAGAGCTAAAACTGCTCGTAAAAGGAGAATTCCGAGTTTTACAGACTTTTATTGATAAAATTATCAAAGTAGATATTGTAAGCTTTAATGTAAGGTAAAAATAAAATGTGTACATTATACTTCACAAGTGGGGCAAACGCCCATACAGATGTTGGCCACCTCCTTTGGCAGGTAGATAGTTTCTGCTAAGGAGACGTCCACTAAGAACGGATTTTTGGAAATTCATCCCCTAAGGGGTACAAATAGGGGTTAGAAATCACTTTCATACAAACCAACTTCGTCAGTTTTAGAGTTATAAATATGAAATGTTTTATGTTAGTTTATAGTAATAAACAAAAGTTAACTTTAGCATAATTTTTTGGAAAATCATCCCTTAAAGGGTTAATTTCTTGGATGGACCTTAGTACGCAACTTCGTCATTTTTGAAGTCAAAAACATGAAAATGTATATATTAGTTCAAGATTAGAAACAGAATTTAAAGGTTATATGTTTTTTGGAAAATCAACCCCTAAAGGGTTAATTAAGACGGCCCAAATTAGTATGGCAACTTCGTCAGTTTTGAAATAAGAAGGGTGAAAATTTGTATATAAGCTTATAGTTAGACACAAAAAATATATGTATCACTGTTTTCTCGAAATTCATCCCCTACAAATAGGGGTTGGAGGTCATTTTCATACAAACCTACTTCGTCAGTTTTAGAGTTGTAAATATGAAATTTTTTATGTAAGTTTATAGTAATAAACAAAAATTAAGTTTAACACATTTTTTTGGAAAATCATCCCTTAAAGGGTTAATTTAATGGATGGCACTTAGTAGGCAACTTCGTCATTTTTGAAGTTAAAAACATGAAAATTTACATATTAGCTCCAGTTTAGAAACAAAGTTTGTAAGTATTATGTTTTTTGAAAAATCATCCCCTAAAGGGTTAATTAAGACGATGCAATTTAGTATGGTAACTTCGTCAGTTTTGAAGTAAGAAGGGTGAAAATTTGTATATAAGCTTATAATTAGACACAAAAAATAACTGTACCACTGTTTTCTCGAAACTCATCCCCTAAAAATAGGGGTAAGAAGTCATTTACATACAAATCAACTTCCTCAGTTTTAGAGTTATAAATATGAAAATTTTTATGTAAGTTTATTGTTATTAACAAAAGTTAAAATTTAGCTGAAAATCATCTTTTAAAGGGCTAATTTAGGGGATGGAACTTACTACGCAACTTCGTCATTTTTGAAGTTAAAAACATAAAAAAATATATATTAGCTCAAGATTAGAAAGAATCAGTAATGTGTTTTTTTGGAAAATCCTCCCCTGAATGGTTAATTAATTAGGGAGTACAAGTTAGTATGGCAACTTCGTCAGTTTTGAAGTAAAAAACTTGAAAAATTATATATTAGTTCAAGATTAGAAAGAAAATATAAAAGTTGTGTTTTTTTTTTTGGAAAATCAACCCCCAAAGGTCAGTTTCAGTTCGTCAGTTTTGAAGTAAGAAGGGTGAAAATTTGTATATAAGCTTATAGTTAGACACAAAAAATAACTGTACCACTGTTTTCTCGAAATTCATCCCCATAAAGAGCAATACTAAGGGGTTATAAATATTTAAGAAACTACGTTAATTGTAACAGGTTTTTTGGAATTTCATCCCCTAAGAGGTAAATAAAGAGGTTGCAAGTTTTTCCAGGACTTTGTCAATTTCAAACTCAGAAATATGAAAATTAATATGTAAGCTTATAGTGAGAAACAAAAAATTTGTGTAGAGAACTTTACGGACGGGAGCGGGAGGTGAGAGGGACAGGAAGCGAGACAGGGACCGGGAATGGGAGAGGGAGAGGGACAGGGAGCGGGAGAGAGAGAGGGAGAGAGAGGGAAAGGGACAGAAAGCGAGAGAGGGCCCGAGAGCGGGAGAGAGAGAGGGACAGGGTGCGGGAGAGGGAGAGGGAGAGGGACAGGAAGCGGGATAGGGCCCGGGAGCGGGATAGGGAGAGGGAGAGGGACAGGGAGCGGGAGAGGGAGAGAAAAGAACAGGGGTATTATTGTCTGTTTGTCTGTCCGGGCATCACATGAAAACCCTTGAACTGATTTCGACGGAAATAAGTTAAGTTGTTCCTTATACTTTGGATCACGTTTTAAAAAACTTTTCGTCGCGATGAAATTAAAAGTTTTCCCGGGAAACAAGATGAAACTTAGTGTGGAATATTTTTAAAATACCAACGTCTTGCTTTAAATTTGAAACAAACGTTCTTTATTTAATTGATGGAATACATATTGTTTTCGAGTTTTTCAAAATTTTTCATGAAAAAGAAAAAAACAAATGTTGTTTATTTTTCAAAATCCGTTCCCGTAGGAATAATTTGTGTCGTAGGTTTCAGTATATAAATTCCTAAATATAAGTACTTCAATATAAATTAACCAGTTTTTTAATTTTTATCTGCAAGGGGTACAAATATGATAAGCATAAATTCCGCATGCGAAGCTGCGGGCAACAGCTAGTGTATGTATAAAAGGCAAAAGTGATTGACTGATGTATCAACGCACAGGTCAAACCCTTAGAGCTAGAAACTTCAAATTTCGCACACGTATTCCTCTTATGACGTAGGCATCCACTAAGGAAGGATTTTTCCAAATTCAATCCCCAAGGGGGTGAAATAGGGGATGGCTCATTCTCATTTTTGCGAAAAAAAGATGTGCATTGGTGTTAAAAAATAAGTATTGAATTACTTGCATGTTTCTTATTGTAGAATTAATCAAAATAGTTAATAGTGATAGGATTTTTAATAAAAATAATAATATATAAATATATTTTTAAATAATCCTCAAAAATGTGACGAAAAAGTCACCTCCATGTCGTGTGCAAAGACGACTTACGATGATACAGACCTGAATAAAATATATTTTTCTCATATAAATAAGCTAATTTATATTCTTCCACGATATCCTATGAAATAAACTTTATAGAAAACATTAAATAATTACAATTTATATAAAATATAGAATTTTACGTAGTGTATAACATTTGTGCATGGATGAATGATCACCTCCATGGGGAAACTTTTTGAACGCAGCTATTATTCATTAAAACTGTGAACACAGTTTCTGAACGACTGTAGACAATCAACACAACGCCATCTTGAAAGTTTTTGACAGTTTGACATTTTCTGGATAATAATTTTGGAGCACGGACCTCTAAAGTAAGATATTTCAAAAATTGGCACGCTATTTTGGTCACGTTTGTGGATTACATATGGGGCAGTGTTTATTTAATTAATTACTGTCGGGTACTTTAAAATGTTGAGCCATTGTAACCGTTATCTAAGTATGTCATCGTATTTTATAATCAGTAATTGAGGTTATAATAAAACGGCTTTTACGTTTAAAATGTCACCTCCATAGACGTCATCCACGTGGATTGCGAATATCCACGGAGGTGATAGATTGTCCATGGAAGTACTATGGTTTTTTTTTACTGGATTTGATGTTGAATGAATTTGATGAGAATATTTTTGACACAGGTTGATATTATGGCACCCTCGAAAAGAAGCCAGGAAGAGATTCTACGTCGAATATTCTCCGTGAATAAGTATATTTTCCTATGCCATAATGAGGACAATCTTTATCACAGTTTGCACAGCTGAGTCGTTTCCATCTATTCATCCATCCATAAGCCCTTGGAGGTCCACTGCTGGACATAGGCCTCCCCTAACTTGCACCACTTTGACTGGTCCTGAGCCTTCTAAATCCAGCGGATCCCCGCTGTCTTCTTCAGGTCGTCGGGCCACGTAGTTGGGGGGGCGTCTTATGCTCCTTTTTCCGAGACGTGGGCGCCATTCGAGGACTTATCATCCCCAACGGTTATCAGTACTTCGAACAATGTGTCCAGCCCATTGCCACTTCAGGCAGCTTATTCGTTGAGCTATGTCGGTTATCCTTGTTCGTCTATGGATTTCATCATTTCTGATGCGATCACGTGGAGAAATATCGAGCATAGCTCTCTCCATAGCTCGCTGTGCGACTTTGAGCTTGTGGATTAAACCAATAGTAAAGTACCACGTCTCCGAGCCGTATGTCATCACTGGAAATACACACTGTCCCATCACCTTCAACTTCAGGCACTGAGGTAGTGTTTTGGACGACTAGATTCATATCTTGTAGTTTCACGCAGTTTCCCCAACGCAGCCCATCCGAATTGGATTCTACGAGTGACTTCTTTCTTGAAGTTGGACTTACCCATCTGGATCACTTGTCCCAAGTAATTGATATGTATTCGTCTACAACTCCGAGCGCAGCGCCGTCAACAACAACCGATATGGGTGTGACATGGACATTTGACATGTTTTTCGTCTTGATGTGTTCATCTTAAGACCCACCCGTTGTGAGACACTGTTCAAGTCCCCAAGCATTGTACCAAGTTCTTCCAGGGAACCCACCAGGATGACTATATCAGCGGTATATCGCAGGTGTGTGATGTATTCGCCATTGATGTTAATGCCACGGCGTTTCCACTCCATCAGCTTAAACACGTCTTTCATAGCAGCGATGAACAGTTTTGGGGATATGACATCCCCTTGCTCGACACCTCTTTGAAGTTGGATGGGGTTCGTTTTTGTGTCGTGTACTCTGACGGACATGGTGGCAGATAAGTATAAACACTTAACACCTCGATATACTGGTAGTCGATCCAGCACTGCTGGAGAGAAATTGGTACCGCCCAGGTCAGGATAGAATCAAATGCTTTCTCATAGTCCACATAGGCAACACATAACAGCAGATAATAATAATAATAATAATAATAATAATAATAATAATAATAATAATAATAATAATAATAATAATAATAATAATAATAATAATAATAATAATAATAATAATAATAATAATAATAATAATAATAATAATAATAATAATAATAATAATAATAATAATAATAATAATAATAATAATAATAATAATAATAATAATAATAATAATAATAATAATAATAATAATAATAATAATAATAATAATAATAATAATAATAATAATAATAATAATAATAATAATAATAATAATAATAATAATAATAATAATAATAATAATAATAATAATAATAATAATAATAATAATAATAATAATAATAATAATAATAATAATAATAATAATAATAATAATAATAATAATAATAATAATAATAATAATAATAATAATAATAATAAATCTTTATTTCAGGCATTATCAGCCAATAAATTGTTAGTAACATTTTTTTTTTCTTAAACACTAGGGGTTAGTACTTACAATTAAATCTTAACATAATAATAATATATAATAACTAGGGACAAGAGTGAGCGTTTCCGTCCCTAGGGCACGGCCACACCGCTCGGTTCACGTGTAGGCCAATCCAGTGCCTCAGAAACGGAAAGTCCCACCTGTCCGCCAGTGTGCTCAGAATGCTGTTGGTGCTGCCGCGCAGGCGGCTCAACAATGATGCGCTTCGCTTTCTCACTATGGCAAAAAAGTCATCAGTGTGAGCTTCGGCGAACATCCCTGATGCGCTGCAGATTATACTCCTCGGCTTTTTGTATAATGTGCCGCAGTGCGTGTATATTATTATGGTCTATGGTGCTGTAGCCTTTTCGGAATCCTGCTTGTTCGGGAGGCTGGAAGTCGTCCAGACTGCGTGCAATGCGATTTGTGAGCACCCTCGAAAACAGCTGATAAACGTGGCTCAGAAGTCCAATGAGCCTGTAGTTCTTCAAAAGGGCTTTATCGCCCTTTTTGAAGAACAGTGTCACCACACTTCTGCCCCACGCTTCCGAGGTAGTTCCAGTATTGATGACGTAATCGAACAGTTTTTGGAGCGCCACTAGAAGGGTCCTCCAGCTCTTAATAGCTCGGTTGTGATCATGTGAGAGAAGAAGACTGTTTAAGAATTGATTAGATAATTTGAGTTCATATAAAAAATGTTAATATTACAAATATTACATAATAAGATGTGTTAGGTACGTAGTGTACCATAGTTTAAAAAAAGTGAATGATTACAAAAATATAAATATTCAATAAAAAGAAAGATTTATTCAATAATACCTCATTACAATATGTCAAATTAAAAAAATATGTCACTACCATGGATCAGTGTCACATCCATGGAGGTGAGTTTCCTTTTTTCCTTATTTTCGCGAAAAATACTGTGAAAATAGCTCGGCTCATAATTGGGACAGGTTATGGGATATGATACCTTTCATTTGAGACCACTTTAAATCATATCAAAAACAATTTTTTTTTTTAATACTTTGAAGTCACTATTTGAGAATGGCCCGGATAAATATTATAAGCATTATTTCCACGTGCAAAGCTGCGGGCAACAGCTAGTTGAACATAAAGATTTCTGTTCATCTTCGAAGTACATTTTTCGTTACAGTATTATTAATCGCAGAGATTTCAGCTACAATAAAGTGCTACATCACATACTTATTTGATATTGATAAAGCTATCGAAGATCCCTTATTGATGGACTGTAGTCAAAGGAGGTCTGCAACACTGATTGGTAGTACGTGTTCGTATAACAAATTAGGCTTAGTTTGTAACTTAGCCACATCTGCTCTGGATCCGCCAGATACGTTCTTGCATAATCAGTAGGTATATAGGATGGGCAAACTTTAGTGTTGAGAATGGAAGGAATTCATTCTTAACTAATTTTACAGGGTTTTGTCAGAAAAACTTATTTTCGGATATAGTAACCCTAATTACAAATGAATGGCTTCAACCATTAACAGCCCACTACTGAACCCGGATCTCTTCAGGAGGCCTAGTGCATACTCCACCACGCTGTTCCATTGCGGATTGGTGGAGGAGTTAGTGACTAACCCAAGTACCTATAGGAATTTTTCATGCCATCCAAAGGCCTCCGACGTAACGATTATTATCTTACGATCACAACCTGGACCGTCAGCTTTCCATGGCCTCTGAAGCGCTAAAACGCTTTTCTGCCACCACTATTAAATAATAAATAAACGCTAACACACTCTTACCTCCGCAGTAGGTAATAACCTGTGTCGTGGGTGGCATGGACTACACATATGTGTAACACATCACAATCACACCCATGACCCGAGTACAAATATTTATCTGTCACATAAATATCTGCCTCGGCCGGGAGTCAAACCCGGGACCCCTCGCTTCGCAGGCAGGGTCGCTAACAACTAGGCTACAGGGTCGTCAATTACAATTGAATACCAACCGAACGAAGTAAACGAGCGTTCCGATTCAAATTCAAGTTCCGCTTGCTTGTTAAATTTAACTATAGAGAATTATTCAGGTTTCAGATAACGTAGTATGCATCTTGATATTGTGGTATTCCAGTATATCGTAGTTGGATGAGCATGTAGCCTTGTAGCCATACAATCTATGCATACGGAATATCGAATTTAAAATACTGCCATTTTCGCTTTGTATTTGGGTTTTTAGAATGAGACATATCGACAAAAATATTACTGTTGTATTTCTCGTAGCTTCATATCGTGATCACTCAATGAGGGTCCAAAACAGGGAAGATACTATTTCATTTTCGGAATTGAGGAGCTTCTGTGCGGATTAATATAGTTTATTTAATTTATTAAGCAACTTTTTTATTTGTTTATGGAAATAGCTTGCAAATGAGCTGAAGATCCACCTGTTGGTATGTTGCTATCGTCACCCATGGACATCAGCAACACCAAAGGCATCACTGATGCGTTGCCGACCAAGAAAGAGAGAAGAAAAAAAATAAGAACTAGCTCTCGAGCCCCCAGCCGGAACACGACGAGTCGTTTGGCGGCTGACTCATGCTCAAGGGTGGTAGCTATCCAGGCGAACCCCACGGAGAAATAATAATAGAGTAATAATGGTATTAATGAACTATTACAATAAATATTACCTATGTAATCCCTCCGACGGGCCCTCCCACCATTTAGTCGCTTTCTAAGGCGCCTTAAATACCGCTAGAAGTTAAAATATTGGTTTTGGTAGTACCTAGTTGGAGTTGTATTTCTCTGTTGTTATCATAGGGTTCCTTCAAGTTTGCATCCCTATTGTACTACTCTAGGACTGACAACAGAACGAAGTTAGTGCACATTACTCAACCATGAACCAGTAAATCAGACCCATGTTTTGGAGTGCTGACATAAATAATTTTCAGCTTCAAAGGAACCGCGGTCTTCATGTACAATCATGTACTTTATCGTGATGTAAGGGTGCTGTCACACTAGTAGAAGTCCAGTATTAGTCAGCTTCGGTTATGTGACCTCTAAATCGGTTTTAGTAAAAGCATTATCGATCACAATTATTATACTCAGAAGCATTACCATGCGCAGGCCAAGAAAAAACTTTCTTGTTTTTCATACTTCAATCGCTCTATTTACTTGCTATCAGAACAGATCCAAGCATTCAATTCTAAATACTAAAAATAAAGAATGAACACCTAGAAGTAACAAAAAATACTTAGTTTAGAACCTTCTCCCATTCTCCCAGTCAAAAACATGATTGTAGAGTCAACGAGAAAATTTGATTAAATTGTCGAGACCACAACAAATACGTCTTTATTAATATGCATACATTATGAGCTGGATCCCTCACTCTATTTCCAGACGAAATATATTAGAAACTAGCTCGAATATTCTAAAATATGGAGTGCTCCAATCAGTTGTCAGTTGTCACCGCATGGTTCAAAGTACAAACCCTCTTCATTGTCGATCACGCGTCTGCTCTGCTCATGCTGAATAACACTTAATTTAAACTGCTGATGTAGTTACTGCTGGTTCTAACTTGTAGTTTACTGTATGTACTCAATATATGGGACACATTGGGTCTTGATTTGATGAAACCAGTTTTCAATACTAGCAACTGAGTGAAGGACAAATCTGAGCCTTAATGTTGTGGAAATCTCACCAATAAATCGTTTTGGAAATATTTTTCACTGTCTGTCTAGCTGTTGAGAGGCTGTCTATTATGTCGTCAAGCGGAAATCACTGAAAAAATCAAAATGATATTCAGCACTTCGGATTAGGTAACATCTAGGATACTGGATCGAAATTAATGCGAAATTAATTTAGCGAGAATTCTATGGCCTTTGTTCATCGCAGATTAATTAACGCTTTCGCAAGAATTTCATTTTCTTTGTAGTGTCAGTCGCAAATTAATTATTCAATAAGAATCGTTTAAGAATCCTTCAAAACTTATTCAGATAAATTTAATGACAACAGATAAATTTTATTCATTGTATTATTTCCTTATTACGCTGGAAGGAACTCATAAAATCTTGAAATTTATTTCTTTAACATTTTAATACATCAAATTTAAAAATGTAAACATCGAAATTATCACATCTCTTGGAATTGTCAAAAGCCGGTCTGTTTGAAATTAGCGCCGAAATTATCATTGAAAACCAATAGCCATGTGTGTGTGCCTAGGGTCCCTGGACACAGGCCTTTATCGTTACTAATGTTTGACAATATGTGCAAAATTTTATTACTTATGACAAATTGTAAGTCAATGAATGAATGAATGAATGAATGAATGAATGAATGAATGAATGAATGAATGAATGAATGAATGAATGAATGAATGAATGAATTTATTTGTAATAGCATAGGTACATTGATTGTACAATGAATAATAAGGTCTTAGGTTAACTTGGTGAAACTACTATCCTCGTACTATGCAGTTATCGCTATCACGGTGTACAAATATTATTTTATACTATCCTAGCTGACTCGGCAAACGTTCTTCTGCCAAAAATTTAGGGGTCGACCACCCTTAAAATTTAGGGGGATGAAAAATAGATATTGTCCGATTCTCCACCCTAGCCGACATGCACGCTAAGTTTCACGAAAATCGGTCGAGCCGTTTCGGAGGAGTTCAACTTCTAACACCGTGACACGAGAATTTTATATATTAGATTTGATTATTTCCACTTTTACAGACATATTATATTATTATTATTATTATTGCACTTAACATACGATTTATGCATTTCTTGTTCATCTATATTGTAGAAATTAACAATTAAGCTATGGTACCTAACTTTAAAGGATACAACGTAAAAAATGGATAATAAATTATTAAATCGATTTTTGTAAATTATTAAATTAAATACCAATGTTAACAATAATAAATCTAAATAAATAAATGACAAATTCAGTAAACGATAAAATTATTATATTTTCAAAATTAAAAAGTTTTATCATTTAAATATTCATGAATACTATAATATTATTTTTTGTGTAATAATTGTAATAGTTCTGATTAAATTAATTTAAACTTTAGTGTGTAATATACGTCCGTTAATATTTTACGGGACTATTATAAAATAATATTATGTAATCAAGCAGAGATCTATCCAGCCACCTTTTCACGGCAAAAGGTTATTTTACTGATAAACTCGCAAAACGCTGCCGGCTACGTACGTTTCAAAACATAACGGCAAAAAGTACTTTGTTTTCTCGAAATACCGTCCGGATATTAAATGTAACTTTTTAAAACAAATTCATGTTGGTTTTAACCTGCCTGTAGGTATTGTTCGGTCCGAAAAATCGTCCGTGAAAAGATTTTAACATGTTTTCGTTGTAGTTGAAGACTTAGTTAAAAATCGGATTTACCCCTCGTTTCCACTACAGAAGAAGTAATAGTACTTACTTATAATAAGTACTTCCACTAAAAAGGCTTGGAAGGCCAGTTTAGTCAGGGATCAGTAGTCATCCAGGCGGTCTATTTTGAACTCTTAATTCAGTGTTGCCAATGAAAATTTTTGGAAGGCCGTGTACATTAGATAAAAAAGCCGTGTTTGTATGGAAAAAGTTCAACTGTGAGCCGTGTCCACAGTTGAACTTTTCATTAGCCTAGTAGCGCTGTTTTAAGGGTTTAAACATTCGTTAAATGTCTGCAAAAATAATAAATAACAAAAAGATCCTAGAATTTGCGAAAAGCCGTAGAATTTGCTACTGCTGATTTTTTGGCCTGAAAGCCGTAGAACACGGTAATTGCCGTAGCATTGGCAACACTGTCTTAATTCCTGCCATGTTCCATTGTAAACGTCAAATTCGTATTACCAAAGCGGTCACGTGACACTTTTTAGCCAATCATACGTCGTTCAAAGTCCGATACATGAATTGCCTGGAAGAGGAATGGTTTTTTAAAAGTTCATATTAGGCCCGCAGGTCAGCAATCTGTCTTACAGATGCAATGTGCCTTATTAGACCAGTGCCGATAATTTTTGAAACGAAAAAAAATTATAGTAGGATGAAACCCATTGCAAAAGGAAGAAAATATAACGAAAATTATAGAAAAAATAAATTACGGGCGATCTGAGGTCGGGAAGTGGGGGGAGGGGTTTAAGGGTAAAAAACGGTTTATCTCGATTTCCGGAAAAACTACAAGTCCTATTGAAAAAAGTTAAATGGCAAAGTTGTAGGTAATAAAAAGATCTACAACTTTTGTATTTACACTTTTTTTACATAACCTCAAAATTTATGTGAAAAATCCAAAAAACCTCGTTTTTGGTTTTTTATTTTTATCTTTTACTTTTTTTTGTTTCATAAAATTTGGTGAAAACTTACCTTTGTATGTCCTTGACATACTGTAATTTTTTTTAATCAAAAATTTTTTTTTCACCTTATTTTGACCTTATATCGAAAAAGCACCCTTATTTTCAGTCGAAAAATCTCACGTCAAAAAATCTGATTTTTTAAAAAATTCGGTAGTCTTTTTGTTCGTTGGAATCTCTACTTTCTAATGGTATATAAAAAACTATACACTACCATGGTAAATGTTCTCAGAAAATGCAATGACACGACAACTTTTATGACGACGGCCATTTTTATGCTTCACTCTCGATTAGACAAGGTTACGTCCGTTTTTTTTAACGTCCGTGATTATGCCGTATGGTATTTTGCTGTCGTAAGTCATTAAAAAATCCATAAAATTGAAACACTTCATTGGGGATATAGAGTAGGTGACTTCAGCGTCATGGAGGTGGTTTTTTAACTACTTGGACTTTTTGATTTTTTTAAATAATTTAGGTATTACAAATACCTATTTATTTATTTTACATTATAATAAACTCTTCTATCATAAAGTTTTGAGCAATTTTGAAAACCAACTAGCAATCTTCATTATTGCTGCTCACTTTATCATTTATCATCATTTACTATTTTCTTCTAAACCATCGATTCGCCAAAGGGCTATCAATTATCATTACTTAATCAACAAACTACTTTCAACAAACTACAACTTCTGTGGCAGCCCTACAGCTCTACAATGTTTATTTACTATTGTAACAAATATTTATTATTGTCGAACCCCGAATACCCCGATTCATTAAGTATACAAGGTCGCAGCTCAAAAGGCACTTACTAATCCATTTTAATTAAGGAACCACTTAAAACTTGGCAGGAACGTCAACTTGCGTAAACTCCGGCTGACTCCGGCCCACCACAATTAACCGTGTCTCGGTGACGTTTCATCACCAATCAGTCAACGATGACACAACGACGAAACATTTTATGGAAGAATAGATACTTTGTTATAAATCACTGTAATAAAAACGTGGCTTTTATAGACATTTTACTTTAACGCCTAGACGGGTACGGCTCTTTCTCGTTGACGGAACTCCGGATCGTGCTTATAGGGCTTCTCTTATTATTTTAATACTTTAATATTGGCATTTTTTTATGTCTTTATTCATACATGGACGGATCCATCACGTGGATTGTCAAAATTACAACATTTTTTAAAGATACGGAACCGTAATGACGGAAAAGTCTTCACACTGCCTGCGGCTCCATTACATGAAGCATGGAAAATAAATGTTTATTTTTACCGAATGATTTTTGATGGCTCCTTTCTTATCCGTCTTTCTTAAATTGACAATGAATGTTTATCTTAAACTGTGTGTAATAAAAACGCTACGAAATATATTATTTCCTCCAGTCAGCTTCGTGTCAATGAGTTACCAAGTATGATTAATTACCGCCTCCAAGTTCGCCAAGCGAGTGACTTAGTCGTTACGCTTCGTTTCTGTTCTTCCGGAGGGAACTTGGCGTTCAATGTCACTTGTTTGAGATGTAATTAATTCCGTCTGTAGGTGTGAAAGACAACTGACACTGGAGTAACAAATGAAGTGTCACAATCCATTCTCAACAATGCAGCTGTGTATTCGTTCTCATAACATTTCATTATTAATTTTAGGTACTTTGTTACTTCCAAGCCAAAACCTTACCACAAGTCTCAAGTTTATGTTCTTACTGGAGTCCGCCCGGGGTTTTGCTTGCGAAGAGGTTTCACAAATACATACATACCTATATATAAACGTCCAAATCATCCCAACGTATAACCCTAATTTTTAAGTGGTCTGTCCATGTAACAGTCTGTCTGTGTGTCAAGTTTTACCTCAATCCGTACAACGGTTAGCGCGAGATACAACCTCAGATATCTTCACAATCTTCCGCATGATAATATTAGTAGGTTTTACACAAGGATATTATAGTCTAATCGGATAAGAAGCTTCGTAGAGGTACCTGAAAACGGTATCCAGTTAGACTATAATATCCTTGGTTTTGCATCCTTCATATAGCACCTTCAGAATAGTATGGACATAACTCAAAATTTTAATTAAAAATATTCAACATTTCATTTTTTTGTCATATTTCACAAAAGATAATCTTAACTTAACATAGAAATCAAATAATTGATATGTTTTCATACAAAATGAATTAATGAAATCAGTTTAAAGTTGAACGTTTGTAGTTTCAAAACTTCCTGTTTGTTTTCCCAAAAAAAAAAGTTTTTCGAGATACGTTACTACTATTCTGAAGGTGCGATATCTTACTTATTGTACTTTTTTCGTATTTGCCAATCAAGCCATTTTATTATTTCCGTAAATAAACCCTGAGGTTTCAAATCTAAAGTCAGATCGATTTACCCATTTAACCATTGATTGGCCCCTCTGATTACAAGGGTGGCTCTTAGCTCTTAACACAACACGACGACGACCGTCCTAACCAAATACAGGCCCTGACATCAACGTACCTATGTACGTACATCAACTAGCGACTTAGGAGTTTAATGGTTCTTCAAGGACAAAAGGTTTTAGCAAAGCCGCCTGTGTCACTTAGCGTTCATTACAAAATTACTTTTTAACCACATTTTAACCATCTTCCGAGAAGGAGGAACTTCTAACATGTATATTTTTGTTACTTACTGAATGTACGTATTTGAAATTGCTATCTTGTTTCTTTGGATGGATTATAATCGACTACTTACAATTAGTACAGTACTGTAAACCGTAGTTTTCGTCACTTGGTGTTGTCCATAAAAATGTCCATAGAAAAGTATATATATGTATATAGTAAAAAATACGAATGTAATGTTAACTAATAAATAATAATAATCCTCTTTATTGGATACAGCAAATGTAAACAAAGCAAAGGATGAGACAGAAAAATATTAGGAATACAAAAGGTTCAATTACCTACCGAGTAAAAAAAAAAGCGGCCAAGTGCGAGTCGGACTCGCCCATGAAGGGTTCCGTAGCAGCAAGTAACATAATATAAAAGTTCTTGTAGTTCGTTGTAACTTTAATCGATGTTTTTTGCGTTTTACGTTTTATGAGGTATTAAAAAAACTACGTACTAGATTTCGTTCAAATCAATTTTCGTTGAAAGTTTGCATAGTAATGTACATCATATATTTTTTTTAGTTTTATCATTCTCTTATTTTAGAAGTTACAGGGGGGGACACACATTTTACCACTTTGGAAGTGTCTCTCGCGCAAACTATTCCATTTAGAAAAAAATGATATTACAAACCTCAATATCATTTTTGAAGACCTATCCATAAATACCCCACACGTATAGGTTTGATGAAAAAATTTTTTTTGAGTTTCAGTTCTATGTATGGGGAACCCCCAAAATATATTGTTTTTTTTTCTATTTTTGTGTGACAATCTTAATGCGGTTCACAGAATACATCTACTTACCAAGTTTCAACAGTATAGTTCTTATAGTTTCGGAGAAAAGTGGCTGTGACATACGGATGGACAGACAGACAGACAGACATGGCGAATTTATAAGGGTTCCGATTTTTGCCATTTGGCTACGGAACCCTAAAAGTAATTATAATTTTATTATGGACCATTAAGAAAACACGCGCGAAGCGCTCATAGCCCGGCGGCCTACGTCGATCCTAAGCGATCGACAAAGCTAAGCAACAGCGGGCGCGGTCGGTAGTTGGATGGGTGACCGCTAGTGGCAAACATTTCTTGAGGGCTTCCGTGCTTCGGAGGGCACGTAAAGCCGTCGGTCCCGATTATTATCGTAAGATAACAGTCGTTAAGCCATGACGGAGGCCCTCGGACGGCATGAAAACTTCCGACAATTGGGTTGGCCACTAACCCGCCCAGCAATCCGCACTGGAGCAGCGTGGTGGAGTATGCTCTAAGCCTCCTCAAGAGGAGAGACCCGTGCTCAGTAGTCGGCCAATAATGGGAAAGCCAAGAAGACACGTACGCGTGCTTTATTCTTCACAAGTTTATGTTAATATCTGACAGACTCAACTGATGGTCATCGCAGCCCCATTGACAGTACTATAATAGATACACTAAAATCTTCAACAACATGCGACGGGCTAAAAATTAAGTGCTAGGCCTCGACAGACTGCTTAAGTCTGCAATGTGATTCGAATCTATCAATAGGAAACTAGGAACTCATTAAGGCAGTGTTGCCGTTTTAGTGGCTTTGTCTCTAGATCTAGTGACTTTTTGATATCTTTGGTAACTTTTTTTTGGATTTGGTCACCAAAAAAAAACTAGTGACTTTTAGTGACTTCTCAAAAACATATGTACATACCGTAGTTTTATTTATTAAACTAGCATCTCATATTAATGTTCGTTAATTTGCCAGAAAACTTAGATATGTATTTTTGCGATTCGTGTTATTACTGGCAACACAATTTTGACTAACAGGTGAATTCTCTACACATTAATGTTCGATTCGAAAGCTATTGGCTAACTATTCTGCGTGCTACTAACGTAACATCTCTTTCTGACTTGGAAAATATTTCATTATGTTATCTCATCTTTAATATAAAACGAACCGATTATGTAGAATCTACCTATTTATTCACACCATAGTCACTGGGAGAAACTATTGAGAAACTTCCACTTCTTCAGAGCAACCATACATTTTGCATACCTACACCTAAGTGTTTTTTATTGAATTATGTTAATTTGTTAATTATTTAATTGATTATTTATTTCTTACAATACAATACAATATTCTTTATTGTGCACACTAATAAATGACAAAAAAGAGAAGTTAACAAACAAAAAATACACAACAGACGGTCTTATCGCTACAGTAGCGATCTCTACCAGACAACCCTTTGAGCGAAGGACAAAATACATTTGAAGAGCTGAGGTAGGGGTTCTACAATTATACATATATCTATATCTATACTAATATATAAAGAGGAAAGATTTGATTTTTTGTTTGCATTGAATAGGCTCCGAAACTACTGAACCGATTTGAAAAATCTTTCACTGTTGGGAAGCTACACTATCCCCGAGTAACATAGGCTATATTATATTTTCAAAAAAATTAAGGATCCCTAATAAAACCCCAATAATGTAACCCAAGGCGTAAAAAAATAAGAAAACCGAAGCAAAGCGAGGGCGGTTACTCGTCGTAAATAAAGATGAATTACACATTCATACATATATACCTAATTTATTTATTTCTTTTTATTTTTAGCGACTTCCTGTGACAATTTTTTGTCGGTTTTTCTCCAAATCTAGTGAATTTGAGGTGATGGTTTGGTGATGTATTTTTTTAAGCGGAAACACTGCGCTACAAGTTACAACGCCTACGCCCGAGCTGTACTAAGATGAGAAATGTTGCCGTCAGAATTTAGTGCTATTTTACAGCTAACGGCGCTAGAAGTTGGAGCACATCTTCAAAGTTATATCAGGTACCGTATTTCTATTAAATTTTAGAGTAACTACAATACTTAACTTACTCGCTACAGCTGATTTTATTCAACTAACTAACTTAACTAAACTTTCCGAGAAAAGTACGTGTAGGAACACTGTTGAACAATATCTGTACCTACAGTATAAAGAACTTTGTTGAAACATAAATCTTGTCTACTGTTATAGAGTAGGTACATTCATCTACAATACATCCATAATATTCATGAAACATACAAATAGTTATAATGTTATAGTTATAATATTATCGATTGTTATCGTCAAACCACAAGAACTTGCGTTATTTGAGTTTACCGCCGTCAGACCTCTTCAGTAGGAGAAACTGGAAAAAAACAAAACAAGCCAAATGTTTTCATTGTAATGGAAAGCAACACTGACAATCTAGTTATGAATAGCCCTCTTTCCCCTACTGCTGTTTCAGCATTAGCATAGTTAGTTCTAAGAACGTAATGTGAAGGCTCAGCGAATGTGCTCGGCCCACCGGATGAGCCCACTATGATTATAGAGAGAGTATTAAACCAGCCTCCAAATCGGCAATACGTCTTTTTATTTCAGTCCAAATCCTGAATTTAATTAGTTTAATTTTAGTAATTATAATTGGTTACACGCTCCAAACCAAAAGTATCTATCCACCAGTTAGAACTGTTGATAACGTAATAATTATAATAATAGTTTTTATTCATCTCCACCAATTGTTAATAGGTACAGTATTCTCTAAACATAAAATAAGGAGTTTGCAATTTATGGGAGATATTATGGTGCCTAAGCTAAGCCGAAGCCTGTAGCATAGCTCACTAGGCCCCCTCCCATTAAACTTTTAAGAGTATTATGTATGTTTACAAAAGTTTTTAAATTAAATTTAAAGATACAAAACATAAACATAACATAAACATAAACGCTTACACACTCATACCCCCGCAGTAGGTTTCTACCTGTGTCGCGGGTGGCATGGACGACACATATAACACATCACAATGACACCCATTACCCAAGTACAAATATTTATCTGTCACATAAATATCTGCCCCGGCCGGGAATCGAACCCGGGACCCCTCGCTTCGCAGGCAGGGTCGCTACCAACTAGGCTACAGGGTCGTCAAAAGGACGACTTTATCATTTTATTAATCGAAAATGGTGCCAACGAGCTTTTAACAAATGGTTACCCTCGCCGACCAACGCGTTGTTTATCAAAATGAAAGCAGGACATCGACATTATTACTTCTGAGGACAGTCTCATCAACGTCCTTAACAGTCCTAAACCTAACGCCCTTAACAATAATTCTTCTAAAAAATAACCAACTTCAATATTAGGGATAACTCCAAAACTTCTCGTCAGCTTTCGCTCAAATTTAAATGAGACCACATGATACACACCAGCTTTCACATATAAAAAAACATAAAAGTATGGTTTTATAAAACCACGATGCAGTTGAAACTTATGTTTGTACGCAATTAATTAAAAAATTTTAAAAAACTATTCGATTTAGGGTATTAAAATTGCGTTTTTAGTCTTCTTAATTACTGAAAAATGGGAATGATAATTGGAAATCAATAGTAGACAAAATATTCAATTATAAAATTTAATTTCAATTTGCGTATTAGAGTACGGAATACATGATTAATACATTTAGATAATAAACGCATATTTATTATATTTATTTAAATCATTTAAACTCCATTATTATACTTACTTCAAGACCGGCTGTAATGCGACATGCGATAGATGGGCGATAAATTTTGGGGCGATAGAATAAAAGTTTCACTTTAAAATCATCAAAATCAGTATACCCAGTAAAAAGATATGAGGTAAGTAACACAAAAAAACAGTCAAATTGAGAACCTCCTCCTTTTTTTGAAATCGGTTAAAAATGTAACGCAGCACGAAAGTACACAAGAGTATACGCCCGAATAAACGCGGTACTTCCCCTCAGTCCGCTTAAACCAATAAAGCCTTCTCTCAGCCAAACAATGAATGCTTACATAGGCGAAAACTTCCGACAAAATCCGACATGGTAAATCTTTCCTCGGTCTGTCTCTGACCTCTGACATAATCGGACCTACTATGGACCTACTTATTTGCATTGCTATATTTTATCTGGGGACTGCGAGCGGCTGACATACGAGTGGTGGTCATTTGCCAAGAATTATAACCGTCAGAGTTGAAGTACTATAATAATTTTTTTTTTTGCATAATAATACTAGATAATAAATACTGTACTATTACGTATTTTTATCGGTATAAAATGACAAAAGAATTGAATACTAGGAACCTACTAGCTGAGTAATTGTAATGATTCCACTTTTATATCACTTAACAATGATTCACTTTCAGTTATTTGCATACATACCTACTTCAAACAATTACCAAGTACTTTTTGTCATGTCAAGATTTTTAGTAGGTGAGCAGAAAAGTTTTGAATAACGTTTAGATCATTAATTTTGACAGAGTTGACGCAGGCGACCTTGCCATAAAAATACCTACATATTCCTTACTAGCTGACCCGGCGAACTTCATATCGCCTAACAAACTTTTTTTTTTTCTAAAATAAAAGTAGCCTACGTTACTCCTTATTACATCAGCTATCTGCCAGTGAAAGTCCCGTCAAAATCGGTCCAGGCGTTCCAGAGATTTGCCGGAACAAACAGACAGAGAGACAGACAGATAGACAGACAAAAATAAAAAAAATATTTTGGTATATGTACGGCACATATACCAAAACAATTTTTTTATACGTATACCTACATCGAAGTGCACTTAGTAAAAAGCGGTTATATTAATATTACAAACAGACACTCCAATTTTGTTTATTTGTGTAGAAGTATATAGATGTATAGATGAGATGATATTTTCTGCGGAGAGGAAAAACTGCTCAATACAATAAAAATCCTACGTGTGTGCAAGTGTAACATGCGCTCAGTGTTGCGTGACTTGCATGACCGTTCGCGAATGTCATATTCATCATTTTAACACGTTCAGGGCATTATGAGGTCTAAAAGTCACAAGCGTGACTTCTCGCTGGTGCGGCAGTCAAAATCGCGTTCTTTCACTCTGTGCGGGAGGCGACTATTTTGACATTTCTTTGAGTATGACAGAGACAAATACATAAAATTGTTTCTCTTTCGAAGTCAAGCCCAATGGCGTAGTTAATAAAATATGAGGTCGAAGAGCACTCATACGCACTGAATAGAAATTAATTACGCTACTGTGCGAAGTGAGGTCTAATCTGTCTTAAAAGTTGTAGGCCTCATAAACGCACGGAGTGAAGTGTGGGCGGCGCGGGCACCGCGTATCCTAGCGTAGTGATGCGACAAGTTTCGATACGGAAGCACTCTTCTCGTCCACGTGACTTGCTCAATTTTTACACGCTTTATATTACCTCCACCTGTGTGTTTGTTTGTTTGTAACTTGTAACCTCTTTGGACTCTTTTGGACTTCATTTTAACCCACTTCAAACGGTCAGATTTCTTTCAAACTTCGTAGACTTATCGAGGACCGATGACAATTCAATATTAAAAAAAAGAAAGAAAAAAATATTTTATTTCAAAAAATTAAACTGAAAAATGAAAAAATAAATAATAGTACAAATAAATAAAAAATACGCTTTTATAGAAAATTCAACTAAAAATATAAAATAAATTTGAATTAAGAATCGTGTAATTGTAATAAAAGCGTGGGGTGCATGGTGTCAATGAGTAGAAGGGATGGTAACTTAATAAAAAGCACGCCACGCTTTTTTTACAATTACACGATTCTTAACTCACATTTATTTTCTATTTTTTGTTGGATTTTCTATAAAAGCGTGTTTTTTTATTTTTTTAACTATTATTTATTCTACGCATTGTTATTGTAAGTAGTTGTTTTGGTGTAATATGAATCTTTCAAACCGTAAACGAAGCAGAAAGAGGCAGATGCGCTAAGCATGCGCTTCAAAAAGGCAGTCAACGCAAGCGCTGCATAGGTTGGTACGACAAATTAAGGCCTAACATTAAACAATGACATTACTCAAGCTGCAAAAAAAAACTAAAAAAAATTGTTACTTTCTGTGTTCAGTATAATAAATCATACTGTTTGCCTTGTTTCAATGAAAAACATTTTGATTGATCTTTTATAAAAATAAATGTTATAGCACCCGCATTTCTCTTTTATTCCCATCACTAGTAGAGACACAAATCTAACTTCTTTTTAGTGCGATGTGAGGCAGAACCGATGACATAAATATTTTTTTCATTTAATCAATACTGAAATGTCACAACTGCGGGCGAAGCTAGATTTAACTTGAAAAACTATTTAAGTTTATAATGGTAAAGTTTCAAGCAAATATTTTAAATTTTGAGCTATATTTAAGGTGTTATTTAGAAACAATATTTTGTGAGGCCTAAAAGCTCTCATTCGCACTGTAAATAAGTTCAACCTTGTCTCGAAAAGACCTCATTCGCACTGGCTGAAAGTCCATCAAAAATAGTGTCGCAGTGAACGTGTTAAACAAGTAATTTATATATTGTGAACAGAGTTGAAGCTGTTACACATTATTATACTAAGGGCTTGTTTCACCATCTTCAAGTAAGTCCGAAGTAAGCTATTCGTTGGTTAAGTTGACATTTCGTGTATGTGAAATGACACTTTAACGTCACTTTAACCGGCGAATAACTTATTCAGGACTCTACTTGAAGATGGTGAAACAAGCCCTAAGTTAGATAATCCGTTGATCGTATGCCGCGAGTACGACGCGGTGATTGCGATGTGGTTGGTGATTAATATGTTAAGCTCAACATTATCACTAATTTGTGTTATACTGGCAAAGTGGTGTATGTGGTCCATTCTCACGAATTTCATTTTAAGGTATTATCTACAACATTTTCCTACATATCTTGCTGATAGAGCCGATTTCGTCCATACGAAAAAATATATAATATTTCAAAATTTGCTACGTCAAAACCAAACAAGGATTTGAGATTAAACTTGATTTTTTTTAATTACCGGTTTGGCCCATGTTTACACATTAAACAAGTTATTTATTATCAGAAAACATTTTTAAAAAATCATTAAATATTTTTCCAAAAATAACTCTTTTATTTTCACGCAAATAACCGTACACATGAGGCGTATCTACCGCCGTATCAATACATCTAGACTAACAGCTTAATGACGCCCCTTCTAGAGACCAACCAAGCGCCCTTTTATCGACGTACTTTTCAACATTTCGATACCGTGCGCCCCTAAAAAAAGCTCTCCAGTCTTCTTAAGGCCACTACCATTGGCGGGCCCTTTTGGCCCGAAAGACAACAGACTAAAGTTAAAGAGGTTGTCGAGGGACCCCCTCAACAAATATTGACACTTGAGTAACTGAAACACGGAAAACGGAACGACAAACACTCCAATTGTATTTATAGATAGGTAAGACCACTTGGGCTATCATCCCAGGCCGTACTACGGTTTTTCGCATTGTTTGACATTTTGTTTTTTTTTAATGGAAATAGCCGGCGAACGAGCTGACGATCCACCTGATGGTAAGTGGCTATCGTCGCCCATGAAAATTAACGACACCAAAGGCATCACTGATGCGTTCCCGGCCAAGAAAAAGAGAAGAAAAAGAAAGAAATAAAGAAGAACTGGCTCTCAAGTCAAAACACACAATTTAACTTTGTATGCAATGAAACTGTTGGTATGTGACTTGCACACGACACGAGACAATAAATAATTAATATTGAACACGTTAAGGGATAACATTAATCTGCCATAACGATAAATTATGTCGACAGATGATGACGCGGGTGGACAATAATTAATCTACAGCTAAAAGCCGGGACTGATTAGGGTCTAAGGCTGGCATCACCGACGTGGAACTGCGTTTGTTTAACAACACCACTTAATAATTAGTGTTTTATTTCAATCACTTCATGAATAAAATCATTTTTCGTTTTGTGGATACTAAGACATAGGTTTCCCGAAAAGATATCTGAATAAATATCAAGTGTTACTTGTACATCAATTGCTATAAATTTAGTGGAACTGTGAACAATGACTAAGTCTATTAACTTTGTCCTTTGCATATTTAACTACTTATACTAAATATTTCATTACAGAAATATGAGGCATTTTAATTCATCTAGCTCCCCTTTTTCTCCTGTGTAAGATCAAAGAGCCATGTAATAACCCTTCTAAACTTTTTGCATGCCCATAAATACGCGATTCAGAAGATTTTTAATTACGATAAAGTCAAGAAGAAACCAAAAGACCAAAAAGTGGCAATTTCTTCATAAATTATGAAGGTTATGTATTTGACAGTCGGTTTTGATAATTATATCTATGGTACAGTTACTACATAATCCATCATAATTCTTAAAAATTGTTAGAGTTAAAATAAAACAAAATGTTGGTAGGTAATACTTGTTTTAAAAATAAATTTAATTTACACTATTCATACTTTAATATCATACTGAGAAATACGCGAAAATATTTACTAATTGTAAGTATAATAATTATTCTATTCGGGAAAACTTCTTCGTAGTGAATATGCTTCTACACGTAAAGATTGAGGACTTTGGTTTGTCACGTGCCATCCTCCAAGAGGATACACCCTGCTGCTGAACACCACCTCACCTTCTCCACAGAACAGTTCCACCGAACTGGCATCTAGGAAAATCCTCCAAGACTTTGATTGAATGGGAGACCACTGCATCTGTCTTATGTCTCCTGAACCACGATCTAAAACCACTTTTTGATCATCTGGGTCCCATCTGATCCAAGCTTTTCCTCCACCATCGCTGCCTTCTAGAAGTAACTGGATTTTCTCATCAAGACTCCCCTCGACAAATAATTCAACAGCCTTCTCTAACTCCAACTTTTGATTGGGTTCCAAATTACTGACTGTAGCCGCTCCCTCTCTCAAACTCTTCTGAGCCTCTATTGGTTTCTGAACAATAATATTACCGACAATCTCAAGTTCTCTGACGAGCGTCATCGCCCCAGCCCAGCCGTCAACGTCCTCTGGATGCGGAACATCCCACATATTAAACCACGAAATTAAATACCTCTTTCCATTTTCCTCCGTCGTAGTCGCAGCGTAAAAATCATGCCCAAAATCAATTTCTTGAAACTCCATCTCAGGCACAAATTCAAATGTTTCGTAACTAAAATTACCAATGATGTAACCGGTCTGGTGAGTATTTTTAAACCTATCTCCTTGAGGTTCGAGGCCTTGCGGTGACATAAGAAGAACGAACTTGCCATTCAACTCAAAAAAGTCAGGACACTCCCACATGTAGCCCATCTCACCTTTAGATTCTCCTAGCACATTTAAAAACTCCCAATTTTTCATATCTTCGGATCTATACAAAAGGACTTGTCCCCTGTTATCTTCCGTTTTGCTGCCGATAATCACATACCAGTGGTCGCCATGTCTCCAAGCTTTTGGGTCACGAAAATCATTAGTAGCAGACGGGTTAGTGGCTAACACAGGGTTCCCCTCATATTTGTAGAAATTAATGCCGTCATCACTGAAAGCTAAATACTGCGTCTCATTGAAAAAAGGTTCCTCGTCAGTTAATACGTGTCCCGTGTACATTAACACCATAGTATCTCCATCGACGACAGCACTTCCGGAGAAACATTGTTCGTTGCCAGGGATCAAGGCCGTCGGGAGTTGTTTCCAAGTGACTAAGTCTTCACTCGACACGTGACCCCAGTGCATCGGACCCCACACGCTATCGTAAGGATAGAACTGATAAAAGAGATGGAACTCGCCTCTATAGTACGAAAATCCATTCGGGTCATTCATCCAACCGACTGGTGCCATGACGTGGTAATGAAGCCTCCATTTTGGGTTTATCTCTGCTTTCTTTTCCAAGATATACTTTTCCAAATCTGCCTTATCATCATCTTCTTGCCGCACTGATTTACAGTGTGCCAAAGACACAAATAGTAGAATCACGAGATACTTCAAACTAGTCATCGTTAGCGACTGGCGAAAAAATCGCTCGCGAACTTTATATAGCGCTACGGTAATCTCACGATTATGATTATCATCTAAGTATTCTGTTTAGCAATCACTTGAGTGGAGATACGAATATTCCCTGTAGATTTAGGAACAGTTGCCTTTACTCTGAATTCGTCCTGTCGTGTTGTCGGACGAGTAAACGAAAATGGACTGTTTCCGTCGCGTGGGCTTGCGTCTGAATGACCTGAATACACGCTTCGAGCTCAAATATATTAGTTGTGACCTAATAACATCCAGGAAAGATAACATAGCATGTAATCAACCTTTCATATTATGACATTTTAAGTTACAATAATATAATCGACATCGATAACGCAGACGTCATTTCGCCACTTCGTCACCAAAGGTTAAGTTAACAATTAAAATTAAAAACACTAATTTGAACATAATAATATCTTTGTTGTTTTAATTTTTTCAAGTAGGTAGCAAATCTAAATTTAGGAACGGATGAGGTTTAATGACGTCTGTCGCAATAATGTAAAACAATGTCGCTGTAGGCATCTACTCGGCTTTAAATGAAATGAATGCCAAAGAATCTTTTAACATTATTGTTTGTCTGCCAAACAATGACGAAAAATAAATCCTCCGTACTTCTGTCTCACACCGAACGGAAACCGATACAATATTAAAAACACTTTATTTAGATAGTAGCACGGACTAAAAAGAAGACGGACGTAATCCCAACAACAAATTCAGTGAAGCACCCATAGTAATACCAACTCTCTATTCGTACAAGTACACACACCCACGCATTGACATTTCACTGCTTCAATCGCGAATCAAAAATTACACACACATGTTAAGCGGGCGGCCATTGCTATGCTTCACTCCCGATTAGACGAGGTTACGTCCGTCTTTTTTTCAGGTCCGTGCTACTATCTAAATAAAGTATTTTTAATATCTTAAAATGCAGTGATGTTATAACATCTCTGGGGAACTCTCACTGGAATGCTTGACTTTGTGTGTGATTATTGACCCTGGACTAACCACTCTCTTCAAAAAATCTTAATCTGCTAATTATTAATGGTTGAAAGAACTTACTTGTAAGTGAATTTCAACCGGGATTTCAGCACACGAAAAACGAATGACGTTTTAGGGCTGGGTATGTACAGTGGTGATGTGATGGCAACAACACAAGAGTAAATATTATTGACAATTATTGTTGTTTTATTTTCATATACTCCAAATGTGTGACGATGCAGTGTCTCGAAGGACTACTACATAGTTATCTAAATCTCTTCGGATGCAACATCGAAGTATAATTACATCAAATATACGCAGTTAATACACATTATCATAGATAACAATCTAATAAATTACAAAGAATATACCGATTATTCAGCATACTATGATGGCCTCAATAAAAAAAACTAGCTCGCTTATCGCTCCTAGGCATTGGTACAACAACCTTGGCGGGTCAGGTAAAAAATTTATTGCAATAAAAGAATTCAATTAGGTACCTTCTTTTTAGGAATCTTTCATAATATTTCTTCTGATCCAATGTTCCATTACATAAAGCCTTAGCTTACAATTTGGAGTAGAATGTCGCAAATTAACAAAAAGATAAAACCAAAAAACTAACCAACCTAAATCACAATGAGCAAAACAATTTGTTTTTGTTATAAATTTTTGGTATTTAATAATAAAACGTCACATTGCTTGAATAAGAACCATATTGTAGACGTTATTGTGACAAAATAAATTAAATCCTTATAAAAACGTAACATTTAGGGCTTGTTTCACCATCTTCAAGTAGAGTCCTGAATAAGCTATTCGCCGGTTAAAGTGACGTTAAAGTGTCATTTTACATACACGAAATGTCAACTTAACCAACGAATAGCTTACTTCGGACTTACTTGAAGATTGTGAAATAAGCCCTAAATGTCAGGATTTAACGTTTTGGTTCAATAGGTATGTTGTCATAAGATGAAAGATGAAAGTGTTGAGTGTACAAATGACTACTAATTTTAATCATGACAAAGAAACAATGGTTATCAAAATGGGGCTTTCAGACAACCTTATGTAGTCACCGGGGCGATTTCCACTTGGATCCATTAGAAGGATCCATCAATGGATCCTTTTCTACTTTTTTTTCACTTTAATCCAGGTAGGTACTTAACAAAAAGCGAAAAAGATGGAAAGGTATTCAATGTCTACTGATGTCTACAAGCGACAAGCGACAAGTGACAGGCGACAGGCGACAGGCGACAGTGTCCAGTGTCCAGTGTCCAGTGTCCACTTACCACCAGGTAGTTTATTTGCTCGTTCGACGGCTATATTCCATTTTTTCTTTAATTCTTGACAAAAAATAACCATTTCCAAAATTAGGGATAACTCAAAAACTACTCGTCAGATCTCGCTAAAATTTAATTGGGAGCATATGAAAAGCACAAGCTTTCGATTAAACAAAGAATCATCAAAATCAATTGACCCAGTCGAAAGTTCTGAGGTGACAAACATAAAAAAATAAAAACTACAGTCGAATTGAGAACCTCCTCCTTTTTGAAGTCGGTTAAAAACTGTTTAATATTCGTTCCGAACTGGATTCTTGGTTCCTTGCAGTCCAGTGGACTTGGAAATCGCCAGCCACTAGTGTAAGTTTTACAAAAATTTTACCACGCATAAAAAAACAAGAACGTTAGCAACTTACCTTTGAATAATAGTGGAAACACATTATCACTGCGATTATGGGTAAAATGAGGTCATTATGTATGATTTATCCGAGACCATTACGTGCAATGATTACATCTGGTTGTGACTCTGCATCGTCGAGTAATGACTGCGAATAAATAATAATAATAATGATAATAATAATAGTAAGGCATTGGTGCTGCCTTTGGTGTTACTGATGGGCATGGGCGACCGTGCCCACTTACTGTGATCTTGACCAATGATATTTAAAAAATAAAGATACGTTATACCCTTACAAATCAACCAAAAAATCTGTTCCGAAAAGAAGGCAATTTAAACGCTGTATGTCAAATGTCAAGCACTTCTGACAACAACACAAGCGTGCGTATCGTCTTGTATTGACAGAGCGACTACGAGCAGAACGGTCAATTGCCTGTTCTAACGCTCCTCATCTTCGGCGCGCTAGTGATATATTTAACTTTTTTATTATTATTATCATTGATCTTGACTTGATCTTTACATCTACCGCGTAGTAACCAGGGGCGTAGCTACCGCCGTATTAGCCGTATCAATTATACGGGGCCCCCAACGTATAGGGGCCCCCAATAACACTTCCAAAAAAAAGCTCGCCAGCGGCCTGCAACCGCTACAGTTGGCACTCCTTTTATACTTGACAGCTGACATTGAGGAGGCCCCACAACAAATATTGATATGGGGCCTCCTTAGGGCTACCTACGCCACTGGTAGTAACTATGAAGATTTGATATTTTAGCTGACTTCAAAATAGAGGAGGCCCTAAATTTGGTTGTATTTTACAATTTACACGCAGTCTTGGTGACAACTTCCCATTATGTTGTTCGTCTGTTCGATTATTAGGTACGTATCATCAACGGCGAAATCTGCTGGTTTTTCTAATGTGAGTGTAAATGGCTAGAGGTGAGAGGGGTGAGTGGCAGAGGAGGGGAAGGGAGGGGGTGAGGGAGGGAGGGGGAGGGGCAGGGGAGAGGAAGGGGAGAAGCAGGGGTGAGGGGGAGGGGAGGGATAGGGGAAGGGCGAGGGAGTGGGGAAGGGGCAGGGAGAGGGAGGGAGGGGAGGGGAAGAGGGAGGGGGAGGGGAGGGGGAGGGGTGGGGTAGGGGGAGGGGGAAGGGCAGCGGTGAGGGAGGGGAGAGGAATTTAATTAATTTTTATTGTTTTTTTTTTTCAGTACAATAATTTAAATTCGTTAATTTAGAAGAAATTTTAATAAAATTTATTATTTCATTATTATAATGTAATCAAAGCTATCTACAATTTCAAAAGGTAAACTTACATACATGAAGGGGAAGTTATGTGGAAGTGATTTTTTACTTTCCCAATAGATGGCGTTAGTTGTACAATAAAAATCGAATTTCTGAAAATTGCTTTTTTAAAAAGTGGACAAAATAATATTTTTATGATCATGAACATATCTAGACATGAATATAAATTACTATGTCAAAACTCAAACCTGTAAGTGTAATAGTTTCTCAATAAAAAGGATAACGAAATGCATAGATTGTCGACTATTATTTAGGGCTCGCTTCGCTCGCCCCAATAAATAAACGCTAAGACACTCACACCCCCGCAGTAGGTTATTACCTGTGTCGCGGGTGGCATGGACGACACATATAACACATCACAATGACACCCATGACCGGAGCACAAATATTTGTCTGTCACATAAATATCTGCCCCGGCCGGGAATCGAACCCGGGACCCCTCGCTTCGCAGGCAGGCTCGCTAACAACTAGGCTACAGGGTCGTCATTTTGTGAACTTGATTCTTAGAAAGGCGCTTCGCGTCGGTGTCCCGATTCACATACAATACTGTGTTCACTTACAATACAAAGCCATTCAATGCCATTATATACCTACGTAATGAAAATCACGTGTTTTTGTTAACAGACAAAACAGAAATAATAAAAAACATCGGTTGACTAACGAGGACAAAAGTGGGTTTTTAGGTTTTCTACTAGGCCATTATTTTACAGACCATAGCTAGGAGTGAGACATTTCCTGAATTTAAGCATTACAGATTTTTTTGCTCGGTTGTTATCTTGGATGGTTTTTTCAAGTAATCTCAGATAGGTGACATTATCATAATCGTGGTGCAATTCATAAGTCTCTCACAGAGATGTATCTAATCTGTTATCTCGTGAGTGCCCCCAGCATTACTGCCCGGTTATATAATTCATTGTTCTAGTAAATTTGTTTATCGTTTTATCAACTGTCATCGTCTCTGTTATTATAACATGACGCATGCAAGCATTTCATTTTATTTTTTTTATCAAAAGGAAACTTCAAAATATACCTTCAGAACAGAAACATTGTAAGAATTATTTTATAGATACATAATTATTTGTATAACATTAGTGTAATACATTAATACTATAATAATATGTTACCAAGTGGATAGCAGTTAATTTTCCAAAATAAGTCAACATTTCATTAAAATCTACCTGTAGGTAACTAGGTACCCGCGACTTCGTTCGAGTGGGAGCATTTCTCACGTAAATCCCAATCCCCTGGGAACCCTTATCACCTATTTCACACATTCAATTTTCGACTGTATTTTTTATGTTTGTTACCGCAGAACTTTCGACTGGGCGAACCGATATTGATGATTCTTTGTTTAATCGAAAGCTGGTGCTTGTCATGTGGTCCCACTTAAATTTGATCTAGATCTGACCAGTAGTTTTTGAGTTATTTTGAAGTCGGTTATTTTTTTTTTTTGGTAACATCAGGTAGCTTGTCTAGTCGTTCATTCAATCGTTCATTCAATACTGGCATATAAAATATTCGCATAAAAAAATCTAATATATCGTCGTTGCGTCAAAAATCTGCTTTTTGAGGGAATCGATAAAAATCGATAAAATTTTATTTAGTAAGCACTTAGGTGATATTGAATTTGGTGAATAAATTACCATGGAAACGTAGTACACAAATGAGAGTTTTTGAATTCGATACTGCTTCAAAATGTAGAATCATTTGAGGTAAAAAAGTGATTTTGCCAAAAGTGGCACATAACACAAGAGGTTTTGAAGTCGCAACGACGATATAAAAATCTCGTGTCACGGTGTTTGTAGTCGCACTCCTCCGAAACGGCTCGATCGATTCTTATGAAATTTTTTGTGTATAGCTATTGGGTAGATGTGAGAATAAGTCGTAAAGTATATTTCATACCGCCAGGGATTAGGGTGTCCCTATCCAGAAAGTTTTTGGCAGAACAACGTTTTGCTGAGTCAACTAGTTTTTTATAATAGTCAAAGTGCATCAGCCCGACCGTCAACCGAGTAAGAAGCATCCGGGCTAAGTGCTCTTTTATAATCTTTATACGAGCACATAACTCGGTATAACTATCATTTAGTTTTAGCCGCATCATGACACAGCTTTACTTATCGCTTGACTGCTGATAAAAGATAGCTATCTTATTGTAGTAGGTAGGTATCGCGGCGTTTTTGTGTGTATACAATGTACAGTGTGGTAAATTGATCCATATGTAAGTTTACTTACACTAAATAAACAAAAATATTACTTGCATTGAAGTATAATGTCATAGAACAGACATCGAACAAAATGTGTGTCCCTCCGGGAGGTTCTATTTTCAAAATTGAGCCCCCGTTCTCCTTTCAAAATCGAACGAATCCATTGAAAATTGAAGCCGGTCGGCGCCAATTCATTGGGACATACATTGTGTACGCGGTGTCGGTTCTATATGCTAGTAATACTTCAATGGTTACTTGAGAGTTATTAGAACCGACCATAAACGTATCTAAAAACTCTACTGCATTTACACTTTCCTTTAGTTTCCGATCAACTGTCACTCAATCTACTTCGACTTTTATCTCCAATTTCGCCAAAGTCAAAATCATTCATTCTTATCCGTATCACTGATACACTTATCCACGATCTTTTTTTAATCTAAATACTACAATTTCGGAAAGATGCTTTGTCATAGAGAAGAAATGGCGAAAGAAACGCCACTACTCCTAACTAGTTAGTTTATGTTTTTAATTTTCCTTTTACTATGTCAGGCTGTGAAAATCCTCAATGGATTGTAGAAAATTATCTTGCCTTTTTCTTCCACTCTACTCACTCCACTCACTCACTCCAGTTTTCCACATTCATGCACGAAATGGGTGCCAGATATTCATAGCGTAACAAAACCCAAGCATTTTTTTAAATCGTCTATTTTATTAAGCATAAACCGGAATTTCACTACCTTGAAACATATCTAAAAGCTATGTTTATGGCAGGTGGACCCCTGGTAATCACAAGATAATTGAGACAGAAGGAAAATGTTAAGATATATCAGAAGATTACCTCAATCCTGAAATTTATTTGCTTGCAGTTGGCAGCCCTAGTTACCACAATATACGATTTTCAACCGCATCACGTGCCGAACCCTCACGTGCCACTGCCACTGAAATTGACAAGTGGTCACGTTCAGCGACAATGAAATTAGAAGATAAATTAGGTGTGAGACGGGAGTCGGGACACAGGATTATCATTGAGAGGATGTTTACCTGGTTACCTGTGTTCTCAACCTCGTATGAGTTCCTCGAATGCCACCACACATATAGATAGACATGCCACATACCAAAGTCTCAGAACACAGAACAAACTCTGTATTCTGAGATCAAAGTTTAACAATTTTGAAATCTACATTATCAAAGAAATAACCGACTTAACGATAACTTGAAAAAGGACATAATTATTATTTTGATTATAATCGTTATGTTTACCTAAAATATTTGAGGACTTCCTTCAATTAAACATGGATTATAATAATGAGGGCTAAATTTTGATAAATATGGGACCAATTTGGAAGTAGAAGTACCTACTTTCTTTCTCTTTCTTTTTCTTCTTTCTTAGCCGGCAACGCATCAGTAATGCCTTTCGTGTTGCTGATGTTCATGGGCGACGATAGCACATGACAGAAAAAAAAGATATATCCTTCCAGATATAAAATAATTTTCCAAATCAGTTAATAAACAAGATAAGTGGTATAATTAAAAATGGCTAGCATATATTTTTTTATCATTTCTTTTATTGATCATACTCTTCATTCTTCTAAAGATCTAATTCTGAAGTCCACGCAGACGAAGTCGCGGGTAGAAGCTAGTCAGTTAATAAATGAAGAAGTTCTGAGGTAATAAATAACACAGAAGATATAAAATACATCCGAACTAAGACGTTCTCCGTTTTTAAAGTCGGTTAAAAAAACCATAATTTACCTCAAACACCATACAGCACGCCGCAGCATTTCCATCCATCCATAACTTTTCCGAGCTCTTATAAGTATTATGAGAGATTAAATTCAAATATTAAAATCTTTGTAAACGGTTGATACGTGGCTTGAAATACTTTATACGTATCATCCTAAATCTTTCGTGATTATCATTCATAGTGAATGCTACACGAAGTGGTTTAGCTCCATTATTCAGAAGTATTTAGAACTTTTCTCATTTCATAACACATCACAAGCTCGTTATAGTTCTAGTCTAGTGAACCAGTTAAAGCGAAATGATGGCCGTAGCTAAACTATATCAATAACCAAAAGCCTGATATTTATGTGACAGATGATAGAATATCGGATAATTTTTTTTGTTGTCTCCTATTGCATGTTTATGCCAACCCCAAAACTGAATTCTAGTGCTTAATAAATTCACTTCTTACCATCTTCTAAACGAATGTCACCGATAAATTAAGGCGACTTTAACATGGTTATTACAGGTATTGCAGCTTTAAACGTTTGATACCTACTAGGATTATAGGTACCACAAGGAGTTTTTATACCAAAATATTAATAAACAAAAATGGAATATGTAATACCTACATTCAGCGTCTCATAAGTGTTTGCCCTATCTGAAAACCGAACCTGGGACCTGTTATTGGTCAAGCAGTCTCAACTAAAACAATCACTAGATGGTTCAAATGGCTGATCCATGGCATCCAATAAAGTCATTGATAGCTTATCTTTCAGTGTACAGTTATTTCAAAGTAATTTTTCTTAAAGTATGAAATATGGTCCAAACTAGTTTTACGAGCTCGTTTGTCGGCTGTTAGCTTAAGAATAATGGTTCAGACTGAGCTGAATTTGAACTGAAGTATTTTAAACTGGCGACTACGAGCCTTAATATCACTCATATCGTAAGAAATATTTTTAAGGAAATAGCCGACCAACGGGTTAAGTATGAGGACGTACATACTTAATGAAAATGTAATAGCATGGAACGTTTCATAAAATCGTTTGTGATAATCGAACATTTTTAAAAATCATTTTGTTTTTGATATTTATTTCCAAGTTCCAACTACTGGGTACCCGGCGAGTAGGTACCTACTAGGTACTACGCTAAAAAAATTGTATGGGAAAAGTCGAAAATCGAGTTCACGGATGGACCGAATTTGCATAATGCATTGTTTTAGTGGTCTCAAACCATCTTCGCATTAGGTATTGCCTTTCAAACCAAAACCATTTTGAGGTAGGGGAATGTGGCGGGAAACCGGACAGGGGGTGAAAACAGATAGTTGCTATTTTACTAGTAGGCATATAGCTATCTCGTTCTAAATAGTCAAACGTTATTTGGGAACACTCGGGCAGTTCGCTTGCAAAAGGCGGACAGGATAGAATTTCATCACGTGCTTGTACTCCATTACTAAATTACTCCACAAAATAGAAAAAAATTGGTAAGTTATCTAATATTTTGTAATTTTTGACATATTCTCGTTTGTTTTGGCCATGTACAATCATCATGTAACATTCTTTTCATAATATCTTGGTTATTTAAGTTAAAAAAACAGCAATAATTGTTGCTGTGAGTCTAAGAATAAAAATTTTGCAAGTAGTATTTTAAAAGTGGCACCTGTGGGGTACGACCGGACGGGGTGATATCGGGTATCCGGTGTCACCCCCAATCATTGAATAGGTTATGTCTGTTTATTTACCTAAAATCTTAAACTTTTACTTTATTTATTTTTTCATAAGTATGTTTACAGGACCTCAGTATCACTTGAGTTGAAGAGAGACGTAGGCTCCCTATGCGTATTCTACAGTCTGTACAACGGGGAATGTTCTGAAGAACTGTTCGGTTTAATACCTGCGATTGATTTCCGTCACCACGCATCACGATGTAGCAGGTTCCATCAACATCACCTTAATACTTGGCTTTCGTCCACAGTCCGCTTTTCATGTAATTTCCAACTACGCACGTGTAAACTGTGGAACGAACTTCCTGCATCGGTGTTCCCACTAAGCTTTGACATGGAGTCCTTCAAGAAGCAGGTCTATTGTTATTCTTCGAGGCCGGCAACGCATTGGTGACGCCCCCGGTATTACTAATGTCCATGAGCGGCTGTGATCACTTACCATCAGGTAACCCGTCAGCTCGTTTGCTTGCTTAAGGCATAAAAAAAATATCCGTATTCACCCCGTTGACTAAAAACGCGTATCCGGTTTTACCCATAGGTATGGGGTGAATCCGGATTTATGTTTTTTTATTAAAATAAATTTCTACTTCTTTTTCTCTTTATTGATTTCGGATATTTTTTGCCAAAGTAATGTCTTACTTACATATGTTCTTTGAGAAGTGTTGTTGATTTTTTAAATATATAACATTTTAACGAATTTATAGTGTTTTTTTCTTAACTATCCGGTGTCACCCCACTCTCCCCTATATCGGTTGGATGGTTTCAGAGTCTATAAAGGACATCCGTACAAAAAAATTTTGTTTTATTGTGTGTATAGTAGATAACGATATATTGTTCCGAGAACTCTCCTGATTCCGCTTCATTGCCTGTGCTGTCACAATCAATATCAATTGAAGGACAAGGCCAATCGTTATCGTTTATTCATTACATCTCTTTTATAATTCTGCTTCTGTATATTACAAAATTACAGGTTTTATTTATATTTCTTTGTCAATTTTCCACAGCGTTACATGACGCTAGATGACAGCATATCTTCTTTTTACTCGTTGCTGCATTAGCGGGATTTGGAGAAGATTCGAGTGCGGTTAAACAGTTTGTAACTTCGCCACAAATTGTCTCTTTATTTTGTCTTTGTATTTACGCTAGTGTAGGTAAATTCACAGATCAACAGACAATTAAAAATTAAAAAGAAAAAAAATGTTGAAACACTAGTCATCCACTGGTTCCTCTTTAGTTTTGTTTGTAAGTATTTTAAATGACACAGTCAAACGCCCCAACTCAGAGTCACTAACGGATACTTAAATTGCTCCTTAGCAAAGATTCAGATAGCAAAGAGTTGGGGCGTAAGTTAATGATTAAAAACATGACCCATGGCTAAAAGCTAGGTTTCAACCACGTTTCGCGGTATCCAAAGTTATGATTATAATTACCAAAGAGTCAGAACATCAATGTTACAGAATGAATAAGTTATGTAACCTGACGATACAGGCTTTGCAACAAAATTAAGATTTAGAAGTGTGTTGTAGCGGCATCTCACCGGGCGACTGCGGGCAGCGCTTCGCCCATAATTACAAACTAAGTACCAGGGTCGCTTTAGTGCGGTCAATTGGTTTTGTAAGCCAGCGCAACGGATTGAGCGCCCTAAAATAGGATTCTCTTATCGCACAATGGCTCCCGTATTTTTCACACAATCGTTCGGCACTCGTCTCCTCTGGATGCAGTTTACTATTGTCTAGTAGGTAAGTAGGTATAGATTTCAAAGATTTCAAAGATTTATTTATTGAACATAAAACATATAGTATAGTACGAATCCTGCATCAGGGCCTGATTAACCATTAGGCTAATTAGGCTGCAGCCTAGGGCGCGAGGATCGGGGGGGCGCGATAAAATCGTGTCTTCACATGCACTAATCTAGCATCACTGCATCTACCCTACACAGGCTACACATTTCAACTAGACCGAGACAGTCTAGTTCCTAGAGACGAGTCCCTGATTTTAACAATAAATTTTAAAATTTTAAAAAGCGCGCATAAAACAAATACTGACTTGTTACTCGAATCGATCGGTGGTCGAGCGAGTGGGTGAGCTGGCAACGGAGTGCCACTTGCCAGGCACTCAGTGCCTAGTGCGCGTTTTGATTAATCCGCCTCGCAATAATGTTCGGTTTATATGTACTAAGTAGTTAACTAAATTTTAAGTAAATTAATACGTGTAAAGTTGTAAACGGACAATTTAGTAGTTAAAATTTAGAAATCAAGTAGACAAGTAATTTAGATTTTTTTCTATTTTCTGTTAAGTAGATTTTTATCACTTAACACGTTTGGACCATTGAACTATTATTACTAGCGTATAGAATAGACACCGCGAACATCGGGTTCGGGGGTGTGCATTGCACTTATCATCGGTAAGAAAACAAAATATTAACTTAAATCAACTAAAACGAATTTAATTAAATTATTGTGCAATGTTCCCACCATTTTTTAATTAAAAAATCATAAGGAGCCTTTGAACTTGGCAAGCCACTAGCGTGTTAATGGACTAAACATTCAGCGTACTTAGCCTGGGTGGATGCTCGAAGCCGCAAAGCTCCGGACGTCAGCGCTAAGAAGAAAGCTTTTAATCAAGCCGCCAAGTCATACAAAAAGGCATTACAGAAGGCAAATTCCGTCCGCATTACTAACATCGGCGAAAAACTCTGTACCCAACCGTCCGGTAGTAGAGTTTTTTGGTCTCTCGCCAAAGCGGTCGAGAATAATTTCTGTCGGCCTACACTGCCTCCGCTGCTAAAACCGGATGGTTCCCTGGCTCATACGGCTATGGAGAAAGCGAACTTATTCGCATTTCTTTTTGCTGAGAATTCGCGTCTGGATGTCAGCAATAACGTACCACCTCAGTTGACTCATTGCGGTATCTCTATGCCAGAGATCCGTATTACAAACAAAGAAGTCCTTAAAACCTTGCGGTGTCTGGACGTGAATAAAGCCAGCGGACCGGATGGTATTCCAGCGATAGTGATCAAGAAATGTGCACCCGAGTTGTCTCCTGTATTGACACGTCTGTTCCGCCTCTCAATTGAGACTGGATCAGTGCCTAAATCCTGGAAGCTTGCCAACGTGCAGCCCGTGCCCAAGAAAGGTAGCCGTGCTGACCCCGCCAACTATCGGCCTATCTCAATTACCTCCATAATCTGCAAGATTATGGAACGTATATTGAATAGGCGCCTCATGGCATACCTTGAACAGAATGATCTCCTTAGCGATCGGCAGTACGGGTTCCGCCGAAACCGATCAACAGGAGATCTTCTAGCGTATGCCACACATATATGGGGCGAGGCCCTCGAGAAAAATGGGGAGGCACTTGCTGTCTCCCTTGACGTCTCGAAGGCCTTTGATAAGGTCTGGCACGCTAGCCTTCTAAGCAAGCTTCCAACTTACGGCATATCCCCTGGCCTTATTGACTGGGTAAAAGACTTCCTGAGCGACCGGTCTTTCCGCGTTGTAGTCGATGGTTGTTCATCGGAGACGATGACTACAAATGCTGGAGTTCCTCAGGGGTCCGTTCTCTCCGCCACTCTATTTCTGCTACATATAAATGATCTGCTTATGCCCGGTATCTATGGGTACGCAGACGATAGCACAGTGGTAGAGAGATACGTACCAAGTTCCAGGGCCAGTCGGGACGAAATTCAGTCTGAAAGAGAGGCCATGGTGGCTCGTGTGAATCTCACACTTCGGGCTGTGTCCGAATGGGGCGAAGCCAATCTTGTGAGATTCAACGCCACTAAAACGCAGACGTGTCTATTTACCGCCAAGAAGAGCCCGTTCACCTTGGCTCCTACTTTTCGGGATGTGTCCTTGGATTATACCGACTGCCTTCAGTTATTAGGAGTAGAGATATCCTCGAAACTCAACTTTGGGCGGTTCATCGAGACCAAGGCTAAGGCTGCTGCAAGGAAACTTGGTGTCCTTGCAAAGGTACAACGGTACTTCACACCTAGGCAACTCTTAACCTTGTACAAAGCTCAGGTTCGGCCGTGTGTGGAGTACTGTTCGCACATTTGGGCAGGCGCAGCCAAATGTCACCTTTCTGCTTTGGACTCGATGGAGAGACGTGCGAAGAGGCTCATTGGTGACCCAGTTTTGGTTGAGACCAATCTTCAAAGCCTCGAGCACAGGCGCAGAGTAGCCAGTCTCTCGGTTTTCTACAGGGCACATTTCGGAGAGTGTGCGCAGGAATTGTTTGAGATAATTCCCCCATCTCCGTTTCTCCATCGAACGACACGACGCACGGCGGGTATCCATCCTTTTGTCGTGAACATCCCGCCGGTACGAACGACGCGGTTTGCCTCGTCATTCGTTATACGCACCGCGAAGGACTGGAATAACTTGCCTGCGTCGGCGTTCCCGCCAGTCTATGACGTGGATGTTTTCAAGAAAAGAGTGAATAGGCTTTTACTAAGTTAATGTGCTCACCATCTTGGACCACATCTCCACTTACCATCAGGTGGGATTGTGGTCAAGCATTAACTTATTAGTGTAAAAAAAAATAAAAAATAAAAAATAAGCTTGCTTACGCGCTGTCCTACGTGGGCGAATCAACGCGAACGCGAAGCGACGCGGCGCGAAGCGAAAATAACAAACAGTCGAGATGTATTGAAGTGTCCTACGTGACCAAAAGCACGTAGAGGAAGTTGCGGTGTCCTACGAGGGAACACGGTGTTAGGCTTGCCGTCTTGGTTCGGCAAGTGTCATATACAAAGTTACTCTATGGCAAGTGTGCAAACGAGGCTTCTAGTTTGAAAAGAGAACAGAGGGCAAGCCGGCGGTGGAACACACATTTTGTTTGAGATGTCTTTTCTATATACAGGGTGGATTTTTGAGACGGGTCAGTAAGGGCAGGTACCTTAACCATTATAGTTATAGGAAAACGTTCCTACGAGACTATCCATAAGTTTTTAAGATATTCTGAACTGCATTCACAGATTTTTGAGAAAATGTACGGTCAGCGAAAAAAGTACTAAAATCCAAAAAAAAATAATATGCGTATCGATCCTACTTCGTATGGGAATCAAAATACTCTATGGGACCATTTAAGGTATGAGCACTAGAAATGTCAGAAAACGCTAAAAACATTTTCCATACATTTTGTACTGAAAAACGATAAATCAACTCCTAATATTCTTTATTGCCAAACAATCCTGACAAGTGTCTTGTCAGAGCGACAGTGATAGATTTATTCTATCCCTGTCGCTCTTCCGCATATTAATTGGCATGACAAGAGAAATAGCAATAATAACTTAATGTGCATGATCGTAATATAGATATCCCTGTTGTGCCTATGCAAAATACCGAAGAGTAAATAAGACAGCCACATTCTATGATTGTACAGTATCACTGATGTCGCACCCTCGAACACTTCTGGTCGCCTAGTACTCGCTTTAATTAATAAACGACGACAAAAAGTGTCGTTACAACTTTTCATCTTAATTTTTTCCGTCTAGCCCCCTTTCGCAAAGCGCGATAAGGAACTTCGTTCTAATAATCTTCACTTATACACGCGTTTCTGTGACATCGTGTCCTACGTGGGCGATTCAACGCGAATGCGATCGCGAAGCGATCCAATGCGAATTTAGTGCGACGCGGAGCGAAGCGGCGCCTTTGTCCTACGCAGCTACGTGCACGCGAATTGTCACTTCACCGCCAGTCGCCACTGACATACGCCGAGCCGCTGAAGTTCGCGCGAAAATATCAAACCAACTGATCGCGTTCGCTTCAAGCCGCGCCGTACCGAAACGCCCTCTACGTGCTTTTGGTCACGTAGGACACTTCAATACATCTCGACTGTTTGTTATTTTCGCTTCGCGCCGCGTCGCTTCACGTTGGCGTTGATTCGCCCATGTAGGACAGCGCGTAGGACAGCGCGTGAGGCGAATTAAACAAAACTCGCACTAGGCACTCAGCGCAGCTTGCCGCGCGCAATGAAACACATCAACGATGTGCGGGGACACCCCGGTGTGGTTAATAGTTAGTAGGTATATTTTGCCTCGCTTCATTCATTTGTCTTATCTCTTTTGAAATCGTCGTTCGTCCGTCATATGAATCACGCACTCGCGAATATTGTGATTGATATTTATTGTCCTTTCCTTACACCGTGTCCTACGTGGGCGACTCAACCCGAACGCGATCGCGAAGCGATCCGATACGAATTCAGTGCGATGCGGAGCGAAGCAGCGACTCTGTCCTACGTGCGCGCGAATTGTCACTTCACCGCCACTGACATACGCCGCGCCGCTGAAGTTCGCGCGAAAATATCAAACCAACTGATCGCGTTCGCTTCAAATCGCGCCGCACCGCAACGCCCCCTACGTGCTTTTGGTCACGTAGGACACTTCAATACATCTCGAGTGTTTGTTATTTTTGCTTCGCGCCGTGTCGCTTCGCGTTCGCGTTGATTCGCCCACGTAGGACAGCACGTTAGTGTGTCCGTGTTTTTTTAATGAGGTACTTTGCCTTTATGTACGATCAGCTTAAAAAATGGTTTGCCACCCTAAGGTTGAATGTCATGCAGATTAAAGGACAACGTTAGTTTCGCTTGCAGATCGATCTGAAAACTTTTATGAACCATCTTAAAATTTTCACACTACTACTCTACTCACTACTTTTTTGGCGGGGGCGCGTCCTCTCTCTCTTGATCAGTCGCTGTCCTGCATGCACTCCTAATTTAAACGTTGTGTTAGGAATATTCAAATTTAAATTCAAAATAATTTATTCATACAGGTATCACTGATACACTTACGCACGTCATTTTTTAATCACCAGTATTTTGGAAAGGAGAAGAAAAGCCGTAAAGAAACTCCTCAGCACATCTTTTAAAAATAAAAATACATTGGTATATTTATTACAAAAAAAATATCACTAACTAGAACGAAACTGGTTGCAGAGCTGGTCATTTCCGTGCGTCTTTGTCATTTAAGTACTTACTCATCTACAGTATAGTAACCTTTGCCTAAAAGTTGAGATTTTACATGTTTCTTAAACAATTCCACTGGCAAGTCACGTATTAACTTTGGGATTTATTATAGGATACACCAAACCCCATAAAAGCTCGCTAAATTAATAAATTTATTATAACTTGCTTCGGGGATGAAGTTGCGGTAACCCGCGTTCCTCCTGCACAGCTGAGAGTTCGGAAGTCTGCCAATTCAAGGGCGGATTTCCGCATAGGCCAGCATAGTGGACACATAAAATAGGCGGGTACCTACTTTATAGTTGACGAGTAACCGCCCTCACTTTGCTTCGGTTTTCTTATTTTTTTTACACCTTGGGTTACATTATTGGAGTAATTTTGAGGATCCCTAATTTTTTTGAAAATATATATAGCCTATGTCACCCGAGGATAGTGTAGCTTCCCAACAGTGAAAAAATTTTTCAAATCAGTTCAGTAATTTCGGAACCTATTCAATGCAAACAAACAAATCTTTCCTGTTTATAATATTAGTAGGTATAGATTACGGCGTGGACCCCGCACATTGTAAAGAAGATCCAAGCCCAGCGGCCGGATAAGAATGGATACCGCTTGATTATATTATTTGTTCTTCAGACAATATCAGCCTCTAGTTTAAGCCAGTTAATTTATTAACACAGCCAATTAACGTTGTAATAACTGCGGATTAGCCCGGCCGGCTCGCGCCCGGGACTCCTGGAGGGCTTAAACTTGATAAACTTCAATCTAAAATTATTGTGGCTCGTTGGTATTCGTATCTGTTTTGTTTTACTTTTGTTCTTGTTGGTTTCGCTAAATACAAAGTGATAATCATTACATCGTCAAGTGTAGCGAGCTGTAGTACCCATGATTGATCATGGTAATGATAATTAATTATACATTGGACATTTTTAACCAGACTACAGAGTTTTCATGAAAATTTTCCTTATTACCTGTGTATTTTCAAGGTTTAGGAGTGCCGTGTAATATTCATTTCGGTTATGGAAAATATTGACAATAAACAGCCGTTTATACACAAGTGTTTTATAAATTAACAGACATATTTCAATGTCGTTAAATAAAGGTAGGTATATCAAGAAATACCTAGATCACCACATTATTTATTAATGTTATCAAGATATAATAGGTACTTACTCAAAGATAAATAAAATCAATAACAAAATACTCGAAATATACTTACAGTTAAATAACTTCATTAATCATCACAAGAGATTGTGTTAAGTGTCCCACCAGCACCACCCACGTCTGGGGCTCTGGACCCGTGGAAAAGTATATTAGTAAGCATATTAGTAAGCTAACTACCCTCTTTCCACGGGCCTTACTTATAAGGTTCAATAAAATAACAATAAAAATAGTTCAATAAAAATAGTCCAATTAGAAAAAAATACCCTTTGACCTGATTTACAACAAATTCCTCTCAATACTCTTCAAGCAACAAATGTGGGGTTGGTACAAAATGTTCTTGTTTGACTTGGCGATGATGGCTCCCTGTCGCGAAATCCGACCGGAGTTGACGAAGGCACGACTTTATAAAGCATAATAAATACGATTGTAAAATACAGAAATCGCACCGGGAATTATGATATTTACTCCATCACGCTTTGTGAGTTACAAGTTGCTTTAGGACAATAACTTTTATGACAGTTAATTAGTACAGTTATTTGCCTGAAGAATTGAGATGGGGTGCCCAATTTAATTTAAGTGGAAATATATAGGAAACATTTCATATTAAATAAATATAAATTAACGTTTCCACCAACAAATGCTTATTTCCACTTACAGGTTAATATTTATATGGAACACGTTCATTTTTAAAGTGAACTACTTCTACAAAGTTATTCATGCCAAGGATTACAGCATTTAAGTAGCATACTAAAATAATAAACATATCCGCTTGCAACGACCTTTAGCACTAAATTAGCGTATGCAGTTGAATGAACATTGCTCTGAAGCAATCAGAATTACTTCGCCAATATACGTCGGTTGAACTGAATCATTTTTATTGTCCAATATTATTCCAAATCGTTCATAGCTGGACAATTTTGAGCAACTATGAATGATCGGGCATAGTTGGGGTACCTATTAGGCAACGATGAAAACTCTATCAGAACATCTATCTATTATATGTATAAGTCATTTGTGAAAAGTCATCTCTCATCAAAGTTTCATCAAAAAGTCCTAACGGGACTTCATTGGGTTTTCGCATCAGCATTTTCCGAACTTGTCCAATCTCACTACGACCAACTAATTACTATCTACAGTAAAATTTAATTGAAACCTCTGCTCATTCAGAAACTTTATTTTCGCTGTCGGTTCTGGGTAATTCTAATTTTTTCGTGAAAGAAGATTTCAACAAAGTTTCAGGAACAAAGTGATCAGCGAGTGACTACAAAGTTGAAACCAAAGTTTAGGGCACTGACGTCCAACATTTCATTCAACAGTCTAGTACCGAGTAAATTAACTTACTAAGGTTGTTAAAGTCGGCAAGCAACTCATCAGCATTTGATGTTTCTGATGTCCCGTAGTGACTGTAAGCTTTGGCCAGTAGATACGTATGTGGCGCAAGGATCCAGTGCTCAACAACGGTCCCTACACCGGGAAATCCTTGTTCTTCCGAGTTCAAGCCCGGGTAAAAGATAAGATAAGATTACCCTTGAGATCCGCGGAACCCTCAAATGCATGGAGAGCGCGGCAGCAGCGATAGGAAAACATCGGTACAATTTACGTGAAGTTAAAGCGTCAAGCAAAAATCGCTGAAAGACAATTATTATCACTACCCTGTCGAAGGGTTGGGCCGCCGGGAGCTTACTTGCATTTCCTACAATACCACCTAATAGTAAGTGGCGATGTAGTTTTAGATGGTAAAAACTGTTATTAATTTTTGTCAGGCGCTCCATGATAAATAGGTAACGTGAGGATGATTTTTTTATTCGTCGCGTACCCTTAAATTGTGATTGGTGGGGTATCCTTGAAAAGGCCAGACATGACGAAACTATAAGGGTTCCAATTTTACTTCGGACGCCTAAAAATGATGTATACCTATTGCATTATTGATTAACTTAAATACTCAGTTAAATAATTATTTTATTGTAACGTCGTAGCATTTTTAAATATTTTTTATCATTATAAATGATAACATAAGTATCGGGCCCGAGCTTGCCTACGTTGAATAAAAAAATTATACAAAAGTATTTTGGGTCTACCTACACACAAGACACAACACATAATAGTACCATTACTTTTATCTTTTATTTATTTTTATTAATAATTGAGCAGAGTTTTACCATTTTCCGTCATGGAAATAAGATACCCATGCGTTGCTGGCCTAGTATCAAGACCCTTAGCTATTTACTTATACATACTCTCATACATTGTAACCACGTAAACTACCACAGTTGTTTCTACAAGAAGGACGATAATCAGTTCAATCAATTTTATTAAATTCATTATTTATAGTATCAAAGAGGGCCCTATATAAGTTATCGGGATCAGCCTGTTTCAGTGATAAGGTACTGTGGATTCGGGCGGCGACTCCTACTTTAAAGCGTGTCATTTTGCTTTTAGTTATAGGTCTATATTTTATTAATTGTTTATTTGCAATAAAGTCAGTACTAACCGAGATGTTTGCGTCTTCAATTTTCGTTCTTTCTTAAATAATTTTTAAACTAAGTATCCATTGTAGAATTATAACAAAATTATATTTGAGATCCTTTACATTATGCTCTTTCATTTGACATGCCACACGATACGGTTTGCAAAACAGTTCTTTAATTTTGATTTCGTTAATTTTTTTTCAAAATTCATTTTTTTATTTCTTCGTCTTTGGGTCAGAAAATAGCACATGAGCACCAAATTTCAACTCATTTGGTCCAGTAGTTTCGGAGAAAATTGGCTGTGGAGGGCGGTCGCCCAGACGCACGAGTAAGCCTATAAGGGTTCCGTTTTTCGTTTTATTCGTTCGGAAACCTAAAAATACACAAAATGTACTTGGTAATTGTTACATACATATTAGGTACCTACCTATATGATTTTTTTAAGGAAATAGCCGGCAAACGAGCTTACGCTCCACCTAATGGTAAGTGGCTATCGTCGCCCATAGACATCAGCAACAACAAAGCCATCACCGATGCGTTGCCGGCCAAGAAAAAAGAAGAAAAAGAAAGAGAGAACTGGCTCTCAAGCCCCCAGCCGCAACGCGAGACGTTTGGCGCCTGACTCATGCTCAAGGGTGGTAGCTATCCAGGCAAACCCCATGGAGAAATAATAATAGTAATAATGGTATTAATTGGTAATTAAATTCAATATTACCAATTAAATCCCTATAGAGGCCCTACCACCAGCAGGCCCGATTTAATCACCTCTTACGACACCCATCCGGCCTAGGATTGGAGTTAGTATTCTAAGCCGCCCCAATATGGCAAAAATTTTAAGAAATTAAAAATAATATTTATTTGTAACTAATAATTTTATTATAAGTATTTAATAAATGCTTAACACGCTCGACTGAAGTTTTTCTCCTTACAAATACGTACCTAATACCTATCTAGATATCAGTAAATTTGGTGTGCAATAAATAAATAACACAAATGGAAGCAAATTACACTGGTCAGCTTAGGTAATTCGTGAATTTTGGCAAAACGTAGAAAATAAAAAATAGTTGCCCTGCCTATTGGTAATTATGAATTTTTTATTAAATTAAATAATTTACATGTTAAATTAAAACATGAACATAAGAAAAATAAACTACCATACCATTAATCTCATAAAATCTCATGAAATAACTTGATGATTTAAAATATTATAGTGAATATAATAATTATTATTATGCAAAGCAATCACAATGGACAATAAATATTAATAATTCATACAAACAACATACGTAATTTATTGCGACGATATAATTATCTAATATTTACTAAGTATTTACAAATTATAATAATATTTAAATACTGTACATAAACCTTTATTTATACGTTCATTCCCACTAGTTCTACTGCTTAGTTCTATCGTAGAACTAGTGGGAATTTTTTTTCTCACTAGTTCTACCGTAGAACTAGTGGGAACAAAATCCGTATCTACGTTATAGGTACCTATACAAGATCTTCTCTTTCCCTTTACTTGCCGAATTTGAAATTAAAAGGAAATCCTAGAACCGTGGGTTCATTGTACACTTTATCCAAAACTTCCAAAATCTTTGGATTCAGCAGAGTATCCGCGTCAAGTGCCCACAAATAATCAATATGATTAAATTCGGGATCGGGAATTAAATACGTCTCCGGTCTAGATGGCAACTTATCACATAGTAATTGAACATCTTTTTCACTAGACAGCAAGTCATTATTCGCCCAGAACAGAGTCAACGGTAATGTCACTTTACTCAAATCGTACTCTGGAGGTGTATCCGAGCCGTACATCAGTTGGTTATGCGTCCCGTAATCGAACTGTTTGAATTTCCCATCGGATGCTACTTCCTGAGCGAAGTGCACCACGGTCTTCCACGAGGTGCCCGTTCCTAAATTTGACAAGAACACCGGTAACACCTTTTCGTTAAACTGCTTCTCGTTGTACCCGCAGATGTAGAAGACGACGTTCTTACAAATGAATGAGTCGATGTTCTCCACGTCACACCCGTTGGATATTTTTCCAAGAGCTGAATTCTTTGGGATGAACTCGTGTGAGCCATACAGCATTTCCATATAGGCTACATTACTCGCTATCGATGCCAAATTTTTAATCGGAGATTTGAAGTCGGTAGAGAATGCCACGGGCGCGAGCGCGATTCCAGCAGCCAAAATATTGTTATACTCCGGTCTGAGGGTCAACATTGCGAAGAGGATTGTGGTTCCCATCGAATGTCCGATATAAGTAATCTTGGTTCCTTCACCTTTCAATTTTATTATGTGATCGATAATCGCAGGAAGGTCGTATTGCGCCGCTTCGTGCCAAGAAAAATTCCAATACGCTTTAGAGTTCGTTTTCAATGTCGTATGCTCTCTTGAATACTGATTTCCTCTCACATTAGACATCCACACGTCGTAGCCAGCATTCGATAGAACATACGCTAGTGCTTTCTCAGGGCCATTCAGAACCCAGTCGGCAGAACTGGCGAAGAGGCCATGTTGGAGAAGAACAGTCTTAGATGGAATGGCGCCGTCTTTGGAATCTTTGGAATGTGGTATCCTATGAACGTTGAGTAAGTAACCTTCAGAATTAACCGTGTGGGTCTCACAACGATAGCCGTTACGTGTTATTATACCTGGCACGGAGAGACTACTGTCGGGGTTGCTCATTCGTGAGCTTGCATCATCGCCAGGTACAAAAGACCACGAGTCGGTTACTTTTTTTTTGCCACTTTCCTTAACTTTATCGACGTAGCTGCTAACATCTGCAGAGATCTTCTTTTGCTGGGTAAGGAAATAATTGTTGACAGCATCGTAGCTACTGTTGATGGCTTGCTCCATTCGACTCTTCTGCTCACTAAAGAAAGACTTCATATTTTCGGTTTGTGTGTTGAAGAATGATTGGATATCATTATAGTCGCCCATGAGGGACCAACCCGGCTCATACGGATGAGCGACAGCGATCGAGACGAAGATTCCGACGAGCAATAACACGTTCATAGCTCGAAATATTTATCTAGACTGGCCTCGAGACGGCTCGCATGTTGTAATATTATATTTGCTTCACCCGGGGTCATCTTGAAACAACGTCACACACTGAACTGAATACGTAAACAATGAGAGTTATCTTCCCGTCCGAATGAAAAAACTGTTCTTGAATAAATTAATCTATCCGGCTTGCGCGTCCCGAGGATTTTTATCTCAAATTCTTCACAAACATAACAAGGTAAATGGGTCGTATAAATTGTTCACTCAATTTTGCAGCGTGGTAAAATCTAAAGCTTCTTTATCATTGTATTTTAAAATGTATAACAGTAAAAATACAACTGTAAAGTGGCGAATTAACTTATTTTTCGTCTCAACGGCACTGCAGCGTGTCACCACACCGAACGATTCATGAAACTGATGTTGATTCACATGTTTGTTTGCCTTCCCATGTGCTTCATTACGCGAGGGCAAAGTGCGCTACGTTTACACATACGAACGTTTAATTAAATATTTTGAGCACGTATCGACATCGATACGCGGTATGCTGATGGTTAATTAATTTATATCTGGTTTATATTGACCAATTAATAGAAGAACATTCATATTTACGGTGCTGTAGTACATATAGGTGTATGGCTGTACGTAGAAACATAAAGTGTGAAGATATAATTAATGAGGTACTTAATGATTCATAACCATGACAGCATAGAACCGATAAGCTAAATTGTTCGCAGTGAGTGGAATTTTTTTACAGTGGATTTTAAATTTTAAAATTTAATTATTTTTAAATACTTTATTTTGTTTCCCATTTTAAGAAATTGAATAATGAAAACATTTTTGCTAATAGTAGGTGGTTACAAGAACATTATAATTTTATTGGCAACTAACTATTAATAATTATGCGTGCCAAAGAAACCATTTGTAATTGGCACGCTTTGGCACGTTTGCCAAGTACCTATAGTAGTTTTGTTGAAGTCATCGAATTCGAGGGTATGTGCTCGATGTTTGAAGTAAATAGAATAAGATAGATAGCAGTGTAACTTTGAAAACCGAGCAATTTGCAAAATAAAACAAGGTCCTGGGTCAAACGCTGCAACGGAACCCGGGGTTATCGGGGTTCTTCTTTTGTATTGAAAATAATAGCGACCTAACGAACCTAACCGAACTGACTTTCGATTTGAGTTAAATTATAAACTCAGATCCATACCTAGTGTTAAATTGTTATTACCTAGGTACTTTACCTAACTTCTTTACTTCTTACTACTTACTTTACCAGGGATCATGGATAGGTATTGGGAACAGTCGTTAATGTCGTTATCGGTCGGCACTCGGCCGAAATCTGAATGTATATAATAAAACAATTTAACCTCTGATTGTGCCCCCTCACTGGCGCACGTGCCAGCCGTTCAATATAATACGTAAATTCTCAATTTATCTACACGTGTAGTAAACTTACTACTAAAAATAAATAGGTACATTTACCTACTCTACAGCAATTCTGTTTCTAGATAAAAACCTTGAGGACAGAGCTAGAGCTGCTAGAGGCCTTCAACTACGACAGACTTAGAATTAATCATATTGTGAAACAGCGAATATATTTCTTAGCATACTAGAATCGGTATAAAACTTCATCCAATAAACAGATGGGTGAATGTCGCACCTCGTTCGGATTTTAGGCTATAATACCTTTATAACATTTTAAAAGTTATGTTCCATACTTGCCCAGTAGGCCAGTACCTACATTTTTTTTTCAACCATCACGCCTCATTTTTCTGCAGAAGGAAATCAAAAACAAAAAAATCCAAATTAGCTATTTTCTCGGGTTCCCTCATAATTTCAACTAAATTACATACTGATATATTCATGTTGTTTATATGTAAATTAAAAACATTAAAGGACCTAATATTGAGCCTTGCGGAATTCCATATGTTACAGTTTGAACTGCCTATCTTTATAAATTGAGCCCTGTCTTGTAAATATGATTTGAACATAATCTATTAAGAGGTATCTCGGTAAAGTCGGTAACGCCCATGTTATGTAACTTCTGTTAAAGTTTATGGTGGCTGACTGTATCAAAGGCTTTTTTCATGTTAATAAAATACCTAATGCAATATTTTTTCATCAACATGAGCCTTAATTTTCGTGACTAAATCTACTGCGGCTGATAGAGTAGTTACTGAATTTGGGCTTAAAACCATGCTGTTGTTCAATCAATTTTTTTTCGGACAAGTAATTATCCTACAACCATGGGCTTGTACACTTTATCCAAAACTTCCAGAATCTTTTGGTTTAGCAGAGTATCGGCGTCAAGTGCCCACAGATAATCAATATGATTAAACTCAGGATCGGGAATTAAATACGTCTCCGGTGGAGATGGCAACTTATCACAAAGTAATTGCACATCTTTTTTACTAGACAGCAAGTCATTATTCGCCCAGAACAGAGTCAACGGTAATGTCACTTTGCTCAAATCGTACTCTGGAGGTGTATCCGAGCCGTACATCAGTTGGTTATGCGTCCCGTAATCGAACTGTTTGAATTTCCCATCGGATGCTATTTCCTGAGCGAAGTGCACCACGGTCTTCCACGAGGTGCCCGTTCCAAATTTTGACAAGAACACCGGTAACACCTTTTCGTTATACTGCTTCTCGTTGTACCCACATATGTAGAAGACGACGTTCTTACAAATATCTGATATGAAGTTATCAACGAAACACCCGTTGGATATTTGTCCCAGAGATGAATTCTTTAGGATGAACTCGTGGGAGCCATACAGCATTTCCATATAGGCTACATCACTCGCCATCGATGCAAAATTTTTAATCGGAGATTTGAAGTCAGTGAAGAATGCCTCGGGCGCGAGCGCGATTCCAGCAGCCAAAATATTGTTATACTCCGGTCTGAGGGTCAACATTGCGAAGAGGATTGTGGTTCCCATCGAATGTCCGATATAGGTAATCTTGGTTCCTTCACCTTTCAATTTTATTATGTGATCGATAATCGCAGGAAGATCGTATTGCGCCGCTTCGTGCCAAGAGAAATTCCAATACGCTTTAGAGTTCGTTTTCAATGTCGTATGCTCTCTTGAATACTGATTTCCTCTCACATTAGACATCCACACGTCATAACCAGCATTCGATAGAACATACGCTAGCGCTTTCTCAGGGCCATTCAGAATCCAGTCGGCAGAACTACCGAAAAGGCCATGTTGGAGAAGAACAGTCTTAGATGGAATGGCGCCGTCTTTGGAATCTTTGGAATGTGGTATCCTATGAACGTTAATTAGGTAACCTTCAGAATTAACCGTGTGAGTCTCACAACGATAGCCGTTACGTGTTATTATACCTGGCACGGAGAGACTAATGTCGGGGTTGCTCATTCGTGAGCTTGCATCGGTCACTTCTCGACCACTTTCCTTAAGTTTATCGACGTAGCTGCTAACATCTGCAGAGATCTTTTGCTGGGTGCCGAAGTAGTTGTTGACAGCATCGTAGCTACTGATAGCTTTCTCGATCTGACTCTTCTGTTCATCGAAGAAGGACTTCATATTTTCCGTTTGTGTGTTGAATAATGATTCGATATAATTAAGCTCTCCAATGAAGGACCAACTGGGGTCATGTGGATGAGCGACAGCGATCGAAACGAAGATGCCGATGAGCAATACGTTCATAGCTCGAAATATTTATCTAGACTGGCTTCAAGACGGCTCGCATGTTGTATATTATATTTGTTTCACCCAGGGTCATCTTGAAACAACGTCACACACTGAATACCTAAAAAAAACTTGACAAGTGTGAGTTAAACTAGCTTGGAAAGGGTTCCGTACGTTGATTATATATTAACCGTTACTTTTCTATTTTATTCATTTTAGCCCTTTTTAAGACCATAGACTTTTTATAGGTTTCCCTGAAATATGTAAGTAAAGAACTATTTTCTGATTTTTTCTCAAAATTCTAGCTTCAGTAGTTGCGGAGATAAGGGGGTGGGGCATGGTCAATTTTAGTCTTAAATTTTCGTCCTTTCTTGAATAATTTTAAAGGTATCCATTGTAGAACTATAAAAACAATATTTGAGTTCTTACAATAAGCCTTTGATTTGATATGCCATACGATACGGTTTGCAAAACAGTTTTTTTTAAATTTCGTTAAACATATTTTTTCAAAATTAATTTCTCTTTATACCTTCGTCTTTGGGTCACAAAAATGCACATAAGTTACCTTTCAACTCATTTGGTCCAATAGGTTTCGGGGAGAATTGGCTGCGAAGGGCGGTCGCCCAGACACACGAGTGATCCTATAAGGGTTCTTTCTTTTGTTCGGAACCCTAAAAATGAGAGTTATCTTCCCGGTCGAATGAAAAAATGGTTGTTATTTATATTTGTCCCTGGGATTTTCTTATCTCAAGTACTTGTACAATCGTAACAAGGCAAATAGGTTGTTAATTGTTCGCTGATTTTGCAGCGTGGTAAATCCAACTTCTTCATGTACATATGTATATATAGAAGAAAACGGGTATTCTATGGTGTTGGTTATTCAATAATAATTCTTTTACTTTGCACCATGATATATTTCCAATTCTCCTAACGTTCACATCAATATTTCCAAGTACTTCAACACTACGTGATCATCTGTTCCCTCTTATTGACAATTCCTTAATCTAAATATGATATGACATTTCTTATATGCCAACCTCTGCATCGGACAAGCGTTGTAGAATAAAGAGGTCCGTCCCTGGACCTTCACTGGAGATTCGTGGCCTCACCGACATATACTTCATTTCCTTCATGTATAACAGTAAAGATATAACTGTAAAGCTGTGACTTAGGTAACTTATTTTTTGGCTAAATGGCACAACGGCCAAAAGTAAAGCACCACGTCTCGGAGCTGTATGTCATCACTGGCAACACACACTGCTCGAACATCTTCGACTTCAGGCACTGAGGTAGTGTTTTGGACGACAAGATATACGTAACATGACGCAGTTTCCTGAACGCAGCCCATCTGAGTGGGATTCTACGAGTGATTTCCTCGAACTTCGAGAGCAGCTCCGTCAATAACCGGTACGGGTGTGACATGGACATTGGACATGATTTTCGTTTTGTACATGTTGATATTAAGTCCCACTCGTTGTGAGGCGCTATTTAAATTCCCCGAGCACCAAGTTCCTCCAGGGAACCTGCCAGACTAACTATCATCGAAATATCGCAGGTGTGTGATGTATAGGCCATTGATGTAAATGCCACGTCGTTTTCACTCTATCAGCTTGAACACGTCTTCCAAATCAGCGGTGAACAGTTTTGGGGATATGACGTCCCCTTGCCTGAAACCTCTCTGCAGTTCGATGGGATTCGTTGCTGTGTCGTGAACTCTGACGGACATGGTGGTGCCGGGCCCACTTCGAAGAATAGCACGACTGAATGCTGAATGAACAAATAAATGAATCCAACTCGCCTTTACTGAGGATTTTCAACAGTAAACATCACCAGATTACGTCAGACCCGGTTCCTGCCGGCGTGAATCACTAATTGATTAATTAATTAATTGATTAATTAATTGAATAATTAATAATTAATTAATTGAATAATTAATTAATTACTAATCACTAATTATTACAACATCATTAGATAATCAGTGGACGAGTTGGGTATAATAACGATGTTCACTTTCCGACTAACCATCGTAGAGTCAACTTACCCTGTTGATGCTCCGTTTCGAGGCGAAACACGTGTTGGTGCTGGTGTGTACGAGTATGTTGGTGTCGGCGACCGTATAAAACATAGACGAGTAACTTACGCTTGAAAATGACCCAACGTAAAAATACACCAAAGTAGGCGGAGCCTAAAAATTACACCAGACGAGCTGTCAGTCTCTGTTTGGTCATGTCACAGAGAAGTAGTAGGTAACAAACATTCAACATTTATAGATATTTACCACGAAAATGCCGAAGTATGAAGTGAAATGGTGTATTAATCGTGTAGGTGTTCATCAAAAGAACACTGGAATCACATTTTACAAATGAATTTGTCCTAAATACGTGGGTTTTTATTTTTTTATTTAAATAATGACAAATATTGACAGCCGCCATGTTTCACTATACATTGCTTGATAGTTGCTTACAAAATATGTTTTAGTTATAATAAAACGCAATGAATATCGTTCTTTTCTGTTCGAACTTAATGAATGGTATATGCGTTATGGAGGCATCATTATCTGTAAAAATAGTTATTTAAGTTATGTTAAGTTTAGTGTACCTACTTACTACTTACGTAGTTTTACGGAATCAGCTCTTTACTTTATATATATGCAAATGTCCAATTGGTTTGTCCGTACGTAACACTTATAATAATTGTAATAATACTACATACATTGAATAGTTTAATTGTTTAATTGTGATAAAAAATCATACATTCAAAACTCTGTTCAGCATGGTGTATAATCGTCTGGTTATAGGTTCCCAAAAAAAAAACAAAGCGCAGGCTAGAATAGACAAAGGCAGTTCGGTTAGAAAGACAGGAATGCAATTGGGATCCTAAACATCAAACAAATCAAATAAACTCTCAATTATGCTCTGTACATTTTGGTAATGATGACTTCTATGAGTCCGAAATCGGAAACCGAGGGATATCTTCAAATTTTATAGGTATCTGTAGTGTTTGTGGTGCGATAGTTTCAATAAAGCTCGAAGATGGTCCCGTAACGATTACACGGAGAAATTAAATAATAACAGAATATTATAGGTAAACAGACTTCAAAACTGAAAACTGAAAAATAATACGTGTATGCAGGCCCTCAAGTATAGACACAAAGAAATGAAAGGCAGCCTGAATTCAAATTATTAAGTATATAAACAAGCGAATACTTAATTATTTTTTCAGTTTAGAAATCGGTCTACCTATTATATTTTTATATTATTACTAGCTGACCGAGCAAACGTTTTTCTGCCAAAAAAAATTTAGGGGTAAGGGGATGAAAAATAGTTATTGACCGATTCTCCACCCTAGCTGATATGCACGCTAAGATTCACGAAAATCGGTCGAGCCGTTTCGGAGGAGTTCAACTTCAAAAAAGCGTGACACGAGAATTTTATATATTAGACCTAATTTTTGTGTAACACTTGGTGACAGACCCGTAGTCCATATATTAGAAACGTCATTAAATATGCATGTTATATTTTAACGGCACCTTACCATTTATTATTTATTTATTTATTACTGCAGACACATCCCCGCGCTATGGCGCACTTTTAATTTAGAAAAGCCAGTCTATGGTTTGTACTCGTAAATCTTCGGTATAAACAATAATATTATTATTTTGTGGTTTTCAATTCGGTTTTTATAATATTTTTATTTGTAAGACCCAACCTTAACCTTGAGGAATTGAAAATAATCATAAATATGTTTTGATTGCGATTACTAAAATAATACCGTTTCATGATATTATAAATCTTTAATAAAAAATTCTAAATTCTAAATGATAATTATTTACTGTTCTTCATTTCGCATAACATCATCCTCCTGTGACGTACCATCCTTTCGTTGTTCGGAGAGCGGGCAAGCGCTATACAAATCCGATCATTACCGATTTTTCCCGACATTTCATTCTAGATGACGACGTTCCGAAAAATTCTCTGTTTTTACTAGAAGTTAGGTTTCTATGTTTTATATGTTCGCAGGTTGGTATATACTTTTAATTATTGTAGTGCATGTTTCCGTTGTGGGAGGGAGGGAGGTGCAACGCATGTCTTAGGTTACGTCCGCACAGGCAGGCGGCTTGCTTAGCGCCTAGAGCCTAACCAGTCACCTAGCGAGTAGCTCAGTAAAACGAACGTTCTATAGTGTTCGTGACTGGCCGCCAGTGAACGAATATACTATGGAATAAGCCTCTCAGTACATTCTAACGTTAAATATTAGCACCAAAACTCACACAAATACGAAGTATACATACACAAACCACTCACTACGGTATACAAACTAATCAATTGGTCTATTGCAAGTAGTTGTCAAACCATGCGAAATCGCCAAACGGGATTGGTTCTCGGCATGAACCGATCACGCCAATTGGTTCGCGCGTCAGTGTCACTCAGTGTACTGTCTAATGCGTTGTCGCATTGTCAGTCAGGTCGTCTGTTCCGTGGATGTGAATTGTATGAGGGAACCAGTCATAATAAAACAATAATAAAAATGGTCTTTATATAATATAAAATAATAATAATGCCAAATTTTTTCTCTCATTACAAAATGAATTATTTGTAAACGTTATTTGTTTTACAATAGTAAAAAATAGGCAGTTATAAGGACTGCCGATTGAAGTTTCAATATATGGATAAACTTCGTTTTATTTAGCCCATACCCCCGATTGATTTGAATTTTGGTATACCTATGTATTTCGACGCGCTGATAACGAATATCATAGGATAACTACTCATAATTATGTGGAACTAATTTCGCATTTTTCTCTCAAATCACTGGCTCCACAAGAAAAATGTATCGAACATAAAATATCAATCTTTTAATGGGCTACAATTTTTGTAGGAAACATTTTTCCGTAAAATTAATATTTTGCCAAATAAACGTAATAAATTAAAAATAATATTTTTTCAAGGTTAACTTGACATTGAAATATGCGGGTATTTTGCCTATAATATTCGTTATCAGCTCGTCGAATTACATAGTTATACCAAAATTCAGATCAATCGGAGACATTGACAACTTAAAACAATATATTTACAATAGTAAAAACATAGGCAATTATAAGGACTGCCGACAGAAGTGAAAACTAAAACAATATATTGAGTACTCACTATTGTACTGCAGTGATTCTACAAATTAATCAATTAAAATTATGATTGTCGAAAACACTGTTAAAACAATGCACAGTACACACTAGAACTTGTAATATCGGAAGGTTTTCCATTCCAATATTGATTTTCGATATTTGATCCTAATATCGGAATTCAGATATCAATATCAGAATTATACATAGTTTTTTTTAATCATTTAAATTTCATTTTACATTGTAAAGTATCAATAGGATAATGAAATAATAAAGCCTTTAGTCCTATTTTATTCTCGTTCGTTGCAAATATCACCTAAATCTGTTCAATTCAGTTTGTTTTTCGCATTAAAAATTGACTAGCTTAATTTATTTACGATTTTTTAATTTCATAATAGTTTTTACTGATAGATGATATTTAATTGCACCAAATGCACCATCTGAAAATGTAATAAATATATATATTATACTGAGTTATTATCTACTACAGTAACTAAATCGAAAAAAAAACTAAATGGATACTCACAGTACAAATTGGTACAGCGCTTTTAGAAATCATCTGGAATCCTTTCTTCGACAAATATTTTCCTTCTTTAAAATGAATCGAAAATATTGTTGAATGTTTGCTAGGTATCCAGTCATTTTCCTCTCTCTCTCATTGAACAGCTTTTTACGTTTCCACAGATTTTTACGTCTCGGGTCTTGTGGGAATCTAAATCAAAAATAAAGCGAATTTCATTTCTTTAATAAATAGTTAGTATAACATACTTACTACATTATGCATAATCACATCATTAAGAAAGTTAATAGATTTTTGTAGTTTTAGATTTCGGTATACTTACACGTGAAATGTGATTCCACGATCCTCGGAACCCTTGGAAAGGTGATCTGTACGATTTCTGTACCATTTCACAACACATGAAGGCATTTTGAAACCAAATTTTTATATAAATCTTGTTTATGACACTTTTAAAGTCAACGACCGTCCGAACGAGTGACACCGAACTGACTGATTCGCGTTTTGGTTGAGTTTATACGCCCCGCCCACCGCGGTTGAATTTTCGTTGCGCTATTTTGAGGCATCAAAGATGCTTCCATGCGTATATTAGTTCATTGCTGGCCGCACTGCGCGCTTGGTGCCTAGCAACGCGCTTAGCGTGTATCCAAGTAAACAAACGTGTTGGTTTTCTGTCACTAGGCGCTAGGCATTTTTGCTTCAAAAATAAGATTGACAGTCGGGTTGTCATGGATATAATATTATTGATGAATGTCAATGGCAAAAACTAAGCTGAAACAAGAAATTGTTGCATTTATTTTATTAATTTTGTAAGATATTTTTGAGAGTGACATTTCGTCAACGTGCCGACAAGCAAAATGACCTAGGCACCTAGCGACCCACCACGCAAACCACCTCTCAGTGCGGCCACCGTGTTTCCTAGCAAGTAGCCAGAATGCAAACCACTAGGCTCTAGGCACTAAGCAAGCCGCCTGTCTGTGCGGACGTAGCCTTAAAGTACTTATATACCATCATACATGTTAAACGCGGATTGTTGCAAAGTAGACTAATACTAACTTAATAATAGCACCACTCTTCAAGGGCGTCGCCAAAGGGGTTTTTTTAATTAATATTTTTCTCATTCTCCATACATTAACTTGAGAACAATGATGTTGTATGTATAGGGACAATGATGTTGTATGTATAGGGAGGTAGATATGCCGAGAGGGCGTTGAAATTAAGTCAGTCGAATCTGGTCAAGTGTAGTGATTTCATTGTAGACAGTTGATAGCTGCCTTTGAGTGAGGCTGTCTATAGTTGTCACAAAAATGCCGAGTTGTGTTTTGAGATTTTGCAAAAATCATTTCTCCAAATTGAATAATAATGATATAGTTACATACCATAGGTAAATACATAAAACGTTATGTTAAATTTTGTTACTAATATAGAATATTTCTTTTAAAATTGATTAAAATAAAAAATTTTATATGGCACATGCTATTCGTCATAGACTAATATGGCAGAAGTGAAATTAGGTAGTGAAGATATTTCGTAAATTGAACCAAATGAAATCTTTATATAATGATTGTTTTAGATTGAATTTAGAATGAATGTTTTAGATTGTTTGTAAAATAAAAACGTTAAATATCCTTTTATCATTGACCTAAATAATATAGACACGCTGTTCAGTACTTACATTTTGTTCACCTGTGTTGACCCCAACTGGGGCCAACTCAAGTTTAGTCGGCTGCGAGCAAGCTACACAAGTAAATGTCACGTTAGAAAAACTCCGACTGTTCAAAAACACTTAATAACGTATTATTGTTTATTGAGCACAGTTAAAACGTTCTCATTATTTACGTTTGAACTTTATTTCACTTTATTTAATCATAATTGGTAAGTAACTATATTTTTATTTACAGTCTTAAAAATTATTTAGTGTCAAATATTTAATACCGACATCTTGAACCAAACTTGACAGAACGAACACAGAGTACTTAATCACTACGGAACAGGGTTGCCAGACGTCGCGGAGTGAGAGATCGTACGGTGGGTAAATAAAAGTCGTATTTCCTAAGATGGCTCCAGAAAAAAAATAGTACGATTCATTTAATGTAGGTACTAAAACTTTAATTAGTTTTAGATGGCGGTCTACAAAACGAAATTGAAAGAAAAGTAATAAGTAAAACTATAAATTAAAATAAAATCTTCTTATCTTTATATATATAAATTACGTGTCACGTTGTTTGTCCGCGATAGACTCCTTAACTACTTAACCGATTTTAATCAAAGGGTTTCCAACATTTTTGTATGGAACCTGGCATACCTACAAGTCCGCCATTTTGAAAAAACCTCGATTCGGCGGCCAGTGATGAAACATGTGTCAATCGATAGAGTAAATGATTACGATCAAAAAGTATACAGTGATGAAATGTCGTAAGTGGTATACTTTCTGAGATATTTGAGTTCAAACCCGTAGAAAAATAAAGTAAAAAACTTTGTTTCGGCGGATATTGATAAAATATGTGTCAATCGATAGACTAAGTGATTACGATCAAAAAGTATTAAGTGATACAATGTCGTAAGTTATATACTTTCTGAGATATTTGATTTCAAAACCGTAGGAAAATAAAGTAAAAAAACTTCGATATACCTATCTTCAGCTTACGTAAGTATGACCACATTTCCCAGTTTGATTCCTAACTTAAATGGCTACCAATTCGACACAGGTGAAACTTCAGAATTCTCTCAACATTTTATGCTATTTTGAATAATGTGTCTTCTCCTGTTTATTTAAAGGAAACCCATAGCACTGCTTATTTCGGGAATTCCTTTGCAATACTGTTCTGGAACTACTTGCTTGTAGACATCAAAAGACTACCAAAAGTTCCTTCAAGAATCACGTCCGGCAGCACTACCTGAAGCAATTAGAATGTCCTCGCCCGTGGTCTTCAACCACATGTTATATACGTAGTTATAAATATTTATGTACCTAATATATAATATAATATGTATATATGTAAATATGAATAAATATGTATTTATTTAGTTTTGTTAATGATATTGTGATATTTTATATGTATATAGTTATAGTGTTGATCCACTAATAAATAAAAAAGACAATTACCAATGTTTTATTTTTCTACGGGTTTGAACTCAAATATGTATCTCAGAAAGTATATCACTTACGACATTTTATCACTGAATACTTTTTGATCGTAATCACTTAGTCTATCGATTGACACATGTTTTATCAATATCCGCCGAAACAAAGTTTTTTACTTCATTTTTCTACGGGTTTGAACTCAAATATCTCAGAAAGTATACCACTTACGACATTTCATTACTGAATACTTTTTGATCATAATCATTTATTCTATCGATTGACATATTTTACATCACTGGCCGCCGAATCGAGGTTTTTTCAAAATTGCGGACTTGTAGGTATGCCAACTAGGTTCATTGCCCTTTGCACACCGTGTGCAGTTTGATCCAACTTGAAAGATAGGATAGCTTACATCTCAATGTATAGTCGCAATATTATTTTATTGCAATTTTTTTTTGATAGAACGAAGTCTGTCCGGGCAGCTAGTTATAATATAAATTTACATAATAACATACAAAATTATAAATGTAGAAATATCGGGACATAGGTAATTATAATGTGCGCCATCTATTGATAAATCTATGAACCTATAATAATTATATCATAAACCTATTATACTCGTACATAATTTTCTAACAATGCATACAAATACATATTTAAATTATTAATGTTTACTTACGATGTTAAAAAAATATATAGTAGTCACTCCGAGATGAACTGGAAAAAGGCATAAATCGTATGATTGTCGCCATGGATATAATTATAACTTTTAACTGGATACATAACTTCGAGGTACTTGAAGACAGATGACGTCACAACGGAATGACTATTTGACCAATCGCAGACCGGATTGAGATTATCCTTCATAATTGTGGGGTGTTATGTCCTATTTTCCAAATGTTTTCTAATAATTTTTCTGGTGGTAAAAAAATATATTATTGTATTATCACATTTTATTATAATTTCTTCAAAATTGTCCTTACGTCATGAAAACGGATGTTGAAGGTGATAATGAAATGAAACAATGTAATTTATTACGGTACATTTCTTTTATTTTAAGTATATAACACTTATAAAAAAAATTAACACAGCTGAATGATATATCCTGGGATTACAGATGCACAATGAATGGATGAACACAATGGTCATTCCGTTATGACGTAATTAATCCTCAGGTACCTCTACAAAGTAATCCAGACAGAGTAATATATCCATGGTATATGTCCAGTTATAGTAATGTATCCATGATCTCTTTCGGAGTAGGGTGTTGGCAACACTGGGCGCATATTGACTCTGTGATTGAGTACTCTGTGGCACGAAAGCGTGACACGAAATTTGTTAACAACAGCGTGTCTATATTATTTAGGTCAATGCCTTTTATCTTTCATTATTTTAAATTTTCCTAGATTTCCAAGTGATGAGCTACTTTTATGTTATTGGGTAAGCATAGTTCAAAAATTTCACAGTGAAGCCAATGCCTACGCTATAAGAGTTATTTTATCAGTAATAAGTGTACACAATATTCTTTTCCTGCAATTTAATCTTTTTTAAATCTTCTAAAGCATGTTGGTTAAATCCTGGATAACTAGAACTATTTTCATGCCACTTCCTTATTACACGAGGGTTGGAGAAAGGATTCAAAATAAAAATAAATCTAACACATGTATTTTTTCAATTCAATTTTTAAATTATTTTAAAATAAACCTTACATTGTTGTAAACACACTGTGACCTAAACCCGCACTAAGGTCACGCTTTTCAGCGCGTACAGTATCCATTTCTTTGACGTTCGGAAGCCTGTTGGTGAATCAAAAACCGTTAGATTTTCTCCCCTAAAAGTGCAACTAATGTAACTTTGTAATTTTTTCGAAAGTTTATCCCAAATAACTTGTGAAATGTACTGAATGTTCTAAACAAAGCCTAAATCGCGATTTTTTTATTCTTATAAAAGTGTCTTTTACGGGCCAAATTTGTGTAATCCACACTTAAATAAAGGCGCCAGAGATATCGTAATCGCGCCATTTTTAATTATTATATAATTACATACTTTAAGTTATTTGTTTTTGCAATATAATTTCAAAATGTTAAATCACAATAATAATATTATGCCTAATCGGTACTATTTCTTTTATTCCCTTCTGCCTGACTATTCTATGTTATGCTTTGACAATTATGTCATGTCATCGCGGATCGAAAACTAAACCTCGAAATGTATGGACATAACATATCTATGGTAAAATATCTTTGTATAGGGAGGTAGATATGCCGAGAGGGCGTTGAAATTAAGTCAGTCGAATCTAGTCAAGTGTAGCGATTTAATTGTAGACAGTTGATAGCTGCCTTAGAGTGAGGCTGTCTATAGTTGTCATAAAAATGCCGAGTTGTGTTTTGAGATTTTGCAAAAATCATTTCTCCAAATTGAATAAGAATGATAGAGTTACATACCATAGGTAAATACATAAAACGTTAGGTATGTTAAATTTTGTTACTAATATAGATTATTTCGTTTAAAATTGATTAAAATAAAAAATTTAATATGGCACACGCCATTCGTCATAGACTAATATGGAAGAAGTCAAATTGCATAATAGGTGGTGAAGATATTTCGTAAATTGAACCAAATGAAATCTTTGTATAATGAATATGTATGTCCCCAATTTTAAAACTAACCGCTCATTTACACGCGCGTGTAGCGGATCGTCTCGTGGCGCGTCCGTAAGCCACGCCCCCTACGCGCGTGTGAACACCACGCGAGCGCTCGCGCGAGCCCCTTTGGCCGCGCCTAACAAACCGCTCCCGCCGCGAGCCCGCGAGCCACGAGACGCGCCGCTGTCTGGTCCGCGAGCGCCCTGTTCACACGCGCGCGCACGCGCGCGTCTCGCGGATTGTCTCGTGGCTCGCGCGCGCGTGTAAATGGGGTATGAGATATGATATCAGCTTTTAGATTGTTTGTAAAATAAAAACGTTAAAAATCGTTTTATCTTTCATTATTTTTAATTTTCCTAGATTTCCAAGCGATGAGCTATACCTAAGTCGTTGGGTAAGCATAGTTCAAAAATTTCACAGTGAAGCCAACTGGATGCCTACGCTATCAAATCAAATCAAATCAACTAGAACTATTTTCATGCCACTTCCTTATTACACGAGGGTTGGAGAAAGGATTCAAAATAAAAATAAATCTAACACGTGTATTTTTTCAATTCAATTTTTAAATTATTTTAAAATTACCTTACATTGTTGTAAACACGATGCGACCTAAACGCGCACTAAGGTCACGCTTTTCAGCGCGTACAGTATCCATTTGACGTTCGGAAGCCTGTTTGTGAATCAAAAACCGTTAAATTCTCCCTAAAAGTGCAATTAATGTAACTTTGTAATTTTTCCGAAAGTTTGTCCCGAATAACTCATAAAATGTACTGAATGTTCTAAACAAAGCCCGTATCGCGATTTTTTTATTCTTATAAAATTGTCTTTTACGGGCTAAATTTGTGTAATCCACGCTAAAATAAAGGCGCCAGAGATATCGTAATCGCGCCATTTTTAATTATTATATAATTACATACATTAAGTTATTTGTTTTTGCAATATAATTTCAAAATGTTAAATCACAATAATAATATTATGCCTAATCGGTACTATTTCTTTTATTCCCCTCTGCCTGACTATTCTATGTTATGCTTTGACAATGAGGATCAGTAAAGTTATAGCAAATTCTATAGAACTAGTATCCACGCGATTCTTTATGGCATATGAATGATATATCTTTTTGAATCATCCAAATCGGACCATTACTTACGAAGATATTAAGTAATAAACATTGCCGTTCCGGCCGCTAAAATTCAAACTACGCGGGCGCGTGTGACGTCACGATAGTAGACAAGTAGTTTTTTTAATACGTCATAAATCGTAAACCGCAAATTACCTTTCATTATGTTACTTGCTGCTACGGAACCCTTCATGGGCGAGTCCGACTCGCACTTGGCCGCTTTTATTTCCATCTCACTCATCGTTACAAATCATCCTTTGAGTAGTAGTAGGGGCTCGACCAAAATTAGCACTACAAAGGCAAATATTTCGCAAACGCACCCCTAAATCCAAACATGGTCCTAGAAGACCCATAATATTTTTCGAAGACCTTTTCAACGATATCCCACACTACGGGGTACGCGACGAATAAAAAATTTCATCCTCACACCTGTAGGGGAGGTACCCTGAACAAAAGTTTTTCAGTATTTTATTCCACGATTCTGGAGTTTTAATAAATGTGTACATAATATGTATATCCATGCAAAATTACAGACGGACGGACGGACATGACGAAACTACAAGGGTTCCGATACTTCAGATTTTACTTCGGAACCCTAAAAAGTAAAGCGTATTGCTGCTGAACGGTAGAGAAGGTAGATTTCCATGACTGTGCTGCTCAAAAGGGAGGCTGCAAACATAGCGTAGCATTTTTGATGTGGCTCCATAGACGCAGCGAGGAGCCATCTGCCACTGAAAAAAAATGTTACGGAGCCCAACCACAGCTGGCTATATAGATACAACTACGAAATTTATATAAGTTAAAGATATGGTTCCCAGCTCAGTTACTATTGAAGATAAATCATATATTGTCTTTTTACAACGGAATACCATTTTCTACGAAGTTTTGAGTTTTTCGGCACGTTAAAAAATAGTTTTTTTTTTGGCGTTTTCATAGAAGTGTTTGAACGTTTAAGCACTATACAATACTGATACATAGTTAAAAGGAGAATTAGGCACAAATGGGACACTTAATTTGTTTCAAAGTCACAATTATCCAAACAAAACATTGCGCGCCGTATCGCTGCCAGCGGCTAACTGGCGGCGACCGGCATCGTGACGTCACAGCCACGCAGTGAACTTTGTAAGTAATTTGGTCATAACTTCGTCAATTTTTGTCGTAGAACAAAAATTTTTACACTGTACGTTAAGGATTTCTTAGCTCTATAAATCTGCATTCTCAACTAAAAACGTTACGGATCCTCATTATGACATGTCATCGCGGATCGAAAACTAAACCTCGAAATGTATGGACATAACATATCTATGGTAAAATATCTTTGCTTGAGAATGATAATTATTACATTTACTGCGGTCACTAATACGCATTAGCCATGCGAGATAACTACCGGCTAAAATCCTCTATGTTAGTCACAAGACTCGGAACCCTTTTAGATCTCAATTCTTTCTTTTTTTGAACTTGGCGCTCATTTCACATTTATGTTTTTGATGAGATTTTGTATTTACGAAGTGTTTGTGTGTATAAATATAAAAATTAAGGATCAATAAACGCAAATGTTGATAAAACTTATCGGATTATTTCACCCAGCCGCCGCCGCGCCGGGTCAAACTGTCAAGTTGGAATTCAAATTCGCAACGTCGTTTATTCCGGAGAGTATTGTTTTCATCCGTCTGGGTTTCCCCGCGTTGTCCCAGTTTGTGGAGCGTCCCGGCGTGATTTTTAAAGAGTCCGGGGAAAACTTGGACACTCGTCATCCCGGGCAGAAATACAGCGCCCCCTAGACTAAGAGCGTCCATTTATCGATGTACTTCTACCATTTTTTAAACTTTGACTCCTATGACTCGTCTTCCACCATATGGCCATGATTATGTCGCCCCTTGCCCTTTTTAATATCGCGTCAACTGAATAATAGATAGTGATTTTGGTGATGGCATTTTTAATCTGATGGTACCTAGATGGTCACCGTCGTACTAAAAACGTTAAAAAAACTATATTTAGAAAAGTAGACCTCTAAAGTAGACATGAGCAATAATTAAGTTTACATAATTATTGTTATACCAATAAAAGGTCTTTCTGGGAAAACCTATTATGCGACGTAAATCGACAGTAAGTAGGTACCTAATGTAAAATTTGCCGTCCGGGTTTTAATGTAGATAAAAGTCACCTTTTAGATACAATCGTTTGAACAAATAAGTACTTACGTACTTTCTCTTTTACTGTCCTATCCAGAGTTTCCTATCTTATCCACCTTGCGCGCTCAAACTTGGGTCAATATTCTGTCCTGAATAGTATAACCATCGCTATTTATTTAAATGATTTTTCGGATTTTTTCTGAGTGCGCCTTCTGTACTTATATTATTTCATCTGTGGTATAAGTAGGAATTACTCATAGAAATAAATAAATAAAAATAAATCCAATACCATATCGTATATCGTGCTTCAGAAGAAAAGGAAGGAGAGCGAATAATACCAAACACCGGAGGAGATAAAATACGTTTATTTCTTAAAATTTGTCAATAATGAATCGAACACGGATACAACCATATCTCGCGCCGGGAGTCCAATCCCGAACTATTCACCGTGGGTATACAATAAAATATACACAACAATTTTATACTTATTCGCGTACAAACTACATGCATTTACCGCCTACAGGCAACCCCACTCAATCTTAACACTGCCACTGCAAACTCAACCTAAAACATTCCTTCCACGAGGTCCATATTCAATATACTTTATACACAAGGCCGAGTAGGGGATGCGAATGGGCCGTACAAGATACCTAGGTAGCATTTTAAATGCGTAAATTAATATTAAACACGTTATGTGACCCGGACCGGAACACAGCCGCGACCATCGGCGCCGAGTTGCCAAACAACTCGAGTCTCACAACATAAAGACCAACAAACCAACCAGTATTTTACATATTTTCGTAATACTTACGATTAAAATAATTGCATTTCATTATATAATTCCAATCGACTTCTTTAAGTGCGAACGAGACAGTCTGTACATCCCGTCTCCGTCTAACGTATAACTTAACCGTTTATGTACAAAGCGCGGTCGGAGCCACTAATATCATTCACTCTCTCACTATTCGAAGCCCGATGTGTTGGAACTATGGTCATTGGTCATTGCATTGGAGCAAACGTTACACACCTTTAACCAACCTCAAACAAATAATTACAATTCAAAGTTGACTTACATATCGAATGTTTCATTATCATTCGCCGAACAAAATTGGTAAAATATGTTAAAAATTTTATAGCATTCCTATCGATTAAATACAAAAACATAACATTTTCAGATTTTACCACAAAGTATGTCAAAGTCACTGGGAGAACCATTAATTAAAAATCTACTCATGTTAAAAAAACGTGCGATATTTGCTAAACATGTACAGGTGTACACTGACTCAAGGCTAAACAAATTCCGATCAAACTTTGCAGATGTGGTCCAACACACCGGGAGCGACGCCACAGTCCACACTAGACACATAACTAAAGCCTCTCACTAAAGTATAGTTCACAAATATATATTTAAATGCTAAGATTATCCATATAAGCTACGTGCACATCCATGGTCTTTACGCTAACTAATTTTAATAATATTCTGTATATGAATGTATAATAACATAGTGGTAAAATTATAATTACTTTACAATTTCAATTGTATTATTATTTAATGTTTTTTATTTAATTTCTATTACATATAACGTATGTATGTAATATGTATCTATATATATGTTACACCTAAACCGAGAACTGTTAATACGCCGTGAAATCTACAAGTCTACATCACAAGGATAGATTATCCTGCTGGCGCGCCGAAACCGTGCGAGCGTGCGACGTACTATCGTGGCGGGTGGCATTGCATCAAGACGAAGTTAACGAAAATACACTACTTGGTAATTAAATATGAAATTGTTATAATTTATGCACCGATAGGAAATCATTTTAATTGACAGTTACTGGGTTTTTGCTCAGTTGCTCCAGTAGAGATTGGTGGAGGGGTTTGTCCTGAGACAATTTCAATTTCACCCAAAAACCTTTACAAATAGACAACTGCTGTCTAATAAATTATTAACAACTGGGACGAAGCTATGTGACACGCCCTCTAAAATACGACAGCCGAAATGATAATAGCAAGCGAGAGCGCTATCAGTTAAAACAATTGATAAGTTAAAAAGCATCCCTGCGTCAGAGGCCAGGTTATAAGTTTTATTATTAGTCAGTTTTTTAGACGAAACTTATTTGGTAAACAATTTTAGGGCTTCGTTTAAATGAAATACATTTAAACAAATAAACAGAAAATTATAAATTATTTATGTGTCAGCCTTATTTTAAAAACAAAAATCACAATAAAAATAGGTGTTTAATACCAAATAGGACACGTCAAAAAAATTAACAAAGCCTCAAGTCCCTATTCAGGGGTGCTACTAACAACCCTCCACCAACGAACCTCCACACATCTCAGGGTACTTCGATGGTAACAGCAGTAGTTCTACCACGTCACAAAATGTGACTCATGCCTTACATTAATATGCCACAGATTCACACGGTGTGAAAATTCTGTACGTCAGTAACGTCTATTATGTTCACAGAGTAGGTTATGCCTAGAAGTTATCTTTAACAGTTAAACAATCGGCACATGTCATTTTAATTAGCAAATAAACATATTTAACTGATCACGTTCCTTTACGATGACATGCATCACTTTATATTATTCTGTTTCGTTTTCCTTTTTTGTATATTAATAATTATCATTACTAATACAGTTAAAACCATTCCTTTTCCGTGCCGCTGCCATGCGATCAATAGAACAGAAAAGGTTTCACACGTTTGGTACATTAACTAGTTTCGTGTTAAACGAATTTGATCGACATTTCCATATAAATAAAGCTTACAATTGAACTTACAGCCTATAGCGTCGACTGCGCTTATGAAAACAAAAGCGTACATTATTTTTACGCCTTAATATTGCAAAAATCGTAAAGCTATTACAGTTTTGTAACACCGTGGAAGTGACGTGATTCCTAACGATATTATTAAACCAAGGTTATTTTATATTTGGTACTAAGATGTACTGCCATAGCTCCTTTAACCATGGACTAAGTTTTTCTGTCATTTAAAGGCGTTTTGCCCCTTTAGGGGTTGAATTAGGCAATACAAGACATCATGTTGTCTGTCACAACACAATGATATCTCTTAAGTAATGTATACTAAATGTATTGCTCAAATCTCAACCACATTTATTTAGGCAAGTGTATTATTATTTATTAAGCATTTTATCGTTATGTTGATATATTTTATAAAGACGTTCAATGTCTGTAATAGGTCTAAGTGGATCATTAAGAATTGTATAACTTGGATATAATATGTTAAATAAAAATTAGTTTGAGAATTGTTAAATTATGAAAATTTACACCTAGTCTTTTCTGAAAACATTGGAAATAAACCAATATGTAACTGATCCATAAGAGCATAAAAATAGAAACTTTTTCATATTGCTGAATATAATCCCCACATCCCAAACAGAAGTAATTTCCACTGTACGAACGGTTTCGGTAACGTCAACTGGATCCTCTACATACATACATAGGTCATACGTAGGTCAATATACACCTCGATTTAGCTATACAGTACCCATACACTCATACACGACTAATACAATATAACTTTGTCTTGTTTAGGACAATTCTTTAATTCTTGCTATGCTTGCTAAACACTTGTTAACACTTTAATAAAATTTGCTACAATGACAGTATGCGGTTGACCATCACCATCGATGGTCGAGATGGTAAAAAATGTTGTTTTATTCCCCACAACATCATTCAATTTGAGACATTAGTATTAACTGGAAAAGTTTAAATTGTGAACAAAATAAACAACTTTACTTTGCACTACTTTGTGATATGACAACAAATCGTCGTTGCGACTTCAAAAGCTCTTATGTGTTATGTGCCACTTTTGCCAAAATCACTTTTTTACGTTAAATGATTCTACATTTTGAAGCGCTATCGAATTCAAAAACTCTCATTTGTGTACGACGTTTCCATCGTAATTTGTGCTTACTAAACAAAATTTTATCGATTTTTATCGATTCCCTCAAAAAGCAGATTTTTACACATTTGTTGTTTTGAAGTCGCAACGACGAAATATTCAAATCATATTTTAAATTGTAAACAATACTTCTAAATGTGATCATGCATACACCATGGTACTTGTTATTTTTTTATATTCAGCCATTATTATTTATGCTTGTATATTTAAGATGTCATAGGGAATGAGCGAGACACAATTTGCCGATAATACGAGTAGAAATTTTGCTACATTTGTTGCATATTCAAAAACTATCTATAAAAACTCGAAACATGTTAACATTTAGGTACACTTGTTAATATTATTACCATAATTTTATTGTTATCAACTCATTAACATTTGAAAAATTCACTACACACAGCAGATAGATAGATAGATATATACATAGATAGATAGATAGATAGACGATAGATAGATAAATGTTTCAAAGAGGTTAATATTTATAATAAGATTGTGTAAATTTACCTACAATGAGAATCGTCCCCGAGAACGAGAGATTTAAAAAGTTGTACTCCATTAATTCGTTTTCTTTTTAATTTCATGTATACTTCTCTATGGAGTATAAAGTGTGTGAGGGTACAATAATGACATACAACTCGCACAAAGATTCCCTGTATCCAGAAAATCCAAGAAAACCATGTCAGCCAGGCACGAAGAGACAGCCAAATAATGTACCAAATGAAACAGCAATATCTTACTTTTGTCGACTTGATAACGTCTCTGCGATCAAACTACGCATGTAACGCACAGCATTGGCATTCGCAGCAAAAATGAACATAATAGATTAGAACTGAATTAATAAATATAAAATATACTATAGTCCCTTTTACTTTACTAGCGGTTGCCCGCAAATCGCTCGCTTAAATTATTTTTAGAGTAGTAAGTGCCACCTGAATAACAAATTCCACCATACTTATACCCCTCACACACTTATACCCATATTACCATTCCATAAATGGCATACAACATTGAAGCAATCCTGACATCATCCTCGAGAATTTCAGTTACTAGAACGTAGCTCACCCCAATATTCCACTCCAATACAAAGTAACATTAATTTTCTATACATTATTATATTACTTGATACCCTATAATAAATGGGGTTATTGACCACTGACACAACTTATAGGTTATTTAAAATATGTTATAACGGTCTAAAATATCAATGACTAAAGATGGTATGACCATAATAATCTAAAAATTGCAAAATTTAAAACAATTTAATTGCTTTCCAAAAACAATTTTTATCTATCTGAATTTACTACGCGTTCACTTCAAGTTTGCCCTCGTCGACCGTTACGATTTCACAGCTAACGGTACTGTTAGGCAAAAAAGTAATCAAAATTTCATTAACTTATATAACAAATTACGTTTGCCACTGTGTAAGATTTTCTCTTTTAGTCATTGTAGCGACACAAATCAACGAACGTAAAATAAATCAATAGAAAATATTTTAATGAAAATAACATCAAAATAAACAACAAACTCGAGAACGCACGCGCCGCACGGGACCACATAAATACGCGGGTAGCGTTGCTGTCCGTACTAAATGAGGTGCGGTACGAAGAGCGGGACGGGAGGTAGGGGCAAACTTGAAATGAACGCGTAGTATAAACTTTATATTGGTGACATTGGGTAAGGTTGATACTGACATATGAAATAAAATGTTTTTCGTTTCACCACTTTGTTATAATTTTAATTAAGTATACTTTTCCATGACAGTGAAATAAATAAATATAACAATAATCATGTCGCCATAGTTTCGTTTGGTCCGTTATCGAGACTTATATTTTAATCAGCAACAAAAGATTCCTCAAATTCCCCAATAAAGTAAACTGTGACATTTTAAGAATATATATTATTATATATAATGACATTGTTTCCTTGTAACGGCGTCGAACATAACATTGTGTTAAGTGTTGTTAGAAAATCCTTTATTTCTGGCGACACTTAACATCACCCATTGATAAAATAAGCACTCGCAAGTAGGTGCACTCTCCACTTACTCCTTAACGTATTAAGCATTTAATTGTACGACTAAACTTTATAAATTATAAATCTTCCGTAGATTGCACTTGGTACATAACTCAGGACGCGCAGTCAGCGCCACAAAACGACCTCTAGAGGAAATTAAATCAACGCTACCAAAACTTATGCTAATTAAAACCATCTAAAATATAGAATCGCGTTACATTTGAAAACTCATACATTCTTATCAGATATTTGCAGATATTCATACAACAATAAACTCAATAAAATAACCCCTAACAAACTCAAATACATTCAATGTCTGTACACGTTTCGCGCCTACCGACGCTGACTGCGGCGCCGCTAACGCAAAACAGAAAAATAAATTGTCAACTTGACATTTCAAACGTCAGACACGATTCCGTCCGCTCGCCGGAGCCCAGACAACAAAATAGAACACCGCACTTGGCCCTAGTTGAAGACACTCGAAATAACACTTTATCCTTAACACTTTTAAGTTTGATTTCCGATCGACGACATCCATCATCTTCGTCAGAATCACTGTCAATTTATTGCTATTGCCACGTGTCGTTCTCGCGAACGGACCAATGGGAGGGTGCCGCGACGTCGCACGCTCTGATTGGCTGTTTACACCGCGCTCCGATTGGTCAACGCAAAACTTGCAGTCTTTGTTTATTTACCTCCTCTGAAGAAACTCTATAAATGTGTTATGTAGAGGTGACGGCGACGCGGCGTCAATATGCGCGCCGGTCCTCCATATCAGAGATCTGTAATTGTAAATTTAACGCGTTATACACATTCATAGTGAATCGTTTTCTTAGTTAGCGATAATTTAAATTACCATTGACTGTAATTTGCAAACATTGTCAAGAGAATAATTTTGTGGGATTGGTAACAATATTGTTTTTACTACTCAGATTTTACACTATAATCGGGACGCGAAGCAGGAAGAAATTAGTACATTGACCTGTTATTACCTGTCTCTGTCACTCCCGCGTAAATATAAATGTTTCTCGCTCGCACAGAACGGCGGTCATTGCACTGTTCGAGCGAGACACATTATATTTACGCGGGAGTGACAGAGACAGGTAATAACAGGTCAATGTACGAAATTCTTCCTGCTTGGCGTCGGGACTTTACATATTTTAACTCTCATTTGTATTTTGTGTAATGTGTTGTAAGACACTATACAATTAGTGCGTTCCACGTGACGTTCACAACGATCACGCTCACGACCGCGGTTTTTCCCGTTCCACTTGCTTGTGCACCGTCCACTTCGACCACTTCAACCCACCTCTTCAGATGGGTCATTATGAGCTCGGTGTGAGCGAAATTAATGACGTCATCAGTGACGTTTTCGCCGAGACCATAACGACCGTTATACGGTTATAGGGTTATTTTGATCGTTGTGAAAGTCAAGTGGAACGCGCCCAATGACAAGATGTTGTACATGTCATCTATAATTAATTAAACCATACCTACTGCATTATTTACTCATCCTTTATCGCATAACCTCAATAACAACAGGCATACAATGGGAGAACGTAATGCCTCAAGCTTTCTCTGCTGTTTGACCTTGGACAGATGAAGGAACTGAAGGATGATGATGGCCATACAGGGAACTTAAATAATGACCCTGGAACCTAGTTAGTAGTGTCTGTGCCTGGGAAGTGTCTGTGAGTGTGGTTCTCGAGTTTTCATTCCTAGCCGGAAATAATGATTATGTGATTCGAGTCATGGATATAAGTGGTGTTTTGTATTGTATTGTCTATGCCATCATTGTGAGTATAATATAATACCTACTGTGAAAGTCCGAAACGCCGCGAATCCTAAGATTCATCGGTTAATGTCCGAGTCTAATACGAATTAATTTCAAACTTTTACCATCAAAATTGATGAGTGTCAATACCAGTGAATCATACCATGTATAATTTTTTTGCTATTATTAAAAGGATTCATTCTTCTTCCAGTCTTGCTTGATTCAGCCGCCAAATGACTCGTGTGCTGGGAGCTTGACAGCCAGGCCTTTCTTTATTTTTTGTTCTCTTTCTTGGCCGGCAAAGCATCAGTAATGCCTTTGGTATATCCGATTTCCATGGGCGACAGCAGCCACTTGCCATCAGGTGAATCGTCGGCTCATTCCGGCTATTTCCATAGAAAAAGGTAGACAGTGTATGTGTAGTGGTGTGTGTACTCACGTGGTGGTGCTTCGGCCGCTTGTGCGGCGGCGGCGCGGGCGTGTCGGCCGGCGCCTCTTCGATCACCAGCTCGCCGCCCAGCGACGAGCAGCCCTCCTCGCCGCCGCCGTAGCCCCTGCACACGGATATCAATATATACCACAGTATAATACGTTGTTTACACAACGCTTATTTAGTTATTTAGCCGTATGGGGGCGGCTTAGAATACCATAAAAAAACTAACCCCAATCCCACGCCAGATGGGTATCGTAAGAGCCAACTAAATATGGCCCGCTGGTGATGGGCTTCTAGGAGGAGTTGTATTGGTAATATTGATTTTAATAGTTCATTATTCCACCTTTTTGCTTGACTTAGCCGCAAAACGACTCGTTGTGTTCTTACATTTTTTTTTGCTCTCTTTCTTGGTCGACAACGCATCAGTGCATCAATACTTTTGGTGTCGCTGATATCCATGGGCGACGATAGCCACTTACCATCTGGTGTCATCACAGACACATGTCATCACAAAAAAAAGACCACCCTGACATTGTCAGAAAGCATAACAGTTATGATTAGAAAGAGAGGCAACATCTGTTTTATTTATTTATTAGTTTATTTATTTCATTGCCACAAATATGGTACAAGTAGTAAAGATATAATTTAACAGACGTTGAAATATATTTGGCCGATGTCAGCTGTTAACGATTAGCGCTGTGCGACCTGAATTACACTTTATTGCGTCGAAGCAAGAGTCGCTATTTATTTAAATGATTTTGCGGAGTGACTCCTGACCAAGGGGCCATCCATCAATTACGTCACACTTTGGGGGGGGGGGGTCGATATAGTTTGACATTGTGTGATAAGGGGTGGGAGGGGGTCCTAAATTTCGTGACGTCACATTTCAAAATCGAACAATTGGTATGTATAGGTAAATATTAAAAAACAATTAATGGAAATAAAACTTATTTCGGAACTACTGTTTTAATTTAATAATTTCGCAAAAACGCTGTTTCTGTCATGGCGGCGGTCTATGATACGTGTGACGTCACACGCAAGTATCTAATGATTCTATATAGGTAAGATCTGATTTTTTACTAGCGTGTGACGTCATCAAAGTTGTCACCAATCACAGGGCGTTTCGGTCACTGGTAAAATTTCCTAAAATTACAGTATTTTAATTTCGTGTTATTTGCAAAAATATACATGATTTACTTGAAAATAAAGTGAAATATGTTTTTTAGTGCTACTATCTGACAGAAAAATAACAATTTGTAGTATATTTTCAATGTTGTCAAATACCCTATAGGTAGTATTAAGTATTCTGTGCTACAGACTACTGGCTACAGGCTACTGGCTACTGGCTTCAGGCTAGTCCGAGCGCTACTCAAGTACTCACGCGTAGTAGGGCGAGTGCTGGATGACGACGTTGGCGGCCTGCGCGTCCTCCTGCAGCGACAGCAGCCCGCCGCCGCTCGTCGTGCCCACCACGTACTTCTCTGTGACAACACCACAGATACACGTTAACATAACCGGCTTCAAATCATAGTCGCCATATGCCTATACGTATGTAAAGATGTGTTTTCTTTTTAATTTTTTGAACGTGTTGACCTCCCGATCCGAACACGGAAAAAAAAGACCGATGATTATGTAGATAGTATTGTGTAATATAAGTGATTTGGAAGATAATAAACTTTAAATATCGTTTTTTGATAACAGGTGAGTTTTTTAATTTAGTTAATGCAATATAGGTTTTAATTTAATGTAAAATGTATTGGTGTAAAGTTATAAAACAAATATATTTTTGATTACAGAGAAATACATCCTTGGTTTATCCCTTTTATAAAACGACATGGCGTTCCTCATGAATCCATCAGAACTGAACTTTGATAAACATGGATCAATCTGAAAGCACCCCCTAACCCCTATCCAATAAAACAATTTTGAAAATTGATCATAAATAGCGGAGTTCTGAAGTAACAATCATTAAAGAAAATACAGCCAAATTGAAAACAAATTTTTTGAAGTCCCGAACTAAATTGGGCATAATTTTTATTAACTTTTTCTTTTTGCTACCTCCTTTGCTCTCCCACAGCCCTAAGGTTGACTGGCAGAGAAAACTTTTAGCATTAAGTCCGCCTTTTGTATCCTTTATGTTTTTAAGGTACAATAAAGAATAAATAAATAAATAATTGAAGAAGCCTTTAACTCGACGCTTGAAAGGCAAAAATTACCAAGCGACATGTTGACAACATGTTGACAACTTTACACTAGATCATTTTAAAGTTTTTATTTTAGAAAAAAATCGTAAAAATCGCTTTATTATGCATTTAAACTGCATGTAAAATTCATTTATAACAGGCGATTTTTTACGATTTCTTTTCTAAAATTTTAACTTTAAAATGCTCTAGTGTAAAGTTGTCAACATGTCGCTTGGTAATTTTTGCCTTTCAAGCGTCAAACTTAAATAATTATATATGTAAAACTAACCCTCTCGCTCGCCGCCCGCGCCGTTGGTAACGACGGTGATCTGGTGGCCCGCCATCACCAGCCCGCTGCCGCCCGCGCTGTACGACAGCCCGTGACCTGCACATCATACATAAATACCGTCAACACTTCCAATTGGATATGGACACGGACTGGACAAATAGAAGAACAGGACTATTTTATTGATCTAAGGGTAGACAGAAATCCAGAAAAAATATTCTTCAGTGGATGGTAAGAATTACTGCTTCGATAGTTGAGTAATAGAAGAGTAAATATGACATTTTGACATTTGCGGACTCAGTGATGCTTTTGGTGTTGCTGTTGTCCATGCCACGATAGCCATCATCACCATTAGGCGGATTTGTTTACCGGCTATTTCCATAAAAAAAGACATGATGTACAGTATATGGGCGGTGAGTGACATGAAGTGTGAAGTGAAGTGTGTTGTGTGTGAGATGAGACCTGGCGAGCCGGGCGCGCTCTGGCTGACGCCGCTGCGCTGCGGGAACAGGTACTGCGCCGACTGCGAGTTGCCGCTGTTGTTCAGCCGCTGCTGCCCACCCTGCAACCACACCATTTAACACACACATATTAAACACACATTTAACACAATAATTATTGTAGTAGGTAGAAAAAATGTTTTGAATTTTAAATAATTTGCCCAAGAAACCTCAACAATATTAAGAGTTACGGACATAAACAATGATTTCATACAAAATCCTGTAATCACTCCAGAGAGTGTCAAAACATGTAATTCGAAGGGGTTTATTTATTAGGGTAATTTAAATATTTACAATAACATCAGTGTAGTATGATCATGTCACTTTAGACGAGTCTCTATTTGGCAAACATTATACAGTATTTTTATTATAATAATTGTGTAATTTAACATAAAACTAACACAAAGTGAAATTAAAGAGAAATAATCATTTCATTTCAAAATTAATTATTATTTACTTAAATTAACACTTCATTAAAAGTAGTGCCAAGATTTACCTTTACCAAATAAGACCAGTCTTAATAATCTTAAATTAAAATTTAAAAATCCCGACAGTTTTTTTTACACTTAACATAGCTAAGAACACTCAATTAAGTCACCTTTCAAACAAACAAAAAAACTAGATCAAAATCTGTTCATACGCTTGAGACCTACAATGCCACAGACAGACTTACAGATACACAGACACGTAAAACGTGAACAGTGCGACCAACTTATCTGTGAACTGAAGGAGGGCGCTGTCGAACGCATTGGACCAATCACTGGACGCAATTCGAGACGTAGTAAATGTCAATGAATGATCACAAAGAACTTATGAATGGGGCGGCATTAGTTCCAATTTTCGCCATTTCACAGATGAGTTGGGCGCACTGTAACACCCCTCTTTTTTCGTCGGGGGTTAAAAACATAGTATAGCGTAGTACAGTATGTGCAGTATCACCTGCTGCTCGGGCTCCTCGCCGGTGAAGAGGTCGGGCGTGGGCTCGCGCGACAGCTCCTCCGGCGTCACCAGCCCCGACACGCCCACCTGCGACGGCGACGTCGGCGCGCTCCTGGAGAACATCACCACACACTCTTGTCACGTGCTCACACACACACACACACGCACACGCTTCACATACAAGTGTGAAGGTATCATGTGTTTTCCAAGATCTCATTGTAAACATTGGGCTGAGGACTTGAAAGAGTCAATTGATTTCTTTCTTTTCTCTTGGGCGAGAATGCATTGGTGATGCCTTTGATGCTAATGATGGGCGACGCTGATCATTTACTATCAACAGGCTCGTACTGTTATGATAGCAATGTGTGATAGTGATATGTTATGGTCCTCGCTTTTTTGAAATGAACAGTTTTCTCAACATTTTATTCTCACTTCGTGACATCGTCAATGGTAACATCAAAAATAACGTTATATAAAAATAGTGCCAATATTTATATCGACGCTTGAAAAGCAAAAATTACCAAACGAAATGTTGACAACTTTACACTAGAGCATTTTAGTTTTTAATTTTAGAAAAAAAAATCGTAAAAAATCGCTTTATTAAGCATTTAAACTGCATTTAAAATTCATTGGTATGAAGTAGCTATGACTAATAGGCGATTTTTTACGTTTTTTTTTCTAAAATTAAAAACTAAAATGCTGTAGTCTAAAGTTGTCAACATGTCGCTTGATAATTTTTGCCATTCAAGCGTCGATATCTAGAGATCCTCAGAGAGCAATTGATTCGGTCGTACCGCGAGGAGAGTCCGAAGGGCGCGCGGAACTGCACGCCGCGCGGCCGCCGCGGACGGAACGCGAGCTCGATGAGCTTGCCCTCGGACTGCGGGTCGATGCGCCAGAAGCTGCCCTTGCCCGGCTCCTCCTGGCTGCGGGGCACCTTGATGAAGTATCTGGGGACGGAGAACGATCGATTAGTTAGTAATATGCCTTTAAGTACAGCTTTAATGGTATAACAGCTAGTGACCTCGCTGAGAAACTTTACGAAAATAGTGGCCCGGTGACCCTGTGTTTCATGTCTAATAGATTTAATATCTGCCCTAACATCGAACTTAGTTTTCGAGCAGGTAAGGTGTAATTGCGCTGCAATATTATGTAGTAGAACTTTGACCTTGGAGGCTACTCTTCCCTGTTGCTGACTATACATATTTTACCCCCTATAATATATTACCCTATAATATAACATATTTTACCCCCTAAAATTAATTCTATAATAATAGATTTAATACTGCAACTTGCAAAACCAGTCCTACCGAATTCCTAATTCACGAGTCTCATTAACTAAGAGCCCACCACACACATAATATATTAGATAGCGACATAAACAAGCCACCGGTTACAGTTACCAAATATGGCTGTAATGACGCTGACAAACCGGCGCGTGGAGTACTGCCAATTGCCAGCTCGCCTCCGCCAAGCCGTGACGTCACCCCCATGTCCTAACGCGTCCACAACTTCAATTTACTTGATGAAGTAACCGTATGTAACGTATATAACCGTTCAAGAGCTTCGCACGACCCCGATGATTGAATCTATGACTCGAGCAAAAAACCGACAATAATTGGAAGTCATTTGAAGCAAGTCGTCGAAGCACAAAGTCAATCGAACCGGATCTTTAGTCTTTACACTCCGCCTAGACCGAACTTCGATGATCTTGGCGAGTAGTTAGAAGCTGCTTTACGACATACAATTAAACATTCTAGTCTGGGTTTATAGTCACGTGACACGAGCATTCCGATGTATATGAATGAATTGATTTGGCACTCAACATGATGTACAACTAAGAGGAAATACCGCATACATTACAAATGTTAATATAAGTTTGTTTTGTTTTCGTTTATACGTATGTGTATGGTGCAACCGTACCACAGATACTATTTGTGTTCCACAGTATATAAAGTTTGCTATTGTGTATGAAAACATCATACAAATGTTAATAGTTGTTGTTGAGTCAAAGAAACATTGCCCAAGATTTAGATGTTTATGTTTAGCTGTTTTACTCTTTGTTTATTTGTGGTTAGAGCAACATTCAAGAAAAGGCAACAAGACCAACCACAAGTCGCAAGAGTTATAGAATGGTATATTGCATAATGTCGCTCAACAAAAAACAACTGCTGCATGTGTTCTTCTTTCTTTCATTCTTTTTCTTCTCTCTTTCTTTTCCAGCAACGCATCAGTCATGCCCTTGGTAAGCTGATTTCGATCGGCGACGATAGCCACTTACCTTCAGGTGGATCTTCAGCTCGTTTGCCGGCTATTTCCATAAAAAAAACGTAATCACCATACCCACTCACCTGTTGAGCGAGAGATTGTGACGTATGGAGTTCTGCCATCCCTTATCCGCGGTGCGGTAGTAGGGATAGTGTTTAGTGATGTAGCTGTAGATCCCGCTGAGCGTGAGCTGCTTGTCGGGCGCGCTGGCCACGGCCTGCACGATGAGCTGCGCGTAGCTGTACGGCGGCTTGGCGTCGTCGCGCGGCTCGCGGTGCTCGCGCGCGTCGCGCACGTCGCGCACGTCGCGCACGTCGCGGGAGCTGTAGCCGCTCTCAGTGGTCGTTGAGGACGCCTGGGGAACGAGTAAAATTCGTGTCGTCACAAGGATTATGTTCGTAAATATGTAGGTAACAGTAGCAAAGTGCAGAAAATAATGTGAAGATCGATCGGTTATCTTTAGTTTTTTACTTAGGGGCCATTCATAAATTACGTCACACGTTAGAGGGTAGGGAGGGGTCGATGTAGTGTGACAAGGGGTGGAAGGGGGTCCTAAATTTCGTGACGTCACATTTCAAAATCGAATAATTGGTATGTATAGGTAAATATTAAAAAACAATTAATGGAAATAAAACTTATTTCGGAACTGCTGTTTTAATTTAATAATTTCTAGGTGTAAAATTTCATAATAATTATGTGACGTCACACTAGGGGGGAGGTCTCACAAATGTGACTAGCTGTGACAAGAGAGGACGGGAGGGGTCAAAAAGTTATGAAAACACGAAAACACGTAATTTATATATGGCCCCTTAGATATCTGATTTCACTCTTGTCATTAACTTTTTTTGTTTCGATGCAAATTCTAAAGTTCATGTATCCTTATTTTTACTCCACAGGGACGTCGTCAAATTAAGAGATGAAAGTAACAATTTCCTTGAAGAGATTCTTTGATATTTACTAAGATATCTGTTCCCAATGTCCGATAAACAAAAACAATCTCCATTGAGGTTGCTCGAAGATGTAACTCTATCGCTCACGATCGGCGTGGAGCGAAAACGTCTCATTTGTAAGTGTCACCCGATTCCCTTCGGTCCGACACTCGAGGTTGCTTCGAGCAATTTGTTTCACAGTAATGGAGTTAGCGTTGGGTAGCGATAATAGGATTTTAGCTGTATTCATATTGAATATAAGATGAAGGAAACCGCCTCAATTAAACAACAATAGTATTGGAACACATTCCTTGAATCTCATACCGAGACATTATGTAAGTACGTTAAAATGATTTAAATGGCCATTGCAATTTTTAAACATTGGAAATACAAATACATCCTCTTTCTTCTCTTTTCTTTCCTGGCCGTCAACACATCGAATATTCCAATGTTATTATTGATGTCCATTGTCCATGGGTGACGATTACCATTTACCATCAGGCGGCTCTGTTCATTCGCACACAAATCAGACAAGGATAGCAGTAATAAATTAGATACAAACACTCCTGCTGCAGCTAGGTAATCCGAATACTGTAATGAAATGACGTCTAAATCCTAATGAAAATCATCATTCACATGCTCTTCATAGAGAACCTTTACCTGTAGAACCCACAACCTTGAATCGACTGCATATACTGTAGCGACACCAGGCCCAAGTACTAATGAGCACGGGTCTTTCCTCTTGAGGAGGCCGCCCTAGGCACTATAAGGAATGACTCTAGCCAAGCAATACAAAAGTTACTCACAGCAGTGCCATTGGAGTTGGGCCGCTGGTGCTCGGTGAGGACGGCGTACTGCGCCACCAGCCCCAAGTCGGGGTGCCGCCGGCCGGACGAGCCCGCGCCCCGCGGGGACGTCGGACAACTGTTCGTCGCGCTTATCGTACCTGGAAACAGACATGCGACAAATAGGAAACAATTAAATAATGTACTACTCTTTATAGTTACAGGGACCACTACAGTGCACTAATGTAGCGTGAAGGATTGCTCTAGTCCTTCAAGAGATTCGAGGAAGAAGCAATGATGCCTGGATCCTCATTTCAAAGGCAGCTGGAGCAGTTTACTACCAACGAAACTATATTAAGTTTCCTTACCTGCCTGACTGACTGCCCTTCTCCTAAACCCACCCCTAATGTTTTTAACGTTTTTAGGTTGCATATAGTATCAGGGAGCAAGAAACGTGTTCCCCGTTTCATCTCTAGCCAACAGCGCGTTGCTGATGCCATTGAAAATGTAGATGAACAATACGGACCACCTACGATTAGGGAGCCTCTCGTTTGCCGGGTAATCACATAATAAAAATAAATTTGCGTTCCGAAGTGCTCGTCCGATATCATAATATTAGACACGCTTGTTTTCATACCACTGTTTGTTAATTCCACGCACTCGGTCTAAACGAGACTCCAAATCCTCGTCAAAACATTTTTAGCACCCACGCAGCCATTTAATACGATCCTATACGAATTTACCATTTCATACAAGCTTAAAGTATAAGTATATAATCCAAAAGCAAACTCCAATTTTTTGCTATTGTTTCTTCGAAATAATATGTTGTTATTCTTGATTAGAGGATTTCTTTTTCTATCATCCAGTCCTACTATACACACACCACTAAAGCGTTGATCATCCGGCGCATATTTAGATGCTCATAAAAGTTAATAGGAACTCACTAAAGATAGAACATTCAACCTACAAGACATTTCTTTTTTCATCCTGTCATTCATGTCATTCATCCTTACTAAATCTTCAAATCGTGATTTGATCTGTGATTTGAATATACATACATTATAGCAGAAGTAAAATCTTCGCCCTTCGAATCAACATATCATTTTCAAAGGTAGATGTCTTCTTCGTCATCTTCTGTTAAAGTGCAGTAAGAGCTACCTACCATCGCAGTATGAGTATAAAAGACTGGCCTTAAGCCCTAATCTACAAGCTATAGGCCTATGGAGCTCGACAGTAGGCGACGGCACTGAGCTGCGGCCATCGTTATGGTGATCAATTCAGCTACCTGCTATAGAATCATCTTCTACTATCATATCAAAAAACCTTTAGCTGAGAACTACAAAGCTATAGAGCTCACCAGTAGGTGACGGCGCTGGACTGCGGCCATCATTGTCCATGGGTATGGTGATCCGCAGCGGTGGAAGCGGCGGGCCGGAGCTGCCGGCACCCCCGCCGCTCTCCTCCACCAGCGACTGGAACTCCAGCCGGATGTTCGTCGACGGGAAGCGGAGCGTGCATCTGGAAACGAACGATTGGAACGTCAGGTGGGTGGAACATAAAGATTAGTATTTGTAGTGTTCCGTTGTACCACTAATTCTGTATATTCACTGGTTCGATGTAATAGACTAGGAAACGTGGTTACGCCAATGATTAATTATTACTTAATTACATAATAAATATGTATAGATAAATATCGGCTCGCTGCAAACACCACGTCTACACTCCGCGCCCGACAGTTCGTGACTGACTCAATGTGCGCTCCGCGTGATGCGTGACCGAGACGACAGAAAAGTGACATCTGTCAACTAGATTGCAAAACTACAAAATGATATCGATATCCTACTCGATATCGATACACTACATCCCTTCCTTATTTTAATTTTTTTTTTCAGTAATTCTTCATCTTTCTTTCTAATTTTAACTCCAAATAATAATTCAAACGGAGTCATTCCAATGCTTCGTTGGTGAGTTCCATTTATACCGCGTTGGACGTTAGGTATTCTGCGATACCTTTAGTACCGATCTTTGGTAGGGTCATCCGCACTGAGTTTACTCAACACAACGATGATAATTTCCTCTCGGCCATTTCCTCTCGGCGTTTCCTATCGGGTGTAAGAAGCCTTCTCTCTTCCCTTTCTTGTTTGCTATCAGGATACATTCAACACAATTGTTAATTATTATCCTTCTAATTTTGTCTTGTAACTTTTCTATGTGCTATTCTCTATTTATTAATTCTTCAGTCCTAGTAACTCCAAAGTGTCCTTTTTCATGGTTCCTTCTGATTATTTCAAATTGCATCTTCTTAGGTACAACAATCAATCTACTTCCGTTTTTCACTTTGTAGAGTATGTCTTTTTTGTAAAATATAATCTTGATAAGGCTCTTTCTTTAAAATTTTCTTCAACTCTTTTATGTGATCGTCCTCATCTTGGGCTTTTTTGATATATGCTGTAGTTTCCGCAATCATTAAACAAATTGGATATCTACTTAAAGCATTAGCGTGTTTCATCCTTGATCCAGGTCTATGCTCGATCTCGTAATCATATTCCTCTAGTAGCAGAGCCCAGCGGGTATTTCTTGGTGGTAAATCCTTCTTCTGTAAGGTCCTCGTTAATGCCGAGCAATCTGTTACTATTTTAAAATGTATCCCTTGTAGGTAAATTCTAAATTTCTTGATAGCTTCCACGATAGCCAGTACCTCCAAGTGGTAACTATGGTAATTTCTCTGAGTCGGGGTAGTCTTTTTGCTCATATTATGGATTGGGTGAAGTTTGTCACCATTCGGGCTTTCCTGTCAGAGTACGGCTCCATACCCATCTGTGCTGGCGTCTGTGTATAATTCGGTATGCAGATCAGGATTGTAAATTCTAAGTACAGGTGTGCTCCACAGTTTCTTCTTGAGTTCTTTGAAAGCTTGTTAACAGTTTTCATCAGAATTACTTAGAAACCCATTGAAACACGTGTTTTACACTTGCTACTAATTTAGTACGCGATTGCTAACAACACACATGGCTCTGAACAGATTACTATGTCGCTGGAATAACATAACCAATCGCTAAAGGAACGCGGTGAAGTCGGATTTACACCGCGGTGCGGCATTCAGGGTAACAAACAATAATTCACACGTCGCATTGCACACTCACAGCCATCCCGGCTCCACAACTTGCCCGCGCCTCCCGCGCTTACTAAAACCCGCGTGATAAATCCGCCAATCGCTGGCACCATGACCTATCTCATCAGAAGCGAACCATCACAGCCGCATGGGTGCTACTCTTCGCAAAGGGTATGACTGTGCATAGAAAACAGTCCACGTGCACTTCTCGCTGGCTCCGGCATAACGCGCTACTGACTGGTCAACACACGCAATACCTGCTCGATCGCAGTCCATCAGTACACACTGTACCCAGTTGTGCTCTCCATAAAGTAAACGTTGTGCAATGCTAATGCAAATTAAACTCGGCCATAATAACGACGTTCTACTTTAGCGTCCGCTCAGCTCGGAGGCTGTCTCGGTGAACATTCACATGTAATACTGGTCAATCTGTTCCTTCGCTGTAAATATTCCTTCGGTATCAACTTTGTTTTCTGCTTTTCCAGTTAAACATATTGGTTTTGTTCTGTAATCTTTAACACTGTGTTTAATCTTCTCAAATTCTGATTTTGTAATAAGGTTAACGTTGCTTCCGGTATCTATCAGAGATGTAAAGTCACTTCCGTTAAGTTTAACCTTCTTGTAGGGGACTTTCTCAGCTTCAATGTTTAAGTTTATTTGTTTTTCTTCCTCTTTATTTTTGGATGTTCAACGTCTTCTTTTATCGACTATTAGTACATTCAGTAGATTTATGGCCAAATCCGTTGCATTTAAACATTTGACTCCCTTCGGACAGGCTGGTGATTGGTGATCTAGGTCACCACAGTTAGAGCATCTCTTCACATGAGGCACCTTGCAGTTTGACTGATGTACAGTTGAATGGCCAGTTTGGGCGAGTTTGCCTGGCACCTTCTTTCTAAAGTCACTGTAGATGTCCAGCTTTTCCCGGAAATCTTTAATATCCGACGCTTCATACAGAATGGATTTGTTGGTCTCAAGATCACGTATGCCATCAATCACATATTTTAAAAAGTTGTGCAGTTCCGTCTAAAGTCGTTTGGCATAGATCAATTTCTCAATTTTAGTCCACTTTATAAGCAGGGCAGTATCTTCGAATTCATCGAGAAATGTCTCAACAGGGTAAGTGTCGTCTCCAGTAAATATGGTCCAGAGAACAAATTTTACCCACACCACGCGACGCGTCAACCGGAGATGAACACACGCTGGCACAGATGTGACGGAGTTAGAGCGGCTCCGTCAAACCGCCTTACTGTAGAAACAGGTACTCCCCGAAATATGGTCATGGACTTCTCTAAGTCTTTAAAGGAAATCTGCATATCAACGTCTTCATCTTCACTTTCTTTTCCATCTTTCTTCGGCGGCATTGTGGCGCCTTTCGATTCGATTTCAATTCAATCCGATTTGGACGCGTCTTCAGTTTTCTTCGTAGATTCACTTCAAATATTATGTCGAACCTTCACTAGGACTCCCTGTGTCGCGGGCGCCATGGGGAACACACCAGACAAAGACGTTCACACCCAGACCGAGAACCACCACCTCGCCGAGAATCGAACCCAGGACCCTCGGCACGGCGATCCGGCACGGCAACCATTGCGCCCCACGGGTCGTCCTTGATTTAGATCATCGCAATTTAATGCAAAACCGTAATTTAATGCACCTCGCAATTTAATGCACCTCGGAATTTAATGCACCTCGCAATTTAATGCGACTCTCACCATCATTGATTTAGATCATCGCAATTTAATGCAAAACCGTAATTTAATGCATATCACCATCATTCGACATGATGATTCGATCACTCATCCATAAAATTTAATAAGAACTAGTAGTACTTACTATCGAAAAGTGTTCACAGCTATTTTTGATTTAATTTAATTTAATCATTTTCCCATCACCTTCACTCTTGTTGGTGGTGCGTAGCGTGTAAATAGCTACACTACCGCGTACTTGCGTACAACTGAAATTATTTTGTCAAACCTATTGATAATGGCATAAGATCAGCCAAAGCGCAACTGAATCCACTCACCCTGCTCTGTCCTGGTATGAATCCCACGCAGTCCAACGTAGCTGATGAGGTGGTGACGCTGAAGCCGGCCGGCGTGGTGATAGTTAGATAATCCGTCGAAATTTGTGTTAGTTCACCACATCACGCACTTTACTGTATATGTAATTGAAGGGTGCACCTCGTAACTCGTAGGAAGAAGGCGGACGACAGATTTTTTCCTGTCATCATTCGGCGTAAACGCAGCGCCGCGCGCGGCTATTAAAATAGGACTCCTAACGCCATCTAGCGGCGCCAGGAAGCACTCTAATGAGCGAACCAGTGAACTTAAAGCTGATCTTGCCATTAGAATTTTACCAAAAAACCTACTTTAGTAAATTGAAGCAGTAGTGCTTCACCACTTGTGATAACCGGATGAGTTTTATCTCAATTGATAGTTTTTAACACACCGAATGTGCCTAGGTAGGCTTGCCTACTTATTTCTGTGCATGGCTACCTGGCAAGTAGATGTGAATAGGTAAGTCAATATAGGTAACTACATCGATCTGTTAACCAATCGAAATTAATATCATAGGTAAGAAATTTTAATTACAAACCCAATCATATAGGCTTGCCTGCAAAAATCGTTCATAAAATATTATTGCCAAGCATTGAGGTATATACATAGAGAAGACATCTCAAACAAAATGTGTGTTCCACCGCCGGCCTGCCCTCCGTTCTCTTTCCAAACCAGAAGCCTCGTTTGCACACTTGCCATAGAGTAACCCTGTACATGACACTTGCCGAACCAAGACGGCAAGCCTAAGCAAGCTTATTTAGTCCATTAACACGTCAGTGGCTTGCCAAGTTCAAACGCTCCTTATGATCTTTCATTCAAAAATTGCAGGAACATTTCCAACGTCCCATATGAACCTAATACGTCCTAATACGAACCTATAACGGAACCCGATGTTCGCTGTATCTGTTCTATACGCTAGTAATAATATTTCAATGTTGCCAAGCTATATAGTCCCAGAATTTGATAGGTGCGAGAGAGAAAGAAGAGCGTCCGAGGTCCGTGTGATAGAACGGGTCACAACATAGTAGCTGCAAGCTAAAGCTGTAAAGGCGACGCTTTTTTAAAGCGTACTGCCAGTCCTTTTACACGAGCAGCCTGTGGGTCAGCTATACGCAGAGGGCGTACAACGCACTGCGTGTACAATCTGGAATCGCCTGCGCGACAGCACCAACAGCATTCCAGGCACTATAGCGGACAGATGGGTCCCTCCATTTCTCAAGCACTGGGCAAGTCCGCACGCAAGTGATGCAATACAGACCGCGCCCGGGCGTGGAAACCCCCATTTCCTGTCCCCAGTTTAAGTAGTTTATAGTAAGTAGTAACTAATTTGTATGTCTGTATTTACTAACCCTTACATTTAAGAATAAGATGTTTTACCAACAAATACTGGCCTGAACTGAGCCTGACATAAAGAATCATTATTATAAACCGCGGCACATAGTTGAACCAAAATGGCTGTCATCTGCGCAGGCACAATTGTAGACAAAAGTGCTGAGGCAAATGCTCCGCGAACCTCTTAATTTCCAACTCATGGGCTGATTCGTATATTTCTTTGTCACAGGCGGCAATAAAACTTAACATTCTAAGGACTCCAGTGTCATCAAAATTGCTACATAACATTGAATTTCAAATAATTAAAATAATAAGCCAATAATAATTTTAAGTATAAAAGTAATAGAATTCCTTGGTAGCACAATATATTTATGGCAGGAATCTACGGCAGTATTTCCCGGGTTATAAACATATTTTATTTTAATAATTTTACCCTACATCGTATATAGGACACGCTCGTAGGCATTAAGTCTTCCTGCAAGATATATACTATTGTGGTGACATGCCACTTCAATTCATTAGATGACGACCGAAATATGTGAAGTGGCGTTTGGGGCCCGCCAACAACCCCTACCTGCTCTCACAAGTCAGTCGTCCCAATTCCGCGCTTGGAGCACACTGTGCCATACTCGCGATGGCTTACCATTATACAATGTATTTAGGAGTAAGCTGCTTATTGTGAAAATACAATATTTTACTCCAATTTATCTAAATACATCTTATAATTATATAGTCCTCCACACACCCGTACTAGAACACGCAAGAATAATTTATCTCTCTATTAATAATAGGAAATCTATAAACTCCTATACTATATTATTCCAAAATAAAAATCCGGTACTGATTTTATATTAAATATTCAACGATCATAACAAAACGAACGACTTACGATTATTTTTTCGTATCCCGTTTACAAAATAGACATAATATCTGCACGCATTCCAACGCATCCTTCCTTTTTACGTAATAAAGCAAAATCAAATTATTAGTACTTACCGACATTGTCTTTTCACGCTCGTCGCCAAAATATGTAGTGTTCCGTTGTACCACTAATTCTGTATATTCACTGGTTCGATGTAATAGACTAGGAAACGTGGTTACGCCAATGATTAATTATTACTTAATTACATAATAAATATGTATAGATAAATATCGGCTCGCTGCAAACACCACGTCTACACTCCGCGCCCGACAGTTCGTGACTGACTCAATGTGCGCTCCGCGTGATGCGTGACCGAGACGACAGAAAAGTGACATCTGTCAACTAGATTGCAAAACTACAAAATGATATCGATATCCTACTCGATATCGATACACTACAGTATTGATACGTGAAATTTTAAGAGCTCATATCGTCATGGATTGTTGTTTTAGTCATATATGTTAAAAAGGAGCTTTGGTATGTAGGGAGAGATTTTCTTTGCCTCCAAGTGAACTCTTGCTTGGTGCATTTTGCAGGAATAGCCATTGCTGTGTTCGACGTTGGATTAAATAATTATAAATAAACAAATTCTTTTTTTCTAGTGGCCATGGAGTATATGTAGAGGTAAGGAGAGCCATCTCATATGAGGGGAAAGAAAAAGTGTCCAGCAGTTTACTGAAAATAGAATTAGTTATAATACCGACCACCATCCTACGACAATATCGTTGGCGACCATTGAACTAGTATTACTAGCGTATAGAACAGACACCGCGAACATTGGGTTCGGGGGTGTGCATTGCAGCCGGCCGGCTGCATTTCATTCTGTCACTCGGCTGCGCTCATGGCGGCCGCATGCCAAAATTGTTTATGAAAAAACTGAAAAAATGCCGTCGTGCGTAATAAGAACGTATCACAATTGCACGACAAAAAACAAAAAAGATAATGGTATCACTTTATCATCGGTAAGAAAACAAAATATTAACTTAAATTAATTAAAACGAATTTAATTAAATTATTGTGCAATGTTCCCGCCACTTGGAATGAAAAAATCATAACGAGCGTTTGAACTTGGCAAGCCACTAGCGTATTAATGGAATATATAAGCTTGCTTAGGTTGCCGTCTTGATTCGGCAAGTGTCATATACAAAGTTACTCTATGGCAAGTGTGCAAACGAGGCTTCTAGTTTGAAAAGAGAACGGAGGGCAAGCCGGCGGTGGAACACACATTTTGTTTGAGATGTCTCCTCTATGTATGTATCTCAATGTTGGCGACGCAATAAGTACGATATGAACATAGCTGTTGACGCTGTTGTAGACGGAGCTGCAGAGTGGTTTGCTGAGTTCAATAAAATTTATTGGACGCGTTTTTACGGATAATTTTCATACACAGAGATGGCTCTCCTTACCTCTATACTCCATGAAAGCGACGGACAACACGTCGATTACGGCACACGACATTTACCTAACTCGAGTGGATGACGAAATGCAAAACTATGTAATATATGTATAGACTTCGAAACTCCCTACACCGTGAAGTCTGAAGTTTAAATGAGTCCCTTGAGGTTAACAACTAAGTTGGGAGACACTGTCAACCCCAGACGTCAGACTCAGTTACCAGACAAGGCGGACGGTATCACCCGACGCGGCTATTCAGCTAGCGTCGGAAGTTTCGCCGCTGGAGGCGCAGGTACAAGTTACAACAATCCTGGTTGTCCACAACTTTCTTGGGTGTCGGCCCAACTCTAGCATCTTACGACAAGATTCAATAAGCATGTAGTTCCTGCGGTAATGTTCATGTTAAGAGATGTTTCGCACACCTACTCACATACATACATACACACAAATACATAGATGATTTTCTTTAGATTTATTAAATACAACCTGATAAAAACAGAAAAAAATATTGAGAGTGAGACTACATACAACATCATTGCTGAGACTAGATTATTTCGCGTTGTGCGGCATGCAAAAGATAAAGATAATAAAGTGTAAACTTATGGCCATAAAATTGGAAATATCCGTTTTTGTATTATTTTGCAAATTATATTAATATATAAATGATATTATTTGTTTATAATTACATATTTATAACGATTTGCAATACGTTTTCGTTTTTGTAGCAGGAGTAAAGCCAGAGGACAATAACATTTATGCCAGTCATTCAGTTTGGTCTTTACCACGATCTACGTTAGGTACTCTAACTTCGACCACAGCTTCGACATTTTTATTGCGAGTAGGTACCCAAAATGAGTTGTTTTCATTATTTCAATCCGCAATACATATATCTATGTATCTACCTAACACAAATGTATTGCAGGCCGACTAGCGACTGACAGATAACGCACAGCTAATTTCGTTGTATCTAGACTGGGATTTATGAATTATGCACTTAAGAAATACCTACCTACTTCACAGCAATTCAATAAAGTGAGCAAGCATTTTTACAACCATTCACAGCTCATAACTATCCAACAGCTGGTCTCGGGTGTCTTCTCACAATGCGAGGGGAAAAAATTATCATATGCTACTATCGCATTTTGTTCACATCTCCAACACCTACCATTTCCCTTCAGGTACTTACTCTGAAAAAAATGTATTCTACCACTTTTTGGTTTTAATCTAGACACGCGTCAGTTGAAATTGAAAACTCATGTGCTATTTTGTGATCCAAAGACGAAGGTATAAAGAAAACAAATGAATTTTGAAAAAAATAATTATCGAAATCAAAATTAAAAAAGAACTGTTTTGCAAACCGTAGGTATCGTGTGGCATGGTAAATGAAAGGACTTATTGTAAGGATCTCAAATACATTTTTGTTATCATTCTACAATGGATACCTTTATAATTATTCAAGAAAGAAGGAAAATTTAAGACGAAAATGACCAATCCCCCCTTATATCCGTAACTACTGAGGCTAGAATTTTTAGAAAAATACAGTAAATAGTTCTTTAGCTATATAACAGAAAAACCTATAAGGTCTTAATAAAAGGGCAAAAATAAATAAATAGAAAAATAAGTGTAAATACATAATCAACCTACGGAACCCTCTTCAAGCGAGTTCAACTCGCACTTGTAAGTTTATTTGTACTTGGCTCTCATTTCACATTTATGTTTTTGATGAGATTAATATTAACCATGCCAAATAACCACTTTCTAGCACTAAGGATCTCTGCGCTATGCTGCGGACGGACGGACATGACGAAACTAGGGTTCCGTTTTCACGATTCCTAAAAAAAAACCACATGATGGAGTAGATATACCTATAGATAAACAAACTAGTTCACAAAGTTAACATATGGTCGAAGATAGCTCATCCGGACCAGCCACGGACATCTACAACAGCTCCTCCGGTGTGACATTCAAATATCTCCGGAAGTTTCGACGCTCGCAGGCAGAGGGTGCGAGTTTGGTGTAAGTTTAACTGAACCAAAGTTAGCGCAGTGATCCAGCTGTCACTAGATTTCACGGAAGTTTTGTTAGAATACCAATCGCAAAACTAAAGCATGAGTCATGACCAACTGCGGTACTACACACAGCTTTATCTGAGAGTTCATCAAACTAAGAGTGAACCTCGTTTTTTTTGTATTTGGTTCTAGAGTGTATTAAAATCTTCGTAATTGATCCCGCAAAATCCTAAGTGAACCTGGTGGGGTGTTCAACTGTAAAGGATAGGGTCCTTTAGGGTCCAAAGGTTAGCAATCTACTCCCACGAGCTGGTAAGAGAATAAAACATTTTTAAAAATAACCAACATCTTGGCATCATTCGGTGGTAACACAGACCACATAGTAGGGTATGTGGTCTGTGGGTGGTAACGATGGTGACCGATGACGGATGATGAGGATGATGAGGAAACAGACTTTAGGCAGTACAGCTTCCTCGTGATAATAGATATATTTTACGATGCTGCTCCAGTGTCGATATGCAGGACCAAGGGTTATTGACCAACTTGGCGCCAAGGTTCTAAGCTTTTTTTACTGCCCGAAGGCATCGTGATTAAACCACTTTTATAAACGATAGCAGCCCACGACTTAACGGACCCTCCGAAGGATAGGAGCGGCAAAGAAATATTGCGGTCACCCCTCACACCTCCAATACAACAGAACGTATTGATATTTAGTCCAAACTAGTCCAAAGTACTTAGCTAGTTGTGACCCCTCTAACTAATCCCTACCCTAAAATTACCCTCCTTGCCCGTACCCGTCGCGAGCGACTCACCCACCTACCATTACACAAACGAAGGTTACGCAAATGCCTTGAAAGATTCTAGTTACCACGCTCGCCTCATGCCTTACATAACGGCACTGCGGCGTTAACAGTTCACTTCAGTTCAGCACAGTCCTGTGCCGTACATTATTGAGGACGGTGCTGTGTGCCGTCACTGCCGTAGCTTGATCGATTGCAGTCGTTGAACCGTGCCACGGTCCGCGGACGGCCTTCGCGGGGCACAATGAGCGATGGCTCATGCTGCTACGAGGACCGATCAATACGTCGAGCTCCTATTGTTTGTTACAAGCTGTAGACTGAGTAGTTGAATCAGATATGTAGGTTGTGGTGGTATGCTATAAAAATATTAGTAATATCTCCTAATTATTTTATAAGTACCTAGTAGTAATTAAGCAGGGTAATTAATTGGCTACCAATTTTGTCAAATTCAAACAATTTTGATTTGGATTGTATAACATTGGGGTCAGCTACGCTCATATACAGGGCTTTGCACTTGTTTTACTGGTAGCAACGCATCTGACTGACATCGATTGATTAGAAAGTCTTCAGGTGAATGATTTTGAACCGACTTCACAAAAAGGAGGAGGTTCTCAATTCGACTGTATTTTGTTTTTTTTTTATGTTTGTTACCTCAGAACTTTCGACTGGATGAACCGATTATGATGATTTTATTGAGATTAAATTTTATTGAGATCTGACAATGACATCCATGAGAAAATCATATAAGTCTTAAATTTGCATTATGTATGTGCGCGACAAATGGACGAATAACTCAATATCACGCCAACCGATTTCGATGATTCTTTTTTTAATCGAAAGCAGGTGCTTGTCATGTGGTCTCACATAAATTTGAACGAGATCTGACAAGTAGTTTTTGAGTAATTTTGAAGTCGGTTATTTTTTGTTAGTAAAATTTAGATTATCAGTATGTAGTTACTTGGATTGGAACCCCATCCCTCGCATGACAATCCGCACTGAAGTAATAAAAAATTGTAAAGTTTCTTTCTTTCTTTTTCTTAGCCGGCAACGCATCAGTGATGCCTTTGGTGTCACTGATATCCATGGAGACGATAGCCACTTACCATTAGGTGGATCGTCAGCTCGTTTGCTGGATTTTTCCATAAAAGTCACGCTCCAGGTCGCCTTAACTACGTCTACAACTAAATCCTCAGCCTCCAAATCCTGCAATACACCGTTAGGCACTAATATGAAATCAATCGGAACCACAGAGTACTTAATCACTACGTATCGGAACGCAACGTTCCGTGCGGTATCAATGTACTTGTGTACATTAACGTAAACAAACAATACTCTTAAGCCAGTTATCTTATCTCCCCGGGGCAGAAGGCGGAGTTTTTATGTCTGTGTTCAATGTACTGTACAGAGTACTATCGACAATAATTGCTAATAAGTAAGCTAGAGTACGCGTTTGCGTGTTTTTAGCAAATCTTTTTGCCTAAGTAGCCCAGTTGTTAAGCCTACCGAGCGAAGACATTACGAGAAATCTTTTGTTGCTTGTTATTGAGACGGCTAATGAAATTGAAGATTTCAGGGAATATAAGTGCGTGGGTTGGTATAACGTGGGCATGTTTGTACAATATAATTAAATACCATTTTATTATCAGAAAGATATGAGACGATGAGAAGATATCAGATATCACACGAGTGGTCACCGTCGCCCATGAATATAGATATGTTATGCCCTTACAAATCAACCAGAAAATCTGTTTCGAAAAGAGCTACAACACACACATGTTTATCTTTTTTATCACTACACCAATCACATTGGTATAATACACGAAGACATTTTAATTTAACGCTGTATGTCAAATGTCAAACACTTCTGACAACAAAAGCGTGCATATCTTCTTGTATTGACAGAGCGACTACTAGCAGAACGGTCAATTGCCTGTTCTTAGGCTCTTCATTGTCGGCGCGCTAGTGAAATATTTACCTCTTTTTTACATTATAATATCATTGCGCCCATGGTCATCATAACACCAAACGCATCATCGATACGTTGCCAGTTAAAAGGAATCGGGGGACTGTTCGAAATAAATAATTTTATCATGGAGAACATGCACATCTTTACCAAAAGCCATCATTTTTACAGTCCGCCTCTGCAAGCTCTAATATTTAAAAGACATTGGTGCTGGTACCTCTAGATTACTCTAGAACTAGAGAACTCACCAGTTCACTCGCATCGCTCTCGTATGACACTGCGGTCAGTCGATCGCGACCTCAAAACTTTATCACACTATTATAACTTCAATGAATTACCCTAATTAACTGATAACACTAATCAACTCATATTATAGAACCATTACCGCGCTGTTTGACTTTGTAATGTTACTCATTTGTTCTCTTAATTTGCACCATAGTTTTTATGTGGATTTGATTAGCGAGCTAAACCTTTGTTTTTTTATGTGAATAGCTTGTTATTACAACGAGTAACCTGATGGGAAGTGGTCACCATCTAGGGTTATCAAATGGCCAAGAAATCAGGGAATGTCCCGGATTTTTGCGCCTTGTCCCGTGTAAAGCCTAATTATTGACTTTAGTACTTACATACACACAAATGAGATACCTGAAGCCTATACCATCACAATATTTATGTATCGGGATTTGAACCCAAGACCCGCGAACATATGTACCGAGATCAAGGAAATCACTCCCCCTAGGAACTAGGTACTTCAACTGACTAACCTACGTACTAGCTTCTACGTCAGAGCTTCCCATTGATAGCAGAAAACTCCTTATTTCATAACATAAACATTTAAAATGCTAATAACACCGTTTTACTACATCATTAGCATTTGTAAACAGCAAAGTGCACGTAGAACCACGCACTATGTAATATTCCATAAACAACAAGCACCACTTTGTATTATTAAGTATCATTACACAACTCATAGTATTAATTGCTCATTTTTATTGCCCACTCTTTACACTAATTTGTCTAGACATAGTTACTAGTTACTATAGTTACGTTACTAAAACAAAAGTAGTGAGCTAATTTCAGATATTCAATCATTACCTATTTTTGAGTCCAGTATTCCGCGTCAATTCCATCTTCTATTCACGAGGACAATAACAATTAATGTGAAAAATTATACAGCACATTGAGTACCGTTGCAAGTTTTTGCTAATGTGAGGTAATTTATCAAAAATTATCATTAAATTTTGAATCTTAATTAAAAAATGCGAAATAACAACATAAAAACTATTATTTATTGCTGAAATTTTAAGCGAAATGGGAATTATGACCCACAGCAGAACCTTTACGATATTAATTCTGCTTACAACAAGGGCTAAGGGCCAAGGAAACAATCGCAGGGCAATTATGTACGAGATTCCAAGAAATCTAGGGCTCAACACCATTCTAGGTTACAGACTACAGTACACTCGTATCGATTCGCTTATGTTTGCTATAAACGTTACGAATAGGTAAAGGTTATTTTGTATCAATACTATTGTTAATATTAATTGATTTACTATGCGAGACGTTTATTTGAAAGTTTCATTTGCACCACTTGATTGGTACTTAGCTATAAAATCAAATAAGAAAAAAAAGGTCTCGATTCCAAGGTTCTAACCACAAACAAGCGTTACAATGACAAATAAGAGAAGATGCATAATTTCCAAAACAATTTTTCAATCTTAAAATACATAATTATAGTCACTAAAAAATTACGCAACATTTAAATGAATTAAAAACACAGTTCAAATCTTGCAGTTTTGGGACACCTTTAAATAAAGGCTGGTTTACAAGCGTTGCATATAAGAGAAGATGCATAGATTTCCGAAACAATTTTTCAATCTGAAAATATAGTCACTAAACAGTTCAAATCTTGCAAAGTTTTGGGACAAAAGGCTAAAGGCTAGTCAGACTTCAGACACCGGGCAAGACGGATCCGGAAAAAATCTAGTCGGGTGTCGCTTGCCCGCCACTGGCAGTGACGTGTCTAGGCATAACGGTAATACAATAGAAAGAGAGCGAAGTAGGTACATAGCGGAGTGTAGCCGGCTTCACGGCTTGTGAGTAAACAAAACAACTTTATCAACAGCGAGCGGCCCCGTGTCGCAGCGTGGCGGGCGTACGTCCGCACGCATGCGCAGTGCGCGCTCAGTCTCCGCACTCTCTAGGGCCTCGGCAGTCTGCACAACCAACCAACCTTGCTGGTATAAGTATATTCGATTTGCTTTTAGCCTGAGATCGCTGGCTCTTACACTTGATAGGCGTAGACCTATTTCCAGAACTGTATAAACTATAAGGCAACTGACACTTGTAGGAGTTGTACGCAACTGTTAGGAAAAACAGCGCTTTTTAATAATCACTGTATGTATGCGTAAACTATTGCATAATATTTCTTAAAGAATCTTCAAGATTGAATTAAATCTTGGAGGATATCATGTCAGGTGATGAGATATCAGGATATCATGTCATGGATTAAAACTAGACTATTCAGGAATAAATAACCCATATTTTCATCATTCAACGCCTGTTAATTAGTTAGCAAGTAATTCTCCCCGTCACTGGAAGACACATTAAACTTTGTACTGTTTATTGAAAAATATAACATTTTTGCAACAGTATTGCAAAATGCAGACCATGCTAATCTATTTTAATCCTCTAACTGGATTAGCTTACCATGCGTTAAGGTAAAATAACTTACGTCGGGCTAAAATACCTATGTACAATTCAGTTACGTAACCCTTGTAATCACGTTATTTACTGCGCCAAGAAGAGTGAAAAATTCAATACAGTTAAAAAGAATTATAAGCAATATTATTTTTCTCTTTACGCGTACAGTAACCGGCCCTCGTTTCGCTTCAACAGACATAGTCGTTACGTTTATAAAATGGTAATTCGTTTTTATCAGGAGGATAATGTTTACTCTACTGTATTGTCTGCGTAAGTTTAGAGTTCCTCAAATTATAAAAAAAAACCGGCCAAGTGAGAGTCAGACTCGCGCGCACCGACGACGTTTCCGAACAAACTAATATAATAAATAGCTAACAAAACTAACTAGCAAAAAGACAAGCTGAACTGAGTTACAAACACAATACTCACTATCACGGAACAAAATAAAGACTGAACAACCAGCCACGCCTGAAAGTTAATATTATAAACACACACTATACGCCACGCCTATACTTCCGCATTAAGTTTTCTGACTTTTCTATGTTGCAGGTGTCGTTAACAATACTAAACATTACTAACGTCCGCACACATATCTGCCCCAACAGGGAATCGAAACCGTAACCCTTCGCTTTATAAGCTGGTTCATTACGAGCTAGGCCACGGGTTCGTCTAAGCGTGAAAGAGTTCTCCATAATGTTCTCAAAGATCAATCAATGCCTAATTGGCATTTTACCCGCCAATTTGAGGGGAAACCCGAACCCAGAGACACGAGGGATCGAAGTTATTAATATTGTGTGTGAGCGTACAGACAGCCTAGTCATATAAATATAAAGCTTCACACTTCACACTCATAGCCCCACACTAGGATTCCCTGTGTCATGTGTACTATGGACAACACATAAAGACAGAACACTCACACCCAGACCGAGAACAGAAATTCAAAATCATCATTCAAATTTCTTCCTCGCTGGGAATCGAACCCAGGACCCTTGGCGCGGCGATCCGGCATGGTAACCATTGCGCCACACGGGTCGTCATATGAATGTTTGTAAGAAAGTATGAATGTTTATTACTCTTTCCCGCAAAAACTACTGAACAGATTTTCATGAAGTGTATCACACAGATAGACCATGATCTGGAATCAGATATACTTAGCTTAGGGTCCTTAGCATCCCGTAAAACGCGGGCAGAGCTGCGGGCAGAGCGCAAGGAAACAATCATTTAGAAATGTCATACTGTGGTAGTGCCGCGTCGAGATTTGAAGGTAAACAAAACATGACTATCGATCTGTAGTCTGCTCGCTGTTTGTTTACAAGTTGGATAACATTTCCATCCATACATAACCATTATCACAAGCATATAAGAGGAAAATTAACAGGAGCACACAGTTTGTTCGCAAACAAAATATTTCGATATTTGGCTTTAAAGTGCTAATTTTGCTTAGAGTCAAGTGTCCCCCCCCCTGCCGGCTAAACGTAAAAGTTGAACAAGTGAAAAAATTCTCAAAAATAGATTATATGATGAATTTACAAGGAAAACTATCACGGCTATGTTAGCATAAATAAGTAGTTAATAAGTAATAGTAGATAAACTTACTACTCCGGAACCTTAAGCCTAAGAACTCACGGAGCGATTTTCTCCCGCGCCCGCCGCGGTAGCGGGCCCGCAGCTCCTGTAGAATGCAGATTTGTATGTAAAAACGAGCGGCATATTTCACGACGCGGTTTACGCCCGCGGCGGGCGCGGTTTACTCGTGGCGCCCGCTGCACCGGCGGGCAACTTCTAGAACCGCGCGGGTCGCGGTCAGCCGCAGCCTCGGCGGGTTGCTCCCGCACGCTCTGCGGTCGGTTGGCGGGCGACCGCGGTGGGCGCCGGGGGGGAGGAGGGGGGTACAGATCGTAAAACCGCCCGTCTTGCGATATTCGCCCGCCAGGTTTGCGGGCGATAATCGCAACCGCGGCGGCTGCGCTACCGCGAAAAACTTCGGTCTCGTGAGGTTTGAAACTTTTTAGAATTTCCGCCACCGCAGCGGGCGCGGGTGAAAATCGCTCCGTGAGTTCTTAGCCTAACATTGCGCGTGGCCTGACACTAGAAGTTCTCACGGGAATGTACAATTTGAAGCGTTTTATAATTTGGCATACCTAGTTGCAATTATTATGGTAACTGTTGCTACAGTAATTTTAAGCCACAACAAAGCAGGGCCAAGTTTCGCTAGCAGTGACTATAATCTCTGTCAATTAAGCAAGTCAGTAAATTATATTACGTTTCTTTGATTCAGTGCCGTACTCAAGTCATCACCAATATGAGGCCGCTAATGCCTGCATGATTAGGGTTGTCATCCGGCCAAGTTTCCTTATTATCACTAGTCTCCTGAGCATCACCAAAAACTTGAACGCAACACTAACATAAGTCTAGATGGAAACGCGACGCTCACGGGTAGGTCAGGAAGCCGTTCCAGGGACTCCGATTCAACTCTTACGCCACAGCAATAAAGTCTACATTCGCGCACAGGCAGCATAGACAGCGTATCGATCGTATTTCGCAGTAAACGCAAACGCGCGCGTCCTTCACCTCGTGCCCTTTCGAAGCTAACCGACCATTTAGGAAAGCACCGAAACCCAACTTTATTTATAATATTCGTGGTACTACACAGCACGGTGAGATTATCCGTTTTGGTGCTTACATTATCCGGGCGACACACGTCAATTCAAATAAATATACTCACTTATATAACAAATGTTTGTTTGTCTCCAAAACCACGTTCCATGATGTCACTTATTTATTCGTGTCCTGTATTTTAAACCAATACTGTGTGTACAGGTTGTTTTCGATGTTTTACGCTTGTTTACATGAGCTGAACTTTTTGTATGAGAGAGTTGCAATTACCCATGTGTAATAAATGTGTATTAATAAGCAATGAATAATTAAATTACATTAATAATTTAGAGGCTTGGCTTTTAATCTCATAACTTTTTAACAGCGTTCATGTTAAAGAGTTTGTAAATCTTGGCAACCTAGCAACCTGTCCTTGGCAACCTATTTTACAGGAAATGTTTTAGATCCGATTAGTTTTCGCCATGACTTAAGTCCGACCTAGTCTACAACACTCTGTAGATGAGCGAGACAGAATTATTTAAGCGAAATATTATATTTCCGAGAACTTCTTACATATACAGCAATTGCCAATTCAAATTACTAAATGAATTTATTCCGACAATAATATGTAGTTTGACAAGCAATACGTTAGCAACACCGATCGTTCGTTCGAATTACTAACAGTTATTTCCTGCATACTAATAACTACATCCTGTACTTGAGGACATTACTAATTAGATGAAAATGTATGTTTAAGAAGTAAGCAGTGCAGCCTAGCGGTTAGAACGTTGGTCTCTCAAACAGAGGGGCCCGAGTTCAAATCCTGGTACGCACCTCTAATTTTCAAATATTATGTGCGTATTAGAAGTTAATTATCACTTGCTTCGGTGAAGGAAAACATCGTGAGAAAACCTGCACACCGAAGAGTTCTTCATAAAGTTCTCAAAGGTGTGTGAAGTCTACCAATCCGCACTTGGCCAGCGTGGTAGACTATGTCCTAATACCCCTCACATTGTGAGAGGAGACCCCGAGCCCAGCAGTGGGACAATTATGGGTTGTTGCTTTGTTTTGTATATTTAAGGAATACCTTTGCCAAAATAACAAGTGATTTTTTTATTCCTTGATTTCCATTTTTCAAAAGCAAAACTACTCCATCGCTTCAACAAGTCCCTAGGTAGGTACCTTCTTAAGTCTCAGAAGAAGTAGCAATAGAGACCTCATACTATTCCAGTTTGTAATAGCATTTAGTTTTAGTCATAGTCATAATCCTTCCTCATGAATTTTCAATTTGGAATAGATAACATTTTCATTAAAACTAATGGAATTTTATTATAAATAAATAAAAAATACGTATGAACCAGCCAGTTACTTTTGCCAAGTTAGAAAGGCACAATCAGTTTAGCCTTTTTCCTAGTTATGATGTAGTGAATATCATATTCTAAGCAAAATAAAAAATATGAAGCTTCCGGTGTTACTAATGTCCATGGGCGGCGGTGATCACTTACCATCAGGTGATCCGTCTGCTCGTTTGCCTGCTCAAGGCATAATAAAAAACACTCATAGCCCCACACTAGGATTCCCTGTGTCGTGGGTGCCATGGACAACACATAGAGACAAGAACACTAACACCCAGACCAAGAATAGAAATTCAAACCCATCATTCAAATTTCCGCCTCGCTGGGAATCGAACCCGGGACCCTTGGTCCCTCGATCCGGTATGGTAACCATTGCGTTACTTCTTTCAGGCGTAGACTTCTCAATTTCCTCTATTTCTGTTGATCCATTAGGCGAATCATCGAATCCGTTACAAGTAGGGTTCGAAGTATCGGCCTCTGGTATCGATACCGAGTACTCGTGAGTACTCGACGGGTATCGATACCCAAAAAGTATCGGCCCTGAAGTATCGATACTACTCAGTATCGAGTACTTGCGAGCATCACATTAGGAGCTAAAAAAAAAATTCTTCAGAAATAGAGGACTAATCACCTTTTTTTTAGTCCGCGCGCTCAACTGATACTCAATATATTAGCAGCACTGTACACGGCCGTCCAAAACTTACATTGACAACACGGTGAAAAAGTGAAAAGTACTCGGTATTTATAAAAGTACTCGATACCGACGTTTCATATGAGTACTTGTTTGCGAGTGAGTACCAGGTAAGAGTATCGAGTACTCAGTATCGGGTATCGCGAACAAAAGTATCGATACCTACTCAGTATCGAAAGTATCGTTCGAACCCTAGTTACAGGGTCACATGAAGTAGGTACCTATAGGGACAGCTTCCACCTTCCACCAGACTCCCGATCACGGCAGCCCTATAAAAACATCGTAAACAATCCTCGCGTCTCGCCCGCCGTCAAGCCGCGCCGCTCAGCGCCCGGCAACAAGGGTATTATATTGTTTGTCCAAACTCCAAAAATATTATTGTTGTTGGATTTGTCGAGTTTTTATTGCTTCATCAAAACACTTTTCTTAATTAAAAATAATTAGTTTGTTGATTTAAAACTTCTGAAAATTTCCGTTCGTTTCGAATCTTTTAAGAGGTACCTACATGTAACGTAGCGATGAGAAGCTAGTTCAATGCCTGTTTAGTGATCACTGTATAACGAACGACCAAACTCAGAGTCACTAATTTATATTATTACGGATTGATTAATTAACTGAATAATTAATTAATTACTAATCACTAATTATTACAACATCATTAGATAACCAGTGGGCGAGTTGGGTATAAATACGCCACGCTCAGTGAACAATGTTCACTTTGCGACTAACCATCGTAGAGTAAACTTACCCTGATGATGCTCCGTTTCGAGGCTGGTATGTATGTTGGTATATACGTTTAATTATTGTAGTGCATGTTTCCGTTGTGGGAGGGAGGGAGATGCCACGCATGTTTTAAAGTATATACCATCATACATGTTAAACGCGGATTGTTGCAAGGTAGACTAATACTAACTTAATATCTAATACGCACTTAACTGAAAAGTTTCATAAACGTCCTATGACTCCTATGAGAGACATTAACATTTATAACACGAAGCTATCACCCATTGATAACAATATATTGCACGAACATCAACGTTATTATTCTTCTTACAGTCACAAGTTATCCTTCATTCAAACACTGCTACAAAATTACACTGTCGGTATTTTCCGGACATCAATAGCAACGATATTGAACATTACTCGAGAGATTTGTGCTACATTTAGAACTGCATTTTTCCAGTTCTCCGTCAAAAAATGCTGTTATCTCTAAAGTTTTAAAACGAATTAGATTAGATATAAAGATAATTCTTTTAAAGAGTTCTTAGAAATCTGTACCTATACTAATGAAATATCAGAAAGTCCATTTTGCTTTTTCTCAGGTAAACATTGTATAAAAATGTGCAACTCCTTTATAATGTGACCATCTACTTCAATTGATTTCTGCAATACTCGTAACTGCTTCCAGTTATGTTTATTGAATTAAATTTATATTTGTCTAAATTGGTTTAAATTCAACTCATTAAATTAACTTTATTCTCAGTTACGTAAAATAAGTAGTAAATATTAATATTAAACATATAAATAGTCTGTGAAGAACTAGTAGTTATTTACTGCGCATAATCTTTCGCAGGTATGTATGTATTAGTATATACTAAGCTATTGTCATGCTCAAGCCTGGCCAAGAGGCAACAAAGAAGGGCGACGTAGACCGCATATAGAACGCCATTCAGTGTTCATATAGGATGCACTAACACAATTTAAAACTAAGCCAACGCAAAGTGGTCATTCAGGTCGACCTAGCGCATACGAAGGGCCGAGAATAGATTTAAAAGGCCACAAGGTCCGCTACTAAACATACAACTACTGTAGTATCTCGGCGAACTCCAGAGAGAACTACGTAGAGGTGTGTAGGGACTTAGGGAGGGACGGATTTGGAACCCTTTCAATATTATCGGACACAGGGGTCGGCTGTCGGGCTCTCACATGTAAAGTTTTGACCCCAATGTGAAACCTTGTAAAACCCCACTTGTGATTACCGACAAGGGGTTGTTGGAAAATGATTTGCATTTTGCATATTACTTACGTTAACCATTTTTTGTCTGGGCGTTTATGGGCATACGGAAAATGGTATTTAGTTAATTAAGCAAATTCTGAAATATTCTTAAAGGCTGACGAAATACAATTTTATATGTATATTGTGTATTTTTTCTTACGATTGTTGATGTAAGTATGTTCCAACCACTCGACAGAAAATTTATATTACCTGAAACAATAAAATGTTTATAATTATTATTAAATGCATCGCCAAAGTATAATAAAACAAATTATAATTATCATCTGGGTACATCAATTGATAATGATATAAGTACTATTATTTCTTCTGTGATCATACCCCAATTGTATCTTTCTCGATTAAGAACTTGTTTTCATATTTCAAATAGCTCCAGATTAGTCGAAAGCGAAATCACTAGTAACTAACATTTCAAGACAGAGCTGCAGAGTTAACAAGTTGAATTTGTTGATTCTGGCTTTCTGGAGACAATGAGACATCCTTAACTCGTGGACAACTTTTCTGTAATGATACAGTCACAGACGAATATTAAACAGGATAGAAAAAGCGTCCCTCGTTTCAAATATTGTTTGTAACTCATATCAAAGTTGCTGCTGCAGTGTAATTAACGGTACACCAAGCAACCCCAGTCCCCAACACACGCACGCGGCCGACACCAGTTGGCCTCTCGTTACACGTGTACATGTAAGTGAACATTCGTTGGATGAAAGCCGCACCGCACTGTTTTTATTTAATAAACCTTTTTCAAGTTCCCCGACTACCCCGCGCTTGGTAGGGTTGCCAGTGTTGCCACTACCCACCTGTAGTTATAATGCATTAATGGCAAATAATAGCAGCGGATTATTTTCAGGTAAAAACTCTTGAGGTTACAGAATCCAAATAATATGAGCTCTACATTCGTATTCGTAAATAAATAGTGACCTTACACTGACTTAAGTAATAAAAATAAAACAAATCATAAATATTATTACGTAGTCACTATTATTTTGATTCGGCACACTGGGGACTCAAGTTTTGATTAATATTTATCTAATCACGTCGTTTGGGTAATTGACGACATGGTTTAATAATCTACTATCTAAATCCTACGCGCTATAGCATAGTGTAATAAATGAAGTACATAGTTTATTCTAGTTATAAGATACCCTGAGAAGTAATAACCCTAGTAAGGGTGGGTTCGGCGTGGGAAACCCCCTGTTTCGCCCCTCCGCCGTCACCCCCACCCATCCGCCAGGGCAGGGAACCATTTTGAGCACTGAATTTGTGTCCTATATCACGTTCATAGACTATAATTTCATACGATGTTGAGCTAGGAAACGAACATTATTTATATCGTAAAATAGCTGACGTTGAAGGATAATTTAATTAATAACATCCCTGTAAATAACTAGATAGTAATTTCACAACACAAATAACGACACGACAAAAATAACAACAATAAATAAAAACAAAAATACTCTCTGTTCTCTATACAAAGAGGGTCCATTTTAAAAGTAAAACATTACCGGAGCTCACTGATAAGGAAGCGGGACAAGTATCGTCGGAGACGAACCGTCTACGCAAACACATTATGCAACTGGAAGCAAACACTAGCCCGCCCGGCTGCCCGGCCGCTCCGTGCCCAGACAAGAGACAGTAAACAGACGAGTATTTGGAAAACCGTTGCACTTTCAAGCACTGAAAGAAATTGCCTGAAAGCATATTTCCATCTATCTTCTGCTCTTGCAGAAAGACGTTATAGTACGACATGGAATTCCATTCTACAGATTTCCACTACGCTCCTCCAGTGCATATTCACAGCGAGTTAATAGCCAGCCTGTGTCACTGTCAAGATCTTTGGCAAGATTTTGAGATTTATCGAGAAATGCCGGGAGGCGAAACGAATAACCCTTCAAAGGAAGCGCATATAAAACTGGTTGCAAGAGATCATGCTTACTTCATGCTTTCCTAATTGCAGTCCATCATGCTTTCAAGAAAGTCACGCATCAAAAATGTAATATTAGAGATGAATCATTCACAAGTTTTATCACTGAAACAATCCATATTAACTTAAAATGTTGAGATGAAGAATGGAATTAAAATTACATACTACCTAGGTATTCCTAAATCATGCACATGAATAACCCAGAAAAAGCAGACGTAAGGACAATGTGAAGCGTAGATGGACCGCCTGAGCAAACATTATGAAACTGGGGAGTAAATAATATCGCGTCGGTGCATCGTAAGACTTGGATCAGGTTATGGGAAATGCATGTGATGTCGATGACGCCCAAATATGGCTAGGACGGGTTTGACTTTGACTCGGAGTAAGTATCGTAAGACTGCATGAACGACTAAGAATAAGTTTGCGTACAAATAACATTACATAGCAAAAAATACTAATGTACTTTGAAAATATTTGCATACCGGAAGACTTCTAATGAAATTATAAAGTGACGAGACCAGATATGTTTGGTTAATATGAGATTATCATTCATATAGATATTATTGACAATCTGGGATTTTGGATTGTAAGCATAGAAAGTAGAAGAAGTGCCTTTTCAATCTTCTCAATTGCGAGTGCCATATCAATAATAAAAAATTTAAGTTTCTCTCTTTGTTTTAGATATTTCATTTCAGACAAGAGCTGCTGTCTCTATCTGGTTAATAATCCCATAGACTGATTATAAATGGAACAGTTCTCATCGATCATAAATTCATAACACAATCGTCGATTTAATAATACACCGCCTATTGTTAGTACTCCACAAATACACGAAATCAATATGTCTGCAATCGTTGATGTTGGGTTATTCTATGGTAATACGTACAGGTTAATGCCGAGAGCTGTTTGGGGCACGCAATGTTTGAGTTAGCTATTCACAGGTACCCTTTTAATGACGTCGAGTTCGACTTGACGGAAATAATGTAGGGTTACAATCAAAGGGTCATGTTCGATCGCCTGTTATGTCGGTGATACTCCTACGTATTTCCGAAGCTTAGGGAGAATATGTTTTGTTTTAATCTGGGTACTTATAGGCATAGGTTTACTGAAGCGAAGCGAAGGAGATTTCTAGTGTATTACGAGTACATCATTGATCATTGACCAATATCCGTGGCTAACAGTAAAGCTAAGAACTTTGTCCGAAAGGGTTCATTTTTCTTAGTGTAATAAGAAGCTCTAACTAGGGACACCTAAGAGACACATCCGGGATTGCCACATAGGAAGCGTCGTTTAAGCCACTTAACAGGAGCCGGGCAGTACGCCCTCTCCCGCTAGACAAGTTACATGTATTTATTGTAGAATAGTATTCACGATAGACATAACATTAAGAGTTTTAACCAAACTACATGGATCATGTGTTTCAAATGTTAAGACATTATCACAACCTGTAACAGTCCCACAGCTAAGTTCGGAACCCCTCCCACAAAGTGACCGAACAATTAGAGCGTCATTACCGGACAACATTACTTTTTATATGATTTACATAAAACTCAGTTTATATTACAAAAGTCTAGTGTTATGAATGTCGATGACCGCCAAACACCTATGCTGCTCTGTTGGTGTTGTTGGTAACAACTATCGCTAGGAGTTCACGATATCAGCAATATGAAGCGGAGTACGTCGGCGGGCACGATAAGCAATCTGTTCCGGCTATCAACAGATACAAGTGTTCTCATAAGTTAGTTATTGACATCTAAGAGCTTCAGGTTACTTAATTCGAGATAGAATACATACGTTAAATAGCGCTAGTTATTTCCTAATCAGAGTTCATCTGAACGATTTCAAATACATAGTACTCCCGCAGTCTGACCGAACGGGCACCCTACTACAGTAAAGACAGGTACAAGTCAGCCCCAATCCCTTGGCGTTTCCTTTGATACAAGACACGGTAATCCCAGCAGCCCCGACGCGCTAATAAAGGCTAACGCGCGATATAAATGGGAAACCGGCAACAAAGAGTGGCCCAGATATGAGAAACAATGGATGGATGTTTATTGTTGACGATGAGGCGACGACGGACGCCTTCCAGTCGTTAGGCGTGAATTAGCCTCAGGCGCTTCAATTCCGCGCCGCTGTTTACATACGCACATAAGCTCCATGCTTTCTTTTTATCTGGGAAGAAATCTTCAAAACATAATACCCTCTCAGGGATTGTGTAATAGAGCATTTTCAACCGATCTCTAGTGGCTATTCCGGCGCAAATTCCCATGTTCGTTATCTCTTTGCTGTGCCAATAATGCCAGCGACAAAATTAAAATTTTAAAACTGACTCAATCTCATCAGTTGTTCAGGTAGACAGATTAGGGAAGGTCGGACTTACAAGAATGTTGGAGCCCCTAAATCTATTCTTGAAAACATTTGAAACGTAGCAACAATTTGATGACATAAAAATGCAGAGCTACTACCAAATATGATAAAACAGCTAAAGTATTGTCATAGATCATTAACCTATTTGAAGCGTCCATTAATGGAATCGAACGTCAATACGTTTCCGAGAACAGATTGCGACGTCGCCCATTGTTGATCGTTAACATTTTTATCGCGTCTAAATTACTCGGAATGCCTTCAACTGGCGACATGCACCGTGTAAACTGCAATTTGCAAACGCTCAGTTTTTATATTTATGTATACAATGTTGAAGAACGAGAATACGAGGCGTCTATCGCACTTCTTAATCAATCAATCATCATTATTGTGGAATATAATCGTATAATGATTCTTGTAATCCATAATGATTTTAAGGTAATTCAGTCCCCTGATCACAATTCCCAATACTAAGATTGCGCAAAAACCTCAAAGCAAATCGACAAGTAACATTTGCAAACAATCACACAAAAAATTGCGAAGCGCATGAATGGACGGAAGGCTGTCCATAAAAAACAACGTGAACAGTCTCCTCTATAATAACTGTGACGTCATACGACATGAGTCAGTTAGGCGAGGCTCATGTCCCGAGGACCTTGTCTGAGAATGATGCCATATTAGCTAATCACAATTTGAGGCCCCATTTGAAGAATAGAAGGCCGAGACAATAAACTATCTAAAGTGTTTTAAATTTTAAAGATATATTGGATCACGTGTACACGACCAAATCTTTGTAATGTGATAATTTATTTCCAATACAATAGACGTTCCCAGCCAGTATATGAGAAAACAATTCAACTAACGAAAATGAGCATTAGCAATATTTCACTGACTAAATAATTACTTATAATTATAGGTAATAACTCAGCTCCAGCCACATACTTTCGCTTTAAAGTTATTAGTTATTACACCGAGCAATTATTCGTCCATATTCCTTTAATAGATACCAAATCCTTCACCGCTTAAACTATACACCGCACAAACCGTGAGACCATAATAAAAAGCAGATAGCAAAAACGACAACTTTAATAAATATAGTATAAATATTGTCAGGTCAGGTGCAAAGTCCAACACCAAAAACACAAAACTAGACATTCCGTATAAGCGAGATAAAATAAGTGATGTTAGAGTAACACACACACGTGCAACAGAGATGGCGTCCACTGATATTAATATAAAAGCTAATAATAACGCGCCAGTCGTAAACAAGATTACTCATAATCGTAATGCAAGAACGCAACAGAAATATCCTTGAGGTTACGCCGCTAATACTTGTTTATAAACAATGCGATATCGAATGATACATATTTCTCGCTTTGTAGTGAAAAGAAGAAGGGACCTTTAGATACAAAGGAAGAATCAAATGTATAAATCTTTAATTAGTGAATAGTATCAGGCGTTACTTTGCGGAAATGCATTGTTATTAAGTTAGTATTATTCTACTTTGCAACAATCCGCGGTTAACATTATGATGGTATATTAACATGTATGATGGTATATATGTATTTGGCCACGCATGTCTTAAAATATATACCATCGAACATGTTAACCGCGAATTGTTACAAAGTAGACTAATACTAACTCAATAGCATAAATCTTTAGATTGAACATGTAACGATATAACACTACACAATGCAAAGACTCGTAGAAGCAAAACGGATAGGTAAATATTAGTCCACCGGTCTTTACTTTTCTGATACTGATGCCTCGATTGTATCCATGCAATCTAAAATTCAGAGAGTTTATGTGATTGTGTGAATGTGTGAATGTTATTACTATTATAACAATGATAAAATATTGCCCAAATCTTAGAAACTAAGTGGAAAATAAAGCTGTTGCTAGACATAGCTAAAAAGTGTACCTACTTCAAAGCAGCCGTTGCCAAGACGAATTTTAAACTTTTCCCTCGTTCTAAAATTTTTACCTATCATTAATCTACGTAGCTGAAAACAATGCTTATCATGTTAATAAATGTATCGTTTCAAAACATTGTACTGATCCAAATCGGCCAGTGACTTGAGAATTTTACGCGGATCATCTAGAATAGCTACATTGTTCAGAAATTCATTTCATGCTCGGTACACGATGCCGACTTAACTGCATTCACAATATTTTCACTCCAATGAAATTCAATTAACACGCGTCGATTTAACCCGGATGAGCAATTAATCTAGTTTTCGAGCATGCTTTGCTAAATAGTTGCCATTTGAAACAACGGAGATTTATTTAGTCGGTCTCCCGATCTAATGAAGCGAGGATGTGAATACTGAGTAATTAATGCAAATTAATAACCCAGTATGGTTTATTATATGTAGGTACCATTGAGTAGTTGGTGAGAGATACATCACAAGTAGATACATTATAATCTATAGCACAGCTGCTAATCATGTGTCTTGCTGACACCAACTTTGGCTATCAGTCTGAATCTGAACCCACATCTTTATTTTAAAGAAAACAGGCACGATAAATAATTGCCTTTATCTAAAGCCATCGCAGCAATTTGTTCAAGCCATCAAATTACTAACACAAATTAAAAAATTCAACAAAACTTTACAATCATGCGATTATACCGATCCATCATGATGAAAGAAATACCCAACTGTTTACTTGCAAAAAAGTTTTCCCAGTAGATTTACGCGCAATCGCAGCAATATTTACTGAATAAAACGCTTCATGAGTTACAATAGTTTAATGAACCGCTTTTAACACACCACGCCTAACCGCAAAGAGGGGTATTTGGCTTCGTTGGCGTTGGCAACTAGCGAGGCTCCGCGACCGACCGGCGGGCGATGAAGTCGTCAATCCACCCGATTAAACCCAAAAAAACAACGGGCAATAAAACACGTCCGCCAAAAAGCCGAAACTCTGAGAACCGCCGAATGGCAGCCATGCGTTTTCAGACGAAGATTGATAATATGATCTCCATGTTGCTAACTTGACGTACCCTACAGACCGAAATACACCTTCCAACGACAATATACATTTTACTATTGCATGACGCAGCTCACGTGATATCGGCTTCGTTTCGTATGAAACTGATTCAACGTTAAAACAAAAGATTTTTTAATGCGACTCTGCTAAGGTTCAATGTAGTTTGGCCCGCGGCATGCTCCACTTTACTCCGGCATGCGTCTCGGCTGAACGTCAACACGAGGTGCGTCAATGTTAAATTTTTCATGTAAATATACGCGGACTTATGTGAACAATTTTAGAGAATGTATGTCTGAAAATAGGAGTAATGCTTTCTTAAAAACTTCAAGCTATCTAAATTGATATTAATTCTGTTGATACAGAACTACTTATTATAAGTACTATTATTTCTTCTGTGACAACAAAAATAAGATTAATTTGTCTATATCAATCATGCTACATGCGATCACACAATTGAATTTGGCAAGTGCTAAGCTTTAATGGGCTTGAGAGCCATCACTACATCTTCTAGTTCTCCTATGGAATATGTTTCAGCGTTTTAAACTTGTTAGGTACATGTTGGTTCCTGTTAAAGTTCACTGAAGTTCTCATGACCAACATTACTTACATTACATTCTCAACCAACTTGACATAGATCAATTTCTTAAAATCAGCAATTGTCATGTTGTCACTTGGCACCAGGTGAACTGTTCCTCTACGCCTCTACCTCATCTATCTAGTATCATTAACATTACTGCAACAAACTAATTGCAAAGACACAGCAACCGGCAATAATTACAGTGTTGCGCAAGGCCGGGCACTCAGCAGTCGGCACCACCGCAGCCATGGCGACTAGGGCGAGACGTTAGTGTCTGGTGCTCACGTGACGGCAGTGTTGTATAGTCTGTGGGAGCAGTGACCCCGTGGAAAGTACGGGGCAGACGTGCAGACACGGCCTGTCCGTCTGTCCGCCTACCACTGCTGACCGGCATGACAGTTTTATGGTATTTACGGGATTTCCCGGTCAAACTGACGGTTACCTAGAATATATTGAACTGTAATTGTAAAGGGTTTGCGCTGGCGAGTTGCAATCAAATGCTTTAAGTTAATAGCAACGGGGAAACATCAAGGAAAATGTTAACACAGAACACAGTAGCTAGCGAAGGTAAGTATTGTTAGAAATATAACGAGCAAAATCACTGTTAACGTTGTCTCTTCAGCGAAATTTCTCTCATATCAAGAAAAGGACCAAAACGACATGACTGATAATTAAACAAGGTGAAGAACAAACTATATTCAAATCATTAACAACTTTTTAATCACATATGTAATACCTAATTAGTTCATTTACAAGAGAACATTATGTGGTGAATATAGTTTTTGTGCCGTGAATATTTTATCGTGCTCAATAAAGTTTAAACTACACGCGTGACATGCGTGAAATGCTAAAAATATACAATATTACAGACTTGTAACATGCCTTTTGTGATACAACTCATGAATAAATAAAGTGCGCCACGATTATAGCTTTTTATTAGACTTGACTCATTAACGCTACTAAATCATCTACAGGGCGGTGATGATACACAAACGATAAAACGGATGTTTTATTCTAGTGTTAATACATAGATAATAGCGCCGGAGGAAACGGATTGATTTATACATGAAAACAGGATGTCCTGACACGCTCAAAATATGAATAAATCTAAGCTAATAAATCTGAGTATTTAGCTAAATCTTCAAGCAAATGTTACATTATCTATAGAGTCATGATTAGAAATACATCTGCAAATCTATTCGCCCCTCCAATAAAACTGTAGTTCTACTTCAGGTAGGTTATGGATGTCCGGGGCTTTAGTGGCTACTGGCTACTGAGTATTCACTATCAATTTCAATATCAGGTCTCGTGTCTTTTTACTACGTACAAAGATTTAATTCGTTGGAGATTGCCAAATCCAATGAAATAAACTATTTTACTCGCAATAAACATAATATTATATTATCTACATATTCATGTATTCCTCAACTGAATCATATACGACCTAACAAAACACTTACAAATTACAACAGAGGCACAGCTACAACGGATTAAACTTTTATGAAAGAAAGTACCGAGGCTGGTGCTAAAATATTTACACTTGTAAAGCAAGACATTCTATGGAGAATTTCTTTAGGCGAGACAAAAGCCGATCCGAGGACAAAAATACATGTATAGGCATTCCTTTGTGAGTGGGACCCTTTGTAAACAAACCATGCAGCGGAATACGATACAGAAATAGGTCGTTGCGCATCGCACGCGACGCCGACAGACGGACGCGTCGTATTTTTGGCAATGCAACTGTTGCCAGTCGACTGGATGAATAGAGAATAGCGCCGGCGGCCGTTCGGCTCCTAACGATCCACACAGAAACATTTGTAACAACGATTGCAATAAACTTCTTTTAAAATAGACTCCTAACGACACAGTCGTCCGCATCGAGCTACGTGTGTTTTTTTTCAGTTTGACAAAAATATCAAACATTCTGCAACGATATAATTTGTTGTACACAAGTAAGCCAACAAAAAGACCGATTTATTAGGACTACAAACTATCTACAAGACAATAAGTAAACAACATTCTGATCATAAATTAAAGACATTAAAGTATTTTACGTCATTTAAGTAATTTGTTTATCTGAAAAACGTTAAAGTAATAAGTACATTATCTCAGTCAATACTTATGATGATAGCAATAATGAAGCAATGTGATGAAAATCTCAGTCAAAGATCATGAGAAAACCCACTGTTATCAATATAGTTGGCAAACAAAGTGAAGTTTACCAACTAATAAGATTCGGTGATAGTAAATGTGGGTCACGATAAAACATCTAATTAACACAATATAGTATCAAACGTACGCTTCGCATCGGCCTTGAAGTCGTTGTCTTTTTCCATTGCCGTCATGAAACTATGGTGTCATAAAGTACAGGACGACATTTTTGTAAACTACTCGAAGATTCTGAGATTATTCTCTACCATTAATCACCAGCTCGGTGATTCATTTACGATTTCCCTTTTTTTTATTAAATGTGGTATGCAGATAGTTTAATAAAACAGAATGTACAGAATCCATTCAATGCGAATGTCAATAAACTTCGTTGTATAATTTCATTGAACTCCGGCTTCGAAGGTTATTGATTTGTTGTTTAGATTTAGATGTTTAAGTTGGATAATGTCGCTGGAAGTAGTCCAATAAATAACCCAGATGTTTCGAATACAAATTGTTGCTATTCAATAGCAAAACACGAGAAATAAAGACTCCTGAAACAATAGTTACTTATGTAACTTGTAACAGTGTTATAGATTGCAGATGCAGGACCAAATTCGACTATTGTAATAATTTCCACCAAACTGTTCTGCGAAATGCAAGACTCCCGGGCAACGATTAAAATTTGCTTTAAACTGCATCCGCTCAAGCGAGAAATTCAGTATCGAGTACATTACACGGGAGCGCATGTCGTCCCGGCATGTGGCCAGGAATGCCGATCCGCATCTTACGGCCAGACGATACCAACAGCCTCACACAAAGTTTGCAGTTTGACTGCGCCGTTGTCAGCTTTTATGAAAGGCCGTGTAAATGTGTGCACAAAGCTGATTCAACCGCATGGATTTAAGTGGAAGTCCGTATCAAAAGCGCTATCATAGTTTTTACGCGATGTCGAACAAACAATGGTCCTAAACAAGTTTTTGATGAAAATGTTCCAGACATTTCTTAAATTCTTCCACGTATGAGTACAGACAGCTAACTTAAAAATTATCAAAACAGATCTACAAGGGCATCCGGCTTGAATGATGGTATCGTGGATACATCATTTGTGATACTGGTTATGTAACTTATTTTGTTTTTTGATAAGAAGTCCACAACAATGAAATAATCGCTAAGTATTAATTTTTAGTAATATTTTATATTGTTTTGTTTATATCTATTCATTTACGTATTTTAAAAACATAATTTTTGGTCACAGATTTTCCGGAAAAATTTATTCACCTAGTTTCTCTACTTCCCATTTATATTTACACTAAGATTTAGATTAGGCAATAATCGAGCCACAAAAGAAATAATCTGCGCCAAAAATATCACTACGTAGAGGCGTATCGAGCAGCACGCCGGAGCCAAATTGAATTTTGTCGGTGCTACGATAAAAGATTTTATCGGTGCGATAGGCATAGATGCTGAGCTATAACATTGGCTAACATCCGATAAGAGCCAAGCACCCACGCGAGGAAATATACGTTGCAAATATTTACACCATATACCACGTGGTATGGGAATATCAGCTCAATTTCATGAAGATAAGGATGATACTGAATTGGATAAGGAGGGTCACTTGGTACCAACCTTTATGGAAGACCGCGGGCGTGCGTTGGAGCGTTGGAGCACATAGACGACATTCTACCGGTCAACCCGGTGCATCGCACTCGCTCTGCCGTTTATACTGAGATTCGTGTATATCGCAGAGGAATTTAACGAAGCCATTTAATTGTGCTGAACGTAATATTACGTCACTTGCTATTTTTACTGCCGTCATTGGTATGCTTTACGCTATCAACTGAATAAAAAAAAATGGATGATACACGGTTTTGTTTTTATCATCGTTACGTAAATATTATTTATTCGTTACGTAAATATCAGTAAAAATATAGAATTTTTTACCCGACCGCCAGGAAGGGTTATGTTTTCGCGCGTATCTTGTATGTTTGTATGCATGTCATATTTTTTATTACCTCGTATCTTCCAAACCGCAGAACGGATTTATACAAGGTGTTTGGTAACGTGTTGGCAATACGTTAAGGGGATGTAAGGGAGGTAATTTACAACCAAATTACCTATCTATTATGACCCCTATCCAAATGTCAACCATTTTCGAGTAATTCAAATTATTTGGTTTTTTTTTTAATTCAACTTTGAACATTGAAAAAAAATCACTAATGCATAAAATAGTGTGTTTTTTATTTTTATCTGGTTGCTAACATTTTAATACATAATAATCAACCATTAGACGGTGAATTTTTTCAGCAATTTTTAAATCAGAGCTACAAATCTTTCAAATTTTCATACTTCAACAAAGGTTTCTTCAAAAATTGGTGTTTTCTACAAAAAAAAAACAGAAGAACTTTACCGGCAGAACGTTTTAAAAACATGTACAACTTATTGGCTATCTAACGACATACAAAAAGTTAGCAGATTATAAAAACTGAGTAAACAAAATACAATAACTGTGAAAAAACAAAATTATTTTTAAATTAAAATAACAATAATTGTGTAGGATTTACATAATAATTTACGTAACTGGGTTAATTACACCAAGTAATCAAAACTAGAGTTCATTTTCAAAATGTGAGTCTCTATTTCTTAAGCACATGCGCATTCCATAACTGAGATTTTATAACATTCGTTATCAAAGTATTTGTTATCGTATTTGCTGCATTTATTATTTTGATTCATGAGGTGACTCCCTGAAGGTCCACTGCTGCCATAGGGCTCCTCTAACTTGCGCCACTCTGACCGGTCCTAAGCCTTCTGAATCCAGCGGATGCCCGCTGTTTTCTTAAGGTCGTCAGTCCACCTGGTCAGTCCATTTAGTTGCAAATGACCTTCCCTACATCCCCTTAATGGATTGCCAATACATTACCAAACACCCTGTATAATTACGAGTAACCACCCTCGCTTTGCTTTGGTTTTCTTATTTTTTACACCTTGGGTTACATTATTGGAGTTTTATTAAGGGCTTGTTTCACAATCTTCAAATATAGTCCTGAATAAGCTATTCGCCGGTTAAAGTGACGTTAAAGTGTCATTTTACATACACGAAATGTCAACTTAACCAACGAATAGCTTACTTCGGACTTACTTGAAGATTGTGAAACAAGCCCTAAGGATCCCTAATTTTTTTAAATATAATATAGCCTATGTCACCCGGGGATAGTGTAGCTTCCCAACAGTGAAAGAGTTTTGCAAATCGGTTGAGTTGTTTCGGAGCCTATTCAATGCAAACAAACAATCAAATCTTTTCTCTTTATTATTAGATTAGATTAAGATATCGTTAGATTTGTCTTGATAACCCACGTGTTCTTAGATAAGTGTAATTAAAAAAAAAGAAATATGGTGGCTGTGACATGCCATTGTTTGAAGTATCAAAAAATAAAAATAAATCGAATAACGTGGTTTACTGTTAATTCTCATATGATAATCCTTCTATGTTGTAGTTGTTCAGTATAACTTTTAACAACATTCTAAACTACTGGCTTATTTTTTCTTTTTAGTTTTTTTTTTGGCAGTCGTGTTTTTTGTTTTTTTGTTAATTATTTTTTTATTTGTAGTGACTGCACTACAATTTTCACTCGATCAAAAGATTAGATTAATCGTCGTCATAACAAATCAATGATTAGGATTTTGCATCTTATTTTATAAAATACATCATCAAATTACGCTGCTATTAAGCTGACACGAGTAATGTCCCATTTCCAATTACTCTTTCGAGTTCTTAGGAAAGCTATAAAAACGGTTAGTATAAAAACATCCTGTGATCGTTAACCCTAACATCTTTCTGTGTTCAAAACAACCGCTGCCCCAATTTCTTTATATGGGTAGTTCTACGATAAGAGGTTTTAAGTCCATAGAGAAGACGGCCACGGAGAAAAATTGCTGTTTTTTCATTAAACACGTATATTACGATTTTTGTCCTATTTATGTATCTTTTCACGTAAGGGCAAGTCACTTTATGCATATTTTATTAATTTTTATAAGGCCAGGGTAAATACATTGGGCAGGGTAGAGACACCAAGATCAGGGTAGATACTTATTTGGCCAGGGGAGAGAATTTGTGGCAATAAAAGTACCAAAATTAGTTAAATCAACTTTAATTAAACATTGTACTTAACATAGAATTAGACTATAATTTTTACCAATCATATTAAACATTAACAGACTATATTATTTCAGCCTTCTCTGAAATTTAAAACGAAAGTGTCTTTAGTGACATTTCACAATAATATATGAAATTAACATGGCATTGTACCTACAACAAATATTAAAATATTATTTTATTAATACTAATTATATAGAATAGCATCTTTTAAGTAATACAAATAATAAGACTTGGGATAACTAGGATAATTTTCATATTACCTGTATCTATGCTACATTTCACTAAATGAATGAAGTTTATTTATAGTCTCATCTTTTTTCTTATTAATCAAATATCTTTGTCTTCTCGCTCGGTCTGATTTAAGTTTGGCAGCTAAAACTTTTCTATGAGAAGAAGAAAGAGAAGAAGAAAGTTTGATCATTAGCATCCCCCGCATGGTGTCTGGGTTCCCTTTGCAGAATAGCACCACTCCCGTTCTTCCTGGGATGTCGTAAAAGGCGACTAATAGGACTAATCCAGAAGATGGGCAGCAGCATCTTCCTGTGTGTGATACCAGTCAGGTAACCGGCGGTCACCAACACGCTCTAGCCAAGCATGGCGACTACCGCCTAAAACCCCCGTATGATTGCCACAAATAAGCTTTGGCTCCCAGTCCCGCTATTCCTAGTTACGGTAACGACTGTGGTAACGGCCGGGCAGGGGGTGCTTTCGCCGGCAGTGATCGGGCTACCAATCCAAACGACGACTTCTGCACCTGGCAACATACAACACCAGTACACTGCGGACCGACGACAAGGTAAAAGAGCTAGAAGAAGTGATAGACAAGTTAAACTGGAGTGCGTCATATCTTGTCGTCCAAAACACTACCTCAGTGCCTGAAGTCGAAGGTGTTCGAGTAGTGTGTGTTGCCAACGATGACATACGGATCCGAGACGTGATGCTTTACTATTGGCCTAATCTACAAGCTCAGAGCTTACGCTCTCTTGTTTTCTTTTTCCATATATTTCGTGCCTTACGTTGCTCTCTAGAAGTCATTTGGTCGACAGTCTTTAGGAGAAAAGAATTATCTTTCTCCTTTTTTTAAATATTTTGCCTTTTCTCTTTGCTTTTGCAATTCATATTTTTGAGGATCATTTTTAATCTTTTCATATCGTAGTCTCTCTGCTTTACGTTTCTTCTGTAATCTGTCTTCACGTGTTAACTTTTTCTGTGGTGCCATAATCTGTAACAGTATTAGATAATAATATAATAACAACAATATGAACTGAAAACCTCCTTTATTTTTCAGTTTTAAGAAATTACCAAAATTATTCAAATTATTTAAAACTGTTCGTTAATAAAAATATGCTATATCTAAGTTTGTTTGCACTAACATTATCTCCCCTGGTCAACAAGCCTCTCCTCTGACAGTTATCTTGCCAGGGGAAATATGGCAGGGAAGAGACGTTTTCATGATAAATTCTATTGTTTTAATTGACATAAGAAATGTTTGGGTACATTATGTATCACACTTTAACTATTGCATTATTATAAAATTAGACCAGTAAATGCAAATAAATTAAATCAATAATATAACTTTTATGACTTACCAGTGGAGAGACACAATGACCTCGCGAAACCACCACTTTGAACCAACGAGTCGCAACAACTAACAAATGACGGCGTTCTTAACGGCTCACATGTTTTGCATTGCAAACTTAACGTCGATAGATTACGTTGATCGCTATTTGGAATATGACCGTTTTATATTTGTGTTTTTAGTAGCGGAATGAAATTTGCCAGGGTAGATACCCAAAAACAGTGGGACAAAAGTTAAGTTTAAAAAATATTGCAAATAAATAAATATTGTTCTATTTTTCCTTAACAATACTAAAATATATTTATTGAAATTTGTGTTTAACATGCTTTAGTTTAATAACTGATACAAAGAAGTTTTGTATCGTTTGTAAGTTAAACTGAAACCGACAGGAGGACAGGCCAGGGTAGAGACGTTTTTAGACTTTATAAGGAATTTCAGAAAAATATACTATAATTAGACATTTCATCGTGACGTTATTTCATAAAGTACATTTAGGTGATGTGTTTCATTGCAAAAAATAACAGCATATAGAATAAAATTTCCATTTTAAACTGATTGCCGCACAAGTTACCTCTTATCGTAGAATTACCCATATCCGCAATCGAAACGTTACGTAACATAATTAATCTATTCGTCCCACTCACGACAAGGTCTAGTTTGTCCTAAAATAACGCGGAACAAACGAAAATCCCCAAACAGGTGCCCGCGCGCTCGTAAAATTATCAAAGAGCATTCACTAGGTCGCCAAACTTGTTGCCGGCTATAAACATGGTCCACGCCACCACAATATACACCTAAACACGACGTAACAGAACTACAAATCGATCTCACCATTGAGCGCTTATTAACCTTCGCAACGGATACGATAAAAACAACGCCGTCATAACAAATGGAATCAATGCATCAAAATATACCGATTGGGAGTTTCGGTGATCGGTTAATAACGATAGATTTACAAAATTCATTAATAAAGTGCTGATATCGAGAGAGTAAACCACTCGACGCGACCTAATGAGATTGACGGTAAGTCTCCGTCCAGGGAGAAGCGTCTCGAAGCATTTGTTATTCTAATCAATATTCCGTTCATGTTACGGCGCGACGTTGTATAAAATGAGAAATTTTATAAGAAATAATACAAAATAAGATTTGACAAAAATATGCAAAATAAGCACATAATTAATAAAGGCCGACAACATTATTTTCTGTCTATCAGATGTAGCAAATGCATATGCTTCCCACCTGATATTAGATGACCACTATAATTAACTAAAATAAAATCTAAGAAAAAGTCAACTTCCCAACGTGACGTTTATTACTGCAAAACCCGAAAAGTACATAGATGAAGGAACTTGAAATTTTATACAAGATAGTCACGGACCTAAAAATTGAAATGTGTGCTGGGACACATTGAAGAAGTGAAACTTCAACGTACAAGTGAAAAAACGAATGGCAACGGATAAGTGGAAAAAACGAATCGCAACGGACAAGTGGAAAAACGAATCGCTACGGACGAGTGGAAAAACGAATGGCAAAGGACAAGTGGCAAAACGAATCACAACGGACAAGTGGCAAAACGAATCGCAACGGAGGAGTGGAAAAACGAATGGCAACAGAGAAGTGGAAAAACGAATCACAACGGACAAGTGGCAAAACCAATCGCAACAAAAATTTTATTTGAAGTTTTACAGGCAGATTGTTAATGTACTTGTCTAATTTGAAAACCTACCTGTAAAACTTCAAAGAAATTTTTATGCAAATCTTTTCTCACCTTGGTTCACGTTACTGATATTTTAGCAAGAATCCCTAACTTTTTCTACAAATAAATATAGCCTATGTTACTCAGGGATAATGTAGCATTCTAACGGTGAAAGAATTTTTTAAATCGGTTCAGTAGTTTTTGAGTTTATTCGTTTATTCTCTTTATAGGTATATTAGTATAGATTTACTTCAAATATTTCCACGCGATATATCGTCTACGTCACTTCGCGGTAACGCTTTTTCGTTTCTCTACATAGAAGTTTCACTTCAAATTCAGTGAAGCACCTATAGTAATACCAACTCTCTATTCCTACAAGTACACACACCCACACATTGACATTTCACTGCTTCAATCGCGAATCAAAAATTACGCACACATGGTAAGCGGGCGGCCATTGCTATGCTTCACTCTCGATTAGACGAGGTTACGTCCGTCTTTTTTTCAGGTCCGTGAAGACAGTTTTTTAATAGAGAGTATTCCGAAGTTCCCATTGGGTTTAATAACTGTAAAAAATTACAAAACATCTATCTACTTATAAACATTCAGTACCATAAACAAATTGTTTAGGGTCGTATTATATTAGCCAACATAGTCCCCTTGCCGAAGCGAAGCAACAACTTGCACACAAAGAAGACAAAAGCATGTTCCATACAAACCATGACATTTCTAACGCACTATTCAAAGCCAGTTAGAACGAGTGTACAACACGGACAACACCTGCAAGTCCACAGTGCGATCGGTGCAGTGTCGTTGCGCAATTGGCATCGTCGCCACTCGCCAGTGCAAACAACTACTGCACGGTGATAACAGAACACACGGATCGATAACCCGATGGGAAACCACTCGGTTGGCGCTTAAACGCTACAGCCGCTACAGGGTATAATATTTTGCCAGCGGTGTTCGCTTGGAATTAATAAATAATGACCCTGTTCATTAATATATGTATGTATCTCTATTCTTTAGTTTACTGAAAGGTACGGACAGAGGTCCAGCTGCAACCCCTATTTTATCTGACCAATATCAATTATTATAGGTATACAGTCATACACTATACATAGTTAATTTTTTTATGGAAATAGCCGGCAAACGAGCTGACGATCCACCTGATGGTAAGTGGCTATCGTCGCCCATGGAGATCAGCAACACCAAAGGCATCACTGATGCGTTGCCGACCAAGAGAGAAGAAAAAGAAAGAAAGAAAATTTCCTATCTAGTTTAATGGAAGAAATGATCAAAATTAATTTATAAGGTTTGATTAGTTAGCAGAGTTCTGTGTGGGTTTTCTTTCACTTGCGTGGGAAAGGGATGTTATGATTGATAAGTGAAAAACGAGAAAAATCCTGCTACGAGGACGATGCTTATTAAAGCCAAGTAACTTAAATGTTTATATTTTGAAGTTGTACATTTTATTTAAACCTCTATATCTAGCTAAAGTATACTTCATTATAACACGGTTATAATATCTTGGGAGTTGGCGCAAACTTAAGTGAAAAGAAATATCATCTACAAGCAAGATTGATGCAGATAATTTCTATGATTTAAAAATAAGTAATATTATTGTTAGAAAATAAGAATATAATAAATAATAAATAAATAAAATTTATTTATTTCAGGCAGTTTTAGCCCATAGAGTTAGTAACAATTTACTTATAAACTATGTTAGTACAATACAATTTCATTTAAAACACATTACATTCTATTTTATTATAATTATTACTATATATTGAAATTCCAATTTAATTTAGTTTACAATAAATTTGATGTCCAAATTTGTTACCATTATTCAATTAATTAACAATTATATCCTATGATTACTAAACAATCCCTTAAACAGAGTTGTGTGAATGCACGTGCAAATGCAGGAACTTCCTGAAGAAGGCTGAGTCCATTCTATCAGATATCATCTTGAGGATTCTGTTGCTGCTACCTCGCAACTGTTGAATAGCGGATGTCGTTTTCTTCCGCATAATTGCATAGAAATCTTCAACATGTGCATCTGCAAACATGCCAGATGCACTGCAGTGACGTGGTAGCTTCAACAGAGCCCTGAAGATGTTATTATATTGGACTCGAAGGGCACTGTAAGCCTTTTGGGTGTACCTGACCCACAGACCACTTGTGTAAAAACTTTGACAGTAAGCTTTAAAAAGCGTTACTTTAACATTGACTGTACAGCGAGCAAACCTATGAGCCAGCATATTCCCACGTACTGCCAGTGCCCTCCGTTCCCTCTCTATGTCCTGGTCATCCTTCAGTCTTTCCGTTACAATATGACCAAGGTACTTAAACTGAGAAACACGGCTCAACTCACTCCCATTAAGTGTCAAATGTGATACACTGCTTGGTTTTTTGTTTGCTCCTACAAACACCATAAATTCACTTTTATTAACATTATATTTTAAGCCATGTTCCCCAGCATAAGTCTCACACACACTTAGAAGTTTTCTAAGACCACCAATTGAGGGGCTGAGCAGCACCATGTCATCTGCATAGCTTATATTATTGATGCAGTTATCATCTATCCAGCATCCTACATGCATGCTACTCAGCCGCTCCACCAGTTGGTCCATGTATAGGTTAAACAGCCTAGGGGATGTTAACCCACCCTGCCTCACGCCAGACCTTAACACATACTCGTCTGAGTTGACATTTGCCCATCTCACAGTGTTTTTTTGATGCCTGTACCAGTAGGCAAAAATATTTATGACCTCTAGTGAAACACCTGCTTTCCTCATTTTATCCCAAAGCAAATCATAGGATACTAGATCAAACGCCCTAGAAAGGTCTAGAAAACATGCATAGACTGGAGTTTTCCTATCAAGATAATAGTTAACAGTGTATTTAAGTGACATAATAGCACCTTCTGTTGACAGTCCTGCCTGAAAGCCAAATTGAGCATCTTGTAGCTTAATGCATTTACTAAGGCGTTCATCCAGCATCCTATCCAGTACTTTCGCAATAACAGTTGCCAGTGAAATTGGCCTATAATTATGTTTATCACCAATGTCACCTGTACGGTTCTTAACTATAGGCACTACAATTGTTTTAATTAAGTCCTGCGGTAGGTAGGTGTGGGTGATACACAGGTTGTATAGCATAGCTAACAATCTATTTAAGTGAGGGCCTGCATACCTTAGGTGCTCCACACTGAGCCCATCATGTCCCGGGGATTTCCCTTTTTTCATATTTGAAATTGCTATTTGTACATCCTTAGCACAAAACTTAAGAAATATATATAATATATATATAATAATAATAATAAATATATAATAATAAATATCTAATTAGAATTTCATAACAACGGACAATTTTAAAACTCTCAAGCGTCGGTAATTTAGTGCAGGTTTGGAAGGTTTCCAAGAGCATTAATTTGTGAATGTGGGACTGTGTTTATCTTGCATAAACCACTTGCTAGAGGTTCCATGGATCATAATCACCGCACTTCGCAGTCGGCAGACGGTAAACAAATACTTAAAATAAATCATGGCATCCTTGCATTTCTTTGTTCCGAATCGGTATCAGGTCTCGATTTACCTTTATTTAGTAAAAGCAAAGAGAAAGAAATGTGTCGTATGTGAAATAATAGCGGTAAACATGACGACAATTGAACAACTGAATGTCTTAATTGCGACTAGAGAAGGAAGACAAAGTATTCACAAAAACGACACTGTGTGAAATTACATAGGCCTCATTTTAGTGTTATTGGCTTTAGTAAACCGAAAAAGAAGATTAACAATAATGTCAGAATCAGACGTTTCTGTGAATCAAATTCATAAACTCTTTATCACCTATAAAACTTCACTTTGAACATATCACTAAAGGATCATAAATATAATCAATTAAGACAAAACATTAATGTTGTAACACACACGACCTTGGATACTCTAATGTACTAGATTGCAACAGTTGTTATCATTGTCCAAATTATCGCGTTTCTGCGGCGAGTGCATGGCCATGTGTTTCCGCATTACATAAGATCGTCGCGGCGCGGCGGCGGGGGCTGCGCGAACGCACAACAAGCCCGTGTCAGTCGTCACGACGGACATGTAAACACGCACCTTGCCCGAATTACACCACAATCGCAAAAATGTTGCCCCATAAGGGATGTCCACGACTAGTATACTGTATAACTGTATAACCCACCCACACTATGAAGTGAACATAAACACCATACAAGTGTTCTACCTATCTATAGATATCAATCGATACACATCCAATCAATCAAATGAAGAGACAACACGCCTACGAGTGATGTTAATTGGAGCAGTGAAACGAGAATCGGGATATATTCCAGCATTTCCAGCCTAGTTACTCCTACTAGAATAATAGTATACTCCTAGTATAATAAGAAAATTTCCATTGTTTCACTTAAGCCAGTGACGCACTGCTAAGAGACAAAACAACTTTCGTTTTCGAAGCATGCACCTGAGACGCATACATCTTATTGGAACGGTGACTCATTGGAACGATCTTACTTCCGGCTTAGAAATACCACTGACCGCTCACCGCACCGTGCGCCATGGCATGGTAAATAACCATGTCTACAATTCTACTCCTTTATTAGGGTTCCGTAGCCAAATGGCAAAAAACGGAACCCTTATAGATTCGTCATGTCTGTCTGTCTGTCTGTATGTATGTCACAGCCACTTTTTTCCGAAAGTATAAGAACTATACTGTTGAAACTTGGTAAGTAGATGTATTCTGTGAACCGCATTAAGATTTTCACATAAAAATAGAACAAAAACAATAACTTTTGGGGGCTCCCCATACTTAGAACTGAAACTCAAAAAATTTTTTTTCATCAAACCCATACATGTGAGGTATCTATGGATAGGTCTTCAAAAATGATATTGAGGTTTCTAATATCATTTTTTTCTAAACACTTCCAAAGTGGTAAAATGTGTGTCCCCCCCCCCTGTAACTTCTAAAATAAGAGAATGATAAAACTAAAAAAAATATATGATGTACTTTACCATGCAAACTTCCACTTAAAATTGGTTTGAACGAGATCTAGTAAGTATTTTTTTTTAATACGTCATAAATCGTAAACCGAAAGGGCAATGTCCATTTTCGGCTATTCGTGGACAGGATGCTCAGAAATAAATAATTACACGAAAAAATATATTTTGTTTTTTAACTTATACACGCGAATTATTTTTGTATCAATTTACTTTTTTAAAATAATATGTTTAATAAAACATTCTACTGATAAACTCATTTCCTTTTGTCACATACACAGAGTAGTCACGTCAGTACAATTGCAACATTATTCCGATAACGATAATAAAAACGATATATCGATGTTATTTCGAAGTTTTAATTCTCACGATAAAAACTTAAGTTTGGTAAGATACACGTATAAAAAGCAATAAACTATAAATAAGGTATTATTTTTACTAGAATAACATATTATTTTATGTACGTTACTTTTATAATAATTCACGATAGTGAACAATATATCGATGTTTTGCAAACACGCTCGAATCGATGCATTGTTTGCATCCCCAACTGACATACGTAGTGATTAAGTACTCTGTGGTAATCTCAACTGTCAATCGTTATTCGTTGGATAATAGTGCATAGTAATCTACGTTCAACTTTCAAGTCACATTCGCTTTGTTTTTCGCATCAGTTTCGTCTGTGTTTTTCATCATTAATATTATTACGACCTTTGGCTTACGAAAATGGATTTAGACTCTGCTTCCCACGTTGACCTTGGCACTATTGTATGTATAACTAGGTATAACTATGGTTGACCCTTGGTTTGTATGGTTGCTCATGTAAAGACTGTTTTTTTTGGTTTCTGATCTGGGCAAGGTACAGAGATGATATAAATGCACCAGCCCCGTTCTTGGACAATATATTAATAACATACGAGTCAGATTAATAAAAAAATGTCAAGGAAATTGGGCGTTTTCTTTAAAATACCTACAAAATATTTATTCAAATAACCAGTATAATAAACATCTGGTTACAAAACAATGATTATTTTCGTTTTTAAACTGAGTAAAGGTATTAAGCCTATATAATATTTATGTTGAAATGTGGTGTTCACTGATAGCCAAATGTCCATACAAAGTGGACATTGTCCTTTACCTCGATCAAAGTTACAACGAACTACAAAACTTTTATATTATGTTACTTGCTGCTACGGAACCCTTCAGCGAGTCTGACTCGCACTTGGCCGCTTTTAATTAGCAGCATCGCTGACAATCTGGATGTTTCAAAATCAGCTACCCGAGGATCTGAATCAACAAATCTAATGTTTTCGCAGTTATATCCATAACTCAAAACGAAGAACATAATGAAGTGGGTCTGCGATTTAGTTAAAGCTAGGACTTACATATAATATAATTCTTAACCTATCACAATTCCCATTCGAAAAGAACCTCTAGTGGCAGTAGTTCGGTTGTTAGTCCGGTTAACTGACACCCGAGCTAAGCAGGAGGCCAAACATCAAATAATATGATTTTCCAGCAAACTATTTCATTTTAAAGATTTTGTTGAACACTGAACTGAAGTTCTTGCACAAAAACATAATAGTACTTATGTATGTACTTGTAAGAACCGCATAGTTGCAAAATTATGTTTGCTTCGCTGAATATATCATTTACAAAAAGCACAATGTCATTGTATGTTTCGCCAGGAGTATAATGGTGTAATCGCGAGAATTATTAGATCGAGTTTGGATCGCCTTATCGGTGTAGATAAAGTTAGTGTCGAGTGTGGAGGTAGACGGGCGCCATGTAGGTGATCTAGTATTTATGTCACATACGATCTAGGGCGCGGGCACCTGGCCTTGCGCGATATACTTATGTACCTTATATGTGTGTGTAAAGGCAATTATAATAGAAAATAGCTATTTCTCAGAATTATTAGACGCCTCGTAGTGTGTAAATCTATACTAATATTATAAAGCTGAAGAGTTCATTTGGTTGAACGCGCTAATCTCACGAACTACTGGTTCGAATTGGAAAATTCTTTTTGTGTTTGATAGTCCAAGAAAGGCTAGTAGGGAAGGATATAGTATATATAACATCATATATATTAGTAGTTAATTTTTTTCCACAAATTAACGCGGGTGAAACAGCGGGGCACAGCTAATGGGTAATATGGGTACGGTAATTATAAATAATAAATAACGCTTCACACTCATAGCCCCACACTAGGATTCCCTGTGTCGTGGGTACCACGGACAACACATTAGACAAGGACATTCACACCCAGACCGAGAACAGAAATTCAAACTCATCATTCAAATTTCCGCCTCGCTGGGAATCGAACCCAGGACCCTTGGTGCGTGGATCCGGCATGGTAACCATTGCGCCACACGGGTCGTCAATTGGTTCTTTATGACCAATGATTTGTTTACTTTTCAGGAGCTGCAGCATAGTATCCGAAACAAACGCTCCAACTCAGAGACACTAACGGACCTAACAGTTACTTTAATCGTTCCTTAGTAAAGAATCAAAATACAAATTCTGTACTAAGGAGCGCGTAGCGGTTTAGATTTCTGAGTTGGGGCGTTAGTCTAGCAAAAAGGCACCTAAATGTTTAAAGAGTTTTGTTAGACCATCCCGTCTTATATCTTCGCGAACAGATGTCATGTCTATCTTGAATTTATAGATCAAATTTAGTCACAGTGGAATGAATATTTAATTAATCTATGGCAAAAACTCAACTTTCTTTTTTCACAAGATCAATAAATAATAAGATCACCCTGTCAGTCATTTAGGATGGTTCTTTTCTACGAGCAAATGGTTCCCAGGCAAGTACATTTTATGATGCTTTTTTTATGGAAATTGCCGGCAGACGAGCTGACGATCCACCATCCATATTTCCATATTACCTCATTTATCATTTACCACCTACCATCTAGAGCACAATCTAGAGTGAGCTGGCAATGTATACGTAAGCCTGTCATTTATTCTTACTACGCGTTCACTTCAAGTTTGCCCCTACCTCCCGTCCCGCTCCTCGTACCGCACCTCATTTAGTACGGACAGCAAACGCTACCCGCTATTTTTGAGGTCCCGTGCAGCGCGTGCGTTCTGACTTTGTTGTTGATTTTGATGTTACGTTCGTTAAATTATTTTTCTATTGATTTATTTTACGTTCTTTGATTTTTGTCGCTACAATAACTAAAATAGAAAATGTTTTGCACAGTGGCAAACGTAATTTGTTATTTAAGTTAGTGAAATTATTTGATTCCTTTTTTGTCTACAGTACCCTTAGCTGTGAAATCGTAACGGTCGACGAGGGCAAACTTGAAGTGAACTCATCTTTTGATGTTCCTGTGACAACGAGCCAAGACATGTGTGATCTCCTCATCGTAGCTGGCTATTACCTCCGTAATCCGCAGATAATTGGAGCTGTATGGTCAACTTACAAACTAATCACTGTACCGCTTGATCGGGTTCTTGTTCGATACGTAATCTTGTTAATGTTATCGACTGCCCAAATTGAAGCTTTGCAACACAAAATGATATTATAAAAAAGTTCCAAAATGGTTGAAATAATTTTGACAGATTCGTTTTGTATTAGGGTGCCATTCTTGAGTTAAGTTTAAATACATGCGCATAGGCGCCTATTTTCTTATAATTATGTATGATGTGTGGAAGGGAAAAAATCAGAAATGCCTTTACGATTCCGTATCTATTGAATTTGTTGAATTATTTATTCAATACATACCCTACATACAGTAGCAATTTGAATAAAATACCGTAATTACGACAGTTATGTTGTATTTGAATGCGATTAAATATTTAAAATACGAAATGAAGATACGAAATTTAAATAATATGTACCTAATGTTTGTTATAATTAATAGGAAAGAGAAGAAGTATCCGGGAATACCCAAACAGTGCTATCCTGTCCATGAACATGCACGATCACAGCTCATGGACTCATGACGTATGTAGATCCTCTAAAAATAATTTCCGTGTATAAATATGAATGTATATGAACAGAAATTAACATTATTTTATAGATGTAGCCCAAAATAAAGAAAACATAAACAAATAGGTAAACATTATTAAAAATGTGTGAAGTACCGAATTTATACATTAAAATTTATCATTATGGAGTATTTGAGCGGTGTCAAGATACATTTTTTGGCCGAAGCGGGATACTGGAACCCCTCATTTAAGGTTGACTTCAGCCCATTAATGGTTCAATAAGCACGGGACTATCTTAGATCTTCGTGAGGTGGCCTGGAGCAAACTCCACTACACTACTCCATTGTCTCCACTACAGATTGTTGAAGAATGTGGTTGTAAGGTTATATTTCTCGTAGATATTTTTTACCTGAAGGGCAGAAGAAAAATCAACTTCTGTTGTTGATTTGCATCTTCGAGGTGAACTCTTTTACACCTTGTTATCTCAAACTCCATATCATATCGCTTCGGGAATAGTTGAGAAGTTACTTAATTCTTCGACGGATAGTGCGATAATGGGATGGTGACATTGGTAAAGTATAACGTAATGTCAACAGTTCCTCGAAGAAATACCAATATTACACAATGATGTTCACTCTAAAGTCTCTAAACATTGTATAAAATCCATAAGGAGGTCTACTGAGATTATTCTACCGATAAATAGAGGTCCACAGAATAAAATAACTTTGCTTTAAAATACTGCACCTACACTATATTCACATTCGAATCAGAATTTACATAAGCACTGTGTTGCCTAGCAACCACAAACAAACAGGTGCATGAAACTTTTGGTCGTATAAAGTGCGTTTGAACTAAATGTGGAGTTCGCAAGTCGCGTTCCGTTCCACTCTTTATAATTTTATTTTATTTTTAAACATAATATTTATTTTGCAAAAGTTTAAAATAACACGGAATAGTTACGTATAAAATCGATATAGACTGTTTTAAAATACATAAACATAAATATAAAATGTTATTCGGCTTTGTTTAATGAAATTTAACTTATAAATAATTTTATGCTCATGCATATTGAGTGGAATGAAATATCTGTATAATCTGTACAGTGCCATCTCTCAAGAACTTATTTGTGACGTGGCGAAAATTGGAACTAATGCCATCCCATTCATAAATTACTACTATGCGCACTATGATTGGTCCAATGCGTCCGGCAGCGCCCTCCTTATAGTCACAGATAAGTTGATTTCACTGTATTTCGAAATATAATACGACCAAGTTGCAAAGTATGTAAGCGCCATTATAGCTATGAGGTTTTCGTAGTCATTTCTATTTATAGTCATAGGTAGGCCGGCCTCAAAACAATAAGTTTATACAAAGGTTTGAAGTCGCTTCACGAAATTAAGGATGTGCGAGCGTGAGTTATTCATGATGAAAATTGTTTTAAGATGTTGGTTTTTACGTCGTTTTCTCTTAGTGTGTTGTTGTTATAGGTCAATAGTAAAATAATGAAGTTGTCACAAACGTTATAATGATTATTTCGTTCTTTAATAGTTATTTGGTGTGCGAAATACAAATCAGTTTGTGAAAACCCTATAAAGGAATTTTAATGATTTGTTGACAAGAATTATGATACGAGTTTGACTCAAGTATAGAAGAAGGATCGAAATCGAACAAAGTAAAGATGTTGAACTACATAAATATATTCCTAACAAACTAAAGGAATCCCAGCGCTTAATTAGTTTGCAACAAGGTTCATTTTCCCACAACACATAGGTATCTACTATTAAGATTATGAGACCTTTGAAACTTAACGCTACTTATGAAGACTAGAGCAACAGTTCAACGACCCGTGATAATAATTATCATATCATATTTTAATGATCAAAACAATGTAATTGTACAGCGAGCGACTTGCAACTGAACCGCAAACAGTATATTTATGCAGTATATTATATATGCAGTAATCAAGGAGAGTGGAAACAATAAAATAGGTTTGCGTTGATAAATGCTGCCATTAGCCCATTACAGTAATCGCATTGAAGTCATAAACAAATTGCATTTTTCTGCGAAACATTTTGTTGTGAACTTTGTAATTTCCGTGATTTTCAGAAAACGGTAATGATTTTAGTCTGTTTCATAACAGTCGTTAAGCTTTGTCAAAGGCTTTTGGATTACATAAGAAAAATTCTCGACAACCAAGTTGGCCTCTAACCCGTCTACTAATTAGGTACTAGTTACTTAACTAGCCTGCCTAGGGCCGTGTGCTAAACCTTTAGCCTGGGCAAGTAAGGTTACTTGTCCAGGCTTTTTCATCGATGAGGAGAGGCTTGTACTGTTGAGTACAAAACTATCAAGAGAATCCCCTCTACTAGGAATTTATATATGTGCATCGATCAGTTAGAGTTATTGCAACTATACATAACTTTCTACACATTTCAAATTACAGCTACCGTCTGTAGGCCGAATCTATTTTAACGTGTTTCACGAAGCGGCAGCTAACTTCGGTCCGGTCCAAACAAATTCGATAATATCCGAAGCTACTGAATCAATTTTCATTAACACTTTCGCAACGGCCATACTAAACTAAAGAAGTTACGCTTTTACGGATTTTTCCACACCGCGTGTGTTTACCGCACACAAAGCAGGACTTGTGCCGACAGCCTCTACGAGCATGCGGCGCTCACGCTTTGCGTGTTTGTCGTTAGTACTGCGGCGGACGCGCCTTGCGTGTGCAAGTTTTATATTTCTACTCGTGTCTTATATTATATATATATACTATTTGTAATAGAACAAACGCATATAATAATATAACATACCTAATGTACAATATAATATACATACAAATAAAATAAATTAGTCAAGAACTTTTTAATAAATTTTAAAGTATAACAATAATTTATTTAATTTTTATACCCCTACTTCGGTGGAGAATGCCCATTTTGTATGGAGAAATGTACTGACATTAATATTTTTGTGTCCTGATGAAAATACCTTTATTTGATTATGCCATCTTAATAAATTACACAAACCAACTTTAGTCAATTTTTATCGTAGAAGTTACGAGATTTTCAACACAGACACAATAATATAGACTCTATGCAGGCGCATTAAAATCGTATACGTTTAAGTTTCAGATTCATTTGACAGTCCCCAAACGCCATCTATCTTTTAATGTAATAATTATTATCAAATTAATTTGACAGTCCACTAACACCATCTAGTTTGTTGTGTAGTAGTCATAATCGAATCAACGCAATCTATTGGCCCGAAGGATCTTAAAAGATCCCTGATTGGCTCTAATTCCAATATAAATGGCCGAATGCTTTTGTGTTGTAAAAAGGAAGTAAAGCTACTTATTAATTTAAGAAATTTAAGCCCAAGAAGGATTTTTTAGGAAATACGGTAAAATACATAAAATATTTTAGTTTAATTTTTTGTACAAAAATCATTGTGACACAATAATTTTCTTTTAGGGTACTGGCTATGGGCATTCTCCTAAAAAAGTCTGACCTTAATTGTTACCCAAATTATCCTTTAAAATACATTAACCCGTCGGTTACCGAGAACGTTCCAGAACGTTCGAACTCAAAGGTACCGCGATCACGCGGATCCTAACGAGTTAAATCATAGAAACTGCGCTCGAGATAGCGCAGACCTTATTTTACGATACACGAATGAATTTCTTAGTGTTTTGTATTCGCCGCTATTAACGAATTTAGACTAGACTTGCAACGAATATTCGATTACTATTAGGTATTCGGCCTATTCGGCTGCTTTTATTATATTCGGCCGAATACCGAATACTTATGTGATATATTTTGTTATAGGGAGATAATTGGTAAAATGAAAAAAAAAATCGATTCATTACGTATATATTCATCTTTTCATTTCTCTTATAATTATTTAAGAAGTCATTGGTACATAACACAGGTACATAATCATCTTCTGTATTAGAAAAGTTAAGGATTCTATGTATTTGAATTATTGTCGTAATCAAAATTTAGAAGGGTAAGGTTTTCATTTCTTTTATAATCATTTAAGTGATCATTGGTACATAAAACAGGTACTTACTTAATCTTAATAGAAAAGTTAAGAATTTTTCTATGCATTTGAATTATTTTCATAATTAAAATTTAGAAGGGGAAGGTTATGGTGCAGAAAGACTAATTTTTCTGCATTTTTAGAAAGTAGTTTACTTCTATTTTTCTCGTAGACCATCCCAGCTCCAGAGAAAAGGCGCTCTGAATAAACACTACTTCCTGGTGCCGACAAATATTTTGTTGCAATCTTGATCAAATACGGCAATTTAAATTTCCTTGCTTGCCACCAAGTATCTACATGGATTGTCATGACGTGATATATTACTAATACTTAAGAAAAGATCCATTTCTGTATAAACTGCATTTTATACCACGCAGAGCAACTGCGGGCGCGCGGGCAGTGAGTAGGTACATTAGAACAAACGAGCGCGAAACAATCACGTCTGTACAAGTTTTGGCTCTAAAATCCGGCCGAACTATCGATATTAAAACTATCGATAGTTTTCATTCAAAATCATGTACCCTATCGATCGGCCTATCGATAGCATCGATATAATCGATAGTATCAATACTATCGATAGCACAGAACAAGGCAATACTATCGAATGAGTGCAATACTATCGATACTATCGATAGTATTGTTGCAAATAAAATCGACCGTATCGATAGTATCGATTGTTTTGGACTAAACTACATTACTGTTAAAACGATAAGTTACTGTTATAACGAAAGGATATACATACTTTATTATCAAAAGTAAGTTCTTAAAATAATTATAGGTATATGCACTTATGAAATTGCTAGTTATTTTTCCTATGCCGGAAATCGAAACAAATGACGTATGTTTGAGGAATAGTATCAAAACATTGTTGGACGTAACTTGAAACGACGTAAATCGAAACGACGTAAGTCGAGGACTGCCTGTATATTACAAGCTTACGTTAAGTACAAATTATATTACACACACTAACATGTTTACAAATATAGATATTTCAGTTCATAATGAATAATGTTATGATTCATGCTGCATACTTCACGCAATGTTGCTCAATCCTGCTCTTTGCTGCCATCGGGCAGAGATTTCATCATCGTATTAGACGGTGATGAAATTTCTACCCCATGGCAGCTCTTCTAATCAAACAATAAGGCCTCCTCAACTGGCAGCTTCTTACTTCATGCAATGTTGCTCAATCCTGCAGCAGCAGAGATGCTACCATCGGTTGGACTATTCCATTAATGTATCAATGTAACATTAGATGAAATACCCACCCGATGGCAGCTATTCTCATCAAACAATAAGGCCTCCTCAACTGGCAGCTTCTTACTTCATGCAAATTTCCAACATGAAATAGGCATCGCAAACATTTAATACAAAATTGATGTATTTCTGGCATACCTTAAAAAATGAAATGGTATTTAAAAACTCACGGACTCGGACCAGATAGTGTGCAGGCGCTCCGTCGACTCCGTCGTGTTGATAATACATAGTAACAAATTAACGGCACATCGTCTAACATTTCATCCACCACACTTGTTAAAATACCTAATAAATCATTCATGATGCACTATCAAATCTTCCGTCAATAAAGTACGGACCTAATAAACAGTTGTTTAAAACACCGGTCCACACAGACACTAAAACGGTTGTTAAACAACTTGTTTAACAAATAAAATAAATCGCAATACCCGTAATTAATATTAGCGCGCACTGCTGCGCTGAACTGCGCTCACGACTCGCGACGGCACGACTGTTACGTCGTACTATCGATACTATCGATAGGCCGATCGATAGTCTTACGATTGGTTGGCTATCGATAGACTATCGATTAATCATCGATAGTCGACTATCGATCGGCAACACTACTGCCGGGGCGGCGTTCCTTTGCGTTCACAAAGGAACGTCGGCGCGGCAGGCGTTTCTCAAAGGCCTTTGCCGCACCACACCAGTGTTGCCAATGAAATTTTTTGGAAGGCCGTGTACATGAGATAAAAAAGCCGTGTTTGTATGGAAAAAGATCAACTGTGGGCCGTGTCCACAGCTGCTAATATATTATGCTATCCAATTATGCCAATATATACCATCGGTTCAGCGCTCGGACTAAAAAAAAAAAAGTCATCAGCAGTGAATTTCATGTCCACAAAACAAGGAACACTCTTCATTAGCCTAGTGACACTGTTTTAAGGGTTTAATATTCGTTAAATGTCTGCAAAAATAATAAATAACAGAAAGATCGTAGAATTTGCGAAAAGCCGTAGAATTTGCTACGGCCCTAGGGTTCGGGCCGTAGACCGTAGATTTTGTGATTTTTTGGCCTGAAAGCCGTAGAACACGGTAATTGCCATAGCATTGGCAACACTGCACCACACCAAGTCGCTCGCTTCGTCTGTCCCGCCCCCCGCGCGTATTGCCGTGCGAAGGCCGAAAGCAATGTACACAAACAGTCGGTCGTGCCGTCGCGAGTCGTGAGCGCAGTTCAGCGCAGCAGTGCGCGCTAATATTAATTACGGGTATTGCGATTTATTTTATTTGTTAAACAAGTTGTTTAACAACCGTTTTAGTGTCTGTGTGGACCGGTGTTTTAAACAACTGTTTATTAGGTCCGTACTTTATTGACGGAAGATTTGATAGTGCATCATGAATGATTTATTAGGTATTTTAACAAGTGTGGTGGATGAAATGTTAGACGATGTGCCGTTAATTTGTTACTATGTATTATCAACACGACGGAGTCGACGGAGCGCCTGCACACTATCTGGTCCGAGTCCGTGAGTTTTTAAATACCATTTCATTTTTTAAGGTATGCCAGAAATACATCAATTTTGTATTAAATGTTTGCGATGCCTATTTCATGTTGGAAATTTGCATGAAGTAAGAAGCTGCCAGTTGAGGAGGCCTTATTGTTTGATGAGAATAGCTGCCATCGGGTGGGTATTTCATCTAATGTTACATTGATACATTAATGGAATAGTCCAACCGATGGTAGCATCTCTGCTGCTGCAGGATTGAGCAACATTGCATGAAGTAAGAAGCTGCCAGTTGAGGAGGCCTTATTGTTTGATGAGAATAGCTGCCATCGGGTGGGTATTTCATCTAATGTTACATTGATACATTAATGGAATAGTCCAACCGATGGTAGCATCTCTGCTGCTGCAGGATTGAGCAACATTGCATGAAGTAAGAAGCTGCCAGTTGAGGATCCCTTATTGTTTGATGAGAATAGCTGCCATGGTCTGGGTATTTCATCAATGTTACATTGATACATTGATGGAATAGCCCAGCCGATGGTAGCATCTCTGCTGCTGCAGGATTGAGCAACATTGCATGAAGTAAGAAGCTGCCAGTTGAGGAGGCCTTATTGTTTGATGAGAATAGCTGCCATGCGCTGAGTATTTCATCAATGTTACATTGATACATTGATGGAATAGCCCAGCCGATGGTAGCATCTCTGCTGCTGCAGGATTGTGCAACATTGCATGAAGTAAGAAGCTGCCAGTTGAGGAGGCCTTATTGTTTGATGAGAATAGCTGCCATGAGCTGGGTATGTCATCAATGTTACATTGATTCATTGGTGAGATATCCCAGCCGATGGTAGCATCTCTGCTGCAACATTGCGTGAAGTATGCAGCATGAATCATAACATTATTCATTATGAACTGAAATATCTATATTTGTAAACATGTTAGTGTGTGTAATATAATTTGTACTTAATGCAAGCTTGTAATATATACAGGCAGTCCTCGACTTACGTCGTTTCGATTTACGTCGTTTCAAGTTACGTCCAACAATGTTTTGATACTATTCCTCAAACATACGTCATTTGTTTCGATTTCCGGCATAGGAAAAATAACTAGCAATTTCATAAGTGCATATACCTATAATTATTTTAAGAACTTACTTTTGATAATAACGTATGCATATCCTTTGTTATAAATGCAGTTTTTTTTTTAATTTCGAGTCGGTGTGGATCCTAACCCTTGAGTTTTATACCCCATTTACACGCGCGCGCGAGCCACGAGACAATCCGCGAGACGCGCGCATACGCGCGCGTGTGAACAGGGCGCTCGCGGACCAGACCGCGGCGCGTCTCGCGCTCGCAGGGCTCGCGTCGGGAGCGGTTTTATAGGCGCGCGCCAAAGGGGCTCGCGCGAGCGCTCGCGTGGTGTTCACACGCGCGTAGGGGGCGTGGCTTACGGACGCGCCACGAGACGGTCCGCGACACGCGCGTGTAAATGAGCGGTTTCATGTAAACATAATATGAAAAAATATGTCTCGACCATTAAGTTATAAGTATACATAGAGAAGACATCTCAAACAAAATGTGTGTCCCCGCCGGGAGGTTCTATTTTCAAAATTGAGCCACTGTTCTCCTTTCAAAATCGAACGAATCCATTGGAAATTGAAGCCGCGCGGCGCTAATTCATTGGAACATACATTGTGTTCGCGGTGTCTGTTCTATACGCTACTAATAATACTTCAATGGTCTCGACTTACGTCGTTTCGATTTACGTCGCGTATTTCGAGAACCTAACATGCCGTAAGTACGAGGACTGCCTGTAATTGTATAATAAATCTGTAAATAGTCATTCCTGTTCTTTATTTTAATTTTCTTGTATAGGTAAGCTTGGTCTTCCAGATAATACCTCTAGGTAGGTACTCTCAAAATGTTGTTGTTTTATAAAGATTGATTTAACACAAATGGAAGTTGGAGAAACATAGGGACGAGATAGCATTTAAATTTATAACATAGCAAGCAGTGAATGAATACACATAGTTTACTTGCTACCAATTAACTAATATACTAAGGCAGACATATGTATCTATGGTAGTGAAATTTTTTTTGGGATTCTAGGTAGAAAAAAAACAAGTAGGTTAAGAAAATTTATATAATTACTATAAATCATTATAAAGGATTTATAATAATAATTTATATTATTATATTCAGTCAAAGTTAAATTTTCTCCTATATATAATAATAATAATTTATATTATTATTATTTGATAATAATATAAATTATTATTATAAATCCTCAAAGTTTAATTTTCTCCTGCATGGAGGGTGGCCGGATTTTTTGTGCAGCCTGCACTTCTGTTGTGTGTCGTGTATGACCACGGTATAGCTATCTTCCTTATATGTCTTATGCACACTGGGTGGCGCGTCAAGTCAAACTTGACTTGACAAGTATACTTGATCGTGTATGACCTCTATAAAGTAAAGAACTTACGCTTTTACGGATTTTTATACACTACGTGTGTTTTTTTTTGTGTCGTTTTGTGTTTATTTTGTGTGTTTTTTTTTAGACACTACGTGTGTTCCACCGGAGAGTTCTCCATAAAAGTTCTCAAAGGTGTGTGAAGTCTACCAATCCGCACTTGGCCAGCGTGGTAGACTATGGCCTAACACCCCTCACATTGTGAGATCCCGAGCCCAGCAGTGGGACAATTATGGGTTGTTGCTATGTGTGTTTACCACAAACAAAGCAGGACTTGTGCCGACAGCCTCATTTATTATTATGCAATAATGCATTATGCAGTATTTATATTATATATATAACACAAAATGTTTTTGGTAATGTACGAATGCAATGTTCGACTTTTCCCATACAAAAATTTTGCCAAATTGCATTTTTTACTTAGCGTTGTAGCGCACGTCGGGTATCCACTAGTATTTTACAGGAGTAGATAGGATTTATGTAGTTTGATAAAAATAATAAAATTTCTAGATTTATATGTGATTTACAAAATTAAATATATATTTCGATAGGTACCATACATCATGATAATATTATAATGATTTTGTTTTCGTTAAATTTAGTTTCGGACGAGTGATTAAGAGCATTGTTGTACCCGAGTTATACTCCCATTGTTTATTGCTCGAGCTTAAACCCTGCCGACAAAAGAAACTCGAAGAATTACCGACAGCGAAAGCAATACCAATGAAGCTCATCTTCTGTTGCTATGATAATATTGTAGTTTCCAGGTATCGCCCGCACATAGATAAGAATACTCATTCAGGTGCGCTTATTGTTATAAATTTTACGAAATGGTTTAATTAAACATTTAAAAAGGATAAGCCAGGTGCTCTTATTGTTATAAATATAACTAAATGGTTTATTCCCTTAAAACCATTTTAAAACAATAAGCCAGATTCGCAATATTTCGCCAATATTTTCAAATATGCAAAAATAAAAGCTACTCAAATTATTATTCAAATAAAGAAATAGTAAGTAGTAAGGTAATAAAACGCCGGCCCGGCCATCGCGGTTCCAAACACGCCGTGCGTGGGCGGCAGGTTGCTCGAGTGGATTTTTTCTCCTCATCGCGTTTTTAGTATGGCGGATAATTATTACACACCATATGTGTGTTTGCGTAGTTTGTGGCTAGTACTTTATTCACAACAGGTGTGTTTTACCGTTGCGAAAGTGTTAAAGTTGGCATCATGACAGCGCGGCGAGTTCCTAACGCAGACATATCACAGACAATATTTATTTATGTATCTATCATGAATGAAATACAAAACCAAAATGATATCGCTCTATGTTTTACACTTACTTATTTATATCTAAACAACGGATTAAAAAGCAATTTTAGCACTTTTAGCAATGATTTAATAAAGTTATTTCGGAGTTTTTATATTAATGATAAAATCATTTTCAGACAATATTTCAAGTCAATAACCTAGATAACCTGGATCTCATTATTTTCATCATAAATAGATGGTCACAGTTGTCCGGGGACCTGCATAAGGTCACCATTGACTGACTACCTGCGGTCGGTTACCATGCCGGACTGTTGTTCAACGTTTCTTGGGTTAGATTCAAATGATGAGTTTGAATTTCTGTTCTCGGTCTAGGTATATTCTTGTGGGAGATCTTTACACAGCTAAGGATTACGATGTAGACATTTTTGTCACAAATAAACGTTTGTTTTCGTATCTTGCTTACTTGTATAGCTTCAATGATCTCTATTCTAGCTCTAAGAGCTATATGTTCAAACAGTTTGTTTACATTACATCAGAACTCAGAAGACACAAGAGAATAAACATTAACAAAATATTTTAGAAAGACTTGTCAACCTCGATTACATTCGGTGTTACCACGCTTCAGATACGTGCGCGCGCGTCATCTATGACGTCATCTGAAGACGACTAATGTCTGTAATGTAGGACGTGACATGCGTTGATTGTTGATCGTGTGTGACGTCAACGAGGGGAAACTGACGCTCGTTGGGAATAAATCCACGAATCGTGATAGGTAGCTATCATGGCTTCTTTCGATAACCATATGTGGATTTTTCTATTTCTCATGGATGAAAAATGAGAACAAGGAATCAGAACTTTTTATTAAGTTAGTATTAGTCTACTTTGCAACAATCCGCGGATAACATGTATGATGGTATATACTTTAAGACATGCGTGGCACCTCCCTCCCTCCCACAACGGAAACATGCACTACAATAATTAAAAGTATATACCAACATACATACCAGCACCAACACGTGTTTCGCCCCGAAACGGTATTTATTGATTCGGAAGAGGAATCAGAACTTATTATTGATTAGGAAGAGCCGCCTATCTTCGCAACAGGAAATGGTTTAGTGACATAGAGGACGACAAAGCAGTGACACTAACTAGTGACATTAGAAGATGCGTCGACATGGGATCTCAAAGATTTAATAGGTAGAAAAGATTCCCACAAACAGCCCGGAAATTCAGAAGTAGAGAAACCAATAGCCCTGGTACTACACCTATGTTAATAATATAAAAAACAAAAGTTTTTGTACAAGTAACTACGCTACTAACACTGCACCAACGCCATATGCCAACAAAGTGATAAAGGCAAGATAAAATATGAAGAGTGTAGCTGCAAAAACAATATTATGTTATCATATCACCCTAAAATATTTAGAGACTATCATTTGCCAAACGATAATGAATGACAATGATAATTATTTTTCATAATATTCATAATTGATACTAAATACATTTAAAAGCCTTGATCTGTGTGCGGCATGTGTTACTTGCTTCCTTAACTGACAACGTGTCGATAGCACCCCTGTGCTTTATGCACTCTCACCCCTTGCGGTCGGTCATACGGCGGACTGTGGTCAACTGACCGTGACTACCATCGTCAAATGGCTCGTCTGTTTAAGCAAACAGATTAACAGCCAGTTACAATCAATAAACTAGTTAATAGTTTAAAAAAAAAACAAATACACGGTTTTATAGTGGATCAATGTAGATACTAAAGAAAAACATTAATCCTTAAGGAGTTCCCTCGGCTGGAGCCAAACCTGTGTGTAATATCAGGTCATGCTTATAACAAAAATGCATTGTCATCAGAATTAAAGCAACACATAAAACTCCTTAGGATAAGTGGAAGTAGGTCTAATTACGCTTGCAAGATTTGCCCCAAACAAACAAATAAACGGGCAAGCTGAATAAAACTGTTTAAAAACACGAAGGATCTTTAAGCCGACCCTGTAGCCTAGTTGGTGGCGACCCTGCCTGCGAAGCGAGGGGTCCCGGGTTCGATTCCCGGCCGGGGCAGATATTCATGTGACAGATAAGTATTTGTACTCGGGTCATGGGTGTGATTGTAGTGTGTTATATGTGTCGTCCATGCCACCCGCTACACAGGTAAATAACCTACTGCGGGGGTATGAGTGTGCAAGTATTTATTTATTTATTTATTAAGCCAATTGCTTTATCAGAAAGGAAGACCACTCAAAAGTGTTAACACATATTTTAATACCTATGCAATGTAATTTCCCATTTAGTTAACGTTAATTGTGATAAGATATGTACATTGTACATGTACATAAGGCCGGTGTTGGTGGTATTCTGGTTTACCCCAAGATCCTAACTGACACATACACTAACTACTGTAAGCTTCAAGCTCAGCGTCAAGAGACAAGTTTCTATGTATTGCATCACTCGGTCCCCCCGCACCCCGCTCCCCGCGCCCGGCACACACACCGTTTGTTTTGGCAGCGCTTATCATTCGCAGATTACGGCAGCCGCCGCCATAGCCGTCGCTGTGGACGTTTACAAACAGAATTATCTTGTGGGGCTGTGCGTTTTGACTACTTCAAGAATGACAGTTGTTGGATGAGTAGTGTGGTCATGAATAACATTAAGCTTAAGCATTAGGTTAACTTATTGTTAGTACAGTTTATTGGATAAATGTGAAGACTTGTCAAACTTCAATAAGCTCTTAAAAATCAGACACATTCTTTAATAGCAATGTAACCAGCCATAGCATTTTATACACAAACTTACCCACTTTACACCCACATCATATCTACTTTTAATCACACTATTTCTGATGATTCTTATCTGCAGGTTTACAAGCTTTTTAAATTAATTAACTGCAGGCTGTTATGAACAAACAGTACTGCATTGGAAGATAAAGTAATTGATCTTAATGAAGATTTGCTATAAAGCAAAGTTTTTAGAGCAACTAATATATTTTTTTCATCATTGCATCTCTTTAAGAGTTATTGTCTCATGTTTGAAATTGAACCCAAAATAACAAGTTTGCATGATGTGACCCATAAATGTTTAGTGCTAACCTAAGAAAGTAAGTGTAAATGTGTTTTTTTTATGGAAATAGCCGGCAAACGAGCTGACGATCCACCTGATGTTAAGTGACTATCGTCGCCCATGGACATCAGCAACACCAAAGGCATCACTGATGCGTTGCCGGCCAAGAAAAAGAAAGAAAGAACTAGCTCTCAAGCTCCCAGCTGGAACACGACGAGTCGTTTGGCGGCTGACTCATGCACGAGGGTGGTAGCTATCCAGGCGAACATGGAGAAATAATAATAGTAATAATGGTATTAGTTAAGAATTAAAATCAATATTACCAAGATAATCCCTCGAGGGGCCCTACCACCCATCCGGCGTGGGATTGGGGTTAGTATTCTAAGCCGCCCCAATACGGCTAATTAAGTTGTGTTGCCAACTTCGTGGTGTACAAAGCAATTTACATAAAAGCTTGTAAACAGACTGCTTTAACTGATGTGATTCAAACTTGATCTAGAATAAATATTAACAGTGTTGCCTAGCAACCATTAACAAACAGGTTCATGATTCCATTATTTTTTAACACGCTTTCATTAGCTTGACCTGTTTAAATATGTAACAGAATCTTTCAACATTCCCGACCTAATCCCAACAACAACTTCAGTGAAGCACCCATAGTAATAACAACTCTCTATTCGTACAAGTACACACACCCACACATTGACACCATAATGCTTCAATCGCAAATCTAAAATTACGCACACATGGTAAGCGGCGGCCATTGCTATGCTTCACTCTCGATTAGACGAGGTTACGTCCGTCTTTTTGAGGTCCGTGGATACTGGTAATTAGGAATAACAATAACATGCAATAAATAGATTAAATAATGAAACATTTTAGTGTCCTAAAATCTAATGACTTGATGTTTTCGACTGATTTCAAAACATTGAGTAAAACAATAAGATTAAGAGACTATTCTCAGAAAAGTTGCATCATATCCCCGGCAAGGCCCTGCTTTTCCAAATGAGTCACTGCTTGATAGAAAACAGTGATTGTCTAAACGCAAAAGGTAATCTAATTATTATTTTTAATCTCTGGCAGACCAATTTTAAATTAAAATGTACCTACTTAAATTATATTATAATTAAATTTAAACATTTTGTATTTGTAATTTATATATAGTATTAAATATGTATTTATATTTCTTAATTAAGACAAAATTTTGTAATAAAAATAACATTGAGTGGTGTAAACAAGGCACTCATTTCAGTCAAATAAGATTAAATAGCAATAATCAATAAATATTTTTGGATTTCTTTTAATTGTTTCAAGTTAGGACAATATTATTTCCATAGTGCAAAAAAGACAAAATTGTGAGTAATCATTTTTGTTTATTGCGGTTATAGGCAGCCTCAAAATGTGCCTATTTAATCTTGACATTTTAGCGCTGATTGCATCAGTACCAGCAGTGACGTTCTAAGGAACTAATAATAAAGTTGGGAATAATACGAAGTAACAATTGACAAAATAATAAATATTTACATTAAAACAATACAAAAAATATCCAAATAACAAATATTGTGTTAGTCAATTAGTAACTCGGAACTCTTGAGAAGTTACAATATATCAATATTCTTCCCCAAAATGAACAAATCTTTACAAAATTTCAATATGTTTAATATCAGATATTTTTCAATTTCCTATCCTTACTAAATGTCAAATTTATTTCCCAAGAAGTTTGAGCGAGGCACCTCAAGTTGGCTCATAAAATAGCTGTCATTTAGTATCGTAAAGCCCATCTAGGGATAGTTATACAGATTAGAGAAATAATCACAATACACATCAGAAAAGCATGAGGAAGAAAAGAACAGGATTATTTTTATTAGTTATTTTTATAAAGTAAAAATAAAAATAAAACTTCAACAACAAGACGACAATTAATTTAGATAATGATGAAGAAATACAATTATTGTTGTTTAAAAAACTGAAGAGCACTGATAAGATTGTTGTAATTGTTTTCATTGATTAGTTAACTTTGACATAAAGTTGGTTATATTTACATCTGTCAATTTACCTTTTAAAATAAACAATTGCTTTTATGCTCTGCAAAAAGCAGAACAAGTATTGTATTCAGAAGAATCAAACTATCCAAATAAAGCACAATGAGGCCATGTGAATCAATACAGGCGTTTGTACACAATGGCTGTAAATGTTGCAAAAAACAGGTGGGTAGATATAAACAAAAGCGTTTTGTTTACAAACAAAGGGTAGGAGCGTGTGTGTCGAGTGTCGGGGGTCGAGACTCACCTCTTGGGCAGCAGCATGGCGGCGGCGCCCTTGCGCTGGAAGACGCCGTCCACCAGCACGCCGTTCTTGCTGTTGCACGTCAGGTAGAACTCGGGGTGGTCGTACAGCAGCTCCAGGTGCCGCCGCGATATGAAGCTCGAGTGGCCCATGTTCACGTCCACCATCCCCCGGCTAGAGTTACGCCCGATCACCACCTTCTTCTGCCGGATCATGTACTCGAAGTCGCGGCCGTCGAGCCGCGCGATCGCGGTCGGCGCCGGCTCCTGAGCCCATTGCACCTTCGACGGCGAAGGCGGCGCCGACTTGAGCGACAGGAGCGCCCATGCGTCGCTCTCCGTGCTCCGCGAGAACTGAGTCTGTGCCATCTCGGCGCGCGTACCGATATCACCAGAGTCCACACGCGGGCCCCGCACTACCGCCGCAATAGCTCATCACAACGAGTCCGTCCCTCGACCCGGATATCCGGAACCTGCCGAATCCGTGTCCGCTCTACGATTTGAGGTTACTGACGGGACGCACATGCGCAAAGTTTCGTCTTGTGCGGTAAACAAGAATTATATAAATCACACCACCACGTGATAAAACTGTATACATATAACTAAGCCCAGAAGCGCGAATCGATACTATTCGATGTCCCGATACGTTCCTCGATGGAAATATTAAAGTTTAGGATATTGCACAACAAAATTTTCGCAATTGGACCAAAATTAGACATTAAAGTAAACACGAGGCGAGAACAAAAATAACCAAAAACGTCAATTCGGCATACGCAGTTTACAAGTTCGATGCGCCATCTGTGCTAAACAATAAAAAGCAACAATAATGCTCTACTCCGTTCTACGCATACACAATGTTAAAGTAATTTATGAATTTTTAATTATTAGCCGGTTTAATATTAATTATTGTTTATTAATATGTGTAATAACGACAAAATAAACAAAAATATATGAGACACGCGGTACACAGTTATATATAATACTTTTTCTTTAAAGATGTCTTTATACATCACAGTCAAAACAATGAATCGATGCTTTTTTCTACTTCATTTGCTTAGGCTACCTGTGGCTTAGATTAAATGTTTGAGTTATACTCTATGGTTGAGATTTAGAATGCGTCACATAGCTGACATTGACATGACATGACGTTAACTTGTCAATTAGTTGTCAAATGTTGGGATTCTGAAATCTGAATGGAAGTGTTTATTTTTCGGTTTTTTGCTTAGGGTTTTGGTTTCTAGTTTTAATCACGAAGTTAATACATTTTTTAACATTTTAAGAAGTTTATTTGTGGTTTTGAACTCCAACCATTTGCTCCTGTAAGTATTTCCGGTAAGTCTGTATATAACAGTGGGGCGCGATATTTAAACAGTTATTTTTAGACCATAATATTCAAATATATTTATCAATGCTTCTCCTGGTCCTGTAACATGTACGAATCAAAATGAGATAAAGTGTTTACATCCTTTGAGCAGATACAGTATCTTCGTTCGTTTGGAATGTTTATTTATTTTAGTTGGCTCTCTGGTTGAATGAATTCCAACTTTTATTTTTGTTCGGGCTTTATTTTGATTCAGTGTTACATGGAAATGTTATGTATATGTTTTAATTTTATGATTACTATTTTATTACATAGTGGGGCTCATTTCTATTAAAAAAAACTTCCATCAAATAATTAAATGAAATAAAAAAAAATCCTTATTTGACATCATTTAAGACGGCTCGCGAGTCTGCGCCACTCAGTGATATCAAGATCTCCCAGGATCTCGATGAACTGGCATTTAAAGTCTTGCTATTTATTTATTTATTTATTTATTTTTTATTTTACAAAATCCACAGCTTACTATGTTTACAGATATAAAACTTATAAGTTAAATATGAAAGCCAATTAAGGATTTACATTTTACTTATTAGTTACTTACAATAACAGTCGCTAAATATATTTGCGTGCGTGTATGTCGTGTCTGTGTGCGCGCATGTGTGTGTGTGTATGTGTGTGTGTGTGTATGTGTGTGTGTGTGTATGTGTGTATATGTGTGGTGTGCGTGTGTGCGTGTGTGTTTGCTAAACAAATATAGAATGTACATATTCTACATATTCATTGATATGTACTACAATATATTATTTATAACAATTTAAATTTCTCTGTTAAGTACTTCTACTACGTGTTGTTTAAAGTTTATTTTGCTATTGTGAAAAATATCTATGTTACTAAATCTGTTGTTGTACTTGCTGTGCAGTCGACTGACTAATGAGTTTTGAGCATATTTTGTATTTTATGTTGACTGGTGAATAGGTTTGTTCGTGTATGTCTCGTACGAGTTTTTGGGACATTGAAACTCAGTATCTTAGAAGAAAGTTCTAAACAATCTATAAGACCATTACAAACGCAATACAAAAAGGACATGTCAGTCAAAATACGTCGATTTTCAAGGGTCATCAGACGATATTACGAGCGACGAGCTATTAAAAAGTAAATAATATAAGTAATGCTTACGGGCTCCAAAGCATGGAAATGCTCAAGAAATTTTTGCCACCAGAGGTCACCCATCCAATTACTGACTGCCCCCACTATTCTTAACTTTGTCACAAACAATCCACCAGGCTATGAGCACTTGAATATTTTTTTGCAATAATGATGCTTATTCTGTTATACCAGTGCCACCCTATAATATAAATGCTACCCTAGGGAGGATACTCTGAATTATTCAGAAATCTTTATTCCGTTTTGCCACCCTAGAATAGTCTATATTGCACGTAGGTAGTAATGTATAGAAACACAATGCAGACTGGCCCTAGATACTTATCGGACTTGGTGGCTTCATTGGTAGACATTCATTTGTACTACCTTGTACTACCACATTATACTACATCTGAAAATACTTACATACTTCTTGTTTGAAAGTTCTCAGCAGAAAATTATTTTGTTTAATTTGCCTTTCAGTAGGTCCTCCGTCAATAAGATATTTAGAGTAAGAGCACACCAGGGTAGAAAAAATTAAAGAAGTGTTTTAATTGAATTATAATTTTTATTATTACTTCATGTAATAGACTAGACATATCACAGCATGTTAAAAAATTACACTAAAATTGAATTATAAAAAATACACACTTTACATAATTATAATACTCAAACAGGAAAGCAGTCTGGTGATTGCAAGTAGTTTACACCTATATCAACTCAAAGAGTACCATAAATGGTACTTTACTGCCTTCAGTAAGTGAATGGCGAATAACAATTCTTCTAATCATCAAGCTGGGTCAAGCTGGCCACACCTCTGTTGATCCAGTGTTTCTGTGGTATATCTGACAACAGCGTAATGTACATGACGAAATTGCTGGAATGTCCCGTTGTCGCTAGGACTCCCTTCCGTTCACTGGTCTTGTAGATGGGGCAGAAGTAGCAGGGCGGCGGATGGAAGTTAGCTATGAGGGCAGGTTGGAACCAAATGATGGGGATGGTGTCAAACAAGATTTTAGGGTAAGACTCGTCCAGCTGCATCGTTTCTCTGTTCCATCTCGCGCCTTCTAGGAAGAGACCCTGTGAGAAATTATTTTTAAATTTAAATAACAATGAACTCATGAAGTTGGGCTTTAGGCTTTTTCAGTGACACTTTTGCAGAGGCATTATTTTAGAACAATGTTATCTGAAAATGTCATGTAAGAAGATGAAAGCTGACGAGGTGTTGTCCGCGAAATACTATCTTTATACTCATACCAAGTAAACCCCCCATAGAAAGAATTTACAAAATCAATATAAGTATCCTTTGTACGAAGTTTCGTGATCCTACGTCCACTAGTTTCTGCTATGCGTTTCCTATCAGTCAGTAATGAATAGTAAGCATTTTAGTAAGTGTGGTTTTATAGAACTCAACAGTTGTAAAAGGCTTGTTGAATTTTTTTAAACATTAAAAGCATGCTTAATAATTCGAACATTCAAAACATATTCAAATTCACATGCGTTCAGTGAAAGCGAATGAATTATAATATTTGCATGTTTCGTGTACAGAGCTGATATTATGTATAACTGTGAAGGCAAATTAATAAAAACAAGTAAAACATAAATAAGAAAATGTAAACCCAATAAAACCGTGAGTTGTGACAACAGTGGGAAAATTGTATTGTTGCTGTGTGATAACTGATAGCTATTGAAGTTGAAAGCAATAGAAAGTTATTTTCCGTGTATGTTTTCCTCAAATCAACATTATACTTCCAGTAAGAAAGTTTCCCACCATTTGTTTTTGCCCCTTGATTGAAGGTTTTAATTTCGTGTATCTTAAATGCATTTAAAACAAACATCAAAAAGTGCAGGTGCAAAATAATGACACACATCGTCTGATATTGTTGAACTCACCCAAACGAATACACTGTGCTCGTGGCCTTGTTTATCCAGCTGTAGAGGTTGCTGCTTGCGTGTACATCGATTATGTATAAATATACAGTATATAGTCTATATATACAGTATATAGTCGATATAAAGTTATGACTTCTAAAATATAAGGAAAGGAACCATACAGTAAGATGTGGGCAGTAGCCCAGACATCACTTGGCAACTCATCTTTGACCACTATGTGCGTACCATCGAGTGACTCTTTCCTTGTTCATTGTCCTGTTTGTTAAAATTCAAATAAAAAAATAGGTTCGATCCTCTAAGGATTCGACCCATTATGGCGATGGAAATATCCTAGTCCACCAGAATCTAGGAAGAAATTAATAAAAAGATCAATTAGCCATCCCTAAAACCGTCCCTCATGTCCCCAAGTTTACTGGAATACTCCTGTGCAGTTGTAGAGCGATGACAATTCCTGTCCTTAGTAAATTGCTTTATAGGCGCAATTCTTCCATTGCACGATAAACGTGTCCTCACCTTGCAATACACCCCGAAGACGGGCTCCTCCTCGCACTCGGCCTCCATGCCGGTGATGGTGAATTCGAAGTGCACCTGGTCGATGGGGATCTTGTTGTGGCGTGAGTAGTTCTGCAGCACGCCCGTCAGGAACGACTGCGTGAAGTAGAAGCCGGAGATCCAGAACACTATCGGCGGCCCTTCGTCGATCCAGTCTTGGAGGAACTTCAGCCTAGAGAATTACACTTGCTATAATAATTAGCAACTTTGACTATTCAGGACAAAAAAGGGACCATAAATATGTTTAATGGTTTGAAATGAATGCCGCCAAACGTGTTCCAGTTAGGGGCTTGGGAGCCAGTTCTTTCTTCCTTTCTCTCTCTTTTTTTCGGCAACCCTTAAGTGATGCCTCAGCTCGTTTTTGGAATAGTCTCATATACATGTCTCAATGTAAGATTTATGGAAACTGGATAAAAATCAATTTCAATAAATATTACCTAGTCAATTTCCCAATATCCTTCATTCGAATGGTATCCACTTATTTATTTATTATTTTATTTTTATCCTAGCAATTAATTATTTTAGTTTTATTGCTTAGTTTTTCTGATTATTAAAAAACGATTGATAAACTGTGCAAGGAGAAAAAAAATCTAATAAGTACTAATAACAATTTACAATCCATTCATATATCTGAGATTAGTCCACACAAACTAAACATTTTAATAATGTACTACGTATATCAATGTGCCAACGGGTCGTTGTCGGCCTCTTTTGTTATTTACTATCTTTCAGTGAGACTGCGCCCTTGATCGTTACAAATCCACCTGTATCGATTTTATCGTTACATATTTCATGCTAACACGTACCTACACTTGACATGCCCGACGTGTAATTTGAAATAGCATATCGATCAATAACATCGAAAGCTTCGCCGTATCTGCTACCGTTGATGGAGGGAACATTTTCGATATTACGAGTGTTAGACATTGTAAAAAGTTCCGTTTTATATAACGTTACAAAAACGCTAATTCCATTATTTTCTCCCAAAAAGAGTAGATAGCACTTCTCAAATTAACAATTCTTCTTATAATTCCTGACAGCATATCCTTTATTTACAGACAATGTCGGATGAGCAAGTCCTGGACGAGGAGACGTGGCCGATGGAGGCGGAGGCGGCGATCAACGACATCAGGAAGCACGTGAACTCCGCGAGCATCTCGCCCAAGCTCCGCAGCTCCAACCGGCGGATCTACATCAACCTGACCACGCTGGAGAACGCCCACTACTGCGTGGAGATGTCCGCCGCCGGCTTCCGCGTCGTCGGCCGGCAGTACGACGAGACCACGCTGGCGACCATCGAGAACATGAACTACGAGACCCCGTACGCGCTCCTCAACAGCATCAGCCAGAAGTACCGGGAGTCCTTCGGCGGCGAGCTCATGAACAAGCTACTCGATCTAGCCAAGAAGTCTGAGGGTTGATCGTGTTAACGAAACAACGGCGTAGAATTCACTTCTACTTTGCCTTCGCTTCACTGTAGACACTCGAACATCTGTCCTTCTAGACTATCGCACAGGTACCATCTTTTGTAAATCTACAAATTGCATTTATATTTTAACTGTTTAGGGTTTATCGAATTTTGTAATATTTTTAATATTACGTGTAGTAACAAAACGGCGCTAAATCGGTCACTGCTGTGGATCACTATCTGTTTTAGTTCTAAACGTTTTACGGTTAATGTTTAAAGTATAAAATCATTGGTTAGGCACATTTTTGGGGATAAATCCATATTGCCATATTATTTAGTACCTAAGTATTTAAGATTTTTAGGATAATCATGCTGATTTTTATATTCTTGTATTGAAATGTTAGTAGCAAAGGAACTTAAGTCTGCCATGGGGAGAAAGTAAAGTAAATCCTATACAATTGATATTGTCTGTAGAATGTTCTGACCACTGAAGAAATTTAGGACATCTAATGTATCTCAACTGGCTTGAGGGCGGCTACTCGTCCCAGCTTAATTTCTCAGTGGAAACGGATTTAAAACTCGTTTGCTACTTCCATATCAAACAAAATCCTATATCGACTTTGTTTTAATCGATACTTTTATCTCTGGTTCCATGTTTTCATAGTCTATGTAAATCTCCAAAAATATCGCCTACAGATCTGAAGTTACATAGATCTGCGTTCCAGTGAGATTTAGTCAGGTTTGTGCAATACGAGGCTTCAGGCAGACCATGCGCCAGTCTACAGACTACTACAGACTGAGTACAAACAATTATAATAGGTTTTAGATTGTATACACGGAGCCGTAGAGGATGTGTTGTGATAGTAAACTTTATTAACTTATAGGTATCCTGTAGTTTTATTTTACCAAAATCCAAATCACATTAATATACAGGATGTGTATGTGGTAAATGAACAGTAGGATCACGATAATTCTCGTGGTCTGGTGGCTGGTAGGACAAATTGCAGGACCATAAGAAAACACCGATCTGACCTTGAGTCAAACATCTCAACATATTAATGTCCGCAATTAAACATTTTTGGTTATCGCATGGTAAAATTGTCATTGTTTCGAATGCAGGTGATAGTTCGCACCCTCAGAGGAAAAAAGGCATAAGTCTTTGTACGTACTTTGAATTTTACTGATTAATATGAGTGGAAAGAGGAACAAAAGCTGCATGTGCTCAATTTTTTTCTTTTTATCATTAATCTTGACTGTTTTGCGCAGGAAATCGTAATGTAAATTGCTTTGACTACTTACTGATGTTTTAACAGTTTTTTGCTCTCCTGTAAAATTGCAATTTTCATCTTATGCCTTTTTTCCACTGAAGGTACGAGATTTCCGAAGCGAAGCGAGGGCGGATTAGTAAAACTTTATTATAATAATGTATTTGCAGATCACTTATTACACTGAGGCGTTTAGTTTTAATAACGTGAACTAAGCAAGCCATCTACGGAGAATTTGACCCACACATACTAATAAAATGTACATAGCAACTCAAACAAAAGCTCCTTAACCATCTAACCTGCCCAGAAAGTCCGCGACATACGACCCTAGCGGCTTCATAGAGGGATACGACTTGGACATCCAGACGCCGGGCACGATGCCCTTGACGAAGGCGTTGTTGCACTGCTCCAGCTCCGCGCTCATGATGGCCAGCCCCTGCGCCGCCAGGTGCACGCCGTGGAGCGTCCGCCGCACTACGCTCAGTAGACGGTTGTAGCGGATCAACTCCTGACAATGGGTCACACGTCACGTTAAATAATGCACACAGAGACATATGCGCTAATAGGATTATTATTATTAACCCCCGACACAATAAAACTAGTATAAGTTTAAAAATTTAAAAAAAAACCCGCTTGCTGTCAAAAAACCTATCATAACCTTTTTAGAATCCTTATGGTGAGCTCTTTAATTTGACACCCTTATTGCATTATTCGATTTATCTTTATTTTTTAATACTTCAAACAATGGCATCTCACAGCCACCATATATTTTTTTAATTTCATTTATCTAAGAACACTTGGGTTATCAAGACGAATCTAAGGATATCATAATTATAATGCAGTTTTGTTTGAAAGCTGACGTGATCGAGATGGTTATTAGCTATTTTTTGTGTACAAACAGTCGGGGGTTTTTTTATTATAAAATTAATAGTTATTTTCCTGATGATGAAGCAATATAATAATTTATTTTATTATTTATACAATGCATCAGGTTTCTGTTAAAAAGTATTTAAGTTTCGCTAGATCTGATGTTACCCCCGCCCCCTCCCCCTCCCCCAGTGTAGACAGTGTAGTACACCAACCTGTTTGAGCACAGTGTTCATACTATTGTAGTACTGCACGGGGTACTTGAGCGACACCTCGTACACGTCGTACTGCCTGGGCAGGCGCGCCATCATGTCGCGCGTGAGCTCCACCACGCCGCCGCCCTCGCCGCCCTCCGCGCCGCCGCCCGCCACGATCGACGTCTGGGTCAGCAGGCAGCCGAATAGGAGCTGCCAACAGATTTGTATGTTTCTGTCAGTGGTTGTCCCTGGTACAGTATTCAAGCATGGCCTGGTCTTAGAACGCTTCTAGTGATGTATTTGCAAGGCCGTCATCTACATACTATTAGGTACCTACATAACTGAATCGACTGGTAAGGTAATAGGTAAAGCCTCGGTGATCAAAATGAGTTAAATGAAAAGGACGTGGGACCAATGCTTAGTATAAACATATTATTCAACATGGTCACAGTAAAGGAATGATACAGTAATTTAACTCTGCCCTGTCCTTGACAAAGTTGCCTACGACCGCGTGGTACGTAAACGCGCGCCAGGGCTGTCCGTCGACAGTATTTTCATTTTATCAAACGACTTGACTTTCTGTGTAGTTTTATAATTATAAATAATATATTTTCTATTTTAATAGATGCAATTCATTGTGAATGAAAAAGGAAGTGTTCAATAAAAATCCATATTGTGTTTTTTTATTAGTAAGACTGTAAAGGTTCGTAAGCCTTCAGTATTGTAGTAGAGCAGAGACTCTTAGGGCAGGGTAACTTCTTCTTGTACCATAGGTTAAGGTAAATAAAAAAGCGGCCAAGTGCGAGTCGGACTCGCCCATGAAGGGTTCCGTAGCAGCAAGTAACATAATATAAAAGTTCTTGTACTTCATTGTAACTTTGATCGATGTTTTTTGCGGTTTACGATTTATGACGTATTAAAAAAAACTATTTACTAGATCTCGTTCAAATCAATTTTCGTTGGAAGTTTGCATGGTAATGTACATCATATATTTTTTTTAGTTTTATCATTCTCTTATTTTAGAAGTTACAGGGGGGGGACACACATTTTACCACTTTGGAAGTGTCTCTCGCGCAAACTATTCAATTTAGAAAAAAATGATGTCAGAAACCTCAGTATCATTTTTGAAGACCTATTCATAGATACCCCATACGTATGGGTTTGATGAAAAAAAAATATTTTGAGTTTCAGTTCTATGTATGGGGAACCCAAAAATTATTGTTTTTCTTCAATTTTTGTATGAAAATCTTAACGCGGTTTACGGTAGATATACATCTACTGACCAAGTTTCAACAGTATAGTTCTTATAGTTTCGGAGAAAAGTGGCTGTGACATACGGACGGACAGACAGACAGACAGACATGACGAATTTATAAGGGTTCCGTTTTTTGCCATTTGGCTACGGAACCCTAAAAAGGTACAACTGATGCTGATACCACTCCGTAAGAGAGGAAAATGGCGTTACTTTTTAGGGTTCCGTAGCCGAATGGCAAAAAACGGAACCCTTATAGATTCGTCATGTCTGTCTGTCTGTCTGTCTGTCTGTCTGTCTGTCTGTCTGTCTGTCTGTCTGTCTGTCTGTCTGTCCGTCCGTATGTCACAGCCATTTTTTTCCGAAACTATAAGAGCTATACTGTTGAAAATTGGTAAGCAGATGTATTCTGTGAACCGCATTAAGATTTTCACACAAAAACAGAAAGAAAACAATAAATTTTGGGGGTTCCCCATACTTAGAACTGAAACTCAAAAATGTTGTTTTCATCAAACCCATACGTGTGGGGTATCTATGGATAGGTCTTCAAAAATGATATTGAGGTTTCTAATATCATTTTTTTCTAAACTGAATAGTTTGCGCGAGAGACACTTCCAAAGTGGTAAAATGTGTGTCCCCCCCCCCCCCCCCCCTGTAACTTCTAAAATAAGGGAATGATAAAACTAAAAAAAATATATGATGTACATTACCAAGCAAACTTTCAACGAAAATTGGTTTGAATGAGATCTAGTAAGTAGTTTTTTTTTTAATACGTCATAAATCGTAAACCGCAAAAAACATTGATCAAAGTTACAACGAACTACAAGAACTTTTATATTACAGTGCGACCAACTTATCTGTGAACTGAGGGAGGGCGCTGTCGAACGCATTGGACCAATCACTGGGACGCAATTCGAGACGTAGTAAATGTCAATGTCATTCATTGACATTAACACAAAGAACTTATGAAAGGGGCAGCATTAGTTCCAATTTTCGCCATTTCACAGATAAGTTGGGCGCACTGTATGTTACTTGCTGCTACGGAACCCTTCATGGGCGAGTCCGACTCGCACTTGACCGCTTTTATTTAATTGTATAAAGAAAAATATTGTATGAATCATCTGATAAGTGACAGGATAGGCTTGTCAACCTTCCTTTGATATCATTATCTTAAACTTAATATATTATAAATTACGTGTCAAGTTGTTATTCCGCGATGGACTCCTAAACTACTGTACCGATTTTAATCAAATTTGCACACCGTGTGCAGTTTGATCCGACTTGAAAGATAGGATAGACGGAAGGTTTTAACAAAAAAAAAGTTTTTGACAGAACGAAGTCTGTCCGGGCAGCTAGTAATAAGTATATGTCAGTGTCAGTGTCTCACGGCGGCGGTCTCCTTGTTGTCCTTGGTGATGTCGGCGTTGTCGTGCAGGCCGAACACCTCGGGGCGCGCGGTCATGGGCAGCGCGCGGATGTGCTCCAGCACCGAGCCGTAGTCCACGCTGGGCGGCATGCGGTACTCGCCGCTCGGGGAGAACGAGTATCTGGACACACCACACGACGTACCACAGTATTAGCTGCTGGTTATATAGACATCCCTTATGACCACCCTGCCTGCGAAGCGAGGGGTTCCGGGTTCGATTCCCGGCCGGGGCAGATATTTATGTGACGGATAAATATTTGTACTCGGGTGCAGGGTGTTACTGTGATGTGTTATATGTGTCGTCCATGCCACCCGCGACACAGGCCATAACTTACTGCTGGGGTATGAGTATGTTAGCGTTTATTATTATTATTATTATCCTGAGAATGATTTTGATGCGGTTTTGCTTATTATTATGGAGAAAATAAATTTGTAGTTTTTTAAATTCTAAAAACATATATCTAATTAACTCCTATGCCTCATTTCCATTAAAAAGCACAAATAATGCAGCTTCACACTAAAGCGTAAAAAACATAGAGGACGGGTCGGGCGCGGGTCTATTCAGTTTGATTTCTATAGACGATAATACACCGACCCGCACCCGACCACAGAACACTTATACCATAGAGAGCACCCGACCGCACACATATTGTCCCACAGTATTGTCCCGCACCCGTCCTCTGCGCGTTTTGCGCTAAAAAGAACAAGACAGAAGGAGCGTGAAGTGCGACTGACTCGGGGTCGGAGGTGACCTCCTCGTTGTAGAAGATGGAGAGCAGCGACAGGATGAGGCGGCGGTCCTTGTCGTCGGTGACGCGGCCGCCGTAGTTGCACTCGCCCGCCAGGTAGTTCAGCGCGTCGAACGGCGTCTCCGTGTACTCCGTCAGGAACATCTACACACATTTCATATTAGATTTTTCATTTCATATTTAAGTAGGGTACAACGCTCTTATATGGGGCTCGGTGTACGTTTTTTCAATAAATTACCCAAGTCAATACGTGATTTACCTATCCAAATGTTTAAGAGATATGTGAAATCTCAGCTAGTAGGCAAAGGATACTATAGCATAAATGAATATATTAATGACAAAGACGCCTGGAAATTAGTGCCGCATCCAGTTCCGCGTAGGTTAGAAGATATTATGTAACTTTTCATGATTTTAAAAGATGTGCGAGGAGTTTCTTTCGGCTTTTCTTCTCCTCCATGACAAAGCACCTTTCCGAAAAGCTGGTAGATTAAAAAATGACGTGCATAAGTGTATCAGTGATACCTATATGAATAAAAGATTTTGATTTGATTTGATTTGATTTGATTTGATTTAGAAGAAGAAGAAGAAGAAACATTTATTTCGCCGAAATAAACATGGTACAAAATTATGACTAAAAGGTACTAACCATGAAGCTCTATAATAGCTTCATGGTACTAACTAACAATATGTAATACACATTAAACTATATTTTATTGTATGTATTACACATTAAACTATATTTTATTTGATGGCAGTGTTTAGAATTAAATTGGAATCGCTCACACATACGCGCCCACGCGGGCACGCGCCAGTGCGTGTCAACATTGCAATCTAGTACGAGGGTCTACCATAATACGTCTGACGTAGTGATGTCATGAAGGAAACTTTCATATTGGACGCAGTTAGTTATTCGTTAGTTGTAGCAAAATAATGTTTATTAAACGATACTAAGTCCAGGTTCAATCTCTTACTTAAAAACGTCCATGCCACATGCGACACGCAGAATTCTAAGATGTGAATGCATACAATTTTTTTTTGAACATTTTTTCTATTCAACATTCAGTAAGGGATTCATCTTCTTTCCCCTTCTATTCTTTTTTGGCTAGCAACACATCGGTGATCTCTATGGTGTGTTAATGTCCATGGGCGACGATGAAAACTTACCCAAAAGTTAACTATTTACTTAAACAGAAGATTGTTTTTATGGAAATAGCCGGCAAACGAGCTGACGATCCACCTGATGGTAAGTGACTATCGTCGCCCATGGACATCAGCAACATCAAAGGCATCACTGATGCATTGCCGGCCAAGAAAGAGAGAAAGAAAGAAAGAACTGGCTCTCAAGCCCCCAGCCGGAACACGACGAATCGTTTAGCGCTGACTCATGCTCAAGGGCGGTAGCTATCCAGGCGCACCCCATGGAGAAATAATAATAGTAATAATGGTATTTAACAATTAAAATCAATATTACCAATTTTATCCCTCAAGGGGCCCTACCACCAGCGGGCCGTATTTAGTCGCCTCTTACGACACCCATCCGGCGTGGGATTGGGGTTAGTATTCTAAGCCGCCCCAATACGGCTAAAACCGTAAATTCCGTACTGGAACGTACTACTGGTATAACCAGTGCAGCAGTGTTACTACTAAGTACGTTACTACTACAGTACCTGCAACTGCATGATACATATCCGCAGATCGCTCTCGTTGAACTCGTACTGGATGTTCCAGCCGAGCGGGCCGAACGCGCGCCGCTCCTGCACGATGGCGTGGAAGAAGCACAGCGCGAACAGCAGCCGCCGCCACTCCTCCGTGCGCGGGCACGAGATGTAGAACTCGGGGTCGCAGATCGGGTCCGAGATGTACGAGCGGTAGATGTTGTTCTTCAGGCCCTTCGGTGCTTCGTTTGTCATTTTTACACCTAAAGTTATGTTATGGTGAAATGTACGTGTAAATACAAAGGTTTGACGTTCTTTCAGAGTCAGATAATGTTAAAGCAAAGCAAAAGCAAAGCAACAACCCATAATTGTCCCACTGCTGGGCTCGGGGTCTCCTCTCACAATGTGAGGGGTATTAGGCCGTAGTCTACCACGCTGGCCAAGTGCGGATTGGTAGACTTCACACACCTTTGAGAACTTTATGGAGAACTCTCCGGTGTGCAGGTTTCCTCACGATGTTTTCCTTCACCGAAGCAAGTGATAATTAACTTGTAATACGCACATAATATTTGAAAATTAGAGGTGCGTGCCAGGATTTGAACTCGGGCCCCTTCGTTCGGGAGACCAACGTTCTAACCACTAGGCTATCACTGCAGATAATGTTATTGAAACACATTTTATGGTGACAGCCTCACACTACAGGACTCAAGGTTTATGACAGCCCTGTAATCCGGCCTAGAAGCGGCCGAGGGAAACATCGGACAAACTCATTTTTTATTCTCGGGTTGATTTTTAGTGATGATGATGTCCAAGACTAGCGATACAATTAAAAAATCTTAGGCTTGGATCTACAAAAGCACTTGGACTTTGCTCAGACTTTGACTTTAGACAATGTCGATATTTTTAATGACTGTGATCTCTGAAGTACGTGCTGAACAAAGTCTAAATTCACAAAACTCGATGACTTAGCATATTTTTTGGCTATTAACCAAACATCGATAGTTAATGGTCTCAAATCAATTTTAGTTCAAGCCGTTTCATACATGTATAACACAAAAAATCTATGATATCTTTTAATCTCTTTGAAGCTTTAAATAATCGTTTAAAAATTTCATCCCGTTGTTTCGATCCGATTAGATCCAATAGACGTGTATGGAAGAACTGAAGAGTCATCACGCGACGTACCGTTCTGCAGCACGGTGACGGGGAAGGCCCGCGATGGGTACGAGGTGAGCCAGCAGCGGAAGCCGGCGTGCACCGCGTGCGGGACCAGCACCTCCGCGCAGATCCGCTCCAGCTCGCCCATCCACGACTCCATCACGTGGCAGTTCTGCAGCACCACCCAGCCGCCGGTGTGCGTGGCTGCGGCGATCATCGCTGCTGCTATCGGACCCTGCGGATACATATTGCGAGACGTGTCTATAGCGTAAGGACGGATGTAGGTAAGTGTTAGGGTCCGTATACACCGAGACGTGTTATTTAATAATTCTTTTTTATAAAAAGGACAATAACAATGTAACAGTAGGCAAATACACAATACAAAAGGTCTATCGCTTCACAGCGATTCTTCCAGACAACCTTGAAATGTGGAGAGGGTAAAAAAGAGTAAATATGAAGAGGTGAAGTGCACGAGTATCGTAGAGAAGTTAAAATTAGCAATGATCAAAATATACACACAAATAAAAACGTACATGATCCAACAGAACGAAAGTGTCGCCAAACATATGCGAGTTCCAGCGCTTGGCATATGTAGTAGCAATTTATTTATCTCAGAAGTGATCAAGCGTTAGTTACGAAAAGCAATCAATCAATCCCGACCTGTCCCTGCCCGAGCGATATAGTCTCGAAGCTGACGACCTTCTTCTCCATGGAGAACTTGACGAGCCCCGACATGGGGTCGGAGCCGGCGGACAGGATGAAGATGAGCGGGGAGCAGCAGTTGCTGTCGCCGTAGGAGCGCTCCAGGTCGAAGGGCGGCGGCTCGATGTACGGCCGCCCCATCTCTTCTACCACGTACTGCTGCACTAGTGGGATCAGCTTGTCCGGACGGATGCACCTGCGCATCATAATACCAAAAAACTCTAAAATATAAACGTCCCTGCGTCGCGGGAAGCATGGACAACACAAATAAGACATCACTATAACACCCATGACCCGAGTTCAAATATTCATTAGTCTCATAAATATCTGCCGTGGCTGGAAACGAACCCGGGAGTCCTCGCTTCGCAGGCAAGGTTAGTGACCAACTAAGGATCGTCAAATATAAAGATGCTCGACTAATTACACCTTCTTCGTTAAGATAAATTATAATTTTAAGGGTTACACTTCAATGATCTCGGGTCAAGACAATCCAAGTGTCATGATGACTAAAGTCGATCTGGATATGGAAGCTAATTTTTCACTATCATGACATTAAAACGTAATAAATAACAATACTTCAACAAAAGTATAACAATCTCACCTCAACATAATGAGCTTGGGTATTCCCTTGATGTCCTCGTAGGGGGACGGGAAGGGGTTCTCGTGCGGCGCCGACAGGTCGTAGAACTCCTTCCACTTCTTCAGATTCGATTCAAAATGTTCTTTAAAGCCTTTCAAGCTACAAAACCAAACTATTAGAAATGGTATACAGATGATTTAATAAATACAACTAGCTGCCAGACACTGTAAATGTGAAAAAATGTAACAGTGGTATTATGCTAGAGGTTAGGTTAGGTTAGGTTAGGTTAGGTTACAGCTACGAGCTTTCAACGTAAATATAGTTACCGATAGGTGGCACGTTCACAGTACTCACACTAAAATTATTTATCATACAGTATGTTTATTTAAGTTAGCCGATATTGCTTAATCTGTACATATACGCACGCATGCCCGCACGCACGCACACGCATAACTCACCCGTTAAGGTTGCTACTGCGCACGATCTCGGACCAGGCCTTGTCCGAGAGCCAGGCGGGCGCGGGGTTCTCGAAGGGGTTCTCCAGCGCCACGCCGCCCGTCAGCAGGAACGCCACCAGCTCGTCGTCGATCTCGCCCTACCAACAGATATGGCGCTTGAGTCCTTCCTACGTCCGTCGATTGTACGAGTACTATGTAGCTATGAATCCTTACAATGCGTTACTAAAGTACGCACGATGTAGCGAGCGATGTCAGCGTAAGAAAAATTCAAAGATTCAAAGCAAACGTGTAGACAGATTTGAATTGGAACACTGGAACATAAACATAAATAAATAAATAAATAAATATATAATTAAATACATAAATAAATAAATAAATAAAATAAATAAATAAATACATAAATAAATACATAAATAAATAAATATATAAATAAATACATAAATAAACTCTCTAAAACGGTGTGTGGTCATCACCACCCTTGGACCAGGCGGGAAACCGTTGACCAACAGACCAACATTGGTTCGCAAGATTTTTTTTGTTTGTGGTCCCTACTATAAAGCCATTAAAAGTACGTGCAGTTTACCTTAGCGCGTAGAATGCCGAGTGTAAGAACGAGAGAGAAGATGAGCTTGTCCTTCTCGAAGAGGCTGCGGCAGACGTTCTCGTAGATGCTGCGCGTGAAGTACGCGTTGAGCGCCTCCAGCCGCTCGTCCAGCACCTCGCTCTTGGGCGAGTTCACGATCGCCTGGTTGTACAGGTTTATGAACCTGCAACCGTTGTGTGTTATGGGTTATGTGGATGAAAACGTGAAAATAGGCTACTTGATAGCTTGGGAGCCAGTTAGGTAAGGTAATAAGGTAAGGTGGGTCGTCAGTTCGTTAGTTGGCTAGTAATTATACCTGCATAAAATAAGTTCATCATGAAGAAAACTATCGCTAAATTTTTACTACAACTTTACTTTAATGATAGAGCCCAATGATACCCAACGATTAGTTTTGTTTAAGAACTTTTATAAAACTAAGTAAGAAGTAGATACCAAAAATGGCATGCATATATTTTACTTGGCAAATCGTCAATGTTCAAGTGATTTGATTTTTGAAACTTTGTCACAAGGCCTTATTCTGACTTGAATTTTATTACAAAATCACTTCTTACCAATTGAGTGAATACTGGTACATGGGATCTATGGTGGAAAGGTCGGAAATGCAGAAGAACAATACGGATCCGTGCTTCGAGACCGGCACGTAGAGAAGTCGGGCTTCATCGATCTCCTTCTCGGTTATGGCAGCGGATGCTTGCTTCGCTTCGATTTCGATCGATAGCACCTTGGATGATGATAGGATTTGGTTCGCAGATTCGTCTTCGAGGATGTTTCCGGCGGATGACAGCACCTGGTGTTGTATAAGCTCTTAAAGTTTTATTGTTGGCCCTAATGTAGTAAGCGACCCCGTGGCCAAGTGGATAGAGTCTCGGCCCGCAAGGATCCTAAGATGACTCCCGGGCATACTTTTATGGGTCATATTAATGTTAGATCTCAAGATACCCTCGTGTGTCGAAATGTCTATAACACGAACAAACTCTGAATCCGAACCTAGCAGTTGCATAATTTTAGACCATCTTACTATTTACATAAGATCCTATTCCTCTTATTCTCGTTACATTCCACACTGACCTCTAGAATCTTATCCTCGATCTCCTTGAGCGTGCGCTTGTTGTTGGCGCCCTCGACGATGAGCTGGTTCTTCTTGAGCTCGAGCTCGGGCCGGTCCTGCGCCACCACGATGCCCAGCAGCTGGTCCTGCAGCCCTTGCGGCGTGATCATGAAGTTCAGCAGCGTCACCTGGTGCAGGGGAACCACGGGTTGAGGGAAGCTAGGTAGATCTACATGGAGTGAAACAAAAACCTTCGGAGGCACTTGTATTGTATATGAAGATAATAATAATTATAATGCTAACTTAATACTCTTACGCCCCAACTTAGAGTCACTAACGGTTACTTTAATCGTTTCTTATTAAACAATCACCATACAAATTCTGTACTATTGAGTGATTTAAGTAACCGTTAGTGACTCATTGGCGCGTTACACTGCTCAAAATATATTTAAGAATAGATAGATATTATTTAATGTTGTGGATAGAAATAGTAACTCAGATTCACAATCATAATGTTCTAACAAAACCTATTCGTTAAAAAGTTAACGTAGAATAACTCCGTAAGAAACAGAAAGAAGAAGAAGTTAGCGAGTGACCTTGACAGCGATCTCGGGCAGGTAGTGCGGGTTGCTGAGCCGCGTGGTGATGTAGAAGCGAAAGTTGTGGTTGTACTCCAGGATGTTGTCGCCCAGCTTCAGGCAGTCCACGCCGCCAGACCTGATCGACCGAGGGGGTGGGTGAGAGTTCAATAAATATCAGTCATAAAATAAAAATGTCAGTCGCCGCGACTAACACAATTTAAAAAAACATCTATCTTCCAAGCCTCTACCTGGAACACGACAGGTCGTTTGGTGGTTAATTCAAGCAAGCAGACTTCACGAAATGAAATGAAATAAAATAATCTTTTATTCATGTAGGTATCACTGATACACTTATGCATGTATTTTTTTTTTAATTTACCAGCTTTTCGCAAAGGTGCTTTGTCATGGAGGAGAAGAAAAGCCGTAAAGAAACTCCTCAACACATCATTTAAAAAATAAAACTTATATTTATTACAAAAATAGATATTCTCTAACTTGAGCAGAACTGGTTGCCTAGCTGGTAATTTCCATGCATCCTTATCATTTAAATATTCATCTATGTTATAATAACCCTTGCCTACGAGTTGAGATTTTACACGCTTCTTGAGAGATTCCACCGGCAAGTCACGTATTTGCTAGGACTTTATTATAAAAATAAAAAATTAAAGATAATTAATACCAGTGAAGCGGTCCCAAGATGATCATGCAGCATGATATATTGTACACTGACGTACAGATTTCTTCACTGTACTATACACTACGAACTTGCATGACGCTCCATCATGCATCATGATCATGCACGTACTACACGGTATAGTGCAGTTCACGTAGAGACCGCGTAAAAGTCGTCAATTCAGACGTGCTCAGTTCATTATTTACTCACAAACGTTGTGTAAACTCGACTCCAGACGACTCGTGTTGTAGAATAAAAGCACTGGGGTATTTTCATTCATTTATTTCTTTTGTACTTAAATCGCCATTTCGCAAAGGTGTGTTATTCAAAAGGAGAAGAAATGGCGAAAGAAACTCCCCTTCACATCTTTTAAAATAAAGTATTTTACAATAACTTCTTGCTTAATCAACTCTAGACTTACTATTTCTACAATTTAGAATGATTACAGTTGGGTATGCCGCCGGCTACAGTCGCTACAGTCGCTACGGTCGCTAGTCACCTGAACACGCTCCGCAGCAGCACGGGCTCGAGCACGGCGTCGAGCGACTCGCGCACGTGCTCGAGCAGCGCGGGCCGGCCCAGCTGGATGGCCAGCTCCAGCGCGCGCACGTACGCCGCGTCCGACAGCTTCAGCACCGACAGCTGGTTGTCGCGCTCCATGTTCTTCACCCACTTGTTGGCTTGCTCTGCCACCGGTACAGGCACATGGCACAACGGTCAGTTATGTTCGGTTTACACGTATTAAGCAGTTAAGTAGTTAACTAAATTTGAAGTAAATAATTTTTAGTGCGCGTCCAAACGCAATAATTTATTAAAGCTCTTTATTTCATGCAGTTCTTCACAACCTACTTAATTACTTGCATTTTAATAAATTTTAACCAAATTTTAACTAAAAAGTGACTGTCCAAACGTGTTGTGTTATCACTAATAAGTGGGCGGGGCATAAGACCCGTCCATTACTTAACAGAAAATAGAATTGTTTACTTGCGTACTAAATTTTAACTACTAAATTGTCCGTTTACACGTATTAATTTAGTTAACTACTTAACTACTTAATACGTGTAAACCGAACATTAAGATCGGTCTTCAATATCGTGAGGACATTATTTTGTAGCTGGCGTTAAATATGATGCCATCAAAAACAAAACTTGTAAAAAAAACCAAGTCTCGCAACTCAGTTCTTCTACCGTAAAAAGTTGTGAGATCCATGTAATACCAAGTCGGTTAATTTATTCAGTTCCTACTTAAGGGTCCTTCTGTTTTAAGTTATTACGTAATTAGCTAACCTAACAAGTAACAACATCTTATAGTGACCATATTATCAATATTAAAAAACTTTTATGTTTTAAATAAATAGATCGACTTGACCATCGCATGAAAACATAATGTATCTCACAAGTAATACCTGCATATTATTTGTAGGTGTGTAGGTGTGTTTTCATGCGATTGCCAAGTCAATCTATTTATTTAAAACATAAAAGATTTTTAATATTGATAATATGGTCAATATAAGATGTTGTTACTTGTTAGGTTAGCTAATTACGTAATAACTTAAAACAGAAGGACCCTTAAGTAGGAACTGAATAAATTAACCGACTTGGTATTACATGGATCTCACAACTTTTTACGGTAGAAGAACTGAGTTGCGAGACTTGGTTTTTTTTACAAGTTTTGTTTTTGATGGCATCTCATTTCTTTTTGTAGATAGTTCTACTTTTTTCCTTTTACAAGTTACCTTTGAATATAATTATATCTAGGTACCTATCTACACCTATAATTCCATTATATTATATACAGGTACACTGATTCATTCACTGCAAATGTTACTTTGTTATACAGGTACAGCGATTCACTAACTGCAAATGTAACTTTGTAATCCTATATATTTATATGGGATTACAAAGTTATTTATGCAGTTGATGTATCTAGAAAACTAGACCGAAATTGCAAAATATTTTAGTTTTTCCTTGATCTATACACTAAACACTAATTGTGTTCCAAATTTGAAGCTTCTATGTCTGCTAGAAGTGCCTTAGAGTTTTGATGATCGGTCAGTCAGTCAGTAAGTGACGAAATTAAGAAACTTTGACTAGTTATAATTCTTTAACTACTGGTTCAAATTGAATGAAATTTGAAATATACCGTGTTTATACAATGCCTGCTTGGTTACTAAAAATTCAGGCTTCTAGCTTTATCCAAAACGAAGTTATAGGGGGTCGAAAATGGCCTGAATTGCTTCGAGAAAAGGATGGTACGGCCGTGCCGCTTTTTTGCTCGACTTGGCGGGGGCACTGCCGTGCCCCCAGATATCGCAGGAACTTAGCAAAGCGTTCACATGTAAATAATATCAATGTTAGTAATGCCATGCGTACTCTACAGCAATCAAAAACACGATTATGTGAAATTCAGTACAGCAATGAAGGACGAATATATTTCTGAGTTATTTATTTATGTGTTTCAAGCTTTTGTTCGTTAAGCTCATGAAATGCGTAATTTTTTTTGTCTATCACATGCATCAAAAATGCAAAACCTCATTATATTTGAGACTAGCTGACCTGGCGAACTTCGTATCGCCTATTTTTTTCTAAAATAAAAGCAGCCTAAGTTACTCCTTGTTACATCAGACTGCCAGTGAAAGTCCCGTCAAAATCAGTCGAGCCATTTCATAGATTAGCCCGAACAAACAGACAGACAGACAGACGAAAATTGTAAAAAATGTTGTTTTGGTATATGTATCGTGTATACATCCAAATGCACTTAGTAAAAAGCGGTTATTTTAATATTACAAAGAGACACTTCAATTTTATTTATTTGTATAGATAGGTACGTACGGCTTGGACTAAGAAGGGCAGCATAAAATGGTCGCTCACGCACGGTGAGATGACGATAAATGGACCGCTTACCCTGGGGGTCGATCATGAGCGGCCACCGCCTGGACTTCTCGACGATGATCCCGTTCTCGATGGAGAAGGCGTCCACGGGCAGCCCGGCGATGTTCCACGCGCGGATCACCACCGGCTCACCCAGGGTTGTGATCAGACTGAACGACTCCGAGCACGGGATCTCTGGGGGACCGAGGTGCCATGCAGAGGTAATCAGATGTGATATTACGTTCTGAATGAACTGATGAATATTGTAAGATGTTTAGTTATTAAAAAAATAATCATGCAATATCTCAGTTCGTGATTGGTGCTGGTCACCAAAATTAATTGAAAAGTTTGCAGGCGGAGAAGGTAAAATTATATTTTTTTTGGACTAAGTAGCCGTCTCAAGGACAGAAAAGTTATCTATCTAATGGAGAGAAGACAAACCATGATTCTTTTACTAAAATAGCTATCTCACGAGCAGTTAAGTGATCACAGATACCCAAGTAGATGTGTTACACCAAAAACATCACCAATGCTTGGCCAGCCAAATATGAAGCGAGTAAGAATAAGTGGGAGTGAAAAAACAGTGTCTAAGAAACAATATAATGTTGTAGTGATCTGAAGTACATATAAGAGGAGGGTATTCGCAAGTAAAACGCACCCAGCTCCCGGGTGCGCTCGTTCCACATCTGGATGATCTCGCGGCGATAGTTGACGGTGTAGGGGCCCAGGTACGCGATGAACCCCGCCGCCAGCAACACGTCACCTGGGTATTATTGTGGTGTATGGTGATTGGCTTTGGAAGAAGTAAGTTGTCTGTATCACAGCGGCATTGGCGGAAGCGGCTAAAGTATTTATGCAGCTGAGCGGCAAAGAAGAAAACATTCAAACATCAAAAGGCACAAAAAATTTACTAGAGTGTTGTCCATGGCACCCACGACACAGGGAATCCTAGTGTGGGGCTATGAGTGTGAAGCGTTATTTATTTATTTATTCTTCTGAAACTATAAAATAATGCGACAACGAAGACTGGATATGTCACCATAGCTAGGAGTTCTGGGTTTAATTCCCGACCGGGGCAGATAAATAGGTAACAGATAAATATTTTTACTCAAGTCATGAGTGTTATAGTGATGTTTATTTTTTGTCCATGCCACCTGCGACAAAGGGAATCTGCTGCTGGGGGGTATACCGTATGACTGAGTTAGCGTTTACATCCCGTGTAGTTCAGAAGGATTACAAAGTATGTGCAAGTATGTCGCTATACCGATGATGTTATTGAGCAGCTCCTGCAGCTGGCGCGCCAGCTCGGTCCAGCGCGCCTTCTCCCCGCCCAGCCCGCCAATGAGCTGCTCGGCGCGCGACAGCTTGGTGGAGCACAGCTCGATCTCGTCCTCCAGGCCCTTCTTCTTGCGCGTCATGCCCGCGAACTCGTCGTTTAGTGCCTGCGGGGTGAGGGGGGATTGTGTCGGTGTTGTAGGTATATTACTACATAATTATTTTGGGTTCGACAAAATCCAACCACGAATTTTTACGGAACGGATTCATGAACCGCTTGCAGATCGGCTCGAGCCGAATATAACTATGTTACCTAGTGATTGCTTCGGGTCTAGGATGATGCACCTTCCCGAAACGTAAAAAGCAAAAAATTACATTTCGACCACGGACCTGAAAAAAAGACGGACATAATCCCAACAACAAATTCAGTGAAGCACCCATAGTAATACCAACTCTCTATTCGTACAAGTACACACACCCACACATTGACATCATATTGCTCGCAACTGCATCAATCGCGAATCAAAAATTACGTACACATGGTAAGCGGGCGGCCATTGCTATGCTTCACTCTCGATTAGACGAGGTTATATCCGTCTTTTTTTCAGGTCCGTGATTTTGACAAAACACATTCAATAATTCATTTTATTTCTTGCAGCTAGTAGTCAGCATCAACTTGTACTTAGCAAATCAGAAAATCCGAAATGTGTATCATTAGTTATCTTTCCTACCTTTATCCATTACACAACAAGGTAAGTTCGAAACAACAACTTCAAAAATTCACATCAACATCCACGCTCAATAAACGCGGTAATCATTCAGCAGGTCACCAGGTAACTAATATATAACAAAGTACTCTGTGGTAACTAAGGCGACGTCATAGTGTCTGTTGCCAGGCGCTAGTTGGCAGGTGCCAGGTGTAGTGTATCACGTACCTGCAGCTTGTCGAGCACGCTCTGCAGCTGCGCGCGCTTCTCGTTGAGCGTGTTCATCTGCATCTGCAGCTCCGCCTCCGCCTCCGCCAGCGCCGCCTTCTTCGGAGCCACCACCTGGGAGGAAGTACAAGTTACATAATTATGTAACTAGCCGATAACCGAGCAGACGACCCATAATAATTATATAACCGCATCACGAAACGATATCAGCAACAGCAAAAGCCGACAACTCGTCAACAAAAAAAGGAGAGAAGAAAGTAACTCTCAAGCCACCAACTTGAAGAAAGGTGCGTTTTTGAAGTGTATAAAATTTCTCAACCTGTTTGTCAAATCTTACTTGTCCACATAACGGAATATGGCCTCAATCCTCTCATTGTATCAGGATATCGTTGTAAGATGAAACTCAAGCCCGGTAATGCAAGAGATATAAGATAACGACTCATTATCCCAATTTCAGCCAATCACCAATCACGCTCGGAGTCACCACGACCAAGGTGAGCTCACCTTGATGACCCTGTCGTAGACGTCCATGGCGCGCACCCAGCGGCACAGCCCCTCGCACGCCGACGACACCTTCGCTATCACCACCGGGTCGAACTCGCGGTCGGGGATGTACCTGCCAGGTTAGCTTTGTTAGTTTCACAGCTACCTTCATCTGTACATCTATACAAATAAATAAAATTGGAGTGTCTGTTTGTAATATTAAAATAACCGCTTTTTACTAAGTGCATTTGGATGTATACACGGTACATATACCAAAACAATTTTTTTTACAATTTTTGTCTGTCTGTTTGTTGCGGCTAATCTCTGAAATTACTGGACCGATTTTGACGGGACTTTTACTGGCAGATAGCTGATGTAACAAGAAGTATGTTAGGCTAATTTTATTTTAGAAAAAAAAAATTGTTATTGAAGCTTAGGCGATACGAAGTTAGCTAGTTTACAAATATAAAGAATCAGTCGATACAAGCTTCCGAAAATATTCATAAACAGCTTTGAATAAAACTTTACTCACCACAACTGACACTCACTCGACTTAATCAAAGCCAACTTACTTGTCTCTGATCTTTTTCATAATAGCAGGAGGAATGTTGTCCTTGTCGTAATTCTTTAGACTCTCCAGGAACTTCATGTCACCCAACATCTTTTGTGACGGTCCCCAAAAATCTTCGAAGGGCTTACCTAACAAAGAATCAAGTAAAGTCAGTTTAATAAAACAACGTTCAGCGTATGTCATATACAGTACAACACACATTTCGCGTGTATGTGGCAATCAGAGATCGTTTTCTTTTTAATATTTTCAAAAGTAACTTATGAAGCGCTCATAGCCCGGCGGCTTGTGTCGATTCTAAGCGATCGACAAAGTTAAGCAACAGCGGGCGCGGTCGGTAGTTGGATGGGTGACCGCTAGTGGCAAAAAAATCTTGAGCGCTTCCGTGCTTCGGAGGGCACGTAAACCCGTCGGTCCCGGTTGTTATCGTAAGATAACAGTCGTTAAGCCATGTCGGAGGCCCTCGGGCGGCATGAAAACTTCCGACACTTGGGTTGGCCACTAACCCCTCCACCAATCCGCACTGGAGCAGCGTGGTGGAGTATGCTCTAGGCCTCCTCACGAGGAGAGACCTGTGCCCAGTAGTGGGCCATTAATGGGTTGAAGGCAACTACTTATGCATTTTATACAAAAAATATATGTAGCACTCACATCAATTACATTATTTGTCTTTCACTGTCATAAAACAGAACATAAAAACAACATTTCCACGGAAACGTAGCTAGCTATATAGTCCGGTTTACACGTATTAAGTAGTTAAGTAGATAAGTAAATTTTAACTAAATTTTAAGTGAATAAATTTTAGTGTCCGTCCACACGTAATAATTTAGTAAATCTCTTTGGCTCATACAATTCTACTTAACTACTTAAGCATTTTACTAAATTTTAACTAAATTTTAACTTAAAAGTCCCTGTCCAAACGTGTTAAGTGATAAGCCCCGCCCACCTACTTAACAGAAAATAGAAAAATTTCTAAATTATTTATCTACTTGATTACTTAACTACTAAATTAGTAAAGTACTAAATTGTCCGTTTACACGTATTAATTAACTTAAAATTTAGTTAACTACTTAACTACTTAGTACGTGTAAACCGAACATATGGTTAGTCTACTAGTACAACAGTTTACAAACCATTGGCATCCATCTTCCGATCCCCCTTAATCCCCTTCATAACGCACACGGCCTCCATCACGAGCTTGACCCCCGCGGGCGGGTTCTTCATGGACTTGACGAGCGTGATGTCGGCCGGCTTGAGCGTGTTGAGCGCGGTGAGCGCCGCCTCCAGCGCCGGCACCGCCTCCGCCAGGTCCGACTCGCAGTCGTCCTTGATGGCCTGCGCCGCCGCCGCCGCCTCGTTTGCCAGCGCTTCGTCCGCGCCCACTATCTGCCACCAACGATACCACATACCGTTATATCTGTACAACGAGCTCCTTCTACTGATATTAACCTTAGAGCAGACCAGACAAGTGGGTCGCCACCCACATGGGCTGTGTATCACATTTTTTATATGATTATTATTTAGGCATGATGGCAGTAAGTAAAAATCACTGAAATTATGTATTTATTTAGTTAAACCCTATTAATGGATTACAAAACGTTATCGTATTATTATGAGCGAAATTAAAAATATTTTTGATAAAATAAAATTACAAAATACGGCAAGCCGCCATGATATCTTGATCACCAATCAGTCTCAATCAACGCGAATTACGTCAAGCCTCTTTAAATAAACGAATATGACCATACTGATAATGACGTCTTGTCTATTATTTTCCTAAGGCGTGACGTCACAAGCGACGCCATGACACTTTGAAGTGTTTTGGTGCGAATTTTAAACTTATAAATTGAAGTGTATTTATTTTATACTAAACCTTATTTTTTTGCGGAAATATGATATACGTTGTGATTATAATATATTTCCCATCAATATAGAATAGTATTTCAAAATCTGTCACCATGCCCATTTAAATTTTACGCACCAGACTAACCACAAACAGAGAACCTTACAGACAGATCATCGATGATAAATGATCATTGTGCCTAATTTTGTTTGAAGAATTTCATAGGGCTCTAATAAATCGGAATTTGTGCAGTGGCATGTGCACTATAATTCTCGCATCAACGAATCAACCAGTCAACGATCAGGTATCCAAATGGAAATAAGTAGCTCGCAATGACTATTTCACTGCATCTTTTTGACGACCTCATGGTCGTTAAGAAATACATATGTATGAATGAAGCTCAACACATCCTAAAATTCATGTGTATCTTAGGAACAACTCCACATAAAGTCCACCAATCAAATAACGTCCTCACCTCCTTCTGTTTTTCGACGACCACCGTGTCCTGCTCAATCTTGATCATGAGCTTCTCGGTCTTGTCGGAGGTGTCGACGAGCAGCGGCTGCAGGTCGATGAGGTTCTGCTGCATCACGGCCACCTGCCCCGCCGCGAAGTCCAGCTGCTCCAGACCTGTCTCGTACCTGCGGCCGGTAGTCACTTATTTTTAACCCTCGACGCAAAAAGAGGAGTGTCATAAGTTTCACGTGTCTCTGTAAGTAATAAGTGTAATGTAAGTAGTAAGTAATAAGTGTAGTGTGGGTGTAAACGTGTGTGAGTGTGTGTCAGTGTGTCTGTCTGTGGCATCGTAGCTCCTAAACGAACGGACTTTTGATGCTGTGTTTTTACTGAAAGCCGACGTCATTGAGTTGGTTGTTAGCTATGTTTGGTGAAAATAAAATTGTGGGGGGTTTTTGAAATTGTATACTTATGAACAGGTGAAAATAAAACTCATGGTGGGATTATTCTAGGTAAAATTTACAATGCACGTATGCACACTACTGAACATACCGAATTCTCGCTTTAGTTATCTGATCCACTTTCAGCGCGTACAAGTTCTGGAACGCCTTGATCAGCTCCAGGTAGCTCGTCGGTGTCACATACACTTTCCGCTTCTGTTCGGAATAGAATCTGCAACATAATGCCATAGCGCTAGTCTAACATCATATAGGTTTTATTATAGTTTCAGTGCTACACACAGGCAGGTGCGTACCTGGGTACACATGTACAGTACGGCCGCTGTATCTTGGCGCGTCTGAACATAGGCTTTGCGAACTTCAGCGCATGTGAGACAGAGATGGCAACACGAACATGCTAACGTGTGACTGAGACACAATACACCGCGTATCGAGTATTGGCGAATTATGTTACTGCGCAGCCTTCTGCGCGAAGTTCAGACGCGCCAAGATACAGCGGCCGAACTGTACGTATGCGTGTATAAGAGTACGTTCACATGTACATATTTTTGACAAGTAACATGCAGCGAGGTCAAAATAAAGCGCAATTTCAAGACAATCCCAATACCTCTTTCTGCAAGCATTTATGTGTTAGATAATGTTATGTTAACTTCTAGACATTTGTCATGTATTCCAATGCCTTTGTTTGTGTATTTGATACGAGTGTTCGTGTTGTTACCGACCTATCGCTGAGCCTCACGACACTCATGTGGAACAGCTGGCACATCTCGACGCAGGCGTCGCACAGCCGCTCCTCCACGTTCTCCATCTTGGAGATGAACATGGACGCCACGCGCTCCAGCGCCTCGGGCGGCCACGCTGTGAACCTTAGGAAGGAGTAGATCTCGATCGATGAGATTGCTTGAAAAATTTGCTAAAATAACAAAGCGGTTCCTAGTTTTTATTTAATCGACAAAAGTTTCCAACTATTTCTATAATTTCTTGGTCTATCCATGTAGGTTTCACTTCACCGTCACAGACCTATTATTTCACGGTGAATAAGCTAGTCTCTGTCATGTCCTTGCCAAAACTGTGTCTTAACGAGTTAATTAACACGATAAGAATGACATTCCGCAGGTGGGGCCAACAGTTGGCGCTGTAAAAGCGGTGTGGCCTTGTTAATGACATGACACGTTAAACGATGAATCGGGATGATCAAATGTTTTAATTCTGCTGGTCACATCTGCAGCCGAACGCGCTAAATAAAACGCATTCTGTCGCAGCCGTTAACATTAACGTACGCAGATGTGGCAGAGGCAGCAGTTTGAGTAACCAGTGGTGGGCTCACCAGTCGATGGTGCAGCAGTTGATGAGCGAGGGGAACATGCGCAGGCGGTTGCGGAACGAGTCCCCGATGGGCGACATGGCCATCACGATGCGCAGGTTGGCCTTCACGCGCTCCACGTAGAACCCGAACATCGCCAGCGGGGTCGTCTCCATTTTTTTACCCTGAGTGGTAGTGGAATGGAACTCTTAAGTGTGTATTAATGTAAATATATAAGATTTTTGTATGTATGTATATCTTGCACATTTAATAAGGGCGCATTTTGCATATTTTTTGCCGTATTGGGGCAGCTTAAAATACTAACCCCAATCTCACGCCGGATGGGTGTCGTAAAAGGCGACTAAATCCGGCCCGCTGGTGGTAGGGCCCCTCGAGGGATTATATTGGTAATATTGATTTTAATTGTTAATTAATACCATAATTACTATTTTTCCATGGGGTTCGCCTGGATAGCTACCACCCTTGAGCATGAGTCAGCCGCCAAACGACTCGTCGTGTTCCGGTTGGGGGCTTGAGAGCCATGCAGTTCTTTCTTTCTTTTTCTCCTCTTTCTTGGCCGGCAACGCATCAGTGATGCCTTTGGTGCTGCTGATGTCCATGGGCAACGATAGCCATTTACCATCAGGTGGATCGTCAGCTCGTTTGCTGGCTATTTCCATAAAAAAGGGTGTACAGGGAGTAACTGTGTTATAAATAAATAACAAAGTTTTATAATTTAAAAACTTCTTTGTTTTGAGAGGGAAAGAGAAACGTCAAACTTGAATACCCCTATTTCTGTGTGCGTGGGTCAACAAACACGTCTTATTGTCAATGTGAATACATCGCTAGCTATGTAGTTGTGTAGTTGTGTGGTACTGACCGCCTCGCGCACGGCGGCCTGCATCTTGTCCAGGATCTCGACCTTCTCGTCCATGCCGTACAGGTTGGGGATGTCGCCCGTGTTCAGCAGCATGTTGATGTCCTCCACCATGCCCTCGTACATTATCTGCACCACGGCACACACACACACACACACACACACACATTATAGATTGCTATCCTTGGCTAGTAAATGTATTTTTCTTCTAAATGTCAGGCAAGGCAACAACCCATAATTTTATTGTCCCATTGCTAAGCTCGGGGTCTCCTCTCATAATGTGAGGAGTACAGGCCATAGTCTATCACGCTGGCCAAGTGCGGATTGATAGACTTCACACACCTTTAAGAACCGAAGCAAGTGATAATTAACTTCTAACACGCACATGTTGTTTGAAAATTAGAGGTGCGTGCCAGGATTTGAACTCGGGCCCCTGCGTTCCGAAAACCAATGTTCTAAACACTAGGCTATCACTGCTTAAGGACTTGCTGCTTCATTAAAGACATGCTACCAGCTGGAAATTTTACATTGGGGGAGATCGGGAAAATCATATAGCTTGCTACGGTAACATTATTGTTTAACAGTTAGAAGTAAATTAGGTAATTAAAGTCGGGGGTTTTTATTAAATATATTTATCGCTAAAGTAATGATCATGTATGTTTTAGCCGTATTGGGGCGGCTTAGAATACTAACCCCAATCCCACGCCGGATGGGTGTCGTAGAAGGCGACTAAATCCGGCACGCTGGTGGTAGGGCCCTTCGAGGCATTATATTGGTAATATTGATTTTAATTGTTAATTAATACCATTATTGCTATTATTATTTCTCCATGGGGTTCGCCTGGATAGCTACCACCCTCCTTCTAGAGTCAGCCGTGAAATGTTCTCTAACGTGTTTCGGTTGTAGTGTCGGAGAACCAGTCTTCTTCCCTTCTTTCTCCCCCATCTTTTATACATTTTCCCTCCCATTCTTCGTCTGTCACCCGTCCTGGAGAAGTGTACTTCTGTTGGTGTCTCCCGAGTCCGGTATTGTCATTGGCAACTGATCTCGTGCGGTTGAGCGTGATGGACTGGCTCGGCGGCCAGGGAGAGCCGATGAAACGTTACCGCTGGCGCCCGTTGGTTGTAGGGGACCCGAACCCAGGTGATCCCGCCCTGGGAGGCTGTCCCGCCGCCAATGTCAAAAGCCCGTCGATTAATTTTCTTGCCGGTTAGGGAGCCGGATGTGGACGAGGACTTTGATCGCGGGTCGGATCGGGGGTCCTTCCGTCCGCCGAGCCAGTGACTCAGACTACCCACCTTTCCGAGATAGTTTTTTTTGTGACTACTCTTTGACTCGGGTTGTGCTGACGATGCACTACTCCTATTCTTTCAACTCTTCCCCGCAAACAAAATGAGAAAGTCGAAAAAAGGAAAAAGGTTAAAACCAGCGGCACCCCCTTCCACATTTCTTGTGGACTTTTGTAACATCAGGGGCTTACATTCAAACCTCAACGCCGTTCATCACCATCTTGAAACGTCGAGGCCGGCCTTATTCTTTCTGACGGAGACACAAATATCAGCTCGAGAAGAAACTTCCTACCTCCATTATCCGGGGTATAAATTTGAACACAAATTTATACCACACGCCGGTGTCTGTTTGTTTTCTCGAGATGATGTTTGTTGTCAACGTCTCGACTTTCTTGAAGGAAGAGACCTGTCCACCATCTGTGTACGCGTGGACCATGGTGGTCAGACACGTGTCTACATCGGTTTGTACAGGTCTCATAGCGGCAATACCGAAGTTGATCGACTCTACGAGCACGTTCAAGGGGCGATCGACTATGTGCAAGAGCAGATCCCTCGTGCCGAAGTGGTGGTCCTGGGTGACTTCAACGCCCATCATGTTGAGTGGCTAGGATCACGTACAACGGATTACGCAGGCAAATCTGCTCAGAGCTTTGCCTTGGCTAATGGCCTCAGTCAGTTGGTGTCCAGCCCAACTCGGATCCCTGACATTGACGGCCATGCTGCTTCCACCTTGGACCTCCTGCTAACCTCCCACCCTAACGATTATGCTATATCCGTCGAGGCGCCGCTTGGTTCGTCTGATCATTGCCTCGTACGATCTTCGGTACGATTGGCACGACCCGTTGACAGACGACCTTGCGCATCTCGTCGGGTCTGGCATTTTGGATCGGCGGACTGGGATGGTTTGCGGAAATTTTATTCATCGTACCCGTGGAGGCGCATTTGTTTCTGTTCAGCTGATCCCGATGCTTGTGCGCTTTCCATAGCCGATGTGGTACTCCAGGGCATGGAATGTTACATTCCAAACTCTGTGGTACCTGTTGGTGGTAAAACCCAAGCCTGGTTTGACAGAAACTGCTTTAAGGCAATAAGCCTGAAGCAGTCTGCTTTTCAGGATTGGGTTATGGCGCGTGAGCTCGGAGACGCATCTGTGAGTCGGCTGAAAAATAAATTTAATGCTGCCTCGTGGTCCTCAAAAAAGCAAATAGCCAAGGCAAAATTCAAGCACATTAACAGAACCGGCAAGAGACTGCTGAGCTATCCGTGTGGTAGCCGAGCGTTCTGGTCTCTGGCCAAAGCCATTCAAGGCAATTTCTGTGTATCGTCCCTTCCTCCTTTGCGCAGAGCAGATAATACCCTGGCCCACACCGCAAAAGAGAAAGCCGAAATACTGGGCACCCTCTTTGCGTCGAATTCGACTGTTGATGATAGGGGTAACACACCGCCAACCATCCCGCAGTGTGGTGAGCTGAAGCCTGACGTGCATTTCACTCATAATGCCGTGCGTCAAGCTCTTTTTTCCCTTGACATCAACAAGTCGAATGGGCCAGATGGTATACCTGCTATTGTGCTAAAAACGTGCGCTCCGGAGTTGACCCCGGTTTTAACGAGCCTATTCCAACTCTTCTATTCTGCCGGCATTGTCCCGTCTCCATGGAAGGTAGCTCTGGTCCACCCTATTCCCAAAAAGGGAGACAGGTCAAATCCATCCAATTACAGACCAATCGCCATAACCTCTCTGCTCTCCAAACTAATGGAGCGTATAATAAACACCCAAATGCTCCGGTATCTAGAAGATCGCCAGCTGATTAGTGACCGTCAATACGGTTTCCGCCACGGCAGGTCAGCTGGCGATCTTTTAGTATACCTTACTCATTGCTGGGCAGAAGCAATCGAGAGCAAGGGAGAAGCATTGGCTGTAAGCTTGGATGTTGCAAAGGCCTTCGATAGGGTGTGGCATAAGGCATTATTGTCTAAACTGCCTTCCTACGGAGTACCCGAGAAATTGTGCAAATGGATTGCCAGTTTTCTATCGGAGCGGAGCATCAAAGTCGTCGTTGACGGAAAATGCTCAGATACGAAGCCCATAAATGCTGGCGTCCCACAAGGCTCTGTGCTTTCACCCACACTGTTCATCATGCATATCAATGATATGCTGGACATCGGGAATATTCATTGCTATGCTGATGACAGCACGGGTGACGCCCGTTATACAGGCCGAGCAAACCTTTCTCGGGTGCAGATTGAGGAGAAGAGGATGAAACTTGTGTCTGAAGTCGTGACATCTCTGGAGCGGGTCTCAGAATGGGGCAGATTAAATTTAGTCCAGTTCAACCCCGAGAAGACACAAGTTTGCGCGTTAACCGCTAAAAAAACCCCATTTGTCATAGCACCACAGTTCCAGAACATTCCTCTTAACATCTCTAAAAGCATTGGGATCCTTGGTGTTGACATCTCGAATGAAGTTCAGTTTCGGGACCACTTGGTAAGTAAGGCCAAACTAGCTGCAAAGAAATTGGGAGTGCTCAACAGAGCTAAGCAGTACTTCACGCCTAAGCACAGGTTGATGCTCTATAAGGCGCAAATTCGACCACACATGGAGTACTGCTCCCACCTTTGGGCTGGAGCCCCAGCTGGCCAAGTGGATCCGTTCAATCGAATTCAACGGCGAGCTATTCGTCTTGTCGACGATCCAATGCTTACAGACGGACTAGAATCACTCGAGTTGAGGAGAGATGTAGGCTCTCTCTGCGTATTCTACCGGCTGTACAATGGGGAATGTTCTGAAGAACTATTTGGCTTAATACCTGCAGTTAGTTTTCGACACCGCACATCACGGGGTTCCAGGTTCCACCAACATCACCTGGATACTTGGCATTCGTCCACAGTTCGGTTCTCACGTAATTTTCTACCTCGTACGTGTAAACTGTGGAACAAACTTCCTGCATCGGTGTTCCCCCTAAGCTATGATATGGGGTCCTTCAAGAAGCGGGTCTATCGTCATTTTCTTGGCCGGCAACGCGTTGGTGACGCCCCCAGTGTTGCTAATGTCCATGGGCGGCGGTGATCACTTACCATCAGGTGACCCGTCTGCTCGTTTTCCTGCTAAAAGCATAAAAAAAAAAATGTAATATTAAAGCGCGGTGACCTGGTTGTCAGCGAACAGGAAGACGAGCGGCTTGCCGATGATGCCAGCCTTCATCAGCATCTTGCGGATGTCGTCGCGCCACTCGTTCTGCCCGTACACGCGCGATATCTCGATCTGCCGGGAGAGAACACTGCACTGGTTACATCCACTGTTCAGTACAGACGTACTGTACGCACTAACGAACGTACTATACCGCGCGAACGTACTGTTCGACGTCTTTTGCATCGTCCATCACGTTTAATAATGTCAGAACATGTTATCCAAATGCGAGGGTATCGTAACTCATTATATATAAGCCAATACTAAACACATATGGATAATGTAATACAAATATTGAACAAATTGTTAAAACATGCTTAAATACAAAGACGTATGCGTAATAAGAAGTGAATACTATGCCCTATTATTTACTTGCAATGTAGTGGAGTATAATATATGAACGATATCAATTCAAATCAAATCAAATCAAAATCTTTTATTCATGTAGGTATCACTGATACACTTATGCACGTCATTTTTTAATCTACCAGCTTTTCGGAAGGGTGCTTTGTCATAGAGAAGAAGAAAAGCCGAAAGAAACTCCTCGCACATCTTTTAAAATCATGAGAGGTTACATAATATTATGTTATAACCTACGCGGAACTGGATGCGGCATTAGTTTCCAGGCGTCTTTGTCATTAATATATTCATTTACCTAGTCTAGCCATAAATACTGTTACAAACACTTCACTAAATATATTTTTTTTTGGAATTAAGATATCTGTAAATTAATTAAATAAAAACAAAGGTAGTTAAATGTTCATTAAAGTTTTGTTTAGGTTATTCAAAATACCCTCCCTGGTTTTGAATGTAGGGCTTCAACCTCTTAGGCCAGTCGTCAATCGTAGCATGTACAAGGTTCGTATCTATATCAGCCACTGCTTTAATCATGGATGCTTTCCGAAACTTCAAATTTTGGTGAGATTTAACGCATGCTTTCTGTTTCCATTATTGCCATATTTTGTTTACAACGGATGTAAGTCTGTGCTTTAAGAGGGCCCCTTGTTGTGCCCTATAAAGTAAATTTTATGACCAATCAGCCAGTTTTGTATCCTGCTTTCTGATGATCTGGCGCTGAATCTTATTGGAATACTTATTGTGGATTTTGGATAGTTTTTTGAAGAAGATGTTCCACAATATTTGCAAGGACAGTATTTTGATACTCAAAAATACTGGGCTTCACTTCTTTTTCACAGAGAAATACCACAGATGAGCCCGAATATGAGACTCCAAGTCAAACCATGATTGACGCAGGATAATGCCCACGCTGGATTATTGGCATACACCTGGTTGCTTCTTTGTTCACGTGGGCATAATATTTTATCACTTTGTTTTTTGTAACTTTCTTCAATGCCAAAAATTTTTTCGTTTAAAATAAGAATTTGGCGGTTTTTTTTCTCGCGTACCTTCTTAACAAAGCTGGTCATCTCTCGAGCCTTAATTTTTATGGAGGTTCATTACGGAAATTCCCTGTGTGTCGTCGATAAGCTCTGGGTACAAGGTCTTCATTTAACATTCATTTGATGGTAGTTTTTCTTAACCCTACCTGAAAAGCTAAAATTTTTTGCTTCCGGACGGGAATTCGTTTAATTTGCGCCTGTACCTCTTTGGTGATCGCTGGCGTTCTAACCGTACAAGGTTGGGCGCTTCTTCTACGGTTTTCGAAGCTCGAAACTTCAGGGAATCATTTGATAATACGACAAAAAAAAATCCATGAGTTATTTTTCAAATTTTCAGCAATTTAAAAACCTCAAGCTGCATAGCTGTAGCGGAGCAACTTAATAACCCGTGTGTGTCTTATTTTAACGTCCACTCATTTTTTATTAAATGACACAATATCAATTATTTCTTTATTTTAAGATAGTGCAAAATTTCCTCATTCGTAATCAATCGCAAAATTCCTCGCTAGTATTTGGTACTTAAATTAAACAAGGCTGTAACAGTATATCTGGCAAGACTATGTATACTATAGTATCCTTTGCCTACTAGCTGAGATTTCACATATCTCTTAAACATTTGGATAGGTAAATCACGTATTGACCTAGGTAATTTATTGAAAAAACGTACACCGAGCCCCATATAAGAACGTTGTACCCTACTTAGGCGAAAAGATGACGAAACCAAATTATGTCTGTTTCTAGTTAAATGATTATGCGTATCACTATTCTGCTTGAACATGCTTAAGTTGTTTTTTACGAATATAATATTGCTGTAAATAAATTGAGATGCTACTGTTAATATGCCTACTTCTTTAAATTTCTCACGCAGGGATTCGCGTGATTTTAATTTATATATGGCTCTGATTGCCCTTTTCTGCAAAACAAATATAGCATCAACGTTAGCCGCTGAGCCCCACATCAATATACCATAGGACATGAGACTATGAAAGTATGCAAAATAAACAAGTTTAGCAGAGCCGTTATATGGGTGCCCCATTGTAGTTTGGAATCTAAGGTGACACCCAAAAAAACCGTGGATTTTTCCATAGTTAGAATTTCATTATTTAATTTGAAGCTTTTACTAACATTCCGTACATTAGGTAATGAAAATTCAACACACTTAGTTTTTTTAGCATTTAGCAGCAAATTATTTGTAGTAAACCAGTGTGATAAACGAGACTTTACATCATCAAAATTCATTTTATTTCTATTCGTCTTAAATATAAGGGAAGTGTCGTCAGCAAACAGGACAATCTCTGCATATTTGTTAATATAATACGGCAGATCATTTATATATACTAGAAAAAGAAAGGGGCCTAGAATTGAGCCCTGAGGTACACCCATAACAGATTGAGATCCCGATGACTTGGTGTCATTTATACTAACACATTGGATTCTACCCTTCAAGTACGATGCAATCAAGTTGAGTGACCCGCTGTAACCAACTGCAGGCACCATGCTCACCTACGCAGCTTCGGCTTTTTGGTCGCCTGCGGCGACCAGCCTCAGCCGCTTCGGCTCACATGGTGCCTGCAGTTGGTTACAGCGGGCGGGGGCTGCTCTCCCTCCGCGCCTCCGGGGTTTACATTCACTCTAGGGTTAGGGCAGACTAGTACCACGTGGGGTCGGGGTTGACTAAGTCGGTTTTGTAACCATTTCGACCTACAACTGGAAATTAAAAGAATCCAAAAGAAACAATATATACGCGAGCAGTTAATTTGGTGATCATTTACTACATTTGATTTCATTAAAATTTGAAGTGCAGTCGTGACTAAAATAGCTGTAATTTAAGAGGTTTAAAGCATAAAGATTTGTCGAATAAATATAAATCCGTAACAATTCGGTTCTAATCAGTTTTAGACTGACGAGAAACTAGTTTTGCCTAATCGTGTCGCGCCAAACTAGTCTGGCCTAGGCCAAACTAGTTTAACCTGAAATCGGGTTTTGCCGGTAACATATCGACGGATCCCGATCGCCGCTAGCACCTAGAGTACCTAGACTCTAGTGTACGTTACCTGTATCACGTTCATCTCCAGTATGCTGGCCGCCAGCTTCACGGCGCTGCTCCGGCCGCTGCCGCCCACACCCACCAGCAGCAAGTTACCTGGGATGGAGCTTTTATTAACTTTTATAATATTAACAAAAAAGCTATTATACTACATAGACCTATTATGTATACTATACTAGACAGGCTGTTCAGTACTAAAAGTTTAGACACCTACGTTGACACCAGATGGAGCCAACGCATTTTAGTCAGCTGCGAGCAAGCGAGACAAGTAGATGTCATTTTTGAAAAACCCCGACCGTTCCAGAACACATAATAATGCATATTTTTTTATTGTGCACAGTTAAAACGTCTTCGTTATTCACGTTTGAACTTTATTTGAGTTTATTTAAATCATAATTGGTAAAAAATAACTATATTTTTACTTAAATTTTTAAAAATTATTTAGTGCAAAATATTTGATATCCGCTATCTTGAACCAAACTTGACCGAACGAAGCGCTGTCACAGAGAATGAAAAATGCTTGAAAAATATCATACGGATTTTGTTCGGAACAGCCCGTCTATATTTTGAATTAAGAGTGAGAGACAGTACTTTTTCCTTTCCTTCTCTCTTCTTTCTTGGTCGGACCGAAGTATTTATCGTAGAAAAGTAAGCGCGAACAGTCATATTCAGTACTGCGCTTATTTTTATGTCCATGAACGGTGTCTATGTGTGCGTTGCTTGTGCGCTATCATTATGTATGTTATCATTATGTGTTAACTTTGTGTTGACGATAAGTGGTGTTGAGTGTTGGTGGGTGATGGTGGGTGATGGTGGGTGATGGTGGGTGTTGGTGGGTATTGGTGGGTGTTGGTGGGAGTTGGTGGGCGGTACCGTTGTCCTGCAGCAGCACGCGCGTGCAGCGCGAGATGTGGTCGAGCGCGTAGCGGAACATGACGAGCGCCATGGGCGAGGACGACACCACGTTGTACTCCTCCAGGTAGTACTCCATCTTCACCGCCATGTCGTCCAGGTCCAGCACCTGCAACACCGTCGTATATGCAACATAGTACCTAGTTATTCATGATGGACAGAAAAGTATCTGTCTGCGCATAATATGCAAGATAAGGTTTTCACCATTCTCCTAGGCAGGAATTTAGTGAAATGACAACTTTATATCCATTATCTTACACTAAATGTAGTTGACTTAGTACATTAAAATATTCGATATATCCCTGGGATTCCTGGGATCACGTGTGATATTCCTGGGGATTTCAAGAACATTATAAATAATTCCAATTCAGAATAAACGTTAACACTTTCTTTCTTTTTCTTCTCTCCTTATTGGCCGGCAACGCATCAGTGATGCCTTTGGTATTGCTGATGTCCATGGGCGACGATAGCCACTTACCATCAGGTGGATCGTCAGCTCGTTTGACGGCTATTTCCATAAAAAAAAATACGGCTGCAGTGTCCGTAACAAACATTGATGACCCGTGTGGCGCAATGATTACCATGCCGGATCGCCGCACCGAGGGTCCTGGGTTCGATTCCCAGCGAGGCGGAAATTTGAATGATGAGTTTGAATTTCTGTTCTCGGTCTGGGTGTATTGTCCTTGTCTATGTTGTGTGTTGTCCATGGCACCTACGACACAGGGAATCCTAGTGTGGGGCTATGAGTGTGAAGCGTTATTATTATTATTATTATTATTATTATTTTAGAAGATTTTTTGTCACTAACTTGCAACACGCTAATTAACAGTCACGGCACCCACCTTGCACTCACTCTATTAAAAGCAACCCACCTGGTCATAAACCTTGGGATCAGCGTCGGGCTCCATGTAGTTCCCGAAAAAGATGTTGGCGGCGTGGCGGTTGGCCAGCTTCTCCCCGTCCGGCACGTAGCCCAGCTCCTGCAGCACCTGGTCGGCGTGCACGCGGTAGTTGCCGTACACCGCCTTGTACACCACCTCGAACAGCTTCTGTCTGCAACGTACTGAGAGCTGGGATTACTTGTGGTGGGGAGAGTATGAACGCATTAAGACAGAAATTAAAACTGAACGGAAATAGTTAATGGCACATGAATTCATATTCCTGTCAGGATTGCTTCGTTATTTATTTATTATTAAGTATTTATTTATATTTTTTATAGTTTTGCAGAGTATAATAAAATAATTCTTGACAAAAAATAATCGACTTCAAAATAACTCAAAAACTATTCGTCAGATCTCGCTCAAATTTAAGTGGGACCACATGACGAGCACCAGCTTTCGATTAAAAAAAAAAGAATCATCAGAATCGGTTCACCTAGTCGAAAGTTTTGAGGTAACCTTTTTTGAAGTCGGATAAAAAATGACATGCATCACTGATGAATAAACGATTTTGAATTTTTGATTGCAAAAAGAACATCATAACTTTATTAATTTTATTGATTTTATCTAAGTAGCCGACGATCGATCTGACGATCCACCTGATGGTAAGTGGCCGTCGTCGCCCAACTCGCCCATGGTCGTAAGTAACTCCAAAGGCTTCACCGATGCATTCCCTACCAAGAAAGAAGAGTGTCCCCTACATTACCTGTCAGCGTCATCAACAAGCCGGTCGTAGAAGACGCGGTAGGTCTCGTGGATCCAGAGCAGCACGAGCTTGTTGAGCTCCTTCATGTGGGTCGCCGGCATCAGCAGCACGCCCTTGATGACGCGCGCGAAGTCGCGCAGGTTGAACAGGTAGTGGCACTTGGACGGCGTCGGCAGGAACTGCAGCGTTACTGTCTTGTACACCTCCATTGTGGCTGCCACCACCGCCTGAGTCACCACAACACTTTACGTACACAGCACGTACAGATTACCGGGCTGGTTCAGGGTTAAGTGAGGTTTTTCAGGAAGAGGGTACTCTTAGCCAACGCATATTGGCAGACTTCGTAATTTCGCAATGATGCAGACTCAGCAGAGAAGTCACTTTATATTTCGTATATTGCAATAAATAATTTTCACTATTTTCATTAAAATTGTGTAAAATTACAAAGTGAAATTAGTTATTAAGAAAGGTTTTTTTTCTTTGTCTATCTTTCTAGCTGGTTCTCTGTTGTCAGCTTATTTGTGACTTGTATTTAGCGCAATAATATCTAAAATACTGTCAGAAGCCAACCTTGCTCTGCCTGGCCAGACTGTCGGAGAAGCCCTTGGCGAAGTGCCAGTCCATGATGGTGCAGAAGATCTTGTTGAGGGTGTTGTCCTCGAAGGAGTCCAGCGTGATGAGCAGCATGTGCCGCGTCAGCCGCGACGAGATCAGGTTGGAGCCGCCGCCGGGGGGCAGCATGGCCGACACGAACAGCTATACACAGTCACTTCACGTGAAGCATACAGACATCGATATGCAACTCCATCTTCGTGTATTGTATGTCTATTAAGCCAGCCGAGACAATGTTTTTAATTTTCACACTATTATTATAAGAAACCATACAGTTTCGTCATGTTTGTCCATCATTCCGTCCGCAGTCGAACTCAGAGATCCCTAGTACCATGAAGCTATTAAAGAGAGGAGACGTTGTATGTAGATTTTCTTATGCAAGAACGCGTGACACTTTGCGGGGCGAGGGCACCCCCTCCAACCCACCAAATCCCGCCCACTTCTTTATTTTCCATCTATCGATCAATAGTAAAACTACTCGCTTCGTTCTATATCGATTTTATTACGTAGTTTAACTATCTCACACTAGATGTCAATAAATGTAGGATGTAACAGGGACGTACTCAGAATATTCATACCACCTCATTGGACATAATTTAGACAAGTGAAAAAATTCTCAAAAATAGGTTATAATATGATGAAATTACAAGGAAAACTATCATGGCTACGACTATGTTAGCATAAGTGGTTAATGAGCAATAGTCGATAAACTTACTACTTTTGAACCCTACATTGGGTGGGGCCTGACACGCACCTGCCCGGTTTTCTTATTTTTAAATGGCTTAGTCCCAACTCAGAGTCACTTACTTATCGCTCCTTAGTATAGAATCACCATACAAATTATGTACTAAGGAGCGATTTAAGTAACCGTTAGTGACTCAGTTGGGGCGTTACTTTGTTTAAGACTTATAAAGATTGTATACAATGTTAAACTTAAAAAAAAACTGATTTTACCTACTCCCGTACTTTTGACAGCGGTCATCGAGATCACGGGCATAAAGTTTCATATTTTTTTACATAGAAATGCACGCACGTCAATAGTATACTTTATTGGTTGTAGCAATCAATAATGATATCCCTAACGTCATCGTAAACAAATGTATCAATTTTGTGATTATAATATTTTTTTATAAAATTAAACCTTTTGTACCTTGCCTTACATAGATACTATGCCCATTTCCCATCACAAGACAAAAAGAATCAAGCTGTAATGAACAGAGTATAGGCAGTACTTTAATTCAATGGGACACTCGGTAAAATAATTGGATTCTAATTACGGCCCTGTGTTTTTGTTATGTTTATTTGTTGTAAATAGTTGACGATAGATGGCGGCCTGTTTACAAAATGATTATAAAAACTAGAAAAATAATATTTTGGCGGTGAAAAACTCTATAGGAATGAATGTAGGACAAATTTCAGTACGTATGATTATCAATATAATACTAATACTTAGCTCTACGCACCTATACATTTTTAGTTCTCTTGACACAAAGTGTCGCCATCTAATGTCGAGTAGAATTTTATTTGGCGAGATCGGCGTTAGTGATTTTTCTAGAACTATTCTGCCTATTCTTATAAATTATGAATCAAATTACTTAAAAATGAAATTAAATGCCATCCATAGCATCAGAACGTCTTTCCGAGTAGTTTTTACACGATAAAACACAGCACTTCATCCTTTTCTTTGAAAATGTGAAGCTGTGCACAGGACGGGCGCCGACAGTAGACTGACTTAAGGCCACGCCTACTGTGATGACGTCAGGACCCAGTTGAGTCACAGTGCACAGTTGCTTAGGCCGTCTCCTCTCTTTAATAGCTTCATGCCTAGTACATACTGTAAAGCTGGACTCTGACATGGATACACATATTCATCACACCAATGAAATGAAGAATAAAATCCAAATAAGATCCAGGATTTATCCCATACAAGTAAATAGGGAATAATTTTCTGTACTCGTTTACCCCATAGTATGGGGTTTTGAAGTGAAATCTTCTTTAGCATCTATGTGATTTGAAAGTCGATGAAACGAAAAAGCGACAGTAAAAAGAGACAGACACATAAATTAATAAGATTTTACGTGGGAGAAAATGAGATAGGAAGCGTTATATACAGTGTTTCTTATGTTCGTGATTCTCTTTGTGTTACTTTAAAAAGTGCTAAGTTGTATTCATAGATGGCGCGAGGAATGCTGGATAGATGGCGCTAGCTGCACATTTTACTCTTCATATTATGTCAAGAGACGGCGTTAGTTACCACTGTTTTATTTTTATTTTCTAACTTTGCATCACTATGATCATTACTAAAACCTGCAATTATCATCTTCCCGAAATTTTAAATTCATCTCATTATTTTGAAACCAAAATTTTTGAAGGTTTCACTTGTACCACGAGTGAATTGCAAACTTTTTTTTAATTTGGTTTACAACACAATGAAACTTCTATTGACCACTTGCAGCTCGATGATCAGATCATCAACAGTACGTACCACATCGACGACCTCCTGGCGCACCATTTCCTTGAGGTCGTACCAGTGGCCGTGGTCGATCCACTGGCGCAGCAGCTCCAGCGGCGGCTGCGCGCCCCACTGCTCCTTCTGCGGCATGCTCAGGTCGTCCACGAACAGCACGCACTGGTCACGGATCGTATAGGTTATCAACGTGACACGTTAAACGTTTTAAACGCAAACGAGTAGTCATAAGTACACATAATCTTACGTACGCGAAACATGTGTTTGTAAATTTACCTATTTCATAAAGCACTCGATACAAACTAAAAAATATAATTTTACTAAGCAACTGAAATTACTCTAGTATTCAAATATCAATTTATTTATGTCTGCAAATTCTAGAGAAAATACATAAGGGGCCATCTCCCCTCGGGGGGGGGGGGGGACCTCCCCCGGTTTCACAAATGTAACCAGCTGTGACAAGGACGAGGGAAGGGTCAAAAAGTCATGAAATTAGTGTGACGTAATTTATGGATGGCCCCTAAAGAGAAAATCATAAGGAGTAGATTAAACAAACCTTTTTACCCATAGAGGGTCCAAACACACCCTTCCTCCTTCTGTCCACCTTGGACATGATGATGTCTTGCGTCTGCAATTTAAAGCAGAAATTGATTGATTAATTACCGACCTCTTATGTAAATCAACCAAAACGAGCTGTTTAACTTATTTAACGCCGTATTCAATAATCGAATTTGTTCAAAAAGCGTTTGTACCGAACCCAATTTGAATAAAAAATAATTTCATTTCTATAATATTTGGATAAGTCAGTATACAAACTAATAAATGCTGACAATCTGCTGTTGACATATCCAGATATATCTAATCACTCCACCCCACCTGATTAGCAGTAGTCCTAGCGGAGAAGTTGATGGTGTTAGTGATGTACTTCTCCCGGGGCAGGGTGAGCAGGAAGTTGAGCACGAGCGAGGACTTGCCGGTGCCGGTGGGGCCCACCAGCAGGATGGGGATCCTCGACTTCACCATCTTACTCACGAAGAACCGCAGGCACGCGTTCTCGTTCGTCAGGATTATCAGGTCGTTCACCTGAAGAGTGGAAGAGTGCTATTACTTTGTGTTGACTATGGTGAAAAACTTGTAGCTTACGAATGGACAGATGCTCATGGTATAAGTTATAGCTATAGTAACATATTATATCATTTTCACTTTATTTCGGTTAACCATGGAAAATAGAGAGAAGGAATGCCATCTCTGTATATGAAAAGTGTCCGTAAAAACACGTAAAACTACGGGTGGCGCTGCGGTGCTGTTGGCGGACACTAGCGGCACTAGCGACGCTGCGCATACACTAGGCATAACTCAGCAAACTTCACTCCGTCTGCAACAGCTACGTTCATGGTTCGCTATTTGTATCACACTACCACCATTCAGAAATGGCTATTATTGGAACCTCTATTTTCTGTAAACAGCTGGACACTTTTTCAACTTTCCCTTCATATGAGATGGCCCTCCTTCTATCTCAATGCGCTGTTTTAACCTTGCGGTTAAAACGCTAAACGCTAACATTATAATTGGAGAAAAAAACTGACGTATGTAAGCCACATTCATGGATTGTAGACGCTTGTTTTTGAACAAAATGCCGATTTGAAAACACTCGCCTTAGCATTAGCCGGCAGAGGAGCCTCCTTCTCCAGGTCCATCCATGATATCCAGGTGCCATTGTTCCGCTTGTCGTAAACATAGTCAAACACGGTGTCCTTGTCCTGGAACAGCTGGTTTTTGGTCAGCTTAAACGACTTGGGCTTCGGGTACGCAGCATTACTCCCGTCTAGAAGCTTGCGGAAGAATACGTCGAAGCCCTTTCTGCTGTCACCTATAACACACAGAAGGTTAGCAACGATTACAACAAACGGTTTGTGAAACCTGCAATACTTAAGCCAACGCTGTAAGGGTGGAGAATCTCCCTACCTGTGATAGTGGCGCAGACCCCCCACAGCAGCGCGAACACGAAGGTGCACTGCAGCCACACCGTGCTGAACTGCGACTCACCTTCCAGCAGGCACGTGAATAGACGAGTGAACGACTGGAATTTATTACAATATACATCTTACCAAGGTCACGACTGAAGTAAACAATGAAATAAGGAAATCTGTCAGAGCTACAGATTTAAGCGACACTTCTGCTCCTTTTTTTGTTGACAACGCAAAAATTCCGTACCATTATCGTACTGCTGATGATCTAAATCAGCATTTTTTTTACAATACCCTTTTAAAATACGCTTACACACTCATACCCCCGCAGTAGGTTTTCACCTGTGTCGCGAGTGGCATGGACGACACATATAACACATCACAATAACACGCTGCATCCGAGTACAAATATTTATGTATCTGTCACATAAATATCTGCCCCGGCCGGGAATCGAATCCGGGACTAGGCTACAGGGTCGTTTTGAATTTCATGTGTAGAACTCATGTGATTTTTCAAAATTAAAAGAGCGATTTGATGGGGTTAACGACACCCACGGGTGATGACGTGGTGCCATCAAGTTACTTTCTACTCGTTTACTATATTGATAACGATGATGTTGATGGTCTCACGTGAAACTGGTGTATCTCCCCTACGCTGACGAAGTGCGAGCACTTGAGCTGCAGGAACTCGAAGACGGGCGGCAGGATCCAGTCGATCAGCTCCTGGATCAGATCGAACTGCTCCGGGATCAGCTTCTTGCTCAGGTGCGTGTTGTACGAAGCCAGGAACGCGCGCCAGCCTGAGAGACGTTACCAGGCAATTATAAAAAGAAAATGGTTAACATCAACAAGTTCCACTTTGGGTTGTTTTAATGGTCAACTAAAGAAAATGAAATGATTGGAAATTTAAATGACGCGATGACTATTCTGTTTTTTCATAATGCTACCTTTATTTATGAAGATTGTATAACGATAGCAAATTAAGTAAACAAAATAGAAGCAAAAATATTTTAGTAATTAGGTAGGTATGTAATTAACCTTATATTATATTTTTTGACGTGATAACGTCTATTAAAACGATGAGCAGGGCACATCTATGAAAAAATGTAGCGTTCCGCGAGTGAGAGAGCGGCAAAAGCGAGAGAGAGGCACTTTCGGCTACGATCGGCCGAAGCGCTCGATTCGTGCCGCATGTATCTCTCTTCCTCTCGATCAGCCGGTGCGTCCGAATAGGAGACAGCGGCAGCACACAACTTACTTCCTTACCTACACGTGAACTGTTTTCGTCAACTGTTTATAAAGTGAAGTGAAATGTTCATGTGGTTTTCATTGTGTACATCACAACAACAATAGCGGTAAAAAAGATAATTAATTCTTGTATATAAAAAATGTAGATTTCATTTCACTCCTTTTCCTATACAAAATAATGGTAATTTAATTAAAATGATTCAATTTTATCTATAAAAGTATGCAATCATTTCACGTTAAACTACCGTCCGTAAACCGACTTTACAGACAACCATTTTTTTTCTTGTGTTTGAGCTTAACAAGCTTGCGGACAAACCGATACAGTTTATGCAAAGCTTTATGATTAAAGTTATTGTAAATCTGCTTGTATTAAATAAATGAAAAAAAAAATGTACACAATAAACTTAGAACCATAAGTTGACATTTTTTATCGTGAAGAAGTCTAAAATCCTAGAAAGTGTAGAGTTTCCCTCAAGTAGTTCCTTTTTTCAATGATAGAAGATAAAAAAACCTAAAATTCATACCTAATTGTTCGGGCTCCATGTATATCATGCCGCAGCGGGACACGGTGGCGGGGGAGGCGAACTCCAGGTCGGCCGGCTCGAAGATTAAGTTCATTTTGTTCGTCATCTGACAATGTACATATTGAGAATAACCAAACTGTTCAAGATCGACTCTCAGAATATACGCTGAAGATATTATATCAAATTGACGACCCGTGTGGCGTAACAACTATTAGTATCTAACGATAACAATATGGACCGGCGGCTTCATGACGTGTCCTCTGAGGCACGATAACGTTCAAGAAATATTAGCCACAAGCGGTCACCCATCCAACCAGCGAACGTGCCCGCTGTTGCTAAGCTCGGTTGATCACGATCGACACAAGGCGCCGACTGCCGACTGCCGAGCGCCTGTCAATAGCTATTGTGGTGTCAGTGCAGTGTGTGGTGTTACCTGTATGATCTCGCCGCTCATGAGGCACAGCTTCTTGTTGTCGTCGAGCACGGTGTTCATGTTCTCGATCCACACGGCGTCCACGGGCCCGTCGAACAGGATCCACTTGCGGTCGCGCGTGATCGACATCGCGTACTCGCGGAACGCTATCGCCAGCACGCCGTCCGACCTGACGTGTCATGGTGCTTACACGAAATAGTTAGCGATGTATAGGAAGACTAGGAAGAGATGGTTAAAAAAATGTCTACTAAACTAGAATAATTTAATTTTAGGCTAAAAAATTATCTACCAGACTATCATTTTTATGTAAATAACCGACAAGCCACGTGATAGTAAGTGGTTTCCCTTGTACAAAGGCATCACGGATGATTTTCTGTTGTTAAATCTATCCAATAAATTTTAAACTATCTAAAATTTAAAACTTTACCGCGGACAGAAATAGTGGGTTCCTCATTAAAATTTATGTATTTCAACATGGACCATGCAATTGAAATAAATGTAAATCATTAATCACTTTCTTGAACATACCTATATTACCATATTCTTTAGTCAACTAAATCGTAAATTTACTTTTTTCATCTGTTTTACCCCACCATTTTTCCAAACATCTGGAGATACCTTCAAGACTAACAAATTAAAATAAACAAAGCACAACGTCCACAAACCACTCGTGCGACGCGGGATCGAAGCACCCGTACAGCTGTCCCATGGTGATGGCCTTGGGGTTGATGATCCGATAGATGGCGCCGAACTCCTTGTGCCTGGGCGGCGGCTTCATCAGCTGCAGCGCGCGCAGCGAGTCCGCCAGGCTCTGGTAGGCCTGCGTCTTGCCGCCCATGGGCGGGCCCACCACCATGAACCCGTGGCGGACCAGCATCATCTCGTAGATCTGTCACAGAACAGTCACACTACACGGGGAAGAGGGCACTTTTCAAATACAAGTTACTTTATACTTAAATGGAAAGATCCCACAACTCTGTAATTTGATGTAATTTCTGGAATAATAATTTTGATTTTCTTAAGACCATTTTTCTAATCGGTGTTGTGGAAGCTCCATCCATTGAGAAGTTCAAGGAAACTTAAAGTGCAAACAGTTGAACATCTCACACAGCCATGGAAGCCGGTCTCTTATATTCAAAGATAGTTGGAGTTTGTTTTACCGATTTAGGGTCATTTACATAACCTTTACAGTTTTTAATGGACTTAAATAGAAAATTCTGATTAGGTAATTTTCTCATTTTCACCCATATTAGTTAATAAGCACTATGCATTAGCCCACAGACATATAGAGTATATAGGTATGTGCATTAGCCAAACAAAACTTTGAAAAAAAAGACCGTTCGCATGGTTCGCACGCACGCACTAATACAACCGTCTCGCACGCACACGCCGATACAACCAACCTGTATGATCTTCTCGAGGTACCAGTCGGTGGGCTGCAGGTTCCGCTTGTCCAGCTCCTTGTGGATGCAGCGCAGCAGCTCGGCGCGGTCCGGCTGCGGGATCTCCACGCCCGGGAACAGGTCCGAGTAGATGCCCGCGAACAGTGGCACGTCCTAACACAAACACTGCACTACACACTGCTGCAATACAATGCACATGGACTGGGCCGGCTCGTCCGCATCGGTGTGAACCCACCTTTACTTTAATGTATAATTATTTTAATATTACTCATTTGGAACAGCATCATCATTTATATTATGTTGCATTGTACTTAAAAATTTACTTACCTAATAAAAAATGAATTTCCGGAATAAATTTCTGTCTGAGAATTAATACCTCACTATAAACTATGAAAGAACAGCATCGACGTATTTTATATATTCCACATAATTATGTGATATTCGGGACAAACGCAAGTTTTTTCCTAGTTACCGACAAAGTTAACTCAAAACCCAGTGATCAAAAACTAGTAGGTTTGTTTGGGTACGCACGTGCAACACAGTGGCGTAGCTAGCCCTTAGGAGGCCCCATATCAATATTTGTTGTGGGGCCCCCTCAACGCCAGCTGTCAAATATAAGAGTGCCAACTGTAGCGGTCGTAGGCCACTGGCAAGCTTTTTTTGGGAGTGTTAGTGGGGGCCCTTATACACTGAAGGCCCCGTATAACTGATACGGCTGATACGGCGGTATCTACGCTCCTGGCTACATTGTACTCGCAGGCGCGTTTATAATACAAACATTTCATAAAATCATCAAATTGCCCTGCATACCTGCGAGAGGAACTTGGGCATGTTAACGTCAATGATGGCGCGCAGCACGAGCTGGGCCTCGTCCTTCTCCGGGTAGTTCTTCTTGAGCGCGCCCGACGCCAGCAGCACGGACTTGACGGCGCGCATGCCGTAGTCGTAGTGGTTCTGCGACGACAGCTGCTCCGAGCACAGCTTGTACGCTTGCACTATCTTGCGCGCCAGCCTGTACACACACACACAGTGTACAGCGATAGACACGTTTGTGTACTAAATGTAAACTGTTGGGACGTGGCCTATTTGCTGACAAGATGAAATCGTAAACGTATGCAGCCGCACAAGCCGCACGTCTCTACAGTCGCCTCCTAACATCCGTTTGGTTAACCCGTATCTAAATTGTAACTACCGGTACCGTGTAATGTAATTGGCAAGTGAAATAGTAAAGACGACTCAACACATTCGGATTTAATTTCAAATTCATCACAACCTTCTGATCATGCTATCATAAGTTGGTAATCCTCAGTACTTCATACCAGTAACCATATCATGTTATAACGTAAACTGAATGTATTTGTTTGTAACCACACTGACGCCCCAACTCAGAGTCACTAACGGTTACTTTAATCGCTTCTTAGTAAAGAATCACCATACAAATTCTGTACTAAGGAGCGATTTACGTAACCATTAGTGACTCTGAGTTGGGGCGTTAGTATTATAAAAAGAAAGGCCTATTTTACGTGACTGATTCTTGACGTAGAGCCGAAACTACAGATGCTATAATTACAAAAATTGGGTAGGCAATATGTAAGTATTTGGTCAAATCCAACTTTTGGGAGGAGGGGCGGGGGAAAATGCAGGTAGAGAATTTGTATTTATAAAAGAAACATGTCAGCATTTGCCTAAATTCAATACTTCGTTTGGCCGCTAATAATGAAAATAAAAATTTGTACAACAAAAACAGAGTCCCTCTTATCCAGAAAAATTTAAAGCGAGCAAAGTGGTGCAATATTTACGGTCCAGCGTTGACGAAGCCGTTGGAGTAGAGCGTGATCTCCCCGATCATGGCGTAGTCCGGCACCATCATGGCCACCGTCCGGAACAACACCTTCAGGTTGTCAGGAAGCTCCGTACGACCGGCGTAACTGGAACAAAACATTTTGAATATTACATTGTAGAAAAATAGCAATTTTAAATTAAATACCTACCATTTCCCATAAAATCAATTATTCTTAAATAGACATAGCCATAAGGCACTGACCCAGGATTCATGGTGATGAAGACGGAGCAGGTGGGGTTGAGGCTGATCTCTGTGCCCTCGAAGATGAACCGCTTCTCGCGGCGCAGGATGGCCAGCTGGATGGACAGGATCTGCTGCGCCACCACTGACAGCACCTCCAGCTCGATGCGGTTGAACTCGTCGAAGCACGCCCACGCGCCCGACTGCGCTAGACCCTGGGAAGGAGCAATTGGATTTTTGTGAGACAATAATAGCAAGAATTTTGTGTTCTAAATACCTCAGTGACTAGTACGGGGAGAAATTCAATTGTCGAATTCGGTCTTGGATAGGACCAAGCTACCACAGATAGAGTAATGTTCATTTTTAATAATCGGTCTATTTATAAACTCTGAATAAGTTATTATTGGGTGATGATGACCTTGTAGCCTAGTTTGTAACGACCCTGCCTGCGAAGCGAGGGGTCCCGTGTTCGATTCCCAGCCCGACCAGATATTTATGTAACAGATAAATGTTTGTATTCGGGTCATGGGTGTTAATGTGATGTGTGATACGTATCGTCCATGCCACTCGCGACACAGGTAAAAACCTACTGCGGGGTATGAGTGTGTAAACCTTAATCATTTATTGATTTATTTAATTAATAGTTAATTACTGGTTAATTTACATTAATATTAATTAGTGTTTGAAAAATAATTAGTGGTTAATTAATTTACACTATAATGTGGTGACTTTTTGACTCTTGCTAGGCTTTGACTCTTACTGAGGATTGCGGATAGGTACGATATTGAGGACGGCCGTAACACAACGGTGATGTTTTCTTATCCTGTGAATCTTGAACGAAAGTAAATTCCTATACCTTGAAACATCGTTCTTTTTATTACTATAGCACATCGTTTATTCAATTAACTAAAGCCAAATCAAAATTCAAGGACAGTAGTTTCAAAGCATCATAATGAAATAGGTATAATAATTAGACTGGTCCGACTTTCTCATTGTTATAAATGTATTATTAAATTATCTTTTGCATTGTTAAAAATGTATTATTAGATTATATCTTAATTATATTTAATATTATACGCCCTTGATGGGTAGGACGTAGCGATTCTATAAAACTGTCAACACTGTACCAAATCTTGTATACCTACTGTCCATAATAAATTATTTTGATTTGATTTGATCATTCCCAACTGACCTTGAAGAACTTGCCCAGCGCCTTGTAGTCGAGTCCGTCGGAGCAGTTGAACACGACGCACTTCTTGGCCACGGCCTTGGCCAGGTCCTTGGTGGTCTCCGTCTTGCCCGTGCCGGCCGGGCCCTCGGGCGCGCCGCCCAGGTTCAGCTTCAGGGCGCTCATTAGGGTTCTGTGGGGAAATTGTTAAAGCTGACACGTGACGTCTATCCATTATCGGTTGATTGATTTATTTTAAATTGCCGACGAATAACGGATTAAACTGCGTTCAGTCAAGTGGTCAGCACTTTCCAATACGTATTGTCTTATCATCAAACATTTGATCAAAGATTCCATTTATAGTGAACCGGTGTTCTTGCTAGACTACTCTGTCAACCGAATCGTTCGTGTACCTATTTGGCATATTACGCCCTTCTTAATCTCAATATTGGGCTTTAAATAAGTTACCACCCTAAACTTACTAGCAGGTGGGATTTTAGTCAACAATCAAGATTAAATTTAATTTGAGATCTGTTTGGACTAAAAACGTTTTCTTCTTGCTACATCCTGTACATTCGGGGAGTTCGCTAAACGAATGCGTCCTTGAAACGTCCTCAAACCAAGTTCTTCGTACAATAAAATTATCGTACGCACCTATAGCAGCGGTCGGTGAGCGGCGTGGCGACCAGCCGGCCAGTGTTCCCCAGGTACTCGAAGCCGTAGTCCACGTCGGTGGTGATCATGGAGCAGGCGATGCGGTCCCCGCGCCAGTAGTACCGCAGCTGCGAGATCCAGTTGAAGTCCGTGATCTCGCGCACCTGGCGCTCCTCCATCTCCTCCAGGATCGATCGACCTGCATCACGTATTTCAACTTAACCTAATCTCCGATACTTAAGCCTGACTTGCATCAGCATTCCTTATAGTGAAAAGGTTCAAGAGAGTATTACCAAAAGTTATCGCGATTGTTCTAGCCGAACGGTGCTGTTATATTATTTTGACGACCCTGTAGCCTAGTTGGTAGCGCCCTGCGTGCGAAGTGAGGGGTCCCGGGTTTGATTCCCGGTCGGGGGAGATATTTATGTGACAGAAAAATATTTATACTCGGGTCATGGGTGAGATTGTGATGCGTTATATGTGTCGTCTATGCCACTCGCGACACAGGTACTGCAGGGGTATGAGTGTGTTCGCGTATACCTACGCGTATACCTACTGCAGGGGTATGAGTGTGTTCGCGTTTATTTATTTATTATTATGTTTATGACCATAAAAAACAATAAATTGACGGCCCTCATCTTTTAAAACCACGGCAAACCCGCATCCGAAATTGCTCGGGTTTCAATAACACTTTCTTAAGTTAATTAATTAACTTAATTCTTAGTTTTCTGTAGAAAGACAATGCAAGGCATACGGTGCAATTGAAAAAGCAATGTAACCGCAACCAGTGCACATTCTACACTCCGTGGTCAAGGGGACGGTGACTGACCGTGCACGTCGAGCACGATGAGCGCCTCCACGGTGATCCGGTTGCCGGGCTCCAGCTCGCCCTGCACCAGGTACACCAGCCCCGTGATCTGCGCCGTGCTGCGAGCTATGAGCTCCGGCAGCGAGGTCGACTGGATCGCTTCGATGGCCTGGCGTGCCCACGTAGCGTGCGTTGAACGAGAAGATTGAATAAATATACGTTTACACTTGCGTACACGCGCGTACAGAGGATTGTGTGTTAGAGGTGGCATGGACATAGATACACTTATACATTTTTGCCATAAATTGTAATATAATGTCTATAATATAGCCATCATTCTTAATAGACAGAGTTCCGAAGTAGATTGACTGTCGATCGCCTAGATGGAAACGGGAACTAAAGAACCAAACAGAAAGAGAGATAGAGTTGATAGAGTGCCAACTCATCCACAGAGTCAGCACAGAAGTACACATCAAAGCAGGGCTGTAACATATCGAACTACCCGCAGTGTGTTACAACTCGCGACTAACCTCGGTAGTATACTGTATGCAAGACCCAGCCTGAACGATCTGCCCCGGCCAGATGAGCACCCACTCCTCGCGTGCCGTCAGCGGGTAGGCCGTCACCGCCTCGGACGCCACGTCCCGCAGCGATACCATCATCTGGTGCTCCAACTGCTGCAACCAGCGCTCCACCATACCCTGGACGAGGGTAAGGCAAAACAACTTGTAATACTGGTGATGTGAAAAAAAAATTGTTTATCGTGCCAATTTTAAACTACAGTGCCACCAACTTACCTGTAAAATTGGAGGAGGGCGCTGTCGGACGCATTGGACCAATCATTGGACGCAATTCGAGACGTAGTAAATGCCAATTGAATGAGCACAAAGAACTTATGAATGGCGCGGCATTAGTTCCAATTTTCGCCATTTCACAGATAACTTGGTGGCACTGTACAACATTTATTACTTCTCTTTTCTTTCATAGCCGGCAACGCAACGCTCGTAGAAGGTACGAGCTAATTTTCATAAATGACGGTGACTACTCACCATCAGAAATTTCTACCTTGGCACTTGTAATATCGACGTAACGCGTTTAGATTCACATAATATAATGTAACCTTCCGTTCCTTTCGTCTTAAAACCTAATAGAAAGTGCCACTCCTGACACTTGTCCAAACAAACTGAAAAAACGTTCTAACATGCTAGTTCACTTTTCATCCTACGAGCCTTATGTGATAGGTAGGTGAGTACAAAAAGATATAAGAAAAAGAGAGAACGCGTGTATAAGAGAGACAGCGTGTACTAAAGCCTCACTTACCGTGTTACATGGTCGAAGTTACCTTAGCATCAGCGGGCTGTATACTGGAAGACAGCGCGACGACCTCCCCCTCAGCGGAGGCCATGCCCACGATCTCCTTGGCGGCGTTGAAGTCCAGTGTGTAGATCCCCTCAAAGCACTTCTTGAGATGCGGCTGCACCTTCATCGGGTCCTTAGTCTCCGACAGGATCTCCAGGAGCTCGTCATTGGACAGGAAGAAGAATCTAGGACCAAAGGTTTATTGGTAATTTCTCTAAGAAACGATGTATAGAAGTCGTTTTTAGAAGACGAATTTTAAATGCTTAAGTAGTGCAAAAGATTTCTTATCTGTGTTTTATTGCTGTAATTTGGGAACGGAGAGTATACATACGTCTTTTTCCACGGCGTATACGTAAAGTACTCTTTTGATAGTATGCTTGCGTAACTTTATAGTAACAAGATGTTAGATACGGGATAAAATATCGCTGGATTAGTTTGGATTTGATTTGATTTTGGATAAAAGTAAATATCTAAGTACATAAATGATAAAATACATTAGAAGGTAAATAAACAATATATAAACCTGGGGAAGAACAGCCTCTTCTTCTCCAGATAATCATTCAATCCCCGCTGTATATCATCTAACAAGGCGTTATTATATCGCAGTTTCTTCAGCAGCTGGGGGTAGTCGGTGGCCGTGAGGACCATGGGGTCCTTCTGCGTGGCCGCCATGATGGTGCGCCACTCCTTGTCCACGTCGCGGAAGTTGCGCGCTTCTGTCGGCATCTGCCGCATGATGTCCTCAGAGGAGAAGATCGGCTCCAGGTACATCCATGTCGCTTGGCACTGGGGAATGAAGCTCTCTTTAAGAATTTAAGTTGTTGTTGAATGACTGTCAGTGGTTGAGTGGTAGAAAATGGCTGTAGGCATTAAGTGCATGCATTATACAGTTATGCAAGGGTAAAATAAATAAATGATTATGAATTGGACCAATTTGATTTTAGAGCTAAATTCTCACATTGTTTTTAACTTTACGTTCTTTGGGAACTTCTATTGTATAATGTAAGTCCATGGACGACAACAACCTTCCAATATCAAAAAATCAAAAAATCAAAAATTATTTATTGCTCTTCTACAAAATCAGTCCTTAATAAATAAACAGTTGTTGGAACCACCCTTTGAGCGTTTTATTGCTTGTGTTGGGTGGCCCCGCTCTTCCTTAACAGTATTTGTAGACTTATAGCAAATTTTAAGTTTATTAACATTTTTTAAATTTAATAACAATTTATTATATTATTAGTGGAGCTAATAATTAAATTAGTACCATAATGAAATTATAAGTAATAGTTGTTTGTAGTGTATGTTTTGTATGTATGTGTGTGTGTGTGTGTGTGTGTGTGTGTGTGTGTGAGTGTGTGTGAGTGTGTGTGTGTGTGTGTGTGTGTGCATGCATCTGCATATGTGAATGTGTGTGAGTAAGTGAGTAACGACAGAATGTGTACATATATGTATATAGAGAGTGCGTAGTGAGTGATTACAAAGTTTATGTTTTACTTGTATGTAGCAATTTTTCAGTGTCATCATAATTTAGAGGTAATAACCATTCAATAATTATATTTTTACATTCAGAGTAGGTTAGTTTTAATATATTGAGGTTTTTATTTAGTTGATTATATATTATAGCAGAAAGCGTGACATATTGCCTTTTAGCAAAACTAGTTTTAGTGTAACCTACATAGGCAACCCTATCCTTTCGCCTTCGTGTTGTGTTAGTGGTATCTATGGGTAATGTTTTGTGAAGTCTGAGTGTTGATTGTAGTATGTATAATTTTCTTACTGATAGCACATTACATAATTTGTAAAGTTCTTCTGTTGAGAATTTAAAAGGTTTTTTGTTCATAACTTTTAATAAACAACGCTGACTTCTTTCAATTTCTAGGAATTTGGTTTTAGTTGCACCACCCCATACGCATATACAATAAGCAACAACTGACTGTGCTAATGCTTCATATATTTTAATTAAAAGTTCTTTATCTGTTACTTGTCTGAGAGATTTGAAAATCCAATTTAACTTCCTTACTCTATTATTCACATAATCAATATGTTGATGCCAAGCAAGACGTTGATCTAATATCACACCTAGGTATTTTGTAGAGGTCACCTTTTCAATGGTAGGGCAAGTACAACCATCATCTTTTATTTGATCACAAGTGTGTAGTTTAAGTTGGAGGTTAGTTTGAGACTGTGTTTTACCACTGATGGCAAAGCAGATGTAATTTGTTTTTTTAACATTTAAGGTTAACCGATTTTGCTTTAGCCATATGGAAACCTTGGCCATACCGGTTTCAGCTTTAGAAAATACTTGTTCCCAGGTTGTTCCACAGAAAACAATTGCAGTGTCATCAGCGTAACAAAACACATTAGCACTGTCTATGTCAAGATTAATTAACTGATTGATATAAATTAAAAATAATGTAGGTCCAAGAACCGAGCCCTGAGGGACGCCATATGATATATCTAAATCTTTACTTACTATATTTTCAATCCTAACTCTCTGCTTACGATCAAGAAGGTAGTCGTTAAAAAGTTGCAAGGGTGTCCCCCTTATTCCAATGGATTCTAGCTTTTTTATAAGAATGGAAGGAGAGACGGTGTCAAAAGCTTTTTTTAAATCGATAAATACAGCCAGACATTTATTGCCACTATCAAGTGTATTTGTGACTAAATTGGTCAAGGATAAAACGGCATCTTCAGTAGATTTGTTACGTCTAAAGCCAAATTGGGATGGGGATAAAATTTTGAAGTGATTGAGATAATCTATTAACCGAGAATTTAATAATTTCTCAACTATTTTTGCAATTACAGGTAGGACCGAGATCGGTCTATAGTTGTTTATGTCATCCCTCCTTCCATTCTTATAAACAGGTGTGACAATGGATAATTTCAAGGGAGCAGGGAAGACACCCTTACGGAAGCAGAGATTTGTTAGATGTGATATAACGGGTGCGATCACTTCCTTTGCCATTTTAATTAATTTTGTTGGTATGAGGTCCCAACCAGGGGCACTAGCTGTTTTAAGGGTTGTTATTATATTAATAACTTCCATAGGTTCAGTATCATAGAGGGCAAATGATGTTGGCTGTGAGTGAAGACCATGTTGAAAGGCTGTTTTATGATGGACTTCATTTGAATTAATAGCCTCGGCTAAATTTTTGCCAATATTAACAAAGTACTCGTTTACAGTATTGACAGATTCTACAGGAGTGGTCTTAATTTTTAATAGACAAGTATTTGGAGATTTTTTACAGCTAGTGTTTGTAATTGAACCAATCGTGTTCCAGAGTGCCTTTGAATTTTTTTCTGTCATTTTAATCTGTTCTTTGTAGTATTTATTTTTAAGTTTTGTAATGAGTTTAGTACAATAGTTGCGATATCTTTTAAACGTAATTTTTAATGTGTCATTATGAGGATCAGATCTTAACTTACGTTGCATATTGTTTCTATTCCTAATACACCGTAAAATACCAGGGGTAAGCCAGGGCTTTATGATACGTTTATTGTTGGACAAATGTATTATAGTTTTACTTTCTTGTAATGATTGTGATAAATAAGTTGTAAGTTGTTCAATAATGCTATTAGGGTTATCATTTAATAGTAAAAGTTCTAGGTTTTTATTTATCAGAATAGTGAGAGCTTTATCATAATCAATTATTTCCTTCATCTTAGGAGTATCATTTTTATTCTTTATTTTTACTAGACTTAAGAAAATAGTCGCATGATCAGTGATAGTGGTGTTTAGCACAGCAACATTAGCAATTATCTTATCTTTCCTAAATTTTAGTATGAAATGATCGAGGCAGCTGTGTTCTCGGGTTGGAATTGTATGGCTAGGTATTAGACTATGGGTTGATAGCATATCAAGATAATTGATTCTATTATTATAATCATTTATGTGTTCATTAATTTTTGGAATGAGATTAATATTGATGTCCCCCGTAATAACAATATTATTATATGATTTTATTGAATGTAGGTAATTGTCTAGGGAATTAATAAAAGTGAGCGCATTGGAATTTGATGGAGACCGGTAAATTCCAAGTACAACGCTGTTTAGAACCTCCACTTGTAAGCATGACGCGTGTATTAATTTAACTTCTTTTATTGTCGGCCTTAAACTAGTTTTAGCATACATAACAACGCCGTCGTTTTGATTTAGATTGTGTGAAGATGCCAGATATGTATAGTTTGGTAGTTGGGGAATGGGTTTGTTTTCATTTAGCCTACATTCTGTAAGTACTAAAACATCGGGGTTGAATTTTAAGTGTGTTAATGTTATCTGGAAATCGTCGAAGTTACTATAAATACTTCTAATATTTTGCGTCACAATGGTTAAGTCCTTGGAGTCTACTGTAATATGTCTATTAAGATCATTAATATCACACTGAACAGAATAGGCAATATTTGTACTATCTATCTCATTTATCGTTTGTAGTGTGTTAGAGATTATAATGGTAGAATGGACTCGGATGTAAGTGATTATAAACTGTGTTATTTAAGTATTTAATCCAGATTAAGTAGTTATGATGCAATGATAGGGTTATTATTATCAAAAGGATATGTAAATTATAAAAGTATTTATTTAAGATTAGGTAGTTATGATGCAATGTAAGGGTTATTGTTTTCAAAAGGTTATGTAAGTTATAAACTATATGATGAAAATCTGAACATAAGTTAGATTGTTGACACTGTACTATAAGTAGTGCAATTTGTGAATTTGTTTTTGATTGTGTATTTTTGTGTGTGAGAATGTGTGTTTTGTTATGTGTACATGTGTAGTAAGTATGTAAGTTAATTATCTTCAATATAGATAAATTAATATTTAAATATAAATAATCCAGAGTAGTAGTGTGTATTTTAAAATAGTGTAAATATGTTAAGTAACAGATATAAGTTAGTGTAAATGTATATGCATATGTTTCAATACAAAACCATATTATATGAAACGTTAGAAATAATTTGCACTTTAGTATTTTTATGTAATGTACTTCTACATGTATGATTGTTGATGAGCAGTTAGTTAAATTTGCTGATTCCAAATAGTGTAATTTGCTACAAATAAAAACATGAAGGCATAGGCATCGCAGGTCTGCTGAATGAAAAAGTAAAAATATAATATATAAATATAGTTCAACCCCGATGTAGTGGAAACCAGTAACTAACCAGTTTGAGTAGTTTATACTATAGTTAGAGGTATAAATTAATGTGTTTAGTAGTGCATGAAACACATTTTTGTATGAAAGTTTATGTGTTAGTTGTAGATGCAAAGTGTTATTGATTTGTAAGGTGTCTAAGTGTGTATATGTGTAAATTATTAAACAATGGAAATAACAATAATATAATAGAATCACATTAATGGATAGTAATACCTTAATGTAAAAAAGACATACCGTGAAACTTATTAGTACCAACATCTTAGCATAATAGTAATAATAATTCTGGAACGAAAACATTTTAGTATTTAAACTATAACCAAGTGACACTATTACACACTCACTTACAAAGAGTCAGGTGTTACTGAGATCTTGGATTTGTGCATCATTTTTAATGGCTATAATGGGTGAATTATCAGCCTTTCTCACATAAACTCGACCATATGCGGTCCAACAATATTTGAAAGATTTTGTTTTGATGAGTTCACGTGCCAAGAAATACAGACGGGCAGCTCTGGGGGTAAGTTGTTCAGTAATAAATATTGGGGTGTCTTCATGTACTCGAAAGCCTAGATGTTTAGCACATAGCTTTGATTTTTGCTTCACATTGAATACTTTACAAAGTTTTAGTACTTCAGTTTTGATGAGGGTCGATGTGGTTTCAACAATAATTGGGGTATTTTTAGTGATATCTTTTTTTCCTTTCACTCTGTATATATCTCTTATGTCACCTTTCACTAATTGAGACCCAATGTTTTTTGACAACTGAAGAACCATATCAACCAAGTCCTCCTTGGTTTCATTGGGTTTTTTAGGCACATTTTTCAGTTCTAGGTTTGTTTTCCTGCTATCCAACTGTAAATATTCCAACTTTTCTTCTAATCTGGTTATACTTTTTCTGTTTTCTTTCAGTTCGCCCTCTAGGTGGCTTATGGTTTTCTTAAATTCTTCCTGTTGAGAGGTTAAGAAAGCGATGGAGGATTCAATATTTTGACTTGTATGTTGAATCTGTTTTAATGTCATAGAATTATTTCTTAACTCCTTTTCCTGTCCTGCCATTAATGAGGAGATCATATTTTTTATTTCTTCTTTGAATATTGAGAACTCATGTTCAAAATCTCTGCGTACTCCTTTGCGCTTTGAGCGCGTAGCAACATATTTACTCGGCGGCGAATAGTCTTGTTCACACGACGTCAAGTTTTCCGAGTCGGAATGAGATTTATTGACTACATTATCCATGATTTACATGGATTTACACTACTATTTTGCATTTATGGGGTTCTTAATTTAGTTATGGTTAAGTACGTCGCAAGTTGTTAATATTTGTGAAACACGGGTGTAATAATAAAAGTGATGGCGTCAAGCGATACAAGATGCGCTGTCGATTGTCACTATTTCACTCTTGCACACACGGCGCAGCGTTAGCGATCAGCGTGTACGCACAGTGCAGAGCGAGACACACTATATTAGTCACTGTACTATTGCAGATTAATCTTTTACACAACCAGAGACGCGTCCGCACTGAGTCGCGGTCAGAGGGGAAGAGGAGCAGAGAATATGCATCAAAAATCGCATCAACAAAGAGCCAGCAGTCCTAGCAGCGGTATCACCTGCAGCCACTGGTCCAGGATATCCTGCATGCTGATGAGCTTCTCCTCCCAGGCCACCATGTCAGCCTCGAAGGCCTTGACGTAGGGCGAGCCGCGCATGGTCTGCGACTTGAGGATGTGGTCGTCCAGCTGCTGCTGCACCTCGTCCAGCCCCGTCAGGATACCCACGCCCGTGTCCCTGGGGACACATTGCCGGTTCATAATTAATGCTACAGCCGGAGTTACTACACTACAAATACGTGTAATACGTTACTATAATACAAGTAAATATAAGTGGTAAGTATGATCTCTATTGACCCTCTACGTTATTAGTCTTATCTGGTTTATGTCTTATCCAAACATAATTAAACGCTAACACACTCATACGCTAACACACTCATACCCCCGCAGTAGGTTATTACCTGTGTCGCGGGTGGCATGGACTACACATAACACATCAGAATAACACCCATGACCCGAGTACAAATATTTATCTGTCACATAAATATCTGCCCTGGCCGGGAATCAAACCCGGGACCCCTCGCTTCGCAGGCAGGGTCGCTACCAACCAGGCTACAGGGTCGTCAAGCTTAATTAAGCTTAAAGTAGCTAAAGTTACCTTCTTCTTCAGGAAATACGTACAAATTCGATCAGATAAAAGACCCATCAATCTTCATGTCAACTTTTCTACCACGTTTCTAAATTGTTTTGATTTACTCTCCATTTTTTATTGCGTAAGCTTGTATTTTATACTTTGTTTTCAATTTACAACCTTCGTATTTAAAATAATTAACAAAAGTCGACCATTTATTTATTTATTTATTTATTTATTTATTTATTTATTACAAAATCCACAGCTTTTTTCAATTTTGATACAAACATAACATGAAATCAATCTCCACCTTTACACTATAAACCATATTACTTCCCAGCCAGTCTCCCCTCACCTGTACGGCATGACCTCGAACTTGACGCCCACCCACTCCTCCTTCATCTTCATGAGCGCCTTCTCCAGCCCGTACTCCTTGGAGGCGTACTGCTCGATCTCCTCGAGCTGCGAGCTGAACACGTGCACGCCCTGCTCCACCATGTCGGCCAGCGTGGCTGCGGGCCCGTGCGACACCTCCGCGCCCACCAGCTCGCTGATCTTGGCCCAGTGACGGTCGCGCATGCCCTGGGGACGGGAGGCTTTTGGTTTGGTGCTCGGGACTTACGGAAATACTGTACTCCTATTTCATCCCCTTTGGGAATAAATTAAAAACAATGTGATACCATTTTTATTCAATCAGTTAAAAAGGTGAATTCCAAGTTTCTAGAAATCATAGAATAGAAAGTTTCACCCTCAAATGTACCCTTTGTTATATAACCTTAAATATACCCTATGAATTTTTGAGATTTTTTATAAAGCATCTACTTAAACGGGTTCAGGCTGTGTGCTATCTGTCAGTCGTTTAATGTTACCAAAACACTAATTAACTCCAGCCCCAGGAAAAGAAATAAATAATCAACAGCACGATATTTTATCACAACTATAGATATAATTCTTTAAGTGGAAGTTAAGATTTAAAAGTTACAACTAAATAAATTGTTATGCCGTCGACATAATTATGATTAAATAAATGAAATTCAACAAAGAGGCGAACCAATTACAATACTAACATACATAATCTGTATAAACCTGCGTAATCTGTATATCTCTAACGCCCCAACTCAGAGTCACTAACGGTTACTTAAATCGCTCCTTAGTACAGAATGTGTATGGTGATTCTTTACTAAGGAGCAATTTAAGTAACCGTTAGTGACTCTGAGTTGGGGCGTCAGCACTGACCTTGTTGCTGATGGCGCAGAGCACGGGCAGCAGCACCTTGAACTTCTCCACCTTGTTGCGCACCATGTCGGCGATGCGCTTGGCGCCGGGGAACTCGAACAGCTGCTTGCCCAGCTTGTACAGCAGCTTCCACCACGCCTCCACGTCCTCCGAGATCTGCTCCGCGTCCAGCCCCAGGAACGGCCCGTGGTACCTGACACACACACACCGACACGCACACTGTACAGTGGTGTACAGTCTCCAGGGGTCAAGCATCCCGTAATGATATTGAGATGTTTTCACGCTCTCCAAACATCTAACTAATTTCGACCATAACCTGGAAATTGCTAGCGGTGATCAAACTCACAATATAACTTTCGTTTGATACAAAAAAAAATGATGAGGGTAAACCATTTCTAAGGGGTAATCTTTTTAGTGAGACAATACAACCCTTTGAACATTTTTGTATGGAACCTGACATACCACAAGTCCGCGATTTTGAAAAAAACTCGTTTCAGCGGCCAGTGATGAAACATGTGTACATCGATATTATTTGAGTTCAAAAATAATTAGTCTATCGATTGACACATGTTCTATCAATTTCCGTCGAAACAAAGTTTTTTACTTTATTTTTCGACGGTTTTGAACTCAAATATCTCAAAGTATATCACTTACTACATTTCATCACTGAATACTTTTTGATTGTAACCACTTACACCATCGATTGACACATCATGTTTCGTCACTGGCCGTCGAAACGAGGTTTTTTCAAAATGGCGGTACTAGTAGGTATGCCAACTAGGTTCAATGCCCTTTACAACAGGACACGATAACTCAGAGTTAATGAATTTGTTAGTAATGACTGACCACTTCTCGTATCCGTCGTAGAAGTCGAAGGCGGTGTGCCACAGCTTGTGGAAGGGGTCGACGCCGTTGAGCATGGTCTGCAGGCTGAAGTACACCGACACCTCCTGCTCCAGCAGCGTCTCCTCGTTGATGATGTCCTCCGCCTCGCGCTTGTCGTCCTGGTTCACGGACCATGTATTGAAACTGGATTGACCAATATCGATATGAAATTGATACCTTACAGGTATCTTATCAAGGAAAATGTATATGTTATTTTAGTGAAAAACCAAACTGACCTAATTAACTAAAGTACCCGGATAACCAGCTTTGCTCGGTTTAGCCCTAAAAAGGGCGTGGCCTTGTTAATTCAATTACACGTTGAGCGATAACTCTGTTGGCGGTTTTTTCGACAAACAAAAGATTTTAATTTTGTTTGTCATATCTCAACTCGCTAAGTAAGGTGCATTTGACCGCTAACGCAGTTGCATTAAAAATAGCAGTAACGTAGCAGTTGCATTAAAATAGTTAAAAACACAAGTCTAACTGACATTGAGATTGTTGAAGATATCGTCGACCTTCCCCACCACATCCCTCAACAAGTCAAGGTTGAGCAGCGGCGGGTCGAACCGGCGGAACAGCTCCAGCTCCTTCTCGTGCCGCTTCAGCTTCTCCTCGAAGATGGCCTTGCGCGTGCGCAGCTTGTCCTCCGCCATCGTCTTCTTGGTGTACAGCGTCTTCAGCGTCAGCTCGATCGACTCCTCCATGTCCAGCGGCCACAGGAACACGCGCGTGTTCAGGTTCACGTCCTCAACTACGGGTTACGTTACGGATTAATTATCTTAATAGATGAATGCTCGAAGGACTTTGGCAGGACGGAGTATTGATTTGTAATGTTAATAAATGGTGTTAAAGATAAGCATTATCATGTTAGTATTCTAGACTTAAGACACTGTATGTTTCCCAAATAAAGAAAAATAAAATAAAATAAAAATAAATAATGTTAATCTCGACTACGTTAAAATAATAATAAACGGTTACACTCTCATACACCCGCAGTTAGTTTTTACCTGTGTCGCGGGTGGCATGGACGACACATATGTATAACACACTGTCACATAAATATTTGCCCCGGCCGGGAATCGAACCCGGGACCCTTCGCTTCACAGGCATGATCATAACAACTAGGCTACAGGGCCATCTCTTTAAAATATCTTTAAAATTAAATATTGTAGCATAATTAATTGGATTAAACCCATTGATGGCCCACTACAGAGCAAGACACTAACATGTTTGTACATCATAATACAAATTCTGTATTAAAGAGCGATTTAAGTAACAAGTGGCTCTGAGTGCCGTCGTTATGTCCGGTTTACATGTACTAAGTAGTTGAGTAGATAACTAAATTTTAACTAAAAAGTTACTAAATTGTCTGTTTACACGTATTAATTTACTTAAAAAGTTAAAATTTAGTTATCTACGTAACTACTTAATACGTGTAAACCGGACTTTAGTTTCGACACAAGCCGCCATATAGTCGAAAGAGAGTTGGGGACCGAAGTGTAGTTAAAACTGAATCGGTGTAATTTGCGAAGAACTAAAACCTAATGTATGGACGTGATGGAACAGACGTATGACTCACAGTTGAGATGCGCGTGCTCCATGAGGAACAGCACGTACTCGGCGGTGGCGCGCGACTTCTCGCGCAGGTCGAACATGGCGACGTCGCGGCAGTCCTGGATGTAGCCCAGCAGCTCCACCAGCTGCGCCGTGCTCTCGGGGCTCTCCGACGCGCGCGCCGCCATCTCCTCGTACACGTTGCAGATCCTGATACGTTTACGATCCGCGTATGAAAACGTGCGCTCGCGACTCATTTGGTGGCTCGTTTTTCCGCTCGCAAGGCTTACGTCAAGAGCTGATTTTCAATTTGGACACTACGAGTAATCAAAGGGACGTAAGCGCTGTGTTTACACTCGCTCGCATTCCCAGTTCGTGAGGCCCGAAACGAGCCGCGAGCCGCGAATGAAAATGAGCAATAAACGTAACTTGTCTTGTCTTGTAGCGTCCCAATCGATAAAGAGGGATGGTAACATGAAACTGGTTTATTTGAAGGAGTTGGGCCCATTGTATACATGTCAATACGTAACATTAAGAACAAGGAAAGTGTGAACTCACGCGCGGTTCCACTTCCTGTTAACATTGATGAAGTGGTCGACGATGTGCTGCCGGAGACCACTGACGATGTCCCACAGCACGTCGTTGATGGGCCCGCAGTCCAGCATCACCATGTTGAGCGGGATGTCGCGCCGCAGGAACAGGATCTCATCCCGTAGTGCCTCGTACATGTAGATGCGGGCTGAGAAATCCTACAGGAGGGGGATATTTTAAGAAAAACTGCTACGGGCACAAGCGGCCAACATCAAACACGTCAGTCTTATCACTCTTATCAGAATAAATAATATGCTTCTGCTCCTTATCTAAACTATGTAGTGCTTTACATTTATAAAATTTTAAACTTTTTTATTTATTTTTTTATATATCTTACTTAATAATTTGTTCTTTACTTAATATCATGACAATATGTCGAGTTGCAAATCCGTCAAGTTGAAAATCTGTCGAGTTGGAAAGATCCCTATTTAAAGTATTGTCTTTCTGCTGTGCAAGAACAAGTACTAGTAGAACCTGTTTCTTGTAAGCATCCCTACTCATACTATGTTCTATTCGAATCATCAGCTTTTCGAGAGAAAAAAACCTGAGAAGGTTGCTACCGCATATTAAGGGTTATGTTTTACGCGCATTATCGTCGGAGCTAACTATTATCAATTAGTCGGCAATCGCAAGCTAGGACACCTTTCTGCAACATGACATCTTCGATCACTCTGATAACCTGTATCATTATAGAAAAATGTAGGGCAACAGGAGTCAAATCGAAGGGTACATAAAATATTGAACAACCACCTTCAAGTACGGAGCGGGGTCCGTCGCGAAGAACCGCAGCAGGTCCTCATGCGCGCTGCCATCCAGCAGGTAGTAGTACTCTTCGTACCGGCTGAGGAAGCTGATGGGGCCGGCGCGGTTGGCCAGGAAGTGGCGCGTGGACTTGTTCACGATGTCCACCATGTACGCCTCGTCGGGGTACACCGCGGTCAAGTACGGCTGCGGACGGGTCACGCCTACCGAACGTAAATACGCGAACACGTTTTGAGACTTACCATATTACATAGAAAAATTACCATGTTTTCGATTGATCAGTTACTATCGGCCCAGCGGCCTTTCCAGCAACAGAGAGCAGTGCTTGGAAAAGCAAGAATATTTGGGCAAGTTAACAACATATCTAACAATATCAGCCTCAACAGCGAGTAACTTAAGGATGATTATGATTTCAATAATCTAAATTTTACTAACAAAAAAATTACTCAAAAACTACTTGTCAGATCTCGCTCAAATTTATGTGGGACTACATGACAAGCACCTGCTTTCGATTACAAAAAGAATCATTAAAATCGGTTCACCCAGTCTAAAGTTCTGAGGTAACAAATATAAAAAAAATACAGTCGAATTGAGAACCTCCGCCTTTTTTTGAAGTCGGTTAAAGATAGAGAATATAAATAGAATCAGAAAATTAGTTGGACTGATAACATTATATGAATACAAGAACAACTTACGAGATTTATTAGAGAAAGTGTTGCAATTAGATAACGCAAATATCTTCATCATTCATATTGTAGTAGCATAAATAAATGTCATTGCCCTCTGTTTATGAAACACTCGATGTAAGCAACGTAACACGCAAAACTGCATTATATTATTAGGTACATGTCACAAATTAAATCAGTATGAAATCAAATCTTGTGCGCATCATTTGTGTGTTCCCTTCATACTCACTAACCTGAACACCGTAACTATACTAGTTACCAGGTCACACCTGAACACGCACACCCTCATATTGGTGACCTCCACAATATCTTTGCATTATCAATTTTAACCATATTTTATTCAAACAACCCATCTCCTAGACCTCCCTAAAGAAAAGGTTTGACTATACATTTCCACCTCATCCCATCCCATCATCCTCACCAGGATACATGATGGCATCCACACTCGGCAGCTGGATGTTGACGTTGATGATGGTGTGGAACCAGCGCACGATCTGCGCGCGCATCTGCTCCAGCGTGGGCTCGAAGCTGATGGCCGTGCTACCGGCGCGCGCCACCACCTTGATCCGCAGCAGCGGCCGCTTGATGAACATGTAGTCGCGGTACTCTTTGCCGTACTTGTTGCCCTCCTGTAACACCGTTAGAAAGAGACAACAATACAAACTAGAGGGACAGCTGACAGCGAGCTCGAGCAACGCACACATAGACAACGTTGGCGGATACGGAAAATAAAAGTGGATAGGAGCAGTGATGCAGGCCTATTTTTCAGTTCCATAATAATAAGATAATAATCACGAGCCAAGTAAATGCCCTATTATAGTTCCATCCGAAGGTAAGCAATGAATTCCTATTTAAAAAAACGTAAACGTAATTTAAAGTAATTATTTAATGTAACCATAAAGTAACTAAATAAATAAAAATCAATAACATATATTGTAAACATAGCACTACCCCAAATGTCTCCTCATCGCCGCTGGTTGGTTGGAAGAAAATGCTGTGTTAGCATTAAGCCCGCCTTTTGTACTATATTTTTTTGAGTGCAATAAAGTATTTTCATTTCATTTCATTTCATTTACTAACTTAGTACGAATGTTACAGTTCTCCATAGCTAGAAATAAAAACTAAGCCATTTAAAAAAGTAGGCATGATTAAATAAAAAACTGATAAAATGATAAGACCACTTACGGAATAATACGAGAAATACTCAGCAAAATGCGTGACACTGCGCTCGACTAGATCCCTTATTTGTCTCGACATCAGTCCGTGAATACAACTGAAAAACAATTAAGTTTATTATATTCCGCACGAGGCCGTCTTTAACCTATTGGAGGCCCTGGGCATAATGCGGCCCCTATGACTTTGACAGAACACTATTTTGTTAGAATAAACAAAGAAAATAGATGTGCAAGCGATCTGGCAGGAAGTAGGGGGCCCCTATTGATCGTGGGGCCCTGGACACTTGCCCATAGTGCCCAGTTGGAAAGAGTGGTCTGATTCCGCATGCACATAGGTTTACTGGAAATATTCATTGTTCTCTATGATGCAAAAACAGGAGTGTTATTTTGATATGTCTGTGGCATCGTAGCTTCTAAACGAATGGACCAATTTTGATACGTTTTTTTTGTTTGAAATCTGACATGTCATGATCGAGCTGTGGCTATGTTTAGTGTAAACAAAACTGTCGGTATTTTATTAATTTCAAAATGTACAGTTACAACACAACCAACCCAAAGAACTGTTCAACTTGAAACGTGGACGCCCTTCTCGCCTTCCCAACGTACACGGCCCAGTGTTGGCGCATGCGCACCATCGTGTCCGCCACGTCCACGAGCCAGTCGTCGAGCAGCGCGGCGCGCGTGTCGGCGCACAGGCGCGCCAGCCGCTCGGTCAGCTCGCTCGGGTATTGCGGGAACGGGGTCTCGGCTTGCATCTTGTTCATGTCGCAGATGTACATATTCTGATACCTGAAGAAACGTACTCTTGAATAATGACTTAAACTTGGACCGCTTGTACATCATGGGAGGAAACCCGAGCCCAGCAATGGGACTATGGGATCTTGACACACTATCAAAGGTATTATGTACAACTACTGCTACCATGGCTTAGAGTCAAGTATAAGTTACAGATAAGTAAGGAATAGATATAATACAAAAAGCGATCATAAAAGTAAGATATAAAGTGCTGTCACTATATGAAGTCACTCTCGAACTCATCATTACAACACACTTTACCCGGTGTCGGTGGACACTCACTTCTCCTGCCACAGCCTCCTCAGCTCGATAAGGATGGGGTTCCCCTGGTAGAAGCGGTAGGCGAGCGCCTGCCGCGCGCGCACGCAGTCGGCGTGCCAGGGCACGGGCGCGCGCACCACGTGCGCCGGCCACAGCGGCGGCAGGAACGCGATGCGCAGGCGCGAGCGCTCCGTCGGGTCCTCCAGCACGTAGGACAGGAGGCATCTGAGTAGTTCGTGTATTAACAGGGATAGAAGTGAAAATACGCTGAGGTTTGATATAATGCATGTAATTAGAAATCAAAATTATGAAATAAAAAATATGATATTATTTTATATATTGTATAGCAGATAGGTATAACTATCTGCATAAAAGACAAAAGATATCCGAAAATTATTTATGCAACTGTTCTCTGACAGGTGTTGTGTTGCCTTCACACCGATTATTTCACGCCTGAAACATCACATACTTCTACGTATTCACCATACTTCGTGGCTATCAGTTTAGCAGTTTTAGCAAGAAGGTAAACTAGTCAATGATGCCTGAAATTCCTGGTCTGCCGATTGTTCATGTTGAGAACTTGTATATTATATGGAAGCGTTGTAAAATAATCGATAGCGCTAGTCAGGTCTGGCATGATGTCATCGAATAACGTTTTATCCAACTTCACCACAATAGCATGTCACTGTAATAAACGGAATGCTCAAGTACCTCCTCATGGCGTGCACGAAGAACTCCTTAATGTCGGCCTCGCTCTGCCGCACGCAGGCCTGGTAGGTGAGGATCATGAGCCGGCGCTTGATGGCCACCGTCTGCCGGTCTACCGCCACCTTGGCGCGCTTGTACAGGTGTTGAGGGTACTCCGGCAGGTGCTTGTCTGACAGCGCCTGGCCATGGAACATGTCCATCGTCATACTGTTGTAGCAATATGTACAGTCACGAGCAATTCAATTTATATATGTATAAAATGTATGTTACCGGCGTTCAACGAATCGGAATTTGGCAATTTAGTCCGGTCAATATAGACATTCGAAGGTGCATAAATTCCCAACAAGCTGAAAATCAGTAAGATTGTTCAAAACATAATTATAAATAAATATATTATATCTCAGAAACGGTGGCTCGTAAGAAAAAAGTGTTGATACATTTTTATAGATAATTTTACGATCTACAATTTTTGTCTGGGGTACTTTATGATAAAACTTACCGTTTTGCTGAAAATCGCGAAAAACTCTTTTTTTTGACCTTTGACCTTGAATATTTTTTTTCCATACACGGGAATGATGGGGAACTTAATTTTTTTATTTATAATTAATTAATTATGTTTTGAACAATCTTACTGATTTTCAGCTTGTTGGGAATTTATGCACCTTCACTATCATTTTTTGGTCTAAATTGACCGGACTAATTGTAATACTTTCAAACATAAGCTTTTATAAACATTGTTAAGAGCAAAACCGCTCGAGCTTAATTTAAATAATCTAAAAGTCAATGCATACGTAACGTGTTTTTTCCCGTACGGGACGGGACGTTAAGTTTTAGAAACATCGTTTCATAGAAAATGTATACGATAGTGCATAGCGGAATCCCGTACGGAACGGGAACGGGGCACGTACATACATTTATACGTAATTATACGTACAGTTACGTACATATACATCGACCTTTAATCTAAAACAAAAAATCATAGGTGCAAAGGGTAATCCTACGCACGTACGGAGTTACGTTCGCGGTATGCACACGTAGTGTGGTGTTCTTATATAGTAGTGTGCCAGAGCCCATAGATAGCGCCTTGTTCGAAGTGTCTACTTCAGTCACTAGTTACTCAGTTACGGGTCAGTCTCTTCTTGGCTGTCGGAGGCGTCGGAGTGGACAGTCGGGTCTCTACGGTTGTGTGCCTGCTTACTTTACGTCTGAATGTCTGTGGTTCGTAGTATATCACACCGAATAATTGGAGTAATACTCACGACCGTCAAGTAGTAGTGTATCCTGTTCAAGTCGTCGGGATGGATGTACTTGTAGTGCTCCTCCTCCGTCGCCGCGATCAGCTCCAGCTTCTGCTGGTCGGGGTCCCGCGGCGGTTCGAACTCCAGCTTCGCCAAGTGTCTGGTCAACAGTAGCATGGCAATATTGAATCATTTACCGAATACCGCTGAGATGGATTAAAGGTCGCTGCACACGTAACGTGGACGGGGCATAAATATACGTGCGTGCCCTGTTCCCGTCCCGACCGTGCCTCCGTGGCGTATGCGCTATCGTTTACATTTCCTTATGAAACGATGTTTTCAAAACTTCACGTCCCGTCCCGTCCCCGTCCCGTCCACGTTACGTATGCATCGACCTTAAGAGGTCACAGCTCTTCCTTGTATAGATTCGTTAGGAATGGAAGAATCGAGACACAAGTTCAAATGAGTCCGAAAATAATGACATTATTGCCGTATTGGAGCGGCTTAGAATATTAACCCCAATCTCAGACCAGATGGGTGTCGTAAGAGGCGACTAAATCCGGCCCGCTGGTGGTAGGGCCCTCGGAGGGATTATATTGTTAATATTGATTTTAATTGTTAATTAATACCATTATTACTATTATTATTTCTCCATGGGGTTCGCCTGGATAGCTACCACCCTCTAGCTTGAGTCAGCTGCCCGTTGGCTTGTCATTTTCCGGCTGGAGACTTGAGAGCCAGTTCTTGCTTTCTTTTTCTTCTCTCTTTCTTGGCCGGCAACGCATCAGTGATGCCTATGGTGTTGCTGCTGTTCTTGGGCGACGTAACCACTTACCACGAGGTGGATCGTCAGCTCGTTTGCCAGCTATTTTCATAAAAAAAATATGGACGAGTCCTATATTCAAAATCGAACCACAAAAAGAAGTCAGGATAATTTATGACGATATTTCATGCTGTTGATATATGAAATCCTCTTGAGGGTGACGTAATATTTAACTACTACGGAGAAAAAAGCCGCTTAAAATAGTTTCCAGTATTATCTATCGAGTAGTACATCATACAAAATATATGAACTTCTTTTACTTCTTTAATGCTTCCTGGGCAGCTAGTTCTGCGGCTTCCTTCTCTTGTCGCTTCTTCTCTATGCGCTTTCTTTTTGCTTCTGCTGCGGCGGCCTTCCTTCTGTCGTAAGCTCCAGACACTAAGTCTTCTAGTAAAACTAATCCTAAAAATAAAGTGTGATCGTATTAGTGTACCTGTACATGTATACAGCGGTGCGGGACACCGCTCTGATAGCTGCAGGGAGGAGAAGCCGTGCTGCGCAACGTGTAAAAAATTCGGAAAGTCTGGTAGCGACACGCACGTGACTGCGTCCAGGGAGTGCCCCGCGCGTCAGCATGCTGAGCGTCTGCTCATCGAGCAGACGCGCTGGCGATAAGGGCAGGCCCAAGATCCTGATGGGTCAGTTAAACCTGGGGGGATCGTATACAGCCCTGAAGGAACTGCCAGCCATTGCAGACGGAATGGGATTGGATATAGTACTGGTTCAGGAGCAGCCCCCAACTGAGAAGTCCAATCTCATACAAAAATACAAGGGTTCCAAGGCTGGGGTTCTGGTGACCTCCAACCAGGTTGCCGTCACCTATTTGGACCACCTGAGCACAGCGCACTGCGTGGTGGTGTGCCTCCAGTGCCGCGAGGGTCCTGTGTACGTGGTGTCCGCATACTTCCAGTACGCGGACTCAATAGACCCACATATTAACCATCTAGAACAGGTCCTGGATGGACTTGGCTCGGTGGCGACTGTAATTGGCGTTGACTGCAACGCCCACTCGCCAATGTGGCACAGCCGACCGAGCCACTACATCGGCAGAGGACGAGAGGCCGCGCACCGCAGGGAGGCAGTGGAGGGTGTGATCTTGGCTCGGGACCTGCTAATACATAATATCCCGGAAGAACCTTTTACGTTTAATGGCCCGAATGGAGAGTCAAACATTGATATAACGCTAACTCGGAGAGGCTTGGAGTTAAGTAACTGGAGGGTACATGACGCGGTGAGCAGTAGCGACCATCGGTTGATAACCTTTACTACCGGCACAAAAGCACCAAGATCAGCCACGGAACCCCTGCGATTTCGGGAGCGTGGGGTGGACTGGGAGCTTTTCCGCTCGGTCCTTCATGAGCGTATTGGTAGCATGGATTGGACAGGAACGGCCGAAGTGGTATGTGAGAGGTTCGCGCAGCTACTCCATAGGGTGGCCGTTCGTATTCTTCGTCCGCTGACTCCGCGCGGCGAGCGAGGATACGAATGGTGGACGCCCAGACTGGATGTGCTGCGCAGACAGTGTGGTAGTGCAAGACGGGTATGGCAGAAAACTAGGAAGAAAGGGGGCCCCCCAGAGGTGGCAGCGCATGATGCCTATCTGGAAATAAGGCGGAATTATAGAAGGGCGATGGAGGAGACGGAGGAGTCCCATTACAGGGAAATAGCGGAATCTGGCAATGTAAACCCGTGGGGTCAGGCGTACACTGTGGCTTGTGGCCGAGTGCGCCCCCCTAATAACCTGATAACAGCGATAGAGTACTTGGAGGGGTATGCTGCGGATGCACCCCGGGCGGCCCGAGCGCTGGTGAATTCGCTGTTCCCGGATGACAATGTCTCCGGGGACTCGGAATATCACCGGAGTGTGCGCCGCCTGGCTGCCTGTTGGCCGTCTGGGACCCCTGCGTCCCCTCTACCAGTGGAGGAGCTGGGGCGTATTATCCTCTCGCTGCCCAAAACAGCTCCTGGGTTAGATGGGATCTCGGCACGAATGATGAAGCATGTATGGCAGGCCGCATCTGTGGAAATCACCCGGATGATGGCGATGTGTGTGGAAGAGGGGGTTTTCCCCTCAGTATGGAAGGTAGGACGCCTACTGGTTCTGCCAAAGGGCAACGGCAGGCCAGTCACCGACCCGAAAGCATATCGACCTATTACCCTGCTCCCAACGATGGGTAAAATTCTCGAACGTGTGTTGTTAAAGAGCGCCCCTAACATCACCTCGGATATTTCGCCGCGACAGCATGGATTCGCCCGGGGTAGGTCGACGGTCACTGCCATTCAGGAGGTACTGAACACCATAAATGGTTCCAACAAGAAATACGTACAGCTTCTCTTCCTGGACATCTCTGGCGCCTTTGATAATGCCTGGTGGCCGATGATGATGCTCAAGGCGAAGAGAAGTGGCTGCCCACCAAACATCTACAGTCTGCTGGCCAGCTACTTTTCCAATCGCCGAGTAGGATTGTTTGTCGGGACCCAGGTAGAATGGAAGGTCGCCACTATGGGATGCCCACAGGGTTCTGTACTGGGCCCCTCGCTCTGGAACCTGCTGATGGACGACTTGCTGCGACTTCCCCTTCCTGGGGGGGTCAATATGGGGGCATACGCAGACGACGTGACTATCATCGTTGAAGGTAACAGTCGTAGGGAAATCGAGTCGATCACAGATGCAGTGCTGTCGATGGTGGTACAGTGGGGAGCACGAAATAGGCTTGGCTTCTCACCATCTAAATCAGTGACGATGACTGTTAAAGGGAAGCTACTGCGACCCCCCACTGTAAAATTGGACCATACTCCAATAAGAAGCGTAGAATCTACAAAACTTCTAGGAGTCACGATCGATGAGAAGCTGTCCTTCGTCCCGCATGCCGTCAACATGGGGGAAGCGGCAGCCAAATGTTTTGGGAAGGTTTCTAGAGTCTCAGGGTCTAGGTTTGGGATAAAATACAGGGCTCTAAAAACCCTGTACAAAGGTACGTATGTGTCGGTGGTCACCTACGCCGCGGCTTGTTGGCACCATAGGGTGGATCAGTTCGCTGTTCGCAGTGCACTGATCCGTACGCAAAGACCCGCGCTTATCCTCCTGACCAAGGCGTATCGGTCCGTCAGCACAGACGCGTTGCCGGTGCTGGCGGGAGTGCTGCCGGCAGACCTTGAGGTGGCCCGTGCTGGAGCAATACATGAGAAAACCCAGGGAGCTTCTCTCCCTGGCAGTAAGGGGAGGATAAAAAGGGAAGTGACTGCGCAGGTTTTTGCTCGATGGCAGAATCGTTGGGACGCCAGTATGAATGGTCGGGAGCTGTACAGGTTTTTCCCGTGCGTGGCAGCGAGAATGTCGGCTTGTTGGGTGGAACCTGACTATGTTACGTCACAGCTCCTTACAGGTCATGGATGTTTTAATGGAAGATTGACTAGAATGAAGCTGAAGGATGACAGTAGTTGCGAATGTGGAGCCGCCGAGGAGGATAGCCATCATGTGATCTGGGAGTGCCCATTGTACGACAGCGAGCGAGAGGAAATGTTGAATGGGATTGATCGGGCGGAGGAGGGACCGGTTTACTACTGCGACCTGGTAAGCGCAGGGGGAAACTACCGATGCTTCAAGAGGTTCGCGAAACGCTGGCACGCGAAAAGAACCGGGAAGACCGACGGCGACTCAAGCAACACCGGCGCCCGAGGCGTGTTTGTATGTCCAGCCCCTTCGGGGGAGAGTCGGGCTAATAGGGACAAGGATGAGACAAATAACTTGTAGGGAGTCAAGAGTTGCACGCGGCACCATTCCGCGTGCATCTCCCAAGATTCGGCCCGTATAACCGCGAGGTTGGCAGGGCCATGGGAGGTGGTGGGTTGTACATGTATACACGCACGTACGAAGTGAAACTTCTTTACAATATATCATACGTATATTTCTCCTATTAAACAGCTTTGCTTGTAATTTCTTACTCGACATTTTTTAACATACATATTATGTTAACTAGGTATATTTTTAACGGACTTCAAAAAAGGAGGAGGTATTCATTTCGACTGTATTTTTTTTATGTTTGTTACCTCAGAACTTCCGACTGGGTGAACCGATTTTGATCATTCTTTTTTTATTTGAAAGCTGGTGCTTGTCATGTCGTCCTACTTAAATTTGGGCGAGATCTAACATGTAGTTTTTGGATTATCCCTAATTTTTAAGTCGGTTATTTTTTGTCAAGAATTTTTTTTTCTTGTTTCTTTTGTAATATAACTTTGACTTTAAAGTATTTTAAAAGCCGGGGTCACCACAAATACACGTTTACCAACAACCAATCACCTTTCTGCAGCTTATTTTTGTCCTTCTCCCTGGCCAGCGCGTCGAGCCGCTCCTGCTCGCGCTCGGCCCAGGTCTTGAGCGGCGGGAACTGCAGCTCGCCCGCCGGCCCCAGCGGCCCGTACAGCTGCGGCCGGGGCCGGCGGCGCGGCGGCATGTTGACACACCGCATCGTCTTGCTCGCCACCGTGTAGCAGTTGCCTGGTAACATTACATTAGCTTTACTAGCTTTAATATCAAAAATTACCATACGCTTTATCAGTCTCCTATGAATGTAATTTTTTTTTGGTTTTGACATAAAAATTGTATTAGCTGCTACTAACAATAAAAGTTGTATACGACAAATTACTCTGGATGGATCAGTTGTAACAATTTATTTACTTAGCAATGCATAGTGATAAGTCAATGGTGTATGTAATAAAGATAAATAAATAAATACTAGTAGCTGCATTCCTTTTGCTTCGGTTTTCGTGCAGATCGCTATTTTTTTTGTCATTTTGCCCTTGTTACTCAGCAAGGTATGTTTATTGGTGAAAGATTTTTTAAAATGGATCTAGTAGGGTGAATAATACAAGTACTGAGCGTAAGATCAGAGACCGTACGAGCGTGAGAGTAAGATCGACCGCGTTATTCGTGCTCTGAACGGTGTGAGTGTTGGTCGAGTGCGCTTGTGTTATCCTTCTATGTGTATCTTTGTTGAGTGTGTAGACTGCAGATACCATTTCACCTCAACCTGCATGCTCACTGCATATCCGAATGTAACTAATAAAATACATATATTTAATTTGTATTACCAATAGAATCAACAGGCTTGGCGTGGTTGAAGCTGTCCCTGTAGGGCACGCCCCGCGTCCACGACTGGCCCTGCATCAGCGGGGGGAACTCGCTGCAGCCCCCAGAGCTTTCACCTAGAAATTAAATCACTCGTAATATACTAGCATTCATCTCCCATATAATTTTCGCCCCGGCTAGCGAACAACAAAGATGAATTTACGAAGAATACGAATTTTGACGCGAAAATAGTTCATGTACCTAATAAGTAGGCGCTACTATCATTATAACGATATTTTCCAAGCAACCTATGTAGATATAATTATGTATGTATATACCTTAGCAACACGATACGTCGCTAGAAAGCGGGGTATTACCTTCAGGATAGAAGTTGTTAGCAGCGCGCAGCAGTTTGCTGTCCCTGTCCAGCTCATCATCGTACCCCGCGCGCGGCAACCACGGCAGCGCGGGCGGCGCGCGCGCCGGCGCCGGCACGAACCGCGAGGGACACTTGCTGGCGCGGGACGTCCCGCCCGCTGTCCCCGGCTTGCGCGCCGCGGGACGCTTGCGGTCGCCGCTCGCCATTCAGCTGGTGATGCACTGCCGGTCATGTTATGTCACCCTGGTACTTGTGTTTAAAGTGATGGATTAAAATTTAAATTAAAAAAATATTTTAACTAATTATAATTATTTTGTCTATTTATTTATGGACATCATTTTTCGCTTCTACGGTTAAGTACGTATTTTATCAATACACTTAAATATAGACATAATTTTTCGCTTTCGGAAAGGTTTTTCAACGAGAAGAAGAGAAAGCAACTCCTCAGAAGATAAAACATATAATATTATGCGTTTAAAGATCGACTTTGGTTGTTTTAGTTAAATAGCGGACGTTAAGCTTTCTAACGCCCCAACTCAGAGTCACTAACGGTTACTTTCATCGCTCCTTAGTAAAGAATCACCATACAAATTCCGTACTAAGGAGCGATTTAAGTAACCGTTAGTGACTCTGAGTATGGGCGTAAGTGAACTTCGTGAGGGTTTAAGAATTTTCGGCGCCCAGGTTGAAAGTTCCAATGAACTAATATACTATAGTATATTCGTTCACTGGAAAGTTCCAATAGTAGGAACCATAATGTTGTTGATTCGTTGACAGTATTCCTATAGATTCGAATAATGTAGGTATTTATTGAGTAGAAAGGATTTGGGACACCATGTTCAGTTATCTACTACATAGGTATACAGGAACCCGTATAAAATAACCCGGTAACATAATAATATGTATAACAGAAAGGGCCTGGCCACAAAGTACTTAAACATTACGTGGCATACCCTGAGCCTAAATTATAGTCCTTATGCAGTTATTTGACTTGGAATAAAAAATGAACGGAGGTTCTTACCTCGCATATTTTGATTTTTGAACGTAAAATTTCTTACCAGAATTTCTTCAAATGTAATAATTTCTTTCGGAATCTGCTATTTATACATATTTTTGCAAAAATATATTCTTATCCGGGCCTGACAACAATATTTATTAAGGTACGTCAAGCGATTTGGCGCCTAGGAAACCAAAAGTTGTCATAGTTACCTAACAATTTATTTTGTTATCATTCATATCAGCCAGTCTGTGTAGTGCTACCACCACAGATTATCCCCAATAACCTGTGGCTACCACACTCCACTGATCTCCAAAGTAAACATTATACATTTGGATATTATTCATTTAGTACATGACCGAAATATAAATGATTGGATTCAACATAATTTCCCAACCAAACTTAAATGTGAAACAGTTCATGATATTGTTAGATATTACTTTTCTTCAATGCAGTTAGAAAAAAAAAACTTTCTTTGATATAGAATTTCTATTGGGCATATAGGAACAAAACTTTCATTTGAGGTAGAGTTAGGTAATCTCATTTACTTCAACTAAGTAATGACCAATAACCAATGTATAGGGTTTATTATAAATGAAACGAGTTAGGTATACATCAATGTTAATATTTATTGCAATAAAATATTGTCATTCACAACGATAGTTATAAATGCATTCTCAGTATCACATGTGATATAAACAGTTGCCAGCGCCGATAAACCCCTGATGGTTTAGCGGATCTGATAATAAATACTGTAAAGTTTAATACAAAATTCACTTATATCAATCGTTCCCTTATTAATCTTCTTATATAAAATGCATAATTAGTTTGCAGAGCTCTCATAGGACTCGATATTATCCTTACATACATATTTTAAAATTGATTAAAATTTGGCACATAATTAGAGACAATTTTGTGGATATCAAAGTTTACTTTCAATAAAATACAAGAAAATAAAAACCTCTAAAGCGAAATAAATTAACATCAATAAAATAAAAATGCACTGGAAGATTGTAATTGTCACTTGTCTGGAAATACGCATAAATTATAATAAATTAAAAATAATTAAGTATTATAAAATTTAAATAGGAATTCCACGTCGTTCACAATTACAAAAGTTACAAAAAGAATATTAATAATAATTGACAATAATTGACAAAGTAATTATGCTAATAGTATAATTCGTTTCACATTGAATACGTATTTCTATGATATGAAAGATATCTATGAAAGTAGTATACAAAACACAAAAATCTAAGGTTTATTTAAATTATGCAGTGAATTGTACCTTACACTGGTATTATATTATTTAAATCATAAAATAAGGATATTATGACTGTGTTGTAGAACGCAATCATTCCTGTGCGTCCCACAAACAATGGGGGTAATCTATGCTGTAATATGAGGTTTGTAAGTCTGCTTGTATAAATAGCAAAGCAAAGCAACAACTCATAATAATTGTCCCACTGCTGGGCTCGGGGTCTCCTCTCACAATGTGAGGGGTACAGGCCATAGTCCACCACGCTTGCCAAGTGCGGATTGGTAGATTTTACACACCTTTAAGAACTTTATGGAGAACTCTCCGGTATGCAGGTTTCCTCATGGTGTTTTTCTTTACCGAAGCAAGTGATAATTAACTTGTAATACTCACTTAATATTTGAAAATTAGAGGTGCGTGCCAGGATTTCAACTCAGGCTCCTGCGTTCGCGAGACCAACGTTCTAACCGTTGGGTTACCACTGTACAATTTGTACAAATAAACATGCAAGAAAGCCTAAAATACAAATTTATGCCTAAAATACAAATTGTATGCTTTCTTGCATGAGACTTAAGACAATTATGATTCAATGTTACACCTCAAATACAATAAACATTACGCTTTGTATACCAATATCCTTGTTCTATGATTTAAAATACAAACTTTAAAATAAAAATATTATGCCATCATAAAATGTAAAATAATCTCGTATTTACTTAATAAAATTACTCAACATTGACAATTCTAACGCTGACTTCTGAATATGCTGGAAGAGTTTCGTTCACAACTTCACAAGGACAATATATAATACATTCTAGTCTCTATCACCATCAGCCTGTTACATTATATCACTGGTCTATAACACTTATAAAATTTGACACTCCGTTTCCAAATCTCCTTCGGTATCACAAGTGGTTATTTTAATGTTATATGTACAATTCGTTTTTAACGAACACAGATCCAATATGCTCCCTATGACATACAAATGTACGACTTAATATCTATGTAATTAGTATCACGTTCATGCAAAAGGGTATAATTAATTTTCATATAGAAAAAGATAAAAAATAATATGAACTCCAAAATTCCTTTAATAGTTTTTAGTACCGTATACTCCATAGAAGTTGTTTAAAGCCATCCTTTTGTTATTTACGACACACAATACCTTTTCTTTTACTACTCAATATCATCCCTTTAACATCTAACAATATACATACATAATCATCGAATTTTCGTTGTAGTATAAAAGGGATATCCAAATATGTATATCATAATATACGTCAGAACTACGACGTTAAGAAATATGTATATTTAAAAAAGGGAATTATCCACACTTACATCTAATAGTATAAAATACTAGCTAACCGGGCAAACGTTGTTCTGCCAAAAAAATTTTTAGGGGTAGGGGGATGAAAAATAGATGTTGCCCGATTCTCCACCGTAGCCGATATGCACGTAAAGATTCACGAAAATCGGTCGAGCCGTTTCGGAGGAGTTCAAGTTCAAAAAAGCGTGACACAAGAATTTTATATATCAGATGTTAGTTCTGACAGCGGGAAGGTCATGTGAGCCCAGAAACTGATCTGCATATGACCAATATAATACTTCAGCTCGTTTCCATGAAGCATGTCTATAATTATTATGAATACACTGGAGAGAATGGCACGAATGACTGGCATTTTGGCACGTATCTAACGATCAGATATAAAAACGACGAAAATGAAATTGGGATAGAACAAAACATAAAAATAACTTATACCCGGAATTCCCGCAGTGAATGACTGCATCCAAGGGCTATGTAATAAGAAAAATAATTGGCACAGTACAATATATCAAGCTAATATTATACTGACCTGTGATGTATAATCATGGCCCCGTTAACTATAACATATAGATAAAATATATTGTTTGTCAATCTTTTTGCGCGCTCTGAACTGCACCATAAGCTTCACACATTTTGACAGGATATCGTATTTCAACGTATGAAAGTACTTCTATTATTACATCAAATAAAACTTAAAGTATAGTAAGAAAACATTTTTTTCTTTTTTTATAATTTTTTGTAACTTCACTTTGAAATTAGTTTATTTGAATTTCATTTATACCTTTCTTTGAACATAAAAACTGACAATCATTTTATAACATGTTTTGATGTTAATTTCATTAAGTACTACGGACCTAAAAAAAGACGGACGTAGTCCCAAGAACAAATTCAGTGAAGCACCCATAGTAATACCAACTCTCTATTCGTACAAGTACTCACACCCACACATTAACACCATACTGCTTCAAACGCGAATCAAAAATTACGCACACATGGTAAGTGGACGGCCTATGCTATGCTTCACTCTCGATTAGACGAGGTTTCGTCCGTCTTTTTTTCAGGTTCGTGTTAAGTACCTATATCTGATCACCAACGCCTACAGGTATCTAATGTAACAACGCAAAGACAAATAGCGCATTCAGCCATACAATTTTCATCGTCACACTTTTTCAAACTGGCTTCAACAGCCAGTAATTTTTTAAAATCCTAATTCAGAACATAAAAATATTGCGAATACAACCTGCGCATGTTCAGAGCGAACATAGCTCGGCTTGGCACTCATCTGTCAGTTGCGCGCGCCAGCCTCTTGGTCATCGGGGCGGAGCCTCGCGGCGGAGCCCTGCCAGCTGAAGGAGCTGTCAGTGTCTCCGTCGCTGGCGCGCCGCTCGTACGAGACGGGCCGCTCGTGGTGGCTGAGCCTCACGTGGCTCGCGTCCAGGTGGTAGCCGGCGTTGGACGGCTTGCGCACCTCGTGCAGGTACTTCCAGGTGTGGCTGTCCAGCTCGCCGGGCTCCTCCGGCTTGGGGCTGTACAGCCACTCTACAATGATGGAAGCGAGTATGGATTCGATACATTCACTTATAAATATTATTTTTTTAATATTTTCTATGGGCGATGAACTAACTACCATCAAATAGAATAATGTCTAGATGAGGCAATGTCATAGAACAAAAAGCATTAACTTATAAGGTATATAAAAAAGAGTTCTGTTTGTTAGTCGTGCTGTCAACTCCATTCGTAACATCCATCAGGTATTTTTTTTTTTGATTTAGGGGTTAACTGGTCCCTCCAAAAGTTTACAAAAAGTTTACCGTTTTTTTCCTTACCTATGGCACGAGCCCCTCCAAGCTGCAGAGAACCGGAACCGTTGGCGCAAGATAGGAGGAGGACAGTGAATATAGGACGGCAATGACCACTTACCATCATGTGACGTCTGCTTTTTTACCGACACCAAAACTCATTACATAATTACGTCAGCCCACCATTCCAACTAATTCGTGAATACGAACGTCTCCTCAGAAGTGTATCATTAAGTGTCGTGGACAGTAACGCACCTCCGTTGGAGACCTTGGCGATGGCCGCGAGCAGGAAGTCCTTGTCCTTGGCCTGCAGCAGCAGCATGCGGCGCAGGATGGCCACCATGGAGCGCTGCGCGTTGGCCTTGGCGCGCATGTAGTACACCGCCACGCTGACAAGGAAAACATGTTATACATTTGTATATTTATGTATGTGACGTACGCAACGTACAGTACGGCCGCTGTATCTTGGCGCGTCTGAACACAGGCTTTGCGAACTTTAGCGCATGTAAGACAGAGATGGCATCACGAACATGCTAACGTGTGACTGAGACACAATACACCGCGTATCGAGTATTGGCGAAATATGTTACTGCGCAGCCTTCTGCGCGAAGTTCAGACGCGCCAAGATACAGCGGCCGAACTGTATGTAAAGTACTTTACGTCTTTTACGTGCTGTCACACAACTTTATTACTAAACTCTAATAACTTAAACTTATGGACCGACTCAGCAACTACGATTAAAACAGCGACTTTGACCACTTTAAAAGAAAAGGGATATATTTTTTATATGATATCGGTTATAATTTTAATAAATGCTGAATTAAAACGATAAGATCCCTAGGTCATCACATTTTAGTGTCGTTGTGTTAACAAGAGATTCCAGAGCCCATACAAAATAGGAATAAAAAACCACCACATAGTTTTGTGGTACGTACATGTGTATACGTGTAAGATGCGTGTGCGTGCGTGTAGTGTACGTTAGTATAAGCAAGTGTGCGTGTGGTGTTGGTAACTATATCAGAGGAACGTCTTATGTACATTAATATAGCTATGTGTACGTATGGTTTGGTAGGTGTACCAGAGGAACAGCATCAGGAAGCCGATGACGCCGGGGCGCGTGAGGAACATCAGCGCGGCGCGGAGAGTCTCATGCCGCGACAGCCCCAGCAGGTCCTCGCTCACCACGTGGTACACGCGCTCGTGGTGGACGAACGGCCCGCAGTACGGTGATGAACCCCTGGGGATAGACATATTTACATAGTTATCATTGCTACATGCATACTCACTAAATTCGCATTTCTTAAGGCGTTAGGACGCAGGTGAGAGAGAAACATTATGAAGATAGCGTTACGAGCAGACGCGCCATCTGATGGTAAGTGGTCATCGTCGTCTATGATTATGATAACAAATAATTATGATAGTCTAGTTTAAGCGAACATTACCTGATGAAGAACACTCCAAGGCCAAACAGCGTGGCGAAGAGCGACAGCGTCACCAGCATGTACAGGATGGTCTGTGTTTGCGCGGCGCGCCACACCTGGACACACACCGTGAACAAAAAAAATCAATGTTTAGGCTAGTAGTGGCAATAAGCACCCAATACTTTATTTTCACCAAACATAGCTAAAAACCATCTCGACACACAGGGCTTCCGATCCTGTAAAAACCGCACCAAAATCGGTCCGTTACTTTAGGATCTATTATGTCACAGACAGACACAGTGACACGCACACGCACGTAAGCATACAGGCGCGCGTACGCTCTCACGCACGAACAGAAAAAATCAAACTATAAGTTCACATCCCTCTTTTTGCGTCGAGGGCAAAGCCGAACCCGGAGTACTTAAAGTCAATGCATACGTTACGGGTTTTTTCCCGTACGGGACGGGACGTGAAGTTTTGGAAACATCGTTTCATAGAAAATGTATACGAAAGTGCATACGCAGCGGAATCCCGTACGGGACGGGAAAGGGGCACGCACATATATTTATGCCCCGTCCCCTTCCTGTACGGGGTAAAAACACGTTAGGTATGCATAGATCTTAAATCAGTGATTAATAATCACAGTGCAAGGTGAATCTATCGGACCTTCCTAGCAGGGTAGCAGGCCCGCAGCGCGGTCTGCCGCTTGACGTAGAACAGCAGCAGCAGCTTGAGCGCGGCGGCGGCGGGCAGCAGCGGCGCGAACAGCGCGCCCAGCCACAGCACCGCCTGGTTGTAGATCAGCGTCAGCGAGTTGTACGCGATGTTGAACTCTGGCGCGTGGGACTTAGGGTCCAATCTGTGTGGCGTGGGACAGCGTGCTGGTGATATATTGCTAGTATTGCTACTTGTTGCATCTAGCTATAGCATTATATAACTGTACATGTTTTGTATGTTGTGAGTACAAAACAATACGCATACAATATACACATCGTCGTTGCGACTTTAAGACCTCTTATGTGTAAAAAATCAGCTTTCTGAGAGAATCGATAAAAAATCGATAAAGTTTTGTTTAACAAGCACATACTCGTAGTTGATTTTTAATTTGGTGAATAAATTACGATGGAAACGTCGTACACATGTACGTCGTACATGAATTTTTGAATTCGATAGCGCTTCAAAATGTAGAATCATTTGACGTAAAAAACTGATTTTGCTAAAAGTGGCACATAACACTTAAGAGGTCTTAAAATCGCAACAACGACATATTACGTACACGTATAACATTCACGTAACAATGTTGAACTCTGGTGCTCTGGAGTAATTCCCGAGGTCTCATATGTGTGGTGCAGTAACAGCGTGATGGTGATATAATTACATTATAATACATGCTATTGTGCTGTTTGTAGCTGACAGCATTATTTAACTGTAACGGGTACTCACAACGTACAAAACGCGTTTAACGTACACTTATAACTCAAAATGAATAACGTACAAAAGTCGTTAGTAACCGTTAAGGTTAAAATTGATAGATAAAATAAAATAGAGTTCGCGATTAAATAAATTAAATGGCCTTTTATCATTATTTATTGTGATATTGCGCATGGGGAGGTGTGACTAAAGCAAAGGGGATCTCCGCCTCCGCCGGGAGAGGTGGCAGTGGTGCCTGGGGCCGAGCCCTAATCTTGTTGGAGAGTGATCTTGAAAACTTCGTTAGCGTGATATCACCGGGTGACATATGTGCTATATCGCCACAAAATAACTAATTAATTAGTGAAGAGGATATTTTGCAGTTGCCAACTTTTGACCTTTACGATAAAGTGAATTAAATGCTATAATATGTTACAATCGTGTATGTGCAGTGTATATTGACAGTGTATACTGACTTGTAGAGCGCGCCCCGGAAGCACTCGACGGCGGGGATGAGGACGAGGGAGAGCGCGGCGTCCAGCAGCAGCAGCCGGAACGCCTCCTGCCCCAGCGTGCTCTCCCAGCACTGGGGCACACACACCACGGTCAAGTTACACCATTATACACTACTGACATATACTTTCTTTCTTTTTCTTCGCTCTTTCTTGGCCGGCAACGCATCAGTGATGCCTTTGGTATTGCTGATGTCTTTGGGAGACTATATCTACTTACCATCAGGTGGATCGTCAGCTCGTTTGCCGGTTATTTCTATAAAAAAAAAACCACGCATTGCCGGCCAAGAAAGAGAGAAGACAAAAAGAAGGAACTGACTCGCAAGCTCCCAGCCGGAACACGAGTCTAGCCAGGCGGACCTCATAGAGCAATAATAATTATGTGTGTAGTACATTGAAGTATAATGTCATAGAACAGACATCTCAAACAAAATGTGTCCCGCCGGGAGGTTCTATTTTCAAAATTGAGCCCCCGTTCTCCTTTCAAAATCGAACGAATCCATTGAAAATTGAAGCCAATCGGCGCCGATTCATTGGGACATACATTAAGTTCGTGGTATCGGTACTATACGCTAGTAATAATACTTCAATGGTGTAGTACCTGTTCCTGCGAGCGCGCCCAGTAGACGAGCAGCAGCAGCAGCGTGCCCACGTCCAGCAGCCACGTGCGCGCCAGCGTCACGTACAGCGCCGTGCGCGGCTTGTACCACTCCAGCCTGCACGCACACACACACACACACATCGTTTGTAGTGCGGTGTTCGCCGTATCATAATACGAGCCCCCGTACGTGACGTACTGTGAGAGGGTGTGGTCGCACGTCGACATTGACTTCAACCCATTAATGGCCCACTACTGAGCACGGGTCTCTCCTCTTGAGGAGGCCTGGAGCATACTCCACCTCGCTCCTCCAGTGCGGATTGGTTAGTGGCCAACCCAATTGTCGGAAGTTTTCATGCCGCCCGAGGGCCTCCGACATGGCTTAACGACTGTTTTTTTAGGGTAACAACCGGGACCGACGGCTTTACGTGCCCTCCGAAGCACGGAAGCGCTCAAAAAATTTTAGCCACTAGCGGTCACCTATCCAACTACCGACCGCGCCCGCTGTTGCTTAACTTTGTCGATCGCTTAGAATCGACGCAAGCCGCCGGCTATGAGCGCTTAATTCTTACGTCGACATTAGAGAGATTTTATTTAGAAGTTTTAAGGAACGAAGAGCATTAACTGTGGCAATCCTATAGCGACTCGATATCGGTGATCTTTATTTTATAACCGTACCTCGCAACAAATGATACAGGACACCTCTAGGGCAAGCTACGCTACTGTCTAACACCATGCCGTGTGCGTGTAATGGCGACAATTCGCTGCACTATTTACATCAATAATCGGAATCACACAACCGTAAACTAACGTAACTAAACGTAGCACTCACCTGACGAGTACATTAAACAGCACAGGCAAGGCCGCCAACGCGACGGTGATAACAGCGGACACAACGAGCGACCAGCGCGCCAGCGGCGGCGGGAGCGCCAGCAGCCGCCACAGCCCGTACTGCAGCCCCGCCGTGGCCGCCAGCACCACCAGCCACGCGCACAGGTTGGTCAGCCGCCGCCCGAGGAGCAGGTACCACGAGAGGATGGGTTTATTGCGGTTCTGTTCGTTCAGCAGCTCCTGACGGGGCGTTTGATTATTTGTCAGCCGAAATTCGAATGTAATTTTTGTTTATCGATGACATTAAAGATCTTCAATTAATACATATGTATAAATAACAACAAATTAGATAACCCTTTTCATGGAAATAGCCGGCAAACGAGCTGACGATTCACCTGATGGTAAATGGCTATCGTCGCCCATGGACTTCAGCAACACCAAAGGCACACTGATGCGTTGCTGGCCAAGAAAGAACTGGCTCGCAAGCCCCCAGCCGGAACACGAGTCGTTTGGCGACTGACTCATGCTCAAGGGCGGTAGTTATCATGGTGAACACCATAGAGAAATAATAATAGTAATAATGGTATTAATTAAACATTAAAATCAATATTACAAATATAATCCCTCCTAGGGCCCTACCACCAGCGGGCCGGATTTAGTCGCCTTTTACGACACCCATCCGGCGTGGGATTGGGGTTAATATTCTAAGCCGCCCCAACACGGCTAGACACTTACTTACATGACAAATATTTAAAATCTTACAAAACAAATAAAGAGCATTAAGGTCGTTCAAGTAAAAATTGTAAAACTTGAGAGTAAAATATTTAATAGATAAATTGTTATATAATTGTGTCTACCATATTGTTACTTGGAGCTCTATATTGATCTCTTCAGCTGCTTCCACTGTATGTTACCGGGAGGCATACCTTGAACTCGTTGTAGAGGCTGTTGGCGTTGAGCGCGGCCGCCTTGTGCGACACGATGCCGAAGTCCCAGCCGCAGAACACCTTGTTGGCGAACACCGCGCTCAGCCCGCCGCCGATCTCGATGAAGTTCTGCCGGTATGAGTACGCCGTCCTGGCACACACACATCTCCGTACTAACCAAGAACTTAATATTGTGGCGACGACACACGGCCAAGAAAGAACTGGCTCGCAAGCCCCCAGCCGGAACACGAGTCGTTTGGCGACTGACTCATGCTCAATCCTGAATCCTGAATCACGCTATCGAAGTTTTCCAAGATCGCTAGTATACATATATACAAACGCTCCGACAAGGGCAACAAGATCAGTCGGGGCTCGGCCGCCTCCCATGCAACACATCTCGCCTGGCGGGAGATCTCCTTTCACCAAAATATACTATATAAATTTGGACGGCAAGCTTCGAAAAGGTAGATACGGATCACGTGACATAGTATAAATGTGTGCGCGCTATCATTGGTCGAAATTACACACGACCGAAGCGCTCATAGCCCGGCGGCTTGCGTCGATCCTATGTGATCGACAAAGTTAAGCAACAGCGGGCGCGGTCGGTAGTTGGATGGGTGACCGCTAGTGGCAAAAAATTCTTGAGCGTTTCCGTGCTACGGAGGGCACGTTAAACCGTTGGTCCCGGTTGTTATCGTAAGGTAACAGTCGTTAAGCCATGTCGGAGGCCCTCGGACTGTTTGAAAACTTCCGACACTCGGGTTGGCTACTAACCCCTCCACCAATCCGCATTGAAGCAGCGTGGTGGAGTGTGTTCTAGGCCTCCTTAAGAGGAGAGAACCGTGCCCAGTAGTGGGCTATTAATGGGGTGAAGCCAGCCAACACACTGACACCCTACAAGTGGCCTACGAGTTTCAAAGTCAACGTCAATCAGGCCTATGATTGGTTTAAATTCATCCAATATCACAAACTAGCAGACGAGCAACAAGTGGTGACCCCCGCTCAAGGACAGTGTAACATTAAAGGCACGAGGCATTGCTAGATAAGAAGAAAACGAGAAGACAAGCTACGTGATGGTAAGTGTTCACCGACGCTCATGGACTTCAGTAACAGAAGGGACCACCAATTAGGGATTGCAATCCGGAAAACCGGATCCGGTAATCCGGCCGGATCCGGTGTTTTTTAGGCATACCAGATCCGGTCGAATTTACCGGATCCGGTCACGCAAATTTTTGACAAAATAACCATCCTGTTGCTAGTGTAGATGCTGTAAATGCCTGGTATAGATGTTGTAATTACTATAGTATGGCATTCCGGTATTCCTAACTTTTAATAAGGATGTTATGTACAACACAAATTACTGAATCGATAAATTGTAAGTTATAAAAGTGTGAAATTATGTTCTCGTTAATATTACTTCTTTTTTATAATTTGTAACATTTGCCCTAAATGGATGTAGCTGTAAGCTGTAGATGTATTTCAATTGATGCGCGATAACACTACAACGCCTTTAAACATATTATTATGAAGAAATGTAGTACTTAGTATACATGTACATACTTGTTATTGGCTCCCTTCTTAAAGAAAATAAAGAGAAACAAATACAGCAATTGATATATACGTATTTTTTAGAAGATAAGTTGTATTGAGAATCTGTTTTACTTCTATCTAAAATTACAGTTTTCGGACTGTTTACATCCAGATGCAGGTATAATATAGGGTGGCGCAAGAGTCATCATTGCCCTATCGGAAGATGCTATATTTTTTTCAAATGGCGGTAAATATCAGTTTTGCTGTGACATTTGTGTAGAAAACAGATACAAAATACACGTCAATAAGACACGAATCGCTATACTCCTCAAAAACGCGGAATAATCACAATAATCTCTCGTTTTTCGTCATTTGCACTAGCCGGCAAGATCGCCCGTTTTAACCGCTTTTGACTTATTTTGAGTTCTTGGTGGGGTTTCTTGAAGTCACGAGCTTATGTCAACAAGCCTCAGATTCTTGAAGCCCTCAAAGAGAATATCCATCATAAATGCGGAAACCTTTCGCCAAAAGTTCTGGCAGGAGTGATGGAAAATGCCATAAATCGGGACCATACAGGCCCGATTCTAGCGGCAGCCACTTGGCTGATATAATTTTTCTACTTAATGAAAAAAAATATTTAGACATGAAATAAACACAATCCATAACTAAAGTTTTTCATTTATTAAAAAAATACAGGCAAAGAACATCTGGTGGCAACCTTTGCGCCACCCTATATTAATAATCTAGCTGAACCGTAGCCACTTCGCTGGGCGTCAAACATTTTTACTTCAGACAGACATCTGATCAAGTAAGAAAAAACATATTATTAAGCACAGTAAAATATAAGCCTATCTCACTAAGGAATAATGTATCTTTTTATTGGTGTAAATTTTTTTGAAATACTGCAATAGTTTTTTAGTATATCCATTATAAAAAATAAATAAAATATCAAATTTTTCCTCGTAATAATATTAAGATGATTATTATCATTACGTGCTACGGCTTTATTACGGCTCGCATTTGCTTTCCTTTATAATCCAAAAAAAATATTACCTCAAAAACAGTCCATATTGGAACGAGAAGGAATAATTCTGATCACGTGATCAATCCAGTCGGATCCGGCCGGATCCGGACGGATTGGTGAAATTCCGGTAAAATCCGACCGGATTGAAAATGACACCGGATTGCAATCCCTACCACCAATGCGTTGCTAGCCAAAAAAGAAGAGAAGAAAGAAGATATTAGCTAACTAGTCACGTAATAAGTATGCTACACTTATTGTTAAACTTTATAATCCCAAACTTGATAATACTCTATTCTCTCTCACCTATAGCAGAGCACTCCGAAGAAGACCAGGTAGAGAGAGATCATGGTGTAGAAGTAAGCGGCGGGCATGTTGTAGGTGAGCGGTACGGACGTAACCGTGGCCACGTCTCCCGCGTGGTAGTGCCCGTAGAACAGGAGGGAGTCGTTGAACCCGCCCTGGAACATTGAGCGACATTACCATAGAGGAGTTATCATTAGTGCCGATACATTTATTTATTACGGCTTTTCTTCTCCTCCATGACAAAGAGCACCTTTCCAAAAAGCTGGTAGATTAAAAAATGACGTGCATAAGTGTATCAGTGATACCTACATGATTAAAAGATTATTTCATTAATTTAATTTCATTTCATTAGTTTAGTTATATTTAACTAATTGTTCACTAATTGACAAGTCAATTACCCTAATGAACTAATAACAATAAATAAACAATTATCTTATTCTGTCACTAAACTAATATTTTTTTAATAACTTGATTTTCAATAAACCGAAAGGAAATACTGTTATAACTATTGATAGGTACAACCCAATAGCCTGATCATTCAAACATATTTTTAGTTCTCTTACGCCCCAACTCAAGAGTCACTAACGGTTACTTTAATTGCTCCTTAGTACAGAATTTGTATGGAGATTCTTTAATAAAAAGTGATTTGTAACCATCAGTCTCTGTCAGTCAGACTCTGAGTTGGGACGTTAATTTTTATCAATAGTCGCTTGGACGCTGTTTACAAGCTCACATGGTACCTTTTCATGAGGACAACTGTGTTTGGCTTACTCACGGTTCCACTGACGAAGTCCAGGAAGCCTCTATCCCCGGTCGTTTCCCGAGTCTCATCGTGCAAGACCTGCGGCACCACCACGAAGGCTATGAGCAGCGCGGCCAGCGCCAGGTCCAGCGCGAACAGCCAGCGCAGCAGGTGGAAGTACGAGCCCACGGCGGACCCCAGGTGGCCCTCGAGGTTGCGGATAGCCTCGTACCACAGCTCGATGGAGAAGATTAGGTCGCGGAGACGCTCACTGGCCTGGAGGGTTAGGGTTGGTTAGGTTAGGTTCCGATGATCATTGGGGTGAATATCAGAAACGTGCATTTTTTTTTTCAATTTTGGTGGTGATATTTTTTCTTCAGTTTTCGTGAAAAATGAAGACCTGGTATAAGAAAAGAATGTCTATTACACTTTCACGAAAACTGAAGAAAAAATATCACCACAAAAACTGAAAAAAAAATGCACGTTTCTGATATTCACCCATTGGTTATACTTATCAGCGTACACTGTGTACAGATCACTAGCTTTCTAGATAAGTGATAGCTTTTCGTGACTAACTACTAACTTTCTGAAGATCCTCCATCCAGTTTTCTCAAGCTGGTAAACTAAAGAACCCTCACCCTTTTACATGCAAAACTGATCCTGTACTTGAGTCTCTTGAACATCGAGATGGGTCGCCGCTTGGACCGCAGGCTGACCGAAGCTGACAGCTTGGCTCGGACATTCCGCTTCATGGTCAGACCTTGGGGTAAGTCTCGGAGCGCCTCCCTACAAGTTTTTATATAAAACTGTGAAACTTTTATCATCGCGGACATTATAAGTGTGAGATTTTATGGGCACTGTTGGTGCGTCGTGGATATCGTCGATATTATGACTGACTACGGTGCATTAATATGTCCAAATACTGAAATACCGCCTTAGCATACAAAATTAAGAATGTATAAAAAAACAAGGGGAGGGGGGGGGTAATATTCAATTATCCAATACTTGTCACATAAATTAACATTTTCATTTGTTGTCATGGTGTCATTTATTCCTGAACCTTCCTTCACATTAGATCCCATTCTCACATCCATCACATCCCTACCTCCTCAGTTCCTCCGATACTGGGTTGTCCTCCATAAGCCGCTGATGCTGCTCCATCTCCCGAACGATGATGTCCGCCTGCTTCTCCACGGCGTCCGGGGCGTCCGAGGTGGACGCCTCCAGCAATGCATTGCGCTCAGAGTTCACGCGACGGAGCCGTAACGTGTCTGCGAAGAAAAGTTACACATGTTCTCATAATCAAGCTATGGAACTAAATTTCATCTATGACATGTTATGGGGACGATGGGATCCATAGACGACGATATCCACTAACCTTAAACTCATGAACTTTTTATTTGCTTACTTAAAGAACATCCAAATATAGGTCGCTCCAACACACTGATCCCACACACCGTTTGAATACAAACTTCATTAAATCAATAAATCAAAAATATAAAGTATCTACCGTTCCACATGTTTCAATATTTTACTGGCGTGAAACAAAAACACAATCTTTTTATTTTTAAAATTACTGCCTCAGCAACATACCATAAATAATTTTATCAAAATCACTTTTCTCGTACTCAAATGGATTCATTCTTCCGTGAACACTTGTTGATGTTAACGTCTCTTTAACAACGGACAATCGTGCCGGGTTACCGTCAGGGAACCGCGGGAACTGAGGTCTGATTCACGCCGGTAATTATGATGAACCTTCAACTTAATTAGACCTTGTTAGGATGCGCCAATAACACATGGTTTTATGTAATTACCCTTTTGAACCAATGTGCTTTGGCTTTTAAATATGATTTTAAAGAAGGATCATTAGTGGTAGCTAAATTTACAGTAAATAGTAATTAACAACTCCGGCATTCTGGGGCGTAATGATTACTATGCCGAATCGTCGTTCGACGGGTCCTGGGTTCGAAACCCAGCAAGCCAGAAGTTTGAAAAATGAGTTTGAATTTCTGTTCTCAGTCTGAGCATGTGAGTTCTTGTATTTATGAGGTCATTATGAGGTGGATATTTATAAAAAGATAAATATTTATTCTAGGATTGTGAATGTTATTGACATCTTACGCCCCAACTCAGAGTCACTAACGGTTACTTTAAGCGCTCATTAGTAAAGAATCACCGTACAAATTCTGTACTAAGGAGCAATTTAAGTAACCGTTAGTGACTGAGTTGGGGCGTTAGTGTACGTCTGCAGGAATATCCATACCACCAGCGAAGCAGGAAATCCTTACACACACATCATACTAAATCAACTCGGTAAAGTACATTACATATTAACAAAAATAGTAAACTCAAACTATAGTTTAGTGCACAGACAAACTCTGTGGTTTAGTGTTTATTCTGATAAGATATTATCATCCATGATAGATTTTTTACTAACTCTAACTTTAAGATACAAAAAACCAATCTAAAGCCAAGGGCACAGTGTGTAAGTTAAAAAGATTTACCAACATTCTGAACAAACAAATGGGCAATGTTCACATTGGATACTTATTAGGGCTTTCATCGAATATTCGAATATTCGAATAATTCGAATAATAAATTCGCTCAAATATTCGAATACAAGAATCGAATATTCGAATATTCGATCAATTTCTACAAAACCTAACTCAACACCAAATTCGGATTCCAATGTGCACAAAATAGTCAAAATACAATTTTAAAGTTAGCGCCGTGGTGCGTAACCTTAAAAATGTCGTTTTGGGCGGCGAGAGTACGCAATTTTTCAAAATATGGAAATGTTCGGACTTCGGGAATACCTGGGACGTCGCGTCGGTGTCGCGTTGCGTTTGTAACCGGCATTGGCGTGTTACATCACTTGCATAGAGTAACTTTGTATATACGGGATTAGAGGTCTATCTCTGCGCGAATTATGAGAAATATGGAAAGAGTCGCCCTCGGGAAATATGATTCGGAACTTCGGAGTAAATACTCAAAGCTATGATACGTAGGTGACGTAGTGACAGGGGCGTAGCTACCACAAGAAGCCTACCTAGAAGCCAACTTAGCCTTGGCTTCCAAATGACGCAGATACTGCACATCACTCGAGATGTCAACTCCCAGAATCTTACTCTTACTCAACACTTTTAGTGACAGTGAGCGCGGTACCCTGGAATTGAGGTGCTATGACAAATGGGGTTTTGGGTTGAACTCAACTTAATTAAGTTGACCCCATTCCGAGACTTGCTCCAGAGAGTTCTCGGCTTCAGACACGAGTTTAAGTCTGCTATCCACTACTTGCAACTGAGAGGAATTAAGGGGGCCTGTTTAGTAGACATCCCCTGTGCTGTCATCTGCATAGCAACTGTTGCAACTCATACCATGTCATTGATATGTAGAATGAACAGCGTAGGACATATCCTTGGGGAACACCAGAATTTTATAGGTTTCATATATGAGCAACAACCATCTACTACGACCTTGAAAGCTGGCTACCCAATTGCATAACCTCTCACAGCGACCGTAAGATGGTAACTTCGTGAGACCCCCCTGTGCCAGGCCCGGTCACAGGCCTTAGCGAAATCTAGGCTGACTGCCAGTGCTTCCCTGTTGCGATCAAGAGCCTGACGGTGCCTACAGGTGCGTAAGATAAATTAGATGATCACCAGCTGAATGAACGTGGCGAAAACCGTATTGTCGATCACAGATCAGCTGATGATCTTCCAGATATGCCAGGAGCTGCATGTTAATCACGCGCTCCATTACCGTTGCAAGCAGGGAAGTTATAGCTATAGGCCTGTAGTTAGCCGGGTCACTGAGATCGCCCATTTTGGGGATGGGATAAACGAGGGCAACCTTTCTACGATTTTTTCGAACCAGGGCAGAAACTTGATAGTGGCATTCCTCTCTCCAGCCTTTGAGATACTTTAAAAAACTCACAAATAAATAATAGTTGGTATTTTTCGTAAATGGGACAATAAGAACCCTTTTTTAACAAAATTTGTTCTCCCAACCAGGCTTCCGTATGCAAGTTTTTTATTTTTAATCCTACTATATTATGATTTTGGCGCTCCCTGAAACTACCACCCGGGGCGGGTGCCCCAGTTTGCCTTCCTCCCCTAGATCCGGGGCTGGAATCAACTTGGGAGCACACGTCTTTAACACCACTGTCTGGTCCTCTCATCTTCTTGGTATCAAGTGGCTATAAAGAGCTCTTTGACAGACTTTTGGGAAAAAGTATATCATTCAACGAGCTCTCACACTGCAGGATGTTAGGCGGTGTGATCCCTCTATCTATCGCAAGAGTTGAGTTGGCGGCAGAAAGCATGCCAAGAAGTTTGGCTTTCCCCTTTGCCATATGGACCACGAAGTCGCCCGATTTACGTAGTTGTGGAAGAGATGACTGACAGAAGTTACCCTCGGCAGCTTGAGCTAGCGACCAGAATTCTCGACTACCAGAGGAGTAATCGACCATTCGCTCGCCAATTTTGCCGATGAACTTTGCCTTAATTTTAGCCATTTGCTTCTTTGCTGACCGGTAGACAGCGTTGAGCTTTGTATTAAGCCCTGGGGTGGATAGATACATAAGCGTGCACGCAGATGACCAGGCCTGGCAAGTGGCGTGCTTTTGGTTAGATGCCGAGATACAGGGACTGCTATACCAGAGCTGGTTTTTACCACCGATGGATATGACAGATTTACGATTAAAACATGCCCTGTCGTATCACATTGGCTACGGAGTCTGTCGGAAACGAAACAGAGCTGCCTCCAGGGTAAAATTTTCGAGTATTGACTGTATGTGGTTTATTAATCGAAATAAGTAAGTAGACATATTATACTTGTTTTAATTTACGCGCGCTTTTTTTATTTCTTTTGAGAAAGATCTTTACTCTCGAGTTGGGAGGGCCCCCCGGCAAAATTTTGATATAGGGCCCCGCAAGGGGTAGTTACGCCACTGCGTAGTGATTAAGTACTCTCTAGCTATGGCTGGCTACCTTGGTATATTTGAAAATTCACTAAAAATTCATAAAGTTAGATAAATTAACGATATCATCAAACTTGGTATTTTTATTTTCCTTAAAAACCATTTTTTAGAGACAACCAACTAATTATTTATGGAAACTACTGTACTTGCAAATAATATTGTACTTACAAATTGTACTTGCAAATTACGTGATTATTAACACGTATATACGGATAAACACGTGATTATTAGTTTTTTTTTTGATATTCGAATAATATTCGAATATTCGAATAGTTCCCAAAAAAATTTCGAATATTCGAATATAAATTTTATCGAATATTTGGAAGCCCTAATACTTATACAGTTTTTTGTTTTTACATACTTCACGCTGCTAAAGATAAATAGGCTTATTTAGGGCGTAGAGTTCCTCTCGCATCAAAAAACTCACTTCAAAAAAGAAGAAGGTATTCAATTCGACTGTATATTTTTTATGTTTGTTACCTCAGAACTTTCGACTGGGTGAACCTATTTTGATGATTCTTTTTTAATCGATACCTGGTGCTTGTCATGTGGTCCCACTTAAATTTGAGCGAGATCTGACGAGTACTTGTTGAGTTATCCCTAATTTTGAAGTTGGTTATTTTTTGTCAAGAATTATTTAAACAAGACTTATTTGGTAAACAAACTTAACACTACGTTTTATGGAAATATTAATTTAAATTAACTAAAAAAAAAGTTAATGGTGAATAGAAATAAGTTTCGGCATAAATATTTATTCATCTTCAAATTATTATCATTTAGTGTTGCCTTATTTTTAAATTACAAATAATGATAAAAGGACAATGTAAGTTTGTTTACTAAATAGGACTCCTTGTAAAAATCCAAGTATATATCAATGCTAGAAAGCAAATTTTTTTTTGAGAAATTAAAAAGTTTATCGGCTCTGATGAACAATTTGTTCTTTGCGTGTTACTACATGTTTACTTTCTAGCTTCAATATTGATTGGGCTTCAATGGTAAAACATTCACCAGGCAATCACTGCTTATATAGTTTTAAACTACAGATAGTTTAGCTAACAGATAAGATATTTAGATAACAGAGGTAATCATCACTTATGATAGTACAACTACTCACTGTATGGCAACTGGCGCGACGGCATGAAGTTGACGGCGACCTGCCGCGCCACATTGTTGCGGAGCGTCAAGTTGCGGCGCATGCCGGCCGTCTTCATTTCAACATCCTCGGTTTCATTGTTGTCCATTTTGAGAAACTCCTGGGGAATGTGGACTATATAATTAATTTGATTTGATTGATTTGATTTGATAATTGATTTGATTTGATATAAATATTGTTCCTAAGACCTCTAGTCCAATTAAATCCTTTAAATAGTAATACCATAAAAATAGTGTACTATTTATTCCAGCCAACCAGATTACCTACTCTCTGATATATTCTGAAAAAGTCATACAATTTTTTTTGTAAAGTAAGTATTAATACATAGATTCTTTCACCTTTTTTAACTATTTCATTTTCTTCCTGCTAACTGAAGTGCAGGTTTAATATATCATTTTAACTACGATTTTTACTTACTTCCCACAACATATTAGCAATCCCCAACCCAACTTCATCTCTTAAAGAGTTTTGAAATGGCTGTACTGTATGATAGAAACCACTTGAATGAGACCATCGTCGGTTTGTCTAAATGATAATTTAATCCAAACAATATAATAGTAGAATCTTAAATCCTTTGTCGTACTGCACAAGTAGCCCACCTGGAATCTACATACCTGTACTTTAAACTGCTGTGAAAACACTGTTGGTCTGTAGCCACAAAACAAACGGCACAAAAAATATTTCTTCAATGATTCATTCGATTACTTTTGTCACACTGTTACGATTTATTTTATCAGAAGCAACAAATTGCAAACAATTCAATTAAGTGATAAGAGATTGCCATTATAAGATAGCAATTAACAGACCATTCACTTGATATCAAACTACCACATTTTATTTGAGTGAAAGCACCGAAATGGGTGCATGAATTGTGTTAGACACAAAGGAAACAATAGATTTAGTCCAATATTTATTTGTTATGTTTAAACTAACCTAACCTAAACTGGTCATAGCTGATTACATATTTGACATTGACATTTGACATAAATGTCATGATAATTGACAACTGTGATTTGAGATTTTTATCCAAAATATTCGGACACCAAGCTTCAAAGAGGAACCAAAGACGGATCACGTGACATTGGATGAATAATAATTTTCGATGGTGTCCATATATCTACAAGTCCCAGGATATTTCATTCGATTGTGTTTCATACTATTCTGAGAGTAAGGGTGGGTTGTTTTTATGACTCCCTTCCCTATTGGTTCGCACATTTTGACATTCGGTCGGTAATTAATAACTAAAATTAAAGTTATCTGTGGTTAAAATTTACGAGCAATCCACCCTAAGTAAGATAAGGGAGTTATTATGGATATGATGACTGATAGGGAAGTAAGGGATACCAAAAAAAAATATTGCGCCGACCTCAAATAAAACTGATGATGAGTTAAGATTTTGTGGAACTTATCAAATTAGAATTAACAATATTGATCTTAGTATGGGCACCCTACGATTCTGAAGTTCTACATCAATGAGGCTCATGACTTGTCAAAAATATTCAACCAATGTGATCCGTCTTCACTGCATAGACATAATACTTAGACTTTAAAGGTATCTGAGCATATGTAAGTGACACCGTCACGCTGCGAAGAAAGGCAGTAGGTAAACCTATCCTTGTCTTACTTACGAGTTACGCAAGTCTCCTTGGTCTCTTTCTCTTTCTTGTCTAGTCTAGTAGTATTATGTCAATGTCTATGCTTCACTGTCTTCAGCCTCTTCAGACTTTTCAAAGCTTGGGGTCCACTTGTACTTGTAATAAATCTCTTGATTTAGAGAAAAAAAAAATTTATCGTACTCTGTGCGATGTGAGTTACCTACAATGTCAATTTTGACAGGCGACTTCCGTGACATTTGCATGAATCAAAATCATCATAATTATCATGAAACCCCGTGAAGCCGTGAACAGATTGAATTCATATTTCAGAATTAATATTCTCTAAATCGAGTATATCAATTTGTTCTATGAAATATATGGAAGATTTTTACGAGTATTTTCAGTTATATACAGTAAGCAGACAGTAAACTGAAACCCTTTCCGGTTTTTTAACATATCTGAACAAAACGTAAGTTTTTCTCATTGAAATTTATTACACTCACGTATGTCAGAAATATTAGTTCAATGGATTTCCTCTTTTATTCTTTAATCTGAGGGTTTTCCTATACTATCTCCGCTGTCGACCTGACTTATTGGTTGCCTATTTTCCTGCGAGGTAGAGTTTTATTTTATTATTCTGCTGCTGATATTAGATTATAACCAGCGTACCGATAATAATGACAATGATTCATATTACTTCCCAACCTTCTTGTGTTAATATGACTTAAGATCTGGTTTAGAATCTAGCCCCTCGACCGGGGGTTCCGAGGTTACTTTAATTGGTTGGCTGGCCATGTATCATTCCAATTTCGAACTTTATTTGTAGACGAGTAACCGCCCTCGCTTTGCTTCGGTTTTCTTATTTTTTTATACCTTGGGTTACATTATTGGAGTTTTATTAAGGATCCTTATTTTTTTGAAAATATAATATAGCCTATGTTACTAGTGGGATAGTGTAGCTTCCTAACAGTGAAAGAATTTTTCAAATCGGTTCAGTAGTTTCGGAGCCTATTCAATGCAAACAAAAAATCAAATCTTTCCTCTTTATATATTAGTATAGATACATATTAAGTTAACTTGTGCTTATTGCTCAAAAAGTCCGGTTACAGGTGGCAGATGTTGTTCATATTTTTAGAGCTCAATAGAATGTATAAAATATTGCTATCAGCCATCATATAGTCCACTGTATTGAATAATTTCATTATTTAGAGCAGTTATAATATATACTTCAAGTGAGAATAATTTGTCTCAGGTATGATCAAATAGGACTGTCTCCAGGAAATGGCATCTCCCCAAAATGTGACAGTGGACACAGTTCGCACCATACTCACTGAAGTTATCGAGGCATTAGAGTGTCCCGAGTATGCTTCCAAGTTGGACGAGGCTAAGGAAGCTGCTGGCAATGAGATGCTGAAGATGATGCAGCTTGTCTTTCCCATGGTAGTGCAGATTGAAATGGAGACTATTAAACGCCATGGTTTCACTAATTCTCGAGAAGGTCTGTTAGTCAATTAATTTTTATACTTTTTTTTTCTTATTTTTCTTGCTTTTTTTGTGTATAGATGTGTGTTTTAGTATTGATAACACAAGTGTTATTAATCTGTTCAACGATGTTTTAATGAGTAGTAGGTTTTTTGTAAATTGTAAACAAAAAGGCCTAAATGGTGTTAGATTTTGAGATTGACCTATTTGATCCTTTCAATTTGGTTTTCGGTTCAATAACTTGATAACTTCCGGAGCTTTAAATAAATGTTCATTAATCTTTATGTCCCTCTGGAGTTGCCACATGCATACATTGCTCCCTGGGAGGCAAAGAACACAACAGAACAGTCATGAAGTTGCAAGTTGATATCATGCATGTTTCTCTGACAGGTATAGTCCAGTTCACGCAGCTGGTGCGCGAGATGGAGAGCATGGACAGCGAAGTGGCACGCTTGCACAACCAGATCCGCAGCCACTACCTGCCGCCCGTCTCCATCAGCTCCACCGTCGACACCTCACTGTAACCGACTGTCCATCAACAGGTCAATTGAACTACTTAATTACCTTTCATGTCTTGATTTCTGATCCTAAGCTTCAGAAATGTTTCTATGGGCCTGTAATAATAGTGTTTAATAAATTTTAGGTCTTGATTTGTATTGTAGCTTGACTGGAGAATTATATATGTGCGATTGCATTGAGAATACAGAAAGACCAAAAGGCAATGCTTAACTGACACAATGACATATTCCTGTAATTGAATCAATTCTACTAGACTTATTTATTAATAAAATCTATATTATGTAACTATTAGTGCATTATTATATTCATTATTCCATTTAACATAAATACTTAATACTGATATGTTATCTGGGGGCACGGCAGTGCCCCCGCCAAGTCGAGCAAAAAAGCGGCACGGCCGTACCATCCTTTTCTCGAAGCAATTCAGGCCATTTTCGACCCCCTATAACTTCGTTGTGGATAAAGCTAGATGCCTGAATTTTTAGTAACCAAGTAGGCATTGTATAAACACGTTATATTTCAAATTTCATTCAATTTGAACCAGTAGTTTAAGAATTATAACTAGTCAAAGTTTCTTAATTTCGTCACTCACTGACTGACTGACCGATCATCAAAACTCTAAGGCACTTCTAGCAGACATAGAAGCTTCAAATTTGGAACACAATTAGTGTTTAGTGTATAGATCAAGGAAAAACTAAAACATTTTGCAATTTCGGTCTAGTTTTCTAGATACATCAACTGCATAAATAACTTTGTAATCCCATATAAATGTATAGGATTACAAAGTTACATTTGCAGTTAATGAATTACTGTACCTGTATAACAAAGTAACATTTGCAGTGAATGAATCAGTGTACCTGTATATAATATAATGGAATAATAGGTGTAGATAAACCTAACCTAACAAGTAACAACATCTTATAGTGACCATATTATCAATATTAAAAATCTTTTATGTTTTAAATAAATAGATTGACTTGGCAATCGCACTAAACAATCAAATTTAATATAATATTATGTAGGTATTACTTGTGAGATATATTGTGTTTTCATGCGATGGCCAAGTCGATCTATTTATTTAAAACATAAAAGATTTTTAATATTGATAATATGGTCACTATAAGATGTTGTTACTTGTTAGGTTAGCTAATTACGTAATAACTTAAGACAGAAGGACCCTTAAGTAGGAACTGAATAAATTAACCGACTTGGTATTACATGGATCTCACAACTTTTTACGGTAGAAGAACTGAGTTGCGAGACTTGGTTTTTTTTACAAGTTTTGTTTTTGATGGCATATGAAATTCACAAATGTTATTATAATATGTATTTAATTACAGCCTTTGTGACTAAAAAATGATATTTCATTTCTTTATAAACTAAAAACCTAATCATAATTTGTTTTGAAGTTATATTTCTTTTGGCGCGTTTGGAAAAAAATATGAGAGTAAAATTTTTACGATGCGCGCGCACACCGACAGCCAAAAAGCGACATGATGAAGTTAGCTGATAACTGATTCCTTTTACAAACAAAAAGATTTGTGGCATACGGGATGAAATCGCTATTTTTGAATTAGCTTTGCATTAGCTATTTTTGCTCTGTCACGCCAAAGAAGTATTTGTTTTCCTCCATCCTGCCTTTTATTTGCCTTTTTTTATATCTACTTCTACTTAGTTTTCCACGTAAAAGCCTAATTGCTATTTCAATGATTACTTCATCTTTCTGCCTGTTAAGATTACTAAAATAGTGGGCACGAATAATTTTTTTTTCGCTTATTTAATACATCATATAACAAACCCATTCATTATTACAACATAAATTTCAGTTTATGAATGCTATCCGATTTTCGATTCAAAACACTTCACTGAGCAAGCTAAATTTATATTTTTATAAAGTAAGTACCCACCTGATATTGGTGGTACAAAGTATTGTTCGTGGGTCGCATCGTTTGTCTACCTTCTTACCATTCCTATATTAATTAAAATGGCGTAGTGAACGAGGAAAACTAAACGGTGAGCACGGACGTAAAAAAAGAACGGACGTAACCTTGTCTAATCGAGAGTGAAGCTGACAGCTGACAGCTCGATTACCATGTGTGCGTAATTTTGTAATTTTTTATTCGCAATGGTGTCAATGTCATATCAAGATGGTGTCAATGTGTGGGTGTGTGTACTTGTACGAATACAGAGTTGGTATTACTATGGGTGCTTCACTGAATTTGTTCTTAGGATTACGTCCGTCTTTTTTTTACGTCCGTGACGGTGAGTTGTGACTTGTGTTATGATATAGCCATTATAGCACAGGTACAGCAAATTCTTCCGATCGTAGTGTATGTAGCGTTCTATTTCCAGCCACGGTAAACTATAGGTATTTTAGTTCAGCTTATTATTGGTTCTGTTAGGTAGTCCTTGACTGTCTGTCATTGTTTAAACTGTCAGCTGCTGGTGATAAGATATTATTGCATACCTACCCACATACTTCAACTATATTTACGTAGATAATAAACTAATAAGCCGCATGCGTTTAAGAGCCATGAAACTAATGACCTAATGTGTAATATTTTCGTGCTTTAAATATGCGCGAGAGTGGTTATACACAAGGAGTGTCATCAGGGGCGTAGCTACCGCCGTATCAGCCGTATCAATTATACGGGGCCCCCAGCGTATAGGGGCCCCACTAACACTCCCAAAAAAGAGCTCGACAGTTGGCACTCCTTTTATATTTGACAGTTGATGTTGAGGGGGCCCCACAACAAATATTGATATGGGGCCTCCATTAGGGCTAGCTACGCCACTGAGTGTCATAAAAATTTGGTACCGTCTCAAGAAATTTCATAAATCCAAACTATTATAAAAAATGTTTGTAAATAACCGATGCATGTTATCGCTGTCCAAGCGGTTATAAATGGATTGATTAGGTACACTGCAAGTAAATAAAATTGAATGTAGTCCGCAACACCACCTGTGACTTTATTTTATAAGCTTCATAATAACATGTTTTCATTGATTGCAGAAAGGATCTCGTAAAGCAAGAATCTCATAAACTTTACCGCCATGAGAAGACGAAGATACGTCGCCTGTGCGTGCGTGGGGATGTTCGTGTACTGGTTCCTCGGGCTCGGGGACTACCTGTTCTCCAGGAGCTACGACGAGGAGTTCCACTACCCTCTAGACATCGATCTCCGGCCGGTGGTGCAGGACATCCTCGCCGGCGGCCGACCCACCCTCGCACCCATCAACTTCTACCCCTTCAAGTTTCTGAGCACCTCGACGAAGTGCGCCAACTACGACAAAATCGATTTGCTCATCTTGGTCAAAAGTGCGTTGGAGCATTCGGAGCGGCGGGAGGCGATTCGGCAGACATACGGGAGCGAGGCCGTCGACGGCAAGATCGTGAGGACGGTGTTCTTCGTGGGCACGCACCGACAGCCGGACGCCGACGTCAGCGCGCGAGTCGCAGCCGAGCGGGACCGGTTCGACGACATGGTGCAGAGCGACTTCGAGGACAGCTACTACAACATGACGATCAAGACGATGCAGTCGTTTCGCTGGGCGGTCCAGAACTGTCCGCGCGCCAACCACTACCTGTTCACGGACGACGACATGTACATCTCGGTGCGGAACGTGCTACGGTACGCGGAGAGGAGCCGGCCGGACGAGGACCTGTTCGCGGGGTACGTGTTCGAGTCGTCCCCGCAGCGGTTCCGCTCGAGCAAGTGGCGGGTGTCGCTGGCGGAGTACCCGTGGGACCGCTGGCCGCCCTACGTGACCGCCGGCGCGTTCTTCCTGTCCAACAAGTCGTTGTTCACGGTGCACGCGGCCAGCGCTTTCGTCCAGCACTTCCGCTTCGATGACGTGTACCTCGGCATCGTTGCCAAGAAGGTCGGCATCCCGCTGACGCATAGTGACCAGTTCCACTTCTACAAGAAGAAGTATACGAGGGAAGGGTATAGTGACGTCATCGCCTCCCATGGGTACGAAGACCCGCGGGAGCTGATCGCAGTGTGGACGGAGCAGAACGCGCTGCAGCGCCGCGGGTAGCCGTGGACTGTGTGCATTGCACACTGCACGCTGCTCAATATATCGGATGTTGTACTTACCGACCAGATATTACTACTGTACAGTCCATAGATGGTAATTGTCTCTATAAATTATTGCGTTTTCCCGTTCGCTGAACGTGTCGCACTTTGTATTGTGACTAAAGACTCGGCTTGAAAACGTGAAGAGCTGACATAAATCTGTATTCAAGCTCCATTGTTTTTGGCGCGTTCTGATCAGAAGCGCGATCCACTAACTAATTAAATTCAATCAATAGTTTACTGCACTTATGTTTTCGCTGGCGAAATCAATGTTGAGCACGCCGTGTTACTATTGCTACATTTTAACAGTGGCGTAGCTAGCCCTCTGGAAGCCCCATATCAATATTTGTTGTGGGGCCCCCTCAACGTCAGCTGTCAAATATAAAAGGAGTGCCAACTGTAGCGGTCGTAGGCCGGTGGCCAAGTTTTTTTTTTGGGAGTGTTAGTGATGGCCCCTATACACTAGGGGCCTCGTATAATTGATACGGCTGATACGGCGGTAGCTAGCTACGCCCCTGCATTTTAATTTTTTGGCAATATTAGCAACATAAGATTTGAAATATAATAAGACGGTTTTGTAATTCATTACCTGATTCGATCCTATTTTATGTAATTATAGTTTTTTTGTATAATAATAGTGAATGTTTATTATAGTTGTAAGTGATAAATACTCAATCTCGATCATTTCCAATTGAACTCGAAGGCTGGTTATGAATCTTAGCGTAATATTAGTGATAGGTGTGTGGGGAATTTTTATTCAGATTGCGGTAATGTATTGGGGTTTCATTATATAAAATTGGTACAAAAGATCTCATTATTTGTACTTTATTTTACTCGAATCGTGTGGAGTACCAGGCGCATTCCATTAAAATTTCAGTTATTTGGTTTAGTAATCCATATTTCATTTTATTGATTTAGATTTTGATAATAGATCTATATTGCACTTGATCATTCTTATTAGGTACAATGTGAAAATTGTATGGCCATAATATACATCTCGTTAGTATTAAATTCAATCCTATTTAATCTCCTTGTAACAATAAATTGTGCAAAAATAAAAAATGTGCTCGGCTTTAGATTACACATAATTTTTTATATTTGTTACTATTAGTTATCAAATTAGTTGTATTTTCGGTGTCTGTTTATTACTTGCTAAGCATTAATAGAATATATAGTTTTTATAATAACATGTAAATGTACACTAAAGGATCAAAATTGCTTTATACAAATATAATATAGTTGGCGCCAAAAGCTATTTCATCTCTGAATTGTGAATATTCTTATGCAATTATAATGGGGCGGTCTTATTTGAGTCCGAGTCAGAGTTCTGAAAATGAGGAAAGATTATAAAAAATATATGTTCATTTTCCAGGGATATGCCATAATTTTGACAAGAATAATTTGTATAATGACCCTGAAACTTCTCTGTTTTAGATATTATTACAGAGTTTCGATATATAAATAATATAATTATTAAAAAAATCATAAAATAAAACAAATTTTCATAGTTAAAACATGTTTTAATTGTCAATAAGGACATAATAATATACTGGTAACATTAACTGGTAATATAGTATTAAATGTAGAACGATTGTATAATATGGTATACTACGCGTTCACTCCAAGTTTGCCCTCGTCGACCGTTACGATTTAACGGCTAACGGTACTGTAGACAAATAAGTAATCAAATAATTTCACTAACTTAAATAACAAATTACGTTTGCCACTGTGTAAAACATTTTCTATTTTAGTCATTGTAGCGACAAAAATCAACGAACGTAAAAAAAATCGATAGAAAAATAATTTAACGAAAGTAACATCAAAATCAACAACGAACTCAAGAACGCACGCGCCGCACGGGACCTCAAAAATACGCGACTAGCGTTGCTGTCCGTACTAAATGAGCTGCGGTACGAGGAAGCGGGACGGGAGGTAAGGGCAAACTTGGAGTGAACGCGTAGTAATTATACATAATAATTCGCATCCCATTTATTCCATACATATAGACAGAAGGCACTTATGTGTTAACAAATAAGGTACATATTTGAACACATTAACAATTATTGCTTATATTGTTACAATTAAAATACAATAAATAGAAATTCCAATGCAATAAATAAAATAATTTGTCTTTTAAAAATTGAGCAAATCAAGAGAGTCAGTCCTCATAAGTTTCAACAAATTCTGTCCCACTGTTAGCCGTAGGGGCCTGGTTCATAGTAATCACATTCATAATAAATTGCGCTGGTCAAACATTGCTCTATAATTTTATATTCCCTATAATATATTAAAGTAATAAAACATGTTTTTGTGACACTTATACATTTATCTAATTTATTCTAACATTTATATCATTTAATATTGCACCTAACATATTATTTGGTTTATTATATGTATAAGTCAAAGTGAATAATTCAATAATTTCAGACATTTAAATGTCTTAGGAATTACAAGTGAGATAGACAAATCCGTTTTTAACAACTTGAGAATAATAATGAAATGAAAACATTTTATTGCACTTTAATAAAGCTACAATAATGTTTAATGCTAACATTTTCTTCCAATCAACCAACAATATGGCATACCATAAAAATGGCGAGTAAAAGCTCATTGGAATGACAGACTGATTTCATAGATAAAGTAATGCCCGCCCAGTCTGGTACCACCGTAAATATATTACCATTTCATATCTTGGCCCCTATCACATGGTTTAATAACAAGATGACTGGTAGACTAACTCAAGCACCTTAGTTTTATAGTTCACAAGCTGACTGAACGTTGCGAAGGGGAGAAACAACGCGGGTTATTTTTACAGGTATCACATAATATATTTAGAGCGATGTTTAAAAAAAATGCTAATTTGTGACGTATGCAAGTGCGAGTCTTTAATAAAGATGCAAATCTTAAGCGTTTATGTGAGACACTGGTTTAGCACATCACTGTTGTAAAAGTGATTTATAATAATTAGCAATTCCCCGTATAAAGGCCCGACAGCTTTAGATAAAATTCATTTCTGTTATAGTCCATGCATTCGAAGTCAAATTAAATGTTGTGTCGCAATGACGTGTAATTTTTCGACTCGTAATGTCCGCTTTAAAACATTACCATAAGTTTAGTATGACAGCACCACTTAAATTATAAAGCTGTGTCGTTCCCATAGTCTATGATCCGTTCCATAAAGAAATGATAATGGACGACATCATTGCAATACATTTTGAAGTTAGCATATAACATGAACGCTATCAGAAAATACTTATGTTTAGAGGTCTTCGCCTAAACACTATCAGAAAATAGTTTTATCTAAAATATCTGGGCGGTTATATATTCTCATCTAGAAGGGGTGCGCGGCGTCCAGCTCCTTGAAGACGTAGGTGATCTTCATGATGGCGAGCCACAGCTCCTCGTCCGCCACGTCCTGGTGCAGCGTGAGGCGGATGGTCTTGCGGTCGAACTGGATGCCCTTCACTATCACACCCTCGTCGTTCGCCGTCTTGCAGCTGCCCTGAAACACAACACCGACAATCATACCACAACACCTGCGTTACCGGCTGCGCAGGAATGCGTGTTTCTTAGCGTGTTAACCGCCTTACAGGCTTGTTGCTTAATGTGTAATGTCATCAAAACGGCTTTTGCAAAGTGTTCGCCACGCCTACGTAATGACATTCTGATGCCCCATTTACACGCGCGCGCGAGCCACGAGACAATCCGCGAGACGCGCGCATACGCGCGCGTTTGAACAGGACGCTCGCGGACCAGACAGCGGCGCGTCTCGTGGCTCGCGGGCTCGCGTCGGGAGCGGTTTTCTAGGCGCGCGCCAAAGGGGCTCGCGCGAGTGCTCGCGCGGTGTTCACACGCGCGTAGGGGGCGTGGCTTGCGGACGCGCCACGAGACGATCCGCGACACGCGCGTGTAAATGAGCAGTAACACATGCGGCTGCAGACACGGCCGCGGCAGGGAGAGACATAATTCTTGACAAAAAATAACCGACTTCAAAATTAAGGATAACTCAAAAACTTCTAGTCATATCTCGCTCAAATTTATGTTTGTGTTTTCAAATTTATGGTCCCACATATGACAAGCACCAGCTTTTGATTAAAAAAAGAATCATTAAAATCGGTTCACCCAGTGGAAAGTTCTGAGGTAACAAACAAAAAAATACAGTCGAATTGAATACCTCCTCCTTTTTTGAAGTCGGTTAATAAAAAGAACTCTGAATACCGGAAGATGTCATTATAAGATTTTACGTCGCACGCAATACAAACTTTAACATTCACGAGTTATTTGTTTGTAGTTATAATTCATATCACGGCGGCTTGTGTCAAAAGAAGCAGTGATAGCCTAGCGGTTAGAACGTTGGTCTCTCGAACAGAGGGGCCCGAGTTCAAATCCTGGCACGCACCTCTAATTTTCAAATATTATGTGCGTATTAGAAGTTAATTATCACTTGCTTCGGTGAAGGAAAACATCGTGAGGAAACCTGCACACCGGAGAGTTCTCCATAAAGTTCTCAAAGGTGTGTGAAGTCTACCAATCCGCACTTGGCCAGCGTGGTAGACTATGGCCTGTTACCCCTCACATTGTGAGAGGAGACCCCGAGCCCAGCAGTGGGACAATTATGGGTTGTTGCTTTGCTTTGCTTTGCTTTGCTGTGTCAATCATAACTGATCGACAAGGAAGCTACATGCTTCGAAGACAAATTGATATACATACTTATTATCATCACATACATAATTACATGTTATAAACCCAATTTGCTTATCAGAGCTAATATAATTTAGCTACAGTATAACTGTGAAGTATCGCTGACAAAACCATTATTATGTGTGCATACTGTCGCCAATTACCTAAAGGTAGAAGATACACGGCGAAAGTCTGTATTGAATGTAACATCTATACGCACCACATGTATATATATTCTTGACATAACATAAATATAGGTATAGCGGTGTATGTATTGTATAAGGATGGATCGATGTAACCGAACTCGTATAACGACACGGTCGATCCTGACAGTACAATAATATTATACCTATATTCTGTTCTGCCCTTACTTCCACTCATGTTCAACACTGGGCCGGTTCAACCTGAGTACCATCTGATAACAACTGACTGAGGGCTGATTCCCTTGTGTGACCTCCATATGCCAACCCCCGATAGTCACCCCTAACCACGCATCTGATATGAATCTGTTACTGGTTTCTCCATCTATCCAAATTCCAGTGTGGATCATGCTCGTGAACCGGCCGCCTGACTTCCCGATAACCAATACACAACAATGACCGTAATTTGAGAAGGTATTCATTTATACCACTGATATAGAATGACAACAGTCTCAACCCACTCCACTTGCGATGGAAGATTCACACTCCTTCCTCACAAACCACATTTATAAACCTCGTGTGTGGAAAACTTCCATTCCTGTCTGCCGAAAAACTTATTGACAATATCTGTCAAAACCCAAGCACAGACTGCTTAAACACATTGATCCAAAGTCCACAGACTACGTAAAAGCTCTATAGCTCCATTTATGGTTCGCATTCGCGACACTCCCGCCAGCAAGAGAAACTGAATAAACAAGTATTCAATATTAACACTGATCATATAACTATACACTTATACCAAACTGACTGACTGACTATTCAATAGTCTTATGCCTGTTCAACAACTCGAAAGAGCGCCCTTGCCACCCTTTCTGATCACGGAACCAGCTCACTTCATTCTATATAATATATCATCGTAACTACTAGTGTACTTGTGCCTAGACACTATTGTGTCTCCTGATGAATGAAGGAAGTCCTGAACATCGTCCGCGGCTTGTTGCACCACAAGCTCCTGTCTAGAACTGAAGATCAATTATTCAGACACCTTTTAATACTAACATGTCATTTGCTAAATTTTCGATGAACCAATACTGTTTCATTATGTACCTTTGAAGAATTGCTGCGAATTCATGCATCAATAAACTGTCTTAAATATTATTTTAATACTTTATAATGCAATTGTTAGGTCAGGAACTCTGAACATTAAAAACTTAATTTAAGTGCTTAATTACTTAAGTTACCCATTTAATTAACTTCCTTACAAAATGTATGCTATTTACCTATATCATACTTTCAATTTCAATATACATTATCTATAACAGTTTAATCACTTATTATTGTATCTGTACTCACTCGATTCGGCATCTCATTCTCATTAGTCAAGCACGAATGACCATTCATATTTACCTTCTACTTCTTTCTTATCTTGTTATTTTCATCATCTCTTGCCATGGGATTTTCCATTTCCAAATCTGATACGTTTACATTGAACGCAGATCATTTATTCGTAAGACCCACCACAACCAGAGAAGTTTGTATCTGATCTTATCTATATCCGAACTACTAAAACTTACCGAAGACTGCGTCGTAAATAAAATTCGTCGTAAATTGCGTCGTAATTAAAATTTAATTTTACTTTTTGCTGCATGCTCACGAAAGCCAAATATGTCTGAACTACAAAATATTTTATAACATCCTTTGTAGCCATGTTTGAAGCAATAAACAAATGATTTGATTTTATTAACTTTGGTTAAGATTCAGGAACTCTTGTATTCTCTATGTAATGACAAAATCTTATTTTCATTTCAGTCCCTCTTGGACATCTGAAGGTTTCTGAGTTATCTTAATACATATAGAAACGTTGATGAGTTTAGTAAATGAACTTACGCGTTCTCATAATGATAACTCCAATGGTTGGTCTGGTGTGGCGATATAAATATGCTTCTTGAATCCAGGCATATCCTTATGTTTATTGATTACCGAGTGAAGCCATTTTCCTCCGAGTTCTTGAGCCAATATGGGTTCTACTACATATCTGTGTGTAGTAACTGTCTGGCTGAAAATCCTCTTCATGTTATATTTGCTGGATTAAGTGCTGACTGAATATACAGCCATTTAATGACTTTCGGAATTTTGAACAATATGTTGAGTACTCTGTTGCATTCAAATGCAAGTAAATGTGACTTGATTTTTATCCATGTAAGAGCAATTGAAAGCGCAAATGATTGAACAACCAGATTTAATAATTAACGTCATGTTCGATGAGCTGTACCAAGTTCAACTTTAGGTAGGTATAGTCCAGCATGTGCTGATGAGTTTTATGATCGCATGTATATACATCTGGCATATTCTTTCTTTGAAGCATCTCCAAAGCTATGGAGTGCATATGATTTTGCTTGAGGCATGGGTTATATCTCTTGGTATTTGAAGTTGAGATAGATACTTAATGTCATTGATTAATTCATCCCATTCCTTTATGATGGGGCTAATACTGGTTCATCCCAGTTTAAACCATCAATGAATAACGATTGTAATAACACCTTGAATCCGAAAGTGATTGGGGTGCAGTATCCACATGGATCATACAGTACTGTAATTATACTGAGTATGTTATGCTTTGTTAATGCTTGGCCTGAAGGAATATTTAATTTGTATGAAAGTATACCTGTTATTTGATACTATTATATTCTTAATACTTTGATAAATGCCTTATTATCATTATCGAACTGGTGAAATTGTTCACATTAATCTCCTGAGAAGACCTCCCAGGCAATAATTTATCCGAATTTCATGACCATTTTCTGAGATCATTGCTTGTGCTTCGCATGAGTTCTGATTACAGCGCTTGTGCTGAAGCAAGTGAATCACTCTCGGTGAGTAGTTATATAATTCACAAATATATTTTCTCATATAATGTCTGACGCTCTTAAGTTGGTGTGTGTGACATTCCAATCGTCTACTAATTTTAACAGTGTCCTGATAGATCTAAAAGGACCTGAACATAATCCATATGTGTTAGTATTTAATTCATATACCTGACCTGATTCTGATGGACTTCTTCTCCAATAAATTAATTGATACTTCCTATCTTCTGGATATATTTAAGTCATTCTGAACATCATTTTTATATCTGTAGTGAATACAATCTGATGATGTCTAATATTTGTATGTCAATAATATTTGGATGATGTCATTCTGATGTAGAGCACCTGAGTGTAAACACTAATTTAATGATACGCAATTTGATGTTTTTGAACTTACATCAAATACTACTCTGAGTTTATCCAAATCTTTCTTGAATACACCATGAGCAATGGAAGTGCTCTAAATCTAGTCTGAAGGTCATGTGACCCATTTGTTCATATTCGTTCATAAATTAAATGTATTTCTGAGCAAAAAAATGGAATTTTCCATTTTGCGTTCGAACATTTTGAAACGTTGAAGAACAATGACTAATGAATCGCCCAGTGCAAGCCGTTCTTATAGGATTGGCAATTGTACCATATATTTGCTGTCTGGTGTTCTACCCATAGTGGTTCAATATAATTCTTCACATTCCTTGTGGTCTGGGTGCTTAAACTTCTCCATAGGTGGCTCGTCTGATCGTCCAAAATCTCTGTATTGTCTATTCTAGGCGGGTGACTTGAACACCATAATACTGTACTTAAGTAGGTATTTTACCTCTGTTTGAAGTAATCTATTTCTTTCTTGACTGATGAGTTGACTCTTTCTAATGAGTAGCCACTTGCATTATGATAACCAAGCCGAAGCATGCACCACATGCAACAGCTCCCGAAGTCTCCCATGTCTTAATGTAAATTATAGTTACCATTCAACACTTTGCAAAGTTCTCCTGCATGTGATGTCCATTCCTAACACAAAACATTCCCCTTATTCAATAATCGCGATTTAGTGCTTTTACCCTACTGATCGCACAAGTCTATACTAAGTAATACTAAGTACTTATGGTAGTATGACGTAGTCCTCTGAATCTTTTAAAAATCAGGTAAAATTATTCTACCTTGATAGTCTTGACAACAAACGCTAATTTGAAATATTTGTTTTTAACTTAATCTCTTAATCTTGTATATTATCTTAATATTTGTATTTATTCCTTGTATGTGTAAGTATTATGCAATTATTATTTAAGTAGTTTATCCAATTTATTATATTGTCTGTGCACCTTACCTTTTTCACACTGATTTCTTTGTCCTCTGTATCACCATATCTTATTCAGTCTATATGAAAATAGTTGAATTACACTGATCATAGTAGTACCATGATAATACTATCAAATCAATAATCCACATCTTTATGGGAGTATAGTTAAGAACCACAATTTATTCCAAACTCATACTACTAAGCAGATAACATCACTTTCTTATTAAAACTTATTAAATATCTTTGTGTAACATTCTTGGAACTGAAATTGTTACTTACGTTCGACAAAGTGTTTAGTTTTGTTTCATACAAAACAAAGTGACCTTAGTTTGACGTAAAGAGACAGTGCATCCATATTTCGTCTTTGTTCTTTCTAATTTACACATGATTAAACTGTTTTGGCATATTACTTCACTTAAATTACTATTATAATTTCACTTATACAAATTAATAACAACATCAAAGAACAACATAAACAAATCTGAGTGACAGTGACAAGGTGACTGTTTCTGACAAACTGACAGATCTAGTTAATGACAGAACTGCGATTCATTGCACGCCCGTGAATTCTGTAGTTTTACATGAATAGCGATGGGAAATATCGTTACTTTTATTTCACTATCAAGTCGATGAAGTTATTCATTTTAGTCACTGTTATATCACCGGTGATAAATCACCACCGGTAGCGCGCAGTAAGTAAAGATTACAAATGAACTGTGAAGTGAAATCTCACCGAGTCACCGTATCACAAATTTACGAGACACGACGTGGTTATAAATATCAAGTACCCACATAGTTTAATCAAAACCTTATCCTGTTTAAAATAAGACTCATTTTTCATTTGAAGTTTTTGATTCGTAGCGATATTATTAACGAAGCAAGTTGAAAGAAATCAGACAACTTAAGTCTTATGACGTTGAGAATAAGATGCAATTTCACTTAAACAAATTCTCTCTTCTAGCTGATGGCTCTGTGTCGCTCACGCACGTGCCGCACGGCTCCAGTCACAAATGTTGCTTTCTCTCTTTCGCACGATGGAATTCTGTGAATTATATGTAGCTTGGCCGTTGGCCGGCGTTAAGTCACAGTTAAAGGAATACTGTGGTGAAATCACAGTCGCGATAAATGTAACAGACGGTTTCGATGCATGTCACTGGTGTGACAAGGTGAAGCATAATTATATAACAAGTGATATATCCAGTGATAGGTGAAATGTGCCATTCCTACACATGAAACACTGCTTTTACTGTATAAGATAACCTCATAACCTCATAATGTGTTGCTTCACATAATAACATTTAACAGTCATGACTACTGAGTTTGCAGATACCAAGTGGTTAATTAGTTAGTCTATATTTCCAGTTATTCTGTTTCTCTAGCAATATTTAAAAATGACAGAACTGTAACTATGTACATCACAACACTGTTGTTCCTGTTACTAAGAATATCATTTAGTTATTCTGACACCATAATACAAATCATGGTACCATAGTTTGTTAGCTGTTTATAACAAACTTTTAAAGTCTCATTTTATGCAAGAAATAATAAATTCACTTTTAAAATAAACAGAAGGTATTTGTTTACCTGATTCTGTCACAATCCTTTTACCATATTTTTTTTTTATTATTTGTTGGGTGTGTCAAAGTTATGTTCTCAAAGAAGTACTATACTTTGAAGACTTTATCTGGATCATATTGTAACATTTGTAACTAAAACATATTAGGTACCTACCTGGATGTACCATACACAAACTATTGAGTCTTAAAAATTTCAAGACCTTCATTCAACATATTATTGCAATAATAAAACAATACAGATTACCTGAATTCCATTAGCGGTGACACAGTCAACTCTCTTTCAAGTCCCTCAGCATGGTCTTATATCAGCTTCCACGAGCACAACTACACAGGCTTGAATGAACTCATAACACTTACACACAGCAGATATCCACATCTCCAAGGCCTGTCTTGAAGGCAAGCCTTGACTGGGGAGACTGGGGGCTAATTATATTGTATTCTCTTTGTGAAAAAGGCTGAAAATTGAATGTCGACTGTTAGACAAAGTCTAAATTTATTACCACACTCCATGATCTCTTTTTTTATCACAATTTGTTTATTACTGAGATTCTCATGAAAAATGTCTCACATAGACGAATTATTCCTATTAATGTAACGAATAAGACAGCTCACCATTATAACTGTAATTATTTGATTTGTTAATCCCAGCACCTCCACCATGTCGCCAATTACCTAAAGGTAGAAGATACACGGCGAAAGTCTGTATTGAATGTAACATCTATACGCACCACATGTATATATATTCTTGACATAACATAAATATAGGTATAGCGGTGTATGTATTGTATAAGGATGGATCGATGTAACCGAACTCGTATAACGACACGGTCGATCCTGACAGTACAATAATATTATACCTATATTCTGTTCTGCCCTTACTTCCACTCATGTTCAACACTGGGCCGGTTCAACCTGAGTACCATCTGATAACAACTGACTGAGGGCTGATTCCCTTGTGTGACCTCCATATGCCAACCCCCGATAGTCACCCCTAACCACGCATCTGATATGAATCTGTTACTGGTTTCTCCATCTATCCAAATTCCAGTGTGGATCATGCTCGTGAACCGGCCGCCTGACTTCCCGATAACCAATACACACCAATGACCGTAATTTGAGAAGGTATTCATTTATACCACTGATATAGAATGACAACAGTCTCAACCCACTCCACTTGCGATGGAAGATTCACACTCCTTCCTCACAAACCACATTTATAAACCTCGTGTGTGGAAAACTTCCATTCCTGTCTGCCGAAAAACTTATTGACAATATCTGTCAAAACCCAAGCACAGACTGCTTAAACACATTGATCCAAAGTCCACAGGCTACGTAAAAGCTCTATAGCTCCATTTATGGTTCGCATTCGCGACACATACAGACCTGAACAGACCCGAATGATGGAGACAAATTCCTTCTGGAAAATGATTTATTTCGTCATAGGAACTAACTACCCAATTAACGAAACTCACTAACAAAGTAATTTACAAAGCACTAACGATAACGATATATGTAATTATAATAAACTTACGATAAACGGTACATTTTAATTATTTTATTACGTTACATTACTTAAAAATTAATAATCTTAAATTAAAATTTAAAAAAACCCCGACAGTTCTATTATTACTAAACATAGCTAAGAACACTCTGGATTATGTCACCTTTCAAACAAAAAAAAACTAGATCATAATCGGTACATCCGTTTGGGAGCGACACACAGACACTTCAAACATATAACACCTCTCTTTTTTCGTTGGGGCCCCCAACGAAACCCCCAACTTGGGGGTTAATAAATTAGTAGCAAATCCTTTGATAAAAATCTCGATAAAGTTGCTACCGTCTTTATGAATGCATGTGAGCATGGTACCTGTGTCTCCGCGAGGCAGACCTGCTGCAGCCGCTGCAGCACGGCGTCCGCGGTGAGCGGGCTCGCGGCCGCCACCCGCACCAGCACCATGTTGGTGTGCTGCGCCGCGCTCTCCACCGAGAACGTCTTCAGGAACAGCCCTTCGATCACTGACCACATATACACAGCGTTAGCCACTCTGTTTGTTTGTATCAACTGGGCGAGAGAAGAGGAATGAGGTTGTTAAGGGCATGATGAGGCAGCAAGTTGAATGCAAGTAAATTTACTTGCAACTGCGTTCAGTTGAACAGGGGAATCGGAAACACTAATATTCTACAGCATGGTTTTCAAATCATGCTTTGGCGGTGATATGCATTGAATGAGTGTTCATACCAATATGAACATAAATAACCCAGTGAAGTGATCACTTACCAATCCCCATCATGTGGCAAAGCATAAAAAAACCACAAGCAACCGAGCACCATGACCAAATATCCATTATTCTAGACAAAAAATAACCAACTACAAAATAAGGCACAACTCAAAAACTACTCGTCAGATCTCGCTCAAATTTAAATGGGACCACATGACAAGCACCGGCTCTCGATAAAAAAAGAATCATGAAAATCGGTTCACCCATTCGAAACTTCTGAGGTAACAAACATAAAAAAAACAGTCAAATTGAATACCTCCTCCTTCTTTGACGTCTCTTAATAATACATTAGTGCAATATACCATCTGACTTCATTAAATTGCCACTATCAGATGGACTTGTAATCAAGCATTAACTGAATTACTATTTCTCGGGTACAAACAACAAAAAAAATGTAAGTGTCACCGTTAGCGAGGCGCATGGCCCGCTTGTGGTCGAGCTCCAGCCGCGGCGCCACGTCGTCCAGCGCGACCAGCGCGGCGGCCGCCAGCACGCCGGCCTGCCGCATGCCGCCGCCCAGCATCTTGCGGTAGCGGCGCGCCCTACACACACACACACACACACACACACACACACACACACAAATATACAGGGTGAATTTTTCAAGTGGGCGTGAATGGCCAAATCCGAAACTATGAGGAATAGCGTAAAGTGGTCAAAGAAGGTTCTCGGGGCCGATTGAAAACTTGAAATATTCACCCTGTATAGATCATTATTAGACCCTGTAGCCTAGTTGGTAGCGACCCTGCCTGCTTTTTTAGGGTTCCGAAATAAAATCAGAACCCTTATAGTTTCGTCATGTCCGTCCGTCTGTTCGCATGTCAAAGCATAATTGTATCTAATAATTCGTTTTTATCAGGTACATACATATTTTGAAATTGTTTTGGTCAACTAAATATTTTCTTTATTATTATACCATTATTCAATTCATTCATCAAAGCATATCAACATGGTAATACTAGCTGACCCGTCAAACGTTGTTTAGCCAAAATTAAATAAATAAATAACACTTCACACTCATAGCCCCACACTAGGATTCCCTGTGTCGTGGGTGCCATGGACAACACACTAGTCAAGGACATTCACACCCAGACCGAGAACAGAAATTCAAACTCATCATTCAAATTTCCGTCTAGCTGGGAATCGAACCCAGGGTGCGGCGATCCGGCCATTGCGCCACACGGGTCGTCTGGCGTAAAAAATTTCTGGATTGGGCCACCCTAATCATCTAGCGGTATGAAATATAATTTACCACCTATTCTCATATCTACCAAATATAAACAAAAAATTTCATATAAATCGGTCGGACCTTTTCGGAGGAGTGCGACCACAAACACCGTAACATGAGATTTTTATAATTAGATTGAGATATACTCACTGCTCTATAACATGATATGTACCGGCAAGCGCAGACCCGACCGGCGCGCAGAGTCCCTTGCTGAAGCAGATGTACACGGTGTCGCAGTCCCGCACCAGCCGCGCCGGCGGGACGCCCAGGTGGGTGCTGGCGTTGAGCAGCCGCGCGCCGTCCATGTGCAGCGCTATGCCGTGACGGCGGCAGAGGGCGCCGCACTCGTCTAGCCACTCGACCGGAAGAACCTATGCACATTGAAATTGACTATATTTTCACTAAATTACCAAAAATTTAGTATTTTTTTATAGTAAGATCAATCAATCATCAATAAATTATAAACGCTAACATAAATAAACGCTAACACACTCACACCCCCGCAGTAGGTTATTACCTGTGTCGCGGGTGGCATGGACGACACATATAACACATCACAATCACACCCATGACCCGAGCACAAATATTTATCTGTCACATAAATATCTGCCCCGGCCGGGAATCGAACTCGGGATCCCTCGCTTCGCAGGCAGGGTTGCTACCAACTAGGCTACAGGATCAATAAATTATGATCTTTATTGTGGTGTGTTTAGTTACATAGATGACATAACAAGTGAATATAATTATAATTTTAAAATATGCATAATTTTATTCACTTGTTAATTAAAAATTTCATTAGTGTCATATTAATTAAAAATTTAATTAGCCTACCAATAAGAGGAATTAATAATTTGCTAGACTAAGGTCTAATAATAAGCTAAGATTAAGGTTGCGGATAACCGTGACAGCCTATTAGTCCACGATGGAGCACGGCGCGGATGCCCGCACCGAGCTCCCACTTAACGCAGCGCACGGCCTAAGGGCTTTGATAGTTGTTAGCACCTGGCATTACTTAGCATTGTTTCTGAATATTCTTTTTTGTATGCTTAATTCTTTTCTTTCTTTTCTTACTAGCTCCACCGGTTGACATAAACATAAATATTTGACTCACCTTTCCACCACAAACATTGTGGGTGTTCTCTATGCAGACCAACGAGGTGATCGGTTCATGGACGTCGGAGCCGCGAATCCGCCTCTCCACCTCTGCAAGGTCAAATGTACCGTCCGGTTCGTTCTTTATTGTATTCAGCAACACCCCTGCTAAGTGCGCAGCACCACCTGAAATAGATTGTTGTTTAAACATGACATTTTTTCTCTTGTATAAAATTATAGTAGTGTTTCAATTTCACAAAACTTACAATCCTTTGAGGATTAAGTCATTGAAGCTATTTTCATTTGTTATTTTAATCTGACCCTGTTTATCTATTACTAACTAAAAGATACGACACAGTTGAGGTTGTAAGCAAAACTGATTTATTATTTATCTACCTTCGAGTACATTAATAATTATTAATCTGACAATTAAACTAATTCAAAACATAACATATATCCACCATACTAATCAAACTTTACACATTACTTTGAACACTGATACAATTAATAATTTTGTTTTTTATTTAAGATTCTCAATCACAATTTACGAGTGTATCCTTATTGGGTATGCCAATGATGTCTGGCCATAATGACGGATCCGGTATCTCAATGTCGGGTTCTGGTGAAGAAGTTGATTCTTCAGAATCGTTTGAGCACTCCTGTGACTCATGAGATACAGGGACAGTCCTAGCGACTATTTGATCTAAATGGCGTCTATGCAATTCTCCATCTTCCGTTTTTACCCTATAAGTACTTGGGCCTTCAATGCTCTCCACAATAGCCTTACTCCATTTCACCCCAGGGCCATACATTCTTATATACACTGGCTGGTTCACTACAAACGATCGCGTTGGTCGGCGCTCGATTAATTCCTCCAGCTGTCGTTCAGCTCTACTGGGTTCTGTATCAGGATGTACACTAGAAATCGCCGTACGATATCTACGACCATTAAGCATTTCAGCAGGTGTTTTATTTGTTGATGTATTTGGCACAGTACGGAGCCAGTAAAGAACTTTTGAAAGTTTCTCACACCAAGGGGTGTTAGAGTCTGCAAGTTTCTTAAGCTTATTTTTAATTATTTTAACAGTAACCTCAGCTTGGCCGTTAGTTGCGGGGTGATATGGCGGCGAGTACACATGTTTAATATGGTTCTTCTTTAAAAAATCATTAAATTCTTCAGATGTGATTATCAGAAACGAGTACATCTGGCAGGCCCTGAGCAACAAAAATTCTCCTCAGTGTTGTGATAACACATTTACTGTTAGGTGATTGTACTATTTCGGCTTCCGGCCATTTACTGTAGCTATCAACTAATATCAAAAAGGTTTTTCCTTCATAAGGGCCTGCAAAATCAATATGGACGCGGCTCCAGGGTTTCTCCGGAATTACCCAAGTTTGCGGATTCCTTGGAGGGTTGTTCCTTACAGCTTGACACGACTCACATTCCTTCACAATTTGCTCTATATCACAATCCATCCCATTCCACCAAACATAGCCCCTAGCATATGCCTTAGTGAGTACTATTCCTGCATGCGGCTGATGTAATAATTGTAGTACCTTCTTTTGAAGCGAAGCTGGGACTATGACTCTATTACCCCACAGTAAACATCCTTTACTATGTGAAAGAGCCTCCCTGCGAACCCAAAAATGTTGCAGTGATGGATCTGGGTTTGAATTAGGCCATCCATGCAAGACAAGGAACATGACTCTCTGTAGCACTGGATCTTTTTTAGTTTCCTCAGCAATTGTATGTGAATTCAAATTCCAACCCGCAGGCTGCTCCTCTAGCAACAATACCTCTTTCAGACACTCAACTTTATGTGTGGAGGTCGTAGGAGCTGTCCATCTGCTCAAAGCATCCGCATTTCCCAATAATTTACCCGCTCGATATCTAATACTATAATTATAAGCGCTCAATTTCAACGACCATCTTAGCATGCGGGGAGAAATTATATCTGGAATTGGCTTGTTTGGGTTAAATAATCCCACCAATGGCTTATGGTCTGTCAATATACAAAAGCGGCGTCCTGCTAAAAACTGATGGAATTTAGTTAAGCCAAATATTATGGCTAAAGCTTCTTTGTCTATTTGTCCATAACGCCTTTCATGTATCTGGAGCGTACGCGAAGCCATCATTATAGGTCGTTCCGAGCCGTCGTTCATAACATGTGCAATTATTGCACCAACACCATATTCTGACGAATCACAAATGAGTAAGAGCTCTCGGTCTAATTCGTTTCCCACGAGAGTCGCGTCAGAGCCCAGGATGCCCTTCACCTGATCAAAAGCTGCCTGTTCCTTTTCGCCCCAAAACCATGGCTTCTTCGATTCTAGTAGCCGGTGCAGAGGTTCTAAAATTGTTGCCTTATCGGGTAAAAACTTCTCATAAAAATTGTACAAGCCTAAAAATGCACGCAAGGTTTCCTTATTTGTTGGTGCAGGCTTATCCAAAATTTCTTTTACTTTCAATGGTGATGGGTGTAGGCCTTCAGCGTCAATCATGTGACCAAGAAAATTAATAGAATTTGACGCAAAAATACATTTCTTTAAATTCAGACGAAATCCGAGTTCCTGTAACTTACACAAAACCAAACGTAATCTTTGATTATTCTTCGAGTTTCGTTCTCGATATTAGCATAGCAATACTTGTAGTAGCCACGTACCGCCCGCCATTTCGCACTGAATTTTAGAGGTAGATAAAAAATAAAACATGAAATTATCAATTTTTGTAGGGTAGATTTGTAAAACCTCACTTAGCTGGGGCGCTCTCCTCCTCGGTTCGTCATTCACGTTTCAGTGCTTCGCTGTTTCGCACGGGCGCAAAATTGAAGTTAAAAGTGAAATGCTTAAAATATAGTTTAATAGTCAGGAAGAAATCAATTACTTGTGTAAAAGAATAAAAAGTTTAGAACGAAAAATTTACCTAAGTAAAAGTGATCTGCAGTGTGTATCGTTGGATCCGTACAGGAAATTCATCAACGCTTGTAATCAGCAGGTAGGTGGATTCCAGTATTTAAAGAATACAGCAAGTAACTTAAAATCATAAATAACCCTACTTTAGTAGTCGGTTAAAAATTGCTTGCAAATGTAATTCGCAAGGAATTTACACGCAATTACGAAGCAGAAACAGAATATCTGTTTTATATCAGTGAATATATGGTTTTTATATGGATACCTTCAAGGATTCCTCTTTTTTTCTCCATTACTAGCACGTGTTTTTTCGTATGAAAAATATATTACAATATTATTTAAATACCATATATAACTGGATTGTCCTTGGGAGGCTTCCAAATAAATACCTGCTAACCGGAATTACCTGTGGGGTTCTTCCGTCGCTAGTAAATGTATTCCGTAAGGAAGTTATCAATTTATATTGCAACATTATATAAATACAAACAATCGGGTTATCCTTTGAAGGATTCCAAATAAAAAAGTACCTGTTAATAGCTAGTATATGTATTCCATAAGGGATTTATATTGCAGTAGTGTACAAATACAAAACCTAATCGGGTTTTCTTTTGAAGCCCTTCTTATTTAGAAGGAAAGAAAAATAAAAAAGTACCTTCTTACAATAATTACCTATAGGGTTCTTCCATCGCTAGTATGTACTACTACTAGTATTCCGTAATGAATTTATATCGAAATAGTATATAAATACAAAACATAATCGGATTGTCCTTTGGGGACTCCTGTGGGTTCACTGCTCGCATTACATTCGAATTAGTGTTACGCAGACAACTGCAACAAGAAGTACTCGCAATTCGGATCTACTTGTGGGGTATTTCCTCTGCATTGTACATGTATACCATGAAGAATTCTCACAGTGTTACGCAGACAACTGCAACAAGAAGTACTCGCAATTCGGATCTACTTGTGGGGTATTTCCTCTGCTTTGTACATGTATTCCATGAAGAATCCTCACCGTGTTACGCAGACAACTGCAACAAGAAGTACTCGCAATTTGGATCAACTTGTGGGGTATTTCCTCTGCATTGTACATGTATTCCATGAAGAATCCTCACAGTGTCACGCAGACAACTGCAACAAGAAGTACTCGCAACTCGGATCTACTTGTGGGGTATTTCCTCTGCATTGTACATGTATTCCATGAAGAATCCGCACTGTGTTACGCAGACAACTGCAACAAGAAGTACTCGCATTTCGGATCAACTTGTGGGGTATTTTCTCTACATTGTACATGTATTCCATGAAGAATCCTCACCGTGTTACGCAGATAACTTTAACAAGAAGTACTCGCAATTCGGATCTACTTGTGGGGTATTTCCTCTGCACTGTACATGTATTCCATGAAGAATCCTCACCGTGTGACGCAGACAACTGCAACAAGAAGTACTCGCAATTCGGATCTATTTGTGGGGTATTTCCACGATATTGCACATGTGTTCCAGAAAAAATCTTCACCGCATTATGCAGCTGATTAGCGTATATTCCATACGGAACTAATACTGTACGCTATTCGTTGAACAAAGTACTTGATAACTGGATCTACCTTTGGGGTAACTGTTTACTCAAACAAAAAAAAATATACTTACATATATATTTCTGAAGGAACTCACGTCACGCTGGAAAACATACGGTGAACTGAAACAAGTACTTATTTATTCGCATGAAACTGCGAAGGATTTCTGTTCAACGAGCAATAGCTGTATATTATTTATTTACTTATTTATTTCACAATAAATGTAAACGTAACAGGTTCATTTAAACCCAACACCATTTACAATTTACACGAACCAAGGGGATTCTCTCGCCAACTGCAAATTGCATCTTAGTACTGCCAAAAACCTTCGTCGACGCGCTTATCGGGGTGACAATTGCACTACTTTCATCGATCTAGAACTTTGAAGTTCACCGGAGTGTTATCGCCGACGGCGAAGTAGTGTGAAGTTGTTATAACAATTATTATAATATCAACTTTTAAAAGTTTTTTGCTAACCGCACCACTGTTACGGTGGTACTGAATACCGACGGTGATACCTTAACAACAGTAGCTGTCTATTCTGTTGACAACGCGTTGGTGACGCCGTTTTTTTTCGTGGCTTGTGAATTAAATTCCTCTTTGATCATAAAGTCTGCGATTCAATAACCAGCTAAGCCTGTCATCAGGCCCTTAAGCAACAGTAACTTTTCAGTAATGTTTCCGACAACCGCAGTAAGGGGCGTAAAAATTGTTCGACCTGCTGGTCTAATGATGCATGTGACTCTCACACAAAGCCAGCCTAAAAACCGCCTAAAACTGTCAGCCGTAGACGTAAGTTCTAAATGGATATATAATAATAATAAAACTAAGAGATTTTATCTATCAAATCTATTGTTGATTCACGAAAGATTCTCTTATTGATAAATTCGGGAACATACCATTCTTATGTCATCGTGGAGCAATTGACATAAATGTACCTAATTATAAGTACAATAACATCGCACATGTTTCAATAAAAAAAGACAATAACGATTCAGACATTGAAATATAATGTAGTATGGATTTAATTAGACTGAAAGTAAACTAATAAATGTATGTGTACAAATTGATACCTATATGGGCATATGAAATTATGAGTACTAATTCCGAATTTCAAATTATATTTGAATATCTGAGGACAACTTAATTCAAGTTTTTATAAACTCTTATAAATTGATGTGATCAGTTGTTCAGTTTCAGCCGAATTGAAGAGAATACTAAGCTACATCCTGTTTGTACACCGTAGGTACATACCGTTTGGCTTAGTACCTATAGCTAATATTTTCAACGGGTTTTTAACTTACTGAGGCGTACGGAACAGTTGTCTTTTTTCTACTTAATAATAATAAACAAACTTGAGTGAATTATTTTCTGGTTGGCCTGCCGGTCAATGATAATGCAATTACAAATAGTAGGTATACTACTGTATACCCCCTGTATATGTACGATTAATTGTATTAACCATTGCTTAATGTATTAGTTAATTTATTTGTTGCTTCATTAAAAGTAAAAATTTTGATTATTGCGTATTTTTGAATATTTCCGTGCTAGCGGACGATTGATTCATTTTTGCATACTAGGCTAGAGATACAAACATTTTCTATACATGCAAAACATACATGTATACCGTAGATTGTATAATTATACAATGTTATGCTCCTTATGTGCATGCCTCAACAACGGGGTTCCGCCTCCAAAGTAACCAGACATTATCACTATGACAACATTATACTCAACAAATGAGCGGTAAACTTTGCCATCAAATGATGTTGTAAAATAAGACAAAAAATAATGTATTTATTATTTATTTATTTCAACAAACAAGTACAATTGCATGCTTTACACGTCTGTCAAACTGCGAAGCAGTTTGTCGCCAGTAGTTCTCGTGGATTACAATATACGAGTACGTACTCTCAACGTACTTATTTTTTACTTACTTGTTTTTAATGTTGCAGGTGTCAGTTCTAGGACGGAGGTACACTTAGGGTATTGTGGTTTGATTTTATTATATTCAAGTCTTACGACTGCGGTCCGCCTATATGTATATCGGTCATCCTATAAACTTAACAATGAGATTGTTTCTTAATGGCCTCCACCCATATTTTTTTAACATTGAGTAATTTTATTTTTGGGTATTATATACTTAACTAATCACACTATCGTTACCGGATTGAAGTCCGGATATTGTTTCACTTATAAAAACATCCCAACTGCTTACGCATATTACTGCATATGTGATGGAAAACAGTAGTTTGCGTATCGTCAATTCGCCACGAAAACAATTTTATCCTTACAATACTTTGTAATCGAATTTCCCTTATTGTTTCACACAAGTTTTAATTCTACAGATCATAAGGTTACCGCAGTTCACCCAGGTCCTTGCTAATTGGTCAAATCAGTCTAGACAAATAAGGATTATATTTTATATATTTTTCTATAGAAAATATTTTCATTGCGGCCTTCTACTTAAATACTAATTAATTTAGAACATAATAATATCCAATTTTATTCAATTTAGTATTTTTTACAGCACATATATTTCATGTGATTTTCGGCCGAACTCTAAAAGAAGTCAATACATTGATTTCGTTTTTTATAAGGACTGGTGGATGCTCTGTGTGTTCCACTACACTTACAAAGTCTCTGATAACAATTATACATCAGTGTTTTTGTGTTAACAATCTGTTCAAATTGTTGTATGGGAAAAATGGAAAATCTACTTTATCAATGGATGGATTTTAGTGGCCTCAAACCACTTTCGGATTATTGCCTTTCAAATGAAACCATTTTAAGGCATATCGGTTGGATGGTTTCACAGTCTATAGAAAACATCCGTACAAACGTTTTATGTTTTATATACATATATAGATAGATAATGTTTTAATTAAAACAGTGTTTTTATAGATAATTTTTATTCCTACTTACAGGTTTGGAATTACTTATGGTTGGCGACATAGTTGCTGCTTTCGTTGCTACACTCGCTGTAGTAGTGTGACCAAAAGCTACAAAAAAAAAATGGATCTTTCGGGAAAGAACAAATTTCAGTCAACACAATTTTATTATCATCAAATTACTTACTCTCTTAGTACTGGCAAGGGTTACATAGAAAGGATACCATATATATTATCGATAATATTGCCAAATCTATATTTACCTCATTTAAGTAATTTACTTATTATCCTTAAATATTTTAATGAATATTTTACATAAAAATTGCAGAATTCAGTGGATATTCCACTTTATTCGGTTAACATTACACTCGTCATGTTCATAGCAAATACAGTTAACTACTTATCAGTAGCATAATTACCGAGTGTGTTATATATACGGTATTACATAAGTATATACTGTTGTCACCAATATATTGTTCAATAGATTGAAATTAAAGAGTAAAATATTGCTATCATTATTACAATTAAAAATAATGATAAGCTAATAACATCATTAGTTTCACGACCACCTTCTCTAAACGTCTACAAGTATTGCTATGCTAATATCGAGAACGAAACTCGAAGAATAATTGATGATTAAACGAACTTACCTGTAAGTGAAGTTCAATCCCAATTATTCGAGAGCTTCGTTCGAAGATATTAGCATCCCTCCCTCCCTAGTGTACATGTCATATACACTACACCCCTAGTCGTGAAACATGAAACAGCTCAGCAAATCTCTGAACTGAATGACGAACCGAGGAGGAGAGCGCCCCAGCTAAGTGAGGTTTTACAAATCTACCCTACAAAAATTGATAATTTCATGTTTTATTTTTTATCTACCTCTAAAATTCAGTGCGAAATGGCGGGCGGTACGTGGCTACTACAAGTATTGCTATGCTAATATCTTCGAACGAAGCTCTCGAATAATTGGGATTGAACTTCACTTACAGGTAAGTTCGTTTAATCATCAATTATGCTCATCTTCATTTTTACCCGAGATAGCAATATCGTCCAATAAACATGCCCTATACCCTCTATTCCAGCAAACGCCGTGGACATTAAACGTTGAAATATCGCTGGTGCGGCGTTGACACCAAAAGCCAGGTGATTCATTTTCATCAGTCCAATATGAGTATTAAGTGTTAATAATTCCGCGGTCTTGTTATCTACCTTCACTTGGGTATATGCTTGTTTTAAGTCCGATTTACTAAATAAACGACCACCACTGAGTTTAACAAAAGCCTCCATTGATGTTGGTAGTGGGTACTTGTCTACCTCTATAGCAGGATTAACAGTTGACCGGTAATCCCCACAGATACGGAGAGATCCATCATCTTTTCTTACTATTCTAAGTGGTGTCGCCCATTTGGAATATTTAACTGGTGTTAAGATACCTTGTTTAATCATACAAGCTAATTCCTCTTCAACTTGTTTCTTTAATGGAAACGGTACTGGTCGTGCTTTTAAAAATCGAGGTATCATATCTGGTTTAAGATGTAAGGATACTTCTGGTCCCGTATATTCACCCATTCCTTGCTTGAACACCTCCGGGAAGTCCTTCCTTAATGTCTGTACCATTTCCTCTGACCAGCATAGACCACTGACTTCAATCCCTAAATCTTGGAACCAATTTCTGCCCAAGAGGCTAGGCCCTTCTCCGGACACTACAATAAGATCACATTGATCCTCTTTATCCCCAAGAACTGCCGTAACCTGAATAAGACCCAGAACATTCAATGGATCTCTTGTCCATGTTACCAGTTTAATATTAGTTGGAATGAGGGGAGGTGGTGTCATCCACAATGTCTTGTAAGTCCTTTCAGATATTATAGATCGAGAGGCTCCTGTATCAATTTCCATTGATAATATGACATTATTAATCATAATGTTAGCCTTTATTGGAGTGCGGTAACTATCTGAGCAAGCATATATCCCCATCATATCTTCATCCAATGGCCCAGGTGGCGTCTCTAATTTATCATGTATTTTATGTACCTTATTACTTCTTTTATCACATGCAGCCACAATATGCCCGAATTTCTTACAATAAAAGCATCTTGATTTCATAAATGGACAACGGTCACCTTGCTTGTGAGTTCTTGCACAATGTCGACAATCCAAAGATTTAATTCGGTCAATTTCCATCGGCTCCGTTATATCACCAGGAGTTTGCTTAATTTGTCTCACCTCTAGGTATAAATCAGAGAATGTCGCTTGGTAATTAAGACACATCTGTACTGCTGTCTCATATGATAGCTGTTTTGTTTTCAGCAAATCTCTCCGCAAACGATCATCCAGTACACCCAAGACCAACCGGTCCCTCAACTGTCGCTTGAGGTCACTAAAATTACATTTAGATCCAAGCTCATTTATCGCGGCTACAAAATCTTGCACGCTCTCCCCTTGTAATTGTAAGCGTTTATGAAATTTATTCGCTTCCAGGATCTCATTAACTTCAGGTTCATAAAAAGTGTCCAGAACTTTAATGATATCATTAAAAGATACACTTGACGGTCTCAGTGGCACCACCAATGATGCAATCAAACTGAATGTATCTTTCCCACAATGCGACAGGAATAGCGAACGCGCTTTCGCGTCGTTATCACGGACACCCGCGACATCGAGTGCACACACTAAGCGTTCTTTGTAGTCACACCATTTATCCGTTTTGGGATCAAAATGTCCAGGAAACAATAAACTTCCGAAATTTAACGCCATACTCCCGACAATTACATTAATTTCCCGAAGTCGCCAATAAAAGATACGACACAGTTGAGGTTGTAAGCAAAACTGATTTATTATTTATCTACCTTCGAGTACATTAATATTAATCTGACAATTAAACTAATTCAAAACATAACACTAACTAAATATACAATGGTATGTTAGATAACTTGAAGACTTATCATGTGTGATGGTGGACCAAACCAAAATTATAAGCTTTCTGATGTTCTCTTTGACTCTATATTTATTTACTATATTATTTTGAATAATAGGAATAAAATATACAATATAATTATTCACTGCAACTAGCAGCACTGAATTATTCAATTAATGTTGTTAATTAAAACTACATCTACTTACCTTGTTCATATTTAAAAATATGGGATTTGTCTCCGACAATAGCTTCGGCCCCTCGTTTATTGCAATGAACCATGACTGAAACAATAGAAAGTAACAAATTAAATTAATACATGAAAAATTAAGCTTTTGTAATGTTTGGGAATATGATTCTCTTACATGATGTCAGTTCTACATTACATCCAGTTAAGTTAAATTAAATTCAAAAAGTAATTTGTGATGCAATTGCAAGATAGAGTACTTATGGCTGTATTATTTTAGCCGGCAGTGCACTGGTGGCGCCTCTAGTGTTGCGAGTGTCCATGGGCGACGGTGACTGCTTACCATCAGGTGGCCCGTCTGCTCGTTTGCCTGCATATTACATTTTAAAAAATCTACTTTATTGAAAACTTATGTAATCTATGTTGTACTGAAAAGATTCCAGATTCCATTTATATGTTTCACTTTTAACTGAATGATACATTTTCTCCATCACGCTGTTAAAGCTTCTGATCTGTACTTGGTGTATGTCTTCCATCTACAGCGCAGGGAATACGTTACAATGTGTGTGTGTGTGTGTGTGTGTGTGTGTATTCCCCAGGATTTCATCATTATTTTAATAAAAAAATATAATTTAAATCTTACGGGAAATAAGATTGGCCATTGTACCGCTGGGTACAAACAGAGCGGCCTGTTTCCCCAGCAGCGCCGCCACTTTGCTCTCCAGAGCGTTCACCGTGGGATCCTCGCCGAACACGTCGTCCCCGAGCGCAGAGTTCACCATAGCGTGCTTCATGGCTTTAGTGGGCTTCGTCACCGTATCCGATCTCAAATCCACTATGTATGCCATGGTTTAAAAGTGATTTTAAATATTATTCAATAACTTTCGTCGCTTACAGACTGACTAAATGAAACTGGACACTTAACCTCTGTACCGGTTATAATCAGATTCTTTAAAAATAAAACCGGCCGTAAGTATTGTTATTGTAGATAGTTGCATATTATATAAATAATTTGCTATCTTAATTTGATTTGAATTGCATCATTTAAATTATTTGCAAATAATTTTGATGAGATGACAGTTGACACTTGAGTGACAGACAGCTGCGGCTCCAGCCAGGCAGAGTATGACAATGACACTGTTGACACATGACATTGACATGTAAGTATTCTGAACAGAACATAATTGACCACAGAATATTATTCTCCTAAATTCATAGATATATTACCTTTAAATTCAGCGACAGCTTGGCTGCACATGAGACAGAGAATTTACGTTTCTTTGAGGTTATTTTAAAAGAAATGTAACAAAATTTAACAATAATTAGTCCAGAATACTGCTACCCACCATCGTACTTATACTTATATACTTAAACTTTGTACGATTTTCTGCATAAAAAAGAAACTGTAACTTTAAATTTCCAAATATCCAACTCACTCTTCACTGTATGTCACAACTCATTCATTGTTTGCACTTGTAACAAACAATATAGAATAATACTACGCGTTCACTCTAAGTTTGTCCTTACTTCCCGTCCCGCTTCCTCATACCGCAGCTCATTTAGTACGGACAGCAACGCTAGTCGCGTATTTTTGAGGTTCCGTGCGGCGCGTGCGTTCTTGAGTTCGTTGTTGATTTTGATGTTACTTTCGTTAAATTATTTTTCTATCGATTTATTTTACGTTCGTTGATTTTTGTCGCTACAATGACTAAAATAGAAAATGTTTTACACAGTGGCAAACATAATTTGTTATTTAAGTTAGTGAAATTATTTGATTACTTTTTTGTCTACAGTACCGTTAGCTGTTAAATCGTAACGGTTGACGAGGGCAAACTTAGAGTGAACGCGTTATACTAATCGGCCACGGAGACGGAGACAAAAAAGAATACTTTTGTCTCTTCCTATCACGTAGATTTTGTAATTGGCGATCTCGCTCTGTCAAATTTATGGGAGAATCTACTGGTTCTAAATCGAATCTATGAGTGGGAAACTACTGGAAGAAGTTAACTTATTTATATAATTATGAAGAATGCCTCAGAATTTGGGGTCAAAATGTTGAATGTTGACTCCATCTTCTTGTCCTCATTGGTCCACGCAGAATCTGAGTTCCAATAAATTTAACAAATGTCACGTGAATAAATTTTCAAGACTTTTTCAGAAAAAATATTCAGAATAATTTTATTTTCGTGAATAACAAAAGTATTATTATTTTAACCGTTTTAAAATAATTCTATACTTGCTATTAAAATGAACGCGTTACTTTTTTGTTCTCAACTCAAAATATTCTTAATGACAATTCGTTATGTCCAATTTTATTGGTTAAATAGCTGTCAATTTTTGTTTACTGCAAATTTTGACCAATCAGAATGAAAGGTTGGTCATGGCATGAGTCCGATTTTGTAAATAATGTCAAACTTAAAGATCGTCGGAGACATTTGATTTGATGCAAAAGAAGTTAAATCGGCTAGATTCATACGTTCATTTTTGCATTTTAATCGATTCAGTTTTTAAGTATTTCAGTTTTAAGTACTATTGTAAGTTAAACTAATGTAAATAAGATACGTATTTAACGAGCCACGCTTGAGTCTGTCTTACTGAGCAGCAAGATTTCGTCACAAATTTCGGACAAACAGACGTGAATTCGGGCGTCGACCGGTCCATCCCTCCCTATCCGTATTTAACCGTCGCCCGTCGCCGTTCTGTCAGTCGCGATCGTCATTTTGTGGGTGTCGTGCTTAGCGACGGCACACGCGGAGCGAGCCGGTGAATATTCGAAGGTGTGTTGTGGTGTGTCGGTTGGGGGGCCGTTTAATGTGGTGTACAGTGTCGGCGCTAGGTTATCGCGAATCGGGTCGCGCGGCGTGATCGGGCGGCGCGATGGTGGACATGGATAGGAACGACCCGGAGCTGCGGTACCTGTCGGTGGACCGGAACAGCTTCAACGACCCCGCGACGCAGGCGGAATGGACTCAGAAGCGGCTGGTATGGGTGCCCCACGAGAACCAGGGGTTCGTGGCGGCGGGCATCAAGGGCGAGCGAGGAGACGAGGTGGAGGTGGAGATCGCCGAGTCGGGCAAGCGCATCCTGGTGCCGATAGATGACATCCAGAAGATGAATCCGCCCAAGTTCGACAAGGTGGAGGACATGGCGGAGCTCACGTGCCTCAACGAAGCCTCCGTGCTCCACAACATCAAGGACAGATACTACTCTGGACTGATATACGTAAGTTTTGACATTTCATTACTCCTAACAGCTCTAACCTAAATCCTAACCTCAAAATGTTTATGTTCTATGGAATACAAAATTTTGATTTGTAACTAGCAAAAATCCAAATTGTAATTTACTCAATAGGTAAATAACCTATATATTTCATAAATAGCTAATTGCTACACATGCAATATGTATTTTCAGTAAATTGTCAAAAATGTACATTCATCTAAATACATCTAATACCAACTATGAAAATATAAATGCTAATAACAACCCTATTGGACTTGAGTCAAGCAGAATTTGATAGGGTCTGTTTGGAATTGTGGTGTACAGTAAGGTTCTAAGGAACTCAACTATAAATGGTTGGCTGGTGGCATGGTTAATTTTAAATTACATTCATAATTTAAATTAAATTCATTATTAACAGTACAAATCAAATAACTAACAGATGTTGCAGAAGCATTTTTATGGAAAGTCATTTTGTATTTAAAATCAGATTTTTAAAAATATTTTTCATTGACAAAAGATATAGCCAGTAATTATAACCAACGTCTCCATAAAGATTAGTCGACAGCTTCATTCTAATCAATATTTATATCCAGTTGAGGTTATGATGAATCACCCATGCCCATGTGTTATCAGTTCATTGTACACTCTTTAGTTTAACTACCCATTGTTGCCACTGTATTGTGTGAAGTACCAACACATGTCATGTAGGTACCAAGGATAGGTACATACATCTCATATAATTTTTATTTGACCCTGTTTCGGGAAAAGTTGTACTAACAATGGTAAACATTTAGAAATTGTAGGTACTCTTATAAATATTTACTTCATAATCTGAGGTTCACCTACAAAACTTGCGAGTTCAAAGTATGGATAACAATTAATTAACAAATTGTTGGAGTTGGTAATATATCATAAAATTTATATGTTAATATCCATACAATTAAATGTTTTAACACCCTCTTTGGCATACCTTGAAAACGGAATTATACCAAAAAATAGAAGCCTGGATGATGATTTAATTTGCATAATTATCTATTCCTAGTCAATCTTATTATTATGCTAAAATATAAAAACAATAATGTCATTTCACTTTCCAGTTCTATCTATATTACCTAATTATACACATTGCCACATATTTCAACATTAAAACATTAATATACTTAATAGCGCAATTGAGTACATTTTAATTAGCAAATTACAAACTGCATTCCTGGTAATAGTCTAAGTATAGGACATTAAGGAAAACAAGGTATTAATTGTCCATTTTAGGTTAACAACAATGAGCTCATTCTTTCCATTAATACCTGATTACAAAGCCTGTTTGTTCTATTTATTCAACAACAAAATATTGAATAAATACATGAACCATTAGATATTCTGCTTCGCTTTATCTTCCATATTTTATATGTGTATGAGTCTTGTGAGTTAGTAGCAAAATACTGACATGTAATTTTGTCATACCCAATATAGAATAAATAATAAAAAATTTAGATAAGAAATACCCTTACAAATGAACCAAAAAATCTGTTCCGAAAAAAGCTATAACACACACACGTTTATCTTTTGTTGCACTAAACCAGTCACATTGGTATAATACATGAAGGCATTTTAACAAATGGCAAGCACTTCTGACAACAACAAAGAGACGTGTGAAGAGGCTCATTGGTGACCCAGTTTTGGTTGAGACCAATCTTCAAAGCCTCGAGCACAGGCGCAGAGTAGCCAGTCTCTCGGTTTTCTACAGGGCACATTTCGGAGAGTGTGCGCAGGAATTGTTTGAGATAATTCCCCCATCTCCGTTTCTCCATCGAACGACACGACGCACGGCGGGTATCCATCCTTTTGTCGTGAACATCCCGCCGGTACGAACGACGCGGTTTGCCTCGTCATTCGTTATACGCACCGCGAAGGACTGGAATAACTTGCCTGCGTCGGCGTTCCCGCCAACCTATGACGTGGATGTCTTCAAGAAAAGAGTGAATAGGCTTTTACTAAGTTAATGTGCTCACCATCTTGGACCACATCTCCACTTACCATCAGGTGGGATTGTGGTCAAGCATTAACTTATTAGTATAAAAAAAAAACAACAAAAGTGTGCGTATCGTCTTGTATTGACAGAGCGACTACGAGCAGAACAGAACGGTCAATTGCCTGTTCTTACGCTCTTTATCGTCAGCGTGCTAGTGACATATTTACCTCTTTTTTACATTATAATATTATTGGTCATACCTGTACACAACTTACATTTGTTGTGATCTTCATTGACTTTATTGTTCTTAAAATCCAAGTTAAATCAATGTCATTAAATTCAATAATTATTATATTATTGTTATGTTGTTCAGGTTGTATAAAACATATGTTACTCAAACTATTTTTCCAATGAATAATGTGTCCATAAAAGCTTCACAATCATTTCTTGTATGGCGAAGAACAAGTCATTAATCTTTTTAGCTAAGATGACTTATGATTCATACACAAAAGAGAACAATAACTACCCTCAATTACGAATGGGTAAATGATTTTAGAATATGATTTGAATGCATTCACCTTGACCATTTTGATTTATTGTTAGAGGTCACTTGAGCGCAAAATGTGACTATACTGTGTCTGTATATATATATATATATATATATATAGTCTCATATGCCATTGACTTACATGCCCTACTTGCTATATTATAATTTTTCAATTAGTAAATTAATAAAATTTCACTTGAAATTTCCCACAATTGTTTATTCTGTTATGTAATTAAGAATTTTATCAGCAAGTATTACAGATGGCTCGATTTGTTAGTTTTTATGTATGTATGTGTAGTGTGTTTTTATGGTTATAAAATAATACATAACTACAATCACATATTTGGATATGAAAATGTTTCACCTTAATCTTGAGGAGTAACAAAAGGATCCATTTGCAATGGCCGCTATTCTTGGAAGTATTTAGAAAAGTTTGATTTCCTGTTTTAGATTTTATTGTCCCACTTTAAGCAATGTGAACATCCAGTAGTTACAAAGTGATACATAGAAGTATTAGTGACTATGATAATATGATGTTATCATCGGTTTGTTTTGTTCTCCCTCACTACTTGTGCATTCTTGTGCTATTTACAGCTGAGGCCCAATAACTATCTTATCAGTGGTTATAAGTTGAGTCATTGTTATCACTGAGATAATTTTGTTAGATGTTTTTTCCTGTCATATCTTCCTTGTTCTAGTGACTCCCTCATTTAAAACCTTATTGTGCGATAATAACAGTATGAGCCAGAAGGACCTTTTTGGAAATTGCATCTAACTTATTGCTGTTTTAATAATAGTTAACTCCCTTCTAAGCCTATGACGAGATTTTGAACAGATATTATGGTCTTTTTCTAATTACTACACGAATTTCGTGTTGTGGACGTTTACGGATGCCACAACGCGTTATGAGCGTTTTCGGTGTTCGAGTGTAACACATGCAAAACACAAGAAGTATCAAATTAGTATATAATTGTTAATTCTAAGTTTTATCTGTCAACTTTTCATTACTTTTCACATCTATAGCCAATAGATGTGAAGTCCCGAAAAATAAAACATTTCGCTGACAAAAGCAAGGAAGTACAAAAGTGTAGCACGACCGGTCAGCAGCGGCTAGCGGCTACACTAGAACAATTGCGCGGGCCGAGCGATGAATGGTGCGCAATTCTCATTCAAATTAAAAAGATTTCACGGACCATTGGGCTCTGCTGATTAATCGCCCCCGTTTAGGAGCGCGACGCGAGCTCTGCAAGAACCGAAAAACGAAGGTTATTACGTCACTTATGTTTCCATAGCCTCGTTAAGTGTACGTGAGTTTTTATAAAATAGATGTGGAATTTATAGAAGTCGGTTATTGCAACGCATATAAAGGATTTCATTTTACTTAATATTTGAAATATGAACCTGAGAATATTTGAAACGCTCGTAGATATCTGAAACATCTGTATTTTGAAATCGGTGTAAAAATACTATGTATAACTGCTCGCAAACACTAAAACCAGCGTGGTAGACTTCGAAGACTCCAGCCCGGCCGGGCGGCCGTGGGACAGTTTTGGGTTTACTTAAGAATTACTATCATGTAATATTTCCTCGCTAATTGCCTTGCCTTTCGTTATTGTACATTTAACAAGACTGTTTACTGGTCATTACATTAATTTACGTAGGTAGGAGTAAAATGCATCTTGATAATACTCATGGAGCGGCCATAACGCTACAATACTTGGCCTAATTAGTTCTTGGACTGTCCGTTAAAATTACGAATATTGTTGCCTAGTAAGAGTACTATTATATCTTCTGTGCTAGTACTTAAAGGTTTTATTTCGGCTTAAGCACTTTACTGCTTTACACCACATCTTCACTTCATCAGGTGGGAATAGTAATTGAGCACTAATTTATAAGAAGTAAAAAATTTAACATCAGGTTACAATGGCTTCCCAGAAGGAAATCAGAATGATTTCAGAAAATGATATTGTAATGTCTCTTTAATTCTCGAATTATAGTTAAATGATGATAGCGTAGTTCTCTGGTTTAAATCCTTAAAATCTTAATTTGTTAGCATAGTGGATTCTAGCCAAAATGCTCAGATTATAGAGATTCCACGCCCAGCATTTGGTCCATTGGAGTTTTAATGTTAAAGATTGATCAGGTCGCTACGTAAAACAGCGATGACTAAACTTTACACTGTGGTATTAAAATTCTCAAAGGAAACCCAAGGTGAATTAAAGTCACGACTCGTAGTCATCAGCAGATATGAAATTGAAAGAATTATTGTTTGCCCATCTCATTATAAATGTTTGAACAAGGACTTCACAGACCCATATGCGATGAATGTATTGCTCTCGAATTAACGCTTGCATCAATTGAACGGGCTTGCAGTATCTTGCGGTCGGTTGTTTACCTTTTTTGTTCCAGAGTCCCTTAGTGGCCATTTACATGTACCATAGCCGCACCATGCCACTCGCACAACGCGGCGTTGCTTGTGGTCGGTGTTGTCCACACGACTGAAGTGGAAATATATAGGGTCTTGACTCTAGGACCTAAGACCTGGGGCTTGGCGAGATTTTCTTATACACGAGGATTTTTCTATGTAAACCTTGTTAAAATGCGGTGAGGGGAATTGACACTACTACTGGACATAGTCTTCCCTTAAAGTACGCCACTCTGACCGGTCCTGAGCCTTCTGAATCCAGCGCTGTTTGCTTCAGGTCGTCAGTCGTCCACCTGGTCGGCGGTGTCAAGTTCTCCTTTTACCAAGGAGTAATCTTCATTCGAGGATGTTTCTTCCCCAACGGTTATGGGAGCAAGATTAAGAAATGATTTCGAATTACGAAAGTACAGAATTTATTATCACTGGGAAGACCTTTCCTCTTCTACAAATACATACATAGTAGTTTACAAAATTTTTGATATTTATTGCAATGCCACTATCACAAATTATTACTTTATACATAATGGAAATAGTGTATAGAAATGTTCTGTGATGTTCTTGAAACTGTTGAGCTTATTTTCGGTCACTTCTCGCCCCGGGGCTTCACTGTTAAGTAGAACGTAATTCGAAATTTTAATAACACAATTGAATGTAGCCATCGCCTGCTCGAGGCCCAAACAGGTTACGAAATGTCACACATGAGGTCATACGAGTCGTGATTTTCCTGTTACCCATGGTGTGCCGATACTGCCGATGTTACCATAACTCACATACTCCGACTGAAAACTTCGTTATAACTCCCATGCTGAGTCAACTGACGTAACTTGAACAATGGCTCGGTCACGACGTGCTTTTTGCTTTTTACTGACAAATACTTTCACACGATTTTTAACCCAAGTTGCACGATATAGGGAGTGCATTCGCCTGTCGGGCCGTTTCACGCATCAGTCGTCTGTCGAGTCGCATTAAGGATTGCGTTTCTTTATTAAAGAAAATGTTCTGTGACATCCTTCGGTTGTAGAGCTGAGTATTCTTAATGTCAGATGATTTTCTCGCAAGCGAACTCGAAAGGTTCTTGCGAAAGGTTTGCGGTGGAACAGATTTGTTATTAGATCTACTGTGTCTGTCTGTAGTTTTGTACCCAAGGTTGTGTAGTGAATGAATTAAGTGTAATGTAAGAATGTTTGTGTCGAGTATAAAAGATTTCGGATTTGAAGATATGATTTTAATGACGCACTTCGGCAACGAAAGCACCGTTACGATACGAATGATTCATATTTTCCTCGAACCCACAGGGCATTCCAACCTGTACAAATTTTCTTTGTCAACGAACTGCTAACAGTCTTCCGGATGTTGCTCGTCGTTTCAGCGGTCTCTATTGTGATCAATGATGATATCAGCTTAAATTATATTCTCTAGCGTTGTCTATGGCTCTTGTATCACCTGTCTTGTCTATGAACTGTTTCCACATAGTTATTAAAGCCTTTTGTCTATAATTGACCCTTAGTTGGATCTTTGAGAGGTATTTTAACAATAGCATAATAATTATTGTGGATTGAATTCAAGGATTGTTTTATTTACCTCTATGACTTAAATATTCTGTTTCGTCACTGCTTGCCCACGCAAAGTAAGTACTAGGGCGGCAGAAATCGCAGGAGGTCCTGTCCGTGATTTGAAGGGATGATTCTCTGGCGCCGTTCGAATTCAAACGGGTTAATTCAAGCGTTTGGTCAAAGCGTGTTCGAGATGAATGTCAAGGTGAGGCGCGCCGTCGGCCGAATCGGCCGCGGCGGTCGTCGACCCTGGTGAGGGGCGCGGTGCGGGCGAGGGGCGGCCCACGCGAATATATGCGCCGCGTTTAACCTCCACCGATGCTCTGTCGCCCTGGTACTTATGGTGAACTTTGCCTGCCACGATCCCAACTTAAAAAAAACTTTATTGCAGCCTACGACGTGTAGTAGCTTTTTGAACTTATCCGGAAACGAGAGGAAGTTCAGGATTAGCTTTCTCTACACGAGTTTTGCGCTGAATGATTAATTTACAATTGGCTTACCGCACTGTCCATACTCGATAGCTACTAAATGACGTTAGAATTTAAAATATTGACAGTAAAATTGACAATAAAAAAATGGACGGTAAAATCGAAAAAAAATTTTAATAAATTCCAAGCGCCGCCGTTTAAAATCAAGGTGTGCTAAGTTTTTCAGTGAAACATATTGTTTCAATTAGATTCATCAAACTAGAGAGATCATACTCGTACTCAAGTTGAACGCGCCGAATGTTTACGCGATGTTGCCAACGTAAAGGTTAAAATTACACATTACTCGTATCCGCTTGAGATATTGATGGGCTCGTAAATCAAATTTTAATGTCGATGAATCGTTTCACAATATTTATAACACCATACTGATCTGTTCACATTGCGAAATATAAATGAAATTTTGTGTGATTTTTTTATGGAATAATAATTTTTAGTCTCCTGTAATTTCTGTAGTTCAGATTCTAAGACCTTAATAATTATAAAAAAAATTATACCGTTACTACATTTTAGTTCTATATGGAGAACTTAGAACGTCAGAATAAACCCGTTCCCTATGGCCTTAATCCGAAATTCTTAGCAGGAGATAAATCGAACACAACTAATATGAGACATTAAAATTAAAAAGAAACTAATCTCGTGTATGTCATTGTCTTTCGTTGAAAGTGAAGTGGAGTCAAGAATCAATTTGATTGAATCGTATTAAACAGTGGATAAAATCAATCGGTTTTAAATATTTACTGTATGAATTATTAACGGTTTGTTTACAGTTTACAGCGAATTTTCTAGTAAGATATAGCTGTACAAATAAAAGCGGCCAAGTGCGAGTCGGACTCGCCCATGAAGGGTTCCGTAGCAGCAAATAACATAATATAAAAGTTCTTGTAGTTCGTTGTAACTTTGATCAATGTTTTTGCGGTTTACGATTTATGACGTATTAAAAAAAACTACTTATAGATCTCATTCAAACCAATTTTCGTTGGAAGTTTGCATGGTAATGTACATCATATATTTCTCTTATTTTAGAAGTTACAGGGGGGGGACACACATTTTAGCACTTTGGAAGTGTCTCTCGCGCAAACTATTCAGTTTAGAAAAAAATGATATTAGAAACCTCAATATCATTTTTGAAGACCTATCCATAGATACTCCACACGTATGGGTTTGATGAAAAAAACATTTTTGAGTTTCAGTTCTAAGTATGGGGAACCCCCAAAATTTATTGTTTTCTTTCTATTTTTGTGTGAAAATCTTAATGCGGTTCACAGAATACATCTACTTACCAAGTTTCAACAGTATAGCTCTTATAGTTTCGGAAAAAAGTGGCTGTGACATACGGACGGACAGACAGACAGACAGACATGACGAATCCATAAGGGTTCCGTTTTTTGCCATTCGGCTACGGAACCCTAAAAACACTAAATGCACGGTAATTCTAAAGACACGGATTTAGTCAACACGCTCAAGTAACGTGTCGCGTTCTACCCTTCTAAGAATCGGACGGAGACAAACTAATTTGCAAACGAAGACTAAATAGTGTAGACGACGTCTGTCTATAAATCACTAGGTAACGCGCAAACCGCGTGGGCATCGGTCGATCCAAATAGATATCTCGATTGAAATAGAATTGCAGGCTTGATAGGTGCACGTCACAATCGATTCAGTGCATTCGATTGTCGTGCGTCAATCGCCCAGTCAGATAGGGCTCGGTAGTGAATGCATTCTATGACGTCATTGCAAATTAATCAATCTTCGAGAACTTATTGAAACGCACCGATTTTTAAATATCTATTATAATATTGATTGATTGTCTATTTGTCAATGATTTACTTGACTTGTCGCAATTTTGTTTCGTATTGGCTACTCAATCTCGTATAATCAAGTTTATAAGTTTATAAATTATTATAGTATCTAATCTACCTATATTTGTTTCGTCACAACGTTATCAATCAAGTAACTTCAGGAGGTGACAGAAATGAACTGAATAGGGTAATATTCATGGAAGACCATAGTTGGATTTAGATAAAACTTATTATAAATTCAAGTCTTAAATGTTTTTTACTGTTGATTATTATTATGTCAACTCAATGTACACTTTAATTAAGAAGGAAAGTTGAATTGCAAGCTGTCCAACTTTTAATAAACATTGCATGAAGATTATCCTGGCGCGGCTGAAAAGCGGGCTCGGTGGTAAATGAAAGAATATGACATTTGCATGTGTGAGAGAGACAAACAACCCGCAGTGCGGACGCAATAGGATCGTTGTGGCGGAGGACTGAGGTTACGGGCGAATAGTAAATTTTTTAAAAGCTCTACTTACGCAGTCGGGCTTGCATTGTGGGATATGGAAACGTAAGAGTGAACTGCCTCAGTCGATGCATTTTTACGCTTGTAAGATTATTCTGCCAATGACTTCGTTTACACTGCAGACGATTTTTTTCGTAACAGCCGGCAAACGAGTTGATGACCTTCTGACTGGGTCATTTCACTTGGTGGATGCTCATTGTTGTCTACGAAGATCACGTCAAAACAGAAAAATTTTCGTGTGGTGCCCTTACAAAAAGTCAGATATAAATTTCAAAATTATAATTTTGGAAAAATCACACGTCACTTTCAGTGAACAGAAAGTCATGAACAAGTTTATAAGTGTAATCATTAATCATTACATGTAGGTAGTATCAGCGTTGGTTATGCAAAATGTCGTAGGAAATGAGATTTTTTGTAATATTGAAACATTCTAAGTGATCACTCTGTAGAGTGTAGAGTGAACCGTTAATCCGATACGCAGTAGCCTACACCAGTCACCACGACGTGAAACACCTACTGATGACCAAATGTGGCGAGGGAGTGCCGAGTGGCTGCGGCTGTCTCACTTACAATCTTCTTTTATGGAGATGTAATATCCGCCGGGCCAGGGATATCTAACACGCCTAAATTTTCTGTATGGAATGTAACTCGAATATCTGCAACTTATAAAGATTATATGGACCAAGCTTTGAAATGCATTAGACAGGCATAGCAGCATGTTAATCTAAATTCCACATATTAAATTCAATTCAGCATGTTAGGCCGAAATCAATTTTCAGCGAAAACCGCAATTTTCATCATTTCGCTGCAGCCTGGCTTGGCTGCATCCCAAAGGATGACGTAATTCCCAACTCAAATGCTTAGGAAATAAGAGCGAATACAGTCCGTAATTACATTTAAGTTTGGTTAGGGTTGCTAGTTGCTATAACACAACATTAATGAAAGTTAACTTTTTGTTAAGTATTGATGGAAAAAATAATGTTTTATTTTCAAGACGAATTTTTAAATAACATTTTATTTTTCAAACGTTTTAGTAAAATAAATTGAAGACGAAACATACCTAGTATGCGACAAGAAACATAAAATTATCTTAAACATAAGTTTAGAAAATTACACCATACGTCATTTCTGTCAAAAGAACTCGATTACCTCAAGTGAATCAGTGCACCGACCCGGAAACAACGGGAAGTTAGGGTCAATCACTTGTTTTAAATGTAAAGGTGTTCATCAATTTGAACTTTTCTTTTCACAAAATATTGTAGACTGGTTTCGTTTAGAGTTTGGACGGTTAATCATCAACACTTCGTACTATACTATTTTGGCCAATATACTTTTCCATTTCTACTTTTGACACTTGCAATAACTTAGTAAGTGATACAACGTAAATGAAATTAGTCAATGATCAACCCTGGGGGTATCGTATACGTTGTACGTGTCTCGACAAGTTGGCGCACCCTCGTCTGGCGAGCCCTCCCGAGGTCCGCGGCTCAGGGCGCGGGCGGGGACGGGGTCAAATGAAACTTTCAGACGAATAGATTGTAGGAATCACCGGTGCCGTCTGATGTATTGAGGTGAAGCTCCTTCAAGACTATCCGAACGACCGAACCGTCAACTTGTTTACGAAGAGCGTAAATATCTAATTACACCAGACTAGGACGTCATCTAAAATATGATGAACTCGTTAGCTGAATTTTCGATGACAATTGATATTCAAGTAGCTTGGATTGGAATTTGGTATATTTTTCTTTTTTTGGGTTTTCAGAGCTCGTGCTCGTCTTTAACGACGATGCATTAAAACCGAAATGAGTATCTTATTTGCATTTTGTTTCTTTTTCCAAAAAGTTTGGGCATAAGCACTATACTATCCTATATGCTGAAAGACAATAAGCGTTTTAGCATTCTGCGCAGTCAATCAATTCAATGTGTATTTTTTATATTATTAGCATTTTCTACAGTAATCTATTTACTGCTACAATATTTTGATGCTGTCTATGGCCCGTATTAATAAACCGATATCGACTTAAGGGCGCGCTGCGATTTTCACATACTATTTGACATAATTATGTCAACATCTCAAACCGAATCTTGAGATCGCAGAGATCATAAGATCGGTTTATTAATACGGGCCTATATCATTAAAATTTTAGAAGCAGACTTCTATCTAAGTATGTAGTCTGGTGGATAGGTAACAAGATACGTTTGACCGCCACGAGAGACGCATTGGCCCGGCCTGCCGCCTGCAATGCAGGCGAGTAGCCTACGAGAGGGAAAAGTCGATTTTCAACCAGTCATTGCGGATACAAATATCGAGATGACCGAGATAAGACGCTTTGCTAAAGCAGCATTACTTTCGACTAAAATTTCAATTATTACAAGACGAATGGAGACTTGGAGAGACAGACAGGAGGAAATTCAATTTGGAACTTGTCGACGTTGTCGTGAGAAATGTTTCGAAATGAGTTACGTAAGATGCTTTACCGTTTAAGTTTACTGGAGAAAATAATGTACAGGCTTCCAAAGTTAATTTAACATCTCGGCCAAATTGTAATTTTTTACATGAGCTATTAGCACCAACGTCATTTGCTAAAGATGAATCAATTGCCATACTCTTGTCTGCTTCAAGTCCTTCCTTTGCTCCCTTTTTTTTGCCTTTGCCAAAAATAAAGTGATCAGTCACGAATCGAACAATGTGGTGCTCCAAGTCTATCCGTTTGAAATAGTCCAGAGCGGACTATTTTCAGATGTGTGCTGACGTAATGCTTGTTTTTACACATTCTGTCAGTGAGGCTACCCTGGCGCCTGGCATTGTTCTGTGTATTAAGAAATCATAATTATGTGCCCGTAATTGATTCGTTAATAATTTGATTTGTAACTTACGTCATCATAATATTTCCTGACTGTCTTTGCAGTGGAGCAAGCTGTATTCATAAATAACCTTTGAACTCTAATTTTTGCTTCTAAGTTTCAGAACTCCAGAACAATTTATGAATCTGAGCTTAGGTTTGATATAATATATGTAGGATTTAATCCTTTCACTGTCTATGACGCGTGTGTGGAAATGATATCTTCATTAATACTTCTATGCTGGCGCTGTTGTGAACTGATACCGACGCAACGCACGTGCACTCGGATTTTATATGAATGGTACTGTTGTTCCTAGCGAAACGTAAAGGTGGCTTCACATTACACCGTAAAAATGTGTAGCACATAATTATCCTTCCATATCCATGTCTAATGATGGGCAAAGTTGGGTTTATGTAAAGAAAATGTGCCGTATGTTGAAAGCTGCATGTGACGTAAATAATTTTGCAGCAATTTACAACTATGTGCTTCGCTCGTAGTTTCAGAGAGTAACAATAATAATGCGGGGGGGTCCCTCCACTTAAATGGCGTCGGTGATACCTTTGGTGTTCAGAGGCGACGGTGTCTGATCGTTTGTCGACTAATAACATAAAAAAATCAAGTGTGAAAGGAAACTTCCACTTTTGGGTATGTAGTCGTTCAGTGCCTTTCCGCGGAAATTGTCATTGCATTCAAAATGAAGGGAGCGTCCATAATAGAATGCAATGCGGCGTTTTCTTAGATGTTCGTCAAAACCGATAATGATCAGAGTGCGTGCGTTGACTGATGGTAAAAGACGGTCGCAAACGTACGTCAACGTTAACAAAATACCACTCAACATGTATGACACACAGCACAAAAAATCGGAATACAAAAATACGAACTAATACTGCGCAAAACGAGTCTTCACGCATGTAATTGATGTCCTATACAATACATTATGTTCGAGTATGTGTACCCACCTTTACAGCGTTAACAGTGTCCACGTTGCATGGAATGCCCTGCAGCCGTTTTTTGAAAGTTTTTTCTTTTTAATTGAAATGTAGACGTTTTAATTTTTATTCTATGGCGTTATACATTTATAGTGCAATCAGCACAATGTACGATGAATCTGTGACTGTTGAATATACTGCTGTGGCGTTAATTTTATTAAGTCATGACATGGGCAGGACTGCTGTAGTCAGCGGCTAAATATTAACAGCAGGCACAGGATGTACATATATAAAGACCATTTAAAGCCAGTGATGAGCGGGTCTTCAGGCTTCTTGGCAAAAAGTCGGTGATGCGTTTGCAGCTTTAGTGTTACCATAAGGTTTACCATTACGATCGTTTGTCGGCTATTCATATGAAAATTAAGTCTATGGTTGAAACAACGGAGACTGCCCTTTTCCTACTTCATTGTAGGTACTAGAAGAAAAGAAAGTGTATTTATGTCGCTAAGTAACTGTAGTTTACGCTTAATTGTGTGGCCTTACCGCCTTAATATTGTGATGGTGAGTCGTGGAGTGCGACGGTGGCGCCCTCGCATGTTTTGTTTTACAACGTCTAGACCGGCGCGCCGCTCAGCTTTCCTTCTGGACGACTATTACCGTTTAATGGTTATTGCTGCCCCATGTTAATAATCTTTATGTATTGTTTAAAATTTATTAGTATTGGTTTGTGACAGATTGTGATTGGGTTGTAATATACTTGAAATTATTATTATTGTTATGGGAGTAATTTACCGGCGTGTTATCTACCTTGCATTAAATAGCTAACAACCCATTATGGCTATTTAAACTTGAAATAGCATAGTGGAAGTAGTTACCTCGCCCCAGTGTCGCGGTCGCTTCACTCACTTCATAGCTGAAACAATCGGCTTTATGGTATAATAGAATTAGCAAACTTTACTATTGAGAGATTCATTCAAAATAAAATATGTAACTACAGTCATAGGTATGGTGGATGTTCTAAAACAGACCGACTATATTGTATCAGTTTCCATAACAACGGACGCAGTAACTTGCCCACAGACATTTATATATTATGTCTGTGAACTTGCCAAATTATAAACGTCAATCCAAAATTCCCGTTCAACTTCGTTAGTTCGGTATCCCTTTGATGTCACTGATGGGCTGCGATGACTTACCATCAGCTTGCTAGTTTGCTGTTCACATAAAATAAAAAGCCAACTCAGTCGTTCAACTAATTAGGACTCCTACTTTATAATACTATCCTACTCTTCGAATTTGCCACAAACACATGGAATTTTTTAATCCATGTGCCAACCGTGCTCAATGGCTCAATGTCTAGACGGGTACCTTTTTTTTACATCAAAGACGATGAACCACTGGAAGTCATTACTCTGTGGCGCAGCTACTACCTATAATGTATGGTTACGATAAAGTTCAGTCATATCGTGCGTAAAGTTAAATGCGATTTGCCACGGTCGCTGTCGTAACCGGTACATGTACGGTGAATAGTTTGACAGCACATGCTCCACCTGCTGAGAATCCACCAGCGATTTGCGATGCAGTGAAACGATGAGCGAGAAAAAGTCTACCAATGAGACTGCTTCATTACGCGAGGCTAGAAAAATGAAGCAATTCTATTGGTGGATCGTAGTAGCCGGCACAGTTTAGGCGAAATTACATGTTAGTAGGCTGACATTAATGGCGAGATTTCAGATCGGAGTCATGATCCCCTAATCGCGTGATTTAGCACATATTATAATGTTCATGATGATAATAATGAAATGAATAATTCGCAAATTAAATAAATGAGCGCCCTACACATTATAATTCCGTGTGGCGTATGCACTTACATATGACAAACAGCCAAGATTTAAAATCTGGCTCGTAATACCAAGAATTGAACTCAGCACGTCAGCACCCCTCGTCGGCTGGCGGGATCAAAGCCTACTGGGCTTCAGTTATAAAGATGATAAATGTAATTAGCTTCGGACAAGACCCTATATTTACGTGTCGCACTTAATTTTGTCCTTATAAAAAGTTCTTATAGCAGTAATTTAAAATTTCTGCAATAAAATACTTATTACGATTTTATTCTACATGCAGTAACACTCAAGGTAGGTGTTGCACGCAAAATTTTGATGCAACCGCCACAGGTTGGTTGACGTTTTTGGTACGTAAATTATTGCGTGATGCAAGATTCGAGATTTTAGTATAAAAGTAGTTAAGCAACAATCACTTGGTCCTGCGCTATCTCTCGTGTAATCTAATCTATGTCAGCATTTATCCTTGGACAGTGGACTAAACGCGCGCCATGTTGCCTTCAAGGACTGATCCATTCCGCAGTAATTTATGGACTTTGTCCCAATCAGCAATATGCTCTGTGGCTGTAACTAATGACTAACTAAGTTCACGATATTGACAGCTATGACAAGCCGAGGACCATTAGTGACTACATTTTGTAATCATTTTGGACACCATTACACCACAATCCAAATAGATTTATCGATTCCAATTTGTAATGGTGAAAAAATTTTAATAGGCCCAGGTTTACTCGTTGATAATTTCACAGAACTGTCGATTATGCTGCTCTAGTTTACGTTTAAAATATTGATTGGTGTAGCTTATGAAACCGTATGATTAGGCATGCTTTAGGAACTACTTTGGGTAAGACGCCTGGGACCTTGAATAATTTTAACACTAATCGTTAGGCCAAGTTCCTCAATGCATTTAGATGGATAATTAAGTAACATTTTAAAACTACCACAACATGCGTTTTATAATTTGTCTGCCAATGACGATAATTACACAGACATTTTTAAGATTCCTTGTGTCTATTGACAAGGACGCGCGCAATTAAGAGACAACGATTAATCAAGTCTCGAGAACGGATATTATATTTCACATAAACGTCTGGCTTTGAGGAGTAACGACTGGGCTCTTCTCTGTACTAAATCACTGTCAACTGGACTGAAATATCATTAAGATAATCACAGGTTTGGGCGAGTAGGAACGTTCATTGTGACGTTTTCTTTTACTAATTAAGGTCCTACAGTGTTGACCTGACCTCGACGCGTTGGCGTATTGTTGGTGTCAACGACACAATAATTTCAATTACGGCGAATGTGTTACCATAATGCAAACGATGCACCGTCGCGGGGGGCGCGCAACAAAGCACATGCTCCTCGGTGTCTTGACCTGCAGCCTGGCAGCCGTCTGCGCCGCACCTGATTCGCTCCTATTGCGACCTCGCAGAGATCACATTCGCACGCTCCGCCCCGCGCCAGTTTTGAAGAGCACTTCGGCATAATCAGCTCTTGTTTTCGCCCGGCAATATTTTTCATAGTTAATTAAACGTTTTATTACGTTTGAAACGTGATACAAGGACTCCTTTGTGTTCCTTGAGTGTTTTGACATCTCTACAATGCTTCACGCGTGATTGAAATGAACCTCTCTAATGGATACTCATACTTACTAGTTTGTTTTTTGGAGACTTCGTTTTCATACATAGCCCAAGATGGCTTGCTGGATGTTAGAGCATTCATGTTTTATTACTTTTTAGTTCCCAAATTTGTTACTGCACTTTTCCAAAGAGTTTGCAAAAGACACCACGCCTGAAGCGTAGATGTACCTAGGATAATAAAATGTCTACACAGTATGCTTGGGGCGGAAAATATGCAAATTGTGCCGTGATGAAGCTGTCTCAAGCAGCGTTGTGTTATTATTTGAATAGTGTTGGGACCAGCTACATTTAAGTTTAAAAATCTCAGTCTGCAAGCGTGGCAATACAGCAGAAATTAAGAACATAATTATATCTACCTACATTGTTCATTTGACAAATTAGGACGATGTGTTCATTTACTTCATCCATACCAATAAAACGTACCGTTTAAAGACTTTAGAGTATATTATTGAAATTCTAAAAGCGTGTTCAGTTAAAATACTATGAAAACGTATTCACCATTTCCAAAATTACTAAATCAATCGCAAGTATTGAAGTGGTCGAGTAATTCATTTGGACAGCCGTTATGAGTGGCGGTCATTAATCCACGTTTCACACTATTGTCGAATATAAAAAGTTGTCGCCGTACGACTCGGTCCTAATCCGTCGGACAATCTATCAGCACGACTCTCATGAGCTGAGCCGTATATGGCCGCGCCTTAGACGCCATATGTCGGCTCGGGAGTGCAGCTGCTATTACCCTTGCCGTCTGTACGAGTTTCCTCGAACGTTTTTACTCAGAGGCTAGGTGGGTCTTTCATATTTCGTATGAGACCGCCCCACGCAGCTCGGTCCACTGTTGGCGCGTCTCGCCTCCGGTTGGTGAACGGCGTCAGGTACAGATGGTGGTGCATTGCATTAACTGCACACGGCATGGTCGACGATCCATATTGAGGATTTTTTTGGTCGGACACAAAATGGAACATGTTTGTTGTCTAAATCGAAATGGCTAGCGCGAAATAGGTTCGGAATTGAACTTTGGATTGTACATATGCCATTCAAACAAATTTCGAAAATAGTTCGTTGATATCGATTCTCTAGGATTGAAATACTTATGCCATTGAAACAAATTGTCGAAAATAGTTCGTTGATATCGATTCTCTAGGATTGAAATACTTATGCCATTGAAACAAATTGTCGAAAATAGTTCGTTGATATCGATTCTCTAGGATTGAAATACTTATGCCATTGAAACAAATTGTCGAAAATAGTTCGTTGATATCGATTCTCTAGGATTGAAATACTTATGCCATTGAAACAAATTGTCGAAAATAGTTCGTTGATATCGATTCTCTAGGATTGAAATACTTATGCCATTGAAACAAATTGTCGAAAATAGTTCGTTGATATCGATTCTCTGGGATTGAAAGATGTTGAATGATTTATTCAGATGTTCCAAGGTTAAATATGGCTGTTTACACTGAAAATATGTAAAAGGAACCGCGTGATCAATACAATTCAATTGCGCCAGCCGCCAAGCACTACAATTCAATTTAGTTTAATTTCGTTGCTAAATCTAAGAACTTCTCCACTGAATTCTTTCAGCGCTGATAGTTAGACGGTTTGCCCTGTCAGGATACAATTAAAATTCATTTACTTTCATTTATTGTAGCTTGGAAAAATATTATATGGTTAGTACGCCATTGTAATATCCTTTTGTACGAACATAATGGCGATGTTCACGACAATGGCGTAGAATCTGGAGCATTTTCATCAGGAAAATATTCAGAATGTGGAGCGTTTTCATCACGAGGATTTCCGTCGATGAATTTTCACCAACAATTTTGGAATACTAAAAGCGAATTGGTGCAACTATAGGCTTTGACGAACCCGTAGCTTAGTTGGTAACTTGGTAGTGACGTTGCCTGCGAAGTGATCGATGAGCGAGTTGTCGACCTCCGTGTCTTTTCCAGAGACATTTAGAGTAACTCATTTCTGTGGACGAGGGAAACTAGCTGTTAGCATAAGGTGACTCGTCTGCTCGTTTGTCGATTATTTACTGCAAAATTGTTTGATAGATTATTGCAGAATTGAGTGATAATGATTTGACATGAAAGCAGGCGGATTTCGATCTAGATTGATGACGTCACAAATTCGTTGAAAATATGCGATTGCATTTTGTGAACAAACCCTGCAAAAACTGGTGTGTTACTACACTCGTGTAGTGTAGTATGCTGTACGCTGCATGCTGTCCGCTGTACGGTTCACATAGGATCGCACGGCTTGCGTAACCCTGCGTCTCCGTACATGGGCAGTGGGGCCGGCCGGACCTTCGCGAAGTGGGTCGACTTAATGCCATCTGGTCGCACAGGACACGTTCCGCTCGTGTGATGTAACGGTGCTCGGTGTGAGCCACGAGCCGCGAGCCGCGAAGCGTGAGTCGTGAACCGTGAGACGTGATCCGCGGTGGTAGGGTTAATTATTGTCCTCTGATTAACTTGGAACTTGTTTTTGTCGACGCAGGATTGGAAATGGATGGGGAAAATAAGCGAGTTTCGGGAATCAGGTCTGATTATGGATGAGAAAACATGCCTGTCTTAGCACAGTATACGATTTATCTGTTTAGAAATACAGTAGAGAGGTCCAGATGTGTTACTGATACAAGCTATATTGCTAATCAGAATAAAGTACCTACTAGGTTTAGTTGTAGACGTTGTAGAGTTGTTCACGTTTCTGAAAATCTCTTGACTAACAGACATAATATTTTTACTAACTATAGAGTAAAGGAGTATTTTTGCCATTGACACTTAGCAATATTTGAGCTTTCGTTGCCAAATTTTAAAACGCTCGCGAGACAAATAAATTTCTGGCGCCTGATGCTCGTTAATGGTGTAATTAAAGTAGTTAAGCGTAAGTGGAAAGCACGTAACGCAATTGTTTAAAAGGAAATTCGTTGAATTTATTTATTTAACATTTAATGTACCTTACAAAGTACAGAAGCATGTAGACAAAGTCCCACAGACAACCTGCAGGCAGTGGGGACAATGAAAATCACGCATTCACCAACAGTCCACGCATTCTATAGTACTTTATGGCTCTATTCTAAGGATTGTCCCATATAATACTTCGTCATATTCCACCTGTTCTAAAAGGATAGACTAATTCTTTTCGATAAAAACAATCGGAACAATGCTCAATACTCATTTCGAAAACTGAAAGTTCTTAGTCCATAAAGAGGGTGACAACACCTGATTTTGCGAGTAATAGTGATTGTTACTGTATTGTTACGTGTGACGTGAGCGATAATGGGAAGTGGCATCGCGGCATCATAATTTAATTTACTGTGTGAGCACTGAGCATGCTTTGTTTAGGTATTGTCACCCGGTTAGCATTACGTGTATTATGAGATTGTGACAGTCTTTCACACGGGGTATAAAAACATGGCGCTTACACGACACACTGTAACTACATTAGCATCGTCACTTTGCCTGATTCTACGAGTATTGTAGTTAAAATTCTGGACTGTGGAAGATGTGTTCCATTTCATTAGTTCAGAAAAATTCCATTAAGTATAAGAAGAAATTGTATGTCTAAGTAATTTTCGTTTACATCTTCAGTGACAGAAACATTTGCGTGCGTAATAAGACGGCTTTGAAATTTAAAGAAAATTGGGCTGCCATATCAGCCAGACATCCATTATGCACTAACTTTCTGATTTCTGGCTTCTCTCCGGAAGTCGGCACTCCAAATGCTTTAGCCAATTAGCTACTATAAGTAAGTATCACTGCATAACAAGACTTCCAAATCACGAAACCGCTCCTGAATTGATTCCACTCACAGGCCTACCCTGTACACGTGATGTTACTTAACTGGGCTGATAAATTCTTTATGATTGATACACCTCCCGGCTACGAGCATTTATCTAAACCTATTAAATTTGATAATTTGTCTTTATACCAGCTAATAGATTCAGCCCCGAGCCGTTTGCTTAGTGGTTGATGTCCAGTGTCACTGTTATCGGCACACGTCAACGCAATAATGTGTTCTAGTGATTTATTGCCCGGCCGAAAACTTGTTGAACGATTGTGGTGATCTGTCTCGGTTCAATGTTTCAGTTCAGGCTACTACCGTCGGACATGGCTTGGCGTGAAACAACTTCTGATTTATCAATTTAAAAATCATTCTATGTATAAATTTCCACGATATCCACATTGAAGGATATCTGAATAGCTTCTCAAATATTGCGTATCTCCAGAGCTGATGTAGATAGTTCTTCAGCTCAGTAAATTGTTGTTCAAGATCATGCCGACACTAAAATGTTAAGTGTTCATAAACGCTTGACGGTTCTCACCTAACCTCGCGCTAAGAATTTCACTATCGTTCGAGAAATACCACATTTTTGAATGACAATGATATTCAGGATGGTACCCGCATTAATTTAAAACTGTTGCGTTCCAAGGTGTCAAGTTTCGATAAGTTCACCTCAAGCCCAACGCATGTTTATAATGCGATAACTTCCATTGGTAATCCTAATCGATAACTATTGTCTAGCGGTGACGTCACCGCCCAGCACGCAGCTTTGCGTGCTAATCCCATTCCCAGCATTGCGCACGCCACGTGCGATGCGTCCGCTGCGTGCTCACTGCTCATGCCGCGCGGTACGGCCGCACCTCGCTGTCACACGTCCACCATGGCGCCTAGGTTTGATTGACGGCTTGGAGTTTGCCCCAGTTGATACTCTTGCTTGGCAATAGAACTTATGATGGAGACTTGAGACAATCCAAAGGGAATAATCTGTCATGTCACTGTCTATTGTCTTCCCGAGCAATTGCGATTCTGTTGCTTTCTTAGTTTGGTCTACAATGGAAATTTATCAAAAAATAGTTACTGCAACTATAAATGAAACCCGAGAACAAACATATATATTTCGCTGTTGGGAAGCAAACCTGGACCTCTTCGTTCAGCAGCCACGATAATTTTACTAGCTACAGATTCGGTATATAATTGAGGGACTGAACCCAGTTTCTAACTTCATAAAGTTTCTCAATGAAAGCTTTATGAAGTTAGCAAAGTGCTTTCAGCGAAGGGGCTTTCAGGCCAAACTTTTCGGAAGCTCTTTCATTTCGTGCAGAATTGCAGAATGCATTAATGCATTCGGCACTGCCTCTTGCAGCCTACCTCAGTGACAATGAAAAGATGCTAATATTTTACTAGCTCCTTGTAATTTTAACATCGTTAAAGTTAACAGTTTCATTATAATAGAACCAACTGTAGTAAAAGTAGTCTAGTGGAATTTGAAATCATTAAGCCTTCACATGAATTTTCAATTGAATCCAATATGGATCAAATCGTGATGCTGAGTCGCAGGATGTCTTTCAAACCACTTAGCTATCACTACGGAATAAAATTAAAATCTATTATTATACTCGTATAGTTTAATAAACATTCATATGGAACATATTTCCGAGACGCGATCCATTAGAGGACAGGATCACGTCTGTTTATGATGACATAATATCGCGACTCTGCGCATGGCCGTAAGCTCGTAGACTGTAGAGTGATGCCCGTTGCATTTACATTACAATGCCTCGGGAATAACCTCTTAACTAGACTGGTAACTTTTAACTATTTTACATTAAACTGTTTATCTTTTTTAAATACATTATATATTTTTTTTTGTTATCCAAATTTTTGAACCTAAACTTGGACTATTTCACTTACGTAAGCACTAATTATCTTTTGTATCTTTTCAGGTAAGTTATCCGTTCTTAGATGACATGTAGCGTGGCGTAGTGATGTAACTGATAAGGTAAACGACTTAACGACAATTGACTCCACATAATCGTATGATGCAATTTGAACTGTCATTGTTTGAATGAGATTACGCAGTCAGCCAGCACTAGGATCTGTTTTTGTCTGTTAGTGTCGCTAATGGGTAGTTGTTTCTTTGTCTTTAGATATTTTAACACTTTTAACTGTTACTTGAGGAAATATGGAAAAATGGATTAAGTTTCTTACACCTTGGGCTTGTTTCACAATCTTCAAGTAAGTCCGAAGTAAGCTATTCGTTGGTTAAGTTGACATTTCGTGTATGTAAAATGACACTTTAACGTCACTTTAACCGGCGAATAGCTTATTCAGGACTCTACTTGAAGATGGTGAAACACGCCCCTTATGTAACAAATAAATAACGCCATACACTCAGCCTCACATTAGGATTCCCCGCGTTGTGTTTGCCATGGATAATATATAAAAACAAGAACACACAGACCGAGAACAGAAATTTAAATTTATCATTCAATTTCTGCCTCTCTGGGAATCGAACCCAGGGCCTGTTAAAAACCAGTCTGGCACGGCAGCAGTCAGGTGGTAACCATTTCGCCACACGGGTCTTGTAATGAATATGTTAAAAGTTTTTACTTATGTATGTATTAATAGTCGACAAATTGGGAGACGACCCATTCTGGCAGTGAACGGTTACTGTTCCCTATGGACATCAGTAACACAAAAGGCATCACCGAGCATTGCTAGCCAAGTAAGAAGGGAGAAAAATTCAAGAATGCTATTGAATTGCTAGGTAAAATTCAGTTTTTTCTTGTATAATTATCTTTTCAACAAGTATCATGGTAAATAAATAAAATGTTAAGACGTTGTAATCGCAATAACATGGAATTAAAATACGAAACATTTCTTCACGGTATCGAGGTAAACGTACTCGTACATGGTTTGTTGTTACTGCCAGCTCATTAGACGCCGAGTGCCGTCTAATTCGTCGTTTATATCGCCAGCGGTTGATTGTACGAATATTTATTTGTTCATTACCAGAATAAACATGGCCCGATAAGAGGCCATTAGCATTTTATCTTTTTAAAGAGAAAGCAGGCTGTTCTCAATACATATTCGTGTCCTTGGCAAGGTACTTACATGAATACAACGAACAGTATTTTATCTTCTTACTGGTTACTACGTAGTAACCGCCCTCATTTTGCTTTGGGAAACCTATGCTTTTATAACTGTAAATAATAAAAATGGGATATTATGATTACTTCTCTTTTAACATTCTATCGATTATCGATCTTTTTTAATTGACAGGTGCTGTTGGGCCTGTCGCTCTTTACAGCTCAACGCACGTCAGACAGATCTATCGATCTGATTTGTTCGTAAAAACATTGCTATTTTGATATGAGCACGATATGGGCGTTGGCGATAACGTTTGTTATGATACCCGACTATTTACATATATTTTGAAATAATCCGTGTTAAAAGCTCTATAAATAACTTACAGTGCAATATCACTAAAGAGGCAATTGGGTCGGGGTATTCAATGAAAACCGGATATGTACTCCTACTAGCACGTCATATGATTCCTGGATGGTTTTGACCCGTTTATTCATCTCGTTGTCAGTTGTTTTTGACTTTTGATGAGAAGTTGGCTCTGTTCAGTGTTCTGACTTCTGAGTGAAGGTTTGACTGATTTTTTCGCGAATATCTTTCGAACTCGATCCTCAAGAAAAGCAACATCGATTGAAGCAATAATTTCAGTTAGTCTCATTTGGATGAGAGATGACTTTTAGTTTACATGGTCGTTTAATAGGTTGATTATATTAATTTGTATTAAAGACATTGAAGTACGGTTAATATTTTTACGAAGGATCTTCAGTATCTTATATATTGTAGATGGTGCGAGGAACACCCTGTACCGTTACACTCGGTCATCGTCGTCGCGCTACGAAATCCGGGTCGGAGGTTAGTTGGGTGCCTTGCCTCGGGTGCCCTCGGCCTGCCTTTTTATTCGTTCGTTTCTATGTCTTACACTTCTTTTCATGTATCCTTTTTCACAGGCGTTTGTTGATTCTTCAGTTCGATTGGATTCACAGTACTCAGGATAGATTTTCTTTATATGTTAACTAATTACCTGTGTTTAATTTAAAATGTTTTAGTAGTCATCGTCACAAAAATATTTGTCTTTTTATTTCATATTTTCCATTGGAACTTTCCATTTAAACATAAATTCTAACGATATTGTACCGCCTTTAACTATTCTCTGTACATCCTGAAGGTTGACTGTTAGAGAATGCTATTTAGCATTAAGTCCGCCAATTGTACCACTCTTTTGGGGTTCAATAAAGTTTAAATAAATAAATAAATAAATATTTTGATATAATTTCTAAGTTTTCTATGGAACTGTCTTAATGTATGATTTTAATCCCTGATGGTTCCGCTCGTTCTCCTTTCTCTTCCCCTCGTCTAGTAAGATGAGTAACAGATGATTTATTCCTGCTATTCAGTCTATGCCACATATGACCCATATTGAGAACATCAACGTCTACGCTTACAGGAGCATGTATAGTGTGATCTAATGTAATTGATATAATTATCAACTTACAATTTGTTTTAACGAGGTCGACACTCAATCTAATTAAAGGGCTTACGAGCTCTCATCTATCTACATTTCTTTCGGTTGCATCGGTAATGTTGTGTGCATTCGATTGTGTGAGATTTATGTAAACCAGTTAAGCATTTATTTACAGTACTTAGTGTGTCATCTTCTTGCTTAATGAGCTTTTAAATAACGTTTTAATTCTATTTGTTGTTTCTTTACTTTTATCCATCGGTATAATCATTATTTCACATCTGTCTTGACTGCGCCTACTTAAACTTTATCATAGCTCGGAGTGGCTCGGACCAATCCCACTGGTTAGGAATTCGAAGCACAATCCGCTTACATAACATTAACCAGCGAGTTTTATTGGATTTTGCACTTTGTACGATGGAGATAAGATCGTTGAGTTTAAGGATCTAGCCAGTTATTGGACTAGTCAAGGACATATCGCGTGCCTCTTGTTTTAACGGTTTTAAGTCTTCGTATCGGGAGGTTTTCCACCATTGCATCTGGACTGGCATGAAACATGTAATTGTTATGTCATTATTGCGACATTTTATATTTTTCCTCAATTTCTATATTCATACATATTGCAGCTTAGGAATCAGGCCTGTAGTTGGATTATCTAAATTATATTTTATCGTTAGGTTATGTTATTAGCATGATAGTATTAAAATTTAATATCAGTCATTTTGTGTCAATCACTTTAATACTGTCTGTCAAGATATTGGACATTGACGACAAATTTTAATTCCCAGAAAATAAAGAATTTATAGGGATATGTTCAGGCTGTTGTTGTCCTATAGGGAACATAAAGTATCCTATAATAACATCGTTTTATCAGCTGTTCTAAAGTAAAACATATACTTAATAATTTAATATCCACATACGATTACCCAACCGTAAATTAGGGCCATTTCCGAAGGCGCAATGCCCACATTTACTTGACAAGACGTGACCAGTTTTTTTTCCTCAATGTGGTCGTGCCCCTCCCTCCCAAAGCTCCTCTGGCATGAAGGTCGTACGAATTTGTATTTGGATAACATGGCGGTTGGCCGACGGATGTGAAGTGTGACTATTTAGATATACGATGACATTGATGACTTGTTTATGGTACTTTTATTGTACTACATTAGTATGTGGTCTGTGAGCATGAGGTTCTTCGATCTGGTTATATGGAAGTTGTTATGACCAGGTACGTTGTGGTATTTTTAATGCAAGTGGAATTTGAAAGACTGTGTGGCCTTTTAATGACACCAGAATTCGACGGAACTTAAAGTTTGTCGTATCCATTAATTAATTAATAACTAAAACTACTAATAATACTAAATTATTGTACTGTCGATACTGTAATGCACAGCGGTTAGTCTGTGGCTAGCTGCGAGTCTAGTGCAGACGTGCGCTTTGAGTATACCTTACCTATTGCAGAGTAAAATGTGTGTATTATTGACCCTCGGAACACTACAGATAGAATATTTAAAAGTAGGCTAAAATGTCAGTCGACTTGATAGATTTCTATTTGCACTTGCTACATTCGAGTAAAACTGATACAGAGGTAATAAGCGTAAATTGAAAATGAAGAAGGTTCTCCCTGTGGACAGATAATACGCGAATGCACAGGCTAAGTAGGTGGGTGCCTAACAATTATTCAATACTACATTGAGGACGAGCCGCAAGAAAACTAGAAATACACGCAAATACAGACCTAAATTCAATGACGGTAGTTATCAATATTGTGTATTTATTTTCGGTGCTTCTAATCATAATTATGTATACACGGTAAACGAATCATAAATATAGCATTGTCAACTTTATGTGATGGAATTAAAGTTTCTATTGGTGTGATCGACATCTGTAATCAGCTGTGACACTGTTACGCTTAGTCGTCTCTAATTAATAAGCGTATACATGTTATTTAATTAGCGGTCGATAAGGACGAGGGTGGAACGATGATGGCCAATGACCTTTGACCTTCAGTTTAAGATTAACCAGGATCAGAATAGCATCCTTTTATTGGCTTTATTGTTGTTTTATTTTATTGTTTTAGACACTTTTAGACCCTTTCAACACTTCGTAGAAGCCGGATGATTTTACATGGAAATAGCTGACTAACGAGCTGACGATATCTGGTGGTAAGTGGCTATCGTCGCCCATAGATATCACCAATGCGTTGCCGGCCAAGAAGAAAAAGAAAGGTTGAACTATCAATCCAAATTTATACTGGAGGAAGCTTAGCATTTAGATTTAAAAATGATGTAAATCAAATGCATTGAATCATTACTTCTCACATTTAGCAATGGTAGGTAAGCCTTAGTGAGGCTTACCAGCGGGTTGGGTGGTACCAAATGAGTGTTTTCTTTAATCTGTGTACGTTTTTGGGTACCTTACACTCATTGCATAACTTTTTTTCAATGGGCCTACCCATAAGTTGTAGGTATATTAGTATGTAACTTTTTTCTGGCTGAAGATTGAAAATGTACGCGTAATCATCATTAACTACTTTTTAATTTCAATTTTGTCATCAGTGTTCTACAATTTTATAATGGCTTCGTTAAATTGATTCGATAAATTTACCATTAAGCTCAATAGATTTTAACGAGCAGTTTTGGGTTAACACACAACCGTATCTCAAGTAATCTCAACCAATGAGATATTATTGAGGTGGGCTGATGATTTTTTAATTGACCATTATCAAAATATAAAATACTTTAAAATAGTTTGTTATGAAAGTTGGGTACACAGAGTGTAGTTTGAAAGGCGCACTCGAACAATAAATATAATGGACGATAATGTCTAGCGTTTAGCCGGCTAAGGATTCAGGTCATGGCGCCTAGGCTAGGGCTGTGTGTAACGCGTCATGTAAAATATTTTTTATGTAGGTAAAAAGCCGATAAATCAGCAGACCAGTGACATGATGTTCACCCATGGATATGAAAGCTATATCGATGCGCTGTCGGAATAAAAATATGCGGGGAGTTTCATAATTAAAACTCCTCTTGGGAAAGATCGAAGTTATTCTACGATTCTGGAGTTTTAATAAATATACATAATATATATATCCATGCCAAATTACAGCTTTCTAGCACTAAGGGTCTCGGCGCTTTGCTTCGGACAGACGGACGGACGGACATGACGAAACTATGAGGGTTCCGATTTTACTTCGGAACCCTAAAAATGGTTAGTGTCTGGTAACCCTATAGGTCTCGATTGTCTCGCCCGGCGCTAATGGCCCGCGGAAAGCTCCCGACGCAGCGAGCTTTCTGAGCAACAACATCTGCGTAAAGCTTAAATAAAGCATCGCTCTACGCACGCCTAAGCTTTGAGTAACCCTATACCTATAGTACTGCGAGGTTAATTATTATCGTAGTCACAATAAATGTGGTTTTATTGAAGTTTAGTGATCTCAGGTGGTTTGGTTATTTTTTAACTCAGAACATTTATAGATGTACTGTACTCATTAGATCGAGCTTTCGCCGTAATTGCTACGTGCTAATAACGTATGTTTTATGACCTCACTCGAAAGTAATATTCTTTGTTAAATATGAGTCGATAGTCATATAAGTTTTTGTTTAATTTTTACCAGCATTAAGCTTTAAGTTTACTATGAAACATTCTTATTTATTAGTAAAAAAATATGTAGTATGAAAATGTATGCGTTAGTGGTTGAGATTACCTCCTTCAGATCCATTTATTTTTTAAGGATTAACATTATTCATAGGCTGTGTTATAAGCCTCATTCGGAATCAATATAAAAAAGTGTTTTGTTATTTTCGTCGCCAACCGATTGGCATGTGTCGTATGAACACGTCGCCGTCGTGCGACTGGCCGGAGTGGCGCAAAAACACATTACAGTTACATGATTCACGGGACGCGACGCCAAACGACGTCGAAGTACTGAACAACTAATAATTTTCCCGCGGCTTTGCCCCGTTTTCCAGGATAGTAAGTATCCTATGTCCTATTCCAGAACAAGGTCTGCTTGTTGTGCTAGATTTCATAAAAAATCGTTCAGTAGTTTTTGTGTGAAAAAGTAAAACATCCTCACGAACTAGTAGGATTTGTTACCGATTGCACACTGGGTGTTCTACAAGCTTTTACTACGTAGACGATTAATAAATGACGTCATAGGATTCATGCGTTACTTTCAAAAGGAACTTCAGGTCACCTTAAAGCCTTAAACATAGCTGCGCGTGTATTGCTTGTGTAAGTGTACACTACGGCCGCTGTATCTTGGCGCGTCCGAACTTCGCGCAGAAGGCTGCGCAGTAACATAATTCGCCAATACTCGATACGCGGTGTATTGTGTCTCAGTCATACGTTAGCATGTTCGTGTTGCCATCTCTGTCTTACATGCGCTAAAGTTCGCAAAGCCTATGTTCAGACGCGCCAAGATACAGCGGCCGCACTGTACGTTGTCTGAGAGACTGCGCTGTCTATCGTCTTCCATGCTGCCTTGTATATTACAACAAGCTGATCATAGCAAAGCTAAGGTATCGTCGCTTATACTTTTATATCTTTGACTAGCTGACCCGGCGAACTTCGTATCGCCTAACAAACTATTTTTTTTTTCTAAAATAAAAGTAGCCTAAGTTCTCCTTGTAACATCAGCTATCTGCCAGTGAAAGTCCCGTCAAAATCGGTCCAGCCATTTCAGAGATTAGCCGGAACAAACAGAGAGACAAAGATTAAAAAAATGTTGTTTTGGTATATGTACCGTGTATACATCCAAATGCACTTAGTAAAAAGCGGTTATTTTAATATGACAAACAGACACTCCAATTTTATTTATTTGTATAGATGTATAGATTCTAGTCAATCCTCGCTGTCTTCATTGAGTCATCTCATCAGTGATGACGAGACTTAGGAAAGAAGGTCCTTGTAGTGGCTCCGGATATTATAAAAAATCTTTGAGCTCTGAAGCTCCTTTAGGTTTGGCTACAGAATGACCATATCTTAAAGTGTTTAGAATGAAAATAAACTTTTAGAACTGTATCCCCTACACATAAAATGAATGGTGGTGTTGGGCGTTTATTATTATTACTCGCCAAATTCGCGGCAACGTTATTTTAACGTTTTTAGCATCTGCTGTTCAAGTGTAGTGCAGGACCAAGAATTGATAGCCATTAGCCACCCATAAATTGTACAGCCTTAAAAAGTTTGTAACGAGTATCAATTGTAGGTGAACCTTACGTTTTGTATTTTATAGTATGATCCGTTTTGTATTAAGGCTTCGTATCAGATCAAGAGACTGGCTGTTTATGTATCTAATTAAAATTATGCAAATTAGTCGTTACAACCGTTAATGATTTATCTCTCTGTTGGTTAAAAACGAATGACGACGCAGTACCTAATATGTCGCAGCTTTCATTATATTTGAACAATGTGTGTACCTAATCTATGAAATGTCCCCCGTGACAAAAGCAAGTTGCGTTCATAAATAACGATTGGCATGTAAAAGAGTAAAAGTCTATCTGAAACAACTTTCGATTGATGTATCTTCAATGAGTTTTGTATGAACGCGCGGGGCGATGAATTTGTTTTGAAAATAAATTATTCGTTACGAATAAAATATTATTTCGGCGGCGGTGGGCACATTGTTTTGTGCGAACAACCACAAACACGGGCAGGCGTCAATGTGCCGTGTACTTGGCGGTATAGGGCTGTCACCTGACAGAAATAAAAATAATGTCGAATTAAAATATTAAAGAATTTATTTTGGTGCTCACTATCTTACTTAACTAGTAGTAGTACAGGGTCTCCCTAATAATAAAGGAAGCTCGTATGGAAGTGACATTAAGTGAGATCGTTTTTAAGCGTCGTCTTTGTAATAGTTGCATGTCCCCAGTCACGGAGCTACCGCGAAAACTTCGCAGCTTTAGAACATTGAATAATATAAGCCCTACATTCCTGATGTGAACCCTCAACACAACTCTTCAGTTGAACAGTCGTGAAATGTTCTCTTATAATATTGTTCTCGGTCATCCTTGTTGTAATTGTAGTGTAAAAATTCTGTGATTGGCGTTACCTGACAATGACCACGGTATGCACGCCCTCGTAACCTTGGCCATGTCACGCCCCGGAATGAGCGCTTTATCTTTAGTAGTAGGTATACTACAAACAGTACTAACTACACTAAATACTAGTTACAAGACACTTAGTCCAAGTGTTTAGTAATTTAATTGTTATTCAATAGTGTAAAATATTCGTAGGTGTCTTCGCAAAATTTACTTGACAATTAAAAATAAATATAAAATAACGCTTCACAATCATAGCCCCACACTATGATTCCATGTGTCGTGGGTGTCATTTACGACACACAGAGACAAGAACACTCACACCACGACCGAGCACAAAAATTCAAACTCATCATTCAAATTTCCGTTTCACCGGGAATCGAACCCAGGACTCTTGGCGCGGCGATCCGGCATCCGGCACACAGGTCGTCAAAAAAAGCAGATACATTGCAGTTTTCTTGGCTGGCAACGCATCGTTGATACAAGACAAGCAATGTGGTGCTGTGGAAGTCCATGGCGATGATGACTTACTTACACATAACTCATATTGTCGTTTATCAGCTATAAAATATGTAGTTTGCACACATGCCATGATTATCGATCACGATAACACAATCGCAGTGATTCGCGTACACACCGCTATTGCTTATCGTGATTTGTTGATATGCATCTAATAAAGTATGGTACAAAATGTTTCAATCTTTCTTATCCCAATTTATTTGTTTATTTATACCTGTTTTAACACACGGTTCTTTGTTTCGCAGGTATTTAATATCATTCAGAATTAATTTGATAACCTTTTAAAAAATTTTGAACGTGTACCAACTAATTTCATGGCGGATATGCAAGGTGGTCGCGACAATGAGAACACAACCCTTACTCACCTGTATGTGACCCTATTTGAGTATAAAGGGGCCAGTTTGTAAGTGTTACTAGCCTCAGTACCCTTCAAGCCGATACACAATGCCCGAAGCAAATTGCTACTTACTGTGTTCTCTTTAGATTTTCATACTACCTTGAGTACCCTTTATTTAATTAGTTAAAAAAATTAATTTTGTATTAGTGGTCAACCCTAGTGGTTTTTGGCGGGTCATTCGCACGGGCCGGCAAAACAATCGTACGCCCGCGCCCATACTGGACCTGTCTGTGGCACTCTGTGGTATTTGCCAGTACTTTGGCACGGCCGCGCGCCTGTGGCACATGAGCACATGCTACACGCAGGACTACACGACGTTGTAACCCATGTTAACGCATGTCAATAGGCTCAATAGCTATAATAACTGAAGGAGATTAGGCTGCAGATCATAGTCATTTTCCCGGATCGAATCTTACATGCATTTTTTGTAGTTATACTTCTTATGCGACTATGCGACTATGCAAAAAGGTTGCGTTTAACGTTTGCGCTAGCATGAAGGGGGTATGAAAGCACTGGATAGATAGCCCTAGCTTCTTATTATCTTTACCTCTTTTAAAATTTAATGTTATTACTTATACAAATCTCACAGAGTTTCAACAGCGTGATTCAGGTTCGTGAACAACTGATACATGTTATTAAATTAAATATTTATTTAATTATGTCAAAGAACTATAACTTCTCATGCGCGTACAAAAGTACACGCACCCTTTTTTATTATTTCTTATTCGCTTACGGTAATTAATATTGTGTAAACACTCAGGTTAATAAACTATGGCGTTTCTCCCTTTAATTGTTAGAGGAGATTCGAACGCATCGATGGTCGAGAACTAAATGATTCCGCTGTATTCTTGTTGTTCTCGCACTTCTGACCTCTGGGCTCTGACGTCATCAATGTTTCAGTTCATTTATTCAGTAATAGCTGTTGCCCGCAGCTTCGCATACGGAAATTATATTTTACCTTATTTGTAACTCTTGCAGAAGAAAATTAAAAAAAAACGGTGAATTTATATTGAAGTACTTTTATTTAATAATTTATATACTGAAATTTACGATAAAATCACCAAGGATTCCTCCAGGAGCGGGTTTTGAAAAATAAGCAATATTCACATTAATTTGTATTTTTTTTTCCTTTTATTTACAAAATTTTGAAAAACTGAAAAATATGTGTTCCATCAATTTAAGCAAGGAACATTTGTTGCAAATTTGAAGCAAATCGGTTGATGTTTTAAAAATATTCCATACAAACTTTCATCCCGTTTCCCGGGGAAACCTTTTAATTTTCCGGGATAAAAAGTATCCTAAAATATGACCCGGAGTATTAGTAACAACTTTACCAATTTTCATCGAAATCCGTTCAGGGGTTTTCATTTGATGCCCGGACAGACAAACAGACAGACAGACAGACAGACAGACAGACAGACAATAATTCTAAAAAAAATATTTTTGTGCTCTAACACGTTATTGAAGTGCCCGCTAATCGAAATTTTTAAAAAATATTCAATGTACAGAAAATTTGCCCTTTGAGTTTTATTATAGTATAGATATCTGACGGACGATAACCCAGTTGGGCGTTGCTTTTCACAAAAGATTATGTCAAAAAGCCAATGAAATATGTGTGTTAACATAAATATTGGCAACATAAATATGATAGTTTATAGGTACAAATAGTTTTGATAAAGCCTCGATTAAAGGCTCCAAGTTGGTTTGGATGGCGTCCAAAGGACGGCGGAGGTCGACTGCGTTATAAAAGTTTATCCTTTGTGTCATATCCAAGGGTATGAGTTGTTTACCCGCTTGTTATGGTCGTGAGTTATGTTGTTTGTTGTTCACTCCAGTAATATACATATAATACGCTATTCCTCACAGAAGGACAAAGAAGAGCTAGGGAAGTATTTACTTGACACTTTTTCAGGATCTTTTGGCGAAGTTACTAAAATCCACGCTCCGAACACAAACACAATATCTTATTCGTCACTTAATGTCGACAAGGAATGGAATCTGGTACCCCACGCTCGGTGGGCATGGTCCCTAACTTCACTACCAGTGATATTATAATACCTTGGCTATGAAGAATTAACGAAATTATTTTTATGTCCAAAATTATATTATGTGTCTACTATTGGTTATACCAGATAAATAAATAGCAAAAAACTAGGTGGCAGGGTGTAGTGCCGAAAAAAACATAATTATGCATAAAATTACTGAATATTATTATGCTCACGTAGTGCGTGTCTGTGTGTTGTTCTAACGCCGCGTACGCAGAATTTTGTACGGCCGCGATGACTAAAGTGCTTCTTAGTTATTGCAATTCGTGTCCTTATTTACACGTCAGTACAGTCACGTGCTCAAGAGGTGAATGGAATATTTATATTTGAATAAAATTCAAATACAGTGCGTTATATTTTAATAAGGAATTTAGTTCTGAACATGTTAGGTTACAGGTCGTCATTCATGTACCATTTTAATTATTAAGTAATTACGCGTATATTGAATTTATACCTTAACACAGAGCTCTATAGTGTTGAGCTCGGTTATATTATACAATAAAAATATACACAACCTTGTTAAGGATTTCAAAATATACCCGACCGCAACATTTTTCTGGGGTATATTTTCATGTTGGATATTCCACCCCACCCCTCCATATACCCATTTAAATTGTATTTATGATAAATATTGTGTTGTTATCCAAAAATAATATTATGTTAAATTGTCCAAAAAACAGCGATTGGTTACCGACGAACTGGCATGTTTTTCAAGACTCACTTTTTAGTGTTAAAAAGTTACTGGTAGAGTTACCTTCGAGTGATATTTTCAAGAATGATTTCAGAGTTCAGTTTATTATAATTGATTTTAAACACTTGTGATCTACACTGTACCCTGTAGAGACGGTTCTCCAATGATTCAATGTAGATTCAATCGTTTAGGTGAAATGTGCGTAATAGCGGTTTCAAGTTTATGAATCACAGTTTATAAAAATAAAAAGAGTTACCTACTACGATTTGTAATAACAATTTGCATGATCCATTGTTGTCCCAGGTGTGAAAATATTTTCTGTGGCTTACTTTATGACATATTATTGTAAAATATAACAGAATTATATAATGGGGTGGTTTAATAACTGCATCGTGTTACTAGCAAATAATAATAAGTTGAGTAATCGGCATTTCAAGATTTAAAGTTTAGGGTATCGTTGGATAGTTCTTTTAAAAAAGCTCAAAGTCCTTTTTTTTGGTTAGACTTATGTCATGTCCCCCTACCTCTGCCAGCTAAATGGTTGATGATGTAAAAAATGACGGTACTAGCATGCCTATATGATGAAATTAAAGAGGAAAACTATCACGGCCAGCTTTGCGTAAGGTTAATGAGTAATAGTCGAATGAACTTACAACTACGGAACACTAACGTACTCACCTGGCCGGTTCTTACACTATACGACAAAACAAATTAATTATGATTTTATTTACATAGGAAAAGTTGTTGAGTTATCCCATTAACTTAAATGTTCAAAGGTAAAAGTTCATTTCAAAACATGCATTAAATTTAATAGGGATTACAAAATGTCTAAAAGTAATTAAGCTTTTCCCACGTGACGAGTCAAGTTGGGGGATAGCCGGTGTGTTGCGGTATGAATGAGTCAGAGTGCGGTGCGGTGCGCAGTGTACGAGTATGTTGGAGTGCGGATGATTCTCGGGGAATGCTAAGCGGTGCGTGGCGAAGTGACTCAGTGCCAGCTTCCGGACTTCTGCTTTCACATTTTGTCACCCTTTTATGTAATACTAATATAATTTTTTTCATGCAAACTAAAACAACATGGCAAATATATGTTTCTACTCGGTATTCTTCGATTATTACACTGTAAAGATAGTCCCAACCAACCAATATTAATTGTCTCGTGACAACAACCTGCTGGTAATAAAAACCTATGAGATGATAATGGACAAACCTTTCAGTTAATAAAATGTTCCTTATAGTGATACGTTTGGAAGTGTAATAAATATAATTCTTGACAAAAAATTACAGACTTCAAAATTAGGGATAATTCAAAAACTACTCATCAGATCTCGCTCAAATTTAAGTGGGACCAGCTTTCGATTAAAAAAAGAATAATAAAATCGGTTCACCCAGTCTAAAATTCTGAGGTACCAAATTTAAAAATAATACAGTCGAATTGAATACCTCCTCCTTTTTTGAAGTCGGTTAAAAAGGATAGCAATTAAATTCTCTTGAGGTCACTCCTTACGATGACAACAGCTTCCGTATTTAGTAAATTATCCTTAGCTGTTCCCGGGTCGGGTCCATGTCTTCAATTGCGTCGGAGCAATCACGATAGTCGAGGAATAGCGTTTATAGAGAAAGGGTCAAATATCAATTGGCTGCTCGATGGCCCAGTGTGCCTGTGTGGTCCTTCCTGGTACTGGTGAGTGGTGATGTTATCGTGGCTTTATTGCCGCACCAATACTTTCATCGTTTCAAACGGTGTTGGGTTACCAACCAACACATTTACATTTTCAGTTTGGAGTGTTATGATCGTAATTTCTTCTACTTGTGACACTTTGCTTAGGTTGTTGATAGTGCTTTAGATTAGATGTTCTTTTGCTGGATTAATGGATTTAATTTCAGATTCAGCTGCGTTAAGATTATGCAGATTATGACATTTCTAAACCTTAAAGGAAACAACTTGGTAACTAAAATTTACAAAACTTGTAACGTTCTTGCTAGTCTTCGTATATATAGACCCATAGTATGGAAGCCATATTCGTTGTGACACTTGTGATGTACTGGATAGGCCGTAATTTTAGGACAACATCACAACCAGCCTCAGTTAGGAATGCATTGTTTTGTTATTAATCTGAATAGTTGTGGGCGGGTTATAGTTCTGTAGCTGACAGCAGGCCGACAACTAGCTTACTTACAAAAGTTACAAACTTGGTGATAAAGTTGCTGATGTTATGGACGTGTGAGAGCCTTAAAATGGCGTGTTTTGGAACAAAATAAGAGCATTCGCCAGTTTTTTTTAAGGTGTTGAGATTTGCGCACGATAATTTTATTTTATTATGTCTAATTAAGATTTTTTTATTATTTAATAACTTACCTTTGCATTGATGCGAAGTTTTTAAAATATAAAGTTCTATGCATGTCCTTTCAATTTATAGTTACCTTAATAATTTACATATTAAACAATTTATGTTAGAATGTTTATTTGCGAGATTCATGTTTATGATGTCATAAAAAAAGTATTAAATCTTTATCAGATTTCAAACTATATATTTTTTACGTTCTGATGATTCAACTGGTTGGAATCTCATACGATAGTATCGTCCAACCATCGTGTTCGGAGCTGTCAGGTGATTCAAAATAATTAAAAACTGCTAACATATATTGTTATTATACTTATAGTTGTTATGTGAAACATTTTCAATTTATGGCAGTTTTGTTCGGGAAAGAAGAAGTTTTTCTATCAGTGTCCGAGTCATACAAAGTTAATAGTCATTTTGTTATAATTATTATAATTAATTAATATACATTTTGGGGCTTTATAGGACGAAACAATTCAAATGAGATGCGTAATGGAGATATGCATTGAATAGTTAAATATTGTTTGGGAAACCTGCACACAGTTTTCGATTCTCTAATGGGTGTAAAGGTTACCCGTTTATACGTTTTATCAGTGGTTATCAATATATTAATGGTATTGGTGGTTTTACGACTCTTGTTAATTATTTTCTGATGAATTTTATAACTACTTTATCGTTTATAGGTTAATTGTAATGTTGCTATCATAATATTGGTAATAATGAACATTAAAAAGTTGTTTGTTGCCATAGAGCCGTTATAATGTAATTAGTTTGGTGTTAATTTATCTTCTTTAAATAAAGTATACTAATAACGCTCCTAACGTTCATTTAAATAAAAGTAAACGAAGTATATGTAAATAAGAATTTGGACGAGTTCGTGAAATTAAGTACTAACTTGACTGCAAAGTCGTGTGATGATAAATTAAGACTATGATGTTATTCTTCAGTTTATTCTCTCCTCTAGTTGTTGTTTCATATAAGGGAACAACTGAATATTTTACCTCAATCAACATTAATTTATTCATGATGGGAAATGTATTATGTAAATAATTTGTCGGTATCTAGGACTACACATCGTGTACAATCTGCCTCAATTTTGCCTATACATGTAACTTGAGCACAGAGTATATTATATATAGAGTATATTTTATTATACCTTGAATCAAATAAGCTTTCGGAGACTACAAAACACGTCGTAAAATTTTCGTGATTCAATTTAATTGTTATAGTTGTAAGAGTTCAAGGACCTACAAGGTCATACACCAACTGAACATTACAGATCATAGACGTGGTGTTTTAGACATCTCAGACATGAAGCGCATGGCTCAAATAACAAACAATACTTATTTCTTAACATAAACGACGTAGATCCCCTAAGGTCATGATCGCAGCAACAGCTGTAGGTGGGGTGAAGGTCGTACGGTAGTACAGTGACGGTCGTACGAAGAGGGCAGCCACAGGTCCGGCATCAGACCGTTAAATTGGACGCCACGGCGACTCAACCCTCGCTGGCGCGTGGCGGGACGGAATTCAATTATGAGATTATATACTGCTTCTAATGCTTCTCATTATGGCTTAGACGAAAATATGTAATTGTACCTACCTATGTAGGCGCTCGTAGTCAGCTTTTGTATGAGATCGACTGAGCTGAGGATAACTTTCAATATCCCAAATATTTCCCAAATATAATATGGCCACTAAGTCCTCCGACAATCCAAACCAGAGTTCCCCAAACTTTTTTGTGTCGTAGACCCCTTGCCATGTTTTTCCCTGTTGGGTAGACCCCCTACTTACCTGATATTGATTTCCTGTAAATTTCTAACTGTAGTGAAGTTTAGTGTTAAAAACTTAAAGTAAAAACACATGTTAATTTATACATTTATTAATTGAATTTAAATTAAAACTACTCAAAATAAAATTTTGTATCTGGTAAAATATACGTAGCATTAAATAAACATTTTTACAAGTTCAAAATGTATTGCGACCACAAAGCGAATACCAACATCCTACAACTTACACAATTTTATAAACATATATAATATTTTTTTTACTTCATAGGTACTTTTATAAATAATGTATATGTTTTGATATTATAAGATAGTATGATGTAAGTAAATAGTTACTATCAGTGTATGTGTTGAGATCCACTATCGTGGACCCCCATTTTCATTTCATGGAACCCCTAATTTTTTTTCGCTGACGTAGACCCCTTGCAGGTTGTCTTAGACCCCTAGGGGTCGATATAGACCACTTTGGGAATCACTGATCCAAACTGTAAAAGCGTGTTGGATGAAGAAGAACATGTGTTCTGCAGTGCTCTTTAGTGCGTCAAATTAAACAAATACGTAACTACATTAAACATAATTATTATACTTCAATGAATATGTACAATATTCTGGTTAGTTTATAAATAACATTACAATAATTATGTTTATTGGATCATGACATAGGATGATAGGAACAGAGCTTATACAAAGTAATAACAACAATACAGGCTAAGTTAATCTGTGGCCTATAAAGGGTAAAGTGAATTAATACATCACGGCTGTTTCTAGTAACTGCCGATAATTCCATGGAGCATGATGTCATAAAACAAAACAATAGCTCAGCAGGATGCCAAAACCGCTTACGTTCAGTGTAACCCTGTGCTTAATTTTAATCGGGCAAATAAGTTTTAAGCACAATAATGTACATACATAATAATATTTCTACCGATAACATACAATTAACACACACTAAAAATTAAAACTACTTAAAAATTAAAACACTTTGGTTGTGTCAAAAATATTGACTACTATGGCTTTACTATTGCCATAGTAGTCAATATTTTTGACACAACCAAAGTGTTTTAATTTTTAAATGCTCTAAATTTAGTCTGGAACTCCGTCGGCAGGTGTTCGTGTCGGCAGGTGCGCCACGATTGGGCTTGCGCCCTCGCCCTCCAGATTTGACCGAGGCGTAATACTTTTTGCTTGAGTGGTTGTTTCATGTTCGTTGTAAAACACGATTCAAATCGTTCTGAGAAGGACAAATAAGGGTATTGTACCATTTGAACAAGCGCAGTCGACCTAGTGTTACGTGGAAAAGCAGCCCACGAACATTTTTTACCCGGTCGATTTTGTTCACACCCTAAACCGCTAAACAGATTGGACCAACCAACCATGTCTTGCATCTAAAAACGATTTTTATTCAATTCATCATGTCAAGGTAAACGATGACGCGTAGATGACGTGCGCGCAGGCGGAAGGGCTGGAAAAAATAAGGTACATGTGCCAAATAAATGATAACAGAAATAGTTGTACCGCGTTACTTCATCACGATACACAAGTCATGTGGGTGATGTCATCGACGCAGCCGGCATGGGCGCGGGCCGCGGCGTGGGGCAGCACTGGCTCCAAGCACCACGGAGTCACTTCACAGACAATGCCTACTGAGCAACATGATGCGTGATCTGGCCCGTAATTTGTTCGGCGCGGCATGTGGCATGACATGACTTGATGTGCCATTCAGCTTTCTACTAGTGACACAAGAAAATATCATATTTACGTCACGTTATTGCCCATCTAGCGCATTGGGCCTCTCGGATATACAAATAGACTTATTTTCATTCAAAGAAACTTCAGCTAACAAGAATTTGACCATAATTATTAATGTGAAACCCGAACTCAGTATCGATATATTACCCAATACATTTTCCAACCGTTGTCTATTTCAATTAATTGTCAGTAGTTCGTTACTCATGTACTCGGATGTCGGATAATAGTGATATCGCTTACGTCATCGACTGGCCAAATTAATCCCTTCAGCTAGGATTACAGCTGCCCATACGGTTAATCTCATTACATTACAGACGTTGGACTGGCTGGGAAGCTACTCAACAGCTACATTGTTTTATCGACCTGTTATGAGAACCTGATTTACTGCATTATTAAATTTATAAATAAGGATTACTCAAATAACATAGGTGCTTTGCATATTTTCAGATAACAAATATGAGCGATCTATTCGAAATTCTAATTGGTTTATCACCATTCGATATGATCTTTATTTCACTAATGTAAGGATTGCTTCTGCCTCATTCCAGAGTTTACGAGATTTATTAAGCCTGTAATATCCAATGAGACACCTAGTTTATCGTACAAGAAAGTCATCCAAACTTACTAAGAATACGGTGGTAATACTTGTGGCAGAAATGCTGTCATCGCAGTCCACCGATTCAGTGTTTGCCTTGCGTGTTAAGAACACGGAAAGTGCAGATGTCATTTTTTCGTACGAGTCAAATTAAACCAGGTTATTTAACGAAATGGTATTTTATGTAGCACTGAACAGAGCGTTGAGATTTTGTTGATGATAATATGTACTCAAAAAGTGTTAACGATGGCAGTATTTGTTCTTCCATTCTCCACTACAGTCACATTCAAAATCTTAGATAAGTACTGCCGCTTCCAAGGCTTGAATGAAACACAATATCGCTGATCTCAATGACATTCATTTCATACTAAAAACGCTATGTGAAGCATTTTACTCATAGACATCACGGTATGATCAGAGGGTGTGGTGGTAGAACAACTTTGGCTGGTACCGTAAAAGATGCTACTATTTCGAAGTCAATGGACACTCACAGCATATGTAATAAAGACATATTCAAGGAACTGTTGGCAGCATAGTGTGCACTTAGGCTTAGATTTTATAATCTAAATTTTACTAACAGAAAATAACCGACTTCAAAATAACTCAAAAAGTACTTGTCAGATCTCGCTCAAATTTATGTGGGATCACATGACAAGCACCAGCTTTCGATTAAAGAAAGAATCATCAAAATCGTTTCACCCAGTCGAAAGCTCTGAGGTGACAAACATAAAATAAATACAATCAAATTGAATACCTCCTCCATTTTTGAAGTCGGTAAAAAATAAGAACTTGATTTGTTAAAATTAAATGCCATAAACTTAAAAGTTAATTCCACCCAGTGTTTACGAGTAAGCTGTCAAATATTAAAAGTCTAATTTCGCAGTAGCTTTCATCATTATCAGCATCCCAGGATAATGTTCTTTCTACCGGCTGAATTAAACCAGGATACCTGCGGATTTGAGTTAATGTGCCAACAGTGATTGGTTATTATTTTAAATGTCAAAGATTTCGTTGAGTTACCGGAATCTTTGACCTATCGACCGCTGACAGTTGGAAGCCGTACGAGTAATGTCGAAGCACCAACTTCGATCAGTGATTCACCCAAAATTTAATTATTTCACGTAGACGAGGTCTTAACCAACGAAGACTTATAGGACTAATAGGACAATGCAAGTTTTTCAATTTTTTTAGAGGAAATTTTAAACTCTGCTTACATATTTAATTTTAGTACTTACTAGCTCACCCGGCGAACTACGTATCGCCTAATAAACCATTTTTTCTAAAATAAAAGTAGCCTAAGTTACTCCTTTTTACATCAGCTAAATCGGTCCAGCCATTTCAGAGATTAGCCAGAACAGACAGACAGACAGACAAAAATTGTAAAAAATGTTCTTTTGGTATATGTATCGCGTATACATCCAAATGCACTTAGTAAAAAGCGGTTATTTTAATATTACAAACAGACACTCCAATTTTATTTATTTGTATAGATTGGAAGGTTTGTTCTTATTTAAGTTTAGCATTATAAAAATGTCTCCTCAATTTCGTAGCAGATATCGCTTCAAAAACAGCAATATCAGCGGATACACGAGCCCGTGTGTATCCTGCATCGCGCGGCGGTTGAAGTTGAACGACCTTATTGGTGCATCACTAATTGTGCCGAGACTTTGGTAACTTCGGCTTATTATCACGTCAGAAATACCGGTTTAATATCATATTCCCTTGTAAGGGTATTTTTCCAGTGATGTGATCTACACTTGTTAAGGTTCGAAAGTTTAAATCTTTTAACATTTCAGACTTGACTGGTAAATAATGATGATGAGCTCGTAGAATTCGAATAGCTCGTTCTCTCGAAGCGGTCACGTAACAATTGATTAGATAAAAACCGAGCAAGTGCGTGTCAAGCCACGCGCAATGTAGGGTTCCGAAGTAGTAAGTTTATCGACTATTACTTATTAACTACTTAAGATAACATGGCCGTGATAGTTTTCCTTGTAAATTCATCATTATAACCTATTTTTGAGATTTTTTTTCACTTTTCCAACACCAACCATTTAGCCAGCATGGAGGGGGGGGACACCTTGACTCTAACCAAAATTAGTTCTTGAAACTCAAATATTTCGCAAACAGACCTTTAATTCCAAAAATGGTCTTTGAAATAAAATTCCGCAAAGTCCCATAATATTTTTAAAAGACCTTTTTAACGATAACCCACACTATAATAGGGTAACGTACGCGACTAATAAAAAAATCATTCTCAAGTTACCTGTAGGGGAGGTACCCTGAAAAAATGTTTTTCAATATTTTATTCTACGAATCTGGAGTTTCAATAAATATGTATATCCATGCCAAATTACAGCTTTCTACATAGAACTAAGGGTCTCGGCGCTGTGCTTCGGACAGACGGACGGACATGACGAAACTATAAGGGTTTCGATTTTACCTCGGAACCCTAAGAAACGGCTGAAAAACTACGTTAGAAGAGATTTGATTCCTGCTAATGCAAGTTTAATTGTTAGGTAAAGAATGTATACCTTAGAATTTAATATTTAACCCAAAATATACGTATTTCCAAAATTCGTATACTTTATTACCTCGTAGTACACTTTCTATAAAAGGTAAAAACTGCCTCTTGAAACTAAAGTACGTGGTTAGGTTAAACGGAATCAGTAAACAAGCAGATTTTTCCGTAATTGAGTGACGTGTGAATAGAGCAGTCTATTTTCTGTCTCAACTGTCACGTTACAGATGTTTCGCCGTGTTTTCGCGGTAACACAAGGCTTGTAAAACGCAAGGGCTAATGACCAAATATGGTTAACTACACTTGAGTATTCACTTTGTACACTGTAACCATAATGGAGGCTCTGACTCATACTAACACGTGCGAGTGAATTTATGCTGTACACTTTTGTGATAAAATCGTTTATTCTTTGTTAGGGGACTGAATATGTAGGCGATAGATAAGGGAATCGCCGTTCGCTGTTGTGGAAGTTGGTTTTTAAATGATGCAACTGTTGCCGTCTCGGACTGATAGACGTTGATAACCGGGCATGGAGAGGAAGCAGTGGATAACGAATGTATACAAACACAAAATTAACGTTGTGTAAACAAATGGTAATGAACGCATTAGTTTAGGCGCGATAGCCTAAAAGGAGAAGACATTTTAGAGTAATTTAGAAACAGATTACGTTGAGATATAAGAGGGTTTTAATGTTCGGTAACGATCGAAATAATATTAACAGAGACCGAACAACATAACTCAGAAAGTCATTATGGTAAATATGGTAATGCGATTATAAATTACATAAATTATAGCGTGATTGAAAATCAAGTTTGGAAAATCAAGCATGCATTACCAGTTTCGCAACCGAACTCAGTGTTGCCAATGAAAATTTTTGGAAGGCCGTGTACATTAGATAAAAAAGCCGTGTTTCTATGGAAAAAGATCAACTGTGGGCCGTGTCCACAGCTGCCAATATATAGCTGCCAAAAGATCGTAGAATTTGCGAAAAGCCGGAAAAGCCGTAGATTTTGCTACGGCCCTAGGGTTCGGGCCGTAGACCGTAGATTTTGTGATTTTTTGGCCTGAAAGCCGTAGAACACGGTAATTGCCGTAGCATTGGCAACACTGACCGAACTGGACCACGGACAAGGGGACACAAAGGGGACTGATGAGTGATGACTGATTGGTATAGAGAACATAGGGCTGTTTAAAATTTTCTCGACGTTTTATTACCCAGACCATCCCAGTTGAAAACAGGTTTACCAAATCATTGCTTAATCCTATGTCTGTTTACGCAAATGACAATAGTATTTTTATTTTCATACAAATTGTATGGTAATAGTCATACGGCAATCAATTGTGCAGCGTCCTTGTGCCGCAGCGTTTGTTCAGATGCGCGCGCGCACGCGGCCACGCCTGCCTTGACTATTTATCTTACTGTATCTACTTTACTTTTAGTTTTTTTTATAGATGATATACGAGTATATTACCTACAAATACTAGCTAACAAATAAACTAAAGTTAGTTAACGAAATGCCTGATCTAGAAATCAACGCCACTGTTGAAATAAAGACAAACATTGAAGAAATGCTAGTTTTATGTATTATCTTCTTATTATGTATTCTTATTTATTATAAAAGTTTACTAAGCTCAAGGAAAAACATTTATTCCATTTTATACTTTGCCTTACAGAAACATATTGTAGTAAGTATATTATGTCTTCTGTGATAAGTACTAGCCTATATTTTTTATAAAGCAGAATAAATAACAACCAAATAAAAAATAAAATTTACGTAAAGTAACACGTATATTTTCCATATTGTATGACTTTATTATCGCCGACGCGACGTAATGATCGGAGATTGGGAGACTTGCGCATATGGCGTCGGAAACCTTTAAATCGCGCTCCACTTTCCCTAAAGTTCGTTGACAGATACAATTAAATAAATTAAGATAAAGTACCACTCGGGCTGACCCTTTCACGAACTGGTTCACGAGTGCCAAAATGTGACCATATTGCACTGCGAGAATCGCAACATATCGTTTCTCGGCTAAGGCCGTCGCGCACTGAGAACATTCTGGCCTGTCAATAAAGCTGTCAGTTTGAACTAAATTGTTGCCATGTAAGGGATACTTGTCATCGCGGATTGTATAAAAAGTATTTATAACCGTATAATTACATACTTTAAGCAATAGGGACCTCGAATTTGTGCAGCCTTAATGTGATTCGACCTTATTAGGAGAGCATAATTGTCAGAGGCAATTATAAGTGGTGGACTTTTGTATGTTTACGCGTACTTTGCTTTAATTTATTCGTATCTAATAGTTATATCAAGTGTTCGAAGACCAAATAACGAAGCTTTAAATAACCAGCGCAGCATCTAATATAAATTAATAAAATTATACATATAAATTTGTCAGTTATATTAATCCATAGAGGATTATGATCAAGTGGCTTTGTCTTTCAATGCAAAGTTTTCTACAATTGTTCTGGTATTTTTGACTATCCTTTAGGGGATGTAAACTTTGTGTAACGCCATCCGAACCAATAATAACACGTCATTCAGCAAAATCGTCTACAATGAAACAAACGTACATACAAACATACATAATTTGTTAAAACCCCCTTTTGGCTTTACCCTAGTGAACATTGGACTTTAGAAAATTAGAAACAACATCATAGCTACGAAAATGCTTGTAATGTCCGCTTCGTTAATAATACTGACCAAATATATAAAATTATCCCGAATATATTAAAAAGAGACTCGTCTTATTATACCTAAGTTATGCAAAACCTTATGCCATTAGCGAACAAACGGCCGTAAATTCCGTGGCGTTCGGCGAATGTCGAATTCTCATCTCCTGAGTCATCCTCGCGCCGTGACGCCGTGACGCTGTTCTTTGTGAGCTGAGCGCTGTCCACCAGCTGATTACACAACGGCGCGTTTGAAATACAACCTCATGACACACTAGGTACTTGGATTGATGATCACTTATCATCGACTAACGCTCTGCTCGTGGCTTTGTCTGCGTTTTCTGGGATAACAAGCGTCGTGAAAATCCATTCAGTAGTTTTTGAGGTCATCCATGACTAACATACAAAAAATCAAGACTTTCCTCTTCATATTATTAAGTATAGATAAGATAATATTAGAGTAGATAAACACCATAACTTACATGCTCTTTTGGACGTTGTATATCCGTGGTAGTCCAGTCCAGCCTCCCTTAATCTTACGAAGGCCTTAAATCAAATTCAGGGTATAATAGAAGTGTTTGGATAGTGAGCATGAATGATGAATAACTTTTCAGGAATTATATTTTATACAAAGTTCTCATAGTGAAATCTGACTATGAGAAATGTTGCAGGTTACTTAACCTTAAACATTCTAAGAGTTAACTGGTGTTTCGTCAAATCAACGGATTTGTGATAATAATAACAAATGTTCACAGGTGTGGTAAAGTCCAAAAGAATTGTCTCCCGATGCAAGATAGGTTTCATGATAACTGAAATCCTGCAACATTTATCACGCCAATTCCATGGGTAGTTGTCGTGGGATCAACAACAATATTGAATTCCATGTTCAATATGTCTTTTTGATGAGGCCTCTGTACTTCCTTATAACAACTTCAACTAGGACTTGCTAGTGAATGTAGGTACCGTCCATACCACATAAGTACTCATGAAGTTTATAAACTGCCCTTCACTCATCAGTTTCGGAACGTGCCTCGATGGAGCTGTAAGCATTGAGTGATAAATAAAGCATTAACCTTTGTCAATAGATTAGAGCCTTGAGTACCTTGACACGCCTTGACAGTATAGATTAGAGATAGCGATGTGGTTGAAAAATAAAACATAATTCCGTAGAACACTGAGCGACCGACTTTATTCACGTGTTTTGGTTTTGCTTACTACGACAGCAAAATGGCAATGTTATTACGAATATTCAAACTATGTCGCAACCTTTGAGTTTATATTATAATTGGAATCAAACGAGATTATCAGCTGTTCTGACTCTGTAAAATATCTTTGAGTTTATCAACTTCTACACAATTTTCTATGCTATTCTAGTATATAACAGTTTTTGTTACATTAGAGACTATAGCAATGAATTGATGAAACTTGTGAATTAAGAAAACTCATTCATGAGTTGATAAAGATGTGTGGACAGAAGGAATAGAATTAAGACTTCGGAGAGCAACAAAAAAAAAGTTTCAGGACAATACAGAATTCAAACACGTTGAAATAAAATTTCGAGTAAAAAAATAAAAAAAAAATGTTCCTCGTTTCCACTATCACTTCCACCAATTCTTAGGATGGAGTTGGAGTAGGCTCGAAGCTTTTTTAATAACGAGGAAACTCATGCATAAAGTAGACTCTTAATGGGCTGAATGAAACCTGATGAACCTATCGTCTTATTTAACGTTTTAATAGAAGATCTCGTACACAGCATCACTGTAATTCTAACTCACATGTCATCGCTTGCATCCTTAACGAATCAACTCGTGCCGGACTCGTGTTGCGTGCGACACCCAGCTGTGATTTCCTGTAAGGTCATGCGGCCAAATTAGGAGCGTGCCTCGTGGAAACTGTGTCGCCAAAGTTACCGAGCCTTTCGCAGCTGGCCGGCTAATACCTATCGGAGTAGCGGTTTAGCTACTAGCGTCGTATGCAATATTCTAGCCAAATGGAAATGGATTATTAAACTTGTATCTGCTACATTTGTTTGTTGTGAATTGTGATTGAGGAAAAGTTCGGCTAATTAACATGTCGTCTGACCCAGTAAACGGGCTGGTCAAGGCTTTCGAACGTGACTCATGTGGTTGTGATGACGGAGCTGTTATTAAATGTTAATTTCCAATAAAAATTCTATACTAATGACTCAGCGTTGTAATAATTGTCACAAAAAGGCTTGAATTGAATCTCGCTGTATAAATATGAATTGGGAATTAGAGTTGCCGTTTAGAGTATTGTTTATGTTCTAAAGTAGATCGACTTCCTGGTACATTTACACCATAAGTCATGCAAATTCAAAGGATAAGCTTTGAACGTTTGTTTTTAAATTAGAATATTCGAAGTCAGATTACAGCACAGAAGAACTAATAGTACATCATTACAGTTAAACTTGATGCTAGATCAGGGTGACTTCATCTGTTTACATTGCGACTGCCCTCTAAACAGCAGGTCAGGTCGCAAATTGATTCTATACAAACACAGCCCCTCATATCTGCAGCGATAAGGGGAGATATCGAGCGCCATAACTTTGAAGACGCCGACACGACGCTGACTGATAGCGGGACTGGATTGCATTATTCGTTCTAATCTTAGTGATGATAGATTTGATTCAATCAGTGTTTTACTTGAAAGATGTCAATGGGCTCGGCTAATCGTTCACGTTTGTATTTTAACCCACGACGGAAACGAAGGCGGTTACATATGCGTTTGGGGTTAGAGGTTGTTTGTTTGTTTGTATGTATGGATGTATGTCTGTTGCCGTTTTTTATGAAAACTACTGGGCCGACTTCATTGCGGTTTTTTGCGTTCAAAGGTATCATTAGAGCAGGTTCATAGGTATGGGTTTTTTCAATTTTTTTTTTTGTTTTTTATTTGTATTCACAGCATCACCGTAATGTAATGTTACTCATCTACAAGAAACTGAGAGGGTTCTATACTAATATTGTGAGCTGATTGGCAAAGGAAGATGGTCCCCGCCAGACATAATTTTATTATGATCTACTGTTTTACCTTAATAATTCGCAAGTCATACAAATTGGAACTATAAACATCGTTCTTGACTTCACCCTACATGAGAATAGTGGACAGGGTCGATTCTTTGCCCGTGATTTCCGGGATAATAACTACCCTATAATATGCTTTTCCAGATCACGGGCTAAATTTCATGAAAATGCGTGAAAGAGTAAAAAACATCCATTCAACCTTACAAACAAACCACACACAACCATACTGTATGGCAACTAAATCATTAATCAGCAAAGGAGCAACTTGCCTTTAGTGTAAATTATTTTTTTCTAGGCTAAGGTTTTAGTTCTAATAAAATTGTAATTATCCTTATCAAATTCTATTCTACGCATCGAAATAGAGTAATTGTAACTATATACGTGTAATACGTGCCACTCTGTCACTTACACGACTGTGCCAATTAGAGCAGTTTATATTACCGCTGTCTAATTGGATGTTTGCGATACTGATATATTAATTAATGATCTATTCCAAGTCTGAAGTGAGTAACTTAGAAATGAAGTCTGTACTAGTTATGTGCATATTTTAAGTTTCCATGGTTATCATTAACGTTTATAAGTGTTGTAAGATCCTTGAGCCCGTATGTCGTTTTTATCAGTTAGCTGTTAGAACAATCGATACCTTACCAACGCCAGCATGTCAATGGGGATGAGTAGCTGTTAAATATTAAGCGTGACCAATTCAATGAGCTTGATGCTTTAAGTCGACTGTCATCATCATCAGTATATCACGAGAGGTCACCGAGTATGAAACCAGTTGATGAATTTAAAGGAAATAAACATAACTCATCGCGGATTGTCCACATAATAATATTATTTGATACTAGCTGACCCGGCGAACTTCGTATCGCCTAACAAACTATTTTTTTTCTAAAATAAAAGTAGTCTAAGTTACTCCTTGTTACATCAGCTATCTGCCAGTGAAAGTCCCGTCAAAATCAGTCTAGCCATTTCAGAGATTAGCCGGAACAAACAGACACAAAAATTGTAAAAAATGTTGTTTTGGTATATTTACCGTGTTTACATCCAAATGCACTTAGTAGAAAGCGGTTATTTTAATATTACAAACAGACACTCTAATTTTAATTATCTGTGTAGATGTCAATATGTAGACCCACGGCTGAACCGTGTACATTTCGACCCAGTTGCATGGCTGAATCGTGTAGGCAACACATATCGCGAGTACCCCTATCATCAAAGTAAATCAAAGTAAAATAATTAAAGGAGGTTTACAGTTGGACATTGCGAGAGTTGGCGAATATCATCATGGAGCTAACATTTGAAAAAGGTAATTCCATAAGTTTGATAAGTCAACAAAGTTGAAATTGCATTGCCAGAGCTTAGTCAGGATTTTGATGATATTAAAAACGGTACTCTTGTAAATGATATGCATCGAACGACTACATTTTTAGAATATTGAAACTAAAATATTTTATCTGCAGTTCAACGGTCCATATTTCTGTCAGTGTTATTTGGATGAGAGATAAACATTTTGCGAAAAACGATTCACGTCTCCTTTAAGCATTATGAATTGTGATGCATACTTTTATATGTATAGGGAAAAAGAAAACACGCTACAAAAAAGGATATTCGTAGATCATATTCTGGCTTGGCTGCACTGAATCTGTCATAATCTGATATTCACATTGCATCATCACGATGACTATAAAATGTAATACGAACAATTTTTTAATACAATTTTCTAATATTTATGGCTTAAAATTTAAATGAATGTGTTTTCATATGAGTTAAGTTATAATTAGTTCGACTGTGGCCTAGTCTAGTACATTTGTTGCCAGCGCTCAGGATGTCAGGTATAAGGTTATGTAGTCAAATATGTTCGAAACACAAATGTGTTTCAGATATGATAAATACCCCTTAAATAATGAAGTACTGGTAACCTTTACAAACATAGCTGCATATGTGATGTTAACTCACTTGTTAATTTCCCTTGCAGACATACTCGGGGCTCTTCTGCGTGGTGGTGAACCCGTACAAGAAGCTGCCGATCTACACGGAGAAGATCATGGAGAGGTACAAGGGCATCAAGAGGCACGAGGTACCGCCGCACGTGTTCGCTATCACCGACACGGCCTACCGCTCCATGTTACAAGGTAAAGTTAATGAGGCTATCTTGAAGGAGCTTCTACTTTTTAACAGACTTCAAAAAAAGGAGGAGGTTCTCAATTCGACTATATTTTTTTATGTTTGTTACCTCAGAACTTTGGACTGAGTGAACCGATTTTGATTATTCTTTTTTTAATCGAAAGCAGGTGCTTGTCATGTGGTCCCACAAATTTTGAAGTCGGTTATTTTTTGTTGGTAAAATTTAGATTATTCTCTTCATGTTTGCACCTATAATACGGCTAAAATTAATCCTCTAGCTTCCGATAGCAAATTATTATTCTTTAAATAGAACCTTTCCATATCACCACCGATTTCCTAGTACCTTTTCTTCTTCAGGGTTCTTATGTTTGACTTTGAATGTTTCATTTATCTTTCGTCCATAGTCCAATCTTTAACCTTTGATTGTCTCATGAATGATTAACAAAATAATTATCACGTTTGATTAATGACTAGTTAAGTACGATAGTTATTAGTGCGTCTAGGCGCAGTAACTACAAACATACAATTTCCATTTAAAGTTTTGTTTCAAAATATTCTCAAGCCATAAAGTCATCAGGGTCAGAAAAGTATATTGACGTAACACCATGACCATTGTCAATGTTTACGACAAAGGGTGCAGCCGAAGTTGCTTCATACAAAGTTGCTCGATATTCGATACATAAAATGAGTAACACATGACACGTAGACTGGCGTAGTGTATGTAGACGGTAGTGCGGCGACGACGCGGCGCGGGACTCAGGTGGGGCCTGCGCCCGCCATTAGTGGACAATTAGACAAATGGACGGCGAGTGGCGACAAACTTGCATGGCATCCGGCTAATTACCAGGGAGGGGATTGGGGCGGTCGTGACCAGCAAACTTGAGTGTTTTATGAAAAATGCCAAATGAACGCGGTGAAATTTTGTCTAACAGTCTATGATTTTAAACATTTAAATTGTTGTGGACAGGTACTTCTGTGATATAGAGGAAGGAAAAGTTAACATTTTGTATTGCACACCTCGAACGTAAAACGGAGAGGCGGTACTCTATTGTCACCAAATAAATTCATTCATCAAATGGGCATGTAGATATAATCGTATTAACGGCGCACTACTGAGCATGGGTCTCCTCTTGAGGAGGCCTACAGTATAATCCACCGCCCTGCTCCAGCGCGGGTTGGTGGATGGATTACGGAAGGTCGGCGCGGCGGCGTAACGACTGTTATCTTGCGGTAACAAACGGGACCGACGGCTTTTCGTGCACTCGGAAGTACTGAAACGCTCAAGAAGAATAAGTTCTACGAGAAATGAAAAATACTTTTAGATACATTTACAACACGTACTTACTGCAAATTTTACTTAGTTCAGTTATTATCAATAACATTTAGAATATTTAATAATCATCTTCCTGCTCTCATTTCTTCACAATTTGTCGTTGGGTATATTGCGACGCGACACTCCATCCCACACACCGCCGATATGACAACCGACAGCCGAGACATGTGGCGTTCAATAGTGTGAATGCTAATAGGATTCAGTGAATTGCTGGACCACCGGCCGCTTCTATAGCGCTCTAGCGCTGAATTAATGGGCGGGTCCAGGCGGGTCTAGGCGGGCTAGGCGCCGGCTTCGCTCCGATGACACACATATCGGCTATAAGCTATCGGATAAATAAACATGAAGTAGCGAGCCGTTCAATAAAACATGGCGCGGTAATGTATGCAGGGTGCGCGGTAGGTACGTGCTCGCGGCTGCCCGATGGTGGATGCGTTACAATTAACTATTTAGCTAATATGGAAGATTTTGCACGAGCAGCTATTTCATTTGCGTAAGGACTTCCTTTGTGATGTCTTGTTAGATATTGTAAGACTAGAATCAAATGTATTCTTAGCAGAGATATCCGGTTGTATAAATGCTATGGTGCAAGCGTCAGTCTCAGTATGCAGAACATAATATTTTAACACCATTAGCAGATTAATTAATGAACACATAAAGTACCTAAACGCGTCACATTAATTTGAATTAATTCATCTCAGGACCCACGAGCGGAACTATCTTTGATTAGCTTTGAATATATTACTGGCATCGTAAACATCAACATTTTAATTAATTTATTTCCAAGTAATGACGCAGAGTTTCTTTCCAGTCTCCAAAAGCTTCAAAACTCGTGAAATTAATAAGACAGTGTAAACACTTTCTTAAAAATTATAACAAACATAACTGGTAAATAAACAATTTATTAGATAATGATTTTATTTTACTTGTCTTTACTTCTGATTTAATGCTCGTTACTTGCGACTTGTACTCGTATCTTCTTCTATATTGTATTTTTTTTTAAAACCAGAATTGATTGTCATATAATGCCATACAATCTTTTAACGAGTATGGTATAGAATAGCCATAATCGACGTATCAATTCACTTCCAAATGGCGCCCACGCTGGGCCTTCGTTATGGCTGCAGTTGGCGGAAGTATGAGGACAGGGATGCTGGCCAGTTTCCTACGAAAATTATTAACTACATGAATGGAACATTTATAAAATAAATAGGTATTCTGCATATAGTCAAAAAATTAGAACTTGTTGAGAGAGTGAAGTAGAAATGTGACTTTAGCCTTCGCTCAAGAAAGATAAATCTTTATGTTTAAAAGTTTTACCAGCTGAGCAGACAAATTAGTTATTATGTTTATCGTGCGGAAATATAGAGTTTACGCACTCTCTGTCGTATGTTTCTGAAGCGCTCATAGCCGGCGGCTTGCGTCGATCCTATGTGATCGACAAAGTTAAACAACAGCGGGCGCGGTCGGTAGTTGGATGGGTGACCACGAGTGGGAAAAAATTCTTGAGCGTTTCAGTGCTTCGGAGGGCACGTAAAGCCGTCGGTCCCGGTTGTTATTATAAGATAATAGTCGTTAAGCCATGTCCGAGGCCCTCGGGCAGTTTGAAAACTTCCTATTCTCGGGTTGGCCACTAACCCCTCCACCAATCCGCACTAGAGCAGCGTGGTGGAGTATGCTCTAGGCCTCTTCAAGAGGAGAGACCCGTGTCCCAGTAGTGGGCCATTAATGGGTTGAAGCCAGTGTCGTATGTTTCATATTTATTTACTCCATACACACCCGGGAAGAAAACGCGGGGAGCATGAACCTTATTCTCAAAGAGCTCTCGATGGGTATCTGTCGGATAAGGAATATACAACAGATTCGTATATTCCCTATTGGAGGGGAGTATCTCCCAGTCTCCCACGCGCGCCGCACCTCCTTGACTCCTTCCGATGTTTGCGATTCGCGACAGTCTCTAGTAAACAGTGATGAGTGTACCATACCGCCGGTCGCTAATGGAATTGTTTCCGGGCGTTCATTACACACTGTTACTGGCTACACGTACCGGGGAGAATGAATAACACATCTCAAGACGTAGGGTTTGCCTTCAGAAAGCCTTTTTAGTTCCTTCAATGCCCAATTATTTGTTAGACATTAGTTAGATATTTATGTCAAATGATTTAATTATAAAATCATCCTTGGTAATGTCTCATTTGTACGACCATTTGTCGTTCCACCTGGAATACCTAATAAGGGAAATCTTAGTATGATGGTGTGTGTGATCATTCAGTAAAAAATCTATGACATTATTTCGTCGTTTTGAACACAGATTTTACTGACATTTTGAGGATAAGGTTCTGTCTATTTCTTTTTGTTCTTTCCTCATAATTCTTCCACGTAGTAAAAGCAAAACCCGAATTATAAGTGCTAGATTTTTTGGTGCTCAAATTACTGTTACCTTAATAGATGCTAGCCTTATTATAGATACCATAACTATCATATATTTGAATGATATTGGTTCATAGTTACGATTTGAACATATAATTTGCGGTATCTGCTAGTCCTGTAAGTACGCTAAGCTAATACGCTATTCATCGACGGACGCCACACCCCTATATGGGGTGTTTGATTACTATCGCATTTAGCGCTTGTCGAGTACCCGCTGATTACTTGGATTCTAGTGGGTGTATTTTAAACTCAACGAGCTTTAGTCACTGGCTTAGTTTGTATTTGAACATGATTGCCTTTTTATCAGCTTCGGAATTTAGTAGTATGTATTTTAAATCACTACCTATGTTTGTAGGTCGACTAGATGCGGGAAAAAGGAGATGTCTTTTCTATGCAGCTTTTCAGTGGCAGTTCTGATGCTTATTTTTTAATCCCTGCCTTCCTTCCCGTTCTTCCTCTTATCCTAAGGAGATGGAAATTTAAATATTGCTTAATCTTGACAATGCATTTTTGTTATACGCATGACCTAATCCTACACTCAGGTTTTACTCGAGACGAGGGAACTGTTTAAAGTGGGGAATTCACTAGACAGACATCCCCACGGGCAAGTCTGCAGACAAGCCCGCCGGGCCTCGCTACTATAGGACTGTGCAATGTTTGCTAGTGTAGGGCCGTTGCAGTCAGTCTGGCAGACTTGTCTGTTGCTTGTCCGCGCGATCTCATTTTGTCTGCGGGGGCACAGACATGTCCGTATGTGAGTGGTCACCGCGGGCTGTCTGTTCACAGACCCGAGAGCGACAGCAACTAGGACAGACGTCCCTATCTGATTTTTTTATCTGATTAATGAAAATGAAACAATCTGGACAGAATTCCTAGCGGAATATAGAACATATCCATGTTTATGGAAAATAAAAAGCAAAGAATTAATGAACTCCGAATTACGAAATGCTGCCTACCAAAATTTAATAAATAGATGTAAAGAAATATACCTCGATGCTAATTTAGCTTACGTTAAGAAAATTAATAAAAAAAATAAAAAACAAGAAACGTTGCTGCGTAAAAAAAACTAAAAAGAGAAAAATAAGCCCAGTAGTTTAGAATGTTGTTAATAGTTGGAACACATTTTTCAACTAATCAAATCTTGTTTGTTTTTTCCAGCAGCCCTGTAAAATTTAAATGGGTCCCGACTGTAAATCCTTCTATAGTTTACTTGTTCAGTATTACTTTTAACAACATTCTAAACTACTACTTTTTTATTTTACCCTTTTTAGTTAGGATTCATTGAATTCTTTATTAGACGAAGAAAATCGCAATATTTTTATTTCATTAAGGGAGTTAATAAATTAGCGTGAATGTTTGTTTAAACAACTTTAAGTCGTTATAATATATTCTAATAGTCAAACAGTACATATTAATGCAGCACCAGCAATTATAGCGATTTTCCTTCGTTGCGTTGTCATTATATTGTGTACGCACAACACAACTAATCGTTACGCCGCTCCAACACAAACTGATAAGTCTGTGTAGTGTATTGTGGCGACAGACATGCCCGGCCAGACTGCCCGCGGGCAAGTCCGCGTAGTGTATTCCCCGTTTAACGGTTGACAGCAGTCACAAAATTTTTGACGTAGTACATGTACTATTATGTCCTCGGTGGTAGTACTTACATGGACACAATTAAAGCGTGTATTTATTTTTTATACTATCGACATTTAAGAATTAATAATGTCTTGACTGCCTAACTAAAAAAGTCAACCTTAAGGAGATGAAAAAAAAATGTTTACTGTTCAATGATAAATTATAAGATTTAATGATAAGTTTGCCCTTTGTTTATCCTTTTGTATAAGGTGACATAAATTTGAATAAATAAAATAAATAAAGTTCCGTCGATATATAGTTTTAATTATTTAGAAAATTTGGTACCTATTCTAACCAAGTTGCTACCACTGTCCACAGACCGCGAGGACCAGTCGATCCTGTGCACGGGCGAGTCGGGCGCGGGCAAGACGGAGAATACGAAGAAGGTGATCCAGTACCTCGCGTACGTCGCGGCCTCCAAGCCCAAGGGGAGTGGAGCGGTAAGACAGAGTCTACTTACTACCATCTGATATTTAACGTTGTAGAATGTTCCCAAGAGGAGCGCAATGATACAGTGCCTCCAACTTATCTGTGAATTGACGGAGGGCGCTGTCGGACGCATTGGACCAATCACTGGACGGAATTCGAGACGTAGTAAATGTCAATGAATGAACACAAAGAACTTATGAATGGGGCGGCATTAGTTCTAATTTTCGCCATTTCACAGATAAGTTGGTCGCACTGTAAGACCGAGTTTGTCAATCCACTACTGACCACGGGGCTCTCCTCTTGAGGAGGCCTAGAGTGCGACCGACTTTACTTACAGACATCTGACAACGTGACTATGTTGTTGAATTGGGACTGAGAGGTTTCGGGTTCGATTCCCGCTAATCACATGTTCATTAGGCTGGTTTTAAACTTTATTGTGTTTAGAAAATAGTATTTAAAGTAAACAGTTTTCTAGCAATGTGCTTTATTAAACCTTTTTTCGTGTTTTCCCATACAACAATCTTAGAATTCAAGGGTTTTGCACAATGTCAGAGAAAACAGTTACAAATATGTTATGGAACTATGAACATTTCTCTTGTAATAGTTCAACTTTTTACTTAAATACATTGAAAGAAAATAAATTCATGTTGAAAACAAAATGTATAAACAATTAGTTTTTCTGTGAAGCGCATGCTTGGCTTCTGGTTCGACTATCGCGTGCGGGTAAGATTCTCCGTTGAGTAATTAAGCTAGATACCGACTTATCCTCAAAATTATATTAATACAATAATTTGTGATCTCAACAATCTATGAGTAATTAAAATAAAAACGGCATATTTCATCAAACTTATTCTGCTTGACTGCGAATGTTTATGTAGTCCTGCTAGTATTTAAAAATTTAAGACAATTATTTATCATTTTTATGCTAGGTACGTTAATTTTATTGAGCTAGGTTATATGAAATAAAATAAAAAATGATGAATCATTATTATTTAATGGAGGTTCTTTCTAGGAAAATATTTCTAAATGTAGTGAACCTTAGCCCTTGAATTTTGTCATAGTATATCATTTAGTTTTTCCTGTAATTACTATATTTTATACAAAATAAACAACAAAAAAGTGCTAGTTCATTGTATTGAATTGAATTAAGCAAGCCATTTACTTGGTTAGTTTGAACGCAAAATCTTTAATAATGTCGTCGTATGTTTAACGCCAAAACGCCAAGGGAGTGTACAACGCAGCCGAAGTGAGTGCGATACGCGAGCCGCGCTCTACGCACGTTTCGCACGTACACGCAACGCACACACTGACACATGTATGAATACACCTTACGTTAGACGCTGCCGCGCTGGGCTCGGAAAATATTAGTTTCTTGAGAACGTTGTATTTTTGTGCTATCAAAGTTATAATATATAGTAGTACTTAATTAGCTTACTTAGGCTAAAATGGCTGTTGATTTATATTGCAGTTTGGATGTGCTACAGGAATATGAATCAAGTTAGATTGTTAGAAATGATGTTTAATGAGTCAATGATAATTTTAAGCACCTATGAAAATCTGGAAATATTTGAATTTTTATATCGTTTCGTATTTTCAAATAACTGCACTACACTGAAGAGAGTTGCACAGTCTACTGAACTCGAATGGTCTCCGTTTGGTATGATGTGGAGCTTATCTCATGTAGTCAACAATAAATGTAAACGACTAATGCGAATATTTCTAAACACGAATAAAATATTACTTGAACCGATGTACGTTTTGAAATTAGTAAAATTATTATACACGTTAAGATTACTGTGTGCTAGTATAATTGTGTATATTGGTTGTACATTCAAGGTGTATATTAGCTAAAAGTGTAACGCACCCGCACGCTAGAGGTGGAATGTATGTTTAATTCTAATTAATATCTATTTTACGCTAGTCTGTGGCGTTTTAATTTTTTTGTGGGACTGTATCTCCAAACTTTTAAGCAATGAAATGTATTGGAATACTTGGAATGCAACGTGCGATTGATTGAAAAAGAACTTGCAGCAATTCATACCAATAGAGCGGTGTGAAAATTCAAGCTTTGTTAGTCATTTAAGCATCAATTGGTTGTCTGTTTGCTATAAAATCTATGGTTTGGATATCTTGATGAAATATCAACTGAATTTATGTTATAAATATTAATAATGTCTCTCCCCTTGTAGTTAAATGTTACCTCGCAAAATTTTAATAATTAGTGCGTGAGATATAGTGCCACGAGAGCCACCTGCGACCTCGCTCTACCACCTATTCTACCTCTATTCGGACACTCGTGTAATATATATATTTTTTATTCCCTCTCCCTCCGGCCCGCCCTCACCGCCGCCAGGGACCCTCGCCGCAGTTGATCATAGTAAGTCTACAACAATAAAAACTAACCCGTCGTTGTGTGTGCTCATATACTCGTACTAATCTATCATTACATATTAACGCTTTCAATGTTCTATATCAGAATGTGGTGTTACGTTTTGTTTATCATTTCATGCAATGGGTAGGTATTTAATAATTTAATTAATATTTTAACTAAAATATGACAAACTTTAGCGCCAAACAAAAGATAAGATAAATAATTTTAAGTAAATGTTGAAAGGCATAATTTAGATACGGTAGTAGTCAAACTAAATTGACATTCCAAACGTCGTGTATCTTATCTCTATGTTAAACAACGTTTGAGTTAAACTGGGAATGCCACTTAGATAGTACGCTCTTTGCTAATATTGGAATTATTGGGAATGCACTTGAGTAATGAAATGAGTGATATTGACTAAATAAAAAATTTGATAACAAAATATAATTATTAGTCCAGTCAAGGAATGACTCAAAGGAGGGTGTAGAGTGCGTGAGCGGGAACCTAAGCCATTTCTTCAGAAACTTATTCAGGGTGCTTAGGGAGAAAACATACTAAAAGTCCCCACGTCTAGGAAGCGAGCCGGAGGGGGGAGGGGGGGACAAAGATCTCAATTTTAGGTTTTTCGCCAATATCTCAAAAATGGTGCGTTGTAGCGAAAAATGTTCTATGATGAAATTAAAGCTTATAGAATTCTCCATAACATTGATTCTATACAGTTTTTCCATATTCCCAACCGTTTTCGAGCTACACGCTCTGGAAAAATTAAAATTACAAAAAAAGTGTTTTTTTTTTCAAATATTCGTTTCCAAATCCAATTCTGTGACTTATAGGTATTCTTATCCTCTTATATTGTGAGGGTCCTGGCAAATCTTCTTTTTCTGTGGTATCTTCTTCTTCCTCGCCCTCCTCAGTGGTGAGTGGTTGACCCCTGGTGTGATCAGTATTCGATCCCCAATTCCCCATATTTATTTTCCAACTCGGCTTTGGCACCGGTTACAACACCGAGTATCTCATCGTGGGAAAACTGAGTCTCAGAGCTTCCCTCCATGTAAGCAAAATTTCTTCCATAGCCTCTACGAGTTACGACATGGGAATCTCTAGGGATCTCAGCTTTCTGGAGTTTTGGGTAACTGATAGGCTTCACAAGTGAGTAATAGCAGTCTATATAATATTTTGCTTCTTCAGAAAATTATCTTAAAATTTATTGTAATACAAGCTGGGAGTACCTCCACGTGGTGAAGGCGGTTACAGTAAGAAATCGCGTTTTTTTTATAACAGCGGATAACCGAGCTAAGGCGGGAAAAACAATCTTGATAGTGATGACGATTGCTTTTCGCTCAATATCTCTAATGATCGCTGTAGGAAACGCGACCTTACTGGCTATCGTATACATACCATCATTTCGGGCTTATGTTATTATAGTTTTTTGGAATTTTATTTTGTCTGGCACGGTAGCCTACCCGGTAGCGCAGGGGAGCAGCCACAAAACATTCTTTTCAGATATAAACTGTTATTAGTAACACAGTTGGGTTATCCAACATGAGCACTAACAAGTGTCCTGTATGTGACAAGGATGTCGTTGAAGGAAGTAAGTATGTCTCTGAGGTGAAAGAAAAGGGAATACTGGGTCTTATTAAAGCTAGTAAGGAAAAGAAAGATGACAAATATCGAGGTTTCCTTGACTTGACATCTCTTTTGATTCACTCAAGCTGCCGTAAAAATTACACCCGAACTGACACCATTAAAAAAGATGTTAGGCAGGCTAAGGCATCTTTATCTAATGAAGAGGCAGGCCGTCGCAGTTCAGATCTTCTGCTCCACCATTCGACTTCAAGAATTATAGTTATTTTATATACATGTTGCCTTAATGAAGATATAAAAAACCTTTGAACAAAAGGAGGGTTGTACATTCAGTCGAGACTTTAACTGTAAAATATCGTATCAAGGAGGTATGTTCCCTGAGAAATGACGCCTGGGATAACGAAGTTCTTGGTCGTTTGTCCTGTATTAACGATCTTGTTGCTGAAGAAGCAAAATATTATAAAGACTGCTATTACTCACTTGTGAAGCCTATCAGTTACCCAAAACTCCAGAAAGCTGAGATCCCTAGAGATTCCCATGTCGTAACTCGTAGAGGCTATGGAAGAAATTTTGCTTACATGGAGGGAAGCTCTGAGACTCAGTTTTCCCACGATGAGATACTCGGTGTTGTAACCGGTGCCAAAGCCGAGTTGGAAAATAAATATGGGGAATTGGGGATCGAATACTGATCACACCAGGGGTCAACCACTCACCACTGAGGAGGGCGAGGAAGAAGAAGATACCACAGAAAACGAAGATTTGCCAGGACCCTCACAATATAAGAGGATAAGAATACCTATAAGTCACAGAATTGGATTTGGAAACGAATATTTGAAAAAAAAAACACTTTTGTAATTTTAAATTTTCCAGAGCGTGTAGCTCGAAAACGATTGGGAATATGGAAAAACTGTATATAATCAATGTTATGGAGAATTCTATAAGCTTTCATTTCATCATAGAACATTTTTCGCTACAACGCACCATTTTTGAGATATTGGCGAAAAACCTAAAATTGAGATCTTTGTCCCCCCCTCCCCCCTCCGGCTCGCCTCCTAGAAGTGGGGACTTTTAGTATGTTGTCTCCCTAAGCACCCGAATAAGTTTCTGAAGAAATCGCTTAGATTCCCGCTCACGCACTCTACAACTACTTTATTGACTGAACTATATCACCATAAGCGTTTTCATCCGAACATCAACTAACTTGCGTGCATGTATAGACCAATAGATCTTTGCTGTGTTTTCGGCTTAATGTGCTGTATCGTTAATAAATTTTTCAATTGTAATTTAAAAGTCCCTCACTGATGTTATTGTTATTAAATTTTTCCCTGTTAATTCTTTATCACCAAATTATCACCAACGAGTAACCGCCCTCGCTTTGCTTCGGTTTTCTTATTTTTTTACACCTTGGGTTACATTATTGGAGTTTTATTAAGGATCCCTAATTTTTTTTTAAATTTAATCTAGCCTATGTTACTCGGGGATAGTGTAGCTTCCTAACAGTGAAAGAATTTTCCAAATTAGTTCAGTAGTTTCGGAGCCTATTCAATGCAAACAAAAAATCAAATCTTTCCTCTTTATATATTATTATAGAGTATAGATAATATAATCATAGACCGAAGCTAATTCCTAACACCCTTATTAATAAAAATCGCTTAGGCCAAGCATCATCTGAAGCTACACTTGGACTAGTTAATTCTCGATTAACTAAGTAATAACTTCGTAATTGCAATGTTATTAATAAATATGGAGTAACCTCGAACTAACAATACATTTGTTAGTCCGGTTTCAACGAGTAAAATATGGCAACCTTTAAAATTTAAAATTAAAAAGAGTGAGTCAGTGAATGACTTCATGCATTAAAATGACAGTGACAACACATATTTTGGGATTGACAACTTCAAACGACGTGATCAGCTTTCAATTTCAAGCGCCTAACTTCGCTCCTCGCAGTTTGTTTCATGCTATGGTTACTTGTTAAATTTAAAATTGATTTACATGAACCAACAACGTGCTCGCTCAACTGGGATGAAGAAGAAAAGGTCAAAGAAAATATCAATGTGAATGACGTTTAGTTAGAACAACGAAGTACTCGATATGCGTCAAGTCAACGTCAATGTCGTCAATGCACGCCTAGTCCACGCCTAATCGGTCGCTAAACTATGTAGCGACATGGACTAACTTTGATTCTGAGATTAGACTCGGAGTAGCTTACTTCTTCGTTACTCTATGTTTATTAATACTGAATTTCATTAAATCTTATTTACGACAAGTTTTAAAGTTACTCTTGCTTTAGTCTATGTTTATTAATATGGCCGTAAGAGTGGTTCTAACTTTTTCTCCAACTCATAACCATTTTAAATTCATTACACGCTGCCCTTCCGTAGAGTAACGGACCTACGTTCGAGGTAACTACAGCTTGAATCCATTTAACGCTTTGACAAAAATTAACCCAGGGTCGGTTGAATGCTTTGTTCACGGGAGCCGTTGTGGCCTCGCTTGGTGGTCTCATGTGAGAGAAGTTTAACAAGGTCCGTGTTGCAGGGAGAGCTAGAGCAGCAGCTGCTGCAGGCGAACCCCATTCTGGAAGCGTTCGGTAACGCCAAGACTGTCAAGAACGACAACTCGTCCAGATTTGTGAGTATATCTGAAACAAATGAGAGGCTACTTAGATGATTTGAGGCTCGTCAAGTATCTAATTTATATCGTTCAATTTCAGGGTAAATTCATCAGAATAAACTTCGACGCGTCCGGCTACATAGCCGGCGCGAACATCGAAACGTACCTACTTGAGAAATCAAGAGCCATCCGACAAGCGAAGGACGAGAGGACATTCCACATTTTCTACCAGCTGCTTTCCGGCGCGACGCCGCAGCAGAAGGCTGAGTACATTCTAGAAGATCCCAAAAGCTATCCGTTCTTGTCGAACGCCGCGCTGCCCGTGCCCGGTATCGATGACAACGCCGAATTCCAGGCCACGATCAAATCAATGAACATCATGGGCATGAATATGGAAGACTTCAATTCCATATTCCGGATAGTGTCCGCAGTGCTGCTATTCGGATCGATGCAATTCAAGCAAGAGAGAAACTCTGACCAGGCCACGCTTCCCGACAACACTGTCGCGCAGAAAATTGCACACTTACTAGGTAAATATATTTCGAATTAGCTTTTAAATGCTCTGTTTCCCGCAATATTCATTGCTTATTGGTTGATGTGTACTTCCAGGTCTCTCGGTCACGGAAATGACAAAAGCCTTCCTAAAACCAAGGATAAAAGTGGGTCGCGATTTCGTTACCAAAGCGCAGACGAAGGAGCAAGTGGAGTTCTCAGTGGAAGCCATCGGTAAGGCGTGCTACGAGCGGTTGTTCAGATGGCTGGTGAACAGAATCAACAGGTCCTTGGACAGGACCAAGCGGCAGGGTGCCTCGTTCATTGGCATTCTCGATATGGCCGGTTTTGAAATATTCGACCTGAACTCCTTCGAGCAGCTCTGTATCAACTACACGAACGAGAAGCTGCAACAGCTCTTCAATCATACCATGTTCGTGTTGGAGCAGGAGGAGTACCAGAGGGAAGGCATCGAGTGGAAATTCATCGATTTCGGCTTAGACTTGCAACCGACTATCGACCTTATCGACAAGCCGATGGGTATCATGGCGTTGCTGGACGAGGAGTGCTGGTTCCCGAAGGCGACCGACAAAACTTTTGTCGAGAAATTGGTCTCGGCTCACTCGGTACATCCGAAATTCATGAAGACAGACTTCAGGGGTATCGCAGACTTCGCCATCGTGCACTACGCCGGCAAAGTAGATTACTCCGCAGAGAAGTGGCTGATGAAGAACATGGATCCTCTGAACGAGAACGTCGTATCTCTGCTTCAGTCGTCGCAGGATCCGTTCGTGTGCCACATCTGGAAGGACGCCGAGATCGTCGGGATGGCGCAGCAGGCCATGACGGACACGCAATTCGGTGCTAGAACGAGAAAAGGTATGTTCCGAACCGTCTCCCAGCTGTACAAGGAGCAGCTGACGAAGCTGATGTTGACCCTTAGGAACACGAATCCCAACTTCGTGAGGTGTATCATTCCCAACCACGAGAAGAAGGCTGGTAAGATCGAGGCGCCCCTCGTGCTGGACCAGCTGCGGTGTAACGGGGTGTTGGAGGGCATCAGAATTTGCAGACAGGGCTTCCCGAATAGGATCCCGTTCCAGGAGTTCAGACAACGATACGAGCTTCTCACGCCGAATATTATTCCGAAGGGATTCATGGACGGGAAGAAGGCATGCGAGCAGATGATTGAAGCGTTGGAGCTCGATCACAACTTATATCGCGTCGGGCAGTCCAAGATCTTCTTCAGGGCCGGGGTGCTGGCTCACCTGGAGGAGGAACGAGACTACAAGATCACGGACCTGATCGTGAACTTCCAGGCGTTCTGCCGCGGGTACCTGGCGAGAAGGAACTACCAGAAGAGGCTGCAGCAGTTGAACGCGATAAGAATCATCCAGAGGAACTGCGCAGCGTATCTCAAGCTCAGAAATTGGCAATGGTGGCGATTGTACATCAAGGTGAGATGTTTTTACTTTTACCGTAGGCGTTAATAATTCTCACACGGCGCAATAATAATACGCTTCACGTTTATATTCCGATGTTTTGAAAATAACTTAGCCCTTCACAATACGGAAATTATTATGTAAATAACACGCCAGTGTTAAGTAATAGATTATTCACAAGTAGAAATATGTCTCACACCTGCCATTTATGTTGGATGTTATTATTTGCCTTGCAATAATAGACTGTCCACAGCGACCACACATTAGAAATAGGGACGAACTTTCAATGTCTTATTTTTTCAATACCTATTACTAGGTATGATCTGCTTATCAGAGGCATGCAAGGAACAAATCTCTTTCTTTTTTATACTATAATTGATCTAGTTTTGAACTCATGTTCCAGGTGAAACCTCTGCTGGAGGTGACGAAGCAGGAGGAGAAGCTGACGCAGAAGGAGGATGAGCTGCGGCAGATCCGCGACCGGCTGGACGCGCAGATGAAGCGCTGCCAGGAGTACGAAGCCAAGTACCAGCAGGCCAGCGCCGAGAAGACGCAGCTCGCCGAGCAGTTGCAGGTGAGTGAGCAGCAGTAGCCACCGAAGTAATTTAGGTTAATGTCAGAATGTTAACTAACGTTAATTACAGCGTTAAGGTTAAAATTAAGCAGATACGAATAAGCAGTTGCCAACTGTTAGCACGCTAAAAGGGGCGTGGCCTTCTTAATGTCAATAGACGTTGTGCGAACTAAGTTGTAGGAACATTTGTATAATTATATGCTAGTGATCGTACAAATTTCGATAGCATGATTCAGGTTGGCCTGACGTCACCGTGTGACGCATGTGCGCTGTCGCCACAATAGTAGAATTAGTAGCTATAGTTAGGCATTGTACTCCATGTTCCCAGGCGGAGCTGGAGCTGTGCGCGGAGGCGGAAGAGTCGCGCGCGCGCGCCGCGGCCCGCAAGCAGGAGCTGGAGGAGCTGCTGCACGACCTAGAGGGCCGCATCGAGGAGGAGGAGGAGCGCGCCGCCGCGCTACAGCAAGAGAAGAAGCGGCTGCAGCTCAACATACAGGTATAGCTTAGTATACCCATATTTATACTCACCACATGCAACCGGTATACCGGGTGAGTTAGTGTTGATGCTTGTTCACTGTGTCCTTCACAACTTACTTTGTGGAGGAGAAAATGGTAGACATATCCCATATATTTTCTGCTAGTCTCTTTAATAATCTGATAAATATATTAATTAATATATCTCTTTCATAATATAATTCTTTCTCTGTACATAACTAGAAGCAAAGGAACTTTGTGTTTTTTTAGATACCCGAAAGTGGTATTATTTTATGGCAATGGTAGGAAATAGGGTTAATTGAGTTATGTCTTCGTTTATGTCGCTGGTGGTATATCATGTGAAGGCAACAGACGGGTGATGAGGAATTTAATTTTGTAAAGTTTATTAAACAGGAAATGGACACTCCCATAAAACCTTATGTTTAATGCCGAATGGACTGTATAATGTCATAATACAATAACTCTTGCAGTTATGCAATTGGCTTACATTGCAAGCTTATTATACATCCCATTCTAATCTAGGTAAAAATCACTGTAAAATGTAAATAAACTTAATAACTAAACCAACCCCCTCCCCCGTTCCCCAGGACCTGGAGGAGCAGCTGGAGGAGGAGGAGGCGGCGCGGCAGAAGCTGCAGCTGGAGCGCGTGCAGTGCGACTCCAAGATCAAGAAGCTGGAGGAGGAGCTCGCGCTCAGCGAGGACACCAACCAGAAGCTCAACAAGGAGAAGAAGGTATGGTACCTACTACCTGTGTGATACCAGCGTGGTCAAGTTTAGGCTGCAGGTATACGAGTAGTATGTTGAGTGGTATTAGTTTGAATGCATAGAAAATGAATATTGTTTTTGTTAGTCTTTTATTCCTAAATTCTAAATTGTACGTAAAGTTGTAGTTCTTGAAAAAATTTAAGAAGTGTTTTTAAAACAATTTTTTACAATAATTTGTTGTTCTTTTCGCGCGTTTGCTTATTAAATTGTACCGTCGCGTCGCGGCGTCTACGACTTTCGTTGTACAATCCTTTTAAAAAGACAATCGTTTTGTATTTAATTGCGTCTCGACTACAAAGGTATTGTTTTACTAGAGTATTTAAAGATATTTTTTATAATATTCATAGATACATTCTTAAACGAAAATTTTCAGCTGTAAATATTATGAAATATTTTTTTATAACAAAATATCCTGTTTACGTCAGATCCTAGAGGAGCGAGCGAACGACCTGTCGCAAGCGCTGGCGGAGGAGGAGGAGAAGGCGAAGCACCTCGGCAAGCTGAAGGCCAAGCAGGAGTCCGCCATTGCCGAGCTCGAGGAGAAACTGCTCAAGGTACGGTTGCTCCATCAGGGTTTTTTTTTGTGAAAATAGCAAGCAAACGAGCTGACGATCCACCGGATGGTAAGTGGCTATCGTCGTCCATGGACATCAGCAACACCAAAGGCATCACTGATGCGTTGACGAAGCAAGAAAGAGAGATGAAAAAGAAATGGAAAGAAAAGAACTTGCAGTTCTCAGTGTCTTGCTGATCTATTAATTCATTCACTCGGGGGTAACTGTATCTGAATACATTTATTCTGAAGTAATCAATCATCTTTAAAAGCAGAATATGCAAGAATTTGAATACATTTTCTCTGCAGTGATCATCTTTAAAGGTTTTATGTTATAATTAAATTTGTTCGTCTAGTTAGTTGTTCATTTCACTATCGATTTCAAGGTTTTCCTTATAATACTCAGCTTTTGTAATGTGTTTATTCCGTGTCCCAGGACCACCAACTTCGCCAAGAAGTGGAGAGAGCGAAGAGAAAGGTAGAGACAGAGTTGCAAGACGTCAAGGAGCAGCTGTCAGAGAGGAAAGCGCAGACGGAGGAGCTGCAGATCGTACTTGGTGAGTTATTACAGCCTGTATGTTTGGTTGTTACTCAAAATAACAGTAAATTTTTTAATTAAAGTTTAGCTTAACATATTAATATTACAATAATATTGTGTTTATTGTAATATCATTACAATTAAAGTTAAGGTCGATGCATACGTAACTAGGACGGTACGGGGACGGAACGGGACGTGAAGTTTTGGAAACATTGTTTCAAGAAAATGTAAACGATAGCGCATACGCCAAGGAGGCACGGACGGAGCGGGAACGGGGCACGAACGTATATTTGTGACCCGTCCGCGTCCCGTCCCCGTCCCGTCCACGTTACGTATGTAGCGACCTTTAATTGATAAAATTGCTATTAAGGTTTTACTTGACATAAAGAATTTTATTTAACAGTGTGTTATATTATATTGTCTTTCTACTACATCCCTGTACTATAACTGTAGCAAAACGCGAGGAGGAGCTAGCGGCAGCCATAGTCCGCGTGGAAGAGGAGAGCGCCCTCCGCGCCGCAGCCCAGAAGGCGGCGCGCGAGGCGGAGGCGGCGCTCGTCGAGGCACACGAGGACCTCGAGGCCGAGCGCGCCGCGAGGACCAAGGCAGAGAAGCTGAGGAGAGATCTTAACGAGGAGTTGGAGGCGCTGAAGAGCGAGCTGCTCGACTCGCTCGATACTACTGCCGGTGAGTTGGGTTTTATATGTTTTGTTGAAGCGTACAGTGGTAAAATGTTTTGGTGTATAGAATAACAGAAATATTTATTTAGTTGCTGTTAAGTTTCTATATTCTTCCCTGCAGTATTATTTAATATTGCGTCAAGGGTTTCATTTCTGTTAATAGTAATTTTGTTTGTTATTATACAACAATTTTTTGTAGATTTAAACATAGTATACCTTTCTTTATTTATTAGTATGAAGTGTATTATTCGTCAAGTGAGGGAAGCATTACGCATAGTATACAGCCTCATAACTCGGTATTCAGTACCAATACCATCGAGAAAAGTCTTTAAACTAATGAGCCAAGTTATGTACTAGTATGTATGTATCTCGCTGTACTCGTTGACATATTGCGCGCTCACTCGCATTTAGGTCTTAGGTCTAAGTGCAAGTGAGCGCGCAGTATGTCAACTTGTGCAGTGAGATACTGCGACTGCTATAGTGTTTGTGTACACTATAATGCATGTGTGTGTGTGTGTGTGTGCAGCGCAACAGGAGCTGCGGTCGAAGCGCGAGCAGGAGGTGGCGGTGCTGAAGCGCAGCCTGGAGGAGGAGGCGGCGGCGCACGAGGGCTCGCTGGCCGAGCAGCGCCACAAGCACTCGCAGGAGCTGCAGGCGCTCAACGAGCAGCACGAGCAGATCAAGAAGGCTAAGGCTGGTACGTAGCTCAACAAGCTAGTTGAATGTTATTTTTATACATTTACTTAATTCTTCTACCTTAGGTTGTCTGGAAGGGATCCCGCTTAGTGATAAAACGGCCTATTGCTTACAACGTGTTTTCTGTTATTTCCAAATGTGTATTTCTTTTGGTGTACAATACAATGTATTGTATTGTTTGGTATTGTATGTGATAACTCGGGTGGGGTGTTTTCGACACATCTAAGAACTCATTTACGCTAATTTCTGTTGGCCACATCTGTGGTCCAATAGTAGCCGCAGCTATGTCATATTATAAGATTAGGTTCTAAGAAGAAAACCTCATTAGCTAAATTCCAAATTCAAAATTCATCAAGTCTCACATCGAAATGTGACAGCTGACTGACAAGCTGTCACAAACGGAAGCTAATTTTTTTGCGTGAATTATTTACATGGAAATTTCGAATGTAGTTTTTTAGTTTTATTTGTATACAAATATAAATGTTAAGTGGCGTACAATGGCGAACGTGAAGGAACGGAGGCAGAAGAATGTTAAGTTTGGGTTGTCGAAGGACGATAACTTCGAGGTGGAAAACTTGGGTGGCCAGCTGGAGGAGGGGATCGCGTTCAGCTCGGCGCGGGACTACTGGCAGACCATGTGCAGTCCGCACTCGGCTGAGGCCAAGCGGGACCTCACTGTGCATTATAGATGTTAGTGGTAGTCATGATGTTATGGTGGCTGCAGATGTGATGGCCTGTGTGAGACATGTGTAAACATGACTGAACATGTTGTCCAGAAATAAATTGCATTAATTTAAAGATTATCAGAGTAACGCTTCCCACCCACGTCCGACTTTTTGTAGGAGAGATAATCGGGCCGATTTTTTCTTCCATATTATTTCTGACCGACTTTTTGTAGGACGTGTGCGTTGCACTGTTGCTATCAGTACGTTCTATTTTTCTCCTACAAAAAGTCGGTCACCGATTATCGGACGTGGGCGGGAAGCGATAAGGAAGAAGCAAGCTTCTCCAACACTTATTCTTTTCTTTTTTTTTTTACCATGACAACATCTGTCTCCTAAGCAATACAACACATTAGCGTCAATATTAGCGGTATTCAGTGAATATTCGGATTGCCGCTCCAATCGCCGGTGGTAAAGGTGAAGTTTTATCATCACTATCCGAATATCCATCCGCTACGTAGCCGCAGCACCCCAGTGCATGACTCTAAAAACGAGCCAAGCGAGGTACATCATTATAACCCACGTGTCATGTCCCCCAGTGCTGGAGAAGGCGAAGGCGAGCCTGGAAGCAGAGAACGCGGACCTGGCGACGGAGCTGAAGAGCGCGACGGCCGCGCGGGCGGAGGGCGAGCGGCGCCGCAAGCAGGCCGAGCAGCAGCTGCAGGAGCTGGCCGCCAAGCTGCAGGAGGTGGAGCGGGCCAGGTACACCACATACACAGACACAGATAGAAAAAGACACACACATACAGAGACAGAAACAGAGAGAGAGAGAGAGAGAGAGAGAGTGAGAGATAGACACACATCGAGAGAGACACACACAAACCCCACATATAGCTGTAAAGGTGGCTAAGGTTAACATTTCATTGATATAATTAAAATTTTGGTGAAAAAAATATCTGACTTCAAGAGAAGTCTTCCCTCAATTACTCATGGATCTCTTAGCAGTGAATCTTGATAAATTTGGGACCAATCTGCAAGAATCCCCTTTGAAATAATACAAGAATTTTCAGATAATCTAATAAACAAGATGTATAATATAAAAAAAATACAACAGAATTGAGAAACTCACCTATTTCACTCTTTCTCTCTTTTCTTGCTTGTTTTGCTTTCTTGAGTGTTACTTATCGGCTATTGTCCTGTCGCAGGTCGGAGCTGGCGGAGAAGGTGGTCCGGCTGCAGAGCGAGGCGGAGACGGCGCTGCAGCAGCTGGAGCAGGCCGAGCTGAAGGCGTCCGCCGCCACCAAGCAGGCCGCCACCGCCACCGCGCAGCACGCCGAGGCACAGGTCTGATTAGTGCACTTTGTTGAGAGGTAGCATGGAAGTCAGGCGGGCCATAGCCTCGCAGTGATGTTCTCGATCGTTTGCTGAAAAGTACAAAAAACACATTTTTTACAACTTTGATTTTGAATTTCTTTTTTGCTGGCGGATTAATGGGCACTTTTCACATTTTATTCGTAATGATGTTCTCAAGATAGGTACCAATTTTCAGTTCTATGCCAATTATTTATTGTAAGATTAACCTTACTTTCAGCTAATTTGACTGGACTATTGATTTGACTAGGTTTATTAAAAATACTTGACAAACAAACTTACTTGGTTATGCAGTTGACAAAATTCTTTCAGATTTTCCAATCGGCTGTAGTTCAATACAAGTCGTCCAAAAAAAAACTATTAGCTGCGTACTAAGCAGTTGTATTTATTACACTGTTGTTTGATGTCTGCATGTATTGTTATTGTATGTGTGTGTGTGTTGCAGGCGCTGCTGGAGGAGGAGACGAAGCAGAAGCTGTCGCTGCAGACGCGGCTGCGCAACGTGGAGCAGCAGCTGGAGCAGGCGCGCGACCAGCTCGACGAGGAGGAGGAGGCCAAGAAGAACTTGGAGAAACAGGTGCGTAGGACACACGACTTAATACTGTAGGGATAAGCTATGCTGTCTTTTGATACTACTTATTGCGCTATTTCTATGTCTACTTAATAAAACGCTTAATAAACGGTCACCGGAGAGAACACTCTGTTAATACGGAAAAATTTAAAAGTCATTAAACGACTAACGTTCAGGTTGATTTTGGACCATTACTGTTGTTCGAATATTTCATAATAAGAAAAAAATTAAAAAGTCATAATGGCTTATGTTGATATTGATTTAGAAATGTTATTTTTGATCGAATAACTCTTAAGTATGGTTCGCTTTATAGATCTCACCCTCACAACTGACATATTCGTGGCCTATTTGTTCCTTATCCTGTTGCTAGAACATGGTACAAGAGGAAACCTTATGCGACCTCATTGACTTTGCCTCTTATGTATCGTGTGACTGGCAGGTGACAGCGCTGACAGTGCAAGTGGCGGACGCGAAGAAGAAGGCGGAAGAAGAAGCGGAGGCGGCGGCCGCGCTCGAGGAGCAGCGCAAGAAGCTCAGCAAGGACGTGGAGGCGCTACACCGCCAGCTCGACGAGCTGCGACAGGCCAACGACAAGCTGGACAAGAGTGAGTTGACCGAGAACAGAAATATATACTCATCGATCAAATGTCTCGCTCGCTGGACCATTTACACGGCGATCCGGCATGCTAACCATTGCGTCACACGGGTCGTCTAAATACTAGACAAATACAAGTGTTAAACTGTCAACGGTTCGCTTTGCTGCGTCGTTTATTATGCGTGCTGATCGTTTCTTTCGATTGTTATATGAAATTGTATTGTACTAACATAGTTTATAAGTAAATTGTTACTAACTCTATGGGCTAAAACTGCCTGAAATAAATAAATTTTATTTATTATTATTATATGTAGTGGGTGAGGCAACAGTGAATGGACTTTTACTAAGTCGAGGATTTACTGATAATAAAAAAAAATAACCAAATGCAAAACTTAAAACTCGTAGATTGTCAAAGTTAAAATAGTTTATAATTTTGTGCATATAAATGAATCCACTTCTCAATAATGAGCTGTTGGTTCCCAAAACCAACGACAATCAAAAACGTTGTACAGCAATTGTTGAAAATTACTAGCGAAAGACCGTATGCGTGTTCATATTTTAAATTTAAATAAAGTAGAGACTCCAATGTACTTTCTATTTAATAAAATGCGTTTACGAAATTCCAGGCAAAAAGAAAATCCAAGCAGAACTGGAAGACACCAACATCGACCTGGAAGCGCAGCGCGCCAAGGTGCTCGAGCTGGAGAAGAAGCAGAAGAGTTTCGATAAGGTTTGTGAAGATGACTACATTGTTATTAATTTTAATGTTTAATACACGGACCTGAAAAAAGACGGACGTAACCTCGTCTTATCGAGAGTGAAACATAGCAATGGCCGCCCGCTTACCATGTGTGCGTAATTTTTGATTCGCGATTGAAGCATTATGGTGTCAATGTGTGGGTGTGTGTACTTGTACGAATAGAGAGTTGGTATTACTGTGGGTGCTTCACTGAATTTGTTGTTGGGATTACGTCCGTCTTTTTTTTAGGTCCGTGGTTTAATACAATTTAACTGAATTTTGGAATTAGGCATATGTCATAGACTTCTACTTCTAGATTCTCTGAATACAGTAAAGCAATATTAATATATATCTCTCTTTTTTATTATGTAACGACCTACCTACTCAACGCGCAATGAGATATAATAAAGATGGCTTGAATGTGATGTTAGAATTAGATGGTCGTTATGATTCGTCATTGACACCCTTGAGCTGTACGTAATGCACGTATGTGTATGTATGTGTGTTTATGTGTGCAGGTGGTGTCGGAGGAGCGCGCGGTGGCGGAGCGGTACGCGGCGGAGCGCGACGCGGCCGAGCGCGACGCGCGCGACAAGGAGACGCGCGTGCTCAGCCTCACCAGGGAGCTCGATGATGCCGCTGAGAAGGTAATACCACTGCTTTATAATATCTAGTTATAGGCTATATGTGACATCTCTGCTAGTAGGCAAAGGGTACTATAGTATAAATTAATATATTAATGACAGGCGCGTGGAAATTAGCGCCGCATCTAGTTCAACGTAGGTTAGAACATATTATGTAACTTTTCATGATTTTAAAAGATGTGCCGAGGAGTTTCTTTACGGCTTTTCTTCTCCTCCATGACAAAGCACCCTTCCGAAAAACTAGTAGATGACGTGCATCAGTGTATCGGTGATACCTATATGAATATAAGATTTTGATTTGATTTATATGTGATCGTATCCATGTGGGGTACGGCAGAATAAAAAATAGGTGTAAAAAAGGCTTGTTGTGTAGTTTTATTTTTGTGTTGATCTATCAAACTGGGATGGGGAAAACCAGGGGTATGTTAGTTTTGTCCTCCAACCTACTAGAAATTTATATCCACGGCATATGCTATAGATTTTGTATTATTTTCTATAATATTAAATCACTGAACTATTTTTTTATTTAAAATTGTATAACTTTTATCACATTAAATTGTAGTGAGATTCGAATGTAGTCACATGCTGATTTACATTCGTCATTAATATTCCTCTGATATAACATGATATTTGATCCGCTTTTACTATACCATTTAATAAATCTGTGCGTATTACCTAGATCGAGGAGCTGGAGCGCTCGAAGCGCCTCCTTCAGTCGGAGCTGGACGAGCTGGCCAACACGCAGGGCACGGCGGACAAGAACGTGCACGAGCTGGAGAAGGCCAAGCGCGCGCTGGAGTCGCAGCTGGCGGAGCTGCGCGCGCAGAACGAGGAGATCGAGGACGACCTGCAGCTGACGGAGGACGCCAAGCTGCGGCTCGAGGTCAACATGCAGGCGATGCGCGCGCAGTTCGAGCGGGACTTGCAGGTGCGTGCGGGTGTGCGGGTGTGGTGTGTCACGTGGACACTTGTACGGAGAAGTTGTAAATGACATAAACAAGTTGTATGCGTTGAAATTTAACTATAATTCACGGACGAATAAGTTATAGTTGTTTGAGATTTAGGTGCGATAAAATCTTGAGAATGTAAACAATGTTATTGTACGCGTTCGTATGTCCACTACGCGTCATAGATGTAGCCGTACACCGTATAAAGGCCTACATTGTATCAGGATTCTATAAGTCTTATTTGGCACTGTTGCAGCAATAATGTTATCGATATTTAGAACAATATTGATTTACTTTAAATTGAAAAATAGGCATATTAACGACCCGTGTGGCGCAATGGTTACCATGCCGGATCGCCACACCGAGGGTCCTGGGTTCGATTCCCAGCGAGGCAGAAATTTGAATGATGAGTTTGAATTTCTGTTCTCGGTCTGGTTGTGAATGTCCTTGTCTAGTGAGTTGTCCATGGCACACACGACACAGGGAATCCTATGAGTGTGAAGCGTTATTTATTATTTATGTAACGTACATTACATTAACTGCGTGCAGGCGAAGGAGGAGCAGGGCGAGGAGAAGCGGCGCGGCATCGTGAAGCAGCTGCGCGACCTGGAGGCGGAGCTGGAGGAGGAGCGCAAGCAGCGCGCCGCCGTGCTCGCGCACCGCAAGAAGCTGGAGGCTGACCTCAAGGACGCCGAGCAGGCGCTGCACCTCGCCAACAAGGTACTGTGACGACCCACTGCATAGGTCTCGCGATAACGCGATTTGTCTTTTACACGCGGGTAACGGCTGTTTTAAGTAACCTATCTAACTTTTGTCTCTGGATAAGTTAATTGGTATTTACTGTATTGTTGTGACTTTGTGACAGTTGCTAAGCAAATCAGAATATTGAATAGATTGAGAACAGCCATAAGTTTAATGTGTGACAGAAATTGTTAGAATAATATGCCTGTCTCGTGCAAATAGTGAAAATGAAAGCTAAGAAATTTTTTGAACAACTTTTCACGTCGTCAGAAGTATGGCTTGAAAGTAAACAGTGTCGAATGGAGATCACGAGACATGGATGAACAAGTTTTATCCCTGTGAATACCATAGTAACCATATTATATCACAATCAACTATATAACCTAGCGTACTCAGTGCCATGTCTTATACCTGTGTTTTGATCCAGGTGAAAGAGGACGCAGTGAAGCAAGCCAAGAAGCTCACAGTGCAACTGAAGGAGGCGGTGCGGGAGGCGGAGGAGGCGCGCGCGGGGCGCGAGGAGGCGGCGGGCGCGGCGCGGGAGGCCGAGCGCCGCGTCAAGGCGCTGGAGGCGGAGGCGATGCAGCACGCCGAGGAGCTCGCGGCGGCCGAGCGCGCGCGGAGACATGCGGAGGCCGAGCGGGATGATCGGGACGATGAGTTGACGGCTGCTGCTGCTAAGGTAACTGACTAGAGCTGTGTTTGCTAAGTAATAAGATTTGTTTATTTTTTGATTTGTTTAGGCCGTTGTTGTTTTGTCAAACGTAGGGTACTGTACGGAACCGTACATGTTATTATTAGTTACCTATTATAATTGATTTGACGACAGTGCATTTATACTAAGTTACTGAGAGTGTACTGTACTGGTACGTTTGTTTAATGCTGCTATTATTTAATGGATACAATACAATACAAATATTCTTTATTTTTCACCAATTTCAACATAATACAAAAGATAGACGGACGGACATGACGAAACTAGAGGTTCAGGTTTCACTACGGAACCCTAAAAAGGATTTTAGGGGTTTATTGACATACGTTATAAACAGAGTATCAGACTTACACCGAGCAGTGAACATTGTGTTGTGTGTGTGCAGGTGACCCTGCTAGTGGACGAGAAGAAGCGGCTGGAGGCGCGGATCGCGGCGCTGGAGGAGGACCTGGACGAGGAGCAGTCCAACAACGAGATCCTCAACGACAGGCTCAGGAAATCTCAGGTACGACACGACACCTTACGACGTCTGTTCGACGGAGAGTAAACTATTGTAATTTACTTTGTTTAAACGAAGAATTGTCGTTTTTTATTGTCGAAAGTAATGTGCTGAAAGCAATCTGTGGACTCTATTTTATAGATGACTGTATTTATTAAATTAATATTATTCTCATTTATATAATACTAATAACTACCGAAGAATTGCTAAAACATCATCTCATCTCATCTCAAAAATAAATAAGGTTTTCAAAAAGGTAAAAAAAGATCATTATTTTACAAGCTTAGTTTTATCCCCAAAACATCATTAACAAACACTAGCCACTGTTTTTTTTTTTACAAAATAACATGGCGCGGTTAAAATCCTTTCACACACGTAATCACCCACCCACACTCACCACCCGTGGACAACATTCCAGAACCAAGTGGAGCAGCTGACGATGGAGCTGGGCACGGAGAAGGCGGGCGCGGCCAAGCTGGAGAGCGGCAAGCTGGTGCTCGAGCGGCAGAACAAGGAGCTCAAGGCCAAGCTCGCGGACCTCGAGACTGCGGGCCGGGCCAAGACCAAGGTATGCGTGCTATCTATCCTTGTCTGTGGATGAGATGGTAGATAATGGTTGATGACAATTTATAGTATGTTGCGAATTTTTGACAGACTTGAGGGTTACATATAGATGGAGTATTGGGAAGCCGTAAATAAACAAATAGCTACCGTACATTCGAGTGCAGTTTGAGGTGAGGGGTGAGGCAGTGTTGCAAACTCAACAGATGCAGCTTGAACGAAAATAAAGAAATTATTTATTTTATATTTCAGGGACCAAATAATTTTGATCTTTCTCCATAGTAGTTGATAGCCCTTAGTTGGGTTTACCTACTATAACCGCTGCTGTGTCTGTTTTGCAATCACCCCTTTTACAACGAACGACATTTTATATATCCGTTGCATAGTACTTAGTTATAACGTGTTAATGTTGCGTTCGTCCAGGGCGTGATCACCTCCCTGGAGCTGAAGGTGTCGAACCTGGAGGAGCAGCTGGAGGCGGAGTCGCGCGAGCGACTGGCGCAGCAGAAGGCGGGCCGCAAGCTCGACAAGAAGATGAAGGAGCTCGCGCTGCAGCTCGACGAGGAGAGGCGCCACGCCGACCAGTACAAGGAGCAGATCGAGAAGGTAATAGCACACGCACGCACACACGCATGTATAGACGCACACGCACACGTACAGTACGGCCGCTGCATCTTTGCGAACTTTAGCGCATGTAAGACAGAGATGGCAACACGGACATGCTAACGTGTGACTGAGACATAATACACCGCGTATCGAGTATTGGCGAATTATGTTACTGCGCAGCCTTCTGCGCGAAGTTCAGACGCGCCAAGATGCAGCGGCCGCACTATACGCAAGGTTGCACGGTCGCACGTATGCGTACACGTGTATGTTTACGCGACTAGTTGCTGTTGATTAATCTAAAAAGGAATATTATGACACGTTAATAATTAAATAAATAAACTTTATTTTCAAACAGTTTTATAAGATACATATAAAATAAAAAAGTTAAGGTATTTTCCTGTTCATCGCATAAAATTACCTAGTCATGGCATGCCTCGATTCGGCGCAGGTTCATATAGTCCACATATGATTTTATTTATATTCTATTTAAGGCAATTCTACCACAGTGTAATTTTGCAACTATTGCATTATTTAATGCATTGCTCTTTTCATAATTTTACGTAACATTTAACACCTATGTTTGTACGTCACGATCTAACACACGGGCGTTGTTGGCTGTCGGTGCAGATGAACGGGCGCGTGAAGGCGCTGAAGCGGCAGCTGGACGAGGCGGAGGAGGAGGTGCAGCGCGAGAAGGTCGGCAAGCGGAAGGCGCAGCGCGAGCTCGAAGACCTGCTCGAGGCGCACGAGACGCTCGCGAGGGACTGCACCAACCTGAGGAACAAGCTCAGGTGACGTCACACTACACACACACCACACATGGCTCCTACTATATGGGGCCATTCGTTAATTACGTAAGGGTCCCGAGGGGGTCCTCAAAATCTATACATGTTTATCTTGTAGGGCGGAGGGGGTAAAGACATTCTTACGTAATATTATATTAATTACAATACAACATATTAATAGTATAGACTTAAAATCTTTCATTTACCTCAGATTATGAGTTTTAGTCCAATTGATCCTTTTTTAAAACCAGAAAAAAAACTTCTTAAAAAAGGGGAAGGAGAGTCTGAGAAATCTTATGTGCTCTTACATTGACTGCCTCCATGGGGTCAAAAATGACCAAAATTGTTGTTCTTACGTAATTAATGACTAGCCCTTAACCCCTTTTCAAGGGGCAAAGACCCTAGGGCAAGGATGAGTCAAAAAGCAACAAGACGCAAAGCTACTCTTTAAAAACAAAACATTAAAGTGAAATTGTTATAATATCATGTTTACAATATAATGAATTGTTATTAATATCGAAACGTCAATAAAGTAGATGTGGGAAAGAGCCTTACGTCAGAGTAGAGTTTCTAATGTATACTTAAACCACAGATTACCCCCAATAGATACCCCATACAAGGCAACTGACGCGGCAACACGTACGTGCATTCGCATGTTCACGACTTTAGTGTCGACCAATACTGACCCGTCAAGTCCAAGTATGAATTAGAAATAGCCAATCACAGCGCATTGTTTTGTCCCCCGCAAGCCGCGCTTTCCGCCAAATTTTGTGAGTTCAAACTCTAAGAAAATTTCACTTATGCGGTATCTATTGGGGGTAACCTGTGACTCAGATACACTGCTGTGTAAGCTGCGACGCAGACACGTAAAATGAAAACATGTGGCTGTGCTGCTATATGGTTTGTTGTACAAGTCTTATAGCCATATTTACTGTGTTCTATGAATTTAGGGTAAAACACTCCCAAGTCGCTGCAATGAGTCGCTGCTGATTGGTGCAGGGGTCAGTGACCTCTACGTCACAAACTCACGACTGTTCCTTCTTAATGTGTATTTCTTTATGTTTTTCCTCTCTACTGTACTGTAAATGTAAACGAAATTCTTTATTTGTGATTAACATTCTTATGACAATGTATACGAGCACTCCAACACTCCGTACTGTGTATTGTAAGTGTGTGTTTATAAAGATGTGTGTGGTTCCTTAGGCCCATGCCTGAGGACAGTGAGTAGGGCGGCGGCGGCGTGCGAGAGGTAACGGGGTGGATGGGGAGGGGGAGGGGGAGGGGCGCCGTTAACGAATCACCACACGATACTAGCGCCGATGTTACACTGATCAATGCTTCTGCTTTAGATGTGTAGTTTTAATGGGAATCATACAGTTGTGTGCATAAGGGAATAATTATGTTGCATTGAATAAAAATATAAATGTTACGAATGTTGTACTTCTATCGCTCATTCAACAGAACAACTGACATAATTACAGAAAAGACATTTTGATGTCACAAGTTTCCATTGCGATACTTCAGTAAGAAGCCAGCACCCTAATTCACGTAATTTAAGAAGTTCGATTGCAGTGCAGTTGCAGTGACGTTCCGATCAAAATAACACTTTCGTTATTCTCTTAGCTTTCGCGAGCGCTGTCAAACATGCTCGCGTCACGCGAGCGCTAGTCAAACACGCTCACGTCACAAATAGGTATTCTGTTGATGCTCGACAAGATATCGTGTTTCCGATCGCAGTTTGAGGGTATTCTCATAAACTTTTAACGTTGAAATAACATCTCGGTACGAGTTTTTAAGCAGTTTTGTTGACGCTTTCTTTAAGTTAGAAGTGACTCATTGCTTACTTTTGTTAATTAGACGTAGATTGAATTGAAGCACAAATCATTACTTTTTTTACAAAAAGTTTCACAAAAATCATTATTGGGATAATAAATAAATATTCTTCAACGTTTTTTAATGGAAACATAATAAATTGTATTTTATTAATTAAAATAAGTTTATTTGTTCTCTCATAATATGACAACACTAACAGAGAGTACTAAATAGCCGAAGAAAAGTTTGGCAGGCGCGCACGGCGCAGGATGCGTGCAGGAGAAGTGAAGTCCACGCGCAGTTTGCGTGCAGTCGACGCGCAGTTCAAAAATTACGAGAATACGGTTTAGACACTAAACGTCAACCAACGTCAACTTGATTGCCGCGTCACTGCAACTTGATTGCAGCGTCACTGCAACTCAATCGATGCGTCTTAAAGTTACGTGAATTAGGCTGCAGGATTGTGATTGTGACTCGTGGATTGGTCCATGGAATGTTTTAAACTTAGATGATCTTATGACCCGATTGAGAAAATCTCCCTGATCGAAAGAGTACTGTACCTACTTTTTATTTATACACTTACTAGCTGCCCGGACACACTTCGTTCAGTCAAAAGTTTGTTTATTGTTAAAACCTTCCTAGTGCTTTAAGGGAGATGTAAGCTATCCTATCTTTCAAGTTGGATCAAACTGCACACGGTGTGCAACTTTGATTAAAACGGGTTAAGTAGTTTAGGAGTCCATCGCGGACAAACAACGTTACACGTAATATATATATTAAGATTTATACACTTATAGGTAAGAGGACAGACACAATTTGATTGAACAGTGTAATGTCGGCATAACATTTTAATTGAACGCAATCGTTCGGCTGCGATACTTCAGTAATATAATAATATTACTAGCATAACATGCACACGATAGAAAACATAGGGAGCTAGCGATCACCGGATATTCATTTTAGGTTCAACGACGTAACTTAACATATTGTTTGGCTGTCAATTGGTAAATAACGCTTTGACTGTAGGATGATCTAATATAATTTTGATAATAATTTATATTAGACCATCTATTTATTTAAATATTTTAAATGTAATAAGACAAAAAATGTAGTCAGCAAAAAATGAACAATTTCCAAATATTTTTCACAGGATCTGACGTCCGGAAGACTGCTAAACAGGTTTCAAAATTGTCCTGAAGTGACGTCGTATGTACTTGTGACATTATTGGGCACGAACAGTTTGTTACCTCATGACGGTCGCTAGCTCTTGGCAGTGTGAGGGTTGAGTACACTGGTAACCCGTTGCATGGTCGGACAATTAATCATTCGTATATGGGGGGTGGAACCTTACGGCCGCACTCAATAGTCACTTAACTGTTAGGTACTTAAATCGCTTCTTAGTACAGAATTTGTATTGTGATTCTTTACTACGGAACGATTTAACTAACCGTTAAAGTGACTCTTAAGTGCGGGTTGGTGGCATAACCGGTCTCCCGCAATTCGATATTTTCCGAAGTTTGAAATCGAAACATAAGGCGTGAGAGTGGCTATACCAGCTTCTAAAAAGTTCGAACCCCATTATTAGTGCTCGATAATTACGGCATATTGATACTTCATCATATAATTCTATTAACAGAAATAACATGATTGCGTGCGTTAAAATGGCAGATATTGTGTTGTTATTTTTTAACGGAATCAAATGTCGCTTAGGGTTTATTTAATGTTGTTTTACGCTTATGAGTGTCGCATTGGTAACATTTTCAGTGGTATGTTGACATGTACTGAGAACTATAAAATGGGAATGATAAAGGATGTGAAATGTATCGTGTTTATATAAGGCTTTGTCCAGTTTATCCTATTTTAAAAGTCAAGTTGTTGCTTATATTTTCATTCATTAATATTATGTATCATTGAGGGACGAGAGGTTATATTTGCACACTACATAGGTTGATGAGTCATTGTTGACATTGCCAGCAGTGGCGGTGAAAACTTTTTATGAATATCTTTTATGAAAATATGAATAAAGCGTTAAAGTAGATTTCATTTATCCAAAATGTACCACTGGACGTCGACATCATCTGAACGTGAGCGATCCGTGCAACCGATCGCATTCCACATTGCCAGTGTTGTCCTCTCACATTGTCTTCACGCTGGAATCATATCATCTCTGACGTTAACCTGTTTGTGTTTGTCACTAATATACATTCGATAACTTTAACATAACTACTTATTTCAAAGCCTCCGACTGTTTGTTTCTCTTCATGAATTTGATAAAGTTGCATAGCATTCTATATCTTTTTGTCTTTCCATATTTGTTTTAATTATGATATTATTTTAAATCTGATAAAGTATCCATTAAACTAGACAACGTAAGCACTCCACACATCGAATACAAAGCTTATCTTTAAGGTTAGATTACTTAATTAATAATACAGAAACTCTGTCAATTTTTCAGGCTTGCGTTGTGTCCCATGACCTACAATATAAGCTACAAATATACTAACAGCATCATTATATCCCCAGGCGGCAGGGCGGCCCCATAGGGCTCTCGGGCGCCTCCTCGTCGTCTCGCATGAAGCGGTCTTCGCTGGCGCCGGGCGCCGGCTCGGGCGACGAGTCCTTCGATGACGTCAACGACACTACCAACAGTGTGGAGTGACCGCCGCGCACCGCCCTCCCCTCCCCCTCCCCCCGCTCGGCGCACCGTCACACGCCCTGCGCACGCCCCGCACTTCAGTGGCGTTTGGGACAAGCCATTGAGACATTCGCATGACTGTGCGACTATGAAACTAGCGGTAGCCGTCAATTGTTTCAATTATGTATCATTTTATGATTATAAAATAAAGCAAAGGTCGTTTTTATAGCGTTGCAGTTGCGCGTTGTCGAATGCCACTGGATGAAATGTTTTGTAATTCTCTACTTGTTTTTAAATTGAAAGTGGGTAACATAGCAGGCGTCATCCATGAGGAGTAAGATGTGCGGCAATGCCTTTAATGGAAACAATCAAATAAAAATAGGTTTAGTTATTTTTTAAATTATACATGTTACTGAGTACTCACGATTTTGAATCATTTCGTCTCTGTTCACAGTAGTATTGTCCTATCATTTTATAACCCATCTACTGGGCTATAGCTGTTGTTTTGTAATTTAATATCGTGTCTACCGTCAATTTTAATATCGATACACATTGTAATGTTATCACATGATAAAGACTACAGATTCACAGGTGTGGGGGTAGGGGAGATTGTCCCCTACCCTAAGTATTTACTATATAAATCCGTGCACTCTGTGGCTGGAGTGATTCGAATGTTGTGACGTCATTCACCCTTTTGGCTCTAAATTTTATGCAAGTACTTCATGTTTCTTGTGACGTCATATTACGTCACGGATATCACATGTTACTCCTCGCGGGTGCGCTCGCGGTGCCGTGGCGGTGGGCCGAGTTTGCTCTCAAATGATTTTGTAAATTGTAATTGGATTAGCGATTTGTATATGTATATTTAATTCATCTCTACGATTATGTTTAATTATAGCCTCGTTCAAAATTTGTTTATTCTCTTGTATTTTATTAATGGACGCTCGTATTGTTGTAATTTTATTAGTGACGTTACAATCGTGCTACGAATACAAATCGCTGTTTCAAGGATCCAAGCGGCATGATATTGTAGATGATAAATTATCGCCGATTTTTGTACGTTGATGGAAGTTTTAGACTCGAGAATACGATATCATGTGGGCTCGATATGTGGTATATTAGTAAAACCGCGGTCTTTAAATATGTATCGGGAATTATTTTGTCTATATTTCTGTTTTATTTTTTGTTAGTACGTTTACAAATGTCCTTGAAGGTATCGTAGGAGCTGATGCAACATTACTTGCCAGATTTTAATAAAATACAGACAGTTGTGTTGCCGACGGATGGGGAGAAGTGTTTTTGACTTGTCTCAGATCGAAATGCTTCTACAAAGTACGATGGTGTTTGATTTTTTTTTGGAAATTTAATAATTCCACATACATATTTAAATCGTAATTTTAATCGAGTTAACGAGAGGAGAGAAGTGTATCGGCTTTGTAACTTATGTATACTTAGTGCGTGGAACCCGGATATTAAATTTATGGATACATTAAACAAGCTGGGTGCTCAATAATCATATTTATCGTATCATTACAAACAGGTTTCGTCAGGTGACGTCACGGCCGGACGGGACGCATTAAGTTTAATCTGTTATTATTTTGTTAAAATTCCATTGTTGATGAAATTTGATTGCTGCATGAAATATTTGTTACTCGTTAATTTTTTTAATTTATCGATAACTAATGATAATTTAATAGTAGAATCGATATATACGTTCGGCTGGCGTGCCGTCGCATGGCGTCACGTCGGTCCCGCGAGCGCTACGACACGGATCGGTAACAATTGGAAGCATTTCCCCAACCAGTATTAAACAACGACACATTCCTAAACAATCGAGTTTCACTCCTGCCCAGACCTAGTCGTGCGGGTAGCGTATGAAATTTTACTCATTGGGTGATATTGTGATGAAGTTAAAAAGAAACGAAATAAAATGTTAAAAGTATTATAAACTGTGGCAAAAGTAATTGATAGAAATTCGACTTTTCTTTTGCATTTAACGCGACTGAGGAAGAAAGACTGGTGTTGCGACAATATACACTTTTTTTACCCCCTTAGCGTGAGCCGGTTTCAATATATCGCCCGGAGTTTTGATAAAGACGCTTCGTGGAGCTCGCTCGGATGATACCACTCGTTTCTATCAACAACGCGTCGAGCGCGCTCCCCGGGGCCCCGTCATACATACATCATGTAAATAATGTCAGTGTGTCCACTGAGCGCTTAGTTGCCATAAAATTTTATAATCCTAGAGTAAGTAAGGACTAGCTTTCGGTGTGAGGGACGTATCGCATGCCGATATTAATCTCCATTTTAATGTAACGCGTGTACTTATTTAAAATCTAGTGAGGATCAAGTGAGAATATTTTTTGAGAATAGTTTTGTGACACGCGTCTGCGTCGTGTCAGTACAAATGTGCGGCGATCGAACATCGAACGTCGATACGTCCCGCGTAGGTTGTAAAACTAAGTAACACTGTATCTTCTTTCCGCCCGAGTGTGGCGCGAGTGTGGCGCGAGTGTGGCGCGAGCGTCGTCGGCGAGATGTACATAGGCGTCGACGGCCCTCGCCATGTAAATGTTGTCACGCGACAGTAGCGCCGCCACACCTGGAGCACGGCTTGCTTTATTCTAGACTTAGGTAAGACTTAGAAATAAATCGTGGCCTTAGGTTTTTCCACCGCGAGACGCGGACGACGCGCGCCCGAGCTGTCTCCGCCGCGCCGCCGCGCCGCTCTTTGATAAAGTATCTTTGTATCTCGCGAACATTTTATACGACTATTGTAACCGAGTCTTAATTATTGTAATGACCTCCTTTTTATTATATAGTTTTCTTTTTCTGAATAATAATATAAAATTTAAATGTAAGTAAACCATTGAAGCATAAACATATTTTACATAAATATTATATTTAATTATTAACAATATTGATAATTGTAAAATTGGCCATAGGTTGTAACAAGTTATCAGTTGGTATGCCAATTAAACAATTTTTCATGATTTTTAATATCATTTGTATTATTTGATAACCCCCTTTTTTCACCTAAAAAAAATATATTGCGGATAGCCTTTTTGGTTGTTAAAATTAAACCATTGTTGATCACAGGATCACAGGAGGCTACAGGACTACGTCATGTGGAAGTAGTAAGTTCGATCCGAAGTAGTAAGTTTATCGACTATGACTCATACTTATGTTAACATAGTAGTGATAGTTTTCCTTGTAAATTCATCATATAAGTATTATAAGTACCCTATTTTTGAGAATTTTTTCACTTGTCTAACTCCAACCGTTTAGTCAACAGTTGGGGGGGACACTTGACTGTAACCAAAATTAGCACTTTAAAGCCAAACATTTTGCAAACGGACCCCTAATTCCAAAAATGGTCTTACAAGACCCATAATATTTTTGGAAGACCTTTTCAACGATACTCCACACTATAGGGTAGGGGACAAATAAAAAAATCATCCTCACGTTGCCTGTAGGGGAGGTACCCTGAAAAAAAATGTTTTTCAATATTTAATTATACGATTCTGGAGTTTTAATAAATATGTATATCCATGTCAAATTACAGCTTTCTAGCAGTAAGGGTCTGGCCGCTTTGCTTCGGACAGACGGACGGACGGACAGACGGACAGACGGACAGACAGATAGACGGACAGACGGACGGACGGACGGACATGACAAAACTATAAGGATTCCGATTTTACTTTAGAACCCTAAAAGCGAATCTATGAACGAAAACTAAAATTTTACCTCTTATTCCTCGGGAAAAGGTCACAGGAGAGGTCACACATTTAACATTATTTTTGGGGTGTTTTTTTTGTAGTTTTCACACGTAATGGTACAAAACAAGCACGATAACTTTTAAGGTTTAGCATTTTTGATATATTTATCAATATATTGACGATAATATCAAGATTTTATCAGTTAAAAGTCAAATCACAGTATCAGCTGTATGCTGCAATGAATAGCAATTAACAAAGTGACGTCACACGCGCGCTCGGTTCTATTCGGGAATTGTCGGTGTGTTTTCGGTACTGGATTCAAAAACGTATTTTTGATTTGATGTAACTTTTAAATTACAGCGAATAAAAAAAACTAAAATAACTTTGTTATAAAACTTATATATGAACTTTCCATTTATAACAAAAAAAAATTTTAGGAAACAACTCAATTATTATTTCTATATACTATATATTTCTATATACTAGGGTTGCCATCCGTCCTGTTTTCCCAGGACACGTCCTGGTTTTTGTAGTGTCCTGGGACGTCCTGGATAGTTTTTAAGCAGCGTCCTGGGTTTTTAAATTTTAAAATTCGCGCGCCTCTTGTAAAAATTTTTTTATTTATTTCTGAACGCACTCACGAACCCAATTATCCAATTCTCTCTATCCCTTGTGTACCCCTCACCGCGAGGACCTCGCGCCACCATTATTACCTTTATAGATAAGCTGACTAAGAAATTGTAATATTTGTATGAAATCAATCTTTTTGTCGTGTTCAAAAGCAGCATTTGATTCAGAAAGATTTAGTTGTAATCCGTAAATATTCAAAAATATGCTATGATGAACATATCTGATGAAACTTTAATCAAATAATTTATTTTATTATGCATCCACCCGTCCATCCACCCGCCTCTAGAGGTCAACTGCTGAACATAGGCCCCCTCTAACTTGCGCCACTATGACCGATCCTGAGCCTTCTGAGTCCAGCGGATGCCCACTGTTCTTCAGGCCGTTAGTCCATCTGGTCGGGAGGCGTCCTTCGTTTTCCGAGACGTGAGTGCCATTCGAGGACCTTTCTTCCCCAACGGTTATCGGCCCTTTGAGCTATGTGGCCAGACCATTGACAATTCAGCCAATTTTGTTCTTTAGAGATACCGAGCATAGCCCTCTCCATAGCATGCTGTGTGATTTTGAGCTTGTGGATTCGGACGACAGTAAAGCACCACGTCTCGGGAGCCGTATGTCATCACTGGCAACACACACTGCTCGAATACCTTCGACTTCAGGTACGGAGGTCATGTTTTGGACGACAAGATATGACGCAGTTTCCCGAACGCAGCCCGATTTGGATTCTATGAGTGACTTATTTCTCGAAGTTCGATTTACCCATTTATATCATATAAATAAAAAAATAAAAAATAAAATAAAATAAAAATTCAGAAGGTTTTCAAAAAAGTGTATCATAATAACTTTAGTGATAGCAGGCGGGTTTTTTTTTAATTTTAATTTCAACAACCTATATCGGAACTAATTCCGGAATCTGGGATCAATATCGAAAACTAATTCCGGTATTGAGAATAGTTCCGATATCACAGGGCCTAATTGCAACTCTATTACTACGTCCTGTTTTTAAACTGAGTTGTCCTGGTTTCTCCAACTTCAAATCCTGGTTTTTTAAATTTGAGCTTGGCAACCCTACTATATACTATTATTATTTCTCCATGGGGTTCGCCTGGATAGCTACCACCCTTGAGCATGAGTCAGCCGCCAAACGACTCGTCGTGTTCCGGCTGGGGGCTTGAGAGCCAGTTCTTTCTTTCTTTTTCTTCTCTCTTTCTTGGCCGGCAACGCATCGGTGATGCCTTTGGTGTTGCTGATGTCCATGGGCGACGATAGCCACTTACCATCAGGTGGATCGTCAGCTCGTTTGCCGGATATTTCCATAAAAACAAAGATATTCGAACGAACAAGCTGTTGTAGACCGCACCGCAGCGCGGTTTAGGCGCAAAATGTCCTTTTCGCGAAATGTCCGGCGGACGCAAAAAGTCCTATTCGCAGAATGTCCGATTCGCAAAATGTCCTTTTCTCAGAATGTCCTTTTCTCAAAATGTCCTTTTCTCAAAATGTCCTTTTCTCAAAATGTCCTTTTCTCAAAATGTCCTTTTCTCAAAATGTCCTTTTCGCATAATGTCCGATCGTAGGCGCGTTATGAAATAAATGGAAGAAAATGATGAGAGTGAAATTTAAGATTTGTAACACGGACGGTGACACAAAAACGACGGTCACGAAAAACGTCACGCGCGTTTTTAAAAACGCTCGTTTTGAATAAATGTTTTATTATTATATTTATTACTATTGTAGCTGACCGGGTAAACGTTGTTCTCCCAAAAAATTTTTAGGGGTAGGGGGATAAAAAATAGATGTCCGATTCTCCACCCTAGTCGATATGCACGCAAAGATTCACGAAAATCGGTCAAGCCGATTCGAAGGAGTTCAACTTCAAAAAAGAGTGACACGAGAATTTTATATATTGGATATTGTTAGAATATTTTTTTAATACTGTTTTTTTTAATTGTTTTTTTTTTTTTTATATTGTTTCTTTTTAAATTTTTTAAATATTTTTTTTTGATGCCAAAGAGTATAACTTCTCACGCGCCTACATATGTACAGTTTTGTGTTTATTTTTTATGGAAATAACCGGCAAACGAGCTGACGATCCACCTGATGGTAAGTGGATATCGTTAACCATGGACAGCAGCAACACCAAAGGCATCACCGATGCGTTGCCGGCCAAGAAAGAGAGAAGAAAAAGAAAGAAAGAACTGGCTCTCAAAGTTAATAATTACACATCCCCTCCCGTCGGGGGGACGGAAGGGGTATGTGGGACTCCCGGGGAAGATTTTCACTCCCGGTATACCCACTAAACAACCCAGCGGCACTCCCGCATCACCTTTGGTGGCGGGGTTCTGGGAATCGGCATAGCCTTTGCTTCCAGTTCCCCGCCGTAAAAATTTCAAAAAAAAAAACAAAAAAAAATGCCAAAAAGAAACAATTTTTTTTTCAAAAAACAATATTTAAAAAAGAAATAAGAAAAAACAATATTCAAAAACGAAATTCAAAAAAATTTCATAAAAGCAAAAAAATCCAAAAGAAACTTAATTTTTTTTTCAAAAAAACAAAAAAAAAAACAAAGAAATTAAAAAAAATGTTTTTTTTTTTGTTGTTTATATTCAAAAAAAGACATTAAAAAAACAATATTCAAAAAACAACGTAAAAAAAAATTAAAAAACAATATTAAAAAATCAATATTTGAAAAAAAACCATATTAAAAAAACAATATTAAAAAAAAAACATTAAAAAAACAATATTAATAAAAAAAAAATACAAACGGAAAAAAAATGGACGGTGGCCCCTAATGATAAGTGAAAAGGACATTTTGCGAAAAGGACATTTTGTCAATTGGGACATTATGCGAAAAGGACATTTTGAGAAAAGGACATTCTGAGAAAAGGACATTTTGCGAATCGGACATTTTGCGAATAGGGCGATCGGACATTATGCGAATCGGACATTTTGCGCCTAAACCCGCAGCGCCACCCGTAATTGGACGCATTTTTACGGACACTTTTCATAAACAGAGATGGCCTTCCTTCTCTCTATCTTCCATGGTTTCGAAGCGAAGCAATCGATACTGCCTCCCACAGAGTACCTATGCTGCCTTCTATTGAACACGTAAACACGAAGACGCAACGCAGCCTGTAGTTGATCGAAAATGGCCATTCAATGTTACATCTTCCGTCTTCAGCTACATAAACGAATATTGCAATCCAGTTATACTTTATAGTCACCGCGAACTAAGAAGCCCAATTTGTCGTTTGCCATCACAGTGACATTAGAGATGTATAAAAAAATCGGTTCACGAAAGAAACCAATTCTTACAACAAATCGATTCAAAATTATAAGACCTAATCGATTCGATAATTAAATTTTAAACTAAAAACCGTAATACTTAGGTACCTATTACCTAATTACCTACCTACTACCTCGACTGAGCTATCTCGTACCGCGTATTCTCAATATGTATCTATTTAGGATTTCAATAAAATATTCTTTTATCCATTCGCCCATGAACATCAACAACACCAAAAGCATCACTGGTGCGTTGCCGGCCAAGAAAGAGAGAAGAAAAAGAAAAAAGATAGATCATGCTATCATGAATAATATGCTAGAATGATAGAATCTGGGGGCACGGCAGTGCCCCCGCCAAGTCGAGCAAAAAAGCGGCACGGCCGTACCATCCTTTTCTCGAAGCAATTCAGGCCATTTTCGACCCCCTATAACTTCGTTGTGGATAAAGCTAGAAGCCTGAATTTTTAGTAACCAAGCAGGCATTGTATAAACTCGGTATATTTCAAATTTCATTCAATTTGAACCAGTAGTTTAAGAATTATAACTAGTCAAAATTTCTTAATTTCGTCACTCACTGACTGACTGACCGATCATCAAAACTCTAAGGCACTTCTAGCAGACATAGAAGCTTCAAATTTGGAACACAAGTAGTGTTTAGTGTATAGATCAAGGAAAAACTAAAATATTTTGCAATTTCGATCCAGTTTTCTAGATACATCAACTGCATAAATAACTTTGTAATCCCATATAAATGTATCGGATTACAAAGTTACATTTGCAGTTAATAAATCACTGTACCTGTATAGCAAAGTAAAATTTGCAGTGAATAAATCAGTGTACCTGTATATAATATAATGGAATAATAGTGTAGATAGGTACCTATATATAGGTAATTATGTTCAAAGGTAACTTGTAAAAGGAAAAAAAGTAGAACTATCTACAAAAAGAAATGAGATGCCATCAAAAACAAAACTTGTAAAAAAAACCAAGTCTCGCAACTCAGTTCTTCTACCGTAAAAAGTTGTGAGATCCATGTAATACCAAGTCGGTTAATTTATTCAGTTCCTACTTAATAGAACTATCTACAAAAAGAAATGAGATGCCATCAAAAACAAAACTTGTAAAAAAAACCAAGTCTCGCAACTCAGTTCTTCTACCGTAAAAAGTTGTGAGATCCATGTAATACCAAGTCGGTTAATTTATTCAGTTCCTACTTAAGGGTCCTTCTGTCTTAAGTTATTACGTAATTAGCTAACCTAACAAGTAACACCATCTTATAGTGATCATATTATCAATATTAAAAATCTTTTATGTTTTAAATAAATAGATTGACTTGGCAATCGCACTAAACGATCAAATTTAATATAATATGTAGGTATGTATTACTTGTGAGATACATTGTGTTTTCATGCGATGGTCAAGTCGATCTATTTATTTAAAACATAAAAGATTTTTAATATTGATAATATGATCACTATAAGATGTTGTTACTTGTAAGGTTCGCTAATTACGTTATAACTTAAGACAGAAGGACCCTTAAGTAGGAACTGAATAAATTAACCGACTTGGTATTACATGGATCTCACAACTTTTTACGGTAGAAGAACTGAGTTGCGAGACTTGGTTTTTTTACAAGTTTTGTTTTTGATGGCATAGAATGTTTCATAATAATATTTTGACTTATTATGACATAATTATATTATGAGCATCAGGAAAAAACTACAGTGAATAAATTCTTGCTTATTTCGTAAAAACATTCATGTATACATAATTATTATTTTGTTGAAAAAAAAAAATGTTTACCGCAACCTTAAATACATAATTACATATAATATATTATCTGCAGTTACTGTCCTTGGATGGCGAAGTGCCCATACATAGTGGAAAATATCCTTTGTTAGCATCCAATTCGTCGTGGTATTATTGGGTACCTAATTTTAAATTCAAATGCAAGCAAATCATTTTTAACAATGTAATTAAATTAATCAATTTTCATTTTTAAATTTCGATTATAGTAATGTATCGATTATGATTGGTTTTATAAACGGTTTCAAGCCGTCACATCACCCTACGTCAGATTAGATTTAGGCTTCTTCCTAAAAGATTGTTTCGACGTCATATATTTTTATTAAATTTTGCATAAATTATGATGTGATGGGATTTTTACTAGATTTTAACGTATAATATGATTTATATTCAACGCCAATGGAAATGAGTAGGGATTTTTAACAAATTTTGGCAAAATCCTTTGTCCGTAAGTATCTGGGGGCACGGCAGTGCCCCCGCCAAGTCGAGCAAAAAAGCGGCACGGCCGTACCATCCTTTTCTCGAAGCAATTCAGGCCATTTTCGACACCCTATAACTTCGTTGTGGATAAAGCTAGAAGCCTGAATTTTTAATAACTAAGCAGGCATTGTATAAACTCGGTATATTTCAAATTTCATTCAATTTGAACCAGTAGTTGAAGAATTATAACTAGTCAAAGTTTCTTAATTTCGTCACTCACTGACTGACTGACCGATCATCAAAACTCTAAGGCACTTCTAGTAGACATAGAAGCTTCAAATTTGGAACACAATTAGTGTTTAGTGTATAAATCAAGGAAAAACTAAAATATTTTGCAATTTCGGTCTAGTTTTCTAGATACATCAACTGCATAAATAACTTTGTAATCCCATATAAATATATAGGATTACAAAGTTACATTTGCAGTTAATTAATCACTGTACCTGTATAACAAAGTAACATTTGCAGTGACTGAATCAGTGTACCTGTATATAATATAATGGAATAAAAGGTGTAGATAGGTACCTAGATATAATTATGTTCAAAGGTAACTTGTAAAAGGAAAAAAAGTAGAACTATCTACAAAAAGAAATGAGATGCCATCAAATCAAAACTTGTAAAAAAACCAAGTCTCGCAACTCAGTTCTTCTACCGTAAAAAGTTGTGAGATCCATGTAATACCAAGTCGGTTAATTTATTCAGTTCCTACTTAAGGGTCCTTCTGTCTTAAGTTATTACGTAATTAGCTAACCTAACAAGTAACAACATCTTATAGTGACCATATTATCAATATTAAAAATCTTTTATGTTTTAAATAAATAGATTGATTGACCCTTAAGTAGGAACTGAATAAATTAACCGACTTGGTATTACATGGATCTCACAACTTTTTACGGTAGAAGAACTGAGTTGCGAGACTTGGTTTTTTTACAAGTTTTGTTTTTGATGGCATTCAACTATTCATGTCAAGTAAATGAATATTCCATTTCGCTCAAAGACACCCATACAAGGTTAGTTCATTCATATTAACTCGACGATTACCGGGAACGTTAATTCACGTTCGAACTCAAAAGTACCGCCGCCGCCGCGATTCTCAGGTATAAATAGCAGCTATCATTATGGGCATCTTAGATAATTTTGACTATAGATGTTGGAATTAGGTATTTGTCCCCGTGCTGTCATGTCGTCACCATAGTCTGCGCACTCCCATATATCTTCATAGCATTCGACTGGGTGACAAAAAGTCTCCGAGACAAAAAGTCTCAATCGCTTAGCCTAAGTCATAGATGTAGTACATACTATAGATTCAGCCACGACTTTCAGTATATAACAAAGTACTCTGTGGCCACGACGCGCGACGTGGCCGCACATGAGACAGAGAGTTTAAGTTTCTTTGAGTTTATTTTATAAGAAATTAATGTAATAAAATTTAACAAGCAGTCCAGAATACAGCTACCCACTTAACATACAATTATAATTTTTACCGCTAAAAAAATTATCCACAGAAAACATTTTGAAGAACCATATCTAAATATGACATAAATATCCATGCTCACAAGCAAGTGAAACGGGATAAACCGTGGTCGTAAGTGTGATCGTTGTGAGTTGTGAGCGTCAAGTGGAACGCACTATTGGTTATCTGTATCAATGGTTATCAACTGTCAAGTTATCTCAAACTTGTCATGTCAGTTGTTCACAACTCAACACTTGACAGTGACACTTGTTAAAACCAACGCTGCGATCAGCTGCGATACTTGGGTGTGTAATGTGTATTTATTTTTAAAATAAATTGTGCAAAATAATATTGAAGATATTTTACTGACCATACAGTTGCAGTCAACGTTAGGCATTATATTATTAAAAAAAGCAGCGAAGTAAACACAATTCATTATGTCCGACGACGCAATCAACGAATATTTCGAAGCCGCACTGGAGCTCGTTAAAACATCGGGAAACCTTATAAAAGAGCATGTAGACGGTTACAAATCGTTCGAAATGAAGAGTTGCGACATAGATTTTGTCACAGAAATAGACCAGAAGGTCGAGCGGAATCTAATCGATGGCCTATCGAAGACGTTTCCGGACCACAAGTTTATCGGGGAGGAATCAGTCGCCGGAGGTGCCAAGTGCGTCTTGACCGACGACCCTACCTGGATCATCGATCCCGTAGACGGCACTATGAACTTCATTCATGGATTTCCTCACAATTGCATTTCGGTGGGGCTCACGATAAACAAGGAGGCGGTTGCCGGCATCATTTACAATCCGATCGTAAATCAGCTTTTCACTGCCAAAAAAGGCCAGGGTGCCTTCCTAAACGGGCGGCAGATTCACGTGTCGCAGGTGACGGAGCTCCAGAACGCGCTCATATGTTACGAGGCCGGGACGAGTCGCGATCCCGAAAAGGTTCAATGCGTTCTGGAAAACTTCAAGATGATTATCGGTAAAGGTCATGGGGTACGAGCTCTGGGCTCTGCAGCCTTGAACATGGCAATGGTTGCTCTGGGAGGTGCTGATGCTAACTTTGAATTTGGTATTCATGCGTGGGACATAGCAGCTGGGGATATTATCGTCCGTGAAGCTGGCGGAGTTTGTATTGATCCATCTGGAGGGCCATTCGATATTCTGTCCCGTCGAGTGCTTTGTGCTAGTTCCATGGAGCTGGCCCAGCAGTTGGCCCAAGAACTGCATCAGTATTACCCTGAGAGGGACTAAATGTAATTTGACGTTCATGAACGTACAGACATGACAATGACCAATTACCCTGACCCATAACTATTTGATAAATGAAATTATACTATAAAATGAAAGTGTGAACCATCCTTATAATGAAAATGAATTATTGATAAAAATGTTACATAATGTAACTAAGCATTTAATATGAGAACTCTAATCAGAACTTTGCATATTTGTTACGTATGCAATATTGTTTTTAAATGTTTGTTTCATCATTCATCATGTGATGTAATATAATTTTTAACTAGTAACCATTAGTAATTAGAGTATATATATAAATGTTACAAATGATTTGTTGCTTTTAATTATAAGCTTTTGAGTATGTAGTAGTATAACTTTTGGATCTGTATGTAGACTTATTTTTGTTATATTGTGAATATTTTGTTATGCAATGCACTCAGTGCATAGTGAATGTAATTCTTTTCAAAATTATTAGTCTCAGGATAGTGTACATTGAATTAAATAACAGTACAACAACCTCTTGCTTAAATATCAAAGATATAAATATTATTAAAACTAGATCTGAGCCAGTATGAGTATATCTGAATGGCTAAAGTCATAAATATCATCAAATATTGTGGTTGAACCAAAGAATAATTAATCTCAAGATAACATATAAGTAAATTGAAAGGAAAAAATATTCAAAGTACTACAAAAAACATATTTGTAAAGTATTTAATCATATTATATCTAATTTAAATTACTTAAACAACTAAATTTCTCGTTTATTGACAAAGAATAGAAAAAATGTCTTATGAAAAACATAAATGAATACAACTTTGTATAAAATAATAATCGTTACATCATTAATTTTATTAATTAATTGAAATATATTGCATCCAAAGTGTCCCTTCTGGGCAAATTAGTTAAATAATTTAATACAAGTCATGTAACAATATTAATTTGTGATCAATGTTGTTCCAATAACTGAAATGTACTTAAAAATATATAATTGATGTATAAACAGCAGTTTTCGTTATCCAATTCCTGAAACATATGTGACATTGAAGCATGAAAGATTTTACTTATTATTATATCTTTCCATATGTTATGTTCAGTGGTATGCTTCATTTGTTAATAAGTATCATTAGGAATACATTATGTCATGAATTATTTTATAGTTTATATCATTGTATCCAATTTTTAATGAGCATAACTTGATGCAAACAAAAGTTATTGTATTTCATAACAAAAAAATCTGTAGAGCTGTGTATGTCATGGTATTATTTTATACTTATTGTTAGTCTATTTTGATATTTGATTAAATTTGCTTCTTAGCAGTGAGTTCGTCAGTTGGTCAAAGTCATGTTAACCTATTAATTATTACAAATGATGATAAATACTATAAATAAATAAAAAATTACGAGAGGAAATACTCTTCAAGGGGAGATCCAAGCCCTTAAGCTTAATTCATTACAGAAGCTTCAGTCTTGCTTTTTAGTAAAAAAAATAAAAGGTAAAACGAGTTGGTATATCATAAATTATGCTTACGTATACTAGAGTCATTTCACACGTCAGGAGTAATTTGGCACTGCCAATGTTATTGTTATTTTAGTCATTAGTCATCAATTCTTCCAAGCTACCAATGTTCGTTAAGTCACTTTAGTCAATTTGTCAACTAATAAAGTCTGTTAATCATGAGTTATTTATGTCAAATACAATGTTGTCTGTTTTAAGTCATTATTAAGTAGATTTTGTCAAGCCGTCAACCGTCGTTTAGTAAAATAAAATGTAGTTGTGTCTAAAATCATCACACATTAATGATGTGTCAAGAGTCAAGTCAGTCATGCGAGGACGGTTAAACACACTTCGATTGTCATATCACGAGTCAGGTCTGAAATCCTCTTCAGCTTCAGGTCATTATCAGTTTGTCAATGATTGCATCTTGTTGTACTTCTGCGTTTTTTTTGATTGTCATGTTTTGTGTTGTGTTATGTCATCGGCCTAATGAGATAGTCAATATGTCAGAAAAGTTAAGTCGTAGAGTCAAAGAGTAGTAGAACGTAGTCGAAGAGTCAAGTCGTAATATATTGCAAGTTTTTGAGACTCATCCATTTATCTTGTCAGTAATAAGTCTTGTGTCATTGTCATCAGCAAGTTGATTAAGTGTTCTCTATTGTAAGTCTGTATGGCTAACATCGTCCAAGCATGTCTTTTCAGCTTTTTAATTTTAACTATCGTTAAATCTAAATGGTCGTCGTTTCACGGAGGTGAGGTCCATGGGTCTCGGGAGTTCTCTTAAAGCGTATGGATCGACGTTGATGATCGGCATTGTGTGTGGCAAGCCTTCTGGTAGATCGTCCTTCTCTTCGTAGACGGCCCATTGAGATGGACTGAAAGAATAAGTACATTGAATTAATTACGTGTAGCTAAAGAACAATTCGGATATGTTTCGAGTCATGATAGTTATCTGTCATTGGTAAAAAAATATCACTTTTGTGGTTTTTCAGTAACCGCTACTTTTGTTACTAATTGAGGGCGTTGACACTGTGCGGTGGTGTAAAGCAGATAATGAAATAATGCCAATTATTGGTGAATTTCATTATCTCTATCGATGTCATTGAACTTATGTATGTGATCTGCTACAATAAACTGCTGCTGCTACAATGAGAGACAATGCACAGCCTGAATTAATGTATATAGAAGCATAAAACTGTAGAGGGATTACCAAGAACTATTAATATAATAGTAATAAAGCAGTGATAGCCTAGCGGTTAGAACGTTGGTCTCTCGAACAGAGGGGCCCGAGTTCAAATCCTGGCACGCACCTCTAATTTTCAAATATTATGTGCGTATTAAAAGTTAATTATCACTTGCTTCGGTGAAGGAAAACATCGTGAGGAAACCTGCACACCGGAGAGTTCTCCATAAAGTTCTCAAAGGTGTGTGAAGTCTACCAATCCGCACTTGGCCAGCGTGGTAGACTATGACCTGTACCCCTCACATTGTGGGAGGAGACCCCGAGCCCAGCAGTGGGACAATTATGGGTTGTTGCATTGCATTAATGTAATACTTGACAAAAAAATAACCGACTTCAAAATAACTTAAAAACTACTCGTCAGATCTCGATCAAATTTAAGTGGGACCACATGACAATACCAGCTTTCGATTAAAAAAAGAATCATAAAATCGGTATACCCATTCGAAAGTTCTGAGGTAACAAACATAAAAAAAATCAGTCGAATTGAATACCTCCTTCTTTTTTGAAGTCGGTTAAAAAAGAACAAACGCACTGTTTTTTTCGTAGTTACAATTTTTAAAAGCGTATTATGTTTATAACTTACCTATTTTCACTGGGGATAATTTGAAACGCCACAGACGGTGTCTTAGCAGCTCCGGAGGGCTTCTTCACTTTGGATTTTGTTTTATCAGGGTCCGCTGATTTGGATTCTAATTCTTCTATGGACTCCATCTTGTCCGAAACTGATCGTTCTTGCAAATTTTCATCCGTGGCGCTTGGTTTAGTTGAGCTTTCTTTGAAAACTCCCGTTGTCTTAGTCTTGTCGTTTTGTTTTGAGTCTTTTTTAGTCGCTGGGGAGTCAATGTCAGAGTATTTGTGTAGGACATTCCCTAAATAATAGTATCTGTTAGTGTTTAAGTTCATTTGTTCGTCGTGTCTTCGTCTAGTGTTATATGGTTTCGTCGCAGTGTCGTATAGAATGAAAGTCGAAAGTTTTCCGGTATTGGTCATGTCACCCTTGTCATCTTTGTCAGTATCGTCTGGTTTAGTGTCAAAAGTGTCGAAGTCTTTACTAACAGTCTCGTGTTTTGATTCAGTTTTAGTCAACGAGTCAGATTTTAATTGGTCATTAGTCATGTCACCTTTATACGTTCCTATGTAGCCGAAAGTCACAAGTTTGTACAAGTTTTCGGTAGTTGAAGTCATTGTGTTACTTTTAGTTGGGTCCGGAGTCTTTGTCGTGGATGTAGTTTCGTCGTTGGATCTAGATTCGAAGTCAGTCAAAGTTGGTCTGTTGTTGCGGGAGTCAACGTCGTCATTGTTGTAATCGTGCCTGTTATAGTAAGGTCTGTTCGGTCGTCTGTATGTGTCGTCGTAGTTTTGGTAAGTCACTTTTACAACATCTCTGTCAGTACTCCGTCTAGTAGTCTGTCGCCAAGGTTGTGTGGGTCTCGGTACGTAGTTAATGAGGTAAGTGTATTTGTCCACGTTTTCAGTCACCGTTATGTAGGGTCTGTTGTGCGGTCGCTTGTTTTGTAAGTTGTTAATGACAAGGGATTGGACGCTCTGTACTTCGTCGTCGTAGTCGTTGTAGTGGCCTGGTCTGTTATACCGTCCGTTGCTCTCAATGTCATCATAACGTTTGCTTTTGTTTTTAAAGTCAAGTTTGTCGTCAATCGGTTGAGCCACGTTAGGTTTAGTTACGTCAACATTAGTAGAGTCAGTCTTTATATCAGTCTTATTAGCAGTTTCGTCAGTAAATGTATCAGTATCGTTAAGGTTCTCAAGATTCTTAGATTTCGTCGAGTCAGAGTCAGTAAGTGGTTTGTTTTGAATGAGTTTGTGTGTCGGTAGTGTTCCTTTCGGAGGTTTTTTGGTCGTAGGCTTAACAGTTGTGGTAGTTTTTGGTCGTTTGGGGACTTCGGGTTCATCAATGTCTGATTTTCTTATGTTGTTAGAGTCAGTATTTATTTCGATCCAGGGGGATAAGTCAAAGTCGTTAAGTAATCCGTTTAGGCAGGAGATTCTCTCGTTGTCAGGATTGTTGGGGGACAGGAAGGCGAATGGTTGGATGCTATCAATGGTGTCTAGTGTCCGGCACAACACTTGTGCCAATGATATGCGACGGACTTGTTGCAGCTGTGCCGGTGTGAAGGATGATTCGAAACCTCCGTTCTCGTACCTGAAAAATATGGTTTCATATGTATGTATACCGTAAAGTGGTATTATTACAAAAATAAAGTAGCTCCACTGACCAGTGGCAATGTATTAAGGGTATGAAGTTAATTAATATGAATTCGCTTTGATTCAGTTCGCCACTCTGTATTCTCAGGTCTAAACCACGGTTATATGGATGTGTTGCTATACTTCTCTACTAGTTAAAACGTGATTGGTAAACAGGAGAAAAAAACCTGACATAAAATACATACACCTACTGCATTGTTTTTCAATTGTTTTGTTAATAAAGGGCGATCGAGAACATACAGCAATCTCATAAAAAATAAATCATATTGTATTTTACCAGAAACGATCTCCTTTCCGCAGATTAGAGAATTGTTGCGCGATGATGCAGGCGAAAGTTGGGCCTACCAGGCCTCCGATCACAGGTCGCTCGGCCATGCCGCCCGTGAATAAGTCTATATCATCGACGTGCCTAGAGTCATGAAAAATTACGTAATGATGAATTTTGCCTTGAAATGAAATGAATTTGATATATTTTTGGCATCCGTTAGCAATTACCTGTACAAAACCTTCAGTTTTCTCACAACTCGCATTGGCATGACTCGCATCAAATCATCGAAGTCTACAATAGGACTTAAGCCACAAGGCTCTCGCCACGTGGTATACGCTGGTACCCCATGGTCCCTGCCGCGCTGGATGTTGATGGCCGCAAGATCCATGCCGAAGTCGAAGTGTGGGGTCTGGAACAGGTGGTTCGTGAGCTCCTCGGTGATGAACTCGTCTCGTCGCTGAGATGGTTGGTTCAGCATCCCCAGCAGAAGACGGTCTACGGCACCCATACTCCAGATGTTTGAGGGATTGGTTAGCTCATCGTGGAGTGAAACGTCTGGAGACAAGATACAAAAAGATTTTGTAAGAGTTTCTGGGTATGGTTCTGTGTTTTATTTGGAGTCCATAAAAGTTAATAAATCATTACTTTGAAGGTATGTAATGTACAACTTACTGTTATTCATTGGCCTGTGGAATCTATCGTAACGGACCATAGAAGATTGGACCAAGCTGTGGCCAAAACGGAAGGCAGCGGATCCGAAGGAGCTAGATGGACTGGAATTGATTTTGGGATTGTAGTCCTTGTAGTATCCCTTCCTTAGAGGTTCCAACTCGAACAGACGCATTACTTCAGAACCTGGAAAAACAAGATTAGTTTACGTTAAAGTATAAAAATTAAATAAGGCCATTACCACAAAATGTCGTTAAATAGGTCACAATTAGACGGTGCTCAGTGTGCTCACCCAATACTATTGGCAGAAATTCCCGGTACGTGATGTGTTGCACCATAGCTCCAACAATCTTACGCGTTTCCTGGTAGATTTTCTCATCACTCCAATGTGGGTTCAGATGGGCAAGTTCTTGTGCCATCCTGGAAATATGCGGAATATTAAATATTTTCAGATACCTCATCATTCACCTCACAATTTACCTACGTTGATATATATGTCTTATATACCTGTTGTGTTGCCTAAGCCACACGATGTGAGCCGCTACAAGACCAGGGTGTTCGTTGACTCTGGCATCCCCAGACTTGAAGCAGTCGGTGGACACTGCTCCTCCTCTACAAAGCTCGTCGCGATGTTCCCTCGGCAGGAGTGGACGGCGCTGTTGAACCCTTCCGTATTGGAGCATACCTGATGGTTTTGGATTAGTTTGGGATACGCAGTTATTGAACATAATGTTTTCAGTATAGAATAAACGTTGATGACAAAAATAGTGCTATAGTCAATGTGAGCTTACCATTCCTGAACAGTCTTAACTTATCGGACTGCCGAGCCGAGCTGGCGTATAGTGGAGAACCATCAATATAAGCAGATACTTGGTTCATCTGCTCCCGCCAGCCTAAAGCACAGTCGTCACGAGGACCTGGAGATGATCTGACGAAGTCCAGACATCTGATACCTCGGGGACCGTAGAAAGGATCTGACTCAGGGACAATTATCGGCATGCACTCCGGATGCTGTATATAATGGACATGTTGTTAGTTCTGATAGGTAGGTACAATAATAAATAAATCGTTTTATTTATACAAGTAGGTACCTACTTATTTAAAGTTAAAAAAGAACACTTACTAAAAATTCTTTGGGTATGAAGTCCCTGCCACCATCTTTGCAACATCTCGGTACAGATCCGTTGAATCCTCGCGACTGGGAGGAGGACGTCACGTCGTGGTCCAGGAACTGACCCCATTGCATCAGAAGATGCGTGACTCCAGGGTTTTCTACATTATGGTCTTCATGGATGAGAGAGCTGATTTCTCTGGCGGATGGGAGCAAGTTGCCGAAGACAGATCGTCGAGGAGCTTGCAGGTCATCGGAGTATGATGGTGGAAGGAAACGTTGAACGGGGGTCATAGTGGACCCCCATCTGAGACGGTTCAAATTATTGCAAGTGCCATCATGTGTGCGATATCTGCAATCAAAAAATGAAAATTATTGATTAAGCTTTTTAAAAAAACAAAAAAAAGATTGGGGAGAAAGTTTGCAAACCACTCGAATTTTTTTCAGAAGTAGTCTGGAGCCGGATACAGGCGTTTATCAAAGTAAATAAGTACTAAATATGAATTAATTTACCGTTTGGAGGCCGGCGGGCATTTTGGCGGTCCTTTCAGAGGACATTCATCTAGCAGAGGCGATTGTCGCAGGGCTGTGGCGGCGGGGAAACCTGCTTCGTCCGTGCGACTCTCCAGCTCATCGTCGTCTCTGCAAAAGGAAACGTCGTGAGAAATCGTAGGGTATCGGTATCCTTGAGATGTTATCTATACTAATATTATAAAGAGGAAAGATTTGATTGTTTGTTTGCATTGAATAGGCTCCGAAACTACTGAACCGATTTGAAAAAATCTTTCACTGTTGGGAAGCTACACTATCCCCGCGTGACTATATTATAATATTTTCAAAAAAATTAGGGATCCTTAATAAAACTCCAATAATGTAACCCAAGGTGAAAAAATAAATAAAAAAAAAACGAAGCAAAGCCGCCAGGGCGGTTACGCGTATCTAATAATTATATTTGCCAACGGCACTTGATTTTTACGGGTACTGAAAGGTCTAATAATTCAAATTACTATATCACCGTCTCGAAAAGGTGAGTTATTTTTAAGGAAAAGAAATTGCGAATTAATAGTTTCCTCTTATCTTAAGGCAGACGAGCTATTTTTATCCATGGAGGACAAAGTCCCCTACACTAAAAAGTCCGCCGAGAACATAAATCAGTGAGATCATAAGGAGCATCAGATTAAAGATGTGAACGAAGATATCACTCAAACTTCAGTATCTACCTAATAAATAGGAATATGCAAAACTGGTGACACTAAGTGCTTTCACCTTTTTCTACTGTGTCGTAAACGCAAACATTTAAGACCATTCTGTATTGATCGGCGATGTGATCACGATCTAGAAAACCTAAGAGTTTGGAGAAAGTCGTTACATAAGATAGTTTGAATAAAATTTCGCCAAAGATAGACAAAGTGAAAGTGATTTAAATATTACGTCTCTGGAAATTATAAAAACTTAAGCTCCGAGCGAAAATAATAAGTAGGTATATCTCTTCGATATTAGGCAATATCTATTATTATGATACAGGGAAATTCTCTGAGTTGAATATTCCTGTAGTTTTTAGAGTTCCGAAGTAAAATCAGAACCCTTATAGTTTCGTCATGTCCGCATGTCCGTCCGTCCGTCCGTCCGTCCGTCTGTCCATCTGTCCATCTGTCCGTATGTCCGTCTGTCCGAAGCAAAGCGCCGAGACCCTTAGTGTTAGAAAGCTGTAATTTGGCATGGATATACATTATACATATTTATTAAAACTCCGGAATCGTAGAAAATTTTTTTTTTTTATGGAAATAGCCGGCAAACGAGCTGACGATCCACCTGATGGTAAGTGGCCATCGTCGTCCATGGACATCAGCAACACCAAAGGCATCACCGATGCGTTGCCGGCCAAGAAAGAGAAGAAAAAAAAGAAAGAACTGGCTCCCAAGCCCCCAGCCGGAACACGACGAATCGTTTGGCGGCTGACTCATGCTCAAGGGTGGTAGCTATCCAGGCGAACCCCATGGAGAAATAATAATAGTAATAATGGTATTGATTAACAATTAAAATCAATATTACCAATATAATCCCTCGAGGGGTCCTACCACCAGCGGGCCGGAATTAAAGTCTTCTCTTACGACACCCATCCGGCGTGGGATTGGGGTTAGTATTCTAAGCCGCCCGTATTTTTTTTCAGGGTAGGTACTTCCCCTACAGGTAACGTGAGGATGAATTTTTTATTCGTCGTGTACCCTATAGTGTTGGATATCGTTGAAAAGGTCTTTCAAAAATATTACGGGTCTTCTAAGACCATTTTTGGAATTAGAGGTCCGTTTGCGAAATATTTAGCTTTAAAGTGCTAATTTTGGTTAGAGTCAAGTGTCCCCTCCCTGCCGGCTAAACGGTTGGAGTTGGACGAGTGAAAAAAATCTCAAAAATAGGTTATATGAATTTACAAGAAAAATTGTCACCGCTATGTTAGCATAAGTAGTTAATGAGTTATAGTCGATAAACTTACTACTTTGGAACCCTAAATTGCGCGTGGCCTGACACGCACTTGCCCGGTTTTTTTATATCTGTTTATCCTATACTCCATGCGATTTGCAGCCGAAACAAATGTAAACAAATGATTAAAATCGTTTTCTAGTATTTTTACCAACTGACTTGAATTTGTACACCAAATGCGTTTTATTTAGACAAACTACTCACTAAAACAAAATAGTACATTAAGTTAAAAGTTTCAAATTGCTTCTTGGAAATAAGATTGTCATTGCAAAGTGTTTGAATGATGACAGTGTTATTTAATTTTGTTTGTTTCCACATTTACTCGGAATTTATAACTGTTATCGATCAATATGTATTTATTTAAGAATTCACAAATACCTTAATGAGTAGTTTGTCTAAATAAAACGCATTTAGTGTACAAATTCATGTCAGTTGGTAAAAAATACTATAAAACGATTTTAATGGTTTGTTTACATTTGATTCGGCTGCAAATCGCATGGAGTATAGTAAACATCTCACATCAGTAGTTAGGTGTTTGTCAATAGAGATTCAAGTCCAATAATAGCCTCCCGATTTGGGCTTAAATAAACAACCTAATATCCGCAACCTGCTTTTTTTATGCCTTAAGCAGGCAAACGAGCAGATGGGTCACCTGATGGTAAGTGATCACTGCCGCCCATGGACATTAGCAATCCATATGTGGTCGAATTTTTGCCTTATAGAGCATCAACCTGTACTTAGGCGTGAAGTACTGCTTAGCTCTATTGAGCACTCCCAATTTCCTTGCAGCTAGTTTGGCCTTACTAACCAAGTGGTCCCGAAACTGCACTTCATTCGAAATAATATTATGCTATGCTGCTGAATTGATGCTAAATTACTTGCGAAATATTATTATGAATTCCGTGATGACTGTGATGAGTTATGCGACGGCAGTGATACCTCACCATACGACGATGTCGTTAATAATTGAATCTTTTGCAATCACATTGCGATGTTCAAGAATTGGTCATGTCCGCTAAGCGTTTATGGCTCAACGATGGTTGCGAATTTTAATATTAAACCAACCAAGTTCTTTCAAGTGGTTGATCGTTTAAAAACAGATTATTGGTAGTGGTAATCGGTCATGAAACCATGGCGTGTGCCTGCGAAGTATTGTGGCTAAAAACTAAAATTCCATAGGATGTGTCACGATTTACAAAACATAAAGCAATCTTCTCCAGATATCAATAAATTAAACCTACTTGGAAGTCTTGAAATAGAATAACCAATTCGGACCGATTAGCTGTTCAACAGTTTTTAAATACCAAACTGATAACTTTTTAACCGACTTTAAAAAAGGAGGAGGTATTCAATTCGAATATATTTTTTCTATGTTTGTTACCTCAGAACTTTCCACTGGGAGAACCGATTTTGATGATTCTTTTTTTATTCGAAAGCTGGTTCTTGTCATATGTTCCCATTTAAATTTGAGTGAGATCTTACAAGTCGTTTTTGAGTTATTCCTAATTTTGAAGTCGGTTATTTTTTGTCAAGAATTATTATTTAAAAACAATAAAATTTATCTGAAGACATTGAACCAAGTTACGCAACAGCCCGGTGGAACGGTTTGCACATACCAATTGTTGCAGTGTTATGATCCTCGTCGTTATGAATAATGATCGGTAGCGAAAGTGACAATTAAATCATAACTCCCTATACTCTGTATTGTATTGTCACGATTGAAATCTTAATTGAATCGCAAAATATCGTGTGTAATTATTTCACAAAAATATTTGTATTAATTTTGCAAAGAACTTGGAAACAGAAGGTTTTGTTGTATTGTAACTCAACGCATGCTGTGATTGCTTATTTGTAAGAGCTGTTATGTATACAGATACATCTATAACGTGTGTAGATTTTAAGCTTGTTGCACTTATCTTGCATTGGCAATCCAAATAAATAAATAACTAAACAATTTACTTGTTTACTATGTTATAGAATCAAACGTAAGGTATTATCATAACATTATTGTGAAAAAAATTTTAATTTCTGTAACCTTTACACAGAAATTCATCAGAGCCACTTTTAAATGTAACTGTTAAAAATACGTTAATTCAAAGACAAACGAACATATTTTAATATGTGCTAATACGCTACAACCAAAGCTATGAACACAGAACCATTTATAGTTAAAATACGTTTAGCGTGTTACAAAATCAAACATATTTACGTGTATTCAAACAGCCGTTAACTGAACAAGTTATGGTTTGTGCGTTAGCATGTGTGCGATAATTTGAGTGCTACTGTTGACCTTTGGGGAAAGTGAAAACGATTTTAACTTTCGCTCGGACGCAACGAAGCTATACATAATTATGCATCGATATGGAACTTGTGGCGTTGTATGTCGGTGCGCTGCGCATGTCTAGTGTTCAGTGATTTTATATGCGTCTTAATCGTAATACGACTTGTGTCAATCATAAGAGATCGGCTTTAAATAATTTTGACTGGGCGACAGCAGTGGCAAAAAATTGGGTTCCTTTGGGTTAAGTTGAGCGGTCGATCCCAATAGTTTACTGACAAGCAACTTATTTAACGGGTCCTTTCAGCGTCAGTTTAGTATTATTGGGTGACCTCCCACCGCTGCGCAATGGAGCAGCGTGGTAGAGTACGCTCTCGGCTAGGCCTCTTTAAATTATAAGGAGAGATGGTACGAGGCACCATCTCACCGTGAGCTGTAAAGGGATGAAAATGGTACACACGCTACAAAAAAATATGAAACCTATAAGACTAACGATTACAAATCGATTTATAATTATTGATGTAACATAATGCTGTTAAAATGTATCAGTAATCGGTTGTAAGAGTGACATTATTGGACTTATACTTTATTAAATGAGTTGTTTGTTGATATTAAGAAAAAATAATCCCATTTAAAAAGGTCCGAGCAAACGGCTAAACAAAAAAGGCCAGTGTAACTCATTTGTTAGAAAGCAAATCATTAGGAACCACGCCGAAAATGTTAATTAAAATATCCTGGAAATTAAAGCTTGTTATTACAATTTCTGAAGTTAAAAATAAAATAGTAGGCATTCGGGTAATTTATTTCATTTGGTTATAACGATTAATTAAAAAATGAGCTTATAATTTTTTTGAACACGAAATGCCTTATAGACCATTGTTTAATTGAAGTATTTGGTATATCCAGAAATTGGGCTCTCCTGGAATTGTCCTTTTTAACAGCGGCTTATTTAAAATTCATAAGCCATTTTGCAACTAAATAATATCATAGCAAAAAAAATCCTGAAAGTATAAACTCTTCATCCCCTTCCGACCATAACGACTGGAATCAAAAAGCTTAATGTGTCGATTCTTTTATTCCCGTTAAAAATCTTGTCGTACTTTTCGATTAGTTACAATAATTCCAGTCGAATCGAATATTACAAAATAATTTAATTTAAGCGATCGATAAACTTCTGAATTCAATACAACCTTTTCAGGCAAAAGCAATTTGGAGGTCGCTGAACTTGTTTTTGCGAATCACCAAGTGATTTTCTCTGACAATCGTGTTTGTTACAGGGAGATAATTTAGCTCATTATGTGAGTAGCGGACGCTGGCGGGTGTTAATACATTTTTTTGTAGCTCGGTGTACGTTTATAAAGGTTTCGAGAAGGAAAAAATGTGCGAACGATTTTTTTGAGTCAATCGACAATTCTAATTACCGATACAGCTTGTACATGAACGTACATGTTTTGTATAAGCGAAGAATTGAAGTTATTAAAAAATATGCAAATAACATACATTTTTTTTTAATTTTAAGGATTTTAACTTTTTTAATATTGCTGTGATGATACTGACCTTTGCCCAGCAGCCGGTCAAGACAAGTCCAGTCACAAGTCAGTCAATCCAAGAGTCATGTCAAGTCACTGTCACTAGCACGTCAGTCAAACGGTCATGAGTCCGAGTTCAGTTCAGTCTTAAAAAAATGACTAGAAGTATTTGGATGTGGCGCGCGGCGGCGCCCGGCAGTGGGCGTCGGACCGCCATGGCGCCCGGCGGCCGCGGGACTGTGCGGCGGGGAGCGCTGCCCCCGCTCATATACTTCCACTTCTACCTGACGGGGCTTCGCAAGTGTTGACAAACATTGCTGCTGCCAGCTGGGGTTAAGATTACTTTTAATCTGTACTGATTAACCTGTTAGTACAGGCCGATTGGTTAGTAGAGAATTTCTTGCGCGTGCAAAGGTCTATCATGATCAACATTTTTAACCGGCTTCAAATAAGGAATTATTCAATTCGACTGTATTTTTTTATGTTTGTTACCTCAGAACTTTTGACTGGGTGAACCGATTTTGATGATTCTTTTTAATCGAAAGCTGGTACTTGTCATGTGGTCCCACTTAAAGAGCGAGATATGACTAGTAGTTTTTGAGTTATCCCTAATTTTGAAGTCTGTTATTTTTTGTCAAGGATTATAATCGAATTATTGAATCGAGTTAATAGACTATATAAGAAGAATGAAGAAGTACGCGGTCAAACGATTTTCCACCTGTGAACATAAGTCATATCAAAAGTGTCGCTTGTGTTACTGGACACTGGATCGACATCTTTTTTGACGATTTTTATTTATAACTTACAAATCAAGGCTGCATTTTACCGTTAACGTTACATTGAATTATTATCTCATGTTAAGCGAATGGAACTCAAAGCAAAAAATTATTCGAAAAATGTTATGTTGGTCTCACGTTCAAAAGACTTCAACGCGTTTGGTTTCGCAACAAAAATATTCATAATTTATTTCTTAAACTTCTTCACGTTCAATTCCCTCATACTGAGAAGAGAAAAAGAGAGGGATGAGGGAAATCAGAAGCGTTTATAAATATTCTAAACAATTAATTTTCTTAATTTAGATTTTCAACTCGCCTCGCTTGACGCGAAATAAAGAAAACTCTTCTAATTATATCAACCAATTAGCCAATTCCATAAGTCCATAAGCTTTTTTTATTGAAATAGCTGTTTATAATGTTTCAAATCATTTATAGCATATTGATTCAAACCCTCCCATGCCGGATGGGTGTCGTAAGAGGTGACTAAATCCGGCCCCCTGTTGGTAGGGCCCCTCGAGGGATTGTATTGGTAATATTGATTTTAATTGTTAATTAATACCATTATTACTATTATTATTTCTCCATGGGTTTCGCCTGGATAGCTACCGCCCTTGAGCATGAGTCAGCCGCCAAACGACTCGTCGTGTTCCGGCTGGGGGCTTGAGAGCCAGTGCTTTCTTTCTTTTTCTTCTCTCTTTCTTCGCCGGCAACGCATCGGTGATGCCCTTGGTGTTGCTGATGTCCATGGGCAACGATAGCCACTTACCATCAGGTAGATCGTCGGCTCGTTTGCCATAAAAACATTTCTTATCTTAGATTTACAATATTTTATCCTTATACATAGCTACTTATCGATATAAGAAATATTTGCATCTGTTTAGTGGTTTCAGAAATTATCGTAAACATAGAAACAAACAACCATCTGACTTCATTATGCATTAACTTCACAAGTATATTTAAACACCACACAGCCGTGTTGGCAACCAACATTAACAACGTTTTTATTATATGACAATGTGTCAGAGATCTTTCTTCTTGTCTCTTACTTCTATAAAATGCAATGTAAAAGTTGTATATTAAGTAAAAATAAATTGTATTGATCTCCTGGGTCGAAGTTCAGTTCACCACTAACACCAGCTTTAGTCTGCAATTAAACAGTTCGGAATCTGAGTAACAAATCAACAGACAATCAAGTCGAATCGAAATGCAACAAAGGAAAATGAGTTGCGCCTTGTTTTTATACATTTAATGGAAAATCACTTTATTTTAAAGTTACATCAGTTTGTAAGTTTGTAAATATGAAATCATGTAAACTTCCCTATTTTTCTAACCTGAAGGATTAACGAGAAAGCAGACGGGCTATCGTCATTAACCTAATTATATAGTGAATCACGGACATAAAAAAAGAACAGACGTAACCTTGTCTAATCGAGAGTGAAGCTGAGAGCTGACAGCTCGCTTACCATGTGTGCGTAATTTTGTAATTTTTGATTGGCGATGGTGTCAATGTCGTAGCCGTATGGTGTCAATGTGTGGGTGTGTGTACTTGTACGAATACAGAGTTGGTATTCCTATGGGTGCTTCACTGAATTTGTTCTTGGGATTATGTCCGTCTTTTTTTAGGTCCGTGATAGTGAATATTATAAATATAAAAGGTTGTTAGTCGAGATGTATATTTGTTACTCTTTTACATAAAACTACCGGAGTTTCATGTATGCACATAGGTATATCATACTCCGGAATAACGCCCCAACTCAGTCACTGACGGTTACATTAATCGCTCTTTAGTACTGAATTTGTATGGTGATTCTTTACTGAAGAGCGATTAAAGTAACCGTTAGTAACTCTGAGTTGGGGCGTAACACATTAACGCTAACGCTACTTTTTAACGCTACACACTCATAGCCCCACACTAGGATTCCCTGTGTCGTGGGTGCCATGGACAATACACTAGACAAGGACATTCACACCCAGACCGAGAACAGAAATTCAAACTCATCATTCAAATTTCCGCCTCGCTGGGAATCGAACCCAGGGCCCTCGGTGCGGCAACCCGGCATGGTAACCATTGCGCCACACGGATCGTCACCTATTAAGTACCCTATGTCTTTTTTTTTAATGGAAATAGCCGGCAAACGAGCTGACGATCCACCTGATGGTAAGTGGCTATCGTCGCCCATGGACATCAGCAACACCAAAGGCATCACCGATGCGTTGCCGGCCAAGAAAGAGAGAAGAAAAAGAAAGAAAGAACTGGCTCTCAAGCCCCCAGCCGGAACACGACGAGTCGTTTGGCGGCTGACTCATGCTCAAGGGTGGTAGATATCCAGGCGAACCCCATGGAAAAATAATAATAGTAATAATGGTATTAATTAATAATTAAAATCAATGTTACTAGTATAATCCCTCGAGGGGTCCTACCACCAGCGGGCCGGATTTTGTCGCCTTTTACGACACCCATCCGGCGTGGGATTGGGGCTATCCCGGAAAAAGCGGATAAAGCCGCGAAGTGAGCGCTAGTTTTAAATAAATCTGATGAAACTACGTGGGGACCCGAACGGCCACGCTTCGTCTTTCTTATCGTAATAATTTGTCTCTTATAACTGATAACCGGTTGCATAGATATATGCATTATCATTTGCATATGAACTTTAAAAAGGTAGAATTTTAAAGCTGGAGTTTACTTGACCTGTCATTTCAGACAATAATTATAGGACAGGAAAATGAATTTATAATTAGGAATTAACATGAACTTTACGAAGATTAGATTTGCATTTTATGTTTATGCAGATTTTGTTTATAGACCTTTAAACCAGAGATTTGTAATCGTTAAACTCAACATCAGACCATGGTACTTTAAAAAAATAATTTATTGCGTATCCTTTGTTACATATTTTTTGATTACTAGCTCCCAGACTAGGATTCCCTATGTTGTGAGAAACTAGGTTCATACCTCTCGTTATAAATCTCGTAAATTTTATTTCTCGTAGTGTATATCTCTACTAATATATAAAGAGGAAAGATTTGATTTTTTGTTTGCATTGAATAGGCTCCGAAACTACTGAATCGATTTCAAAAATTCTTTCACTGTTGGGAAGCTACACTATCCCCGAGTAACATAGGTTATATTATATTAAAAAAAAAATAGGGATCCATAATAAAACTCCTATAATATAACCCAAGGTATAAAAAATAAGAAAACCGAAGCAAAGCGAGGGCGGTTACTCGTCTTATATATATTAGATATTTTGTTATTTAGCGTAGATTTGACAAACTTTTATCGTAGGTGAATTCAAATATGTAATTAGTTTTAGATCCATTAAAACAAAACAATCTCCTCTCATTTAGCGTTCATCTTGCCACTGATTTCGTAAAGCAATCGTTCAATCAGCCCAATGAGCTGTGACCCGTTTCGTTCTGCAACTGTCAACAATAGTCAAGAACAAACAGTGAGAAAAAACGGTAATTTCATAAAATTGAACGTCTTTTGCGTTCGTAAAAAGGTAATCCGCTTGTCGTGGTGCAACTGCAGGAATTGGCAAGCCTGGAAAATACAGCTGAAGGTCGATTAGTAGCGTATCGAGACGTTGAAAGCGTTCTATAATTAATAGCGGAAATCAAAACATCTGTGAGATCTCAGGATCAGCAAGGCTATTCTGTTTTATAACTCGACAGCGGAATCCGCGATGAGTGTCAAAATCCTATCTTTAGTCGTTTGAAGTTTGACAATCATCGCGGATTCCGCTGTCGAGTTACAAAACAGTATAGCCTTACAGTATGAGATGCTGAAATACGTCTTATTTTGATTTAAGTTATAAGAAATTGAAATTTCCGGTATCGTTATATTAACCGAACTACTGCCACTAAAAAGTATCAGCAGTTCGGTTAGTCCGGTTAACCGAACTACTGCCACTAGAAAGTCAAATCTTATGTAAAAATGATACTTGTATGATCTGAAATCGCGCTCTTGAGTTTAGATTGGTTTAGTCTAAGGCCTGAGTGATATAAGGTCAATCTGTGCGTATACCGTAATTAAGGTCCCAAAACAACCCTTTGACGACCCTTTAGCCTAGTTGGTAGCGACCCTGCCTGCGAAGCGAGGGGTCCGGGGTTCGATTCCCGGCCGGGGCAGATATTTATATGACAGATAAATATTTGTACTCGGGTCATGGGTATGATTGTGATGTGTTATGTCGTCCATGCCACCCGCGACACAGGTAAGAACCTACTGCGGGGGTATGAGTATGTAAGCGTTTATTTATTTATTTATTTAAACAATTAGATCGACCGCACGCCGCGGCCGCAGCGCCGCTCATTGCGTTGTAGTAACCATTGCGATATCCTCAACAGATCAAGCAATGGTTAATGGTGAAATTGTTACAGCTGTGGTGATGTTACGTGTAACTTGGTAACCTGTATATTTTTGCTTTGTTTACGTATTGATAATCATATTTTTTGTTTAATGTAATATTACATTTAAATTTTAAATTAATCTTCATTAACGGCGTTTTTTACCCGACTGCGTGAGGCAAGGGAAGGTAATGTGTTTAGCAGTCTATGTATGTATGTATGTTCCTATGTGGCGTTGTAGACACCAATCGTGTTGACCGATTTTGATGATTCTTAGGTCAATCGATTCATCTAGTGTCACTAAAGATTCAAACTTGACGAAGTTTGAATTTTTGACAACCAGACAACCCATTGACAACCAGACGTCATATTGTCAAAATAAAAAAAAAACATTGAACTAAGTCAAGTGGGGTATCGTTGAATAGGTATTGAAATATGACGTTATGGTTCCTTACATCATTTTATTTTTATTTTAAATAACAGTATAGGATATATAGATAACGATTTAAAGTTGTTTAAACAACCATTTTCGCTAATTTATTAACTGCCTTAATGAAATGACAACATTGTGAATTTTACCGTCTTATAATCCTAATAAAGAAGTCAATTAATTCTAACTAAAAATTGAGAATAAAAAAATAATTAAAAAAAAAAACAAAAATCCGACTGCGTAAAAAAACTAAAAAGAAAAAAACAAGCCCAGTGGTTTAGAATATTGTTAAAAGTAATACTGAACTACACCATAGAAGGAATTGTCTAAATTACTTAATTAATTGTCTAATTCATTAATTAAATTATGTTCTAAGGCACGCAGTGCAAATTGAACTCGCATGCGAATACAAACGTTAACTTTCATTTCAATGTGGCTACAGGAAGAGTCGTGGACTCACGCGATGCCAGCCGCATGCGATATCACAGGTTGTATGACATTGTGTTTTATATTATCAGTTACTGAAGTTATACTTTTGAACGTATACATCTTATGCGACTTGCAAAAAGGTTGCGTTAAACGTTTGCGCTACCATGGAGGGTGTATGAAAGCACTGGATAGATGGCCCTAGCTTCTTATTATCTTTACCTCTTTTAAAATTTAATACAGAGTCTCAACAGCGTGATTCAGGTTCCTGAACAACGCCATCTAGTTTGTACTTGTTTATTTTGATTTAGTACAAAAATAGTTTTGAAAGAAAATTAAAACTGATACACGTTATTAAATTAAATATTTATTTAATTATGTCAAAGAAGTATAACTTCTCACGCGCGTACAAAAGTACACGCACCCTTTTTTTATTGAATTAAAGATTTTTCACTATTACGGATCGTAATCATAGTGGGATTAGTAGTTAACCTAAGTTTTGAAGTTTCTAAGTCTCTGCGACGCCTTTTATGTGAATGTAAGAAGGTTAACAATATGTATAGGTATTTGTATGTCATTTGGTGAAAAGATGTCATAAAGCTGCAAGATAACGATGCTAAAGTCTTCTGTCCACGTAGAGGCACGTCATACGCAAGCTATCGTGAATTGTCGCTTGCTTGCGTCTTGCGTAGTAAAAGTATAGTCGTCGTGGATAGTAGGCCTTAGCTGATGGGTAGAATGTTTACAATGTCACAACATACAATTGGACCCCGGTAGAATGACGAGCATGTTTCATAAGTAATTTTTATCGCAGAGGCAATTATTTTTATCGCCAACTTAATTATCTGTGAACTGATTTATTTTCATTATGTTCTCTTCCTCGACGGGGCGTTTTTACACACTTTATCGTTGCCTGTTACGTTTCTGATGGATTTATCTCCCACGTCGATCGTAGCTCTTCGTATTGATGCAACACTGAATTAGTACCATGCTTAATGATGTGTTTAGTCATTTGTTTTGCGTTTAACCGGTTCTGCTTAGATTAGGGTAAAATTGTGTAAATATTTAATTTTCTGTGTTTCTAAATACAGGAAACGGACAAAAACTTTTGGCTTTTTTATGGTATTGATCAATATAGGCGTTGACCAATTTGTTTCTAAATTTCGCTGGATTCAGTGTACGAAAACATCATTTTTTAAATATCTTATAAGTTAATGCTTGACTACAATCCCACCTGATGGTAAGTGGTGATGTAGTCATGGGTGATAAAACGCATTGACTTAGTAAAAGCCTATTCACTCTTCAATCATAAGGCCCTTAACTAAGTACATTCCAAAATGTATTGAAAGTATAATATTAATTATGTCCATTCGTATTCGGACAGCGTGCGAGTTAAAAGAGGAGACTTGAACCGAACATGACATAAATTAGGGTAATGGTAAATGAATGTATTAAATTAATTATGAAGAAACAAAGCCGTTCCCCTAATATCTATTCACGACTTACGTAAGACCACGTCCAATACATTTTTATGCAAATGAATGTTTGGTTTATCTTAGAAGTTGGCTTTCTCTTCAAAGTATGGGTGTTGCAAACAAAACGGACGCTAATGGACAGGTTTCGGAAACCTCTACGATGTTTAAATTTCTCCAGTCCTCCAGTTGAATATGTAAACTTGTTTCTTAGGTTTAGTTGTAACTGATGTAGGGTTATGACAGTCGGTGTATTTCGTTACTATACCAATTATCTTTTTTATGTTTGTTTCTAAACCAAATTCAGTCGTACAAATGACCTGGTTAGGTGGTATCGTTAAAGTAGCGACGCTAGCGACATCTAATAGACTGCCTTTAGGTTGAGGATAAAATAAAATATTTTGATCGGAGAGTTTTCTATAATATTCTGTGAAGCGTTTGAGTATTCGCCAATTTGGTAAGCTATGGAATTGATCCGTTTTATCTAAAGAGCTTAATCCCAACATTAGGATATACATCTATACTTCTATACTTCTATACTAATATATAAAGAGGAAAGATTTGATTTTTTTTTTGCATTGAATAGGCTCCGAAACTACTGAACCGATTTGAAAAATTCTTTCACTGTTGGGAACCTACAGTATTCCCGAGTAACATAGGCTATATTATATTTTCAAAAAAAATAGGGATCCTTAATAAAACTCCAATAATGTAACCCAAGGTGTAAAAAAATAAGAAAACCGAAGCAAAGCGAGGGCGGTTACTCGTGTATTATAAGGTTGTGATGTGAAATCGATTGATGGTTCATGTATTAAGACCTGTTAAAGTCTTGTTGTTTTGTTATAAATCTATCAAGTGTTACTTCTATTTTAATAACTCATATAAATCATATGAAACTTAGCTTTATGACTTGTAACATAGAACTCATTTTGGCATTTGATCGGTTTCGCGGCAAAAAGCTGCATAAACACCGCACGAGGCATCATGTAGGGAAAGTTACAGAAAGCTGAAAGTTGATAATTGGCTGTTCGAGTAGTGAGCATCGTAATCGAGCGAGAGTCGCTTGAGCTTACGGGCTTTCTACAGCTTTCCAAAGACATTTTTAATCTTTTTTACATGATTTGGCGTATTTTTCAGTACTGGTTGATTCAGTTGTTTAATTTCGTCTTATGTTAATCGTAATTGACTAAAATATGAAATGGTTTGCTGCAGTCTGCTGCAATCACATGAATTTTAAATAAATAACTGTTACGAATTTGTGGACAAGAGTTCGATTGATTGAGTTGAATGGATAGAGCGTGCGGGATAGATACAAAGTTTTGATAAATTTAGTGCTGGGACAAATGAAGCTTCGACATTTCATTTTTCAACGATTACTTAATCGTCTTTTAATACTAATTGCATCTAATTTGAGGTGTCCATAAGCTGTAGTGGCCATTTATCAACATAAATATAAAGTGTCTATATTTATTGTAAACCTAGAAACTACATTATAATGGGCGAACCTAATGCCATGTTATTCTCCTTCTGAACACTCCCGGGCGATCGATAGAAGTTGCGGTATGCTAAGAAATGTATACATAATTATACTTCATTAAAATAATAATTATACTATCTAAAAATTGGAGAATACAACGTTTAAACACGGGCCAAAGAAGCCAATTTTCTCAGTTACCTTTTAAATTGTTGTTAAAAAGTTTTAAGTGAACTCTTAAAGGGGCAGCGAGACGCTAATAGACCCAATTAGATGAAAATTAAGTACAATTTAAAAGCACTCATCGTTTCTCAGACTAATAAGACACTGACCGTACACAAATGAGCTTTTAATTGACTATGTTTCGAGTTTATAAGAAAAAAAAACAAGGCAACGTAGGAAGAGAAACTATAATAAAAGAGTTTAAACTTAGTTGTTACTTTAAGAAATATTTAAGAAAATACGTTCCTTCAAAAACAGGTCATTTTTCATTGCAATTAATGCCTATGTGTCAACGTGGAAACATTTAAAAATGGTCTTCACATTAAGTGGCTGTTATAGTTTTTCGAACTGCCCAATTTGTCCAACATTAGTACTCTTTTGAGGTAAGAATAATTACTTAACTTACAAAACACGTAAAAGATAATTTGTCTCACTCAATAGGCAACCGTCAAACGTTTTCTACGTAGCAATCTTTTCTATGTGTCATCTTTTAGAAAACTAAATTAATATTATTTTTCATTACGTAAAGTTCACGGATCGTTAATAACTGTCGACGTTGCGTTAAATTGACTCGTATTAAATAGTAAGTAAAGTCACAAAGCGTTAAAGATATTATCTTTACAAAATGTGAAACGTAAAAAGTTTTGTGAGATGGATTTATATGATGGATGAGTTCAATCCACTGACTTTCTGAGTGTGTGAGGTGCTGCAGGCGTGTGAGCAACCCGCAGGTTGATTCGTGGTCAGAAGTCTTATGTTATTAAAACACTTATGCCGGTCAGACGTGTGAGGGTATACGGAAAAGGTCACAAGGTATAGCGGCATTGGTTTGCCTGCAGAGGTCAAATAATAGTAATTCTTGACAAAAAATAACAGACTCCAAAATTAGGGATAACTCAAAAACTATTTGTCAGATCTCGCTCCAATTTAAGTGGGACCACATGACAAGCACCAGCTTTCGATAAAAAAAGAATCATCAAAATCGGTTCACCCAGTTGAAAGTTCTGAGGTAACAAACATAAAAAATACAGTCAAATTGAAAAATTCCTCCTTTTTTGAAGTCAGTTAAAAATAATTTTGATTTTGGGCCGGTTTAATATGCAGTATAACTTTTCACAGGTCTCTTGCAGCATACGCCTGTGCAGCCGTGCTTGCGCAGACAGTAGCAGGCTAATATGTTGGATAGCATGCAAACAATTGCATTAATGACAACCTCCGGGACACGCGGTTTAACGTATCGTGAGTAACGTGCCAGTCTTATATCGTTGCCGGATAACAAGGACTACAATACTGAAATCGAAACATCCAATCACAAAACATTTTTTGTCGGAAGGAGGATGATATCTATCTAGGCGTATAAAATGCCCTTTAATATAGGTTTAATATAATGCAAATAGGTTTGTGCCGAATGCCTGACAAAATATAATCTGGAAACTGTTAAAAATCTAGATGAATGTACCATTAGACTGTATATATATTTTCTATAATATATCACTTATTTTACGTCACGGTCCGTCTCTCAATCTATTACACTCTTAAAATACGAGCATAATTCATCATAATTTAGGAGAAAGGTAAAAAGAAGAAAATCGTCATTGTATAGAGTGAAAGCGGAGACAGTTACGATATTACGATAATATTACGATTCTCTCGTCACCGTCCACTGTGGACTGCGGTAATGAGACGTCATCGGATGCGGAGTGTCGCGGGACATGCGAATCCGCGGGCTTAAGTCCGTGGTACATTGGTCAGAGATGTAATTAAAAAAATGTTCTTCTGAATACTATAGTTGTTCAAAAGATATTTTTTCTCGAATGGGCAGTTGCTGTTGGCCTAGCGGCATTTACAGTTTCACACGGACAGAGCATACGGTGTAAAAAAAAATACAAAAAAAATAAATATAGGTCGTGCCAAAATTGATGAAGTTATGGTGGTTTAACGTCGAATCATAAGCAATAATCTATCTGGCCATAATCTTTGGATAACTTAATAGATGAAGTAAGTAACAAGTAACACTTTAATATTGTGATCTTGGTTGCTGGGCAATTGACTGGAGAATTATGGATTCTATATCCGTGTTGAAAATGGCTATAAGGACATGACTGGTGAATTTATGAACTTGAGAGAAAGTAAGATTTAAATCCTACCTCACAGAAGGTACTAAGCAGGCATAAATCAGAGCTTCAGACCTCTTGAGCTAACCTCGCTTTGTGATTTGTAATAAGCCGAGGTTGTAGCCTATTATAATCTAGTAACCTGCGCTCAGTGTGCCACAACCTCCTCAACCGAACGCAAAGCTCGAGTCATTATATCCGCGTTACGTAACACAAACCATAACGCGATCGCGCGTGACAAGTGTGTAGTATGTGTGCGCGGTCGTTAGCTCGTCACGTCACCGCGAAGACGAATAGCAGTCATCGCTTTCTTTCTTCCTAATGATTTGTCATTGATAGACGACGGCGCGGCGGCGGAGCAGTAGGAACTCAAAAGCGGAAAGGCTTCACACGGCTATGAGAAATGAAGCATTACTTAAGTATATATTATGTGTGTATGTAAAGCTCGGTGGTGTATGTTTTTACTAAGTGCCCAAGCGTGATGAAACAAGCCCAACGAACCGATAAATTGGCGCTGACTTCAAACATTTCAGTAGATAGAGTAAAATTTAAGAAGTGTATTCCTTTTCTTTTAAATGAAAATTGTGCAAGTGGTGTTTGCCTTAAAAGATTATATACTTAGTTCATAATTAGATTAAAAAAAAATGCGTCAACGTAGTATAATAACCACTGGCAGACACTAATGATAAATGAAAAATAAATAAAACCGCATCAGTTGGCACTCCCTTTATATTTGACAGCTGATGTGGAGAGGGCCCCACAACAAATATGGATATAGGGCCTCCTTAGGGCTAGCTACGCCACTGGGGTGTGGCCACACTTACCTACCCATACATGCGACACCCACGAGTATTTCAAAACATAACACTGCCCATTGTGACGAGAAACAGGAGCATAATTCCACGTTGTGTAACTATTGAAAATTGAACTGGATCTATAGTAACGAACAATGTGTCTGTTTTTCGCCCGCCGTATTGATTGTGGTTCGTTTCTTGTGACTTGTCGACTGTGGGAATATTGGTATTGACGACAGGTTGATTAGTCGATTGTATAGACCTGAATAGGGCCTATTTACAGATACATTCATCACCTACTAATGAATTGTCCCTGGACTAATAAGTGCGTGTTCACAATCTCACAGGTATTCAATTTATTGAAAATTCTTCAACCCTTTATCGTAGTGATTTTTTCCTTCGCTGTCCTCTAATATTTTGTTTGAAGTTTGAACGTATAAGATAATAATTTAGTTTTTATAATTGAATATTTGAATGTACATTATTTAATGATTACATGGATATTTTAATTTATAACTAAAACACTATTACTACGAATTTATAAATAAACTTTTTATTGTAATTGAAAAAAGACTAAATAATCGCATAATAAATGAACATTTTGCCATACCACAGACATGTATCAAGAATACGATGACTATAAATTTTAGGGCTTCAATATTAAGTATATTAAATAAACTGCCATTGAAAATTCCCGGTGGTAGTCATTGTAAAGCCCACAGGAAATATTTAAAATCGTCTTATCGTTAAACAGAGTCAAACTCTTATTATTATTTTGTTATAAAAACAAACGGCTCAATCAATGAAATTCAAAAGTTACTAAAATAATGAACAGAATATTATTAACAGCACATTAAATTTTTTATTACATTACCACAAATTTCATAACTAATTATTGTGCTAAATCAAACAGAATTCTGCCTAGTTTTGTTAGATAACACATTATTATCTAACATGAGCGTTAAAAATAAATCTATCATTAGCTGTTGGAGTAACTTAACCATGCTACTAGCAGTAATGATTAGAAACCCATAGAAATCGCTTGTTTCAAGAACCAAGCAAAAAGCAACGAGTGCAGCCTACTTGTTGTTTGGGTTCCATACACAATGGAGCATCGTGGGAGTGGAAACCCAGTGCGTGTAGCAAAACTAACTAGAAAGCTAAACAACCGATGTATAATATACCTAGATATCGCGTCATAAACTTCTCGATCAGTTTTTGTTAGCAATTGAGATCTTCCGTGTTTTGTGAGTATGTTGGAAATTTTACATGGATTTGTCATTTGTGTGAACTGAGGCGAAGAAAGTAGATGGAAAATTAGAGATAGGATCTACTCAAAGTTCACAATGAATTTGAATCTCTTGTGATTAAAACTGCAGTTGATGTTATGAAGTGACAGTTTATTCTCTTCTTATATCTAGCTTACATATATAACACTAGGACTAGTATTGACCATATAGATTTTGTTACAATATTTATAACATCTCTGTTCTCGATCTGGGTGTGTTATCCATGGCACCCACGACACAGGGCATTCTAGCATGGGGCTATGTGTGTGTAGCGTCTGTTTATTTATTAGTTACCTAATAATTATTCTTTAATTTATGCAATAAATAGCCAATAGGTTAAATGAATAATAGGATTATTGAAAATGTTATAGCATCGGCGAACTCTCTGTTAATCTGTAAGCTGTGAGCGTCCTTGTAAAATTTGTAAATAAATAAATAAATAAACGCTTACACACTCATACCCCCGCAGTAGGTTTATACCTGTGTCGCGGGTAGTATGGGCGACACATACAACACATCACAATAACACCCATGACCCGAGTACAAATATTTATCTGTCGGGAATCGAACCCGGTGCGAAGCGAGGGGTCTTCGCAGGCAGGGTCGCTACCAATTAGGTTACAGGATCGTCAAATTTCGTATTTCGTACTTATTTGTATTACCGATTTACAAAACGTATCTAAGTAATATCTTTTACACAGGTAATAATGACATCTTAACCTAATAATAAAACTCTCAACGCGAAAACACGACTCTTAACAGTTATGCTACTACAGAACCTATAGTTACAACGTACAACTCCATCTACCGTTTCTAACTGGACATTATCATTGTTACTGCACAGACAAAAACCTGTGTAATTTTAAAGCATTTTAATAGCAGTTAGATAGTCTAGAACGACACTGAAATGATATTAATCTCATTAACGGATCTCATCCATTGTCCCCGACTGACTCTAGTACGGCGGCGGCGGCGTATCACAAGATACAGTCAACGGAATCATAATGTCTCTTATTGTTCATTGTAACAATAGGGAGAGTCACATTGTCTTGATTTCAATTTGAATTTGGACTACATGTTCTCTATTGTATGAATGCATTTGAGATTATTAAAAGCTTAGTTTTTTATTGTAGTAATGAGTTGCAGTTTCAAAAGGTGTTGATTGGCTATCGGTGGAAAGGTACTTCATTGTTTCCGTTTGAGTTGCAAAATTAACATGGCAAATTTTCTTAACAGGAACAGGAAGTTATTCCTGAACGCTTTTAGTAAGGAAACCAACTTGTGCTGTTGTCAAATGAATTCCAACTCGAAACGTATCTAGACACGCGGAAGCTTATCAAGCCAATTTCATGCTAACAGAACTGGCAAGCAGCACCGTGTCTAATATTACACGAACCATTTGGAGCCACTTTTGACCCCCTCATAACTCAAAAACTATTCAACATAAACCTGTCAAATTTGGCTCATTTATTGAAACTTGCGAAATACATATTATTTGCTCCAAATTTCATAAACACACCTTAAACGGTTATTTACATATTAACGTCCAAAAATCGTCAACTTTATCACTGACTGACCTATACATAATTATATCAAAACTCTAACCCAGTTCCAGATGACCTAGAAACTTGATATTTGGCATCAAGGTAGACATTTAGGCGTATGTAAAGGAAAAAATCTAAAAACTGAAAATTATTGACAATTAGTGAGAGTAGTGGATTAGCGGTTCCACGGTATAGAGTAATTTTACAAATAACAATAGGTAATTATCTATAAACACTTATAATTTCTAGACAAAAAGTAATGATATCTCATCAAAAACATAAATGTAAAATGAGAGCCAATTTAAAAAAAAAAACAATTGAGATCTAAGTGGGTGCCAAGTTCTGTGTAGAAAAGCCAAAAATTTTAGTCACAAGAACATGTAATTATTATCTCAACAGTCTCGCATTCTTAACACGGCCATAGCATTATCCAAGCGGTTAGAAATCTACAATTATAGAGATAGACCCTAGCATAAACAATAGCTTGCATTAAAATCGAAAGTGCGCGCACGCATCGAGCGAAAGCGGACCTTGTACTTGAAAGCGAAAGCCTGTTGCAGGCTGCAGTCGCCGTTGCGGCTCTGCGGCTGCGGCTCGCGGCAGCGGCCGGCCGTGAAGGCTCATTGGGTGCTCAACAACCGTATCAATAATAATAATTGTTTATTTAATATAATATTTAAGACATTGCAACACAAACTCGTAGACATTTCATGGTTGATGCTAGAAGAAAGTAGCTAGATCAGATACTGTCTCCGTGTACGAGTACCTTCCAAAACAAGCTTGGCTATTTATGCTACACATTATGTGTGTGTTTGTGTGTGTGTGTGTGTGTGTGTGTGTGCGTGCGTGCGTGCGTGCGTGCGTGCGTGCGTGCGTGTGTGTGTGTGTGTCTGTCTGTGGCATCGCAGCTCCTAAACGAATTAACTACTTTAGATGCGCTTTTTTATTTAAAAGCTGACTGATATAGTTGTTCATAACTGATCAAGTTATGTTGAAAATAAAATTGAGGGTTCCTTAAATTTTATATTTATCTTAATAAAAATACATATAGGTATGGTAAGACCCTTAATTCTTGGCAAAAAATAACTGTCTTCAAAATTTAAGATAACTCAAAAACTACTTGTCCGATCTCGCTCAAGTTTAAGTGGAACTACATGACAAGCACCAGCTTTCGATTAAAAAAGAATCATTAAAATCGGATTACCCAGTCAAAAAGTTTGAGGTAACAAACATAAAAAAATACAGTCGAATTGAATACCTCCTCCTTTTTTGAAGTCGGTTAATAAATACATAAAAATATATAGCTATCTGTAAATGCAGACTTATGTATACTTATTTAAATGAATGTAAAAACTTACTCGTAACTTCTAAGAAACAACTGCACTATAATTAGGTGACTCCGGTGGAAGAAGCTGCGGCTTCTAATACCCGTTAAGGATTAATGAAAGGAAGATATACAGCGTGTTCTTACTACATCCACTTGATCGAATTTCTTGCCATAAAACTCCGCAAGAATTATTCTTGTTTACTGATATTCTCATGAATGACAAAGCGTTAGATGTAATTAATGTATGTCGTGTTGAGGAAATATCGAAATATTGGAGTCATATTGAAAATTTATATTATGTTACCCGCTAAATTTCACTTATCTTCTCTTTCATTTCTCAAAATTTATGATAAAAAATATAAAATTGAAGACTATTTTAATACACCACACATTTACGCACCATCTTTGTCGATTAAGTAGAAAGCTAATGGTCATTTTATGTCTCATTTATGATTGTCTAAATTGAAAGTTAAAGACTACTTCATGGTTATGCTGTGATGGTCGAAAAAACTTATTTTCATTTTGTTTCCGACGTAACATAACTATGATGTATTTATCTATCTTGTATTACTTGAGAGTAGCACCATCACCAGCAGCAATGAGAATACCGTACATTTAAAATATCCGCGACGTTAGCGTAAAACCGGTCGTAATGTCTCCATCGGGCTTTCTAAAGCTTTCCTTCCACCGCTCAATAAGGACTGGTGTGTAATCCGACGCATTTATCCATCCAAGGTTGGCTTGTGGTTAATAGCTGCCATTTACAAAAACATCACGAGGAAATTACCCATTTTAAGTAACTGATCTGTTTTGCCACTATATCGTTTGGTCAAGAAGATTTTATATTTGAACCTAATACAAAACCTAATACAAAAGAACATAGTACTAAGTTAGCGCTCTGTTCGCGGCTTTGCCCGCATTTCCGGGATAATAAGTATCCTATATCTCATTCTAAATGATGGTCTACCTCTCTGTTAAATTTCATGAAAATCCGTTCAGTACTTTTTGCGTGAAAGTGTAACAAACATACATACATCTTCACAAACTTTCATATTTATAATATTAGTAGGATGAGCTGATGCCCGCGAATTTTTCTGCGGAAACATTGTTTTTATATGAATTTTCATTCCCTATCTCATGTAGGTATATCATATAATTATATTTACGCTTTATTGGGGTTTTTCAAAAATCCTATAATAGAAGATCCTCTATACTTTATAACGAAGCTCCGTATAAAGTTTCATGGTTCTAGGTCCACTGGTTTGGGTTGCGCGTTGTTTTTCGGCACAGATTAGAAAAATCTGTCAGTAACAGCGTTTCATGAAATAAATATTTTATAACATGTTATTTAATTATTACCAATTGGCAGTTTTCGCGTTGAATTGTGATAAAAACCAGTGAGAAACCAGTCCTTATTTGTCCTTTTATCAAAACTGTGTTAAAACGAGACAATGATTACATTAGGGTAATGAGTCGATGTAATCATATTAATGGTGGGATTAGCGCGTGTCCTCGGCCACTGCGCTAATTACACTGCGGCTCGCTCGTATGACAAACAATGAATTGATTTAAATAATATTGTGTAAGGAGCGCGCTCACTGCGCATTGCCTCGTTTAATAACAAAATAGTCGGAATTTATCAAATCAAATCAAATCAAATCAAAATAATTTATTATGGACAGTAGGTATACAAGATTTGGTACAGTGTTGACAGTTTTATAGAATGGCTACGTCCTACCCATCAAGGGCGTATAATCTATATATATAAAATTGAAAAGCGACACACCGCTGATTAAACAAAAAATCTCAGAAACTACCGAACCGATTAAGATGAAATTTGGCAGGTAGATAGTTTCTGCTAAGGAGACGTCCACTAAGAACGGATTTTTGGAAATTCATCCCCTAAGGGGTACAAATAGGGGTTAGAAGTCAGTTTCATACAAACCAACTTCGTCAGTTTTAGAGTTATAAATATGAAATTTTTTATGTTAGTTTATAGTAATAAGCAAAAGTTAACTTTAACACATTTTTTTGGAAAATCATCCCTTAAAGGGTTAATTTAATGGACGGTACTTAGTAGACAACTTCGTCATTTTTGAGGTTAAAAACATGAAAATTTACATATTAGCTCCAGACTAGAAACAAAATTTGTAAGTATTATGTTTTTTTGGAAAATCATCCCCTAAAGGGTTGATTAAGACGGCGCAAATTAGTATGGCAACTTCATCAGTTTTGAAGTAAGAAGGGTGAAAATTTGTATATAAGCTTATAGTTAGAGACAAAAAATAACTGTATCACTGTTTTCTCGAAATTCATCCCCTACAAATAGGGGTTGGAGGTCATTTTCATACAAACCAACTTCGTCAGTTTTAGAGTTGAAAATATGAATTTTTTTATGTAAGTTTATAGTAATAAACAAAAATTAAGTTTAACACATTTTTTTTTGGAAAATCATCCCTTAAAGGGTTAATTTAATGCATAATACTTAGTAGGCAACTTCGTCATTTTTGAAGTTAAAAACATGAAAATTTACATATTAGCTCCAGTTTAGAAACAAAATTTGTAAGTATTATGTTTTTTGGAAAATCATCCCCTAAAGGGTTAATTAAGACGGCGCAATTTAGTATGACAACTTCGTCAGTTTTGAAGTAAGAAGGGTGAAAATTTGTACATAAGCTTATAATTAGACACAAAAAATAAATGTACCACTGTTTTCTCGAAATTCATCCCCTAAAAATAGGGGTTGAAAGTCATTTACATACAAATCAACTTCGTCAGTTTTAGGGCCCTCGCCGACGACGACTTTTTGTAGCGATGCTGTCGCGCGTTTCATGAACGCGCGACAGCATCGCTACTAACGCTTGTTAGTCGTGGGCGAGGGCACACAGCTAGCGACCGCGTCGCGACTGTATCGCTGCGGACGCGCGACAGCATCGCTACTGCATCGCTACAAAAAGTCGTCGTCGGCGAGGGCCCTTAGAGTTATAAATATGATTTTTTTTATGTTAGTTTATTGTTATTAACAAAACATAAAATTTAGCTGAAAATCATCCCTTAAAGGGCAAATTTAGGGGATGGAACTTACTACGCAACTTCGTCATTTTTGAAGTTAAAAACATAAAAAATTATTATATTAGCTCAAGATTAGAAATAATCTGTAATGTGTTTTTTTGAAAAATTCTCCCCTGAGGGGTTAATTCATTAGAGAGTGCAAGTTAGTATGGCATTTTCGTCAGTTTTGAAGTAAAAAACTTGAAAATTTATATATTGGTTCAAGATTAGAAAGAAAATTTAAAATTGTGTTTTTTTTGGAAAATCAACCACTAAAGGGTTGATTAAGACGGCGCAAATTAGTATGGCAACTTCGTCAGTTTTGAAGTAAGAAGGGTGAAAATTTGTATGTAAGCTTATAGTTAGTCACAAAAAATAACTGTACCACTGTTTTCTCGAAATTCATCCCCATAAGGGGTAATACTAAGGGGTTATAAATATTTAAGAAACTACGTGAATTGTAACAGGTTTTTTGGAATTTCATCCCCTAAGAGGTAAATAAAGAGGTTGCAAGTTTTTCCACGACTTTGTCAATTTCAAACTCAGAAATATGAAAATTAATATGTAAGCTTATAGTGAGAAACAAAAAAATTGTGTAGAGGACTTTACGGACGGGAGCGGGAGGTGAGAGGGACAGGAAGCGAGAGAGGGACCGGGAATGGGAGAGGGAGAGGGACAGGGAGCGGGAGATGGAGAGGAAGAGGGTGAGAGAGGGAGAGGGAGAGGGACAGAAAGCGGGCGAGGGCCCGGGAGCGGGATAGAGAGAGGGAGAGGGAGAGGGACAGGGAGCGGGAGAGGGAGAGAAAAGGACAGGGGTATTATTGTCTGTTTGTCTGTCCGGGCATCACACGAAAACCCTAGAACTGATTTCGACGGAAATTAGTTAAGTTGTTCCTTATACTTTGGATCACGTTTTAAAAAACTTTTCGTCGCGATAAAATTAAAAGTTTTCCCAGGAAACAATATGAAACTTATTAAGGAATATTTTTAAAATACCAACGTCTTGCTTCAAATTTGAAACAAACGTTCTTCATTTAATTGATGGAATACATGTTTTCGAGTTTTTCAAAATTTTTCATGAAAAAGAAAAAAAACCAAATTAATGTTAATGTTGTTTATTTTTCAAAATCCGTTCCAGGAGGAATGATTTGTGATTGTATCGTAGGTTTAAGTATATAAATTCCTAAATATAAATACTTCAATATAAATTAACCTGTTTTTAAATTTTCTTCTGCAAGGGGTACAAATATGATAAGCATAAATTCCGCATGCGAAGCTGCGGGCAACAGCTAGTATTAAATATAATTAAGATATAATCTAATAATACATTTTTAACAATGCAAAAGATAATTTAATAATACATTTATAACAATGAGAAAGTCGGACCAGTCTAATTATTATACCTATTTCATCGTAGCAGTAAATATAAAATTAATTACCTAAATATTGTTTAAAACCAAAAAAATACACATAAGTCAAAAATATCCGAATACCTTAAAATAAATGTCAAGTTATTAAAATTATAATCATGTATAAGTAATATGTCAAATTATTAACTAATTATTAAAACAACTTATTACTATTATACTTATTAGTCTTCTTTAAATTTTACTATATCAGTTATAGAACGCATTTTGGGTGGGATTTTGTCATAATTATATTGTAACCGCCTTGCAGAAAAAGCTTTGTTGAAATAAATGCGTCCTAGCTGGTACTATATTTAATTTCCCTGCATGTCGTGCTCTTGATTTAAATTCAAAATTATTTATATTTGATTTGACAAATAAGCAACATTCTATAATATATGTATATGCTTGGCAGTATAAGAAGTTTAAGTTCTTTAAAGTGCGGTTTACAAGAATCAGTTTTCTTCATATTACAAATAGCTCTGACGCACTTTTTTTGCGCTTTAAATGCGAGTTCTTTGTCGGTTGAGTTTCCCCAAAAAATTACTCCATACCTTAATGCTGCGGCAACATATGCATGATAGGCTAACAAGACAGTTTGCTGTTTTTTTAGAAGATTTTCTTTATATCTTATGAAAATAGATGCCTTACTAATCGCTTTGTGTTTTATTTGATTATTATAAACATATTTCGTTGTTATGTTTTGTTTTTATCTATATTACGACATACCTTTAAATAAGGCTCTCGTATTGCATCCGGACACCTATTCCTGATGTTTACATAATACAGCCCGACGAATTGCTAAATTTTGTAATTGTATTTTGTTGGCCCCTACATTGTCATCCTCTCGCAGAGATTTTCTTTCACGATCTGTTTCTCGCCGTAGCAAGTAAGGGTAATTAGATGGGTGACCGCTAGTGGCAAAAATTTCTTGAGCGTTTCCGTGCTTCGGCGGGCACGTAAAGCCGTCGGTCCCGGTTGTTATCATAGCATAATAGTCGTTAAGGCATGTCGGAGGCCCTCGGGCGGTTTGAAAAACTTCAACTCTTGGGTTGGCCACTCACCCCTCCACCAATCCGCACTGGAGCAGCGTGGTGTAGTATGCTCTAGGTCTCCTCAAGAGGAGAGACCCGTGCCCAGTAGTGGGCCATTAATGGGTTGAAGCCAGCAAGTAATTAGGTTTCGACACGTATGTATATTTAGAACAATTTGTGATGTTAAGTGCCGTTCTAATGGAATAGTTATGGTCGAAACTCTAGCGCTCTGGGGCTCTGGCGGTATTGCATCGCAGACCGCAGCTAAGGATAGAGGAAATGCGGAGAAAACAGTAGTAATATTATAGTTGTCAGCAAACAGCACCAGTTCGTTTCCTGCTTCACCAGCGCGCGCTTGTACATAATCCAGTTTTCCTTCCGCTGCTTCCACTTTCACCGGTGAAAGTGAACGAGATATGACAACCGGTGAAGCGATTACATCGATTATGTATATGGAACTGCGGGAAGTGTTTAATTAACTTAGATCTTAACTGAAACCGTAACAAAGAAAATTCTAGCTATATTTACTAGCTATATGGCTAGTAAATATTTTCTGGAATCCGGCTAGTATTTCGGTTGCAATGCTAAAGAGTCAGTAATGACCAAGTCCGGTTACTTTTCAGTAGAGAACAGACGACTCTGGTGTTACGGAAGTCTAAGGACGATGGTGACCCAGTGATAATATTATTGTCTCATTTTATTTGTACTATCCTAAAACCGGGCAGACAGCGGGCATCCCTTGAATTCAGAAGGCTCAGAACCGGTTAGAGTGGCGCAAGCTAGGGGAGGTCTATGTCCAGCAGTGGACCTACAAAGGCTGATGGATGGATGGATGGATGGGTGGATCTTAAAACCTTTAAAATTATGACTACACTAAATATTTAAACATTGCATTAGTACTCATCTCTACACCATCGTTAATCATATTTAGGTAAAAAGATTATGTGCAAATTAAATACATCATAATTTTAAGTTTAATACGAATATCGCATGTTAATACATGTTACTGCACATAATATGCATTTGTATGTTCATTGATTATTTAATAATTAAGACAAAACAAAGTATTGTAATTCAAATTCATACATATAACAGCAGAAATAAAATTTACAAAACAGCCAATCTAACTCGGCTGTAGTGTGCTATTCTTCAAAAATTCATTGTCACTTTCGCAATTTGACATTGTGCGAACTGTACAATGTATGTGTACAGTATACAGTGCGTCATATTACATCATTTGTATGTATTCTGCGTCGGTTTACGTTTTATGGCTAGATTGTGCGAACTGAGGACACTTTTTATTTATATTAGCCGGTGAACGAGCAGGTTACAAGATGGTAAGCGACCGCCCGCGCCGCCGCGCGATAGCTGTGAAGCTGGAACAACACTAGCTTAGACTAGGAGTAGCTTGTCAACTAGCTGCTGCTGTCCAATGGAGGATGGTAGCTAGTCAGACAAGTAGTCTCTATGCCGTCATCAATAACTGCTCGTCAAAGTTCGTAATTCCTATTTCTCGACGATGGTGAGCTAAGTCTTCAGTCTAAATAATAATAGTGTTCTTGAAGCATTTCCTGGCTCGCCCGTATGTCCGCATGAAGCTGTAACTACCGTGTGAGCGAATGAAGCTGTAAACTGTAAAGCTAGAGCCAACAGCTCTGCCAATCACTTCTCTATGTATGAGGTAAATTTCGCAATGTGACATTGTGCGTGTGAGATCATGATCGTTTTGGCATTCCGGTGACGGACGACGGTAACATTAAATAGGGAAATCAGTAAGAGCCGCGCATCGCAATGTGACCACGCTATGGCTTACCTGATTTGCTTCCATATAAGTGCGTTTAGGGATCCGTTACTCACACCATAAATATCATAATAATGTTTTATGTTATCAATTGTAGCTACTAGGCGAGTACCCGACGAGGTCGATGGTCAAGTTTGTATTAAAATGGGCTTGGTTTTGACCTAATTGTATGACTTGTGACTTTGAAAATACAAAAGAACCGACGGTGTGATAACAATAGATTAGCCTACACTTTCGAGCCTACGTGGGTACGACTCGATGTTAGCCTCACGCCAAGAAAGGTTTAAGTCGCAGAGTGGGACGATACATCCTTGCTCCCAAAAACTTCGTAGCATATTAATTACTTGCCAATTTGAGTTGCAGTTCAATATCATATTAAACAGATTATAGTTGTGGCATCAATGTATGTTAGAATTATTTTGACATAGGTCAGCTAGTCGCAGTGGAGGTTAGTGAGCGAGCAAATTCTAGCTCAAATTTAACTATTATTTCTACCGTAGCATAATTCAATGCAAAAGAAGAGGTTGATGAAAAAAAAACACAAAATATTAACGATGATACTAGCCATAAATAATAAATATATATTAATCAACAATTAGGACTCATTGAATTAGTAATCTGTGGTCTTGTTCAATGATATTAACATTAATAAATAATTAACATTTTAAATTCTGAAATTTAATCTAATTACCATTTATAATTTAATTTTGATACCATGATATTACAACGTCATTATAGTGAAATAAGACTGAATTTTATGAATAGATAATTTGTGAGACTATTTAAATTTCATTAAAGAAATGTACATGTAAGGAAAATATGTACCCACACACGTCAGGAATATTTAATACGAGTAACCGCCCTCGCTTTGCTTCGGTTTTCTTATTTTTTTACACCGTGGGTTACGTTATTGGAGTTTTATTAAGGATCCCTATTTTTTTTTTGAAAATATAATATAGCCTATGTTACTCGGGGATAGTGTAGCTTCCCAACAGTGAAAGAATTTTTGAAATCGGTTCAGTAATTTCGGAGCTTATTCAATGCAAACAAAAAATCAATTTTTTCCTCTTTATATATTAGTATAGATCACGGATTTGCATGTCTTACTTACAATCGTTGTTCTATATCTAGCCCATTTAAACTCTTGCATTCTACATCGCTGCCTCGTAACACGTAATTAATATACAACAAAACAATATCATAACATGACCGTAATAAAGTTGAGTAAAGGCTGTTGTTAACTCAGTAGCATACCGTAATTGATTTTGAGTGCTGACGTCACAAACTTTTATTGGTACAAAACCACACAGCATTGTTATTACAAAAAGTATTTCAGTAAATTGGGGCTTTGTTTTTCCGCTATTTCCTCAGCGAGCGGCGCAGGCGCAATGTTTCCAAATCTTTACCACATCAACCGTAATCTTTAGTTGGTACTTCGGTAGATGACAGCACTTTTAATTAAATAACCGAAATTCAAACTGACATATTCCCACATTAAGATTCCCTGTGTCGCACGCGTATGAAATGATATGAATACAGAAACGAGAACTCGCACAGATTATAATATTATATGGCATGCATAAATAGGAATGCCATTACAGCCTAATAATTATTATAAGTTAATGAATAAATAAATAAATAATGCTCGACTGCAATCCCACCTGATGGAAAGTGGATATTAAGTTCAGTATGATAAGCTTTCTAGAAGGTACACTTAAGTCTACTCCCTCTACGAAAATATTGATTATACATAAGTATAAATAGCTGTCATTCGGGCTAGCCGATGATAATGTTCCCTAACATCAAAGTGTTTTATTTTAACAGGACAGAATTTTTACTAGTCCACGTGAATAAAAACATTTTAAATTAGCCGACTAACAGGCACACCAGCCAATTGATGTTATGTGGTCATCGCCGCCCATGGTCATCACCAACACCGATGTGTTGCCACACAAGAAAGAAAAAGGAAAAGAAAGTATCGGCGGGAACCCGAGTGGTCTTACCGGTGGCCGGAAAATACTCAGGGAAATTAAGTGACATAATTATATAAAATGAAGCCGAACCTTTCTTGTGAAAGACCTTGTAAAAACTAGTTAAAATTTGTGTATGATCATCTCTAAAATGTAGTTTACAATAGTAAGTTGGTGACATTGGATATTAATGAACTAACTCATTTATTCCATAACTATAACTTGATGACGTATAAGTACCGTAAAACCGATTCTTAACTAACTCCATAATATTTACCTAGTTACATTCAATGGTCATATTAAGCAATTTGAATGTTTGAGGTAGATATGTTTTTTATTTACAACATCACGCCAACCAGATATTAAGTATTGCGGTTGCGTTCTCGATATACATATTGTATTTTAATCCATATTTTAATTTGAGCAACTTTGTTGCACTTCCATTAGGACCACGAGGAAATATTTTATCGTTTTAGTTAATAACACTATGAAGATCCTGCCTCATGAGTTAAGTAACCCGGGTTCCTTTCCCGGTCAGAACATGCATTTTATGTAGCGGAGAAATATCTCGGGTCTTTGTCCTTTGTTATGGGATAGAAATAGAAATCCCTGAAATTCGGTTACCATGGTTGTACATGTCGAACAATGTAATGCAATATAATTCTTGACAAAAAATAACCGACTTAAAATTACTCAAAAACTACTCGTCAGATCTCGCTCAAATTTAAGTGGGACTACAAGACAAGCACCAGCTTTTGATTAAAAAAAGAATCATCAAAATCGGTTCACTCAGTCGAAAGTTCTGAGGTACCAACATTAAAAAACAGTCGAATTGAATACCTTCTCCTTTTTTGAAGTCGGTTAAAAACTGTCCTAATCGTAAATCCAAGTAGTATACCGAAGTGTGTGTGCATGGGCATTTATAATTAGACGTGCATCGTCAGATACTTACTTCTTTTGCAGAAAATTTGGCAATTACACAAAATAAAAGTAAGTATACATTATACACTACAATATTATACACTACAAAATTAGGTTTAAGTAATTAGGTCATCGCCAGTGGCTAGCACTTGCACAGTAAGATAGCAGTTGTTACAAATATTGCAAGTAGTTTATATGCGTTGATCTATTTATAATAAATGTTTGTTCAATACAACTTTAAACGCATTTTTTTATTGACCAAGAATGTTATAGATATTTGTACTGATCTTTTTTTGATAATGGTCTTTAGAATTTTGGTCATATCTTTGACACGAGTTTTCAATTTACAGTTCGGAGTTCCGTTACCACAAGATGATTTAGTACATTATACCTATTATAGCAATAGGCCACGAGCTTATCTTAAACTTTATACGGTCAGTTTAACCTTGTACATGTCATTTAATTTTACTATCACAATTTACGTACATTTTGTGATCAAAGAAATATTGCGACATAGCAATTAAAACATGAACTTTGAAAACTAAGTCGTCTTATGAATGTAACCTTGTAGTTAAGATCATTGTCCAATAATATTATGGTGCATCAGAGGATAAGGTGAATATTATGCAAATGTTAGTAAATGTCAGTGTGACGCCACATCCGAGGTTCAGCGGACAGGATGTCGTCTCGAATCCGTGTCTAGCTGAACTAATTATTGCCGATGTTAATAAAACATGGATGTAGAAAGAAAACAAATGATTTATAAGTGAACCTGTCGGCGTGAAGCTGTAAAGGCCACTAGGGCAAACAATTCACACGTGGTAGAATTGGAACCTTCAAAAATAAAGGTATTAATTAATAACGTGTCTCAGTTTTAATTATCTTTCAAAAACTATTTTGTACTAAATAAAAATAAAACAGTGGTAACTAACGCCATCTCTTAACATAATATGAAGAGTAAAATGAGCAGATAGTGCCATCTATCCAGCAATAAAACGAATCTTCTATCTTGTTCCTCGCGCCATCTATGAATACAACTTAGCACTTTTTAAAGTTACACGAACATAAGAAACACTGTATAATGCTATCTCATTTTCTCCCACATTAAATCTTATGAATTTATGTGTCTGTCTATTTTTACTGTCCCTTTTTCGTTTCATCGACTTTCAAATGAAAACAATAAATGATTGAAGCTTGACTCAATAAAATTATAGATTTGCTCTAAGTTTTCAAAAGATAGCTAAAAAAATTCTTGAGGGCTTTCGTACTCGTCAAACCGTCGGTCTCAGTTATCATGTTGAGAGACCCATTCAGTAGTTGGCCGTTACGGAGTTGAAGTCATGTAAATTACGATGCCATATCCAATCGTAAAAATATTATTATGATAACAGCTCCGTAACTCCGTACATACTTAATGTCTACTTGGCCTCAAAGTGGAAACTTTACGACATTTACTTAAAGATCAACTTGATGGGCAACCAAACCCGTTACGTTTTAAGCCTCGTAAAATGACGCCAAGTTTAAATCCAAACACAAAATATTATCATAATTTATTGTAAAGGGTTAAAGGATTTTGTATGACACAAAGGTCATCATATTTAGTAAATTAATTTCTAATAACACGAAGCTAACGAAAATGTCTAAATATGTAACAGATTCAGTAGCTAGTCTTATTATAAAGACATTATACATTATCAATGACAGTTACTATAATCACACTTTGGTTTAAATTAATACTCGGACATAGTTTTACCAAAAAAAAAAAAAAAAAAAATTCAAATTTTTAGATATATTTCAACTTCAAATAACTTGACCATATATTATTTTATCATATTTAATATTCTAGGTAATTGGACATGGCTGTTACACTAGCAAGCGAGCGAACTAAGTATGTTCCAGGAATAATTATCTTGCTATGTGATAAGCGGTTTGCCGCAATACTCTTTACATTTGGCAAGTAATGAGGACTTGAAAATTCTTTAAAATCGTTAAATGGGAAAATTTAAATAGTTAAAAACTAGTTGACGGAATTTAAGTGTCACATATTTACGGAAATCCTCTTAAATAAGTATTAAGTACCTGATGAGTGTGGTTGCGAGAATATGTGGAAATGTCCAATCTAAAATTTATTCATGTAGCTGACATCCAGACCTAAGTAGTGACCGTAAAAGTCGCTGGATCGTCTTCAAAAGTGCTGAGAGTTTCAAAAGTTCAAAAGCTTCGAACGCGGATCTATCGATTACTGTGTAACCATAAAAACCGACGATAATAGATTCTATTAACTCCAGAAGAGACATTCTTTTCACCATAACAAAGAGCATCTAGCGCGATCAATGTAAGTTTAAATGTTATTTAAATATTATTTATTAATGGTTCTGTTTTAACTTCTGACTGACATTTGATTTTAAATTATTTTTAAGTATTTTATTTTAAGTATTGATTTTCAACTTTTATTAATGTTACTATACATTTGAGACGGTTTTAAATTTTTCATTTAATTGATTACTTTTTATAGTGTCATACATTTTACCTGTTTATTATTGTTGTGTAGTAATACATATTAATTTGATATCACTTAAAATTAGACCATGTATTATTGTTAAGAAGCGTAATTTGTCATTTTTGTGAATAAATTTTGAATATTCCAGTAAGTGTTTGCCTGGAAGAGATCGTTCTTTTAGTGATAAGGTCACCAATTCTATTTGTACTGATTTTATTGTAATACGAGTAACCGCTCTCGCTTTGCTTCAGTTTTCTTATTTTTTTCACCTTAGGTTACATAATTGGAGTTTTATTAAGGATCCCTATGTCACCCGGGGATTATGTGTACAGTAAAGATAATTTGTATTATATTGTATTGTAATTGGTTTATCCGTGTTAATTAATAAATAAATAGCACGTTGAGTTTTGAGCACTTGTCTATTCTACTTATGTGCAAGTATTACTTACCCATTGAGCTGTTTCAGTTTAGTGGCGGCCTGTAACGTCGCGTACCCGTATCGTGAGTACTTCGCCATGTCCTCGGAGGGTGCGTTGAAGGCGGCGACATAGCGCGCGGGGTTCTTTTCGTCCAGCCAAAGACCTGGGAAAAGTTTTATCGAAGGTCTTGGTGGGTAATGTGTTTGGTACTAGGTCGCCTTACATACATATACTATGTTGCCTTTATGATCATGAAAGAAAATAAGGCGAGGAACCTTGAATTTGATTTCTCGTAAAGCTCTTGATTTACTTCGTCATCGTGACTCACTGTGAGAGAAGAAACGAATCCAAAAAAATTAATGGAAAAAAAACTGGATGACATTCAGTTAAATCGATCGTAAAATGTTTTTACGTGTTTTGGTAAAATGTTTTTACGTGTTTGGCAGTACTCGCAGTGTTGAACAACCAGTCATCGCGGGCCCCTCGATTCCTTTTCGGCAACGCTTCGGAGATAACTGATGTTGTGTCCGTATGACGGTGAGCACGTACCATCACGACCAGTTGGCTCGTCTGTCGTCGCCTAGTTACATAAAAAATGCTGCGTATGTTCTATGAAATCGTATGTTTAAAATTATATATCAACTGTATGATGAAGCAAAACAGTATAAAACAACTGCATGGCTCTACGGTTCTCATTGTTTTATTACATTATAACTCTCAATTTGCGATTAAAGAAATTTTGTTAGATTTACGTCTGTCTAATATATATCATATCATATCTCACAACATTTTACCTTAACCTGTGTCAATTCCCTATTACGGTCTCAATCTCAAAAATATATTTTATTTATTTTATATTTGTAACTTACCCATTGAGTACAATTTGGGTTCCAAAACGCCGTACAGCTCATGCATCTTTTGCATTCCATATTCAGCTGCTTCTAAGATATTTTTATATCCAGCATTTCTCCAGTTATTATCCAACTTTTTCTCAGAACCAGCATCTTCGTAGTCAGTATTTTCAGTTTCAACTAAATCATCGTCTCTAATTGTATCATTAACATCTCTTTTAAAATTAGATGTGTCATTAGAAAATGTATCGTTAGTTTTGTCACAGTATTTTACTACTACTGTCGATATATTCTTAGTTTCAGAAAATGATTGGTTCTTATTCTGATTTCTTTCAATTATTGTAATGCTATGTAATTCTTTTGTAATCGAATTATTAAACATCGGCATTATTTGCTTTAAAACATCTAAAATTTTGTTTGAAGATGAAGAGTTATTTATCGACGTGTTATTAGGCTCAACTGTTAATATTTCTACGTATTCAGTTTTATTCATATCATTTTTAATATTTTTGGTGCTATCAATTTCGATATTATCATCTCTTTTTGTGATTTTAATTTTTGTTGCAACATTTGTGGGTTTTTGGATGTCGTCATTTTCTTCAGAGATCTCTTTTATTTGATTAAGAACTTTTAGACCATTATTATCTTCCTTATTATTGGCATGTACAGTTCCTGTTGGAACATTCAAGATAATAGCCTCATTAAGGTAGGATTCCCTGGAATTTTCCTCAGCAGTTACATTTTCTTTTATCCGCTTTATGGAAGCAATTATATCATTAACTAGCTCTTCTTGTATTAATTTGTTAGTATTGTTTTCAGTTGAAGTGATATTGCTGATAGAATTAACAAATAATTTAGTTCTGTCATTGTCTTTCTTCCATATACTCGCATCAGATGTTTTATTATTATATTTGAAAATATCTTCAATGATTCTTGTAAATGGACAGTTGTGCGTTTTTTCTTGTACTACGACTGCATTATTATTTATAGGTAAAACAATATCCACAACTAGTGATAAAATGAAAATGTATTTGTATCTGTAAATAATAAATATTAAGTGCTTTATGTTTGGCAAATAACTTATTTTTATTGATAAAAACCTTTGTATTTAATCTCCATCTCATTATTCAGTATATAAATCTATATGTAATATAAACATAATTAAAAATAAATTAATTATCCAGGCACATCAATCTAATTGATAAATTTTATCAATATGGATGTTGACCAAAAAGGCAAAAATTAATGGAAGTTCAAATATTTACTATCTTTACGTAAAATGATTTCATATTGTTGCTATAATTATCTAATGATAATTAGTTGGAACCCCAAAAATGGTCGATTTCTACACACAATGTAAAACTTAAGATTACCACAAAAATACGTCGACTTCTAAATCCGGATTCATGAAAACCAAAATACACTTTACCAGGAGAAACCAGGAAGTCTACATTGACATGTAAACATTATCGATAATAATTGCTTTAAGACGATATTAGAGACGACACGCAACTTTCCCGTAATTATTCAGCTTGATGCGATTTTTTTCAAAGAAATTAGTATGTGTGTATTGTTACCATCATTATAGCACGCAAACATGACCTCTGGTACATAATGTTAGTTACTGACGTCATTATGTAAGTCAAGCGAAATTTTCTCCTAGCAAGCATGCCAACTATGCCAGATTAGAAATAAGGAAATCCTGAAGCGTGAAGCAATATGCACGTAAAAGGAAGTGACGCCTCTGTTTATTAGTTTACGATCCAAATTAAGTACGGAAAATTAATTAATTAATATGACTGAGAATAAGCAATTCTTTGAAATTGATTTATTTTGGTTGAATGGTGCAGAAATTTGAGGTATGAGGTATGTGTATAGCAAAAATACATACCTTATGAATAAATTATGGTTTAATGGAAATAATTATTTGTTTGCATTATTTATATTACTTTTTAGTTAATATTGGCATTATGGTAGGTACTTGGTAATTAAAGTAATTAATGTCTGTATAAAGCCTAAATGAAATAAAATGGTCTGTTTATGTTGAAGGAAATACTCATAACAATATGCCTTGAATAAATTCGTTATTATAGAGATATGTTATTCTCTTTAGTAAAAGTTATATTAAAAAGTAAACATCCCTATATCTAGTCATTAATAAAAAAATACAAACCTTATCACTTCCATGATTGTAGTGGTATTTTGCTATCACAAAGACATTACATACTTTTTCAAGTGATCAAAAAATTTATGAAAAAACTGTGCACATTAACCCGCGCTATTTTGAAAACAGAACGCGATGAGAAAAGAAATTTTATTTACAGGCGCCACAAAAGAAAAAAAAACATGCAAACACGTTTTTAAATTTACATTTATCTGTGTCAAGATTTATTAGGATCTGGTACTCATATTTATGTGTTTTTGATACACCAAAAATTTTTTCTTTTCAAGGGTTTGTGTCAACTGGCAATATTTGGACGTGGTGGAGTGTTGCCAGGCGCGGTAGGACTAACTCTTACGTAACGTCGGGAGGCTGTGCTCTCAGGAGTACAGTTATGTTGCCTCGCTCGAGCGATGATCTTTGGTTCGCGTGCTTGTTTTGTAGCGAAATGAGCTTTCTTGACCGTTTTTTTTACAACGATCGGAACAAATTTAAAATAGGGTTGTTCGACCAGAGGTCTATTTTTAATCTGTGCTTCTTGTGTCGTCGTAACCCCATCTAGCTCGTAATGAGTGAAGATAACAAGTTAGTTAGATGAAGATAATAAGACGATTATAGAACATGTGTCCGGTTTGACTGGAACTGTCTGCGACCACCTAGGATGTCGATTGACTGGATGAGATGAGATGTTCGTGCTCTAAATTATATTTAGATTACTATGCAAAACATGTAGATTTTTTTTAGCGCAGTGCAGGAATACAGTTGTTGTACATAAAAATAGTGGAATTTATTTTATTTATTTATTTATTACACTTTATTGCACACCAAATTTACAAAGTTAGAAAAACTTAACAATGTTAATATAATTTGTGCGCAAAAGGCGATCTTATCGCTAAATAGCGATTTCTTCCAGATAACCTTTGGGAAGATGACGAAGGAAAATTTATTGGATGTTGGTAGGGTGCAAAGTGTAATATCCTACTCATATAATATAATATAATATTATATATATCAATATATATATATATATATATATATATATAATTTATAAATATATATGTACTATAAAAGATAAAATACATAATACACATATACGCTACACACGCATAAAAAAGTAAGTATTGTTCACACATAAAAAGACGCAGATCTACACAGCAAATAATTTCCACGTTGAAGCAACCAAGATGTTTATACTAATAGTAATTATGAGAATCAGTTAAAATCAAATGAAATGTGAAATAGCCCAAGACATAAAATGTGAAATAGTGGTTGTCAATGAATGTCACAATAGTGGAATGTGCTACACAATGTTCGATCTTATTGAATCTTCTGAATAATACCTAGGTACCTATGCCTTAAATGCCCCACCAAATATAACACCCCCACCCAATACAATGGTTTTTTCAAATATCTTCCATCTATAAAAATCGATCAACTACAGTTTTATTATATGTTTTGAATAAATTTATTTCTCGCAAATTCGTTACGGTGTAACAGCATTCCAATCGGCGGCTGTATCATTTAGATATCTTCTCGATGTCGGGCCGGACGCGAGCGATTTGAGGCTCGGTTAAAGACCTTAGCCCCTTGTCTTGTCAACAGCGAGGCAGCGATGAGAGCCTTCTTAATCTGTCCAAATTTTTCAGAAAACCATCACATTATATTAAACGAATTCTTTCGTCATGTCTTTTCCATGACGTACCGTTCCGAAATAGTGGTAAAATCAAAGAAATGACTCTCATAAGTGTATCAGTGATACTTGAAATTGATAAGCGTGTTGTTTTGGAAACTACCCTCAGTAGCGACTGCTGCCATCTAGTGGTGGTCCGCGACATTGAAGAAGCGAGACTGGCAGCCGAGCGTCCTCTGCTATCTGTTTGGAAGAAGACAAAAATATTTGAGATCAATTTTTAAATGGAAGCAAGGAGACACGTTAGGAACGGCACACTAATTAGCTAGCTTGGAATTCAAGTGGTCAAGATATGTTTTGACATAAAAATAAAATGTAACGTATAAATGAGAGAAATTAATTTAAAGTAAAACAGTTATTGAATTATATATTTATAGATTAGTCTGTATTAAAACAGAAATGGCACATAAATTAATTTTGCTTTTTACGATTAATAATGAACATTATATTATATCAAAGATGTTACATACTCGTAAATCACTGTAAATGGGTGATCAAAGCGACCCCTACATTATTCCACAAAGCTGTGCTTTTTATTGGTGTATAATCGAAAAACAACTTTTTCAGAATTTGAGCTTATATACCTATAAAGCTCGGCCTAAAAACGTAAAACTGAATACCTATATAACTTGAAAAGTTTAGACAAAAACATTCGTAGTCACTATACGATACAACAACGGCTTTAATCGTCAAAAAACAAATGCAATTATTGTCATTGTTGCGTATAAATACGGCAGTAATGTTTTTCTTTTAAAGATGAGATTGAATTCAAGTGTTATTAAGTTATTTTCTCTGTGGCAATGATTACTGCAACCTTCGCCACACTGTGTCGCAAGTGTCCGGATAGTTGTACCGATCGGATATTGAAATAACGATTGAAGAAATGCAGTGATTACTGGTTGTAGAAAATTGGTCTATTTCATCCACGTGATGTCATCTCATTTCACCACTTATTTAAGCCCATCATCTTAAGTTATTCAATAACCCTTTAAGCATAATATTTCTACTACAAAATCTTAGTATTATCATAGACAGTAGATCACAGAAGACATAAAAGTATGTATTATCCAAATAATATTGTATACGATTCATGCAACATTATGAAGATATATTATACATATGTATGAATGTACTCTGCTAAATATTGCTATAATTAAATTCTCGTGTCACGGTGTTAGAAGTTGAACTCCTCCGAAACGGCTCGACCGATTTTCGTGAATCTTTGCGTGCATATCGGCTAGAGTTGAGAATCGGACAACATCTATTTTTCATCCCCCTACCCCTAAAAAATTTTTGGCAGAACAACGTTTGCCCGGTCTGCTAGTATTGCTATAAAGGTGACAGGTCCAATAAATTTTTGTACGAACATTTTATTTTTGGGATAAATATGGCTTTCCTGCTTTTAGAATCTACCTTGAAATATTTTTAAATGTCTTGGACAGTCAATTAGGTGCCTATAAGGGCCTGCTTCGTTCTTGGCCGACAATGTCGACAACGTGTTGTTGATGCCTTTGGTGTTATAGTCGTCCATTGAAGGTGGTGATCGTTTACCGTCTGGAGATAGTCTAGTGTAAATGCCCGTTTTTGTATTTTCTTCCAAATCGGCGAATTTTCAAACTTTCAACCCTTATTGAATCCTTAAAGAAACCATTGTCTAAATGTCCCGTTTCAGGAAATCAGGATTTCTCATGTCTATTAAATTTATAAGGTATTTTTATTCTTTATTCTGAGGTAATGTAAATCGCGCGCTTATTTGACGTGTTAAGTTTTTTCTGACAGTAACTCAATAAAAAAAGTATGTATTTTGTTTTGAGCCAGGGGGTTGGGGTTGCAAGTACACCCCTTTGTTGGCACGAAACGAAACATTGGCACGGCTTCGGCGTCAGTTTGAGACATTTCGTCTTTTTATTTCAAGTACTCTGAATGCAAGGCTACCAAAGAATCTGATATCTAGCTCTTAGCTATACACATGCGATCATAATCTGTAAGTGATCAATGTCAGTAAATATAAAGATATTTAATCGGAGTATTCCTTTAACAATGTTTTCAGACTTTGTTCGTTGTCTGTCGGTTCAGAACATATACATTTTTTTTATATCTTATAAGTTAATGCTTGACTACAATCCCACCTGATGGTAAGTGGTGATGTAGTCATGGGTGGTAAAACGCATTGACTTAGTAAAAGCTATGGTTCAGAATCGGCTTTATAAACTTAAAGGCAGTTTACTACTTAGTAGTTAATTGACGACCCGTGTGGTATGGTTACCATGCCGGACCGCCTTGCCAAGGGTCGTGGTTTCGATTCCGAGCCAGGCGGAAAGAATGAGTTTGAATTTCTGTTTTCGGTCTGGGTGTGAATGTCCTTGTCTAGTGTGTTGTCCATGGCACCCACGACACAGGGAATCCTAGTGTGGGGCTATGAGTGTGAAGCGTTATTTATTTATTTAATTAGTTTACAGTTACAACCATAAATCAGTCGTGTTGCGACTTCTACCGTCATAACGCACAAAGCCCACAAAGTTTTTCATTACCAGTTATGTCTTAACGTTTTGTTATCATTCTTAGGTATCGGTAAGAACTGCTGAGCACCGGTGAATTCCGGTTCATGGAAGATAGAGTAGAAGGAGGGCCATCTCTGTGTAAGAAAAGTGTGCGTAAAAACGCGTCCAATTACGGGTGGCGCTTCGGTGCGGTCTACAACAACTATGTTCGAATATCTATTTATCAGACACTAGCGCCATTCATTACGGGTGGCATAACTCAGCAAACTTAACTCCATCTACGACAACCAATTTGATATATCTATTTTTCACTAGCGCCATTCTGAAATAGCCATTATTGGAACTTCTATTTTCAGTATACAGCTGGTCACTTTTTCAACTTTCTCCTCATATGAGATGGTCCTCCTTCTACCATTCTATGCTCCATGCTCCGGTGAAAGACCTCGGCACCACAGATAAAAACAAAAGCAATTTATGTCACTGAAATCGATGTTGTTTTTTTCGCTTTCTGAACCACAATCTAAACTGGTCTGACAGGATGCCGAATTTAATTTGCAAGCCACGATATGTTTTTCTGTTAAACTTGTTTGCTGTTTCCGCTGCACAGTTATATCACGTGCATTCCATAAAAAACAGAATTTTTTGTTTTTTTTTGGTATCGTCTGTAAAATAAAAAAAAACGGCTTTTGTAGAGATGCGATCGGGTTTTGTGGTTAAACCCATAAAATATCACTTGGCCGCAAGGCCGTCTTTAACCTACTGGAGGCCCTGGGCATATTAGGATAATGAGGCCCCAATGATTTTGTCAGAAGACTATTTTGTTAGAATAAACAAAGAAAGTAGATAAGCAAGCCTCTACATTTATGCAAAAGCTAATAAACTTATTGGTATTGTAGTCAGTAATTTAGGTTCGATTTATTCGAATTAAAAAGTTTTTCGGTAATACATATCGGTTATCGTTTAGTGATCTGGCAGGAACTAGGGGGCCCCTATCGATCACGGGGCCCTGGGCATGTGCCCAGAGTGCCCAGTGGGAAAGAGTCAGACCCGATTGGCCGATAGGAGTCCTGGGAGCCGGATACCCATGTTAACGTATATATTGTCCCTCATATGCCTCTTGGTCCGCCTCAAGTCAATCTTTTAATCCTCATACTACTATCGCCATAGCACAAAGTAGTAAAGTTTTTCTACAATGTGATTCTTGACAGGTAATCCAATATTTGGGCTGTTCAAAATATGGTAAAAGATTTAAGGATCACAAGCAAAAGCAATGTTATTATACAAGTGATATGTTAGTAAACAGCAGCTATAGTTTAAACTGTGTTGCTAATGGTTACGCTCACCTCGGAATACAAAACTACTAACTACTAACTTACAATCTTAACAAGAAACTAACACCCCAACTCAGCGTCACTAACGGTTACTTAAATGGCTCCTTAGTAAAGTATTTTTTTTTACTAAGTAGCGATTTAAGTAACCGTTAATAACTCTGAGTTGGAGCGTTAGATCTTAATCTGAATTAGGTACATGTTATTTATTATTTTGTTTAGTGTTTGCATTTGTACGCATATGTGTGTGTTTGAAACCGAACACTACTTAACTAAAATACACTGAAAAAAAAAACACTACTGAATTAAAAAAAAATTGTGACTAGCCTGTACTGTTGGGAGTGAACCTGCCTGCCAAGCGAGAAGTAAGATTCGATTGTCGACTGTGTAAATTAATGCTTGTTTTTGGTGCATGTAAGTTATTAGAACAAACTATTAACATAGGATATTATATTATACCCATTCATATTTTGTTCTGATATTGACACCTCTTTCAGGATGATCTCATTCGCGGAATCGCTACTAAAACCTAGAGATCCTTTTCCCTCATCGTCGATATGGGGAGTCACTGAATCAATGATGCATTCGACAACGGCTTAACGAAGTATGGCAGAATTGTCAATTGGCAGATAGCTCTTGGGATGCTGTGTATTCGAAAATATGATAATATCCATACTTCCATATCCATACTATCCATACTTCCATACTAATATTATAAATGCGAAAGTGTGTTTGTTTGTTTGTTTGTCCCTCTTTCACGTCGCAACGAACGAACGTTTTTGTATGTGGAGATAGTTCGGAGGGTGGAGAGTAGTCTACGTTACTCTTACTTTACTTTTATCGCGGTTTAAAACATCTAATTCCCATGGGAAGATCGATGTTACTAAGATATTTAGTTCCGGATATTGTAATAGATGGCGTTAGTAAAATTCATTTGAAAGTTCTGAATCACGCTGTAATAAATTTGATACCTGTAAATTTTTTAGTTGGTTTTACTCGTGGTTTTACTATATTATTAATTATTCTTGCACCAGGAATGTGTCATGCATGTTAAACAACTCATGGTTACTTCCCTTTGAACACGCAGGCGAAGACCGGGGTAATTGTTAGTTAGTTAATATAGTTTTTGCTTTTTAATAATATTAATAACGTATAAGGCCGCAGTTTTGTTTAACTAAGAGTGCTACAAATATTACAAAGGCAAAGTAATGAAATTGTGTAGTGCAATTGTCTGAATGCCATTTAGGATCTCTTTACCAGCAAGCGACACGCATGCGCAATGACAAGTATCGAGACTCACACGACCACGTGTAGCCCGACTAGCCTGCACTTACACAGTAATCAACCTTCAAGTGGTTTCTATTTCTGTCGCCATCATTACACATGGGACACATTTACTGCGGATAAAACGCAGGGTAATATCACCGGTGTTTAGACTTATTAATTGTATTTTTAATGTAATGGTATGTAAAGTACAATTAAATTTTCAGTAGGTACTGATTGAAAGCTTCGAGAATTGTATTATAAAATATAATAGATTTCATTAAACAACGGGAGAACAACGCCATCTACAGATAAACCTCTGAACAACGAACTCTGGTTTCCTGAAGAGTTTTCTTTTTACAAATTTCTCCAAGAACGCCATAATATGTTGCGTTTCGGGATAAGCTCGGATACTCATTCCACAGTTTCTATGATTTGTGAAAATTCGACTGTGTAGGATTGTCACGAATCCGGTCTATGTGGACAACTTTAAACATTTTTACCATAAACATGGAGCTTGATCATCAGGTTTATTACAAACTGAATCTGTATTGGTTGTGGGCATAATTATGATTGCACTGTTACCTTTTCTATTCTACATGATTTCTCGGACCTGTATCATTTTCTGATGAGCATGCATCACAATTAAATGGCGTCAGTCATTAAGAAATAGATGGTTGAAGCTACAATGATAGATATCTTTTATAGGAATCTGTCTCGCCCGTGTAATTTCTTTGTTTATGAATGTAAATTTAAAAAAAAAACCTCGCTTGCTAGCCTCTATCCATGGAGTATAGAGAAGGTAGAGTGTTTCTGTGTATACGGCTATACGAAAATGATTATACTAGAGTAAGTAATAGGTACCTCGTGTAATATCGTTTGGCGGTAGATGGACTTCTGTTCTAAATTCGTTAAATATTTCTCTCTGTGCCTCACAGATGATGATAAATTGGTCTTCTGTCGTTACGGTAAGATCTTGGAAATATAACGCTAACACACTCATACCCCCGCAGTAGGTTATAACCTGTGTCGCGGCCGTCGCGGGTGGTATGGACGATACATATAACACATCACAATGACACCCATGACCCGAGTACAAATATTTATCTGTCACATAAATATCTGCCCCGGCCGGGAATGGAACCAGGGACCTCTCGCTTCACAGTTAGGGTCGCTACCAAATAAGCTACAGGGTCGTCTGGATTCAGGGATTCATCTGCTAGCGGTTAGAACGTTGGTCTCCCGAACGCAATGGCTCGAGTTCAAATCCTGGCACGCACCTTTAATTTTCTAATATTATGTGCGTATTATAAGTTATCACTTGCTTCGGTGAAGGAAAACATCGTGAGGAAACCTGTACACCGGCGAGTTCTCCATAAAGTTATCAAAGGTGTGTGTCGTGTGAAGTCTACCAATCCACACTTGGCCAGCGTGGTAGACTATGGCCTATACCCTCATACTGAGAGAGGAGACTCCGAGCCTAGCAGTGGGACCATGATGGGTTGCTGCTTAGTTTACCCACATGTACCTACCTTATGGCAGATTTCAATTTATTAAAAATCTTTAAAAAAATTCTCTACATTTTCAAATATATTTTCTATCCTCGCAATGCGTTAACGTTATTGCAAGTTGCGTCACGGCCCTACGTCACGTTACTATAATCATGGTGGTACAAGGTGACATTGCGTGTGACGCGTGACGTGCATACAGCTCGTGTTATCGTGACACGGCCCTAGCCTATTTCGTTCAGTTAAGCCGATTGCTGTGGATCCGTTGCGTTATGATTTAAATCATCGAATTAAAAGTTACCCAATCATAATCCTGATCTAATACCATAACACAATAGGCTTTGGAAACTGTGGACGGCTTAATCGTATTATAATCTTTAAGTAGGCTCAGTAGGGCACAGATACGCTTAAGTAGATAAGCTGATCAGGGCATAGGTTCCCTTTATTAAGTTCAATAGGTCACAGGTAAGCTTTGTAGAGCACAGGTTCGTTTTAGTAACTTCAATTGGGCGGTGCACTTTAGTAATCAATGAGGCCTCGTAAATAAGGTACTAGATCACATGATATGATAGGGCAATGATGGGGCGCAGATATTCATCCAATCTCATGTGATCAGGATGTATATTTAAAGTTATCAGTCATCAGTGATGCTTTTGGTGTTACTAAAACTGACCACTTATGATGAGGTGACTTGACTACCCGTTTGTTATTTACATAAAAAATCATATGAACTTGATTGTTGTTGCTCTCTATAAAACAAATGATCTAAAGACCAGCATTCACGGCTGCGATTTCAGTCTGATCAAGGTCAGAAAAAGAAGAATTACCTAATAGAAAACTTATTTAATTTATTGTCCATCTTTTATAACAATAAACCCTAAGTTATATCTTAAAGTTACATTATAAAATCAGAGTATTAATTATAACAGTAGATAACTATCATTATTCTAAAACACAAATATATATTTTGTAACATTATTCTGTCTTCCGAGATCACACCGTAGCTTCCATTATTTCTTCTTATCACATTTTCAGGGCCTGAAAAAAGAAAAAGATAAAATATTAGTAATGGTAAGTATCATTTATTGATGCTATTCAATGTAGTTTTTGTTGATGACATCGCCATCTATTGTTATATTATAATAACTAACTAGTTCATTGGAGTACGTAGGTCTAACTAACTAGTAGGTCTAACTAACTTATACACAATGGCGTTATGTTATCTTTCGACACTCATTTCTTTTATCAATATTGAATTTGAAATTCAAATGTTTACATTTGTTTTTGTTTATTTTTACGGCGTGTAAAATTATAATGACAACGCCATCTGTTAGCAATGTAAGGCTCTAGGTATTCATAATCGTCTTGTTTTAGTTTTACCTACCCGTCGCTCGATGTCGCTAGTGCGTCCGCCGCTCGTCGCGCCCAGCCTTCTCTTGCCGCTTGAGGTCATTGATCGCGCTCACGCTGCCGAAGAGTACTTTCGCCGTCACATGCTGTAATACACGTTATATTATGCGTGATTTGTGTTTGCATGACTATGTCTTAATATTTGCCTCATAGACCATTAATTGTACAACAACGCAAGTAGCAAACTGTATGAAAACCACGCTTGCAATATCGCAGCTATAGCTAGGCGCTAATGTTCACCACGCTAAATAATTATGCTTGCGTTATCTCGATCCGTTAATGGTCTGTGATTTGTTCATATATTACATTTACATTTTGGTACTTATTCATATTAATTATTGGTAACTTTGAAGGCAAGGCATTGCGAGAAATCAACCCACGTTTCGAGATGTTTTGAGACGTGGAGCAATCTTGTTTTTACTGGCATGGAAATAGATGTGGAGTATAGTTTTACCCAGCGGTACATGGTCTCTGCAGCCCATGGACAATTCAAATCCAAGACAGATTTTTTTAGGTAGGTAACTGTTGCCACCTGATGGTAAGTTTTGACCGTCGCCCATGAACATCAGTTGCGTTAAAGTTTTATCTACTGGCTCTCGGCACTGTGACACAAAACATTTTGCGGTCTATTTTCTGAAAGAGGATGGTAAGTAACTTGCAACTGCAAAGCACCGTGCAAGTACCATCGATTAAACTGGGTGGTACAGCAACCAGCGACCTCCAACGAAAGGATCCTGAGGCATTGCCTGCACCCTGTACTTTGTTAGCCAAGAAGGTAGTGAAGTTCTGTTTGAAGTTGGTGTTATTCCATGGCTTGATATTGCCATTTGACAGCAAATGAACTTTATTACATTGATCCGTGCTTGTATTCATCATCTTTTGCCTCTATTACCCGATGATAAAGATATGTCTCTACCTTACCTAAACCTCATTTTTGTTTTTATTTCTAAAGGCATTTTTTTTATTTCGCTTTATTTCTTAAGTAGGTAATTACTAAATGTTTCACAAGATATGGACGGTTAGGCCGTGTTTTGTTCTATGGATCTTCAAATTATTTGTGTGTCTATTAAATAATAAGTATTCAGTTTTATGCAATGAAAGCTTCAGCGTAATCGTAGTTCTCAATAAAAATTGACTACTGCAAATGGCGGGTTTACATGTTGCGAGCTGCTGAACTGATAATAGGCAGCTGCTCGTATTGTGTACTCGTAAGTCGCATGTCAGTAGTTGGACTAATCTGTGCCGTCCACATGATTCGAAAAGCAAAAAAAATTAAAAAAGAATTTGTTTCACAACTGCTTGGCGACACTGGCGAGCTACTGTCAAACGCTACGTAAATGTAAATCATACCCATGCAGTGCAAGTTGCTGCACTGCACCTACTCGGCAGGCTTACTCACACACCAACTCGCAATATGTAAACCAGCCGTAATACAATGAAATTCACTAGGATTCCGAGTGGCACAATATTACGACACACACAATTACATCACAAACACCCGCAGATAAACATCATCTATTCTGATACACATCAGCGACCATTCTCCCGGGAGTCCCGAGTAACTCCCAACTGACACCTCAGTTACCATTATCGCTCCTTTCTCTCGATCCCAGATCCCTACTAAACAACACCCTCTAAATGCACCAGCATGAAGAGTGTCGTTAGTATCTCGCCGGAGGATTCTCACGAACGCCCTGTTTATGTATTTAGGTTAGAGGGGCGTATTGTGGGCCCCGATGAGAATGTACCTACGTTTGATGACACAGTTTCAACACGACACCTACAGTGTACACCACATTCCGGTGGAATACTATTAACCCGAAAGACGAAAGACTCAGGTAAGTTAATATCTGGCTCGATACTTCCTTCTAGTAACAGTGAAATATTTATTTATTTAATAGAACCACAAACAGAATTACATGTAATACATGATCCAACAATACACAGGCTTTAGGTTGCTATACACACATAATTCCATTTAAAGCCAGTCTTTAAATGGAGCCTGTTAAAGCATGCATGTTAAAACTATAGATTACGATAACATAATATTATAAAAACAAGCAGAGAATTGAAGGTAGTTAAATGAGTGATACGGGTACGATGACTAATCTAATGTCTTCGAAATATTCATTCTTTTAGAGATTTTACTCCTGAATGTTATAAGATTATCGCCAAAAAGATCGATAGTTTTGTCTTTAGACAATATATCTTGGTACTGTTACTGTTGAGCAGTGTTGTAGGACTTCGCGTTAACCGAGGTGCAACTTTAAGAGGTAGTTGGCTAAGCAGTTCTGAATTATCCGTGGTCCCTTAATGAGTTTATTCAGGAATACCATGTCATGCAATTTATGTACGTCTGTCCGAAAGTGTGTTAAGGTTAATTTTTTTTACGTTGTGTGGTGTAAAATTTACTCTACCTATAGGGTAACTTTTTATCTGTACCAGTTTAGTGAACTTTTTGAACGCTCTAAGCGATCCTTGTGAAGTTGGTATTTGAGTTATCAAGTGCAGTATTTGAGAGCTGGTTGGCAAATTCTTTCATTTCTCGAATGTTCCCTTCTTCTTGGCCAGAAAAACACATGTTGCCTTTTTAGTTATTCATTCTTCGTCTTTCCTTTACCCTTTCTTCTTTGTTCCCTTTATTTTTAGCCAGCATAATGTTAGTATTGTCTTTGGTGCTAGAGTCATTCATACCTTAGGGGCCATCCATAAATTACGTCACATGAAATTAGTTTAATGACTTTTTAACCCCTCCTCCCGTCCTTGTCACAGCTGGTCACACTTGTGAGACCTCCCCCCCTAGTGTGACGTCACATATTATGAAGTTTTACACCTAGAAATTATTAAATTAAAACAGCGGTTCCAAAATAAGTTTTATTTCTATTAATTGTTTTTTAATATTTAGTTATACATACACACCAATTATTCGATTTTGAAATGTGACGTCACGAACTTAGGACCCCTCCCACCCCTTGTCACGCAATGTCACACTACATCGACCCCCCCTCCCCCTAACGTGTGACGTATTTTATGGATGGCCCCTTAGCGACATACTTTCTAGTCAAATATTTTGTCATAAAATGTAATGACTCCATGATGTCAGATAACTTTACTACAAAATATTTAGAGGCGTGAGGTGACGTATAAATTTTATGGACTGACACGATCGGTACTTTTGGTAGTGTGTCTATAATAAAATTTACATAAAAGATGTCTGTTTGGTAACGATTTTCTACGGATTGCAGACATACATCAACAACATCGTACAATTTTATTATTACACGCTTTATATTAGCTTCACCTGTATGTATGTTTGTGACTTGTAACCGACTCCTTTGGACTTGATTTTGACCCACTTCACACGGTCGGATTTCTTTCAAACTTCGTAGGCTTATAGAGGACTTATAACAATTCAATATTTAAAGAGAAAAAGAAAGAAAGAAAAAAAAATAACCGTTTTTTTTCAAAAAATCAAACTAAAAAATGAACAAATAAATAATAGTTTAAAAAAAAACTATATTACACTATACTAGTAGTATTTTATACTAGTAGTGATCTGATGTCTGCCGGCTATTTACATAAAGGTTTCATTTAGTGCTATCATTTTGGAAACATTGTAAGATATTTGATACGCAATTGATGAGTTGAGCGGTGATTGATATGTTAATGAGTGATTTGAGGTGAGAAGGGATTTGGAATATAAAATCAACTGACAAGCTTTTTATTCAGCTTACGTAAACTGGCTTAAACCCTTTAATGGTACAGGATTCTACATGACTTGGGTCATGAGTGTATACATCGACAAATACGTAATCCATTGTATGGTGAAATATCTATATTTCAAGCTTAATGCTCAAGTTTAATGTTATTTAGCTAACGTCCAAAAAAATTCAATTTAAGTCAAACAAAATTAATCTGTCATTAATGTATCACAATATGAAGGAGATTTGAGATCAAGTTTGCTAGCTTTTAAAGTCAGCGAATACATAACTGTTTAATTAAGTGTATTTGTGTTTCGTTTTAAACAATTTTTTTTGTGAAGATTCTTCACTTTTATGACAACAAATTTGAAGACGTCCAGGCATTCAATTAGGTTTCCACCTACATAATAAAAATTAAAACACAGCAGCGTCTAACCTACTTCATACAAATAGCCACTATAAATCGCCGGTACCCGCGCGGTGGGAATTTCCTCACATAATTTTAACCCTTGCTACCTCGTAAACCAGCACGGAGCAGCTACAACTAAAGCGCACTTGCCCACGTTCAGTACTCATAAATTTGTTCAAAAGAAAGCAAACGTTTAACAAATTACTACACTCAGTAGCTAAACTTAACAAGGCACTGTGGTCCTAATCACCTGACACGAAAGAACAAAATCCTATTACACTAATTTAGCAAACAACATTTAGATGCGTTTGCGTAGTTAAGTGACTGGGGTAAGTTGCGTTTTTTGGAACCTAACGAACACAGTTGGTCTGTACGGTGTATTTACCTACCTATACTAGGCTTAAAACTTGAATAAAAAAAAATGGTTGTCTGTAAAGTCGGTTTACGGACGGTAGTTTAACGTGACAACGTCATGACAAAGCTCCACTCCGCTCCGCTCAACTACGACCGCCTATGGCTCGCCTACAGCATCGGCTACGATACGCCGATCGTAGACGATCGTGCCTCTCTCTCGCTTTTGCCGCCCTCTCGCTCGCGGAACGCTACATTTTTTCGTGCTTGCTCCCGGCGTTCATCGTTTTAATAGACGTTATCAGGTCAAAAAAAAGAAACGCCTGATGCTAGTTAAAAAACTTTAAATCGTTTTTATGTGATGATGTCTTAACTAAAAATAAATTATCGCTTTTATTGTGGCTTTTTATCAATGTCAATAATAAGTTATTAGAAACTTCAACAAAGGAATACCTAAGTAAATTTCTATGCCTGAGAATTTATGATTACAAAAGAGGTAAGAGGCTTACAATATGTAATTGGCCTGTGGCGTGAACTATGGCATTCATTAACCCTTCTGCGAGAGATTCGTGTGAAGTACATAGACAGTAATGAATATGCTTCAGGGTTATTCCAACGCAGTTCGATTACGAAGATATTCATATCGTATTTTTGCATAATTTTGCCTTATAGACTTAACATGACTAGAATTTTGTTTTTGAAGAAAGGTGGTGTGCTATAAAATTGTGAAAATAGAGTTTTTTCCATCAGCTAAACAACCGGTTGGTAAAATCTGCCTTATTTTTATAATATGTAATCGTAATTTTTATAATCCTCTTGAAATGATCAAAATATCAGTGGGTACAAAAAATGGGTGCGTGTACTTCTGTACGCGCGTGAGAAATTATAATTCTTTGACATAATTAAATAAATATTTAATTTAATAACGTGCATCAGTTTTAATTATCTTTCAAAAACTATTTTTGTACTAAATAAAAATAAACAAGCACAAACTAGATGGCGTTGTTCACGAACCTGAATCACGCTGTTGAGACTCTGTGAGATTTGTATAAGTAATTACATTAAATAAAAGAAGTAAAGATAGAAGCTAGGGCGATCTATCCAGTGCTTTCATACCAAGGAGGGGGTCTCCTTGGTAGCGCAAACGTTTAACGCAATCTTTTTGCAAGTCGCTTAAGAAGTATAACTTCAAAAAAAATTATCAAGTAAAAATGATCGGTGTTAACGATAAAATCAAATCCAAATTTTCCTGTGTCCGATTTAAATATAGGGAATAATAATATTTTACATTCTGCATATTTTGTACTAAGGATTCATTTCTTTGAACATATTAAAATTACTTATCAACCTTTTAAGGTTCTTTCTACACGCAGGTAACCGTTAACTACTTCATTTATCCGTCTGAAAGCTGAAGCTTCTCTCCTCCATTACAAGGCAAGTACTGTAGCAAGTAAATTCTCAAGTGGACTGGCAAATGAGAACAAAATTCACAGTGGCAGAATGTTACCCAACGGAGGTGTGTACCTTCTCGTTAAATGGGATCGCTCCGTCCGAATTAACAACGAATAACACTTCAGGGCAGGGCTGTCTCAACATGTGGATCGGAGAACCCTTATCGGTTATAGGATCTTTGAACATTTCATTTTGAGTCTTGAACAATAATACAATGGTGTTATTTTTCTGTTTTAAAGGGGATAGGGCGTATTGAGGAATTGTGTTCCGAAAAAGAACAGAAATGACTTAACCATTTTGAAATGTTTTTCTTTTCCCAAGATTAATTTGATAATAATAATCAAGTTGGATGCAGTTGCTGAAGGACTTCGTGCCCTTTTGCTGCTTTATAACTACGTTTTACTTTATAGAATGACGAGTAACCGCCCTCGCTTTGCTTCGGTTATCTTATTTTTTTATACTTTGGGTTACATTATTGGAGTTTTATTAAGGATCCCTAATTTTTTTGAAAATATAATATAGCCTATGTTAATCGGTGATAGTGTAGCTTCCTAACAGTGAAAGAATTTTTCAAATCGGTTCAGTAGTTTCGGAGCCTATTCAATGCAAACAAAAAATCAAATCTTTCCTCTTTATATATTAGTATAGATTATCGTTTAGTCCTTAACATAGATACGTTTGCCAACGACTCTTTCTTTTCGCGTCTTCTATCTTTCTTCATTAGTGACTTTGTGTTACAGTTTTAATAAATTGAAGAAAGTGTCAACCCTATCAAGAGCCGCTATCCCATTTATGGTATTGGAGAAAGGTTGTTAAGGCACGGCTTTGACGCACTCATTATTTTATGCTATGCACTAAAAGTTTATAAACTCGACGAAGCTGCGTTAATGTAAGCTAATTACAAAGCGCGTACCTTCCTTAATGTGTTTCGGAGGTGACACGATTTTAACTAAGGAAATTCGTTAGATTCTTTTGTTTTCTGATTATTTTGGAGTAGATAATCTTTTTAGCAGTGAATCCAGAAAATTCGCCACGGTCTCTCGATTAGCGTTCAAGTATACATACAGCTATTGTGAGGCAGTTCAGTTATCCAATATGATAGTTTATATCCCTCACGGTGAGGTAAATTCTCAATTATTGTAAATTGAAACTATGTTAATAAGAAGATCAACCATCCAGGGACATTGAAAAGGTATTCACAAACATGGGTGGGTACACTGGGTACCCATACACTTTCACATATAAAGATCTGCTTTATGATTATCATAATGTCGATCGCTTCTCATCACACGCGGCACCATCATCGCGTCTTTGCGAGAACTTCGGGACTCGAGGGAATGTTCCATGTCTTAACTATGGCCGGGCATAGTCAAAGGTCAACGCTCCCAGCGTTTTGCACTCTGATACTCTCTCATGATATCTACATATGGATATCCGGGCTGACTCAAAGTCAGCTCCCAATCAGCTTGCAAGACTAGACCGATACATACCTACATGCTAATAAACCAACGAACAAGGCAAGTTAAAGATAATTTTTGACAAAAAATAAACGACTTCAAAATTAGGGATAACTCAAAAACTACTCGTCAAAAAATCAAAATTAAGTGGGACATGACAAGCACCAGCATTCGATTAAAAAAGAATCATCAAAATCGGTTCACTCAGTCGAAAGTTTTGAGGTAATAAACATAAAAAAATACAGTCGAATTTTATTGTATACCTCCTCCTTTTTTGGGGTCGGTTAAAAAGCTTGTAATAAGTAACAAGTAGTGATAGTGATTGAATGTCTTCGCCTTAAGCAATTTTGCACGGTGGCGTCGCCATCACTGGTGCTCTACATTATATTTCGTAATTATCATCAGAAGCCGAGCACCGGCGGGCGGCGCTGCACCGTGCAGACGTCGATTGTTGAACAAACTGGTTTAAAAGGTCTGCTCCACATGGTACTCCCGGTTTAATACTGATAATCTAAATTTTACAAACAAAAAATAACCGACTTCAAAATTACTCAAAAACTACTTGTTAGATCTCGCTCAAATTTATGTGGGACCACATGACAAGCACCTGCTTTCGATTAAAAAAAGAATCATCAAAATCGTTTGACCTAGTCCGAAGTTCTGAGGTAACAAACATAAAAAATACAGTCGAATTGAGTACCTCCTCCTTTTTTTGAAGTCGGTTAAAAAGTAACTACAGCAAAACTCGGTGATGCATCGGCGCGGGAAGTCAGCTACAGCTAGCTGTTGACCAAACAGGTCTGAGGGATCTGTTCCACGTGTTACTGCTAGCTGAACAGTTATATAAATATGTATATCGTGTATTGAAGGGTCGCGAAGATAGCTAATAGGAAGACATAATATTGCGGATATTTAAAAAAATAAGTGTTATCCCCTACATGTAAAGCGAATATCGTTGGATAGTTCGTTCAAAAACATCGTGGGTAGAACATTTTTCGATTTAGGAATACGTTTGCGAAATATTTTTTTTAAATCAAGTGCCCCTGCCAGCGAAATGGTTTTAGGTATGTGTATGTGGTAAATTTTATGACAATAGTGTATTATATTAACGAATTTAAAAAGAAAACTAGTGAGCTAGTGAGTCTATCAGCTTCTAATTAGGGAACTGTACTCTGTGTGTGGCTTGACTTGCACTTGCCTCGGTTTTGAAGTACGAAACCAAAATGTAAAAAATACTTTTAAACTGAACAGTATATTTACCAATTGCCACTGAAATATAAAAAATCCGTTCCTCCTTGTACATGACTTTCGAAATAACTTTTCGGTAGCATTCAGCCTCCGTATGGAGCTTAATAAATATTAATCGACTTTTTATTACGGAATGTGCTCTAGATACTAGAGAGGTGTTATATATTATATGATATATTATTATAAATCGAGATCGTACAAATATTACGGCCATATGATACTACTAGCTGTTGCCCGAAATTATGTTTTACATTATTTATACCTCTTGCAGAAGAAATTTAAAAAAAACGCTGATTTTATATTGAAGTAACTACTTATATTTAGTAATTTATATACTGAAGCCCACGATAAAATCACAAAGGATTCTTCCAGGAGCGCGTTTTGAAAAATAAGCAATATTCACATTAATTTGTATTTTTTTTTGCAAAATTTTGAAAAACTGAAAAATATATGTTCCATCAATTTAAGCAAAAAACATTTGTTGCAAATCTGAAGCAAATCGGTTGATGTTTTAAAAATATTCCATACAAACTTTCGGATGAAAGTTTGTACGGATGAAAAAAAAACGGGATCGTTTCCCGGGGAAACTTTTTAATTTTCCGGGATGAAAAGTATCCTAAAATATGACCCGGAGTATTAATAACAACTTTACCGATTTTCATTGAAATCCGTTCAAGGGTTTTCATGTGATGCCCGGACAGACAAACAGACAGACAGACAGACAGACAGACAGAAAGACAGACAGACAATAATTCTAAAAAAAATATTTTTGTGTTCTAACACGTTATTGAAGTGCCCCATAATCGAAATTTAAAAAAAATATTCAATGTAAAGAAAATTTGCCCTTTGAGTTTTATTATAGTGTGTTGTGATAGACGAATACCATACAACTTTACATCGATAGCAATGCTCGTTAACCTCACATCTATCTTCCAACCCTGGAGCCCTGGCAGCCCTGGCAGCCCTGGCAGCCCTGGCTTTACACGCGTTTTGTTTTAACTAATAACAAAAAATAACTTTTGTTTCAACGGTACAAATCCCTAGCCCAACCTCCGTTCCATTCCAGATATTTTAATTAACTTTGTTGTTTGTGTATGTTTAAGTATGTTTTAATATTATTGTTATAACTTGTACTCCTATGTGGCAATATTTAGGAAACATTTCGCACCCTTAGAATGAGAGTGACCTAACTCAAAAATTGGAATTTGTGGGAAATGAGCAAGAAAGTTTTCAAAAAAGAATATATCGATGAATAGAGCGACCAATGAAAGTGACCGATTATTAGGTTGTCCTTTTCTTACTCATAATTCGAGCTCTTTTTCATCACAGGGTTTTAGGGTACGCATTTTAAGGTAAATTTCTAGCAAAAACAGAAATTACAGGAATTTTGAGTTAGGTCACTTTCATTTTAAGGGTGATTAAATTTTAATACAAATAAACAAATATTTCCATTTACAGGTTGTAACAATAACATTTAGTAAAGCACGTTAATTTTTAAAGTAGTCGATCAAGCCTTTAATGTAGAGTGTAGCAAGTAATAGACATGGCACCATGTTAATTTGACGACCCTGTAGCCTAGTTGGTAGCGACCCTGCCTGCGAAGCGGGTCCCGGGTTCGATTCCCGGCCGGGGCAGATATTTATATGGCAGATAAATATTTGTACTCGGGTCATGAGTGTTATTGTGATGTGTTATGTGTAGTCCATGCCATCCTACCTACCTACTGTGGGGGTATGAGTGTGTTAGCGTTTATTTATTTATTTATTTATTATTTATTTATTAATTACAAAGTTCAATTCAGCGCCATTTCTACGAGTCAATCACCATTCACGTCGATTGAGTCGTTTGAACAACGTAACCCAAATCCACTCCCAATTTATTGACATACAGACAGACGGCTCTAATGGAACGCATTTCCGTATTTATAAATTATTAATGTGCTTGTGTACTATGTTCAAGTATTTTATATGAGTGTCATATATGAGGCTGTAAACGATATGCTATCAGTCGTTAATTAAACTTAAGCAATTTGTACACCATGATTTATTCATTTATTACGAGTAACAGCCCTCGCTTTGCTTAGGTTTTCTTGTTTTTTTATACCTTGGGTTACATTATTGGAGTTTTATTAATGATCCCTAATTTTTTTTATAGCGTATGTAGCTTCCCAACAGTAATAAAATTTTACAAATCGGTTCAGTAGTTTCGGAGCCTATTCAATGCAAACAAAAAATCAAATCTTTCCTTTTTTATAATATTAGTATAGATATTTATTATTTAATGCATCAACAAAATGAACACTTGCTTAAATCGCTTTACACAAATTGATAGTATTTATGATAAAGATAGATAAATAACTCTTTATTGTTTGCATACCATAGATATACAGCCATACAAGGAGAACAGATTAATATGATGTGCAAAATAATAGGCGGCATCTTCGCTACGTAGCGTTTTATTTCAGGCAACCTAATTGTAGCAGAAGGATACATAAGTACATATATAAATACTAGCTGACCGGGCAAACGTCGTTCTGCCAAAAATTTTTTAGGGGTAGGGGGATGAAAATAGATGTTGTTCGATTCTCCACCCTAGCCGATATGCACGCTAAGATTCACAAAAATCGGTCGAGCCGTTTCCGAGGAGTTCAACTTCAAAAAAGCGTGACACGAGAATTTTATATATTAGATTTTGTTTGCAAGATTTTATTTCATTAAGTGGACATTCAAATGTTTCTTTTATGATTAGAAGTTTTAGACGTAGGTAGTGATTTTATTTCAGGACCCGACCTTGGGGATAAAGTTTACAGGACATAAATTGAGAAGACAATAAAATTTTCCTAGCTCCATTATCTCGGTGGTACAAGTGTTTAATAATGTACCTATAGTAAGTAAATAATATCAACATGTTGTCATGTCAGAAACCTGTACATCAGTTTCCTGTTGAGATAAATAAATTAGTGTTGTTGATAACGACTAGAGATATTGCTGATAAGGAATATATTTATTTATAAACTGTATCGCGACTTGGTGTTAAATCTAGATTTACGGACAACCTACCGTCTTACACACACGTATTGCAAACTATACTTACTTATTTTTATGTATTAGTTGTATTTTATATGTGTATATCACAGACATTTATACATATAAAGTACGTAGCAGTAATAAATCAAGCGGTTTGAACGTCACTCTTCTGAATTGGGTAGCCTGAGTTTGAAAACCCAATGCGCTTATGATTTTCAGTTATCATATTGTCAAATAATCACTTGTTTTCAAAGGAAAACATCGTGAGGAAACCTTGCACAATTAACATAACCAAATTCGTCTTAACATATTTATTTAGACGTTTTTATAGTTTACAATGGTCGAACAAAGGACTTAATTGCAAAAAAACATTCTCTGCCAGTCAATTTTTTCAGTTTTCTGTTTTTCAAAGTTGTGTGAAGTTTTTCTCATCCGCACTTGGCAGGCGTGGTACAAATGGGCTATGGTCTGGCCTGTACTTCTTACATCGTGACAACTGTCATAGGTGTTAAGTTGAAATTAACAGTGACGCTTCCCGCCCACGTCCGACTTTTTGTAGGAGCCGATTTTTTCCTGCCATATTATTTCTGACCGACTTTTTGTAGGACGTGTGCGTTGCACTATTGCTATCAGTACGTTCTATTTTTCTCCTACAAAAAATCGGTCACCGATTATCGGACGTGGGCGGGAAGCGTGAAGCTCCAACAGCAATGGACCTACCTGGCTACAAAGATGTTGAAGTAATGCCTGGATCAGCCCGTAACATTCCAAACGTTTGAAGACGTTACGACGATCATAACTTGGCCAATGACAATTTCATTATCATAATACGATACTTAATCAATGACATAAACATCACGCGGCATAATTAGTGGTTGAAGATTACCGTAAATCCTTAGTTAATTAGTCTCGAATCCCGGACTAAATTTGAGACAATTATGAGAATAATTTTAATTAACACTGATTATATTTTGCAATAAATTGAATGCCCTAATAACTCACATAAAACATGTTTTAATAGATTCATTTTTTTACATCTGTAACAAGCCAAATGATAATTCTATTGAAAAAAGATTTTCCTTTGTGGATATATTTTGTGTGTGGGTGAATAAGAAGGTGCCGTAGACTTTGTTTAATTGGCACAGACTTTGATGTTAATAGACTAACGCTCCAACTCAGAGTCACTAACGGTTACTTAAATCGCTCCTTAGTAGGTACACAATTTGTATGGTGATTCTTTACTAGCGAGCGATTTAAGTAACCATTAGTGACTCTGAGTTGGGGCGTAATTCGCCGATGATGCTAGATGAATTAAGTAAGTGATTCAGGTCCGGATCTACGATTTTTTCAAACCGGGACAAAATCGGTTCAGGCGCTCACTAAAAAAAGGTCATCGGGCGTCTACATAGAAAGGAAAATCAGTTCAGCGCTCAGCCTAATATGGTAGGCGCTTTGTGAAGCAAGTTCTTTCATTTTTTTTGATCATCATCATATTATTATGATTATGACGCCCTCCTTCAATTGCCGATGTCCCAGTTCGCCCTTCCCTAGATCCAGTCTTGAAGTGATTAGTAGATTTAAAAGTTTGTATTAAGAAGCTTGCAATTATATAATATATCCTCTGTAAATGTATCTTTGAACTGTGCTTTGAAATATACGTCTTCTAGATTTAACTCACCGATGAAGATAAATGAATTACTACTAATAATACTGATTAGTCGATTTAAGGGTGTAGAATTAAGAAGCTTGCTTGCTTGATGAGTATACGAGTACTTATATGTATAAATATATAGTATACTTATGTTACTGAGTCTTTGAACTGTGCAAATATACGTCTCGTCTCGACTGGCTACACACTACACACACGTTGTTTCCTCCTACCATCCGAAACGATACGGTTCCCCAATACGGTTCCTTAATACGATCCCCAATACGACTCCCGAATATGGTTCCCGAATATGTCCATGACGATTATGAGCTGGGTCATAAATCACTCGCTTTGTCCGCGTCGGTTGGTTCGCTATAATATAAGTGTTTGGTTCGGATAATAGGGATGTGTGTACTCACTCTGAATGAGTTTTATTATTTCATCTGTTGGTCGAATACACAAATAGAAGTTTCTTTATTATTAGGGTCTTTAATCATCGTATTAACTAACCAAAGAGGCAGTGAAAATGTGAATTTTTTTTTTATTGAAATATCCGGCAAACGATCTGACGATTCACCTGATGGTAAGTGGCTATCGTCGCCGATGGACATCAGCAACACCAAAGACATCACTGATGCGTTGCCAGCCAAGAAAGAGTGAAGAAAAAGAAAGTCATGTCATGAGTTCATTGATAACGTTTTAATTTTTCTTACTAATTATACCTAATTCCAAGAAATGAAATGATAATCGGAAACATTATTTGGAAAATTAAATGGCTTAGAAGCATAGATGCTTAGAAGTGTCATCCTTGAGGTAATTTGACAAGTTTTGATATAACTTGGTCAATTGAGGAAAGGGGTTGATTAAAACCCTATGCAAAGGAGAAATGGAGAGGGAGTTTACATAAAAAAGTTCAATTCCAAAACAGTTAAAAGTACCCACATAGCTTGTACAAGCTGTATGTTTGTACATACATAGGTAGGAGTAAGAAATAATTATGCGAAGGGTAAAGGACCCGTATATGTACAAGTATGGCAGCTATAGAAGCCAAGACAATTATCTTTAGAATTCTTGTTTCTCTATATGTTTTTATGCGCATAACGCAAAAACCACTGATCGATTATCTAAATTTTACTAACAAAAACTAACCAAATTTAAAATAACTCAAAAACTACTTGTCAGATCTCGCTCAAATTTAAGTGGGACTATATGACAAGCACCAGCTTTCGATTAAAAAAAGAATCATAAAAATAGATTCACCCAGTCGAAAGTTCTGAGGTAACAAACATAAAAAATACAGACGAATAGAATACCTCCTCCTTTTTTGAAGTTGATTAAAAATGGATACGATTTTCATCATTGTATTGCAGGAGTTCTATCTCCCAAACTGGTGTAACTAACTACATCTCAATACGTCACGAATATGCTTAGAAGCTGAACTATTAATAATAGGAATTTCAACATTCCACGCGTGCGTAGACATGGGTAAAGGCTTGTTGGTGGCGACCCTGCCTGCGAAGCGAAGGATCCCGGGTTCAATTCCCGGCCGGGGTAGATATTTATGTGACTCGTGTCATGGATGTGATTGTGATGTGTTATATGTGTCGTCTATGCCACCCGCGGCACAGGTGAAAACCTATTGGGGGGTTATGAGCGCGTTAGCGTTTATTTAGCGTTTATTAATTACCTGATAATTCCCATTACTGGTGACACTGGGGGGAGTGTATCCCCTCGCGTTGTATCCGGTACCCGCGGACCCGTGGTACAGGGTGTTGTTGTTCGCGTCCCTTGTCGTCGCTGCCGTATACGTCGACTTGCAGTTTTGAGACATGCTGTATAGCTGGAAAGTTTAGAAGAAAACATTTATTTTTATGCTATTGTATTATTGTTATTTTTGTAAATTTTAATCATAGTAAGTATAAATGTCTGTCTAAATGTCTAAAAACGTTTAAATTTAATTATTTTTAACAATGAACAGTGTGTGATCCATTTTTTAAATAACTGAATGTAAATTTGAAGTAGAGAATAGGTCCATGGGTTATTGACTACTTTAAATTTGCGTCTGTAATAAAGAAATTGATAAAAATATAATGAATAACCACTTCAGACTAATATATTACAGACATATTATGCGTTATAACGTTAATACATCTACAGGCTTTCGGCTTTACTCTCTCTCTAGGTCATTGAAGTATAATGTCATAGAATAGACATCTCGAACAAAATGTGTGTACCGCCGGGAGGTTCTATTTTCGAAATTGAGCCCCCGTTCTCCTTTCAAAATCGAACGAATCCATTGAAAATTGAAGCCGATCGGCGCCAATTCATTGGGACATACATTGTGTTTGCAATGTTTATATATAGAACAGACATTGCAAACTGACTGAACTAGCATATGCTAGTAATAATACTTCAATGCTCTAGGTACATATTTTCTGTCTATATTTATTATTAGTACCTCGATATCCAACAAATAACACGAAGAAAAGTCGAAGCTAGCCGTTAACAGCGTGTAGTTACGATACTGACTGGTTATCCACCACACATTACGAAATGCCAAAATGTAAGAGACTTCCAGTAGCAGGCGCAGAAAAACAAGCAAATATTGATTCAAAATTCGAGTCATAAGCACCGATAAAATAATTCCGTTTAAAAAAATATATAAAAACAATATAAAAAGCAAATTAAACGCGCGACAAGCGAACAAAAACCTATCGAAAGCTAAAAAATGGCGCCATAAAACGGGCAAGTTTTAAATTAGAGCACTTGTTTTAATAAAAAATGGTAGGTACCGTCGCGGTCGCCTCCGTGGACTGTGGGCAATTAAAAAAAGCCGTCCAAAACTGTAACAAGTTGGGAGCTGGTACAGTTATTAACAGTAAATGTAATATGAGATGGACAATCAACTGAACGCAATACATCGACGGTAGCGGCTTGGGAATTATTGCGAGAGGGACGAAGTCACGCACTTTTTACAAGCTTTTATTTAACTTGCAATATATTTTGCATGTTCGGTTCAAATTTTGTAAGTTGAATTAGAACTATTTCCTGTCATCCTATGGAGCTGAAATTTGTCATAATTATTGCTTTAGATAATTTATACATCATCACCGGCATTTTTAGGGTTCCGAAAAAAAAACGGAACCCTTATAGTTTCGTCATGTTCGTCCATCCGTCTGTCCGAAGCATAGCGCTGAGACCCTTAGTGGTAGAAAGCTGTAATTTGACATGGATATACATATTTATTAAAACTATAAAATCGTGGAATAATATATTGAAAAATATTTTTTTTCAGGGTACCTTCCCTACAGATAACGTGAGGTGAATTTTTTATCCGTCGCATAACCTATAGTGTGGGGATCGTTGAAAAAGTCTTTCAAAAATATTCTGAGTCTCATAAGATCATTTTTGGATTTAGGTGTCCATTTGCGAAATATTTGGCTTTAAAGTGCTAATTTTGATTACAGTCAAGTGTCCCCCCCCTGCTGGCTAAATGGTTGGAGTAGGACAAGTGGAAAATTGTCAAAAAAAGCTTATATCATGAATTTAGAAGGAAAACTGTCACGTCTATTAGCATAAGTAGTTAATGAGTAATCTATACTAATATATAAAGAGGAAAGATTTGATTTTTTGTTTGCATTGAATAAGCTCCGAAACTACTGAACCAATTTGAAAAATTCTTGCACTGTTGGGAAGCTACACTATTCCCGAGTAACATAGGCTATATTATATTTTCAAAAAAATTAGGGATCCCTAATAAAACTCCAATAATGTAACCCCAGGTGTAAAAAAATAAAACTGAAGCAAAGCGAGGGCGGTTACTCGTAGTCGATAAACTTACTACTTCGGATGTAGTGAATATTGCGCGTGGCCTGACACGCACTTGCTCGATTTTGTGACTTGATACCAATACTATGCTCAGGACATCATAACTGAACTGCCGCACTCAGGTTTGGCTTCGCACCATAAAATAAATCTCCTTAGTGCCCAACAAATAGCAGAAACACAAAATTTTTGAAAGCTTGTTTCAAAAGTGATTTTAATTTTTTTTTAAGGAAATAGCCGGCAAAAGAGCGGACGATCCACCTGATGGTAAGTGGCCATCGTCGCCCATGGAGATCAGCAACACCAAAGGCATCACTGATACATTGCCGGCCAAGAAAGAGAGATGAAAAAGAAAGAAAGAACTGACTTTCAAGCCAAATTGTGTCATATATTACTGGATGGAGATTATGCGAATGTTTCACGATAGTCGCGTAATAGGTACGTATTATCAAGAGTAACTAGTACCAATGAAGCGTCGTGCAAATCGCTTCTCGCTTACAACTTAAGTATTTAATATTCGCCGAGTATTTTTCGGTGCTCTGTCAAAATGGATTACCCATTTTCTTCTTTCTGCTATACATCAAACTTTGTCGGTTTTCTGTTATTAACGTCCATAATACTTCGTTGGCGAACGATGGATTAATGACTCCTTTGACGTATGGAGTTTTCTTCATTACGTTCCCCTTCACTCGGCAAGCGACAGTTAATATCAATCCGATGATACATTACATCAAGAAATTTGTCACACATGCAGGATTCGAACCCCTGTCCTAATATTATAACTATATTATAAAATAAATAAAATAAATATTTTGGGTATTATTTGTATACGAATAATGTACTTACAACTCCTACAATTATCATGAAAGTGTTCATTTATTACGAGGGAATTTTAACAACTCACAATGGATGGAAGACTGTATTGTATACTTCAGTGCCGCTAAAAGTATAAGCAAATTATATGACCGGTTTCTCGCAATTTACTCCAGTAGTTAGCAACCGAGGGCCTTGAAAGGGCTGTCCAATCCGCGAATTTAATATGGAGCAATAATTGCACGTGAATTCGCAGAGATTTCAGCGGTGAGAGCTAAAAAAAGTCAACCGAAGTGTCATTATTTTAAGAATTAAAATGACCGCAATCACAAAGTTGCAAACCGGATTTTAAGAGCGATCCTTATTTGTCCGAGATTGTCTCGGAGTTACCGCATTGCTACATTTTCAATGATCTACATACATAATGAGCTTTGATTAAATCTGTGTAAAAAATAAATATTGTAGTCGAAGAGCTGGTGGGCATTTTTGCGAAAGAACGACGAAGTGGATGGGCAAAGTGGTATTAAATGGTCACCGTGCGCAGAGTATACTAGCTGATCCGGCGAACTTCGTATCGCCTAATATCATTGAATGTACTTTGTTCTTACTTTTAACTTTTATAGTTTTGGTAGGTTTAACAAATTAGAGACCATTAAATTCCCTCTCCCTCCTCTCCCCCTCTCCCTCTCCCTCTCCGGAACAATTCCATCATACATGATTTTTGCGTAACTTAAACCGTTTAAGTAGTCTGTACCGGAAGCTCTGTAAAAGGAATAATTTTTCCCGTTTTTGTAATATTTTCCATTGATGCTTTGCTCCTACTGGCCGCAGCGTGATGTTATAAAGTATAAAGCTTTCCTCGATAAATGAACTATCCAACACAAAAAGATTTTTTCAATTCAAACCAGCATTTCCTGAGATTAGCGCGTTCAACAAAACAAACAAACAAACTCTTCAGCTTTATAATATTAAGTATAGATTTATGTAGAAAACAAGCTACCAACTCCGTCCTACCGCGCTTAACCGGTAGTTGAAGCAGGTTGTCAGCAGTTCAGCACCAAGTTTCTGTATTTTGCCAAACCAACCTCAAACAACCGTCACTGACAAGTCTTGAAGTGATAGTACTTCATAACCTGCGCCAATAAGCACTGGTAGATCGGCATTAGATACGCCCTAACGTTTATACAGATATAAGCGAAATTTTCTACCACTGTGGGTAGTAAATCGTGTGGGTATATAATATTTTCTGGTAGCATTGTGCAGTGGGCGATACCCAGTTTTGTGCAAGCCACAAAACTTGCCACTCCGCCAGATTTATTTCTGAATAGGCCTTTAGTTGTAATAGTGTATAATTATAGTATCACGTATGCATGATAAGAGTCTACATGATCATGGGGGTCATGAAAATTTTCGATAATTATATAGTTAATAGTATCAGACGTTACTTTGCGGAAATCCATTGTTATCAAATTAGTATTTGTCTACTTTGCAACAATCCGTGGTTAACATGTATGATAGTATATACTTTAAGACGCATGTCTTAAAGTATATGGCTGGCTGGCTTCAACCCATTAATGGCCCACTACTGAGCACGGGTCTCTCCTCTTGAGGAGGCCTGGAGCATACTCCACCACGCTGCTCCAGTGCGGATTGGTGGAGAAGTAAAGTAAATACCATCTTCATCAAATACCTTGTATACTATCATCATCAAATACATTAAAGTATATACAATCATATATATTAACCACGGATTGTTGCAAAGTAGACGAATATTAACTTAATTCGATAATTATGTCTTTGATTTGTTTCTGAAGACATTTCACTATACCAATACCTACTAGAAGAAAAAGTATTTATAATGTACATTGTACATATAAAATTTTTATTGTAATGAAAATAAATCATTCAGTCAGCCCACTGGGCTGTTTTGCTGTATTAACATAATTATACAGTCCTTCGTTACAAATTTAATGGTTCTTATATGAGTGTTAATTATTTATTCATTAATCATTCCACTACGATCTATAATGGGTACGTTGATAATTGTGCGATTAGTTCAGCTCAAAATATTTTAATAACTTCAGCTTGTATCAATAACCCCTGCAATTTATTTTACTAACTCCCGGTCTATTACGCAGCATTGACTTTGCATGTAATTTTAGCTTTAATTTGGTGCTTTATTTTGTCTTTTAGTAAACTCGGTGGAATTAATTGCTGTAATTTACACCACTGTGGTGTAAAAATCAGGTAAAAAATACCACAAAAGCTTGTAGTTTTTATCGACAGGTTTATTCAGTGTATGACTGTTTCCTAAGTCTAAAATGATGGATAAATATATTACTATCAGTATGACAAGTTAAAGAAAGTAAATTAAATGTAATTACTACAATTAGAGACAGAACAAATTGAATATTAGAAGAATCGAAACATTAAAATTGAAATGTGTGCTGGGCCACAATAGAAGAAGTGAAATTTCAACTAACAAGTAGAAAAACGAATGGCAACGGATAAGTGGAAAAACGAATGGCAACGGACAAGTGGAAAAACGAATCGCAACGGACAAGTGGCAAAGCGAATCGAATCCTCGTTTTCAAGAAAAAAATATAAAAAAGAATTTTCAAAAAACAATATTCAAAAAAAATTTCCAAAAAGAAAAAAAAATATGTCCAAAAAATTAAAAATAAATATTTTAAATATTTAAAACGGCTGGCAACGTATTTATATTTAATATTTATTTCAAATATTTCCACGCGATGTATCGGCTAATACCCCGTCTATACAGAAGTTGCACTGCAATGAACATTGGTATTCGACGCAGATTGAAAATCAAATTCTTGTTCAAAGACAACTAGGTACCTACTTCAGTTTTATTTATTACCGTACTATTAATTAGTATTCCGTGTAGTTGAAATTATTGATCGGATTACTCTTGGCCGGTAGGTACTATCCGGATGCTCCGCTAGTTCTGACCCAATGATACAGATACTTCAGAACCGGTATTACGGATCTTTGTTTACTATTTAATATCTTTAGCAGGTAATATCGCTTTAAAGTGGAGTCAATTTATGGCGGCTAGATGGTCTCTGGGACATCCGGTCTATAGAGTCGTGTTCGGATATTTTTTGTTTATGTATTACTAGGAAATGCGTACGTAATAATGCTGCTATGTGCCAGTGTATAGAAGTCGTACAATATCGTAAATGTCTTTAATGAATGAGTTGGGCATCAGCGTGGTATTGTGGGCCACTTACTGAAAAAAAAATTCTGAACCTCCTGACATAACTTGGTAGAATTAGTAGGCTGAAGTGGCAATGAGCGGGCTACATCGTTCGGACGACATAACCATAAAGTCCTTGAACGGCGGCCTCGCCTCTGTAAAAGCAGCAAAGATCTCCCTCACTGCCAGGAGGACTTAAAAAGCACATCGGAAAATCGTTGAATTCAAAAATACCTGGACTGGTGGGAGCTGCGCCAATTTTGAAAGGCTGTATTGATAGGGTTCTGTGGTTGAATTGCGATATCTAACGATAAAAACTGGTATGGGTTATTATACCTCTGGAATTCCATCCAACCGCAGCTCTGATTATCAACCTTCAGCTTCAATTTCATGCTAGTACTGACATGACCCGTTAGTTAGTTGACCTTTTTCAGAAATACATTAATTATTACACTAACAAAAAATCTGATTAGGCCAAAATATATTTTCTAGCGTTTTTTGTTTGTATAGTCTAGTAGCATGTATTATTCTTCAATATCTACAACAAATTATATTCCAATGAAATTGATAAAATAAAAATTAAAAAAAGGCTACTGCTTCTCGTTTAGAACTAATCCAACAGAACCCAACTTTATGGACACACAATTCTTAGAACCCTTGATGAAATGAGTTATATTTTTTATTATTTGCATAGGAAGTTTCGGGAAGCGAGAATCAAAAAGAATAAATTATATAATAACGTTAAGGCTGATCCCCAAAGTAGGTTGCAAACCTTTGATCTCAATGTTTTATATAACGTTGTTTGATCAGGGGATTACAGGAGCCGCGCAGATAATAATAATATGGTTGCTGGAATGGTTCGTTACTTATTTCGTGTTTCCATTAAAATAAGCTGCTTGTTTTACATCGTTTGTACAGAAAATGGTTTGTCACTTAATAAATAAATAAATAAATAAACGCTAATACACTTATACCCCCGTAGTAGTTTTTCACCTGTATCGCGGGTGGCATAGACGAAACTTACATATAACACATTACAATAACACCCATGACCCGAGTACAAATATTTATCTGTTACATAAATATCTGCACCGGCCGGGAATCGAACTCGGGTCCCCTCGCTTCGCAGGCAGGGTTGCTACCAACTAGGCTACAGGGTCGTCAACGCTAACACACTCACACCCCCGCAGTAGGTTATTACCTGTGTCGCGTATGGCATGGACGACACATAACACATCACAATCACATCCATGACCCAGTGGTGAACTTAATGATAATGGTGAACTTTATGTAAAAAGCAGACGATGAGCCATTTGATGGTAAGAGGTCTTCGTTGTCTATGGATAGCTGTAGCACCAAAATTATCACTATGAGTTGTCAATCAAGAACGAGAAGAGAAGGCAGAATAAGTGGCTCTTATATTTTAAACCCGAATGAGTTCAAGATCAAATTAATGCTGTAAAGTAAATAAAGAACCACCCTGAAAGGTCAATTATTAAAAACTTACCGAATGCCTAATTATTATTATTATTTTTCACTGAATATAACTTTCAATCTTGAACACTTCAGCACTCACTAAAGAATAGTACAATGGATAGAATTGTATTGTTAACTGTTATAACATTATATAAAGCGTATTAAAAAACCAAAATGTATAATTTTAAATTTCTCCGGTGTCACAGAAATGAGTTTATTAAAGCGATCGAACACATACTGCGGTGGGAGCTAAGTTTATAAGTGTTTTTATTTACCAATCTCAGTCTATGAATGGTGTAACGGTAGCTGACCACATCCGGGTTCGCGGAATGGAATCGGGACGTGGTACGTGGTGTCGTGGGAATTCCGTGTAATTACTGTAACTTGCTTTTAGGCCTTTCTTGATACTCTGTTGCTATCGTAAAGCTTTTACTTTTAGCGGTTCGATTGAATTTATCCGGCTTAAAAAGATGTTTGTCGTGAGATGCATGTAGCAAATGTTTTGTTTGTTCCCGTTTTTTCATGTAATTTCGTTTAAACACGTTAAGGTGATTTACATTGAAGTATGATCTTAGAAGAAAGTCCGTGTATGAACGAGTTATGTGGTTGCCATTTGTTGCAACCGTGTACGAACATCTGAAACACCGTAACATTGATGAAGCGGAGGACCAACTGAAAATTACTAAATTCCGGCGCTTCGACCAAAAAAAAAACATTTTAACAGATGAATCTCAGGGGGGAATAGCGAGGCAAGTAAAACACTCTATGGCAGGTCAAATAATTTGACATAATGTTCGAGTATTATAAAGATTAAACCAGGTAGTACCTACGGAGAACCTCCCTACACTTCCGTTTTTTACTATGACCCAGTTGCATGGATCGTGGCCAGTTAGGCCTTGACCACTATACGAGGGGGGGGAGGGGAGGAACCGGGGGAGAGGGAGGAGGAGGGGCAGGGGGAGAGGGAGCGGGAGGGAGAGGGAGAGGGAATTTAATGGTCTCTGATTTGTTTAACCTACCAAAACTATAAAAGTTAAAAGTAACAACAAAGTACATGAAATCACTGATTATTAGGCGATACGAAGTTCGCCAAGACAGCTAGTGTTAAATATTTATTTAATGATGCCAAAGAAGTATAACTTCTCACGCGCGTACATAAGTACACGTTTATGTTTACTACATAATAGTTTTTGAAAGATAATTAAAACTGATACACGTTATTAAAATAATACCTATATTTCTGAAGGTTTCACTTTTACCGTGTGAATTGCACACATTTGTTTATAAGTATACATGGCATCTACGTTAAAATAGGTACCGGAGATTGTCGTTTGCAATTCGTTGCCAGAGAGATCAAACAGATCCTCAAAGCGGAAATGAGATCTTAGAGAATTCCGTTTCATGGTATGTACCACTGCTGCACTGCCGAAGTTTCAAGATTACGCTCGGTGATGTTTAAGAGAAAATCTTCGGTTGCAATGTTTAATTTATGGATGAATGTATTATTTTATTATTATTACACGTCTTACAGATGCCTGTATAATGTGGAAATGTATATGAATGCGACTGCTTAGAAATTTGAAATAATTAAAACCAGAAGGGCTGATAATAAATCACATGGTCGTCCTGATCTAAAAACATTGTTAATATTATTACAAATATTTTGGTCGACCACACATTGGTGTTGCATAAATGGTACTTAAATGTCTCCCTTCCCAATTAACCCTCGGACCTGAAACTTCATAAAAATAGCGCAGAAAGACAGTTAAATTAAAAAGCAGAACTCTTTATTCTTCGTCAATACAATAAATTCACTACGAGACAGAGAAACAATATGTACAAATAATTAATTATAAATCGATTCGTTTCATTAAATTCTCGCTTGACAGAAGCCACGCGGAGAACTTCACAATATCGCGTTAAATTCTGCTTTGTTTAATTTTTCCCGCTGGAAGTAAATTGCTGGAAATACCAACATGTCGCACATTGATAAACTTGATGAGAATGGTTATTGGAATTTGTCACTATTATAACAAAAAACTTTTGACCCATAGCCTAGTTGGTGAATGCTGTGGATAGTTTATCATTTTATCCATGACAACGAGAACATTTGTATACAATTATCACGTTCTTCTATGTCTCTCGTTGTCAATGTGCGGAGTGTTGTATCGTGATATTGTAGATATATTTTCATTCCACTCTCTTAATTCTCTGAACAGAAAGCCACAAATATCCGGTTACAATTTTATTGACGTGTAGGATTTGTATCACTGCACTGTTTCACTCTTAGCTCGCCTTCTCACTACTTACAACTAGTGATTTGTCTGATATCACAGGCTTACTTAGAGAAGGGAATTTTCATAGATATCGATAGAGATTTCTAGCCCAATTCCCGCGTTGTAGAGATATTGTCGAACCTGGACATAATCTCTAATCTTGAATCTCAAAAAAAATTGTCCACAAAATGACTACGGTCTCTATGCAGTGCGTAAATATTTTCTCGAACGTGACATCCCGAGATATTTTTTTATGGAAATAGCCGGCAAATGAGCTGACGATCCATCTGATGGTAAGTGGCTATCGTCGCCCATGGATATCAGCAACACCAAAGGCATTACTGATGCGTTGCCGGCCAAGAAAAAGAGAAGAAAAAAAAGAAAGAAATGGTTCTCAAGCCCCCAGCCAAAACACGACGAGTCGTTTGGCGGGTGACTCATGCTCAAGGGTGGTAGCTATCCAGGCGAACTCCATGGAGAAATAATAATAGCAATAATTTACATAATAATAATAATAATAAAGAATAATAAAAAATAAGAAAGAAGAGCTACTATGAAGCTAATATTATGATATTGGATTACTTCAAGGTATAAGAGCGATTCCAGAAATCCACTGCTTAAATTATATTGGACTAGCACCGTGACAGTTCTAGTAATTATTTCAACTTGCTTCGTGTTTTATTCATTCCAAGAGAGAAGGACCTAAGATCCTATGGCGATAACTTAAGCATGTTACACATCTCTATATAATTATTATGTAAAAGAAATAACATTACAAATTAATAAATATTAAAAACTGTCGGTGGAAAGACTGATAAAATCTTAAATTAAAATTTAAAAATTCTTCGATAGATTTATTTACACTGAACATAGTTAAGAACACTATTGATTAAGTCACCTTTCAAAAAACTAGACTGAAATCGGATCATCCGTTTGGGAGCTACGATACCACAGACAGACATACAGATATACAGACACACAGATACACAGATACACAGACACGTCAAACTTACAACACCCCTCTTTTTTCGTCGGGGGTTAATAAAACATAATAACACGCAACTCGCACTACTATATTGCTAGTTCTATGTATGAATGATGATTTTATTTACCCTATATTACAAAAACTAAGAAACTGGAGCAAAATATTTCATAATGAATGAATATCGGAGTGTATAGGTCAACAAGCAGGCAAACTAATAAAATTTAATTAAGTCTGTTGAAGGCTTGCATGTTTTCTCTTCAAATATATTTATGACGAATACTGTAATGTTATTCAAAATATTACGTTGGGCCAACTCTACTTCCCAGAATCCAATTTCCGGAATGAATTGCTCTGCTATATTGTCTAAAGGTAAATACATATTTTATTTGTTGTTCTACCCACTCACTCACTTTATTTGGAGAAACTGAAATAGTTTTAAACCGATTTGAAAAGTATGAAATATGTTATGTATTCGTTGCGTTGCAATTTTTTGCATGAATTCTATTAAAGATGGAGGAATGGATTTTATCATTTTACCAACGTAAAATAGATACCTGCATAGGCTGCTAGAAGACATAATTATTATAGTTTATATTAATTATAGTTATTAGTTTGATGGTTGGTTTACAATACGGTATCAATAAATATATTCACATAGAAAACCATAGCTCTAAAAATAGCTAGATAATAGCTATCCGATCTTATCTTTCTTTGAATATATCTTTCTACTTCATGTCGAGATGTAAATGCGGACATGCTAATCAATTATGACTTGCTTGGAGTTAACCTTCAAAAATGTTTCTAGCTATATGAAGCTAGAGCGAAGACGTAATTATTATTATCCAACCAATCATTTGAAACTGGACCATCGCGGCTTCGGTTTTCTCATGATCATGATCCAGGGTAGAAATATCGGTACAAACAATGATATTATAATGTAAAAAAGAGGTAGATATGTCACTAGCACGCCGACGATGAAGAGCGTAAGAACAGGTAATTGACCGTTCTGCTTGTAGTCGCACTATCAATACAAGACGATACGCAAGCTTTTGTTGTTGTCAGAAGTGCTTGATATTTGACATAAAGCTTTAAAATGCGTGAAAATAATTGTGTAGTGAAACAAAAGATAAACGTGTGTGTGTTTTAGATCTTTTCGGAACAGATTTTTGCTTGTTTGGTAAGGGTATAACGTATCTATATTTTTCAAATTTAAATTAAGTGAGTACCAGTTACAATTAAATTGTCATCCTCAACATTTCACCTGTACCAAACTTATCAGTATCATCGACAGCACTTCTAAGAAAGAAGAAAAATAACTCAAATGTAGGTCAGATCTAATCCTAAATCAAAGCCAAACAGAGGAATGAAGCGGCAATTCTTATATTTCCAAACCGGATAAAGCAGACAGTGAGTTTTTATGCCGGATGTACCCAGCGCCGGTTCAACGCACTTCACCGGCTAGTAGGCCACAAAAACAGTGGTTTTAGCACTTCATGACGCTTTGTCATTATAGTGACATACAAAAGATAATTTGTATTTGAGAAAAACACTACGGTAAAATAAATTGTTTTGACAGCTACATTTCGCGTGATTGTAGCTCGTAATTGAAAAATTGAAATTTGTTAGTGATTTGACTAACTCTGATACTTGTTATGTTTTGTTGCTAAGTTTTTTTAATGGAAATAGCCGGCAAATGAGCTGATGATCTACCTAACGTGAGATTTGAGCTTAGAAGTGGCAAGCTTTGGATTAGGATTCCGTTTCGTTGTGATTGTTTGGTTTTCTGACCGCAAGTCTTAGACCCTAGCTCAACAGTGTGATAATTATGGATTGTGATGACGAATATTTAGTCTATAAACTATATCACTTATTATTTTCATTTATTTGATGGCTTGTTGCTCAGTTGGTGCACATCAGTCTGTTCTTGTATGTTACTCCGTACATCCTCCAATATTGAAGCCTTAATTTTTTTATGATAGGTTGTAGAACGTTTTATTTCTCTATAAGGGCTTTCTCTCGCAAGCCTCGCTGTCGCTAAAGCCCGCCGCGGCATCAGGAATTGGCACACGAGTTTAGTGGACCGTCTAGTACTAGCGACGTAAATAGACTACACTTGTCTGGCTGCGGCGGTGCCTTCTATGGAGTCGAATCTAACGGTGTATAATGAATGTACAAGATAGATATTAATTTATTACTTGCTCTATGAAGGTAAAGTGGAAATCTAAATGCATGAGAGTTTTGTGTAACTTTTGGTTTTGAGTTTGATTACTTGTCTGAATTGGTGATGTCTGTATCCGTGTCAAACAACCTTTTAATATTGCTTCATGGTAGATACTGGATTTTGGTTCAACTGTCTTTTTGAGGAATGTTCAATTTACATGAAGCTGCCTATTGATTACTTTGTAATCAATTAAAAGGCCAAATAATCGAAGATTTAGCAGAAGCAGCTGGATACTGAGTTTGCGAGTTCAGGTATTGGCAAGTGGCAGTTGACTTGCACTGACGTGACGCAGTTCGATCGCGTCACTGTCCACAACTGGTCCAACGAGTTCGAGCGTTAACCCAGCTTATGCAACATCGAACTAGGTCTGTGGTCTGTGTGATACACAACAACATAGCAAGTGAATACTTAGCGGCTGCTTTGCTATACTAATAAATAACAGCGAGATGATTATCTATATCATCAAGATTAATTGTATTAAGTACATAATGATGACAGGTCCAAGGTACATTGTTTAATAATGCTGGTCTGTCTGGTTTTTTGCTTCTATTTGGATCATTGAACGTAGTGATGAAGATTTAATAATGCTGCATTGTGACATGTTTATTTTTACAGATATTTATCTAACGAACGTCATCTGCTAGGAATGAGTGAGTTGAACGTCATTGATTCTTCTTGCAGCTATTTCTAATTTAAATTTACGGCAGGCAAAATTATCTTAGTTTGAGTACGTTGAAATGTCACTGAACGTGTCAGCTTAGAGGAATCTGCCTATACTATTTACTTCGGATAATGATAATTCCAATCTATTCTCCAGCAAGAATTACCGGGCGATAAACTAGCAAAATTCGTACCTACACTACTAATACAAGGATTTTGGTGAACTCAATTACATACTTGAATACTCCTATTCCACCTGATCCCTTCAATCCCGATATTCCTACAAATAATATACAGTTATGAAACCCTAATTCGACTGGACAGCGGCAGGCAGCGATCCTCCAATAACAGGATCCCTGGATTATTGCCTTTGAGGATTTTGCGTTAACCACTAGCATAACAGATACAAGCTATCGAATCTTTTACACTGCGAAGTATATCAGTACAATTCTCTGAAAACGCTGGAGATCTTGCGAATAATTTGCCGAATATCTGAGTGTGGGGAAATACGGGAATATACTTCATCAATCTTCACCTGATGTCAAATGATGATGAAATTACTACTACTGTGTATTGACAAGGTTCACCATCATCCATCAGGTTTTGGAATCCTATAATAATAATAAGTAGTTCTGCTGAATTTACCGAACGAGTGTGCTCTTATGATCAATGCGATATTTCAAGACCTTGCCATAGTCTTGTAAAGTAGCTTATTATCACTTCATCTGACGTTTCATAGGAGTTGATATGCACCGAGTTGAAAAGAGAGGAAGATGCGAAGGGGGCCATGTTCTTGAAACGATAAACTATGGTCATCACTCCTCTTTACTTAGCGATACAGAACTAACAAGATAAATTATAGGTTATAAATATATTTTAGTTATGCACATGCACGAAGAAAAGATCTTCGCCGGTGTAACATTAGTTTTATTTCCACTGGGACATTCATTCATGTACATAGGTAAACCATATTACTTACTTGTTTTGCGATTTATACTTGGCTTTCTTGTGATGTGTATTGGATTTCTTTTGTTCAGAAATCGCTACTGTATCGCTAAGGTTCAGACAGGAGGTTCATTTTTGGGGGAATTCAATCAGAACGTGTTCGTATGTCCCTCTAGTTATTTCAGTTATTGCGAGTGCTTACATTTTTGATATTAGAAATACTGTTTCTCTATACCAATAAATGTAGTTAACTAAATTTTATAGAGTGACTCGTATGGGTAACGATGTGTTGAGGAAAACTTCAGTTTTTAATTTATTGCCTCATAATTTTCATTCAGTTTTAAAATTATAAGCACCATTCTAGGTTTTATAGCAAATACGATTATTTTATAGTAAGTACTAAATATAAATTCATAAACATATTACTCAAACAACTTTGCCAGTCATATAATTTAAACCATTTAATTGTTACTTAAATTTAATGACTTTTAATTAACAAAAATCCTTCCTTTGCCACACCTTTTTCCTGATGATGATATGAAATATAATACAACATAATAGTATAATAATCGTACTCCACTCATTAGTTTATTAATGTGTTTGCAAAAGTTATTATCTATTACGCTGTTAATTCTTCAATGAATAATTAAATGATTGCTTAGCTAATTCATTTTGTAATGAATCCTAATTTTGTAGATATCTACAAACTAAACTATTAATTAACTTGTCGGTTTACGACAGGTCATAAAAGAACTTGAGATTACTGAACTGTTAGACAGAATTATACGTTCGTTTAAAAAGACAAGTCTCCTTAAGGAAACTTTTTTTTTACTTTTACATTTACGATAGACTGAGTGCTCATGGTGTTTGGGTGTTTTGATTAAATATTAAGTAATATAAAGATGGTTAGTTATTCAAGTGAAACTTTTATTCTATCACCCCAAAATTTTTCGTCCATCTATCACATGTCGCATTACAACCGGCCCTTGTTGTTGTCAGAAGCGCTTGACATTTGACGTACAGCGTTAAAATGCCTTCTTGTATTATACCAATGTGATTGGTGTAGTGAAACAAAAGATAAACGTGTGTGTGTTGTAGCTTTTTTCGGAACAGATTTTTCGGTTGATTTGTAAGGGCATAACGTATCTATATTTTTTTAAATATCATTGTTACCAACACGTGTTTTTCCCCGAAACGAATCGGGTTAGTTGACCAAATCACAATCGCATCCTGTCTATAATGGCACTGTGGTACGCTCAAACTATTTGTTGGAACTTGGAAACCCGTACCCCGCTATGATACGCTAATGGGTGGAAACTTAACTCACACAGTTATCAACTAACCCCCATGTGTACAGTACTCACACTCGCAAACACGTCAATAACAAGTATTGCGCGCAGGACGGCGTGCTAAATTCCTTTTTCATGCGGGCTTTGTCATGTACAGGGTGGCATAGTCGCTGGGAAAAGTACGGATGTCCTGAATATAAATTAATATATTTATCGTAGAAGGCTGGGTTGGAGTGTATGCTTTCGTATGTTCAGATCATCTCTGTAAGCCATGTATCAAAGAGCACTTCAGTACAATGAACATAGATCTCTCTCTGTGGCCGTAGTTACATGTCAGGACTGCCAGGATACTAAATAAAACACAGATCGACAGGCACAAGGATACTCTTCATTTATTTCCTGATAACACCGGTTTCATCAATTCAACGTTATTTAGTTTCACTTTCGTTTCGCGATCCTACAAATCTGTCTACCGTAATGACAGTTCTCCCTTTTCTTAATTTTTATAGATTACTAAGAACTTATTTTACTACGAGTATACGCCGTCATATTCATAAGTTTCATATAATTATTATTATTACTTGATATGTATGTATCTCTACTAATATTAAAAGCTGAACAGTTTGGTTGAACGCGCTTATCTCAGGAACTATTGGTTCGAATTGAAAAAATATTTTTGGTTTGGATACTGCATTTATCGAGGAAGCTATATGACATCACGCTACAACTAATAGGAGCGGAGCATCAACGAAAAACGGGAAAAAATACTGAAACGAAGCGAAAGCCGAGAGGGAAAATAGTTACAGCCCAATCAGGTCAAATAATTTTTCCATAAAGTGTACCACAAAAAGTACAGGTTGTGAAACAGTGTAGGGCTCGTCTACGTCATCAGTTTCGTGTGTTACTGTGGTGGATGTGCAAGATCTTTATGAAAATCACACATAGCCGACGAATTAATATAACCAAAAAAAAAACAATAAAACAATTTGCTATTTATATGTGAACTACAACTTCAATAAAACCTAAGAAGTATTAAATGAAGAAGTATCCTACTATTTACTTCAAATAATGTACACCGTAAACGGTCAACGTACCTGAACTGCTACAAAAATTGAAAATACAAACATCCCTTTTTTGATTAACGGATTTCCCGTAGGTTGCAACTGCGGATCATGACTTTTGTTTTATTTGTAAGCCAAGCTTTTGAACTGTCACGCATACAATTTTTTGGAGCATAGATTTAATGTCTGGGAACCCCTTTTACTCATAAAATTATTTATGAAAACACTATTTGAATTGCATTCAAAGATTCACTTATCATGTGAATAACAATTCTTGTCCTTTTCTAAATGTTTGTAAGACTACAGTGTAATACAGAGGTTTCGCAGCAAGGATTTGAATTGCATTCAATCATTAACTTAACATGTGAATAACAACTTATCCACTTTTAGACCTGTACAAGACTACGGTGCGTAGTACCGAGGTTTCCCCTCAAGTATATGAACCAGAAAATGTAAAAAAATCCGATCCCAGTAAACAGCGTCGATTAATCGAGATCGGTGGCACTCGATCCGCAGCCCTTCAGATTTACGCTTCAGATAAATCGATTTAGTGACTTAAGGTACATGTTGAATCACGTGAGACTATTACGCGTAAGTATTTTGTATGTAGACATTGGATTTATACTTTTCTCTGTATGTATATATCTACTAGCTGCCCGGACAGACTTCGTTCTCTTAAAAGTTTTTTATTTTGAAATGTAAGCTATCCTATCTTTCAAGTTGGATAAAAACTGCACACGGTGTGCATTTGATTAAAATCGGTTAAGGTTAGATAAGTTGATCTTAGTTTAAGCTGAGTTTATGTATTATCGCAGTGCTCAGAAACGCTTTTTCGGAAGTTATCGACCCGTTAGCGTTATTGAATAGATAAACTCCCGTCAAAAGGACCTCAGAAACCGGCCATAAGTAGTTTAGGAGTCCATCGCGGACAAACAATGTGACACGTAAATTATATAGGTACATATACATTAAGATGTTAAGTACAGAGAGTGCTTGTCTAAGATTGGTAGTTTCTAATTCTATATTATTGTTTTATGCTATCAAGTATGCAGTAATTTTGGATTTATCTTATTATTGTTGCGACACCCCAATCGACTTTGATTCATGTGGGGTAGCAAACAGTGAAACTAACAATGGTCATATTTATTGTAAGTGATTTTGTAAGCAATTTTCGAATAACAATATTAGTAATAAAAATTATTTTTCAAAATATTGTCATACCGATAACAATTGTTATGAGCATTGTTCGTAACCGTACCTTAACAGTATTAATTAATAGTGATTAACTAGCCCTTCGCGAGCAGCCCTTAAACCTTTTTAGAAGATAAATTGCCAGATTTACGGGCGACTGTTTGTTACTTTAATATTTTATAACCTTTCAACGTTTCGCTAATGGGAATTTGTTTCAATTAAATGACAATTCCCTGTCATCATGAATAAATACATTTATTTGCGTGGGTAGAGGCGTGGGTATACTAAATAATTAAAGCCAATCATTTTCTTTCATCCGTCAGGATCCTTTACGGACTTAGCTGGACGAGCTAATTCATAATATTGAGTGGGATAAGTGGCCCCAAGGAGGCCCCATATCGATATTTGTTGTGTGGTCCCCTCAACGTCCGTTGTCAAATATAAAAGGAGTGCCAACTGTAGCAGTTGTAGGCCGCTGGCGAGCTTTTTTTGGGAGTGTTAGTGGGGGCCCCTATACGCTGGGGGCTAACATAGCTCATAATCATCAATAAGATATATTTACATTATTAGAAACACTTTATTAAAGTTGGAAGTATTAAAAAAAATACCACATTTTTTATGCTACTTGCGGCAGAATAGGTTTAGTACCTAGTTATTTCATGATGCTCGCAAACTTTTCTGTACCTGTTACACAATGTTTCTTAATCTATGCAGACTTTAATTATACTTACTAATATACATACCTATACCTTGACATCGTACAGATAAACATAGGATTAATGTCCTACAGACAATAGGTACACTCAAGTGAATAAATTGCGGTCGATAAAAACATAATAGCATGATTCACGAGTCGCGTTGGAAAGTGATTCATTGCGGTTACTTGAACTTGGCCTTCGAACTGTCACAAAGAAAGCGAAGGGCATTGATAGGGTTATCGTGATGTAGCGGTTTTTGCGGTGCGACCGCCGACTGGCGCCTGTACCCGTTCTACGAGCAGGGTATTGTTAACTCTACTAGCAATCAATCCGCAATAATAAACACCTTATAACAATTTACTTGTATATCTTATTATAGATCATGGTCTACTTGTATGCTATAATTCAAGAAAATCCGTTTAATAGTTTTGCGTGAAAGAGTAACAAAAATACAAATTAACATTTATAATACCTATTAGTAGAATTATTGTTTACGTGATTGTGTCTGTCTATCGACGTGTCGAAGAGACACGGAAAGTTTTGTGAAATAAGTTGAGTAGGAGATATGCTTTTTGGGATCGTTTCCCCTAAACATCTATCTGGAACACATTTATTAAACATTTAAGTCATTTAGTGAACCAGAAATAAATATAAATAGGATATTGTATTTACGATACAATACATTACTTAAGGAAAATTCGAGACAGCAATACAACCGTTATGCGTAGTGATTGATGAATGACAGTCAAAACATTTCAAAGTGATTAACAATACGTCTATACACATTTCTAGTGGAAGATATACTCTATTATTACTTAGCTCGGTATTTATCTAGCGGGTACTGACTAATAGCAGAGAAAGCTAAGCCTTTGAACCTAGGTCTAGAAAGCTAGACAGCTAGACTGCGTCTTAATGTTCTTTTATTTCCTACATCCAGTTGTGAGGTCTGGTTTTAAGTGTAGGATTAAATAGCTGGAGTTCGTTTTAGATAAGAGTCTTCATCACATGCAATAATTATGTGAATGAACTACCTTTGTATATGTAAAGATGGTCCTTTAATTATTGTTACAACCTACGTGTGGAAGTATTTATTACTATTCATTTAAAACAGCATTGAAATCAAAATGTTTGTTTATATTTATTCAGTACGAGTAATCGCCCTCGCTTTGCTTCGGTTTTCTTATTTTTTACACCTTAGGTTACATTATTGGAGTTTTATTAAGGATCCCTAATTTTTTTTGAAAATATAATATAGCCTATGTTACTCGGGGATAGTGTAGCTTCCCAACAGTGAAAGAATTTTTCAAATCGGTTCAGTAGTTTCGGAGCCTATTCAATGCAAACAAAAAATCAAATCTTTCCTCTTTATATATTAGTATAGAAGTATAGATAAAGTGTTTCCTAAATATTGGCATTTACAAGTTATTAAAGTTTCTGCACTACCCATCTACAATCCATCACACTAGTCTTATTAAGTTATTTACATCCATGAATACTTATAAAGTTTTTTTTTTTAATTTGCTATGCAGGGTTTGATCAATTATGATCATGCCACCCTTATAGGAGCATAACCACCTTACAATCTATGCTTAACAGCTAAATTAACCCATTTGTATAGCATCCTAGCTTCTTCCAATTGACGGAAAGCCAGGATGTTATTAAATATACCAACCTCACACCGATTGAGTTGTTGTATTTTTGGACGTAATTTGTTCTTTCAGCCACAATCCGCGCACACTCAACCAGAATAAAGTATAACATAGCACATATTCTGCTATGTTATACTTTACACAGTTTGGAGACTCTGACTTCCCGTCAAATATGTGAACATACCCAGAAAGAATAATAATAGAAGCACAGAATATATACCTAATAGTACTACAGGATCTAGAAGCCATAGATTCCCATATGGTATAATGGTAAATTTATTACATTATACCCAATGGGATCAGAAGACGTTGTAGGTACATATTTCCACACGCTTCTTATACCAGCAATGCAATGGCATTTTAATAAAGTTTTCATTACTTACATCAAATTAGAGTCGTAAAACTCAGAGCTGTTTGCACAATGTACCGGATTTACGTTTAGTTATTAGTCTTTAATGTATTTAATGGTTTTTCTTGTGATTTATGTTAGTAATTATGATGTTCAATCAACTGTTTTATATGGCAATCTACGCGAAAAGGTACCGTGTACGCGTATATATTCGTGATTTATTTCGAGGGATCCGTAATACAGAAAATTCTAGTTTCACTATATTCATCTATGACTTATCTCAAAGGCTAATAAAAAGTTGTAATTTAGTATACATAATAATATACATAAATAAATCATACTAGTAATAGACATATATTACACATCACGCCAGCATAGTAGTAAAATAAAAATTAAAATGTGTGCAGTTCAAACGTGGTAGAAGTGAAACCTTCAAAAATAAAGGTATTAATTTAATATCGTGTATCAGTTTTAATTATCTTTCAAAAACTATTTTGTGCTAAGCATAAACGTGTACTTATGTATGCGCGTACTCCCTGCCGCTCCCTCTCCCCCTCCCTCTGCTCTCCCCTCCCTCCCCTTTCCCTCCCCCTCCCCCTATACAATGCTTCCTATCTCATTTTCTCCCAGGTTAAATCTCATGAATTTATAGGTGTATCTTTTTACTGTCCCTTTTTCGTTTCATCGACTTTCAAATGACAACGATGCTAAAGAAGTTTTCACTTCAAAAAATTAGGGTCTAGCTTTTGTACTATTATGTCTTTGTGGTCTAGCCAGCCCTAGACGTTGAGTCCGAATATATTTTTTCTTGTCAATCCCATAATGTGGAGTATCGGTGGATAGTTAAATGACCGGCAAACGAACAGATTGGCCAAATGGCAAGTCACCTTTGTCTACGGATGTCATTATCTCTAACTAAAGGTAAGAATCAAGAATCCGGCCAAGAAATCGGAAATAAACCGATGGTTTAGTGACCACCAAGAGGAACTGTTCGCTATAGCCTCCGTTACCCAGCAAGGCACATCTTGGGCTAAGATTGGCATGGGTTAAAATGGAGCTCCCTTACAGTTCTGTCTTTCTTTTTTTTCTCTCTTTGGCCGGCAACCTGCAACGCATCAGTGATGTGACCATCAGGCAGATCGTCTTGTCATTTGCTGGCTATTTCAATTAACAAAATATTACGTGAAATTACCACCCAGTTTGAAATCAAATTACTTCCGTATTAATCAGTATTAAATTGGCATGCATTATTATACATGACGACGAAACTTCCAAAGCTGGACCAGATTACGCAAATATGTAGGCATATAAATGAATAAATTGTATCACCACATAAAGTAATCAAGAAAGGTTCGATAATTAAAACGGAGCGTGTACCGTGGTTGGAATTTGAGCCGGTTATCCGCTTTCTAAATGTCTCAGCTACAGAACAGCTTGATAAGGCTTGTAAAGGGAGTGACTGACACGATGCAATTCTGCACCTGTCTTCTTTATGGACAATTTTACATAAATTAACGGTCATGGTTAGTGGAATAATACTACTAGATTCCGTCCGTAGCTCACGTAGATTCCCATATATTATATGTACATATAAACATCCAAATCATCCCATGGGAATGTATAACCGGCATAAAATATTTTTATTTTTTAAGCCTAGACATACAACAGTTAGCGTGATACTTAAATACCCAAACATCTTCATTCTTTACAAACTTTCACATTATATGTGGAGAAAGGGTGTAAATTCAGCAATTTCATCATAGTAACCAGCCTGTAGCGGTGGGGCAAAACCACGGGCGAAGCGCTAGTTTAATATAACTTTAATTGAAAATGCTATTAAATAAGTTATTTTTGTTTATTTGATTCAACTATTACCATTACACTAAAATAGTTTATGAGTCACTGCCGACCATGAAAGAAGAGAAATGTGAAATTGTGGAATCTATTGCAGGCCATACACGGTCAAGTGTACTTGATCAAGGCTGCAGTTTAACTTGTCAAAACAGATGGACTTGACGCGCCATCAAGTGTGCATGAGGTAGATATATGGCCAGATAGCTATACCGTGGCCATAGACGATCAAGTTTACTGGATGCCGCGTCAAGTCCGCTTGACGCTTGATCAAGTACACTTGATCGTGTATGTATGGCCTCAAATACGCAAAAGAATACGCAGATTTTTAATTATGCGTAAAAATATGCGTAAAATGAAAGAATTTAAATATAAAATATGTTAGAATCCTGATATTGAAAATATTATTTTCATATTAGGATTTTTTTATTCTACTGCAACTCCATTTTCATTTATATTGACCAAGTTAGCATCATATCAACATACATTAATAATTTTCAAACCCGGTAGATGAGACCGTGTGGCCTAATGGATAAGGCGTCGGACTTCGGATCCGAAGATTGCAGGTTCGAGTCCTGTCACGGTCGTAAGATTTGTTATACCATAAAATAACTTAAAAAAAAAATTTTTTAATTCTTTTTAGTAATAATGTTTAGACAAGCTAATAATTCTGGCTTTACCCCTGTAAATATTTTTGTAATCAAACATTTTTATCACATATTTTTACTCTAGGGGATAAATTTTTAACAATCCTAATTAGTGCTCTCCACAATACAACTAACAAACTATAATGGAACTTTGGAACTTATACAAAGTTCCATACTTCTACGTCTATTGGTTCAGACTGTGCTTTGACTATCAGTTAGTAACAATTAGCGTTTTATTATGAAGGAGATGTCATACCTAGGTATGATATTATATTATATGCTAGTACATGAAATAATTCTGGTAGGTATTATAGAAAACTTATTTTTATACCTTTAATTATTGTAATTGAAGTAATGCAGTAATGTCAAGAATATAGAATAGCAATTTAAAATATGCAAATGTGCAAAAAAATTGTGCCTATATATCTGTGTCTATATATCTTTGTGTCTATATATCTAATAAAAATTCTCGTGTCACGGTGTTAGAAGTTGAACTCCTCCGAATCGGCTCGACCGATTTTCGTGAATCTTTGCGTGCATATCGGCTAGGGTGGAGAATCGGACATCTATTTTTAATCCCCCTACCCTTAAATTTTTTTTGGCAGAACAACGTTTGCCCGGTCAGCTAGTATGACTAGAATATTTCATTCAATTCATCACGAAACTAATCATCAAAATGCTTCATTATTATACGCTTTTAAATGAAAAAAAAAATCCAAATTGGTTGATAAATGACGTTCAAAAAAACAAACATAAAAAAACGCAACCGAATTGAGAACCTCCTTTTTTAAGTCTGTTAAATAGTAGGTATGTGCGTTATAAAATTGTAAGTCAATTCTAGTGGCTATTCTCATTATACACAACAGTTAAGGCGGATCCCTATTCGGTTACTACCATTTAAGGCTTTTTACTCACTTACTTTTTTAATGGCCTGGCATTTTCAGATGTAATCTTGGTCGAATGAACTCCGAAAACTGTTCACTTACTTCCTTCAAAGCATGATAATGATCACTTTTGCAACACTTGCTATGGTGGATTACCGTACAAAGCTTGTACAAGTGTAGTGATGATTCGAAGGTATGCCGGGTTTAAAATCCGGTCAGAGCAGAATTTACGTCAGGCATGATTTTGTGTTATATGTTATTTTTAGCAAAAATATGTGTTTTATAAAATATAGGACTAACTTAAAAAAATACAAGCGAATTAAGCCTCTTCTTTTTTTGAAGTCGTGTAAAATACTGTTAATAAAACCAGATTAACTTAAATATACTTACTATTAACTTAAATATACTTTCCGATGTGAAGGGAGGGCGGTTACTAAAGTTACTTAGTTATCTTATGGCCGCTCTCCTTAGTATAGAATCATCATACAAATTCTGTACTAAGGAGCAATTTAAGTAATCGTTAAGTGACACTGAATGCGGCAGTTAATCGGACTAATTCATTATGCATTGCAGTATTACTTAAAAAAGCAAAGGTTATTTTCTGGTTTACACAGCAATGTATTAGTCACTGAATTTTGTAAAAAAACTCATTCATAAAAATGATTTCCCATTGATTTATAGCCGCTGTTCGCTTCCATGGGTTTATTATGTCAAAGGTTATAAATTGGAGTAAGGACCAAGTTTTAATTTGGACCCTATCGCTTTCGGGATCCGATGACGGTATATCACGGTGTGGCCGGAAAACACGCGTTATTGGTTAAGGGTGATTCCTGATTTATTATATTAAAATCATAATAACGGTACTTTACCAAGCCTGATAGATATAAACCTTGGGTCTGATTTAAATATTTCAGTAGATAAGCTTATATAATACTTTAAGTACATGAATAAGAAGGAAGTTCAGTTTTTTATAAAAATGTACATTTTTATTTTTAATATTCATTTGGAGGCGGTTATTTTTTTATATAGATATAGCAGATTTTATTTATTAGAATATATTTAACCGATGTTTTACAGCACGCAACACAAACTAATCAACTGTCAATATCTTTAATATTTTAAATAATTTAGGGAATTACAAACATGCATCTTCAAAACTGAGCTTGTAAAATTTGACACACATGAACAGGATAAGGTAATAAAAGTGTTTAAATAAATAATAAGTAAATTCGTTACAATGTTACATCGAAGTAACGATGACGAAACGGACAGTAATGACAATACATGGAAATATATATCCAATTTTGTATTTTTTAGAATAGCGATTTATGAACCTACGCGTTGGTGTGAGCGGACATTGACTAACCATGCAGAGTTTCTGTGAATGCCTAAAAAATACGTGGTCAATGCGTTGTTACATACAAAAAATCCAGTCAACCGAGCCGACTATGTAAAATATGCACATGATATGCCATTCGGAAATAATTTTGTATATGAAACCAATAACCTGTTTTACTTTATAATATAATTAATTCCACGCTAGTAAATTCCTTTACACTGCTACGCCTAGCTACAGGTACGATGTTTTGAGAATAGCTAGTTGTTCAGAGTTTACTGAAACTTAGAAAATCGTGTGAAAGGCAGAAGTATTGTCATTGTGATCAATAATCTTTTTCTTCTAAGGCATGTAATGAACGTGGTGTCAGAAAATAGTATTTTCATTAAACTTCGTCATTTTCGTCAACAGTTCGCTCAAGATCATTATTTTACACTGAATAAATAAATAATAAACGCTAACACACTCACACCCCTGCAGTAGGTTATTACCTGTGTCGCGGGTGGTATGGACGACACATATAACACATCACAATCACACCTATGACCCGAGTACAAATATTTATCTGTCACATAAATAATGCCCCGGCCGGGGATCGCACCCGGGACCCCTCGCTTTGAAGGCAGTGTCGCTACCAACTAGGCTACAGCGTCGTCTATACTTACTCTCTTGTCTCTGTCTTGTCACCAGCCTCAAAAAGTCGACTCTACTTGTCTCTCTTGTAAGCAGTATGCCGGGAGCTGAAACTTCCAAAGCCAAAGTTTCTCTCAAACATGTTAGAATGAAAAATTAGAGGCACTGCGATAACAAAAACAATATTCCGCATTTTATCCGAAGCGTCAAAAGATATTTTCTGAATTTAATGAAGAGGTATGTAAACATACGCGAATAAAATTGTTACACACAATATTGGTCCCGATTATAATTAATGGCTACACGGCCGGAGTAATAAAATGGGGTTAATCCGGAAAAAACCGGAACCCTATCCGGTCGTATTCGGAATGATGTAATTAATTAAATGTTATATCTTGACCGATTTTTATTTTTAAAACGCTTTTCCACTAAAGCGCGTCTTGTTCCGCGAGTATAGCAATGATTTTATTGCTAAAGCCTGACATTGTTTTAACATTTCCTGTGGTTAAATAGTTTTTAATGAATAAAACCTAATAAGATTAAATTATGGAATAGTACCTTCGGCAAATAACGTGATTAAAAAATTCGAACAGTTTCAAAGTAAGATTACTACTGGTAAATTTTTCGAACGGTATATTTTTTTGTAAATGTATCATTTAGATCAAAGTAATGATCCGATAGTGTAAGTGACAAAGAACGTAGTCCTTCAATTGTCAATCGATCTACCTATTAGATCATCAGCGGGTATTGGTGTCGGGTATAATACGGCTATGCGGGTATGCGGATCCGTCGGTAAGGATATCCTGTTAAGAAAAACCCACATAGTAAACACTTCAGAACGCAAATATAGTAACTTAACTTTCTCCTAACTTTTCATAAGGTTACTAGCCGACATACGGGCTGACGATCCACCTGATGGTAAGCGGTCACCACGTCCATTGGCACCCATGGACATCAGTAACACCAATTTCCAGAGGCATCCAGGATGCATCGACCAAGAAATAATTTTAATTTAATTTTGTTTTCCTGGATCGTCATTGACATCATACGAGTTTTCGTCTTAGACATCATCTATACTGATTACTAATATTATAAAACTGAAGAGTTTGTTTAGTTGAACGCGCAAATCTCAGGAACTACTCGTTCCAATTCGAACGAGTAGTTAAATTCTTTTTGTGTTCGATAGTCCATTTATCGAAGATAAACAAGAGAGAGAATGACAGAACGTAGGTTCGTAACTAGTCAATCAGGCAGGCTACATGGAAATAAAAAAATCACATTAAATAATGTAAGTTTGAGTTTGTATAGAACTGATTTAACGGAACTTTTTCCTACCGACCCATGATCGTTCCACGGATCATAGTTGTGAGCGGCCATTAAACTAAACGAGCACAGCGAGACGTTGACTCTACTGTAAAATAAATGATACGGAAAATCCATTACCGTCTCCCGCCCAGCGCTAGCTCAAAACATTTTGTTTGGCGTCGGGAAATTTTCAAAGGATGGCTCTTAAACGGCGGATTCCTCGTGTATGGTTGACGATTGAACGCACTGCTGCTTCGCTTTAGGTTGAGGTTAAATTATTACTTTAAGTTAAGTTAAGTTCTAAAATTTAATCATGTATATAAACGAACTAATTTATCCGAAACAAACTTCACTTTCGCTTTTTAAAGTGAAACTTTTATTCTATCGCCCCAAAATTTTTCATCCATCTATCGCATGTCGCATTACAGCCGGCCCTGGAGTAAGAATAATAATGGAGATTCAATGATTTAAATGAATATTGCTCTTAGTTTTTAATATGTGTCTATCATCTTAATGATTGTATTAATTATACAATGTTGTCTACTATATTTTTTTAAATTTTGTTTACTATTGATTTCCCATTATCATTCCCATTTTTTAATAATTAAGTTAAGATTATAAACGCAATTTTTATACCCTAAATCGAAAAATTTTCAAAAAACATTTAGTTAAATGCCTACAAACCGAAAAAAGTTTCACTTGCATCGTGGTTTCATAAAACGACACTTTTATCATTTTCAACCAAAACTTTTACACAGAATACGGAATATACAACACGGCATATTAAAAATTTTCAGAATGAATGGACCAAATATTAACTTTTTTTCGACCAATATAGATATTCGGAACCTAAAAGTAAAACTGTCTCTTTCTAGCCATATTTTTCTAAACATCTTTAATGATACAACTTAGAAGATAAAAGTTTAATTTTATTAAAAGTTATAATAAAAAATGTGAAGTGTTCTATAGTATTGTCGCGGGCCGTATTCTCAAATTTGATTTACATTCGGAAGTGTCGAACCTCGAAAACCGACTTGATAGCAATCACTTTCGTCCTTACGCTCACAAACATGTGTCGTATTAATTTCAGGTGTAAAAAATACGAACAGGCTTGACCGCATGTTTCGGACATTGGACGTACAAGTGAACGACTCAAATAAAAAAATGGCCATACATCGTATAGCGTACTAGGAGTTCGATCTATAAAGCGAACTTAGACTTGGACAACAACATTCAAATTTAGTAGATAACTGATACTTTGTTACTAAGGAATATTAATAAAATAATCATTTTTTAATATTAACAAAAAAACCGATTTTAATACATCGACAAGTAATAAAATGAGAACGTCGTCGAACATGAGAACGTAGTCGAAGTCAGTTAAATGTACATTATTAGGGATAACTCAAAAACTACTAATCAGATCTCGCTCAAATTTAAACGGGACCACATGGCAAGCACCAGCTTTCGAATATAAAAAGAATCATCAAAATCGGCAAACCCAGTAAAAAGTTATAACACTCATAAAAAATTAATACTGTTGAACTGAGAACCTCATCCTTTTTTTAAAGTCGGTTAAAAAGTCGTATAAAACTTTGGACCAGTTGGATCTTAGACTAATAGTCTTTTGTCTTTTGTTCGGATAATTTCAACTTAGTCTTTTTAAAGTTTGAGTACGGTATATAGATCTCACCCTAGGAGTTACCGTTGTTAAGATAGTAGTCGTTAAACCATGTCAGAAGCCTTTGAGCTGTATAAGAATTTCCGACAATTCAGTTTGCCAGGTAACCCTTTCCGGGAAATACATTTTATGATGTGATGATGGTACATTTTAAAAAGTCATTGCAGTGTATGCAAAGAACTTTAGTGAGAAATAAAGTTCTTTGCAAGTGGCTCTGCTTGCGAGTGCAGTGTCATTATTAACTATTTAATAAACAATACTTGAGTGAAATTCATCGCTATAATAATCAGGCGTTCATATTTAAAGTTCGTTTGTATATTCTGTCACTAAAGTGAGGTCTAGAACGCGCACTTATACTTCTCAACTCAAATACTAGATTTGTTAATAAGGAAAAATTCAAAAGTCACTTATGATAATAATTAACCATATTAAGGTACGACACTATCTTCGTTCGGATAATTTTAGTCTCACCAAAGTTTTAGTACGGATTGTAAAAAGTAGATCCCATCCTAACTTTATTAATTGAAGGGGAGTTAAGTTTGGGCTTGTTTTATGAGTAACTATCTGATTGTACAACTTTAATCCATCTTGGAAGAGTCAGTAATTGTAATTGTGTTACTCCTGAGCAAGAAATACCCCTTACACCTGGGTCAATCCCGGTAACGCATAATAACGGCTGCCAACGTTTACATATCCGCATTAATACGTTTGCAATTGTGAGAAAGCGTCTGTAGGTTTGTTTTCGTCTTTTATTTTTTTGGCTTACCAACGGTTAAAATAGTAATTTCTAAAAATGACATGTTAGCTGGAGAGCCAGTTTTTTCTTTATTTCTCTTCTCTCTTTCTTGGCTGGCTGATGCTTTATCAGTGATGCCTTTGGTGTTGCTGATGTTCAATGCGACGATAGCCACTTACCATCAGGTGGATCGTTTAACCCCGACTTTTAATTTCTAAAGAAATCACTAGGGTGGTTTTCGAGAAACCAACTAAGTATATAAAATATAATAATTGTTTTCTCGAAAATTTTGAAGTCGGGATCTATAGTTTATACAAGAATTACTCGTTTAATAATAGTGTAAGATAATTGACTGCTTCGCTGAAGTGAAACCATTACGTTTAAATTGTCATCTGGATAGCTATGAGTTTTTCCGTAACGATTAGATATACAACGTCATTGTTATGTTAAGTTGGTACTTTAGGCCTTCTGTCCACGTAACCGACATCGTAAGCACGCTAACGTCAGTTGTCGCTTGCTTGCAAGTTGCGGAGTACTCGTAAAAGTACAAAATCTGTCCGTAGCAATATCGTTGCGTTTGCCTATTGCCTATGTTTCATTATGCAGCTTACATAAAATCGTCAGATGAAGGACCGCGGATGGTAGGCCTTACTATCACAGTAAGACCCCTTTATGAACTGAACCAACATTTAGATGTACCTAGCTGTAATAATAATATGTTTGTTAATAGTATTAATGTTAAATCCTACCTTTTAACGCAAGAAATTATTTAACATTGATAAAAATATAAACAAATAATATAAAAACAAATAAAAGCATGTAATATTAAACATTACAGAACATTGTCGTGTCATGTCATGTCCTCCATACATAACATTTTTGCTGACTGTACATGTACATACATTTGAGTGTAATTGTGTCCGAAGACGTCCGATTTGATGCGATTTTTCCACTTCTTTATATTAAAAAAGTGGTCAAGTGCGAGTCGGACTCGCCCATGAAGGGTTCGTAATAGTAAAAGCCAATATGCCACTGTCATTTTTCGTCAGCAAAATATAACTTTGATTTTCATAGTTTTGTGTAAATGACGTAGTTATATTTGCGGTTTTTGAAAATGTGTTATAACTCAAAAACTGCTGAATATATCTCGTTGAAACCAATGTTCGTTGAAAGTGTTTATTGAGATCAACAGCATAATTATATATACCTACTCGTATAATTATATTTTATAAAGATTTTTCACTTTCTTATTTCAAAAGTTAGAAGATAAAATGTGTTCCACATTTTATCACTTTCGAAGTGTCTATCTTTCAAACGACTTTGAGAAAAAATAGTTTTAGAAACCTCAATGTCATTTTTAGGGTTCCGAAGTAAAATCTAGCACTTATTTATAGATTCGTCATGTGCGTCCGTCTGTCCGTTCGTCTGTCCATCCGGCTGTCCGGATGACAGACAGACGTCTATCCGTCCGTCTGTCCGTCTGTCTGTCCGAAGCAAAGCGCCGAGACCCTTAGTGCTAGAAAGCTGTACTTTGGCATGGATATACATTATAGTAAAACTCCAGAATCGTAGAATAAAATAAAATTGAAAAACATTTTTTAAGGTACCTCCTCTACGTACTCTACGTAACGTGACGATGAATTTTTTATTTGTCGTGTACCATAGGGTACGCGATATCCAACACTATAGTGTTGGATCCAACACTATTATCTATCACTAGTTGGATATCGTTGAAAAGGTCTTCCAAAAATATTATGGGTTTTTAAGACCATTTTTGGAATTAGGGGTCCGTTTTCGAAATATTTAGCATTAAAGTGCAAATTTTGGTTAGAGTCAAGTGTCCCCCCTGCCGGCTAAACGGTTGCAGTTGGACAAGTGAAAAAATTCTAAAAAATAGACAGACAGACATCTATACGGGTTCAATCTATAAGGGTTCTGTTTTTTGCCATTCGGCTACGGAACCCTAAAAAGGACTTAAGTGATCTCATCAAGGTTTAAAATGTTGTGTCACAGTCATGGTCGTCAAATGACGAATAAGGCCACCGGCATATTTTTATGATATGACACGTCTGACAGAATACCAGATGGCCTTTCCTTAGCAGCAGCATTTCAATCAGTTTACCTTTACATGCGCCGTAATTATATTAGGTTGTTTACATACTGAGTTGGCTTTGAGCTTCAATACAGTACGGTACTTCTTTGGGATGGATCGTTACTGTTGGCCCTATCAGCCTTTAAGGCGCTGCCGCGCCCGTTTGGTTGATTTTCTTTTGGATATATTTCGTAAAGTGTATACGCTATTAGCGTAATACTTAGGTATATGTTTTTTGACTATATACTTTAAATCTGCTCGAAAATGAAAACACGATAACGTGAAATTTTCTCGATAGAAAAAAATCATGAAGTTGGCTCTAATTATTTACATTATAGCTTGCCACCGCGATATTTAAAGAAATTTGTGCATGGAATTCTTTTTAAAACATAGTACATTATCACATCTAAATCCATGTGTTTTTTTTGTGAAAAAACATGAAGTAGTTTTTAAAAACCAAATAAAAACGTTGTTTGGCGCTTATGTCGGTCAGTTTCGAGCGCACGCTCAGTATAGCTGTCTCACAATTTTCATACAAGAACTCATTCCCACACTGTCTTTATGATGTGCGTTCAGTCGACTGCGGTCTTCATCGACGTCGGACGTATGTCTCTCTGCGCTATTTTTTACACGCTTTTTATTAAAGAATTTGAAGTAGCGTATAAAGTTTTTGACTTTTGCTTATGATTGTCAAAACGTTAAATGGGGAAAACTAAACAGCACAGGGAAATGGAGTAGTTTTGTTTTATTATTTATATTTTATTATTTGTACTTAAATAAAAATGTTTGATGATATGTAAGAGAATAAATAATTAAATTACTGTTCAGTTGCGTAATACATTATCTATATATATAAAAGCAAAAGGAGATTCGCCGCTTTTTATTCGGTTCGGTAGTTTCTTACATAATGAATAAAATGAAATTTTTCAAGGAGATGGCCGGGAAGACGTCAGCTAAGAACGGATTTTTCGAAATTCATCTCCTAAGGGGTAAAAATAGGGGTTGGAAGTCACTTTCATACAAACCAACTCCGTCAGTTTTAGAGTAATAAATATATTTTTTTATGTAAGTTTATCGTTATGAACAAAAGTTAACTTTGACCCATTTTTTTGAATATCCTCACTTAAAGGGAAGTCAATACATTATTTATGAAGATTTAAAACATACACCCACACTCAGATTGTAAATATACGTGTATATAGTATTAGTAGAAACTAGCCAAGTTAAATGTAGAGCTTGAATTACATGTTGTTGTGACAAAAATTTTAGGATTTTCTACACAGAACTTGGCACCCATTTAGATGTCAATTCTTTTTTTTATTGAACTTGGCTCTCATTTCACATTTATGTTTTTGATGAGATAGTATCCTACATAAAGTAAGACCAAGCAAAAAATGAGTTTTTTTTTCTGTCAAGTTCCTACTTACTATTTTCACGTATGCACAGATTTATTCTTCGACTGAATTCACTTCGTGTCGCCTTTTATATCGAATTATGATGGATATCATCAGTGTCCAAGGAGTGAATTTGAATCAAGTTATTTTATCATGTACTGTATTGGTCTGACCTTTTTAAATAGGTTTCGCTTAAATTTAACTACGTTCCGTTAAATTAATAACGTAATGAATATTAAAAAATATGATAATTTTGAAATTATTACAGATATTTCTTTGATGTAATGATGCAGTTTTAGTTTTCATCAAAATCGGCCCCGAGACTCCTTTCAGCATTGTTCGCTATTCCTCATACTTTCAGAGTTGGCCATCCACGCACACTTTGAAAATTCAACCTTTATATAATTTGTATACATAAAATAATCTGTTTTCTATTCAATTGTGTTTTACCTATTGCCTATTTAAAAAAAAATTGATACATTACTTAACACTATGCGAGTTTTATTAATGTGTATTAGGGAATTTAAGAGTAACGTATCCCATCAAAAACATAAATGTAAAGTGAGAATTAATTTAAAAAAATTGAGATCTAAATGGGTGCCAAGTTCTGTGTAGAAAAGCCTAAAATCTTAGTTACAAGAACAAGTACTTCAAGCTGCACATTTGACTTGGTTAGTTTTCACGTACCTACCTAAGCTATATATTTGTATAATTATCTTCGTTAAGTCTTTTAGGTTGATGAACTATGTTACTTTTCTAAAATTTGGTTTGTTGGTTGCTAACTAATGAAAACTAGCCAATTCAAATGTAAAGCTTGAATTACATGTTCTTGTGACTAAAATTTTAGGCTTTTCTACACAGAACTTGGCACCCATTTAGATCTCAATTCTTTTTTTTTTAATTGGCTCTCACTTTACATTTATGTTTTTGATGGGAAATCATTACTTTTTGTACAGAAATTATTAGAAGGTACTTATTCATAACGTTACTGATTAATTATTTACCTTATACATGAACTGTTATAGTGCTCTTCAACTAAATCTGTAGTTAGTGCGCCGTGGTCTGAAATACCTATTATTTCATTATTTATAAGTAATGACGTTCCACTATTGATGTCCACTAATATTGAAATAATAATTATTAATACTTAATCTCAGTTATAATATCGTAATATTAATAAATACGATATTCAACTATACTCCTATCCATACTCATATTGTAAATGTGAAAGTGTGTTTGTTTGTTTGTTTGTCCGTCTTTCACGTCGCAACGAAGCTGATAAATGGTATGGTTTTTGTGTATGGAGTTAGTGAGGAGGGTGGAGAGTAACGTAGGCTACTTTTTACCGCGGTAAAACATCCCCATGGGAAGATCGATATTTTGTTAGTTGCTAAATATTTAGTTCCGGATGTTGCTAATAGATGGCGTTAGTAAAATTCATTTGCAAGTTCTGAATCACGCTATATGCAACTAAATCTAACTAAGTAAAAGTAAGTAGAATTTGTAAAGAATCGATCTCTACCGCGGACGAAGCTGCGGGCAAAAGCTAGTTATATAGTTATAAGTATTTTATATTCGATGACATAACGTGCTACAATATATTTTGAAACAATACTTCGAATCACTTTAAACTGGTATAATTTCGGAAATAATACAAAATTTAGTCGTTTACACGCCATACAAGATTAGAGAAAAACAATTTTTCACACATTAAAAATGAAACGACGTAATACACTGGAAATAACGTCCCACACACACTTTCCCAAAGGCACTTGGGACACTTAACATCTTCCCCCCGTTGAAAGCTTCACAAAGTACTAAAACTGATATGTTTTATTATATTATGTTCAGCTTGAAATCCACCTAATGACCAGATGTCATCAATTTTGATTGCTACTCTTAAATTTCAGGCATTATAAGTGTTTCTAATAGAATCAATTTTTTGAAAAATAAATAAAATGATAAAAATTTACTATTTTTTGATTTATTCCTTTGTATTCACCCGATTACCTATCTGGATGCCAAATTTTAACTTTCTAGACCATTTGGAACTGAGTTAGAGTCTATAGGTCAATCTATAGGTCAATCAGTGATAAAAATGACGATTTTTGGACGTTAATATCTAAATGACCGTTTGAGATGTGTATATGAAATTTGGAACACATATGTATTTCGCAAGTCTCAATAAATGTTAAAGTTTCAATAAAATTTGACAGGTTTATGTTGAATAGTTTTTGAGTTATAAGGTGGTCAAAAGTGGCTCCAAACGGTTCATGTAATATTACACACGGTGCTACTCGCCAATTCTGTTAGTTTGAAATTGGCTTGACACGCTACCGCGTGTCTAGATTATTTATTCTCTTCAACATCGTCAAACTTTGTACAAAAATTTCTCGTTTCGTTCTACCAAAAATAAGTAATATGTCAAGAACCTTAAAAGCCTACCACGGCTATGTTGCCTCTAATTTAAGGTATGGTATAGTTTTTATGGGGAAACTCTACAGATTGCAATAAAGTCTTCATTGCTCAAAAACGATGTATACGCGCTATTTGTAATATTACCCCAGACACTAGCTGCAAGCCTCTCTATAGGAAGCTAAAATTATTGTCATTGACAGGTAGGTATATACATATTATATGAGATTTGTATTTTTTTAGAACAAATACCTATGCACCTTTTTCAGGAAAAGAAAAATAATTGTTATTTTGCAACCAGATACCCTAATCGACTATACGTTCAAAAAATTTGACTTCGAAAACGATATATAATAAAATCCTTGAAAACATAAAAATCTTAACTTTCACTAAATTTAAAATAGAGTTACTTAAATGGTTAACTGACAAATGCTACTATTCAATGAAAGAATTGAAATGACGATTTTTTTTATTTTATGGAAATAGCCGGCAAACGAGCTGACAATCCACCTGATAGTAAGTAACTATCGTTGCCCATGGACTTCAGCATCACCAAAGGCATCACTGATGCGTTGCCGGCCAAGAAATAGAGGAGAAAAAGAAAAACAGTTATTATTAATAATTATTGTTTTCCCTTGACATTTGAAATTAAAATTTATTATAATATGATGCAAATAATGTAAATTCACATATATTTTTGTGAAAATCCATAAAGTAGTTTTAAAAACCAAATAAAAAAATAGTTTGGCGCTTATGTTGTTCGCTTCCGAGCGCAGGCTCAGTAGGTATAGCTGTCTGAAAAATTTTATACAAGAAGTCAATACATTACTGTACTATCCTTGATCCGCAATTGTTTGTTTTTTCATCTGTTTGGCACCGCCTCATAATTATTTATTTACTGTTAATAATTTAGGATCTTAAATTATAATACTAAATGATTTATTTTATTTTTCATTTTCAATTTTTTTTCGTTGATTCAATTTTTTGTTAAAAAATAATTGTTTTATAATTTTTAGATGCAATAAAAATTAATGAATAAGTACTACTCCGTAGTTTTTCTGTGCTGTGCTTGTGAAGTGAGTGACATGACGGAAAGAAGAACATCGAGGACAAAAGATAGTGGCCACGCCCACTTTCAGCATAAATTCCCATCACGGCCTCCTCTTAACTTACTCTCTTCGAGAGTAGCTCGCTCTTCGATAAGCAGCAGTGCGAGCAAAGACTAAGGTATATAATATAGGGTTTGAACCTCGGATTAGGACGTCGCTCGGTCGAGGACATTGGGGCGAACGGTAAGGCACGTTTCGTTATTCAGGAACTCTGCTTGCTCCTTCCTGCCATGCTAGGGATTGCTAACCAATCAGTTTGTTAGAAGTTTTTGTGAAACTCGAAGGTCTCCCTGATATCTCAACCACTATTATTAAGTACTAGTTCGCTTTATACTAATGGCTGTTTAAGCTTTCGATGTTTGAATATTGATCACAAGTGGCAAAGTGAGCTCTATGTGTCCTATTATCACCATTAAGAACGCAGCTTATATGTTCAAGTCATTTTTTAAATAGACTATGGGCTTGTTTCACCATCTTCAAGTAGAGTCCTGAATAAGCTATTCGCCGGTTAAAGTGACGTTAAAGTGTCATTTTACATACACGACATGTCAACTTAACCAACGAATAGCTTACTTCGGACTTACTTGATGATTGTGAAACAAGCCGTAAACGTATAATACGAGTAAACGTCAAGCATCGATCGAACTTGTACTCAAACTCAAAACCAAAGCTATCACCTGAATGTTGTATTATTTATATTTTAAAATACTACAGTTTCGTTTAATTTTTATTAACTGAAAATTGTGTAAGATAATACAACAGTTAGTATTGTAATAAAAGAAACAGTCAAGTGGTTCGGCGCACGCGCAATTTCATTCAGATCCATTAAGGCGGTGATGCGTGAAGCGGAACGCCATTCTTTACGGAATATTACGTAAAACTTGTTTATTTGATACTTCTAATTAGTTTATTTGATACCTGAATACATGTTACATAAATATTTCATAGTAGTAAAAGGAGTAGAAGTTTCTGGTAAAAGAACAAATTAATGAATAATAAAGTTACTGGCTAGAAACAAAATCAACAAGAAGAATGTCTTGACATTCTACTAGCTATGTTACGTATAAATAAAGAACTTAAATGAATATGAGAAGTTGATTAAATTAAAGAATATAAAAGTGCCAACAGCCATAAATCTGTATCTTGTTTTATCTGTAATTAACGGAAATCTCGGTGAACGAGTCCATCAACTGGACCACGAATAAAAATAAAACAACTTCGAAATAAATGAGTGCAGAACTGACAAAAAGGTCAACTGTGCGAAATATTACGAATTAATTACTCGCTCATAAAACACTGCATTAAATAAATTTATAAAGTCACTAATTATTCATAATGTATTTAATTTACAATCCATACAAAAACTAAGAGTCACGTTATACGTTTTTTTTTTAAATATAGCCGCTAGAAATCAGTATGTATCTACTGATACAGTTTTAAATATTTAATTTTATCTTTTTATGTGCAAAATGACGTAGTTTTGTAAAAATCAGATAGAACATTTAAGTACATTGTTATTCTACATAAACTTGCATGAATACTTCAAGGCACATGCATTAATTGGCGTAACAATAAAAGCATCTCCGAAATATAAATACAACTCACCCTTCGTCCGCGCTGAATAAATCAACAGCCGTGCATTCACAGATTAAAAAAAACAAACACAGTGAAAAAAATGGCGCGCAAAACTGTCAGTATGTAAAATAGCGCGGGACGGGAATTGGTAAAAAAATTCGAATTCGAAACGGCTAGTGTTGCATCGCGGTCGGAGGCAGTGCGGTTCTGTAATGAATGGATTGGTAGTGAGGTGCCCGTTGAACAGCTTTGTCGGTAAATGTATGCCTTAAAATGTGGCGGGAGTAATGACGGTTGATGCTTTCGATTTATGATTTCGCGAATATTTTAGGATACTTTTCGACTTGAGAGCTGTTGCTTAGGCGCTTTCATGATTAACAAGCTATGAGCAGTGTTGTGCTGATCGAAGTACCTAAGCGCTGTTAAAGCACACGTAAATAATGAAAATGCTAGTATGTGAGTAATTAGTCAAGAATTTACAGTAGTTAAAATTGCACATATTTGTGTCGATTATTAAACATGAAAATTTTAATTTTTATCTTTAGTACATTATACAATGTTTACAGAAAATATTGTAAATATAATTTGTGTTTCATTGGAATTAGTTTTAAATATTTATTCAAATACGACCAGTATTTGAAAAGATGCGCAGGTACATTGCTTGTTAAAGATGCCATTTTGCTCTAATTTTTTAACTAGTTACTATTTATAAATCTAAAATTTTAATGTAAAACGTCACATTTTGCACTTGCATAATATATATTTTCTTATTTTTCCTACTCCTGAACTAAAATTTCTAAAATTAGAAATTACGCCATAAGTCTGTGATTGGGTGACCTTATTCTTTTTAACTGACTTCAAAAAAAAGGAGGAGGTTCTTAATTCGACTGTATTTTTTTGTCCAATTTCATCACCAAATTTATTTGGAGGTGAGGGTTTTTTTTAATACGATGTACAGTTTGTATCTACCTTTTTGTCGCACTAAGTTTTGAATGCTTGCAAGTGAATAACTTACAGTATTCTGCAGGTACTCATTGTGAAGAACCTAACTAACGGTAAACTATCAAAACCATTAGAGAGCCGTACAGGTATAGCGGTCCATAGATTCGCACCGAATCGGGCTGGCATTTCGGCGGACAAAATGTTCATCTTAGACTTAACTGGTATGGAAACTGTGTAATTTTATTGGTCATTTTTGGTATCATTATTATTAATGGTTCATTCTACGTGCCCAAAGACGTATGAATTACTTACGTTGGCCTTAGACGAGTGTACCTTGCTAATATTTTAACTTTGTGAACTATCTATATTGTTTATTTATTAACGCAATAGGTTTCATACCGATGATAATGGAATTTTTGTCTGTCAGTTTGTTTTGTTATTTCAGAATTGGTATGACCGATTTGAATGCGGTTTTCACTGATGTATTTCCATAAGCTTGGGGTAACTTTTACTGTTTTATTTCGTGTTCGATTGTTAATTTGTTACCTACTAAGGCACAATTAGCCTGAAGCGAAGCGAGGTAGGGTAATAGTATAGAATATTACATTGACCTTATATCATTGCGAAGTATTAAAAATACACATTTTAATATAAATAAAGTACTATTTTGACCCTATTGACTTTGGACGGATTTAGCTACACCTACTTATTTGCTTATTAAAAACGAAAAATTACCAACATACAGAATTTTAATTTTCCATTTGATTTATTAGAGGATATTGTATCACATTTGGCTAGACATTAGCCATTAATTTATTAATTTCTGAAACTGGTTTTACTAATTATTAGTTAATTATTCTGATTAGAACACACTTAGACAAAGCATAACTGTTTTATTATGTAAAAATGCACCTACGAACCACCTTTTTGTTTAAATTAAGTATGGGTTTATTCATAGTGAGGATAATCTGATTTAAAGTGTTCGTCTTAAAATATTCATTTGTTAAAGCTCATTATAATCTTCACATAGACGCTGATTTTGTACGGATAAAACAGTTTTATAAAATACCCTTCTTGTTTTTAACTGTAACGGTTAAACTAACGGTTGTACACGATGTTAGTCCTATTGTGACCATGGTCAATGCAATCGAGTTAAAGTTATCACTATAAAATATAAATAAATCGTAAGTACTATTTAACTTTACCTTTACCTTAACCGCATGAAAATCTGTGCACATTGAAGTATTATTACTAGCATATAGAACCGACACTGCGAACACAATGTATGTCCCAATGAATTGGCGTCGATCGGATTCAATTTTCAATGGATTCGTTCGATTTTGAAAGGAGAACGGGAGCTTTTTGAAATAGAACCTCCTGGCGCGATACACATTTTGTTCGAGATGTCTGTTCTATGACATTATACTTCAATGTCTGTGCAGTAGTTTTTGAGATATCCTCAGACAATTTAACGGCCCACTACTGAGCACGTGTCTCTCCTCTTGAGGAGGCCTAGAGTGTACTACACCACGCTGCTCCAGTGCGGATTGGTGCAGGGGTTGGTCGCCAATCTAAAGGTCGATGCATACGTAACGTGGACTGGACCGGGACGGGACAGGACGTGAAGTTTTGGAAATATCTTTTCATAGAAAATGTAAACGATAGCGCATACGCCACGGAGGCACGCACGTATGTTTATGCCTCGTCCACGTCCCGTCCCCGTCCCGTCCGCGTTACGGATGCATCGACCTTTAGTCTTGGAAGCTTTTATGCCCCCCAAACACCAAAACGGCGTAACTTATTATCTTACGATAACAACCGTGATCAACGGCTTTACGTGCCCTCTGAAGCACGGAAGCGCTCAAGAAATTTTTGTCACTAGCGGTCACACATCCAACTACCGACCGCGCCCGCTGCAATTTTATGTATTTAAGAAACAAAGGACGTACATCTTAAAAGCAGGATTGTCTCTTTCAAAGCGGGAAGTACGATTAGATTAGTTATATTACTGAGTGATCAATGATATTAAAAAATATAGATACGTATACTCTTACAAATCAACCAAAAAATCTGTTTCGAAAAGAACTACTACACACACGTTTATCTTTTGTTTCACTACACCAATCACATTGGTATTATACACGAAGGTATTTTAACGCTGTATGTCAAATGCCTCCTTGACTTTTGATGACAACTAAAGCATGCGTATCGTCTTGTATTGACAGAGTGACTACGAGCAGAACGGTTCTTCTTCGTCGGCCCGCTAGTGACATATCTACCCCTTTTTACATTATAATATCATTGAATGCTATACGATGCCGGTCCCAGATGGATCCTAAGACAGACGGAACGCCTTTGTGAGTGTCGTTCAGAATACCATAGAAATAGGCTTTAATAATGCAGAGTCAATCTACTCCTAAATTAATCCTGCCTTTTGTATCCTTTGTGCCTCAATCCATCAGTATGCACTCATTTATAGCGTGAAGTCTTTTGTCTTTGAACATTGTCGCTAGTTCATTTTGATCGGAAACGCGACAGTGACGCCGATGTAACTGATGTTCAGGACTGACGGTGACCGCGTACTTGGTGGCTTGTTTGTTTCTGACCGACCGCGTAAATAATAGGATTGTTGATTTTGTTTTTAATAGGCCAAAAGAAAAATTTACGCTCCATTTCTTCAGAATTTATCAAGCGTTTTTCTTCATTTCTTTCTCTTTGGAAGCTTTTGACGAGCTCACATTAATTAATAAATAATAAAAAATGATCTTTTAAACATTTAATTACTAATTAATATACAGATAAGTAATGAATATATACATATTAATTTCATATATTTTCCTCGAGTTTTCAGTAATATAGCTCAGATTAAAATTCAATTACTGCAAGAGCAATAGTTCTAGATAAATCGATATACAAAAAGTGTTTTCCACACTATGGAACCTGCACAAAAAGGCACGTTTCTCACGATGCACTTCGGCTTCTGTTGCAATACTCTGGTAGCACTATTAATCATCAATCATAATTTTGACGATCACAATACCTTAAGGTTTCTTTGAGGCCTAAATAGTAGCCAGTTCAAATGCTAGGTTGTTTTTGTAGTTTAACCGTCGTTTATCCATTACCCACGGCATAAATATACCGACATTTAGGTTTTGTCGTCCAATTCGCACTGGAGCAGCGTGGCGGAGTATGCTTTAGGCCCTGGAGGAGAGATACCCGTGCCCAGCAGTGGGTCACATCTAACAATAAAGACAGACTTAACTGGAGCCCTGCGAAGGACAGAACAGCTCAAGATATCGCCACCAATAATAGATATGTTATGCCCTTCCAAATCAACCTAAAACTCTGTTCCGAAAAGAGCTACAACACACACACGTTTATCTTTTGTTTCACTACACTAATGACATTGGTATAATACACGAAGACGTTTTAACGTATGTTAAATGGCAAGCACTTCTGACTTGTATTGACAGAGCGACTACGAGCAGAACGGTCAATTGCCTGTTCTTACTTTCTTCATCGTCGGCGCGCTAGACATATCTACCTCTTTTTACATTATAATATCATTGATCACCACTAGTTACTACTCATCTACTTATCGATCGTACCCGCAGGATTACTGCCAGTGACACAAGTTGTCGGGCTGTGAACGCTTTAATATTCACTTTGTCCTATTATAGTGCTACGTCGAAGCTCTCAGGATAGGTGACAGTTGCTCAGTTTGCTTTTACCGATATGTCGCCACACATTACAGCGACGAACCATTTAGGAGATGGGTAAATGAGACATTCCAATAGTCGTATGAAGTCTTAGGTCCAAAAATGAATATTTCTTACTGGTTGTTTAGCTGTAGTGACCCCAATCCCATGCTGGCATATTAGGTGACAGCCTGTCAGCTTGGTGGTAATTGGTAAGGCTTCATAAGGATTATATGATCAGTATTATCATTAATTGTCGCCTATGGATATCAGCTCCGTCGTAGACAGCACCAATGCATTGCCGGACGAGAATAAGTTCAGACTCTCTAGCTGCCAGCCGAAACCCAACGAGTTGTTTGGCGGATTACGTAAGCAAGAAAGTGGTAGCCTGGAAGGTTTCACGTGTTAAACAATACCAGATTGACTGGCAATACTCGTAAGCAGTGCAGATGTTGCCAGCTGACCTGTTTTGCTAGTTAGGACAGTATAAAAGAAATCGCTTGACAGAAGTGTACTCCACACCAGCCGATCTGCGCGATAGGTAAGTTTCCCACGTTGCAGTGCCTCTGATGCAATTCCAGTGTCTAATGTCAGAGGTTCTCGTTTTTTGTACACCGTTAGCCCTGCACAACTGTCGCGTGGTGCAAGCTAAAGATGCCAGCGGAGTGAATGTTTGGAATCTACATACTATTGATACAGCTTCAACGATCCTGTAACCAAGGGTAAAAACTTGGAGATAATTTCTTGGGTCCAAGGGTCGGTCCAAGAAATTTTTGCCACTAGCAGTCACCCATCAAACTATCGACCACGATTTCTTGCTGTCGGTCGATCACTTAGGAACGACACAAGCCGCTGGACCATGAATGCTTCTGAATAAACTATATTCTTACTATCGGGTCTTTACATAAATCTTGATGTCGTGTTACACTTTATAACATTTTGATCTCTCATTTGTAAAACGATAGATAGAATACTCTGTATCGTACATAAAACGATAGATAGAATACTCTGTATCGTACATAAAACGATAGATAGAATACTCTGTATCGTACATAAAACGATAGATAGAATACTCTGTATCGTACATAAAACGATAGATAGAATACTCTGTATCGTACATAAAACGATAGATAGAATACTCTGTATCGTACATAAAACGATAGATAGAATACTCTGTATCGTACATAAAACGATAGATAGAATACTCTGTATCGTACATAAAACGATAGATAGAATACTCTGTATCGTACATAAAACGATAGATAGAATACTCTGTATCGTACATAAAACGATAGATAGAATACTCTGTATCGTACATAAAACGATAGATAGAATACTCTGTATCGTACATAAAACGATAGATAGAATACTCTGTATCGTATATAAAACGATAGATAGAATACTCTGTATCGTACATAAAACGATAGATAGAATACTCTGTATCGTATATAAAACGATAGATAGAATACTCTGTATCGTACATAAAACGATAGATAGAATACTCTGTATCGTACATAAAACGATAGATAGAATACTCTGTATCGTACATAAAACGATAGATAGAATACTCTGTATCGTACATAAAACGATAGATAGAATACTCTGTATCGTACATAAAACGATAGATAGAATACTCTGTATCGTACATAAAACGATAGATAGAATATTCTGTATCGTACATAAAACGATAGATAGAATACTCTGTATCGTACATAAAACGATAGATAGAATACTCTGTATCGTACATAAAACGATAGATAGAATACTCTGTATCGTATATAAAACGATAGATAGAATACTCTGTATCGTACATAAAACGATAGATAGAATACTCTGTATCGTACATAAAACGATAGATAGAATACTCTGTATCGTACATAAAACGATAGATAGAATACTCTGTATCGTACATAAAACGATAGATAGAATACTCTGTATCTTACATAAAACGATAGATAGAATACTCTGTATCGTACATAAAACGATAGATAGAATACTCTGTATCGTATATCGTATAAAACGATAGATAGAATACTCTGTATCGTATATCGTATAAAACGATAGATAGAATACTCTGTATCGTACATAAAACGATAGATAGAATACTCTGTATCGTACATAAAACGATAGATAGAATACTCTGTATCGTATATAAAACGATAGATAGAATACTCTGTATCGTACATAAAACGATAGATAGAATACTCTGTATCGTACATAAAACGATAGATAGAATACTCTGTATCGTACATAAAACGATAGATAGAATACTCTGTATCGTACATAAAACGATAGATAGAATACTCTGTATCGTACATAAAACGATAGATAGAATACTCTGTATCGTACATAAAACGATAGATAGAATACTCTGTATCGTACATAAAACGATAGATAGAATACTCTGTATCGTACATAAAACGATAGATAGAATACTCTGTATCGTACATAAAACGATAGATAGAATACTCTGTATCGTACATAAAACGATAGATAGAATACTCTGTATCGTACATAAAACGATAGATAGAATACTCTGTATCGTACATAAAACGATAGATAGAATACTCTGTATCGTACATAAAACGATAGATAGAATACTCTGTATCGTACATAAAACGATAGATAGAATACTCTGTATCGTATATAAAACGATAGATAGAATACTCTGTATCGTACATAAAACGATAGATAGAATACTCTGTATCGTACATAAAACGATAGATAGAATACTCTGTATCGTACATAAAACGATAGATAGAATACTCTGTATCGTACATAAAACGATAGATAGAATACTCTGTATCGTACATAAAACGATAGATAGAATACTCTGTATCGTACATAAAACGATAGATAGAATACTCTGTATCGTATATAAAACGATAGATAGAATACTCTGTATCGTACATAAAACGATAGATAGAATACTCTGTATCGTACATAAAACGATAGATAGAATACTCTGTATCGTACATAAAACGATAGATAGAATACTCTGTATCGTACATAAAACGATAGATAGAATACTCTGTATCGTACATAAAACGATAGATAGAATACTCTGTATCGTACATAAAACGATAGATAGAATACTCTGTATCGTACATAAAACGATAGATAGAATACTCTGTATCGTACATAAAACGATAGATAGAATACTCTGTATCGTACATAAAACGATAGATAGAATACTCTGTATCGTACATAAAACGATAGATAGAATACTCTGTATCGTACATAAAACGATAGATAGAATACTCTGTATCGTACATAAAACGATAGATAGAATACTCTGTATCGTACATAAAACGATAGATAGAATACTCTGTATCGTACATAAAACGATAGATAGAATACTCTGTATCGTACATAAAACGATAGATAGAATACTCTGTATCGTACATAAAACGATAGATAGAATACTCTGTATCGTACATAAAACGATAGATAGAATACTCTGTATCGTACATAAAACGATAGATAGAATACTCTGTATCGTACATAAAACGATAGATAGAATACTCTGTATCGTACATAAAACGATAGATAGAATACTCTGTATCGTATATAAAACGATAGATAGAATACTCTGTATCGTACATAAAACGATAGATAGAATACTCTGTATCGTACATAAAACGATAGATAGAATACTCTGTATCGTACATAAAACGATAGATAGAATACTCTGTATCGTACATAAAACGATAGATAGAATACTCTGTATCGTACATAAAACGATAGATAGAATACTCTGTATCGTACATAAAACGATAGATAGAATACTCTGTATCGTATATAAAACGATAGATAGAATACTCTGTATCGTACATAAAACGATAGATAGAATACTCTGTATCGTACATAAAACGATAGATAGAATACTCTGTATCTTACATAAAACGATAGATAGAATACTCTGTATCGTACATAAAACGATAGATAGAATACTCTGTATCGTATATCGTATAAAACGATAGATAGAATACTCTGTATCGTATATCGTATAAAACGATAGATAGAATACTCTGTATCGTACATAAAACGATAGATAGAATACTCTGTATCGTACATAAAACGATAGATAGAATACTCTGTATCGTACATAAAACGATAGATAGAATACTCTGTATCGTACATAAAACGATAGATAGAATACTCTGTATCGTACATAAAACGATAGATAGAATACTCTGTATCGTACATAAAACGATAGATAGAATACTCTGTATCGTACATAAAACGATAGATAGAATACTCTGTATCGTACATAAAACGATAGATAGAATACTCTGTATCGTACATAAAACGATAGATAGAATACTCTGTATCGTACATAAAACGATAGATAGAATACTCTGTATCGTACATAAAACGATAGATAGAATACTCTGTATCGTACATAAAACGATAGATAGAATACTCTGTATCGTACATAAAACGATAGATAGAATACTCTGTATCGTACATAAAACGATAGATAGAATACTCTGTATCGTACATAAAACGATAGATAGAATACTCTGTATCGTACATAAAACGATAGATAGAATACTCTGTATCGTACATAAAACGATAGATAGAATACTCTGTATCGTACATAAAACGATAGATAGAATACTCTGTATCGTACATAAAACGATAGATAGAATACTCTGTATCGTACATAAAACGATAGATAGAATACTCTGTATCGTACATAAAACGATAGATAGAATACTCTGTATCGTACATAAAACGATAGATAGAATACTCTGTATCGTACATAAAACGATAGATAGAATACTCTGTATCGTACATAAAACGATAGATAGAATACTCTGTATCGTACATAAAACGATAGATAGAATACTCTGTATCGTATATAAAACGATAGATAGAATACTCTGTATCGTACATAAAACGATAGATAGAATACTCTGTATCGTACATAAAACGATAGATAGAATACTCTGTATCGTACATAAAACGATAGATAGAATACTCTGTATCGTACATAAAACGATAGATAGAATACTCTGTATCGTACATAAAACGATAGATAGAATACTCTGTATCGTACATAAAACGATAGATAGAATACTCTGTATCGTACATAAAACGATAGATAGAATACTCTGTATCGTACATAAAACGATAGATAGAATACTCTGTATCGTACATAAAACGATAGATAGAATACTCTGTATCGTACATAAAACGATAGATAGAATACTCTGTATCGTACATAAAACGATAGATAGAATACTCTGTATCGTACATAAAACGATAGATAGAATACACTGTATCGTACATAAAACGATAGATAGAATACTCTGTATCGTACATAAAACGATAGATAGAATACTCTGTATCGTACATAAAACGATAGATAGAATACTCTGTATCGTACATAAAACGATAGATAGAATACTCTGTATCGTACATAAAACGATAGATAGAATACTCTGTATCGTACATAAAACGATAGATAGAATACTCTGTATCGTACATAAAACGATAGATAGAATACTCTGTATCGTATATAAAACGGTAGATAGAATACACTGTATCGTACATAAAACGCGCAATGGTGGTTATATTTCCATGCAAATCCTCCCCTAAATTGCTACTTTGATATCAAATCGCTGAGGAAGATTGTAATCAGTATTTGGCATTTGAAAAACGACTGTGATTACTGTGATATATTGTTAGGCCCCCATAAAATGTCTAATATCGGGAAATTTTACTAAAATTTCACGTGTCATTTCGTTTAAAGGTTTCTGTAAATTCCGTAAAGCTTAGTTTTGGAATCAGCCGCGTCAATCTCTGTAGATCTTCTAACTCGATCTTCTACAGTAAGTTGGTAAAAAGTTTGAAATTCAGTCTTAGTGATTTTGATGTCGCAATTAAAGTAAAATTAGAAAATTTAAGGGTTTCCTTTGGGGACGTAAAGTAAAAAATAGATAATAGTAAAAAAAAACTAAAACAAGCTTTTATAGAAAATAGTGGTAGAATAAAATCTTTAAGTAAAATTTTTTCAGAGTACTTCCCCTTTAGGTAAAATGGGGATGATTTTTTTCTCGTCTACCCCTTAACATAGGAAAACATTGAAAATGTGTTTAAAAATATAATGGGTTTGCAAAATTTACGAAATACAATTTATTGTACGTTTAACAACTACGACACCCTATTGTGTGTAGCCTGACCATACACTTGGCCGGTTTTTTTAATTTTAAGATTGATCATATTATTATCATGGTGTAAATGTTTTATATTGACTTATAAGTCAAGACTTTTAGGGAGACTTTAAGAGGATGGTGAATAGCCTTTACCAAGCACCTTAAGCAACTCACCACCTTAACCTTCATCATCACTTGCCATCAGGAGGGATTGTTGTCGATCATTAACTATTTAAGAAAGTTAATTATTAAAATTTAAACAAAAATAAAGCTATCTTCGTATATTCGTATATTCGACCTAACAAGAAAAACAAAACAGTAATAATACTGAGTTCTAAAAACCAGCACTTGGACCCCACTTGAACTTAGAAACAGTATCTTATTTTACGATGGTTCGACTTACGAGTGCGCTCCACGAAGGTCATCGGTTCAAATCCTGGTATTTAGCGACGTTACGTACTTACGTAACGTAACATTTGTTGGTGAGATTAGACGAGTTCCTAAATAGGTAAAGAAATCTGTAAATAGTGTAGTTGGTAGAAGTATCAGTATATCAGTGAAACATAATGGAATGAATGATTTTGAATTTAAATAATAACAACTGATCTAAAGTGGAAAATTAAACTTAATTAACAGTCAAAATCTTAAATAACACACACATACCTTGTAGTTTTGGTTCCTTCTACCTAAAAGGAAAAAAGGCTATTAAATTACATTTGTAAAATGTTTAGTAGTTAAAGCCAAGCTGTGCTAGTGGTTTGTCCAGGTTGGAGTAGAGAATTAGTAATGAAATACTTCGCTTGCGGCAATTCGTTCCATTAAGCGGTGTGGCGCTGTTGCCAACAACCGCAGGCGCGCCGGCCAAACACATTTGGTCAAAGCGTTATTCTACTGTTGGTACCCGAAGGGGGTAAGCTATGACAGGGGTAACCCGTAGTTAAATTGTATATATTATGTTGTCCATGGCACCCACGACACAGGGTAGCCTATTGTGGAACTATGAGTGTGAAACGATTTTTTTGACATTGATTGATCCCTCGTCATGTATCTTAATACGGCAACAAATCGGTATTAGATAGGCAAACCTGTGTCTTTATTTTCACTCCCTAATTAGACTTTGTGGCGTGTAACAAAATAAAAGACGACGCACAGCGTGAACCAGATGGACTTAGAAGTATAAAACTTTGAACATCGATTCCAAAGGGGTAAAATAGGGAAATAAACTTTGTACTTGTTTATAAGTAAATTTCGTCCAATTTACTTCAGACTTGGAATTTATTATCTGAATCTAATTTCAATGTCTAACACAATTTAATGGGGTAGAAATAGGAGGTACAAACATTGAAGTATTATTACTAGCATATAGAACCGACACCGCAATACAATGTATGTCCCAATGAATTGGCGCCAATCGGCTTCAATTTTCAATGGATTCGTTCGATTTTGAAAGGAGAACGGGGGCTCAATTTTGAAAATAGAAGCTCCCGGCGGGAAACACATTTTGTTCGAGATGTCTGTTCTACGGCATTATACTTCAATGGGTAGAAACAACATTTTCGCTGATAGCTAATAATTAATTATTTATTAACTACCTAACAGTCACGGACTTGAAAAAAGACGGACGTAACCTCATCTAATCGAGACGGAAGCATAGCAATGGCCGCCCGCTTACCATGTGTGCGTAATTTTGATTCGCGATTGAAGCAGTGAAGTGTCAATGTGTGGGTGTGTGTACGTGTACAGTAAAGAGTTGGTATTACTATAGGTGCTTCACTGAATTTGTTGTTGGGATTACGTCCGTCTTTTTTTAGGTCCGTGCTAACAGTTAATAAAAAATTGTCCTTGCTTGTGTGGTTCTGGTTTGCAAGTAGCTTAAACCCTGTCTGGTTGCAAGTAAATATAGCGGAAGCGCTCATAGCCCTATAATTGCTTAGTGGTGTCGATCCCCAATGACAGAACAAGTGAAGCAACAGCGGGCGTGGTTAGTAGCTGAATGATTGATCGTTACTGGCAAAAAGTCTTGAGTATTCCGGGCTTCAGAAGGGCAGGTAAAGCTGTCGGTCCTTGTGTAATTGTACGATGCAATTCGTCAAGCCGTGTCGGAGGCCTTTGGATGGCATGAAAATTTCCGACATTTGGGTTGGTTACTAACCCCTCCACCAATCCGCACTGGAGCAGCGTAGTGCAGTATGCTCTAGGCTTCCTCAAGAGGAGAGAACCGTACTCAGAACCGGGCCAATATTTGATGCTTCTACTACTTATTTGATGTTTATTATTAATAACGAGATATTACCTCATTCCTGATTTTCCGTTCCGTATTTTCGTTGTGAACATTCCAATATGGAAGACGCGGTTTGCCTCGTCTTTCATGCGTACCGCCGTGGACTGGAATAGCTTGCCTCGTTCTTCAAGAAAAGACTGAAAAAGTTTTAACGAATTTTATCATTTTGAACTACATTGCCATTAGGTGAGATTGTTTTCATCAACTTGCTTATAATAAGCAAAATTTATACATAAAAAATGTAATATCATATGTACGAGAATTGTTTATATTATGATATAACATTTGATATTGACGACCCTGTAGCGTACTTGGTAGCGACCCTGCCTGCGAAGCGAGGGGTCCCGTCTTCGATTCCCGGCCGGGGCAGATGTTTATGTGACAGATAAATATTTGTACTCGGGTCATGGGTGTTATTGTGATGTGTTATATGTATGTGTCCATGCCACTCGCGAAACAGGTAAAAACCTACTGCTGGGGTGTGAGTGTGTAAGCTTTTATTTTATCTAATATCGAATCGAAAACGTCTTCACCAATTTCTATGCCGTTTTCACTGCTGTATTGATGTAAATTTAAAGTAACAGTGTTTTATTTCAATCGATTCTTAAATACACTTCCATGTATTCTCTTTGCTCTATTACACACGCTTTGTTATTGATGTGTAGCGTGATATGTCAATCGTAAATTTAAGTTCAGTCGATGGATCAGAAGGTTAGATGGCAATCGACTCAAGCTTTACGGTACATCTTATTCCGTTCAATAAAAATAAGAAAATGTCACGGTAAAACATTAAAATAACAAAATACAGTGTAATCTATACAAATAAATAAAATTGGAGTGTCTGTTTGTAATATTAAAATAACCGCTTTTTACTAAGTGCATTTAGATGTATACAAGGTACATATACCAAAACAACATTTTTTACAATTTTTGTCTGTCTGTCTGTCTGTTTGTTCCGGCTAATCACTTCGTAATAAAGAAATGTACAAATAAAAGAAAAAGGGTTTAACAATTTTTTCTTGGCCAATTAAAGCAAAGCAAAGCAACAACCCATAATCGTCCCAATGCTGGGCTCGGGGTCTCCTCATACAATATGAGGGGTGCAGACCATAGTCTATCACGCTGGCCAAGTGCGAATTGGTAGACTTCATACACCTTTGAGAACTTTATGGAGAACACTGAAGAACACCGGGTGCAGGTTTCCTCACGATGTTTTTGTTCACCGAAGCAAGTGATAATTAACTTCTTATACACACATAATATTTGAAAATTAGAATGGCGTGCCAGGATTTGAACTCGGACCCCTTTTTGGGAGTCCAACGATCTAACCGCGAGGCTATCACTGCTGTGACCGCTAGGCTATCACTGCTTGGCCAATTAATCAGGCCGAAATTCATGCAACTAGGTCGAAATATAAGTAGATATATAGTGCAATAATCGTGAGTACCCATTGCAATTAACCAATTCCCTTCAATTAAACATTTACTAGAACCTTGTACGACTTACGCCTATATCTGCCTAATCATTTACCCAGCAATCGCAAGTATTTGTTTATCAGTAATTATTTAGAATACTCTTCAGATTATAAAGATAATAATGTGCAATCATAAATACCTTGAAGCCTCATAGAATGACTATACTTACGTATTAATTCAAGATCAATTACTTGGTTTGAGTTACGTTAAAAGAGAAAAACTGACTTAACAGAGATTTTTAGTGTCTCAATTTTAATAGTCTACTTTAGTTAGAAGTCTACAATTTAAGTAGCTTTGAACCATCATATGCCAAATAATACTATGTATTTACTTATTGTTTTGAATTGGCTACTAAACAATCCACCAATCCGCACTGGAGCAGCGTGGGGAGTATGCTGTAGGCCTCCTCAAGAGGTGAGACCCGTGCTCTTTAGTGGGCCTTTAATGGGTTGAAGTCAGTAATAATCTTCTCTGATGGTCCCTTTTAAAGGGAAGATTGACACATGATGCCAATGCCAATGATGCCATGATAAATATCATGGCATCATTGGCATATTTTTTAAATAAAAAATATAGATACGTTATACACTTACAAACAACCAAAAAATCTGTTCTGAAAAGAGCTACAACATACACACGTTTATCTTTTGTTTCAATACACAAATCACATTGGTATAATACACGAAGGCATTTTAACGCTGTATGTCAAAAGTCAAGCACTTCTGACAACAACAAAAGCGTGCGTGTCGTCTTGTATTGACAGAGCGACTACGAGCAGAAAGGTCAATTGCCTGTTCTTACGCTCTTCATCGTCGGCGCGCTAGTGACATATCTACCTATTTTTTACATTATAATATCATTGATGATAGCTATCCAAGTAGGTTTATCGGAAAGATATAATAATGCCAGTCATAATAATACATATATTAACTCAGTAATAATATTGGTAATATACTTCATAATACTGAGAATATAATCTCTTATTTAATCATAATGGAAAGCCATTAAACCCTGGTATGCCGGCATGGGACACCAGCATACCATGCAAATGGCAGCAAGTTTAAATCTTAGGTAATTTCTGAGGCACTTATATTATTAAGATGGTACTTACGACACTTACCAAACGGTATATACAACCAAGCTTGCTAAGAACAAGCAATTAATCTAGACAACAATGGCCATATGATTGATGATTTTAATATTATCTTGAACTACTATTCCCTATTTTCCAGAGCAATGAGTAGGCACGAATTGTATATCCTTCTGACGTCTGATTCTCATTCCGTTGAGTAGATCTTTGTCATTTAGTTCGAGAGGAGGGAAGAGTTTGTCTACAACAATCATTTTTTTAACTTGTTACCGATCTCACGTGGCTCGAGGAAACCTATATGTTAATACCCACACGGCCTCTACTCCAAAAAACCTTCAGATAGGATTATAAAAAACATATTTCTTCTTATTCCGATTGAAATAAGACTAACCTTACATGTAAGTTGTAACCCCAAGCTATAATATAGTAGGTCATCATTGAAAATCGCACTAACAGTCATATAAATACTACTTATTTTATTTAAGTTGTAGTAAATGAAAAATCGGCACGAGCAAGTAATTATCGGCATGATTTTAGTGACAGTGAGATATGCATAACCTGCGAACATAAACTGCAATTCCATAACCTGCGAATACTGTATAAGGAAAATTATGAATTAAATTAATTAGCATTACCAGTAAATTTTAATAGAACTTACTTACTCGATCACAGGCATTTGCCATCGGTTGCTCAACATTTTCCATATAAATAACATTCTTATTTTCTTGAATAGATCTGAAAGTACAAATCGGGATTAGTCAAAATATAAAGCGTATCTAAAGTTGTCGTTAAATGGTATCTAAAGTGGTCGATATCTTGAAATCGATACCTTGAAGTGCTTAAGCGTGGTCATGTGATCAACCAAGTTAAGCAAACAGCATAAATTAACCGCTAGTGGTTCCTAAAATTTCTTGAACATTGATGCGAAGGGCTCATTAAGCTTCCGGTGGTTAAAGATATCAGAGACCTGCTGCAAAAAACTGCCGACAGTTTCGTTGCCCATTTTCATTGTCAGCCTTCACCAAAAGGGCGGCATGAAGTACGCGCACACTCCTAATTACGTTTCAGTGGCCCTCTAATGAGTTCAAGCTGTGTCAGAAAATCGTCAATAAATGGTTAAGGGAAAATGGAAAGGGAAAAGAAGAGTAGGAGACTCAGAGGAATTATTAAATTAAAATCATTCACAATATTCAAACTCGAAATCATTAGACAAACATTTACATTTTCATAGTCATAAGTACCTTAATTTTCCAGAGTCTTCCAGGCTGGTAGTCGGAAGTCAACGAAGCAGGTAGAAGCCATTAATCCCATTATCACACACGAAGTAATTCTCAGTGACGATACCAGGACGGTGAGAACATACTTAAACATGCGTTAAATCCCATTATCACGTCACGTTATTCTATAACAACGTTTAGTCTGCGCGTTTGTAATAACATTATCTCGCCAATATGTGTTGTAGTTGCTTTGCTGATAAAAGTTTTCTTTGTGGGAGGGACGTATATCTTGAAAACCTTCATACACGGTGATCGCGGATTGTTGCAAAGTAGACCAATACTAACTGAACAACAATGGATTTTCATAAATACACCTGATGCACGGAGCTGAAAAAAGACGGACGTAACCTCGTCAAATCGAGAGTGAAGCATAGCAATGGCCGCCCGCTTACCATGTGTGCGTAATTTTTGATTCGCGATTGACGCAGTATGGTGTCAATGTGTGGGTGTGTGTACTTGTACGAATAAAGAGTTGGTATTACTATGGGTGCTTCACTGAATTTGTTGTTGGGATTACGTCCGTCTTTTTTTTAGGTCCGTGACCTGATGCTATAAACTCAATTTTTGACATCGTAAGAGTGACAGAATTCCGCCAGATACAGTATAGTAATAATAGAAGGAAGGAGCTCCATTCACCTTTAATTTCAAGTTGAAGACAGATTTCTTCGTATTTCCCTAAATTTCCAGCAATTCCAAACATGAATAAATCTTAAATTCCAACAGCGTGCCTGCGTTTGTCTTGGACGCGAGGCGATCGGTTGTCATGAAATCACAACGTAATGGAAAAAGTTGGGGAAAGTTAGACGATGGAGTCTTTATTTCTCCGTTATGTTCAGAGACGTACGTATCTGGATGGTTTTGTGTTTTCCTTGTAAAGGATAGAATGTTATCAATTTGGCCCTTATGTTTTTTTTCCGTTTTCCCTTAATGTTTTTTTTAGATTCTTATTAGCCATATAATTATTTATTTGTAGTAGCCCAGAAATGTTTTCCTTCTTTTAACTGCAGTTTTCAATAATCTATTTATCCATATTCTCTGAATCACCTAATATAACTTATATTAGGTGATTATGACACCGACTTCAATTGTTTCACGTCACTACCGCCTATTAGTAATACCGAATGCAAGAGTGCGGTGCTGACTGTACAACTACGAGTATGGAGTGGCTGAGCCTCATTATTACCGATTCACCGACATACATTGTACTCGATGAAATATCTCAATTTTATTGCTCTACCGTTGGCAGACAAGTGGTGCATTTCAGTTAAAATGTTTAGTAGTTTTATAGTAGAAATGCGCGCTGGAGTTTCCCTTGCATTTTATAAAGTGATCCACCTCTCACAAGCATCATACCGCGCTGCACCAATCTTATGGGCAGTGTTTTTGAACTAAGTTGGAGAATCCTATATGCATGCGGTTGCCGTGCATGAAATTTTGCGTTACATCTATACCAACATAAAGCTGAAGAGTTTGTTTGGTTGAACGCTTTAATCTCAGGAACTACTGGTTCGAACTGAAGAATTCTTTTTGTATTAATTTGATAGTCCATTTATCGAGGAAGGCTATAGGCTATATAACATCATATATTTTATTAGTTAATTTTTTCCACAAATTAACGCCGGTGAAACCGCAGAGTACAGCTAGTAATAATATTGTATAATAATGACGGTACACATCACACTAGGATTCCCAGTGTCATTGGTGCCATGGACAACACACAAAGACACACACACCCAGACTGAGAATACAAAAAAACTCATCATTAAATATTCCGCCTGGAAATCGAACCCAAGGCCCTTGGTGCGGTGGTCCAGCATGATAACCACGGGTCGTCAACGTACGGTAGGTGTAGTTATTTTATTTGGAAACCTAAAGCTTAAGTTAATCCTGATCCGTATTTCGGCTCGTATCTTTATCATAATAGTTTTCTCTGAATCTCTCACGCCCCAACTCAGAGTCACTAACGGTTACTTAAATTGCTCCTTAGTATAGAATTTGTATGGTGATTCTGTACTAAAGAGCGATTAATGTAACCATTAGTGACTCTGAGTTGGGATGTTAGAACTCAGTAATTAATTACGGCCCACTACTTTAATCTTCGAGTGTATGGAACATTTGTTGACTCACTTTTCAAGATAAGATATTCTGTAGGTGGAAGATAAACTCGGGGAATTTTCTGCATTATGCTGAACGTATGTACATTTGTCCGCACTGTCCAGTGTCCGCATCTGTCATTTAATTTTGCATGAAAATAAAAAAAAAAACAAAATGTGGTATTGTACATTTTTCAAAACCCGTTCCCAAATGAATCCTTTGTGTGAACGGTCCAATATTTCTTTCCTTTTCCTAAGACTTTCCTTTAATCAGTTGTTAAAGGAAAGTTGAGTACCCAATGATATTTTATTATGAAGGATATATTACAAGAATTAAGTTTAATTAAAAATAGAGAATATTAGTCGTAAAATTTGTGTAAAATATTGTCGAATATTTATGAAGGTTCTATTGCCATTTAAGTCACATCTTGATGAATCAGTCAAAGAATCAAAACATTTTATGTATATTTATGAATAATAACAACTAAGTCATTATAAGGTTTTATTTATGAGATACATTACTTGTAGTATATCTCGAAAAACAATAGGAAATATTTTGGTCAGAAAAGAAAGAAATTATATTATATTCCATTATGGGTTTAAAAGTGTTCTAATGTTTCAAGAATAGGAACTCATACTGGCCGGCGCCTAACGGAATATTCGAGCACAGTAGACATTTTTTATATCTTGTAGCTGGGAAGACAAAATTCAGGCACAGCAATATGGTCCTACTGATTAAGTTAACATGAATTACAGGAATTGGATGGATATGGTTTACTTTTGTAAGGTCAATTGGCTCTTCTGCCGTTTTTATTGTTCTAATATTTTTAATAAAATAATATTTGTTGGGCAAAGTACGTTAAATAAAGCATCCTCGTTTTAAGAACTTATATTTACAAACCAAGCACATTCGTGGGATTTACAAACAGGTAAAAAAATTAAATGGCATAAAACTATTTAATCTCCAAAACACGAAGGATGGTAGATGATGATACATTGTAATACAACAAGAGGAAGCTGTTTCCGAAAAAATCAACTCTTCAGTAGTACAGACACAACTCATAGTGGAATCCTATGGGAAGCCTAAATTCTGAAGCCTCGGAATCCAATGATGTTAGTTGTATAAGCCTTTTCAAAATATCTTTATCTTTTGCTATCTTTATTAAAATTAGTAAAAAAATTGTTAATTTTTCCTTATTTTTTCCATAAATCGCAACAGAAAATATTTCATCTTAATACATTCATCGCATTCAACGTTACTGAATTCTAACCTAACCTAAGAATACTCCATAATAAGTCAGTACTTTAAAAAATCTATTGCGAGTCCCACAGAATAGTTATTTTCCAGTGCACTAATTAAAATTTCACGAATATTATGACTTGAGAGTCCTTGCCTCCATCGCATATTGAAAAGCAAACATCCCAGCATTCCCAGCTCTATTCAGGGAAGCGGGAACGTATTACTATTGAATGCTTTCGTCAACGGAAATTCTGTACGATATTCTTGTTAGAAAAGCGATTCTACGGTACGGTGTCATTCATAATTTATCGATCGAGTTAAGCAATATGAAGCCTGGTTATAAATATATGTATATAGCCATATCATTTGAGGGTTTAAGAATCCATCCATCATCTCAAGATCTCCGCGATCTCAAGATTCGGTTTGAGATGCTGGCAAATGTCAGATCGTATGTAAAAATTACATAATGTAAGATCAGAGTTCGCGCTGTTGAGTCGAGGTCGGTTTATTACATAAAATAACTTTGGTTTATTAATACAGGCCCTACTGTTAGAGATTATATTGGGTACCCATTACTCATTTTGATTATGATGATACTCGCGTATAGCTTAGCTTTATCTGTCTGTTAAAGATCCTTCCTTGTTATTTATTTATTAGAATAGAATAGAATAGAATACCCTTTATTGTACACACCAAATAGATTAATAGATTAGAACATAATATAAATAACATGTAGTACAAAAGGCGGTTTTATTGCTATAGAGCGATCTCTTTCAGACAACCTTTGGGCAGAAGACATAGACATCAGTGTGGAAAGGGTAGGGTGCACAGACAATATAATAAATAAGATAAACTACTTAACTAATAATTACATAATACTTACACATACAAGGAATAACTACAAATGTTAATATGATATACAAGATTATGAATTTAAGTTTAAAAGAAATAATTCACTCTTTCAAAATTAGCGGTTATTTAAACTTTATTTATACTTTATTGACCACAATATTAAATTACGGTACAATTGGCGAGATTAATGCTTAATGCATTATATTATATACTATATACTAGCTAACCAAGTACAAACAGGCCAAACTGAGATACACGACTTGACTATAAGATGTGCGGTTGTAGTTGGAGAGCCTTACCTTACTTACCTTTTCCTTCATGGTTGTAAGTGATCCCTGCCTACATTGCTACTGGATTAAGGATTTAGACGGATTATACTCTTAAGGTCAAAAACGCATAAAGTCAAACACTCACTATAAATCCGCACATCGTCAAAGACGCAAAATGTCAAACACGCTCAAAGTCAAACACGCATTTGGTCAACCTTCATTTGGTCAAACTTTTGCTGCTCGCCGTCCAACCTGCTGAACAATAGAGGTTACCTTATAATATACTCGTATTCTATGTATTAGTAAACGCCCTCGCTTCGCTTCGGTAAACCTTTCGTTAAACCCACACTCGAAAGACATGGCTAGCAATCCATTCAAAACATTTTCGTCACCAATAGGTATGTATCATTGACTACAGAACCCTAAGATCTCCAACTACTCAGACACTACTAACTCAGAAACCATGATTTTGTCCCATATTCGGCGTTTCTCTGTCATGTTGCGTTTTACTCGACATTGCGTTGTTTTGAGAAAATTTCACGGTAAAATTAGTTCGGCGATGTGCCGTAAGTAAATCAATTTGCTACTTCGATAACAATTAAAATATAAGTGCATATGAGGCTTTAGTTTTCCAGGGTATGCTTGAGTGCATAATTATGATAACGCAGCCTATATAGCTGCAATCGGTCCTTCGAGAGTGTTTTGTTTGTGTTCGCTCGTGCAGGCGTACCGTTAAAAATGTATCGCTTGGTTTGTTTGTTGATCGTAGTGTCGGGAGCAGTGGGACAGATCGTTCTACCGGGCGACTGCAACTATGAGGATATCGGCGGATATGCTACCGGCCTAAATGTTACTCGGGTAAGTATTACTTCCTCTTTAGTTCTGATATCACGGTATTCTGGAGAATTCACTAGCTTCATCCGTCCTTGAGGCCGAATTGACCTCACTTGTTTGCGTTCACCTGATGATGTTCCTTATCCACACCACTGGGTTCTTTCTTCAGTTTAATTTTTACGGTTCTCATGTCAATGTAGAAGTTTGTATAATCGATTTAAACTTTATTGCATTTAACGATCTGTTTACAGTTTCCTTAATTTGCTGAGCCCTATTTATTTTTTACTAGCTTTTGCCCGTAGCTTCACCTGCGGTAGAGATCTATTTTTTACAAATCCCGCGTGAACCCTGAACTTTTCCGGGATAAAAAGTAGCCTATATGTTAATGCAGGATATAGGCTATCTGCGTTCCAAATTTCAGCCTAATCGATTAAGTAGCTGTGGCGTGATTGAGTTCTTTCAACTTCCAAACATCGTCATATTTGAAATCTTTCACATTTATAATATCTGGGGGCACGGCAGTGCCCCCGCCAAGTCGAGCAAAAAAGCGGCACGGCCGTACCATCCTTTTCTCGAAGCAATTCAGGCCATTTTCGACCCCCTATAACTTCGTTGTGGATAAAGCTAGAAGCCTGAATTTTTAGTAACCAAGCAGGCATTGTATAAACACGTTATATTTCAAATTTCGTTCGATTTGAACCAGTAGTTTAAGAATTATAACTAGTCAAAGTTTCTTAATTTCGTCACTCACTGACTGACTGACCGATCATCAAAACTCTAAGGCACTTCTAGCAGACATAGAAGCGTCAAATTTGGAACACAATTAGTGTTTAGTGTATAGATCAAGGAAAAACTAAAACATTTTGCAATTTCGGTCTAGTTTTCTAGATACATCAACTGCATAAATAACTTTGTAATCCCATATAAATATATAGGATTACAAAGTTACATTTGCAGTTAATGAATTACTGTACCTGTATAACAAAGTAACATCTGCAGTGAATGAATCAGTGTACCTGTATATAATATAATGGAATAATAGGTGTAGATAGGTACCTAGATATAATTATGTTCAAAGGTAACTTGTAAAAGGAAAAAAAGTGGAACTATCTACAAAAAGAAATGAGATGCCATCAAAAACAAAACTTGTAAAAAAAACCAAGTCTCGCAACTCAGTTCTTCTACCGTAAAAAGTTGTGAGATCCATGTAATACCAAGTCGGTTAATTTGTTCAGTTCCTACTTAAGGGTCCTTCTGTCTTAAGTTATCACGTAATTAGCTAACCTAACAAGTAACAACATCTTATAGTGACCATATTATCAATATTAAAAACTTTTATGTTTTAAATAAATAGATTGACTTGGCAATCGCACTAAACAATCAAATTTAATATAATATGTAGGTATTACTTGTGAGATATATTGTGTTTTCATGCGATGGCCAAGTCAATCTATTTATTTAAAACATAAAAGTTTTTAATATTGATAATATGGTCACTATAAGATGTTGTTACTTGTTAGGTTAGCTAATTACGTGATAACTTAAGACAGAAGGACCCTTAAGTAGGAACTGAACAAATTAACCGACTTGGTATTACATGGATCTCACAACTTTTTACGGTAGAAGAACTGAGTTGCGAGACTTGGTTTTTTTTACAAGTTTTGTTTTTGATGGCATTAAAATAGTTAAGCAATAGATGATTGGAATTATAGATCTCTTTCTTATGTAGCTATGTGTATTTGAAGTATTATCTCTTATTGGTAGTGTGGACAGACACACATCCACCCATACCAGACCATAATCACATTGTAGCCAATAATATTTTATAGGTAAAATTGTAGCCCAGATGCTTCTAACAACAATGCAAGCCGAGGGAGATATTTATCTACATATAATATAAAACACAAAAAATATTTATTACTCTCAAACCATCCAATCCATATGTCTCAAAATGGTTTCATTTGAAAGGCAATAATCCGAAGATGGTTTAAGACCACTAAATGCAATAGGTACATTCACTCCATAGATGTAGTCGAACTTTTCCCATACAAAAATTTTAAGATAATAAGTGAAGATGGTGATACAATACTGATCTGTCATTGTCATCAGAAAATTTTTAACGTATTGGAACACGCTGGGTATCCACTAGTATATTATAATTTGTACTTCAGTCTTAGTTATGGTATCCTAATTGTATCATGTGAGTGTGTTTGTAAGTGTGTTGTATGTGTGATCTCCCGTTGCTTATCGTTTATTTGTCTCTTTTATTTTTTAAGATGCTTGGAACCTGGAACCAAATAGCAAGGATCAGCAGTAGTATGGAGCAAGGCGAATGTTCCAGTATCACTCTCGACGGCATACGCAACGCTGCTGGATATTTAATTGCCCTCAACGCGTCTGTGACTGACGTGTTTAATAAAACGAAGACCTTCCGCAACGGAATCATAAAGGCTGGACCGATTGATGGCTTGTTTTCCATGAACGTGACAGGTATTTATACGATTTTGTATTATAGTGGCTATCAGTGCAATGGAAATTGTAACATTCAATCCTTGATACAGTGGACTTTGATCTTTTCCACTTTATTGGTAAGGGGCCATCCATAAATTACGTCACACGTTAGGGGGAGGGGGGGGGGTCCTAAATTTTGTAATGTCACATTTCAAAGTCGAATAATTGGTATGTATAGGTAAATATTAACAAACAATTAATGGAAATAAAACTTATTTGGAGCTGCTGTTTTAATTTAACAATTTCTAAGTGTAAAATTTCATAATATGTGACGTCACACTAGGGGGGGAGGTCTCACAAATGTAACCAGCTGTGACAAGGAGGGGGGAGGGGTCAAAAAGTCATGAAATTAGTGTGACGTAAAAATGACGTAATTTAAACCACAGACATGTTGATATATGTCTGTGAGTAAAACTGATACACGTTATTAAATTAATACCTTTATTTTTGAAGGTTTCACTTCTACCACGTGTGAATTGTACACATTTTAATTTTTCTTCTTTCTTTCTTTATTTCAAAGCATCCATGATGCCTTTGGTGTTGCTGAAGTCCAGAGCTGACGGTGACCACTTACCATTCAGGTGGATCGTCGTATAAAGCTGGCTATACACGATCAAGTGTACTTGTCAAGTTTGCAGTTTGACTTGATGCGGCATCCAGTTTGCATGAGACTGAGCCTCTCCAGGCTCGCCCACCAGTCCGCGTGAAGCTGTAAAGGCCACTAGGGCCAACAGCAACTATCCATACGAATAAAAATGGCCAGCTTTAGTATACCTAGCAGTAGTAGTAAATCTAGTAATTTTTTACAAGATTTTAGCTTGTCTGTTTGTTTACTTGTTTGGGTCAAATCTTGCAAGCTGAATTAAAACAACTTCCTTTAATCCTGCGAAGTTGAAATTTTGAATTTTTTTATGGTTCATATAATAATGCATTTTTATGGTAAGCATGACCTGTTAGAACGTTGGTCTCTCGAACGAAGGGGCCCGAGTTCAAATCCTGGCACGCACCTCTAATTTTCAAATATTATGTGCGTATTAAAAGTTAATTATCACTTGCTTCGGTGAAGGAAAACATCGTGAGGAAACCTGCACACCGGAGAGTTCTCCATAAAGTTCTCAATGGTGTGTGAAGTCTACCAATCCGCACTTGGCCCGCGTGGTAGACTATGGCCTGTACCCCTCACATTGTGAGAGGAGACCCCGAGCCCAGCAGTGGGACAATTATGGGTTGTTGCTTTGCTTTTTTTTTTTGCATGACCTGATTAGCTTTTTAAGGTTGGTTCCAGACGAGGGAACTCCTTAAGGGTTAAAAATACACATAAAATTTTATATAACTAAGTATTAAATTATGATAGCTCGTTTCAAAATTCATCATAAGCTGACTGCCATTGCTAGGATTGGCTCCAGATAACTCCTTATCTGTGAACAGCACAGTTTTATTTTTTTTGCTTCCGTGCACTTACCCTATAAAAGCTTGCTAATAGTTTATTATAGGTACTATTAATTTATGTTGTGGCGGATAGGTCTCCTAGGATCCTGGGTACGCTTCAAGGTTCTTGCGGAAATAAAAACGCACCGTCTTAATTCAGGCGAATCCAAGGCGGGGGTGAGGCGTCGCAGATCTAGTAGTTTTCCCTTTTCCTGAGTCACTTTGGACTTTTTCGTTCTGATGCTCGAACAACGAATGAACAACGAATGAACAACGAACAACGAACAAACAACGAATGACGGCGGAACGCGCCGTCGCGGTATTTATACGATTCCACTTAAGTTTCCCGATGCTTCGATACGTTTCGATACCTCGCCCCCGCATTTCTCTTTATTGTTTTTTCAACATTGTTTTTACAATACTAAAGACAATAAGACAATAATACGATAAAGACAAAATGTGTGCATCCGGCGCCGCTCGTTCTTGAACAATAGCGAACATTTGCCTGCGGTGCCCGCGTCTCGAGAGTTCCGTCCTTCGATTTTTTCTGGATAGATCGATTGCCGTCGCGTGCGCACAACCAATACCTAAATGTAGATTCTTCTATGCACTATTACTATATTATCCATATACTATACTATCTCTTATGCACTATTATCCATTATAATTTTCACTCACACGTAAATTACATAAAAATGCTAATTTATTCTTACGACTTTGAAATGTACCTAATTCCTATTCTCATTGTAGAAAACTCTTTACATAATTAATTTTACAACTATCTTACGACGTTTAAGACCTAGATATACCTACTAACTACAAATCTTAAACTGTTAATAATGTTAATCTTACGTAATGAACTTCATAAAAATATAATGTTATTCCGCGATATGTCATGTGGTCGACCGAATTATTGTCGTCGTGCACATTTCTCCCGCCATCGCATCCTGCGATTCTACTGGCAGCACGACGATCCTCTTGCTCGGTCTTCGTAGAACGTGTCCGTTACTCGTAGTGATGTCCACAACGCGTACCTCGTTGTCCTTTCCAGGGTATACTCGGGTAATTCGTCCGCGTGGCCAAACGTTCCTAGGCAGGTTTGGGTCACAGATGATTACTAGATCGCCGACCTTGGGCGGTGTCCCAGCAGATCGAGGCTCCCGCCGGTGTTGGAGTAGGGGGAGGTATTCTTTCACCCAACGTCTCCAGAAGATATCAGCTAGCTGTTGCGCGCGCCTCCTGACTTTGCGCGCTGACTCGTCTTTCTCTGTGAATTGACCTGGTGCAGGAACGTGGCTGTTAGGCCCCAACAGTATGTGGTTGGGGGTCAGTCCCTCGGGTTCGTCCGGTGTCACTGGCACGTGGGTGAGCGGGCGCGAGTTGATGACATTCTCAGCTTCGGCGAGAAGAGTCATGAGAGTTTCGTCGCTGGGGTACTTCTCGCGTAGCGTGACGCGCAGGGTTTCCTTGACGCTACGCACCAATCGTTCCCAAGCTCCGCCCATGAACGGGGCGGCGGGGGGAACGAAGCGCCAGTGGATGTGACGAGCGTTGGCTTCTTCCCTCGTCGCGTGGATCGCTTCACGTACTGCCTCTCGTAATTCCTTCTCAGCTGCCTTAAAACATGTAGCGTTGTCGGACCACAGCTCCGTGGGTACTCCTCTTCGTGCGATAAATCTGCGTAGCGCTGCTATGGCCAAGTCCGCACTCAACGATGTCACCAGCTCGAGATGTACTGCCCTTATTGTCATACAGGTGAAGAGAGCTACCCATCGCTTCTCTCGGTGTCGCCCCACTGTCACCTCGAGGGGCCCAAAGTAGTCGAGGCCTGTGTAGGTGAAGGGACGCGCGTGATGCATGAGGCGTGCTGACGGAAGGTCTCCTGTAGAGGGCGACACTGGCTTAGCCTTTCTTAACTTGCACACTAAGCAGTTTCTTATAACACTCTTCACTGTAGGGCGAATCCGAGTAACCCAATATCGTTGTCTTATTTCATTCACGATCAGCTCCACGCCTCCATGATGCATCTTCTCGTGCACGTGCTGGATGTACATCCTTGTGTACCTGTGTTCTCCGTCCAGCACCGCAGGGTTGACCGCATCTTCGTATATGTCCGGTGCAGCTGAAATTCTCCCTCTCAGACGTATTAACCCGTCGTCTCCTATGTACACGCTAAGCGAAGCGAGACGATCTCTCGCGGCGGGAGGGAGGTTATTCTCGACTCGTGCCCTCTCATTCGCGTAGCTGTCATCTTGTGATGCACGTAACCACATTTTCTCTGCGCGTTTGAGGTAGTGGGCGTCTAAACATATTAATTTTCGATTGTCACTGATCTTGTAGTGAGTCTTTTCGTTTTTCTCTATTTTCTTATTTTTCACCCACGTAGGGTCTTTTTGTGTATTCTTTAATGTTCGTTTACGTTTTGCTGCGGCTGTCACATGCGTGTTTTTACGCCTACACATGTCGATAAACTGTAATACTCGTCCTGTCGCACGGATAAGAGTCTGCCACTTAGAAATGTTCTTGATGTTCGGTAGGTATCCATGTACATTTTTCACATTAGCTATACAACAGCGTTCTTCACCGGTCTTCTGGATTTTTTCTCCCTCTGCCTCGGCTGGCCATTCTGCCTCTGATCGCCTTAGAAACTCCGGGCCGTGAAACCAACGGTGTTCCGCATTGAAGTCGCTCGGGGTCTCCCGTGTCGCATCGTCGGCCACATTTTCCTTCGTTGGTACCCAACGCCATTCGTTAACCTTAGTGAGCTCTTCGATTTCTGCCAGGCGGTGCGCGACGAACGTCTTATACGCACGAGGCTCCGATCGTATCCACGCTAGTACAGTGCGCGAGTCACTCCAGTAGACTTTTCTGTGAAACTCAAAGTCGTGCTCTTCTTCTGTACGACGTGCTAGACGCGCTCCCAGGAGGGCTGCCTGTAGCTCTAAACGAGGGATTGAAGTGGGTTTCAGGGGTGCGACGCGACTCTTCGCGGCGGCCAGGGCTACATGTACTGACCCGTCGGACCGCTCCATGCGTATGTATATAGCAGTGGCATAGGCTTCCTCGCTTGCATCCACGAAGATATGCAGTTCCCTTGCGTTGACTGGTGCTCCGTTGTTATAGCAACGCGGTATGTGCAAGCTCTTGACAGCGCGGAGGTTAACTAACCACGCCGCCCAACGTGACTGTAATTGTTCTGGAATCGGCTCGTCCCATCCCGTTCCGTAACGCCATGTTTCCTGCATGAGCCTCTTCGCCGGTGTTGTCAGTGGCGAGACTAGGCCCAGCGGGTCGAATAGGGACATAATCACGCTGAGTGCTTCTCTCTTAGTGGGCGGTCGTGAATTTTCTAGTACCTGAGTAGGTGTCTTCGCTTCGTTCAAATGGAAACCGATACAATCCTTTTTCACTTCCCACAGTAGGCCGAGCGTCTTCTCAGTGTCGCTCCCGCCGATAGACACTGTTTCGGTTCCTAGGTCTGTGTTGAATTTGCATAACACTGACTGTTCGTTTGACACCCATCCACGTAATATGAAACCCGCTTTACGGTGAACATAGTCTACTTGTCGTGATACTTCTACAGCTTCTTCTTTACTCGGGAAGCTCGAGATGTAGTCGTCCATGTAGTGATTCTTCTTTATTTCCTTCACGGCCTGGGGATACGAAGCTTCGAAATCTTCTGCGTTTCTGTTCTTAATATACAGCGCCGTACACGGAGAGGAGGTGGCACCGAAGATCACTGACGTCATATGATACTCCTTGGGCCTCGTGTTGCCTCGTTCGTTACCTCTCCACAGGAATCTCAGTGCATCTCTATCTTCTTTTCTTATCTTGATTTGCATAAACATTTCCTTGATGTCAGCTGAGGTTGCGTAGGTATGTTGCCGAAACCGCATAATAACTCCGGGTAATGACTGCAATAGGTCTGGGCCTGAGAGTAGCATGTCGTTAAGGCTCCACCCGTGTGACCTCGCGGCTGCGTCATGTACCAAACGTATCTTGGGTTTTGACGGGTTGCAGACGGCGAAGTGAGGTAAGTACCATGTTCTTCCCGGTGTTGCGGGGGCGTCGGCAGGGACGGCGTATCCTGAGTTTAGTAGATTTTCTATTCGTTCTTCATACTTTTTCACTTTCCATAATAAAGAAGTTTCGAACCGGCCGTCGGGTAATCTTCTACTATTTTCTTGCAATATTTTTAATGCACGTTCTTCTGGATCATTCTTCTGCTTCTTGGGTTCTACTCCGAGAGTTTCCAGGTCAAAGAATTGCTTCATCATTTCTTCCATAGAGTTCTCACGCTCTGATACAACTGTGTGACCGCAGAAAGCCACGACGTTTTGATACGACGTGCGGCACCCGTGTAGTACCCAGCCTAGACGAGTGTTGGATGCGACAGGTTGATCTTGACGACCGGTGCGTGTCTCGAGCGCTACCAATAATTCTCAGTTGTCTTGACCAATGAGTAGCCTTGGGCACGCGTCCTTATATACCAGCTGATTTTCTACGTCGCGGAGATGAGTGCAGTCGAGTAAATCTCTTTTTTCTATGTTCTGTCGAGTAAACATAAGGCGTTCTATAGTGCGCGCGCCCCGCAGTGTGTACTCTTCTTCACTGTGTCTTCCGCGTATCTTGACGTCGACCTTCTTGCTATTTTCATACTTGGCAGTTTGATTCAAGCCTTGTACCCACATGTGGTCTTGCGGGCCGTCAAGCTTCAATATCTCCGCAAGCCCTTCGTCTATGAGCGTGACGGTGCTGCCATCGTCCATCAAGGCGTATGTGTCAACACGTGTTCCGTTGGGACCGGTAAGCGTTACAGGTGCGATCTTCAAATATGCTTGGCGGCTTCTTGCACAGTCAGCATTTTGTACAATCTCCACCGTAGACGTGACCGCCGTATTGACCGGTGCCGTCGGCGTGGACGCCGGTGGCGTTGCTACTGACGCCGCCGGCGCCGCCGACGGCGTCGATAGCGACGATGCTTCAGCCTTCTTCTTGTGATGCAAGAAGCGATGATGAGCCATCTCGCAGCCATCCTGTCCGCACTTCTTCGCACGACACATAGCGCGGCGATGTGTACTACGTAGGCATCGAAAGCAAACTCGATGTTTTTTCGTAATTTCCCAGCGTTGGTTAATGTCGGCGTCGCGGAAGCGCTTGCACTCGGGTAACTGATGTTCTTCATTACACAACGGGCATTGATCTTTTTTCATATCCGTATGTAGGTATCGTTCCGCTATGTAGGTATGTTCGAATTTTTTCTTGAAACTTCTATCTTGTACCGTATTATTACTCGACGATATTTCTTCAGGTTGTGCGTATGCACTGCACTTATCCGCTTCTTCATTTAAAAATGATGCGAGTTTCTTCAAGTCAGGTATATCCTCCTTATCCCGCATGGCAAAGTCGTACCACTTGCTTCGAAGTATAGGCGTGAGTTTTTCAATAGTAATTTTCACTAACTCCGGATTATATAAATAGTGAATTTTCTTCAATGCTTCAATCGTAGCGACAATATTCGATATTCTATTTGCAAAAACACATAACTCACGTGCGTTGTCACTGAGTTTTCCTAGTGCTTTAATTTTCTGAATTTCATACATGGCCAATGCGTCCGGGCGCCCAAATCTTCTTTCCAGGGCCTCCATGATGACCCCTGGGTCCGGTTGGCTGATTAGTAGGCTGCTGACGGCTTCCAGCGCGGCCCCCCTAAGGCTTCTTCTCAACCTTGATACGTTTTCAGTTTTCGAAAATGAAGCTTCAGTTTCATAGTAGGCGGCGCGGAACGTCAGCCAACTGTTACATTGTCCGTTGAAGATAGGTAGTTCCTGGAGGTACTTGGGGGCGTCTCTCGTCATCCGTACCGCTTGGGTGAGAGCCGCTGCCAGTGAGGTGACGTCCACGTTCGGTGGCTGACGCGCAGGCCGGGCCTTGTCTTCCCGGTGCTCGCTGTCCTGTTCCTTGCGAGCGCCCTGTCCTCGTCCTTCTTCGTTCTCCACCTCCCCTGGTCTCTTCTCTTCTTCCTTGTTGTGATCCTCCAGCCATTCTTCAACTCTGCTAGGTTGCTCCTCCTCTTCATCCTCGGAGCAATCAGGCAAGTCGTCTCCATGGGCCGCAGCGCGCTCCTTCTCGAGCTTGATCTGGGCGAGTGCGAGCGATGCACGTATTTCTTCCAGTTTCAAAGCAGCGATCTTCTCTAGTGCTTCCAACTCCGCTAATTTTTTCTTATTAGACTCGGAGCGGCACGACCGTGCGCGCTTCGCCTTAAGCGTACTATCCTGCGCGGTAGTGGCCGTGGCTTCGGGGCTGGTCGAATATTTCGTGGTCGCGCTTGTGTCCTCCAACGTGCGTGCGGTGCCCTCTGACGTGTGGTGACTCGTTGCTGCAGTCATTCTTGACGCGTCGGCGGCGCCTGTCATATCACTTATGACATCCTGATTCGTAGTCGAACGTTTTTCCACTCGATCGGCGATACTGCCCGCCATAGAGCGCGTGACAGGCATTTTTTTTCTCGACTTCTCTTGAACTCCCAGTAATCCGCGCTGATTTTCTTCGTAGGAGATCCCGCTCGAAGGACCAGCAAATGTGGCGGATAGGTCTCCTAGGATCCTGGGTACGCTTCAAGGTTCTTGCGGAAATAAAAACGCACCGTCTTAATTCAGGCGAATCCAAGGCGGGGGTGAGGCGTCGCAGATCTAGTAGTTTTCCCTTTTCCTGAGTCACTTTGGACTTTTTCGTTCTGATGCTCGAACAACGAATGAACAACGAATGAACAACGAACAACGAACAAACAACGAATGACGGCGGAACGCGCCGTCGCGGTATTTATACGATTCCACTTAAGTTTCCCGATGCTTCGATACGTTTCGATACCTCGCCCCCGCATTTCTCTTTATTGTTTTTTCAACATTGTTTTTACAATACTAAAGACAATAAGACAATAATACGATAAAGACAAAATGTGTGCATCCGGCGCCGCTCGTTCTTGAACAATAGCGAACATTTGCCTGCGGTGCCCGCGTCTCGAGAGTTCCGTCCTTCGATTTTTTCTGGATAGATCGATTGCCGTCGCGTGCGCACAACCAATACCTAAATGTAGATTCTTCTATGCACTATTACTATATTATCCATATACTATACTATCTCTTATGCACTATTATCCATTATAATTTTCACTCACACGTAAATTACATAAAAATGCTAATTTATTCTTACGACTTTGAAATGTACCTAATTCCTATTCTCATTGTAGAAAACTCTTTACATAATTAATTTTACAACTATCTTACGACGTTTAAGACCTAGATATACCTACTAACTACAAATCTTAAACTGTTAATAATGTTAATCTTACGTAATGAACTTCATAAAAATATAATGTTATTCCGCGATATGTCATGTGGTCGACCGAATTATTGTCGTCGTGCACATATGTATTAATAGTAAGAAGTCAGTAATGGTTTATGAATAGTGAATTGAAATCAATTTCATTGCTACAAAAACCTTTTAAATAATTAATTCATGTAAAGTAGATTAGTTCGACTAATTAATTACTTAAGTATTGTACGTGTACATGGGCAGCGATAAGATTATTTACACTGTACCGCAACCCTTCAATCATTGTCCGCAATAAACCATTTGAATTTTAATAATTTTACAATGCATTGCAATGCAATCGAAAGAAGTGTTTTTTTTTATAGCCTGAAGGGCAGACGAAAAAGCAGACGGGCCACCTAATGGTAAGTGGTTACCGTCACCTATGGACATGAGCATTACCAGAAGAATCGCCAATGCAACGCCGGCCCTGAAGAAGAACTCTTTTTACACCTTTTTTGAAGTACCCCATGTCATACCGCTCCGGGAATACCACAGAAGGAAGTTCGTTCCACAGTTTGCACGTACGTGGCATAAAAGTTCGTGAAAATCGGACCATAGAGGTTCTCCACGAGTCCAGTCGGTGTGGATGAAACTTCAATCTTCGGCGAGTGGTGCAATAAGTAATAATAATAATAATAAGTGTAGTATAATTTTTGGTTGTTTAGAAAGATGGTAGCTATAACTAGTATGGTAAAGGACAGATCCTGATGCTTAAACGTCGTTGAAAATAATTGTTATTCTCTAGTTCTGGTTTCGTTTTGATGCATGAGAGTATGCAGGGCATTATCCGTTCTAATCCATCTTCTGTTGTTTAAGGTTTCTTTGAAGGCAGCTTTGTGATACAAGCGACTAACTACACAGACTTCGCCATCTTGTATTCGTGTGTCACGTTGACTCCACAAAACACGACGCAAAACGCCACTAAACTCGGTAAGTCGATTGTGTTAATATAAGATTGCCAGTGGTGCCTTTAAAAACTAATAGTTAATATAAAATTGACCAGATATGGATTCAAAATTGGTAACATATAAAATGTTTTTTTTGAAATCAAATGAATTTTATTCGAAGTAGGTTTGTTATTAATGAAATTAATATATCTGTCCGGGAATAGGAGTTAAATAAATAAATCAGTGTGTCATATAAAGCATTGTATATGGAGTAATAAAATACAGAATAGAAGGGTAAAAGACGAAGGAGAAAAATATTGTGTCATATACATAAGACAGCCTTTGTGTGTTCTTTATTTGAAGCAGGCTGCGTTCATAATTCAAAAGTTACAAACGCTTTTCGAAAGTCACTTGACGTCATCGTTTCAGCAAATTCCTATCGTGAGTGATCCCGAAAGAAGAAGCGGCAAAAAACTACCGAGGTTATTTATTGTATGCATGAATAAACGCATCACAGATAATTATGAAGAGTCCATATTTTCAGACGAGTTTTATTTGGTAAAAAACATTCCTGCTCCCGCTTAAATAATTCTTGTCTTGAAGATCTGACAAGAACTTAATCTTAATCTTAATTGCAACCGAAACACCCTAAAATAACCATATTCTTTTTTATATTGCAGTAATGGCATGGCAATATCATCGGAAGGCAGAATTGTCCAGTTCCGAGCAAGCTTCTATCCAGGAGTTTGTTAATGTGAACCCAGACTTGAAAAACATCACCTGGGGATATGTAAAACACGACAAAACGTCTTGCGGTAACGGTGCAGTGTCATTGGCTACCCCACACCTCCACATAATCGTCATAGCCATCTATTTATTAGCAAAGAGTTTGTTTAATATAATGTAGAAGTTTTTATGAGTTTGTATCGTTCTTATTCATTGACTTTACGTATCACTTCTGAATTTAAGAGTCAAATAGGCTTTAAAATTACTTCATCTGTTTCCATCTGCTTATGCTATACGTAAGTGCTTTTATTTCTTCTGTGGTTATACTATTTTACTGGAGGCCTACTTGTTACAAAGACGAATGAAGTTTTTATGAGAAACGTAAAAAGTTAAAGAAGTAATCGAGGTCATCAGTCATTTTTTGGTGGAAAGAAAGTGTCAGGGAATTATTACATTTTTAACCGACTTCAAAAAAGGAGGAGGTATTTTTTTGTTGTTTATTATTCGACTGTATTTTTTTGTTTATTACCTCAGAACTTTCGACTGGGTGAACCGATTTTGATGATACTTTTTTAATCTAAAGCTGGTGCTTGTCATGTGGTCCCACTTAAATTTGAGCTAGATCTGACCAGTAGTTTTTGAGTTATTCTGAAGTCGGTTATTTTTTGTCAAGAATTACAAAATTTACAGTTATTAAGTACGTGTTGTACAGTAACTTCGTAACTATTGCAGTGACTCATGGTAAGTGGTGTGAGGACATGCACCGGACTAATCTAATCTCTGGAGTGAGTGACTGAGAGCGGAATATCTGGAGTGTTTACAGTTTACAGTTGAGAGCTGTTTGTATTAAGTACAGTCCATGATATCTGATATGACGAAATAATATGCTCAGACTCATACCCCCATAGGATTTCATGTAAAAATCAAGTATTTATGTAGGTATCACTGATACACTTAGTATTATAGTAAAGTGTATAACTTGCTCAATTTCACTTTATAAGACTTTTTCAATCAGGAAAAAATGATCTAGGAAGAATAAAATCAATCCGATGAAAAGATGTTAAATTTCCTCTTCCAGGTTTATTAGAGTCCGTGTCGGTCTCTGAACAGAATGACAAATAAACGTGTTTGCGTCTCTCATTAGGAGAAAAGCTTTCTCATCTGGGGGCACGGCAGTGCCCCCGCCAAGTCGAGCAAAAAAGCGGCACGGCCGTACCATCCTTTTCTCGAAGCAATTTAGGCCATTTTCGACCCCCTATAACTTCGTTGGGGATAAAGCTAGAAGTCTGAATTTTTAGTAACCAAGTAGGCATGGTATAAACACGGTATATTTCAAATTTCATTCAATTTGAACCAGTAGTTTAAGAATTATAACTAGTCAAATTCTCTTAATTTCGTCACTCACTGACTGACTGACCGATCATCAAAACTCTAAGGCACTTCTAGCAGACATAGAAGCTTCAAATTTGGAACACAATTAGTGTTTAGTGTATAGATCAAGGAAAAACTAAAATATTTTGCAATTTCGGTCCAGTTTTCTAGATACATCAACTGCATAAATAACTTTGTAATCCCATATAAATATATAGGATTACAAAGTTACATTTGCAGTTAATGAATCACTGTACCTGTATAACAAAGTAACATTTGCAGTGAATGAATCAGTGTACATGTATATAATATAATGGAATAATAGGTGTAGATAGTTACCTAGATATAATTATGTTCAAAGGTAACTTGTAAAAGGAAAAAAAGTAAAACTATCTACAAAAAGAAATGAGATGCCATCAAAAACAAAACTTGTAAAAAAAACCAAGTCTCGCAACTCAGTTCTTCTACCGTAAAAAGTTGTGAGATCCATGTAATACCAAGTCGGTTAATTTATTCAGTTCCTACTTAAGGGTCCTTCTGTCTTAAGTAATTACGTAATTAGCTAACCTAACAAGTAACAACATCTTATAGTGACCATATTATCAATATTAAAAATCTTTTATGTTTTAAATAAATAGATTGACTTGGCAATCGCACTAAACAATCAAATTTAATATTATATGTAGGTATTACTTGTGAGATACATTGTGTTTTCATGCGATGGTCAAGTCGATCTATTTATTAAAAACATAAAAGATTTTTAATATTGATAATATGGTCACTATAAGATGTTGTTACTTGTTAGGTTAGCTAATTACGTAATTACTTAAGACAGAAGGACCCTTAAGTAGGAACTGAATAAATTAACCGACTTGGTATTACATGGATCTCACAACTTTTTACGGTAGAAGAACTGAGTTGCGAGACTTGGTTTTTTTTACAAGTTTTGTTTTTGATGGCATAAAATATACTGAGCTCATATACTTTGTGGTTATCGGAACCAATTATATTTACTTCAAGTTGAGTTCTACTGGTTCCTCTTTTTGGTTGCCTGAATCCACTTGTACTGATTTTTCTACTTCAGTGTGATTCAAAAGACGATTATTATTGACAGAAGTTTTGGATTGTTTCAGACAGTTAATGTAAATTTTAGTGGTTGTTTATTAAGCGGCAACCACTGGTTTTTTTTATTAAGACGAGTCACCTGATGGCAAGTGGTTATAGTCGCCTAAGATCTAAGTGTGTTTTTAATATGATGCCAATGATTTCAAAAGGAAGACTAGGCCGTTCCCATATTTCACAGAAAAGATATTCCTCATAGTTACAAGCAGAGTAGCGCTGTGTGTATCTTTCTAACGAACTAAATGATAAAAATAATCACGTAAATTGGTCCAATTACACCAATTTTAGTGGTACGTTATGAGACGACACCCAGGTCTGCCGGCCTGTAATTGAGGTTAGTATTCTAGGCAACTCCAAGACGACCAAAATATTATGGTTTCTGCTTCTGATAAAACTGCTGATCTACATCAGTACCGAAATTAAGTGACATTAAATAAATAAACGCTAAAACAATCTTACCCTGCAGTAGGTTATTACCTGTGTCGCGGGTCGCATGGACGACATAACACATCACAATCATACCCATGACCCGATTACAAATATTTATCTCTCATATAAATATCTGCCCCGGCCGGGAATCGAACCCGGAACCCCTCGCTTCGCACGCAGGGTTGTTAACAACTATAACTACAGGGTCGCCAAATAGAATATAAATTTCTAAATTAAATACATAGTTATGAACTTTTACAGAAAATATATTTCAATTCATTGTACTCACTTGTTTACCGCAAAAATACATTTTTAAGGAACTGGGTTAACGCATTTGTTTCTGCAAACTTACAGAAAATATGTTTTCACAAACAAGAGATTAATTTCGAGATACTTGCTGCTTCTTCGCTCCCTTGGTTTACAAAAACAAAACAGTTCATTAGTAACAAAATTGTCCTATAGCAAAGTTGCCTTTGCATCTGGGATTTAGTTAAATATCAGTCATCTGAGACCGACCCTCGTTCTATTAGATTAGACCTTCCGAAACTTGAGATAACTACTAGCTTGCTACCGTCGAATTAAATAAGAACTGAAATTGACGAACAAATAAATCCAGTATAACCTGGTATATACCTACTGATTTCTACTTTTGAAGTTGTTTCCCTTTGAAGGTTGAGTTACGAGTATAAGACTTATAAATGTGGGTGACGATAATATTCTCACACGATAACTTTTACTATAAAGTATGAAGATCATAACTATATCCATAAAATCTTGCCTATTAACTTTTATAGCGGAGTAACTAACTTATCTCCTGTTTAGGAAAACTGACGTAAATTAACTGACGTAAACCTTTTTCTGTGATAATGATGGCAAACTAGCTTGCACTGCCATCATCCCCAGCCGCCGACATCTGTATGTCACAGAATAGGACTGTTTCTGACCAGTAAGGCCTGTGTTAATGAGAATATCAGTTAGATATTATTAATTAGAAAGCGTACTGTGAAACTTAGGGCTGCTGTTAGTAAACATTAGTAATGCTGAAAGCACGAAAAGTAAATATTACAACTAAACATAGTGTAAATTCTAAAAGTGTGCACGGTTTTCATGTTGGCTTCCGACTAGACTTGTGTTTGATTCTTGGCAGACATTATGTGACATTTAAAATGTTTGTGGCAGATCGTGGGTGTATCTGAGGCCCTGAGGTGGATGTTTGTGATGTATTTCATTATTTAGTGTTGTTCATGGCACGCTTAACACAGGGGTCCTAGTGCAGGAATGCACTCGTACCCCTGAACGTTGACAATGTGTTCTTGAATACAAATACAATATATTTGTTTTGATATCCAGGTAATTTGAATCGGACTTGGATAGAGATGGTCCGTACTACGGATCAAAGGAATCGAATGGTATCCACGATAGTCTATCTAATGTATATCCGAATAAGGAAACTATTCAACGTTTAAAGTTCAGCAATTTGGATGATACGAATGAAAACGATTAAATGAAATTGTGATTAATCGGAGTCTATACACGAAATATAATGAGAAAACCTTTCATTACATATTTTATACGAATAGTATAGAGTGTATCAACTGTACAACAGGCTATTAATTACTGATTTGAAACACAAAAACGCCAATATATAGTGTACAAAATACACTCGTACATATCATGTCTGTATTACAGTAAAATATGCACAATTCATGAACGCACTCATCCCAAAGTCTGAGAATGTGTGAATGTCGGAGCATTGTAAGTGGCTTATTTACATATTTATTTGTGTGCCAAATTGAACCTTTATCCATTTAACAGATTAGAAGAAAATAGGTTGGGACAGAAAGACAAAAACAGACGACATGAGTTTACACAGTAAAACCACGGCCCTGAAAAAAAGACGGACGTAACCTTGTCTAATCGAGAGTGAAGCATATCAATGGCCGCCCGCTTCCCATGTGTACGTAAATTTTTGATTCGCGATTGAAGCAGTGAAGTGTCAATGTGTGGGTGTGTGTGCTTGTACGAATAGAGAGTTGGTTTTACTATGGGTGCTTCACTGAATTTGTTGGTTGGGATTACGTCCGTCTTTTTTTTAGGTCCGTGAGTAAAACCTACTGAGGGGAAGTGTGTATATGATCGTATTTTTGTTTGTTTGTAAGTATGTGCCAGAGAAAGTATAAAAAGAAGTTTATTTTTGTTCTTTTTCTTATTCTTTACCTTCCTTATTACACCGAAAACTGACGAATTAAAAGTTTCGCAAACAGATTATTAAATAGTCTCTAAGCTATTTATGATATGGATCTTCTTGCCTGAAATAAATAAACTAGTACTCGTCTATCAACTGAGCATCAGCAAGTTGTTCGAAGTCGAGACTTGAAGGAGTCATTGTTTCTTTAAGTGAAAACGTATCCGCGACAATATTATTCGGGCCGCTAATATGGCGTATATCCGAAGTGATTTCGCCAATAAATAATAACTGTCCAGTACGTCTAGGTATTTCGGAGACATCTTTGCTTAACTTACTAAAGGCGCAAATCGTTTGCATCCGAGGCGAGATATTAAACTGAGCAAAACACCTGAAGTATCCAGCTAGCAATGTTTCAGGCGACTGAAACATCGCACTATCGCTCATACTGCGGATAGTATGCGAATACTATCCGCAGTATGAGCGATAGTGCGCCCAGTGCGGTGAGAATCGTTTTTCAAATACACAAAATACCGATTCATCGTTGAATTGAACACATTGTTGGGACGCTGCAACTATATGGCCACTATTTAGAATTAAATGTGGGACTAACCTAACCTTGTTGGTTTGTATGCACTGAAGTGCTTTTTACGTCCTCATAAACAGTCAGTTGAGGTCACGGACGTAAAAAAAAGATGGACGTAATCCCAAGAACAAATTCAGTGAAGCACCCATAGTAATACCAACTCTGTATTCGTACAAGTACACACACCCACACATTGACACCATATTGCTATGACATTGACACCATCGCGAATCAAAAATTACAAAATTACGCACGCATGGTAAGCGAGCTGTCATTGCTGTGCTTCACTCTCAATTAGACAAGGTTACGTCCGTTCTTTTTTTACGTTCGTGGTCGAGGTTAAGAAAGCTCTGCAATCTATTACAATGTATCAGTCATACTCGTAATAGCGAGAATCGAGACTACTTTGCAACAATTTTTGACGACCTTTGTTTGGTAGCGACCATGCCTGCGAAGCAAGAGGTCCCGGGTTCGATTCCCGGCTGGGGCAGATATTTATGTGACAGATAAATTTTTGTACTCGGGTCATGGGTGTTATTGTGATGTGTTATATGTGTCGTCCATGCCACCCGCGACACAGGTGAAAACCTACTGCGGGTGTGTGTTAACGTTAAAAAAAATAAATTCAACAATATAGATACCTCATACACTAAGTGAGCCAAAGCATGAAAGAGGAGAAGAGAGAAGATATGAAAATTAAGTGGAAGTGTACACATGACGGTTGATAGAGAACTATGGAAGAGAACAAGCATAAATTAAAAAATAAAAAAAAAACGCATGCTGTCAAGAAACCTATCATGATATACCTTTTTGAAATCCTTATGGTGTGCTCTTTAATTTGACATCCATATTGCATTATTCGATTTATTTTTATTTTTTGATACTTTTTTTTTACACGAATAAGTTAATGCTTGACCACAATCCCACCTGATGGTAAGTGTAGATGTGGTCCAAGGTGGCGAGCAAATTAAGTTAGAAAAAGCCTATTCACTCTTTTCTTGAAGATATCCACGTCATAGGCTGGCGGGAACGCCGACGCAGGCAAGTTATTCCAGTCCTTCGCGGTGCGTATAACGAATGACGAGGCAAACCGCGTCGTCCGTACCGGCGGGATGCTCACGACAAAAGGATGGATACCCGCCGTGCGTCGTGTCGTTCGATGGAGAAACGGAGATGGGGGAATTATCTCAAACAATTCCTGCGCACACTCTCCGAAATGTGCCCTGTAGAAAACCGAGAGGCTGGCTACTCTGCGCCTGTGCTCGAGGCTTTGAAGATTGGACTTCAAACAATGGCATCTTACAGCCACCATTTTTTTTTCACTTATCTAGGGTTACCTATTGGTTGTCAAGACGAATCTAACGATATCTTAATTATCTAAATCCGTCCAGCGGTTTGGAAAATACGAGGTAATAAAGAATATTACACACATACAAACAAACAAACATACATACAAGGTACGCGCGAAAAACATAACTCTTTCTTGGCAGTCGGGTAAAAACATAGATGACGATTGCGCTGACATCAAATAAAATTTTGAAATGGGCAGGATGACGATGATAAAACCAACCAAAGCAAATACCTAATTGTACCTATTACGTCTAGTATCCTCTATTTCCTGGCAAATCCGTAACTTTTCGGGACAGGTGGAAATACAGTCACTCTACACCTTGGCTATTCGTATTTCCGCTCCGGACATTCCGCGTCTAATTGGATGACTTTCGGCAGAATTCTTGCCCCCGTTCTACAGATGCCGATCTCATTGTTTTTTGTTTTTATTCTGAAACGAATTGACAGCAAAAAGCAGACAGCTTTTAAAATACAAAATATATATTCAGACCTAATAACAGCCCTCGCTTTGCATCGGTTTTCGAATAGATCTCTAATTTTTTTGAAATAAAATACAGCGAATATTACTCAGAAACAATTGAACATCCTATTGGTGGAATAATTTCTTCAATTCGTCCAGTATTTATTGAGTATATTCATTACAAACAAAGAAACAAAACTTTCCGCTTTATAATTTTAAAGTTTATTTTAGAAATCAGAGTAGAACAGTACTATTATGTTCTTTGGTAGAACCAGAATAATATAACGAATATAATAAACTAGCTTCTACCCGCGACTTCGTCCGCGAGAATTTAGAATTAGATCCAGATCCTACTAAAATTTAGATATTAGGTTTAGATGTTTGGATGTTTGTGAATTAAACTTACAGTATCCTGCTTTTCATCCCAAAGAATGATGTCGACAACATGCTTATTATTTCGTGTTCTAGCAAGTTGCTAAAGATTCGAAAAAATCATAGGGCATGTCGTGAGGAAGAAGTTCAGCGGCAGGCTAACTTAAGAGCTGCTTAAACAGGCACATCATCGACACCAGCACCATATTCATTATTTGGCGTACCAGCGAGCTGCTTAAGGGTCATAAAAATCAAAGGAAACGTCGTGAGGAATAATTACAGCAAGCTTGAGAGCTGCTACGCCGGAACAGGCAGGTAAACGACGTTAACAACATGCTCATGAAACAGAATGACGGAGATGGGCTGTTGCTAGAGCATGAAGCGAGTCACAACACGCGAATCTCAGTAGCCAAAAGCTTATAAAAAGGGATAAAATTAACAAAGCGTGTAAATTTTGTGATGCGAGGAAACTGGAGGAAAACTATAAAGTTATTCCGCAATTAGAACAAACAGCAGAACCATTAACAGAATTACGTTTACACAAACGTAACACAAACGAACCATATCATTATTTAAATAACATCGGTATATTTAATGGATGCTTCCATATAAAATGACATCTTTATTAAGGGCATTGAAACGAAACGAAACGAAGAGACTCAGTGTTTTGTGTACTCCATAGAGTGGCAAGAGGGAGGTTGCCCCATGCATATCTTTTAGTAGCTAAAAATTATATAGCGTCTTAGCCATATAGATTATATCGCTAAAAAATTACACGATTACGTAGTCAAAAATAAGATTTATTTGTCTGTGGACCTTATCTACGCAGATGAAGTTGCAGTTTGTTATATCGTTAAACTATGATTTAAAATTAAAAGTATGCCAAATTAAGTATTTTCCTTGCGATCATCGCGGGTCATCGCGAAACATGATCATTATCATACTTAAAGTATGAATGGTACCTATGAAAATATATATGTATATTTATGTACTAAATAGATCCTACTAATATTATAAATGCGAAAGTTTGGATGTTTGGATGTTTGGATGTTTGTGTTGCAATCACGCAAAAACGGCTGATTGGATATAGATGAAATTTGGCACACAGATAGTTTAATACCTAGAATAATATATAGGATACTTTTTATCCCGATATATTAATCTATTCCCGAGGGAGAAGAAGTAAACTAAATGGTAATAGGAAAACAGTTTTGACGTTTGTCATCACAGGGACATTAGAAAACTCAAAACAGCTGATTGAGTTATTAAATTATATTGGTTCATTGTTTTAATATGTTTATTTACAAACATATAAAAATTTGCGGTGAGGCACATTGTGATCATTTTTATCATGCAATGGAAGCTTTAGTAACCATCGATCTCGTGTAAAATCAAGTAAAACAAACACAGCATTTTTACGCAAAATGAAGGCTGCTTACACATCAGCGTTTGTCGAGCGTTCCTAGCGCTAGACGCTTGATCGATGAATTATAAAAAAATAATAATTTTACGTTGAATAAGTATTCGTAGCTTATCAAGGTTTTTCCTAGCTCTAAATATAAATTGCAATTGAAATATTATATTGTACTAGCTTCTACCCGCGACTTCGTCCGCGAGAATTTAGAATTAGATCCAGATCCTACTAAAATTTAGATATTAGGTTTAGATGTTTGGATGTTTGTGAATTAAACTTACAGTATCCTGCTTTTCATCCCAAAGAATGATGTCGACAACATGCTTATTATTTCGTGTTCTAGCAAGTTGCTAAAGATTCGAAAAAATCATAGGGCATGTCGTGAGGAAGAAGTTCAGCGGCAGGCTAACTTAAGAGCTGCTTAAACAGGCACATCATCGACACCAGCACCATATTCATTATTTGGCGTACCAGCGAGCTGCTTAAGGGTCATAAAAATCAAAGGAAACGTCGTGAGGAATAATTACAGCAAGCTTGAGAGCTGCTACGCCGGAACAGGCAGGTAAACGACGTTAGCAACATGCTCATAAAACAGAATGACGGAGATGGGCTGTTGCTAGAGCATGAAGCGAGTCACAACACGCGAATCTCAGTAGCCAAAAGCTTATAAAAAGGGATAAAATTAACAAAGCGTGTAAATTTTGTGATGCGAGGAAACTGGAGGAAAACTATAAAGTTATTCCGCAATTAGAACAAACAGCAGAACCATTAACAGAATTACGTTTACACAAACGTAACACAAACGAACCATATCATTATTTAAATAACATCGGTATATTTAATGGATGCTTCCATATAAAATGACATCTTTATTAAGGGCATTGAAACGAAACGAAACGAAGAGACTCAGTGTTTTATGTACTCCATAGAGTGGCAAGAGGGAGGTTGCCCCATGCATATCTTTTAGTAGCTAAAAATTATATAGCGTCTTAGCCATATAGATTATATCGCTAAAAAATTACACGATTCCGTAGTCAAAAATAAGATTTATTTGTCTGTGGACCTTATCTACGCAGATGAAGTTGCAGTTTGTTATATCGTTAAACTATGATTTAAAATTAAAAGTATGCCAAATTAAGTATTTTCCTTGCGATCATCGCGGGTCATCGCGAAACATGATCATTATCATACTTAAAGTATGAATGGTACCTATGAAAATATATATGTATATTTATGTACTAAATAGATCCTATAATAAACCAAGACTACATCGCTACTTACCATCAGGTGGAATTGTAGTCAAGCATTAACTTACAATTTAAAAAAATAAAATGTGTGCTATTCACACATAACGTGGTAGAAGTGAAACCTTCAAACATTTTGTTTTCAAGATAATGAGACGAATAAAATTTCGGGAAGATGATAATTGTAGGTTTTACTACTCCACTCCACTCCAGTCTCCACTCTCCACTCCACTTCAGTCTCCACTCCACTCCAGTCTCCACTTCACTCCAGTCTCCATTCAACTCCAGTCTCCACTCAACTCTAGTCTCCACTCAACTCCAGTCTCCACTAAACTCCAGTCTCCACTCAACTCCAGTCTCCACTCAACTCCAGTCTCCACTCAACTCCAGTTTCCACTCAACTCCAGTCTCCACTCAACTCCAGTCTCCACTCAACTCCAGTCTCCACTCAACTCGTCTCCACTAAACTCCAGTCTCCACTGGACAGTTTCGTTTCATCTAATTTCAAATCACCCCCGTACTAAAGAAGTTTTCACTTCAAAAAATCTATTTGTCTATGCGTCTGGTTTTACAGTGTTAACATTCATCATCATCCTGCCCATTTCCCAATTTTATTTGGGGTTGGCGCAAAATGTTTTCCTCTTCCACACTTCCCTATCAGCCGTCATCTTTACACTATCTCTCTTATCTTTCATATCATCTGTAACACAATCCATCCATCTTTTCTTTGGTCGTCCTCGTCCCCTTCGTCTATCCATCACATTCATATCCATCACTCTTCTCGTCACATGCGTTTCCTCTCGCCTCATCTCGTGCCCATACCGTGATATTCGGTTCCCTATTAATTTTTTTGTAATTTTTGCCACTTTCAAACTTTCTTCTAATATACTCATTCCTTACTTTGTCCATTCTCGTCACTCCACACATCCACCTTAACATTCTCATCTCTATGATATGCAATCGTCTCTCATCCATCTTCTTTGTAGCCCAACACTCTGATCCATACATTACGACAAGTCTTATGACGGATTTGTAGATTTTACCCTTAAATTTACGAACAACAAATATGTTTGAAAATTGTTTAGTTATTTGAATTGTTCCGTTGAGGAGTCATATTTCGTCTCTGACACACATCTTGAGATGTCAACGATAACAACAGCGAACATATTTAAACACGATTCAGTTATTCCCTACAACTGAGAAGCTCACTCTTAACATCCAGAATCCATAGTCTCACTATATTGACCAAGTTGAGTAAATTCCCAGTACAATAAAAAAATCATGAAAATCGCTTCTTAAACAACGAATTCCTACCTAAACCCATTGTATACTAACGGTCTTGTTCATTAAAAACTTATTTAAGGTTTGTAGTGTTCGGCTAAAGCACTGGTTACATGCATGCACAGCAATAAAAAAATAAAGAAATATTGACAAGGCCTAATTGACATAAGGCCGACACCACACTAGGATTTTATAAGCGTACGCGTTCATCCGACACACGTGATTAATGATTTGTTAAATAAGTTAAAAAATCTATATTTATTTCTATAAGGTAAATGAAAAAATATAGGCAGATATTTACGAATGTTAAAACCAAATTTGATGATTTTTTGACGTGACAACGTCTATAAATTGGTTGACTCAGGTGTCATTCACGAAAACTGTGTAACGACCAAGTAAGATTTGCCGGAACGTTACCATGCACGCGCAGCATTAAAGAGAGAGGCTCGCTCGACCGGCGCGCGCCTTGCGTCTCTCTTCTACGCGAGCGTTTCTGGCGTCGGAGTTGAATAGACTAATTAGTGAACTTATGTTCCAAAAACTTATACCACGAACAGACGTTGTCACCTTAAATCTCCGTCCGTATACAGACTTTTCAGACAGCCATTTTGATATTTTTGCTATTAATTAAACCTGATAAGATACAATATAATATTTCAATTGCAATTTATATTTAGAGCTAGGAAAAACCTTGATAAGCTACGAATACTTATTCAACGTAAAATTATTATTTTTTTATAATTCATCGATCAAGCGTCTAGCGCTAGGAACGCTCGACAAACGCTGATGTGTAAGCAGCCTTCATTTTGCGTAAAAATGCTGTGTTTGTTTTACTTGATTTTACACGAGATCGATGGTTACTAAAGCTTCCATTGCATGATAAAAATGATCACAATGTGCCTCACCGCAAATTTTTATATGTTTGTAAATAAACATATTAAAACAATGAACCAATATAATTTAATAACTCAATCAGCTGTTTTGAGTTTTCTAATGTCCCTGTGATGACAAACGTCAAAACTGTTTTCATATTACCATTTAGTTTACTTCTTCTCCCTCGGGAATAGATTAATATATCGGGATAAAAAGTATCCTATATATTATTCTAGGTATTAAACTATCTGTGTGCCAAATTTCATCTATATCCAATCAGCCGTTTTTGCGTGATTGCAACACAAACATCCAAACATCCAAACATCCAAACATCCAAACATCCAAACTTTCGCATTTATAATATTAGTAGGATCTTATCAGGTTTAATTAATAGCAAAAATATCAAAATGGCTGTCTGAAAAGTCTGTATACGGACGGAGATTTAAGGTGACAACGTCTGTTCGTGGTATAAGTTTTTGGAACATAAGTTCACTAATTAGTCTATTCAACTCCGACGCCAGAAACGCTCGCGTAGAAGAGAGACGCAAGGCGCGCGCCGGTCGAGCGAGCCTCTCTCTTTAATGCTGCGCGTGCATGGTAACGTTCCGGCAAATCTTACTTGGTCGTTACACAGTTTTCGTGAATGACACCTGAGTCAACCAATTTATAGACGTTGTCACGTCAAAAAATCATCAAATTTGGTTTTAACATTCGTAAATATCTGCCTATATTTTTTCATTTACCTTATAGAAATAAATATAGATTTTTTAACTTATTTAACAAATCATTAATCACGTGTGTCGGATGAACGCGTACGCTTATAAAATCCTAGTGTGGTGTCGGCCTTATGTCAATTAGGCCTTGTCAATATTTCTTTATTTTTTTATTGCTGTGCATGCATGTAACCAGTGCTTTAGCCGAACACTACAAACCTTAAATAAGTTTTTAATGAACAAGACCGTTAGTATACAATGGGTTTAGGTAGGAATTCGTTGTTTAAGAAGCGATTTTCATGATTTTTTTATTGTACTGGGAATTTACTCAACTTGGTCAATATAGTGAGACTATGGATTCTGGATGTTAAGAGTGAGCTTCTCAGTTGTAGGGAATAACTGAATCGTGTTTAAATATGTTCGCTGTTGTTATCGTTGACATCTCAAGATGTGTGTCAGAGACGAAATATGACTCCTCAACGGAACAATTCAAATAACTAAACAATTTTCAAACATATTTGTTGTTCGTAAATTTAAGGGTAAAATCTACAAATCCGTCATAAGACTTGTCGTAATGTATGGATCAGAGTGTTGGGCTACAAAGAAGATGGATGAGAGACGATTGCATATCATAGAGATGAGAATGTTAAGGTGGATGTGTGGAGTGACGAGAATGGACAAAGTAAGGAATGAGTATATTAGAAGAAAGTTTGAAAGTGGCAAAAATTACAAAAAAATTAATAGGGAACCGAATATCACGGTATGGGCACGAGATGAGGCGAGAGGAAACGCATGTGACGAGAAGAGTGATGGATATGAATGTGATGGATAGACGAAGGGGACGAGGACGACCAAAGAAAAGATGGATGGATTGTGTTACAGATGATATGAAAGATAAGAGAGATAGTGTAAAGATGACGGCTGATAGGGAAGTGTGGAAGAGGAAAACATTTTGCGCCAACCCCAAATAAAATTGGGAAATGGGCAGGATGATGATGAATGTTAACACTGTAAAACCAGACGCATAGACAAATAGATTTTTTGAAGTGAAAACTTCTTTAGTACGGGGGTGATTTGAAATTAGATGAAACGAAACTGTCCAGTGGAGACTGGAGTTTAGTGGAGACGAGTTGAGTGGAGACTGGAGTTGAGTGGAGACTGGAGTTGAGTGGAGACTGGAGTTGAGTGGAAACTGGAGTTGAGTGGAGACTGGAGTTGAGTGGAGACTGGAGTTGAGTGGAGACTGGAGTTTAGTGGAGACTGGAGTTGAGTGGAGACTAGAGTTGAGTGGAGACTGGAGTTGAATGGAGACTGGAGTGAAGTGGAGACTGGAGTGGAGTGGAGACTGAAGTGGAGTGGAGAGTGGAGACTGGAGTGGAGTGGAGTAGTAAAACCTACAATTATCATCTTCCCGAAATTTTATTCGTCTCATTATCTTGAAAACAAAATGTTTGAAGGTTTCACTTCTACCACGTTATGTGTGAATAGCACACATTTTATTTTTTTAAATTGTAAGTTAATGCTTGACTACAATTCCACCTGATGGTAAGTAGCGATGTAGTCTTGGTTTATTATAGGATCTATTTAGTACATAAATATACATATATATTTTCATAGGTACCATTCATACTTTAAGTATGATAATGATCATGTTTCGCGATGACCCGCGATGATCGCAAGGAAAATACTTAATTTGGCATACTTTTAATTTTAAATCATAGTTTAACGATATAACAAACTGCAACTTCATCTGCGTAGATAAGGTCCACAGACAAATAAATCTTATTTTTGACTACGGAATCGTGTAATTTTTTAGCGATATAATCTATATGGCTAAGACGCTATATAATTTTTAGCTACTAAAAGATATGCATGGGGCAACCTCCCTCTTGCCACTCTATGGAGTACATAAAACACTGAGTCTCTTCGTTTCGTTTCGTTTCAATGCCCTTAATAAAGATGTCATTTTATATGGAAGCATCCATTAAATATACCGATGTTATTTAAATAATGATATGGTTCGTTTGTGTTACGTTTGTGTAAACGTAATTCTGTTAATGGTTCTGCTGTTTGTTCTAATTGCGGAATAACTTTATAGTTTTCCTCCAGTTTCCTCGCATCACAAAATTTACACGCTTTGTTAATTTTATCCCTTTTTATAAGCTTTTGGCTACTGAGATTCGCGTGTTGTGACTCGCTTCATGCTCTAGCAACAGCCCATCTCCGTCATTCTGTTTCATGAGCATGTTGCTAACGTCGTTTACCTGCCTGTTCCGGCGTAGCAGCTCTCAAGCTTGCTGTAATTATTCCTCACGACGTTTCCTTTGATTTTTATGACCCTTAAGCAGCTCGCTGGTACGCCAAATAATGAATATGGTGCTGGTGTCGATGATGTGCCTGTTTAAGCAGCTCTTAAGTTAGCCTGCCGCTGAACTTCTTCCTCACGACATGCCCTATGATTTTTTCGAATCTTTAGCAACTTGCTAGAACACGAAATAATAAGCATGTTGTCGACATCATTCTTTGGGATGAAAAGCAGGATACTGTAAGTTTAATTCACAAACATCCAAACATCTAAACCTAATATCTAAATTTTAGTAGGATCTGGATCTAATTCTAAATTCTCGCGGACGAAGTCGCGGGTAGAAGCTAGTACAATATAATATTTCAATTGCAATTTATATTTAGAGCTAGGAAAAACCTTGATAAGCTACGAATACTTATTCAACGTAAAATTATTATTTTTTTATAATTCATCGATCAAGCGTCTAGCGCTAGGAACGCTCGACAAACGCTGATGTGTAAGCAGCCTTCATTTTGCGTAAAAATGCTGTGTTTGTTTTACTTGATTTTACACGAGATCGATGGTTACTAAAGCTTCCATTGCATGATAAAAATGATCACAATGTGCCTCACCGCAAATTTTTATATGTTTGTAAATAAACATATTAAAACAATGAACCAATATAATTTAATAACTCAATCAGCTGTTTTGAGTTTTCTAATGTCCCTGTGATGACAAACGTCAAAACTGTTTTCCTATTACCATTTAGTTTACTTCTTCTCCCTCGGGAATAGATTAATATATCGGGATAAAAAGTATCCTATATATTATTCTAGGTATTAAACTATCTGTGTGCCAAATTTCATCTATATCCAATCAGCCGTTTTTGCGTGATTGCAACACAAACATCCAAACATCCAAACATCCAAACATCCAAACTTTCGCATTTATAATATTAGTAGGAAGTAGGATAGTAGGATAGACTTTAGCGGAAGACGTTTTCGATGGGACTAAGAAATGGAGCATGTAATGGTTTTGGTACCAATCGTTATGATTTGGTAGCAATAGATAAATCTGGGTCTCCCGGTAACAAGGGATCTCATCGTATAGTGGCTTGTAAACGGACTGAAGCCAGGTTAACTGTAAGTTACATCTAGACTCAGGCAGCAACAGGCTCATCATAAATATAGTGGGTGGGTATCATGGGCTGCAAAACAAGGCAAAGCAACAACCCATAATTGTCCCACTGCTGGGCTCGGGTCTCCTCTTACAATGTGAGGGGTACAAGCCATAGTGTACCACGCTGGCCAAGTCGGATTGGTAGACGATATTTTCCTCCACCGAAGAAGGTGATAATTAACTTGTAATACGCGCATAATATATTAAAATTAGAGGTACCAAGATTTGAACTCGGGCCCCTATGTTCGGGAGACCAATTTCTAATCGCTAAGCTATCACTGCTCGATCATGGGCTGAAGTCAGGTTAACTGTAAACTAGATTCAGGTAACAACAGTTTTTAAAACCAGTGACTCCTGAACTGCGGTCGAAGACAAGGGGTACCAAAGTTCATCTTCACGTTTTTATGTAGATAAACCATTATTAGTCATAGTTCGCAAACCATGTCATGTGGACGATACAGACCACATAGAAGGTAATTAATGTAATTGGCTGTATATTGTTGTTGATGCGGTAGTTGTGGTACATGATGTGGTACATGACTGTACCATGGTACAGTCTGTTTCTGTAATATTAGCGCACTCTGCATTGCACACTTTGCATGGAGTATTTTTTATTATTTGGAATGCTTCCATGTTTTAAATTCGTTCGTTGATTACAACACTTACTATTTCTCTGTTACATAACCAAAAATTTAGGGTGTGAAGTTTTGTGGACCTACTTGTAATTGTTATGATAATAACTAGCATTGTTTGGACAATACACAAACTTTCCTTCAATGTAATAGATTGCCAGTGCTGTAAAAATAATATCCATATTATTTTGCAGTCAGTTGCAGTTGTTTTGTTGCAGTGACCTACGTGTTACACTGCAGCGTCTCGCAGCCAACGAGCCGAGGATAATCATCCTAAAATGTAAGAAATATGATGTTCCTCTTTTAATATTTAAACTAGATATTAAGCTTTCATGTTTGTACTGCAGTGTTTTATAAAATAAATACTTTGTTTTTGAATTGATATTTTGAAAGCGGGCCATGTTTGTATAACATTGTTGAGGCATTTCCAGGGTAAAATATACAAAAATGTTGAATAGTTTAAAAGTTGAATAGTTTGAAAGTAAAAAAGTAATGTATTTTGCGCTATGAAACGGTGTTCTTTAAAAATGTAAAAGAGAGATTCTTCTTTAGGGCTTTGCATTAGCGAAAAGATTCTTCTGGTGTGGCAAATGTCCATACGGTGACTTCATTTCTTCAGCCTTTTGTCAGTTCTTATGACTACAACTTCAGTGGCGATTAAGTGACTTTAATCCACTATTGAGCATAGGTCTCTCGTCTTGAGATCTTGACTCATATTTCACCACGCTTCTACCTTACGGGTTGGTGGAGGGGTTAGTGGCCCGTCCAGGCATTGAAAGTTTTTTTTCAACCTGAAGGCCTTCGATATGGCTTAACGACTGTTGTTTTACGTGCCCTCCGAAGCACGGAAGCGCTCATGAATTGGTTGTGCTACTATCAATTGCTTGACTAATTCGATGACTTAGGATTGACACAAGCTACTGGGCTATAAGCGAATGAGTGTTGATTTGATGTAGAAAAAGAATGTGAGTAAACTTGCACGCCTGAAAGTTTTTCGTAATTTTCTCAAACGTTCAAAGGGTCTCAAAATTAGTTAGGAAGTTTCCGAAACTACACTTGACCTGTATATACCTTTACCTCGAGGGCTTATTAAAAGTGGTAAATTAAACCCAGCAAGTTGGGTTAGTTAGCGATAATGATGCAGAATAATTCTACTAATATTATAAATAAGAAAGTGTTTGAAGAAGTTTTAATTTTTGTGGTTCCATACGAAACCACTCTTCCGCGGGAAAAGACGCGGTTGGAAATTTATCGTGAAATAAGGCAAAAATATTATTGTGAACGTCAAAAACTGGGCCTAAAGTAAGGGGCAAGTGGGTACAAGAGTTATTTCGTTAGTTTCCCAAAAGTTATGAGGGTCGGCAGCGGGTGTAAGCAGTTTGCGATACTTGAGCGGACATTCTTAGAATTTTTGCTAGTCGGACTTTAATGTGAGAAAATCTATGAACAAGGAGTATTATGAAAAGTTTTGATGGTTGAGGTTAGTTTTGGGAATTGGATCCGGATACCGTTATTGGGAAACAATAAGGGACGGTCGCGGTCGCCTTTAAAACTGGTACAATATATAGACAATCTTATTCGTATTTCGCTCATATTGCTATATGGTATTTTACTATTAATTTTAAATTTATTGAGATCTCCAAAGCCTTAGCAAAACATCGGCATCACAAATGTATTTACAGCCTTAGCTGTAAATACATTTGTGATGCCGACAAACGGACAGTCAAGGCACCCGAGTCGTTACCACCAATGGCTATCAGATATAAGGTAAAAGCTAGTTATTTCCACCAATCGAATGAGTTGAGTTTTCTTTCTTTCTAGAAGGGCTTTTTATTTTTATACACTACTTCGTTGCTCATTCAAATCCAAATGCCTCTTCTAAACTGTTATAGCTCATCGTCACCCGAAGGGCGCCAGGTAGGCTCCGAACCCTTGTACCTAACGTAAGCATCCCATGTTACTCTCATGCAAATTATTTAAATAACTAAGTGAGAATGCCTTTCCACTGGTCTTTGAAGGTACTTGATTTTGATTGCGCTGGGGCTTAATATTAATGGAGGAAACTTTATACACACGGTGTTGTCTGTTAACGTCGGAAGTATTTTTTGGCAACACGAAGCCCTTTGATGTAGTCATGATTGCTGTCGGACGAAAACGAAACCCCTGATTTTAGGTAGGTATGTGTTATTAAATTAATTAAATGATCTTGTGACAAAAAATAACCGACTTCAAAATAACTCAAAATCTAATCATCAGATCTAGCTCAAATTTAAGTGGGACCACATGACACGCACCAGAAAATAAAGAATCATCAAAATCGGTTCACCCAGTCGAAAGTTTTGAGATAACAAACATAAAATAATAATAAAAAAATACAGTCGAATTGAATACCTCCTTCTTTTTTGAAGACGGTTAAAAATATGTGTTGTGCTACAAAATGTTATATTTATTGACAATAATGTTTAAATCATACTATTGTGAGATAAATAATTGGAGGCCACTCTTACCTAATCCTTGATCGAAATCTTTACAAGTTGTAACACAAAATTTCATCGTGAGATGTCTTTTTTACAATTTGCTTTTGATGGAAATAAGCCTCGTATCGTCAATGGTCAAGACCTCATCTTCAACAATATATATAACATTTAGATAAGTGGTAAAATCTTTTTACGATACATTTATGTCTACTTATAACATCGGCCCTGCACGGGGAAATCCCTTCTCGGCAGATACCTAGCTTCAACCTAGGCATAGATCACAGACATATATACCTACTCTATGTATAAATGTCTGTGGCATACATTAACTTGCAATAAAATGAAGTTAATGAGAAGTGCTACATTCTTTTATCACGGAAATAACTGAACCGGAAAGGTGATATACATAAGTAGTTGAACCCAAAAATCCTGACTCCCTATATTTCCGCCAAGATTAACTCCGTACAGCTGTGTCTCACCACGTGCTTCTAAAATAATACTGATCAAGTACCTATTGTATGTCTTTCCTTCAACTGAAGAGCAAATTCTTACATATTATGATAAGGCATCCATCCTTGAGTGTCTGATAATCTTCTACACTTGGCATCCTGTTGAAAAATGTACCTACATGGCGAAGAAGCCAGGTCTCGTCTGCTAAAAGCTTTTTCTTTTACCTTCTGAATAGTTGTGATTAGTCATGTACGAGTATCACGTTAGACAAAATAAATGTATGACAGTAAAAATCACCTTGGTTGAAGTAGAAGGATAATGTAAAATTTTTTTCGTTCAATAGAAAATGTATGATGAAATAAGACTCGACCGCTCTCATGCGCCGCACGAGCGAAACGAAGATTACCGAGAGTGGACGAAACTTGCTGTTGCCGACACGACGCCGCGGCGCCGCGGCGCCGCGCCGGCTAGCTCGGTTACTGGACACATGTTTATTTTGCTTTTGTATTTTTTTTGCAATGTGCAAGAATTTTAATTATTATTATTTTAATTTATTCAATCAATACCAGATTTTACTGAACATTTTGTTGCGGAAAATAATCGAAGTATCGATTTAATTTATAAAAACACCTACGTTGTTAAAGTGGTGGTGCACTTACGTGATCAGCCGCCACTGGTCTTCAGTAAAGTTTCTCTATAAGGTTTTCCGTCACATAATTTGTGGGTACTGTTAGGGTCTTACTTAGTGACAGGGGCGTAGCTACTGCCGTATCAGCCGTATCAATTATACGGGGCCCCCAACGTATAGGGGCCCCCACTAACACTCCCAAAAAAAAGCTCGCCAGCGGCCTACAGTTGGCACTCCTTAAATATATTTGACAGCTGACGTTGAGGGGGCCCCACAACAAATATTGATATGGGGCCTCCTTAGGGCTAGCTACTCCACTACTTAGTGAGTATCTTACATTTCCTTTAGTAATTGGTTCTGGTTCAGACAAGTGGCTAAAGAAGGGTATTAAAAAGGTGTGAAAGATTTATAGAGGTGAAAATTGTGTCTGAAAATCTTCTGTACCTACCTGGGTGGCTTTGGGTCGGATGTGTAATTTTAATACTTGTTACGTGCCTCTACAGTATGTAAGGATTACCTCCATGAACCCATTTAAAGTATTTTTACACAGAATCATCTTCAGTGACCTCAAAGAGCCTCAAAGCAATCATAGAGGTGTCTGAGTTCGAATCCTACACCACTAATTATAAGCTATGTGGCGTAAAATAAATAAATTATCACAAATTATCAATGAAAACATCGTGAGGAAACTAGACCAGTTCTCCATGTTTACAAAGGTGTGAAGTTTGTTAATCTGCAAAGCTAGCGTGAACTTTAACCTTGTAGGAGAAGTCCCTTGTCCAAAAGTAGAATAGTTGTCACAATAATTTTCTTGCCAGCTTTCTTCTATGTAAATCACTTTCGTTTGTAGCCAATGATATTATAATGTAAAAAGAGGTACATTGACCAATTGACTATTCTGCTCGTAGTTGTTCTGTCAAAACAAGACAATACGCACGCTTTTGTTGTTGTCATAAGTATTTTAAGTACAGCGTTAAGATGTCTTCGTGTATTATACGAATGTGATTGGGGTAGTTAAACAAAAGATAAACACGTGTATTGTAGCTCTTTTCGGAACAGATTTTTTGGTTGATTAGTAAGGGCATAACGTATCTAACAAACTAGATTGTGTTAAAACCTATAATATTAAACTAGCTGATACAAATATATTCCATAGCTTCGTCTTTTCTTTCATTGTGCACGAGCAGTGTATGTTGGCTTAGACTAAAGATATATGGAGTTCTTTTCACCCAAAAAAATAGCAGGAGAAATTGTGTGTGTCAGCTCCGACGCACTACTGGAGTTTAACGCCATCTAGTTTGCAATCGTCAAATCACTAACAACGGATGATGATGATGATGATAATGTTTCACTTCATCAGAATAGGATGTACCAAGATTATTATTATCATTAGATGGCATTGTTACTGATCAGCAATCCAACGCCATCTACATAGATTTTATATCATTAGATGGCGTAGTTACTGATTAGCCATCCAACGTCATCTAGATTCTGTGTTACGAAATATAAACATAACGCATAACGTAACGGAGAAAGTTTGATTTTACTCCCCATAAAATTTCATATCGCGGGCTTAAATATGAAAGTCTATAGATAAGGAGTTAAACCCTACAATGCCACCATACCATTATGCGCATTATTTTCAACAGTGAGTTAGTAAGTATGCAAATGTACCAGTATAAGGAATACGAAGCGCAGATAAGGCACAGCAGGAACACACGCTAGAGCGCTTAGTTTTAAGCACAATGAAGTCTAGTTCTAAGCGCATGCTTAGAAGTTTTGTCTCCCTAACTTACTGGGAACTCAGCCAGATTGTTCTTCGCGACTGGATTCAAAGTAAGGATTGTCAGTTACTTCCATTGTCAAGTTGTCAACTTAATTATTTGAATATTATATGAGAAATCTGCCACTAAATATGAATTTTGTAATTTGGAATATAGTCATCGTTGAGGTAGATGGCATCGTATGCACGATGTCGGTATATGCCGGTATTTACGTAAGTACGATATTTCCATGTATTTCTCAAGTTACATACTGGTAGCAAAGCAGTGTAGCTGGCCGGAATCCAAAGTCGTTGATACCAACTTGAAACAGGTCGGTCGTACGGTTCGTCATGCAGCGAATATAAATCTAAATATTGTTATCGTTTAGGTATGCATTTTACAACAAAAAAAAATACAAATAATTGTTATTTTGCGTATTTTTTGAGCTACAACAACAATACGTGGTGCTTTGAGCGAAAAGAACCTTTATATAGACTTCAATTGCTCAAGTTGACTTCAAAAGTCAATATGGGTAGATTCTTGACTTCTATGTTAGCTGGTTACTTTTCTCTTTGTATGTTAAACTTTTAAATAGACCTCAATTGCTTAAGTTGACTTCAAAAGTCAATATGGGTAGATTCTTGACTTCTATGTTAGCTGGTTACTTTTCTCTTTATATGTTAAACTTTTAAATAGACCTCAATTTATGAAGTTAAATTTAAAAGTCAATAATAAATAGTTCCCCGTGTGGTGCCGGGTCCACTTAAGTAGAATAGCACCACTCCCGTTCTTCCTGGGATGTCGTAAAAGGCGACTAATAGGACTAATCCAGAAGATGGGCAGCAGCATCTTCCTGTGTGTGACGAACACCAGTCAGGTCACCTGCGGTCACCAACACGCACTAGCCAAGCGTGGTGACTACCGGCTAAAACCCCCGCATGATAGTCACAAATGAGCCTCGGCCCCCAGTCCCCGGCAGCCCCGCTATCCCTAGTTACGGTAGCGGCTATGGTAACGGCGGGGCAGGGGGTGCTAAGAATCGCCGGCAGAGATCGGGCTACCAATCCCAACGACGACTTCTGCACCTGGCAACATACAACGCCAGGACACTGAGGACCGACGACAAGATAAAAGAGCTGGAAGAAGAGATAGACAAGTTAAACTGGAGTATTGTGGGTTTATCTGAAGTCCGAAGACAGGGGGAGGACACGATAATACTCAAATCCGGAAACTTGTTCTATCACCGGGAGGGCGAACACCTGTCCCAAGGTGGTGTCGGGTTTCTCGTCCACAAGTCCCTCGTCAACAACATTGTGCAAGTTGGGAGTGTGTCGGCCAGGGTAGCGTACCTTACACTCAGAATATCCAAACGATATTCGTTGAAGGTCGTACAGGTATATGCGCCGACTTCGACACATCCCGACGATGAGGTTGAGGTTATGTATGAGGACATTAGTAGAGCCATACATACCTCAAAAACTCATTTCACAGTTGTGATGGGGGACTTTAACGCAAGACTAGGCACGCGAAACGACAACGAGATGAAGGTGGGACCCTTCGGATATGGACGACGGAACCACCGGGGACACTTGCTGGCAAACTTCATGGAGAAGGAGGACTTATTCATGATGAACTCCTTCTTCAAGAAGAAACCGCATCGTAAGTGGACCTGGATAAGCCCTGATGGTTCCACAAAAAGCGAGATAGACTTCATTCTGGCAGACAAACGGCATATATTTAATGATGTCTCTGTGATCAGCAGGCTTAAAACTGGAAGCGATCACCGCCTTGTAAGAGGCACATTAAATATCGACGTCAAGCTGGAACGGTCACGCCTGATGAAGTCTACGCTTCGCCCAACACCTGTCCAAATCCAGGGTTCCGAGAGCTTTCAACTCGAATTACAAAACCGTTTTGCGTGCCTAGAATCATGCGCGTCAGTGGACGAGTTTAACACCAGGATGGTTACAACTGTCCATGAGGTAGGGTCGAAGTACTTCAAGACCCACCCCAGTGGTAGATCTCAGGTTCTCTCAGAACAAACCCTCGGTCTAATGAGGGACCGACGAGAACTATGTGTGCAGTCTCCAACCTCTATGGCGGAGTACAGACGGCTCAATGAACAGATCTCCAAGTGCAGGCGACGCGATTTGCGAAAAAACAACGCAAATCGTGTAAAAAACACAATTGAGCAAAACCGAGGCTCCAAAGTGTTCGCCAGAGATCTGTCTATTGGGCAAAGTCAGCTTACGAGGTTGAAGACCGAGCTCGGCACCATAGTGTCATCGAAACCCGAAGTTCTGAGAGAGACGGAGAGATACTACGGACGGTTGTATGCCTCCTCTCAAGCTCCAGCTCCCCTCGAGGAGAGCGATAAGCGAGCCAAACTAACCCGACACTACACAGAAGATATCCCGGACGTCAGCCTGTATGAGATTAGAGAGGCTCTCAAACAGCTTAAAAACAACAAGGCACCGGGTGATGACGGAATCACAACTGAGCTGTTAAGAGCTGGAGGGAAACCCCTCCTAGTAGCGCTCCGGAAGCTGTTCGATTCCGTCATTAATACTGGGACTACCCCGGAAGCGTGGAGCAGAAGTGTGGTGACTTTGTTCTTTAAGAAAGGGGATAAGACCCTTTTGAAGAACTACAGGCCCATTGCACTTCTGAGCCACGTTTATAAGCTGTTTTCGAGAGTGCTCACAAATCGCATTGCACGCAGGCTTGACGACTTCCAGCCTCCCGAACAAGCAGGATTCCGGAAAGGCTTCAGTACCATGGACCACATACACACACTGCGGCAGATTATACAGAAGACCGACGAGTATAATCTGCCGCTATGTGTTGCCTATGTGGACTATGAGAAAGCCTTTGATTCTATCGAGACCTGGGCAGTACTAAATTCTCTTCAGCGGTGCCGGATCGACTACCGGTATATCGAGGTGTTGAAGTGTTTATACACATCGGCCACCATGACCGTCAGAGTACACAACACAGCAACGAACCCCATCCAACTGCAGAGAGGTGTAAGGCAAGGGGACGTCTTATCCCCGAAACTGTTTACCGCTGCGTTGGAAGACGTGTTCAAGCTGATGGAGTGGAAACGACGTGGCATTAACATCAATGGCGAATACATCACACACCTGCGATATGCCGATGATATAGTCATCCTGGCGGGATCCATGGAGGAACTTGGTACAATGCTCGGGGACTTGAACAGCGCCTCACAACGGGTGGGTCTTAAGATGAACATGGACAAGACGAAAATTATGTCAAATGTCCATGTCACACCCGTACCGGTTGTTGTTGATGGCGCTGCTCTCGAAGTTGTAGACGAGTACATTTACCTGGGACAAGTGATCCAAATGGGTAAGTCCAACTTCGAGAAAGAAGTCACTCGTAGAATCCAACTCGGATGGGCTGCGTTCGGGAAACTACGTCATATCTTGTCGTCCAAAAAGTTACCTCAGTGCCTGAAGTCGAAGGTGTTCGAGCAGTGTGTGTTGCCAGTGATGACATACGGATCCGAGACGTGGTGCTTCACTATTGGCCTAATGCATAAGCTTAGAGTCGCCCAGCGGGCTATGGAACGAGCTATGCTCGGTATTTCTCTACGCGATCGAATCAGAAATGATGAAATCCGTAGACGAACGAGGGTGACCGACATAGCTCAGAGAATTAGTAGGCTGAAGTGGCAATGGGCTGGCCACATAGTTCGAAGGACCGATAACCGTTGGGGAAGAAAGGTCCTCGAATGGAGACCACGTCTCGGTAAAAGGAGCACAGGACGCCCCCCGACCAGGTGGACCGACGACCTGAAGAAGATAGCGGGTATCCGCTGGATTCAGAAGGCTCAGGACCGGTCTGAGTGGCGTAGATTAGGGGAGGCCTATGTCCAGCAGTGGACCTCAAAGGGCTGATGGATGGATGATGGATGAATAAATAGTTTCTTAAATTTTTTGTTAGCTGATTACATTATAATCTCTTATATGTCACTGAAATTCACATGTAGAGATTACAAAATCACTTTTGTGTTCAGTAACACTTTTGTATGCTATTAACCACGCGGTTTGCCTCGTCTTTCGTCATGCGTACCACGAAGGAGTGGCATAGCTTGCTTGTCGCTTCTATCGGACAGCTACGACATGGGCATTCTTCTCAAGAAAAGAGTGCATAGACTAAGTTAGTGCCTTATCTTAGTTTTTGTCTCCATACCACCATGTGGGATTGTATTCAAGTATTAAATATACGTTAAAAAATTAAACAACAAGTTCTAGGGCAAACTAAAGTTGATCCGACGATTATATTATGGACAAAGATTTTTATTTAAAGACTAGCTGACCGGGCAAACGTTGTTCTGCCAAAAATTTTTTAGGGGGATGAAAAATATATGTTGTTCGATTCTCCACCCTAGCCGATATGCACGCAAAGATTCAAGAAAATCGGTCAAGCCATTTCGGAGGAGTTATACTTAAAAAAAGCGTGACACGAGAATTTTATATGTACATATATTAGATTTATTTTACCACACCGCTTTCAATCGCGACCCACCTCACACCTGCCAAGTACCTTGGCGAGTGCGGCTCATTTATCGCGCAGACAATTTTAAAATCACCGCCGCAGGATTTGCGCCATGATGGAGCGTTCAGGATTCACCCACCAATTGCTCTGTATTAGGGCTCTGCATTTTTATACTGTTTTTCACGGTATATTTATTCACAGTTCTAATCTTTTTATTAATAATTGCTTTTATTTAGAACTAGCTTTTGCCCGCAGCTTCGCCGGCGGTAGAGATCGATTTTTTAAAAAAAACCCACTTAGTTTTACTTAGTTAGATTTAGTTGTCTAACACTTAACTAATTTACATGTATCATTTTGATAGTGTGATTCAGAACTTGCAAATGAATTTTACTATAAATATCTAGCAACTAACAAAATATTGATCTTCCTGTGGGGATGTTTTGCCGCGGTAAAAAGTAGCCTACGTTACTCTTCACCCTCCTCACTATCTCCACACACAAAAACCATACCATATAACAGCTTCGTTGCGACGTGAAAGACGGACAAACAAACTAACAAACAAACACACTTTCATATTTATAATATTAAAGTATAATAAAGTATGGATTCCCTGTTTGTGTGGGTGAAATCTTCCCCGCCTAATTAGATCAGGTAGGTCTAATCTTCCTTCACCTTAATTTTCTTAATGTGATAACATGACGTGATTCTACACTCAGCACTTCAGTTCTCAGTGCTATCCTAAGCAGGATGCTATACCTGCCTAACACCATCCTTTTGACTGCAATTAACATAATATTATTTTCATGGAAATAGCTGGCAAACGAGCAGACGATTCACCTGATGGTAAGTGGCTATCGTCGCCCATGGACATCAGCAACACCAAAGGCATCACTGATGCGTTGCTGGCCAAGAAAGAAAGAAGAAAAAGAAAGAAAGAAAAATAAAGAAAGAAATGGCTGCAAGCCCCCAGCCGGAACACGACGAGTCGTTTGGTGGCTGACTCATGTTCAAGGGTGGTAGCTATCCAGGCGAAGCCCATGGAGAAATTATAATAGTAATAATGGTATTAATTAACATTTAAAATCAATATTACCAATATATGTAATCTCTGAGGGCCCTACCACCAGCGGGCTGGATTTAGTCGCCTCTTACGACACCCATCCAGCGTGGGTTTGGGGTTAATATGAAATGCAACGGAACTTGTAGGAAAGTTTAATATTAACAATGCTAGTCAGCGATATCATACCGGCATCCCGGAAACCGAGAACATTACTCAGATACAATCCCGGGATTTACATCGGCTTTGGAAGGTTTATATCAACGCCGGATGCTTTATAAAATAAAATATACTGCCTACTGGGTTACACCCAGACGTTGAAACTGGACAGTGGTTTTCAAATTGTTGCACCTAATATTTGTTTTTAAAGCGCTCATAGCCCTGCTTGTATCGATCCTAAGTGATCCTCCGAGTTCAGAAACAGCAGGTGGCTGTTGTATGGGTGACCGCTTGTGGCAAAATTTTAAAACATAAACGTGTACTTATGTACGCGCGTGAGAAGTTATACTTCTTTGACATTTTGAGTTATAGGAATCAGCCAGTAAGGAAATCTAATTGGGACAAGAATCTAAATGTAAAGATTTTCAGAATTTGAGATTACTGCTGAAATATACACCTGCCTAGAATTGAATTTCATACAGTATACCACAGCAATGTACTGTTAGTAAGGGGGCGTCCATAAATTACGTGAGAGATGTTTAAGGGGGGGAGGGGGTCGAGTCAAATCTCATCTAATCTTACGTTGGAGAGAGGGGGGTCTCGGCAAATATCACGCATTTTTTTTTCTGATTGAAACAAAAAAAAAACTATTTTGGTCCATTTAATCCTGATTGTACATGCTTTAGTTAAATTTTATTACACTTATAATTAAACTCTCAGCAATATTGATTACTATACTAGTCTTAACTTGTCGTAAATAAAAGCACGAAGCAATTTTTTTTTCTTTTTACAATAACAATCCAACGCGTTTACGTAAGAAACCCACATTTTGAAAAATCTCACGTGAGATTGGGGGATGAGGGAGGGGGTTGAATAAAATCTCACAACATCTCACAGAAAATTTTAAAAAACACCTCACGTAATTTATGGACGCTCCCTAAGTAATAATTATATGTATTTGTGTAAGTAAAGTTTCACCAAAATCCTTTCAGTCCTTTGTGCGTGAAAGAGTAGCTTAAGAACAAAAACATGCATCACTTGCATTGTAATTAACTTGAGATAACTTTTAGTATTTGCTTTATTTCAATCGGTTCACAAAAAAACACACTCAAGTAGTGCCAACAGAAGTGAAAACTTGAACAATTACGTGTGTATTTTTTTAATCGTCAGGAAATATTTTATTGTGCTGGAAATACTTTTAAATGATGTGTTTTTTATTCATAATATTTAGTGAATGGCTGCCAACGCCTCATAAAGCATATGTAAACTACAATCTTGATATTAATAGGAGCTGTAAATTAAGTAACGTATAGTTCTGTACTTCTCTCAGAGATGTCGCTACAGGTAGGTGTCAGTTTGCACAAAAAAAAACCTATCACTGCAAGTGAAGAGCGAAGTTACTTTTTACGAGTTACTAGCGTGTAGTTTTACGAGTTTACAAGTTTCTAATTAATGCATAATGTTACTAATGAATAAAGACTTTTATATGTTTACTAGCTGCCAGGAGAAACTTCGTTTTGTCAAAAGATTTTTTTTATTAAAACCTTCTGTGTGCCTTAAGGGAAATGTAAGCTATCCTATCTTTCAAGTTGGATCAAACTGCACACGGTGTGCAAATTTGATTAAAATCGGTTAAGTACTTTAGCAGTCCATCGCGGACAAACAACGTCACACGTAATTTATATATGTTACCGGAAATCTGTATAAACCAGTATTCTATACAATACCTAGGCAATGTATAGAATATCTAAAACATTCAGGTAACGTTTGGTATATTATTTATTTCATACTTCGCCCAGGCATTCTATACAATACTCCATGCGTAGTTGGTAATGTGTGTAAAAGACGGTTCTCTGCCTTTTCGCCGGAAATTGTTTGGCCGATTATCACTTGCCAACTAACGTTTCGCAGAATTTTATGTCGCCGAATAATCATCAATTCAACTTATCACATAATTTTTTTTTATTTCCCAACCTAACAGTTGCCAACTGTACGTTTGGTCTGCCTTTTATAATGACACTTTTCAAAAGGCCAACTTTCAAGTAGCGAATGTTTCAGTTAGAGTAATATTCATTTAGTTGTATATTGTTTATAAACCTAGGTTTGTAAATTTGCGGTTCTTGTTATCTTCCGGTGACATTTGCACTTTTAGGGAGAATTTAGGGGTTTTTGATATACAAACAGGCTTCCAAACATCTCCGGCGCTGCGGGAAGTGCAGCCCCTCCGCCCTTGCGTAACAAACTGCAGGCACTCCATGCTCGCCTACGCAGCTTCGGCGCCTGCGGCGAGCAGCCTCAGCCGCTTCGGCTCACATGGTGCCTGCAGTTTGTTACAGCGGGCGGGGGCTGCTCTCCCTCCGCGCCTCCGGGATTTACATTCACTCTAGGGGTAGGGCAGACTAGTACCACGTAGGGTCGGGGTTGACTAAGTCGGTTCTGTCGCCAATTTTGAAAAATCCGAAGCTGCGTAGGCGAGCAATGTAGTGTAGGAGCCATTAGACTGCATCTCTCCTTACCATCAAGTGTTATTTCGGTCAAGCATTAATTTAAAATGTATAAAAAAATATCTATTCATGCAGGTTAAAATTTGTTTTGAGTGTGTTTTTAAGTAAATTCTTAATTCCAACCTATATCCAAGTTGACTACACATACCCAAATCTAACTTTATTAATTGCCGGTGAACCTGCAGGTATTCTGTACAGTAGTTGGGAAACGTATACATTACCTAGGCAAAGTATGTAATGGTGAATAATATTCATATAATTTAATACATTGCCAAAACGACCCAGGTATTATACACATTTCCTAGGAATTGTGTTGAATACCCGCATTAAACAGATATCCGGTAACATATATAATAAGATTTCATAATATAATACAATGTAAGTTGTCCCTTTTATTGTCACCCTGATGTATGGTAGGATATGAAATAAAGATAGCCAGATCCTAGACACAGCGACAATACAAAGCGCCGGGCTTACTGGACGCCGCGGGCATTTGTCCGGCGGCGACATAAGTCAGGATTTATTTCTCGCGGACCATCTAGCGTGACAAGTTCGCGGTAACAGATTTATATAACAGCTTAACGAGTACCGTAATGTATTTTAATCAGGACTTACGCGAGACGCCGTACGCATGTTGAGGAAGAAGGAGAAAATATTTTATTACAAGCTTTTATTTAACCTATTTATCTTGTACGCCAAAACTTGCAAACTGCATAATTAGACTTCCTTTCATCCCACAAAGTTGAAATTTTCCATGTTGCTCTGTTTCCGATGCCAATGCATTTTTATGACAAGCATACCCTAATTATACTTTAAGTGTCGGCTTCAGACGAGGGATCTCCTTATCGGCAAAGAATTTTATGCATGTGTATAAAATTTTATATACATACTTACCTATTAAATTATGATAGTTCGTTCTAAAATCCATCACAAGCTGTCTTCTACTCACAGGGTTGGCTTTAGTCCAAAATATGGTGTCCGTAGCCATGAATTTTAATATTGTAAAATAAATGTAAATCTCTAAACTACCGTAAACTGAAGCCGACTATAGCTTCACAATGTTTCCTCCAATCAGATTCCTGAAAAGTGTTTTAACAAAACATCTTATCTTGCTATCTAAAAGACGTTACATAGATATTACGTCAATACGATAGCAGGTAGACACCGGTATGTTGCTGGAGGCTAGGCGAGCGTGTCCCTGCATAACGGAGCCGCTCTTTATTAATCTTTGGGGTCACAGTGATGGCGGGATTAGCAAGAAATTAAACGAAAAATACGTATAAACACTAAATAAATTTAAATATGAAAATAAATTCTACGTTACTTTTTCACGCAAAAATTACGGAAATAATTTTCTGAATGATCTGGAATAAAATAAAGTACTTATTATCCCAAAACACGCGGGCGAGGCCGCGGGAAAAGCGGTAGTAAATAGTAAATAAAGTAAAATATAAAAAGCGTGCATGTACTTTTGTACGCGCGTGAGAAGTTACACTTCTTCAATATTGAAGTTACTAATATAATAAAATATTACTTGTGTACTACCTATGTTTACACAAGTACAAACTAGATGGCGTTGTTCGTGAATCTGAATCACGCTGTTGAGACTCTGTGAGATTTGTATAAGTAATCCAGTGCTTTCATACCCCCTCCATGGTAGAGCAAACGCAACCTTTAACGCAACCTTTTTGCCGGTCACATAAGAAGTATAACTTCAAAAGTATAACTTCTAAAATATATTTGGAAACTTCTAACTGATCTACAGCTACGGTGAAGGTGTAGTTCAAAAAACATTTTTAATATTTTTAAATACAAGCGTACATTATGTTCGTTGTGACGTTTAACGAAAAAGCGTCTTAAAAATTAAATTCAAGCTCTATTGTTTTATTTATATTGAAGAAACAAAGGATACGGAGTGACGCGAATTATTTTTTCGTGTAAGTTTTATTTCGTCGCTTATTTATCAAATCTTGCGGGAGGTCTCCACTACGGTAGACTCGATCAAAGCCCTGACGAACCCTTGTTTTTACGATAATGATAAATAGAGAGCTGTAGTGCTGCGTTCTTCCAGACGTCATTGCTGACCACATCTGTTCTGTCAGAATCATACGAATTAGAGAAAAAATATATGTTCAGTTTATATTCATAACAAATTTTCTAAGCGAATACTACGCATAAACCAAAGGCTATTAAGGCTTGCCAAAACTAGCACCCAACCTTTAAGGGTTTCCACATGTTTGGCTGTGTCCAAAAAGGACTTCGTATAATCTTAAATGATTTATAACATGGTACAAAACCAATGTTCTGGAAAATTTCCTATTTTACAAGCTTGTGGCCATACATCTATTTTTGTACACGTCGCAAAATATATTTGTCCTATATAAATATTTGTGAGACATTTCTCATCTTAACTGTCCCTCTGTTAAGTTTTGGTATCCACTGTAAACACATATAAGAAAAGATGATTTCTGAACATAGTCACTTTTATTATGGTTATTACTACCTATTGAAAACTCTATTTCTGTATCTGCTATTTCTATTTCCATAATATTGGATACAGGAGTTAAATTAAAAGAAAAGCCATTGTACAATTTACACGTATGCATATACCTATTTTGTTAGAAGAATACCTTTGACACTGGCAGCGGGCCAGATGAGCCAATAAAACAAAACTGAATAATTTCAAAACGAAGCGAGCTGATCTAACTCTCATTGCAATACGCCGATGAAGATATTCCAATTCTAATAGAAATGTTCGTAAGCATGAAGATAATTGGAAAACTAGACGAGGAATTCTCGATCCAATCAGGATTTCTGCCTTTTAATTCGAATTAAGATTAACAGCAATTGATGCTATGCGGAACAAGAACCACTCAAGTATTACCAATTTGTCGGTGATTTTATGCTGGACTGCGCTTTGAAACTGAAAATTTCGAACTCAAAGCTGAAAAAATTCGTAAAAGCCGATCTTGTTCTATAATTATTATGCAACACTCGGTTCGAGAATAAGAATTTATAAGGATCGGTAAATTGCTTAGTTATAAAATGTTCAATTTACATTGAGGCAAAATGACGAGGCAAAGAGAGTTGGGCGTTTTTTTTTGAGAATAGTTATAAGGCGATTTTTAAAATATATCATATCAAAGGGGAAATTTTTCGAATTAGTTGAACAAGCTCAATTTCCACTAAGACAGACTCACACGTCGATCTAAACTTGTATTATCATATCTTTTTTGGGTGGAGCCAAATGGAAAAAGTTTTACCCCTATCATAAAACCATGTCTTATGTCGCAACCAATTCTTTTGGAGACTTAATGATAGTCAGACAATGAAGAGAGGCAAAATTACGAATATAAAGATAAATTAGGGATACCACTCAAAATAAATTATGGGAAGACGATGTCATTAATGACACATTACATTATAATATTATTACTTGAGTACACGGACGTAAAAAAAGAAAGGACGTAACCTTGTCTAATCGAGAGTGAAGCTGACAGCTGACAGCTCGCTTACCATGTGCGCATAATTTTGTAATTTTTGATTCGCGATGTCATATCAGGGTGGTGTCAATGTGTGGGTGTGTGTACTTGTACGAATACAGAGTTGGTATTACTATGGGTGCTTCACTGAATTTGTTCTTAGGATTACATCCGTCTTTTGTTTACGTCCGTGCTTGAGTACAAGAAATTATGTATGGGTTTTGAAATGAGATTCCCCATTTTAGTGTATAGTTACGTACGTGTACTTCTTTATCAAGCATTAAGGAAAATTTTAACTCTAAAATAAGCCAATTTAAAATTTAAATGGAATTTTGTAAAAGGTAAACTCAGACTCTTTCCCCTTCTATTGAGCCTGTTTGTATTCAATTCTGAGTTATCCATTTTTAAACGTAAATTTTAGGGTTCCATATATGTTTGATGATTAAATTAGTCGAGCATACTTTTTTAAATTTAAATTCGTCTGATGACTGGACTCATCCTCAGACAAAACATATATTCCATCAAATTCACCAAATCTAAAAACTGATTCCCATTTTTATGTACGTACGGGGCGTTAAAAATTTTGTTGATGTTATTACTTACATAGAAAAAGACGGAATATTCTGCGCATGAATTAGATATTATTTCCTCAGTAATATTTTTCGTTCCGCATAATATTTGACCTCGATGTGATTCCGATAGAACCCTTGTTCAGTGAAACAGAAAGATCTGTCCTAAAGGGGTTTTCCGCGGAGATCCCTTATCGGAATCCGGAATAGATATTAGGATCCAGACCGATCGATTTGCCTTCAAGGGTGTCCAGGTAATGTTCATTCAACTTACGTGGTGTAGCTTTGAATACGATAACTATTTTCCTGTTGGCTTAGCGCCAAGAAAAATAATACGTGCAATGTGCATATTTAATAAGTTAGATAAGATATCCTAATCCACTCCAGATTACGCAAATAAAATAAAATAAAAACAAAAAAAGAATCCGACGAAAAATCGCAGCAGGGTAACTAAACTTAAGTTGGATATCTTCTATGTACCCATGTCTAGATGCGATTTAGTCAAAATATTATATATCATATTTAACCATTTTTGTTCAATTGATAATGAACAATGACATGAAGAAGATAATAATAAAGAAAGTAATATAAAGAAAGAAAAAAGTAAAAAGACAAATAGGCAAGTCAAATTTTTGCATTTAACCTAATAAACTAAATAGTAAACGTATTCTAAAACAGAATCATAAAGTCAGTTGACCAATTTGACATCACAGAAATGACAAGGAAATGTGGAAATTATCGTAGGATAATCTATGCATTGGATTGAATTGATGTGTCCAATGAATCCATTTTCTTGTCTATCCAGGGTAACGTCTGTTGGACATCACTTGATTATTCAATTTGAACATCTAGCGACGCAGGTTGTTAGCGATTTATCTATACATCTATACAAATAAATAAAATTTTTGTGTCTGTTTGTAATATTAAAATAACCACTTTTTACTGAATGCTTTTGGATGTATTTATACACGGTACATATTACCAAAACATTTTTTTTTACAATTTTTGTCTGTCTGTCTGTCTGTTTGTTTCGGCTAATCTCTGAAATGGCTGGACCGATTTTGACGAGACTTTCACTGGCAAATAGCTGATGTAACAAGGAGTAACTTAGGCTACTTTTATTTTAGAAAAAAAAAATAGTTTGTTAGGCGATACGAAGTTCGCCGGGTCAGCTATTCTACATATATACGCGGAAATGTTTAGTTTGCAACACCGTCGATTAGTCGTCTCAGCAACCGAAAATATATCTAAAACGTCAGTGATAGAAAAAAGGTGCTTGTAACAAATTAAAATCATAAGTACGAAAAAATCATAAAGTTAGAAGCTGCGTTTTGCACGACAGTACTGCACTAGGAAAAGTTTAAAATCTGTTATTTAGTAATATTATCTGGTTCTATCCAGAAAAATATTATACTAAAACTAGCTGCCCGGACAGACTTCGTTCTGTGAAAAGTTTAAAAAAATAAAAAAATTAAATTTAGGGGTGGACCACCCTTAACATTTAGGGGGATGAAAAATAGATGTTGTCCGATTCTCCACCCTAGCCGATATGCACACTAAGATTCACGAAAATCAGTCGAGCCGTTTCGGAGGAGTTCGACTTCTAACACCGCGACATGAGAATTTTCTATATTAGATATTAAGTATGAAACTTTAGGGATGGCAATCTATGTAGCTCTGTGTACATGCATCGTTATTAAAAGAGTAAGAAGGCATACATATAACGTGGGTTACGTTAGTTGAAATTTTTATTCAAGTGAAGACAATGCGGCTCAAGGAATTATTATTAGTTTTTTTCTTTTCCATACCCACTACATTGGGTTGGAATGACATTTCTACGAGGATGTCGCTTGATTATTTTGAAGAAAATTTCGTAAAATTTGTTTGCTTGTTATCCTGTCGCCTAGATCGTGGTATGTTCTTTTGTAGTTCTTTATTTTTGATTACGTATAACACTTATATTTTAGAGGCTTCTGTTCTTCAAAGATGGGCAGTGTTATATGCCAAATACTTACTAGTCCACTTCTATGCTAGGCATGCCTTCTAGCTGTAATTCTTAACTTCAACCAATGATATTGTATGTATAGAGGAGCGTATAGCAAATAACATATTGAGCTATGAGAAATACAGATAGTCTGTAGCAGTTAAAGAGTTTTTAAGCTTTATTTTACAAAAAACTTAATCCCCATATTTCACCAGCGTGATCCACAAAAATGTATCTTCAATAAAAACATATTGACGAAAAATCAACGGACAACAGCGCATGAATTATTTCACTCGGTTTTCGGAAGTAGGCCGCCGATACAGAAAAATCACAAAGAGCATCTGCCAAATATTTTTTCGTATTTACATTACAATAATTTAGACCTGAGATTTAGATGTGTCTGATCGTAAGCCGATAATTACTCAAAATACCATGGTACGACTGACCCGAGGGTTATAGGGGTTTAGGTTGGTAAACTTTGAATAGTATCGGAAATATTAAGATATGTTGGAAGTTTTTAGAAGAAATGGGTTTTGTAACTTTAGGAACGAATTAGATGGTGTTTTTTGTCCCGTAAGCAACATATGAATGAATAAAATGACGTCGCCCGTGGTCTTCAACCAGATGTATTTATAAAATATGTATGTACTTAATATTTAAATTTGTATATATGAATAATTTTGTATTTGCAATTATATTGTTTATGTGTATGTATATTGTAATATATTGTTATAATTATTATTCGTAATATTTCATATGTTGCATTGTATGTACCTAATACATTTTCTCACCAGCTCCCAGGGTTGACTGGCAGAGGATGCCATTAGGCATTAAATCCACCCATTGTACTCCTTTGTATTAAAGTTATACCAAAAAAGGATAAATTAATTTAAAAAATTCTAACGTCAGACAAATATCTGCTCCAGTCAATAATAAAACTCTTCCCTTCGTTAGTGTTTCTGCGTGTATAGCGCAAATGGACGGACTTGATGAAACTATGGAAATTTGATGAAAAAGAGAGCTCCTTTTTAAGAAACGTGTTTTTTCGGTGTACATTTTCGGTCTTACGTAAGCCTTTATGTGTGATTCCTGCTCGCACTTGGCCGGTTTTATTCTGGTTGAGTTGAGTGTAAGCACATAAAAATTCATGGAGCGAATGATTGAGGAGTGGTATTGTATTTTGTATTACGTCAATGACGAGTACGACAAGTCCCATGAATGAAAGGAAAACAAATAATGCTCGCGATTGAATACGATTATTCCTTGATCCGAACGTATTTCCGAAACGTAATGTTGACGGAATATTTGAATATTGTTTTTCTTTGATGGTTGCTTTATGTCGCGGTGAATAATATTCAGCTTTTATTGTTACTCTTGGTAAGGGTTTGTTTAGAGGATTATAGGGAAGATTATTTTAATATTGCTTTGTACCTTAATTTGTGAGAAAATGACGGACATATTTATTCGGTATGATATTTTTAAGGCTTTTTGACCTATAGAAAATCTGTGACCGATTGATTGATTGTTGGCATTGATAACATTTTACTTTTTTATGGACACTAAAATAACGTAACCTAACTTAATATTTTAAAGAGGAAAGTTTTGATTTTTGTTGGTTTGTTTGTAATGGATAAACTCAAAAACTACTGGACTGATTTGAAAATTTTTTTCACTAATATGATGCGCTATTGTTTGTCAGTAACATACTCTATAATTTATTAAAAAAAATTAGGGATCTTTACAAAAACTGAAGCAAAGTGAGGGCGATTACTAGTGACAGAAGTCAGAAAATTAATGAGTTATTAAAATTAGAGTAAGAAGAATTGAGTAAACTTAGGGAAATCAGATATAGGTACACTGTTTTGTAGCTGAAAAATAAATATTTTAGGAAAGAGAAAATATTTTATTTCAGTTATTGTTTGTTATCGCTCTAATTTCGCTGAGATTCAATTTTACGAGTTCGAGTCCGTCCAAATCCTTTGTTAACACTTTTTAATGTTGCAGACCACCGTACATTTAATCCCCTTTTGCAGTTTTATTACTTCCAAGATTGGCGAAGAAGTAAGGTCGAATAGGATTAAAAAAATCTCGATAGCTGAGGAGAAAACAAAAAAACCCATTAAAAGTACATAAAACTTTCTTCAGAATTTGACCCGTGTCATCTATACAAATAAATAAAATTGGATTGTCTGTTTGTAAGATTAAAATAATCGCTTTTATACAAATAAATGAAATTGGAGTGTCTGTTTGCAATATTAAAATAATCGCTTTAAGTGCATTTGGATGTATGCACGGTACATATACCCAAAACAACATTTTTACAATTTTTGTCTATCTATCTATCTGTCTGTCTGTCTGTCTGTCTGTTTGTTTCAGCTAATATCTGAAACGGCTGGACCGATTTTGACGGGACTTATCTGGCAGATTGTTGATGTAACAAGGAGTAACTTAGACTACTTTTAATTTAGAAAAAAATAGTTTGTTAGGCCACACGAAGTTCGTCTGGTCAGCTAGTAAGCAAATATAACTGTAAAAAAATTAAAAAAACAACTCATTCAGTACTTCGGATTTATATTGTTTTATGAGTGTTGTGGTATGGACAGATAATGATACATCAAAAACAATTGCTAGTAAACTAGTTTAATTAGTATCAAATTAACGTCTTCCAACCGGGAGTCGAATAGCGCACTAATTTTCTCTACCTAGGTGCAATAATTTTCTTTACCTAGAGGCTTCTTTTACCGCTACTGTTTTTCTTAACCTTGAAATAGTTTTTAAGGTTTGCATTCGGACCTCACCTATTCGCTATAAATCTTTGAAAATTCAATTGTTCATCATCTTTTCAGGTATTCTAGATTTCAGCAAGACCGCGTTCAACACACTAATTTCAGTGAATCACGTAAATATAAAAACATTAGATGAATCTAAACTAAGTTCTTGTCTCGAGCAATCGGTGACTGTTGTAGGAGTCTTGTTGGATGTAAACTGCGATGGATTTAAGGAAGTTTTAGAATTTGTAAGTTATTACTTTAGGTCTCCATATCCTGATCACTGTTAAATTTTAAGAGCTATGTGCGTATTTCATTTTTCTTCTTCATCATATCGTGAGGAAACCTGCATCCTGGAAAGTTCTCTATATTAATGTGTTCAGAGGCGTAGTGAATTGTATTAGCCGCTCTTATTTCGAGAGAAGACCTGATTTCATCGTTATTTTGTTTTTTTAAACTGTTGTTGATGAAAAATCGGTTGGGCCTCTTGATGGTAAATGATCACTTCAGAATTCAAAATAAATCTAGCCGTGATGTAGAACCCTTTTCAACCTTTTTTTGAATAAGTTGAAAATGTTGATAAATGAATGGAGGAAAACTACTGAAAATAACCTTAGCAAATTGATCATTGGAAATAACAAAATCTTATTTTTTTGTTTTTGAATTTACTTTCAGTTTAAATTTTCACTTTTTTGGTATACACACAAATCAATACGAGTAAGAAAGCAAACATTTGCCTTTGAATCCCACGAATTTGCTGAAGTATAAATGTAATTAAATTTAGAGAAAGTCCAAGCCAACTAATGTCAGGTAAAAACCTTTAACTTCGACTTTGCAAATTCGATTTTGCTTACCGCGCCATTTGGTAAATAGCTTCGCGAATTTCGCTGAGTGGTGTGCAAAGAAATAGTTTGCAACTTTTCATATTAAACATTTGGAAGGTAAACAATAAAGGCTAAGTTAACAACGTCAGCATTTTAGGATAATTAATAATACATCCTTAAACACACATAAATTAAAAATAGAATATTACTTTATGAAAAGAATTATGTTAGGAGGTCGAGAAATATTTGTGAGTGTAACTTGCTACATGTGTAAAAACAATCACTTTTGTTAAATGATTTTTAACATGGTATCACGAAGATAATGGAAAGCAGTGAGAAAAAATTAGTATGTCAACATTAGAAAGGATATCGCTGAAACAAAAATAAATAAAAACGTCCTTATTAATTTTACATTTCAAGGCATCATCAAACATGTTACTAAGCTCTAATCATAAATGGTTGCTGATTGAGAATGACGATGGAAAAGGAAAAGGAGTAACAGACAATTTCTGTTCTGGTAGTTTAAGTTTTGTGAAGTACGAACGCAGTGAAATTATTGACTTTTTAGAAGAACTTGATTCCAGCGCAAATGCTGATATTACTGTGGCAAGACCAACTGGTAAGAATTGCAGTATTTTTTTATTATTCAACCAGCAGGCCGGATTTAGTCCCCTATTACGACACCCATCCGGCGTGGTATTTAGGTAAGCCGCCCCAATACGGCTTAACGGTTTTAGTCATAGTGGCGAAGAACTAGTAATAATGCCCCCAGCCTCCTTTTCACAGTAACTCTTCGGTATCACCGTTGTAGTAACTGGTGTCTACATGTGATGGTGAAAATTTACTATCAGGTAGCTCGTTTATTGGCTATTTACTTAAAACAATATACATTTTTTTGTTCATTGCCCTTTAAAATAATTATTTTTTACTTTTAGGACCCAAAGAGTACGATCTCCTAGAAGTTTTTAATTTTGGAAAAACCAAAGGCGGGAATTTCATCGTGAATAAATTGGGTTATTGGAATTCTAACACAGGTTTACTCACTTATTTATAAAGTTGCTTGTCTTCTCGTGCGTCGGCTATTTAAATAAAAATGTTTATTGACCACTTCAAATTATTGGAATCTTAGACACGTCTAAGATTAGAAGCACTTTACAAAGTTGCTTGGTGGAGGAAGCCAGAGTTGTGCAGAATGATGCAGAGCGGTTAGTAGGCAACCCAAGTTTAATGAAGAACTCTAAATACGACGATAAATGAAAAAATGATAAATCCATGTTTCATAGTGCCACAAAATTATTTGAAAACCTCGATTATATGAGCTTACCACTTTTGGCACAATACTATCAAATACAGTATTGATTAAACGAGTTTTAAAATATCCATTACTCCTTAAGGATTGCAGATTCCAAAACAATTCAGATATTATCGTCGATGGAATTTCCAAAATACAACTTTGCGAATGATTGCTGTAGTAAGTTTTAAAAACATTCTTTTTTTATATTTATTGAAACATTAGTTTACTATTTTGTACAAAATACGAGAATCTCTCGTGAATTTGTCTTTTCAAATTCTTGTACTGTTTAATATGCACTCTTTGTATTAACGAAATTGGAAGAGCAGTGGAACAAAAACTTTACATGCTGTTGCTCCTACCAAAAGGTGAAAGACAAATAACAGAAAAGAGTGATTGTACTATTCCCATACCTAAAGTGTGAGGAGAAACAAATCTTCTAGTACTGAGTCCGAGATACTAACCCAGAAAGAGGAGAAAAATTCTTTGAAGGCTTTGTATTAAGTAAAGTAAATCGGTATAATTTCATAGTATTAATTAAATTTTAGATGTCAGTGCCTCCCAAAAATTTCTCTGAAGAGATGTTAGTGGGTAGAGTACCAGCGCCTGGCGTTAACATGATTACTCAAATTGGAGCTACTGTTTTGGATGAAATTGCCAAAATACATAACATCAGGTAAGAATAATGTTTAGAACACTTCCTATTTGAATATCAGCATTAAATATAAAATCCGAGTTATCGGTAACACAAAGTTTCTTAGTGAGGAGATAATCTTATACTTACATCTCTAATTGAGTTGAGAAGGATACTCTACACCAAAACCAAATTAATCACAGACGCGTTGCCGGATAAATAGATAAAGACCCGTTTATTACTGCTTCGCTGACACCACAACTGGAACAGGATTCCTAAAGGAGATTACGAGGGAATGTACGAATAATAAACGCGTTTAAGGTGTCCAAAAATTTTAAAACCATTTTTCAATCATTCTCTTCACAGATATAACTACACGATAACAGATCGTTGGATTGGAATATATGAAAGAAATGCTACTCGAGTAAGTTGTAGTACAGTAATGTTGTGTACAGCGACATCACAAATTGTGTTCTTGTGTCGTTTGTTTGTGGTTGCCTTGTACCTGCGACTTGAACAGTATTTTACACATTTTCCTCAAAGAATAATTGAGGCTATGGCAGCCAAAAAAGGACAGTCAAAATTGTGCGTTTTCATAAAAATTTCCTCACTTATCCTCTCAAAATCCTTCTGTATTATTTTATTATATTATTTTATAGTGTATCGAAGTCATACTGTTCCTACTGTAAAAAAATTTAGGCAGGCACAAATAAGTATGGAACTTTTGTATACTGATAAGCTTCCTCACCTGACTGGCTAATATCATTTATGACCAAAAAACTGAAATAAATAGAAATATGTTTTTAACGTGTCGAAAGACGTGACATAAACCAACATTATGATTGGCCCCTTACTCCTGCAAGACCTGCACTAAATACTATATCAGCGTGGTGGTGGAGTGACCTATGCCCTGCAATGTGTAGGTAACTCTCGACGGGCAGCTCGGATATTCGATATAACAAGATGTAGTACTGTACTAGCTAAGCGTCATTTTGATTATCTTGCAACACGAATATATAATAAAGTAAATGGAATCTTACATCTATACCCACTTAGGTACCATGAATGCAAATTAAAATTGACAGAATTCTTGCAAAAGTTAACGTATGATGAGACCGAATTATTTATTTCTAATAATATTTTATAATTTATTCCTTGTAAACACACACGCAATAACAAACACACACACACACACACACACACACACACACACACACACACACACACAAACACATGCACACTCACACACTTAAGTCATTATTGTAATTAAGGTATTTTTTGTATTCCTTGTTTCTCCGAGGTGGGCGTAAATAGCGGCGACACAGTTTAAACTATTGTCGATGTTTACGATCATTTAAATTGTGAAACTGTTTTTTGTGACAAATAAATCTTTAAATCTTTAAATAAATCTTTAAATCTTTAAATCTTTAAATTAATGAACACAATATCCTATATTTTCAGGTAGTGACAAACTCGTTGTATTTTCGCGAGCAAGATATTACCCCAATTCTGCGGTTCTTCAAATTTACTCTCGACCGCGTGGACATCATACATCAAGTGACTTCAATTGAGTAAGACAAGCTCCTGATATTTTTTAAATAATTGAATAAAAGCTCATTTTTAGCAAAGGGAAATCACCCGTGAGGTGGTCATGCCAGAGAAGTGGTTACGTTGCGATTCTTCTATACTGTGTTGACAGGGATATAAATAAATTAGACATCACAAAGATCCAGGATCTGAGGACAAACGTTTATCCACCATATAATTCTACACTGCTGGGAATCGAAATTTGATCACATCTTCGTCTATAATACTTCGTCTATACTCGTCTACACTTCGTTTATACTCGTCGCTACTTCGTCAGTGTAGCAGTAACAATCGTTCAATCAAACACCTCTAGGTTCCTTGAACCAGTATGTCGTTTATTTTGTTATAAGAAACGCTTTACAAGATCAGAGACTGGCAGGGCGGAGATCAGGGAAATTTTCTTTGAAATGGATAATAAAATTGTGTGACGTATAGGTATACAGGCTTAAAGAGAAAATTTTTGACATTAATATTCCGTGATTTTACGTGAGTCTACTTATCCATGGGCATCATAAAACCAAATAACTGTACCTCTGTTTCGTTCTAATTAAAATAAATTTAAATTTAGTTTTTAATACATATTTCTTTTGTTCTTAAATTTAAATATTTTCTCCTAACTATGCTGAAGTGGAAAGGAAAAGTTGGAAAGTATGAAATATCTTTCGACATCAGCCTTTCTACTGTTTCTTTAAAGTTTAAAGTTTAGGACGTCATATTATAAAGTTGGCGGTTCGTAACAGACATGGTATTAATAGTTCTGGAAAAATGTTCAGCTTTACCATTAAATGCTTCTCTATCTACTTAAGTATGGAATTGTGTATTGTACAGTTTAGAAAACTGATTTTTATTAGGTTTGGAAATTATATTTTTAAATTAAATCTGTATAACAACTTATTATTATCGTCCTATCTAAATCTAAAAGGAAATCTTTTGTTCCTAAAATAAGACCAGTTTAATTGTAGGATATATTGAGCAGACTTACGGCTACCATATGAAGTTCCATATTTTGATGGGCTCCACTATCTGTCGTACTGTCGGGATGTCCGAATTCAAATATTGCCCCGAATATACACGAGTATGGTCTCTGTAGATTAGCGAAACTGTCAGAGAGATTATTATGTCACAAGCCCCATAATTTTGCACTGATTATATACTGAAATGTAACAGATACATTATAACTGAGGACTTATTTAAACGTTTTACAGATAGTTAAATTCTAAATTCTTTTTGTTAACATCAGAAAATAATTTTAAGAGTGCACCCACCATAAAATATTAGACACCTTCTCCACTTATCGTCAGGTAGATTTATTCAGTTACATTTTGTATTACACGTTATTTATTTTAGACTTAAATCATTGCCTCTCAATGAAACACAGATTAAAACGATTTTTAAAGAGTTAATGGACTTATTCATGAACGCTTAAACATATTTTATTAAAGCTATTCACTGTTGTAATATGTTTCATCCTTATCGTTTATCATAAGAGTGAAAGAAACTAAACATTTTATAAACTTTCTATAACTAGGAGGTATTCAATTCGACTGTATTTTTTTATGTTTGTTAACTCAGAACTTTCGACTGGGTGAACCGATTTTAATGATTCTTTTTTTATTCGAAAGCTGGTGCTTGTCAATTGGTTACATTTAATTCCACTTAAATTTGAGCGAGATCAGATAAGTAGTTTTTGAGTTATCCCTAATTTTGAAGTCTGTTATTTTTTTTTCAAGAATTATTATGAATGTTATAAGGATGTTTGACTTAAATTTTTCAGAACGAGATACTATTATCGGATTATGTCGTACGGCGCGGGAAAGTTCCAGAATAAATTTCTAACGCCCCTCTCAGCACGTGCATGGTGGTGTGTGATCGCCGTGTCCGTCGCCTGCGGGCTCGTGTTGTTCATGGCAGCTATTACTGAACAACATCCAACGTCAGTCCAGTATGCAGTGTTCTCTGTTATCGCCAGCATTTGTCAGCAATGTATGTCGAATTATCAATTGATTGATGGAACGGTATTTTAGCAGTAGTTAATTTTTGCAAAAGTCTTAAGTTATTTTCAGAATGTATGACCCACATTCAACATGAATCCGCTATCTATAAAATTATTATCTTTTTATCTATTGAAAACCATAAGTGATATTTAAGTTAGATACAAAGTTAAATATTTTCTATATTTAACAGTTTTTGAAGATGTCGAGTCAATGAGAGTGCTACGACCATCCACAGGTAAATTATGTTTTAATTAGATCACACAACACGTTGTAAACGATGTGTAATTTTAAGTCACACCTCCAGCAAGGCATTTCTGAAAACCGCATCCAATTTAGTTTATTAGTGTTTGCGTGATCAAACAGACAGACATACAAAAATTCAAAAACGATTGTTTAAGCTTCCTTATTTCTGTGAAGATGTCGTATTATCTAATATGCAAGTTGAATTAATTATAAAAAACAACGGAAAAACTATGTTCTTTTTTAAATTTTTAAATCAACTATAGTCTGAATTATTTTAATTTCATTATTTGTAAATGTTACCGGATATCTGTATAATGCTGGTATTCAACACAATTCCTAGGAAATGTGTATAATACCTGGGTCGTTTTGGCAATGTATTAAATTATATGAATATTATCACCATTACATAGTTTGCCTAGGTTATGTATACGTTTCCCAACTACTGTACAGAATACCTGCAGGTCCACCGGCAATGAATAAAGTTAGATTTGGGTATGTGTAGTCAACTTGGATGGAGGTTGGAATTAAGAATTTACTTAAAAACACACTCAAAACAAATTATAACTGCATGAATAGATATTTTTTTATACATTTTAAATTAATGCTTGACCGAAATCACACTTGATGGTAAGGAGAGATGCAGTCTAATGGCTCCTACACTACACAGATCGCCTACGCAGCTTCGGATTTTTCAAAATTGGTGACAGAACCGACTTAGTCAACCCCGACCCCACGTGGTACTAGTCTGCCCTACCCCTAGAGTGAATGTAAACCCCGGGGGCGCGGAGGGAGAGCAGCCTGCACAGCTTCGGCTTTTTGGTCGCCTGCGGCGACCAGCCTCAGCCGCTTCGGCTCACATGGTGCCTGCAGTTTGTTACGCAAGGGCGGAGGGGCTGCACTTCCCGCAGCGCCGGAAATGTTTGGAAGCCTTTTTATGTATCAAAAACCCCTAAATTCTCCCTAAAAGTGCATATGTCACCGGAAGATGACTATTTGCAAAGCATGCTGTGGTTACCTGTAATTGTAGGAACAGTAAGATTTAATATGATAAGTAACAACTTGTATTGCAAATGATGAAACTGTATCTTATGTTGGTAATGATATAATAAATAAATAAATAAATAAATAAATAAATAAAGACAACAAGAACCGCAAATTTACAAACCTAGGTTTATAAACAATGTACAACCAAATGAATATTACTCTAACTGAAACATTCGCTACTTGAAAGTTGGCCTTTTGAAAAGTGTCATTATAAAAGGCAGACCAAACGTACAGTTGGCAACTGTTAGGTTGGGAAATTAAAAAAAAATGTGATAAGTTGGCAAATGATTATTCGGCGAAATAAAATTCTGCGAAACGTTAGTTGGCAAGTGATAATCGGCCAAACAATTTTCGGCGAAAAGGCAGAGAACCGTCTTTTACACACATTACCAACTACGCATGGAGTATTGTATAGAATGCCTGGGCTAAGTATGAAATAAATAATATTCAAAACGTTACCTGAACGTTTTAGATATTCTATACATTGCCTAGGTATTGTATAGATTGCTGAATTATACAGATATCCGGTAACATAAATATAAATAATGATTATCGAAAACACAGTTAAAAAAATGCACATTATACACAAGATAAAATTATCAAGTAGTCAACATAACTTCACTTACTGCTATTACCGCATGTCGGTGACGCGAAGTTACAAGATTTTACCCACCCAAAGTGCCTGAAGTCGAAGGTGTTCGAGCAGTGTGTGTTGCCAGTGATGACATACGGATCCGAGACGTGGTGCTTTACTGTTGGCCTGATCCACAAGCTCAGAGTTGCGCAGCGAGCTATGGAGAGGGCTATGCTCGGTATTTCTCTACGTGATCGCATCAGAAATGAGGAGATCCGTAGACGAACAAGGGTAACCGACATAGCTCAAAGAATTAGCCGGCTGAAGTGGCAATGGGCTGGCCACATAGTGCGAAGGACCGATAACCGTTGGGGAAGAAAGGTCCTCGAATGGCACCCACGTCTCGGAAAAAGGAGCATAGGACGCCCCCCGACCAGGTGGACTGACGACCTGAAGAAGACAGCGGGCATCCGCTGGATTCAGAAGGCTCAGGACCGGTCAGAGTGGCGCAAGTTAGGGGAGGCCTATGTCCAGCAGTGGACCTCTAAGGGCTGATGGATGGATGGATGGACCCACCCAAAAGTCAAACACGCATAAATAAATGATACATACATATACAATGTATTAGTGTATATTTGCGTATACATGTACACAGGCCGCTATACTGCGCGTCCCTAATCTGCGTCAATACGTCACGAGCATGTCGGTGAAGCGACTCCATAACATTTTCCCCTACCAAAAAGTGCCCAACGCGGCCAAAGAAGTTTTCACTTCAAAAATATTTACAAATGATTTCAAACCTTAGTTATACCGTGAGAATATAAGCCTGTTGTAATATATTTCAGCTGGGAAGTTAACAATTCTAGTAACTGGTGTATTTTGTGTGCTGATCTACAACTACTACACAAGTAGTGTGGTGAGCTGGTTGCTGAACGGTCCGCCGCCATCCATCAACTCCTTGTGGGAACTTCTAGAAAGCCCTCTCAAGCTTGCTTATGAAGACATCGGATATGCTAAGACCTGGATTAAGGTTAGGAAGGCAAAATTTTTAAATTACTTTTGATTTCATTGACGGTGCTGGCATGATGGTGATGACTTGGTGCACGTCTGATGGTGTGTCGGTTAATGTCATGTAAAATGAGGAAGAATGAATAACAGGTTAATTTACTCGTTAAAGGTAGCAAAAGGTGGATTTAAAACTGAATAACTTATTTCACTAGTTTACCTTAGGGATGTGTAGAGAACAATGAAAGCTGTGTTTTAGTAAGTTAACTGGCTGGAAACTTCTAGAAATTAAGATTAACTATTAAAAACCACAGTAAATCTCTGTTCATTGTTACAGTTGCCTGAGTATACTTTCAATAAAAGAAACGCGAAAGTAGAATATGAGATGAAGCGAAGAAAAGTATGGAATAAGAAGAAGGGAGACCGTTTAATGGTGTCGTTAGACGAAGGGATCGAGTTGATCCGAGGAGGAGGTAGCCCATAATGTTATATTAAGCAAAAAATGAAAAGATATTGGCTGTTTATAAAGGCCAAAAGTTTTTAGGATTCCGTACGAAAAATACGAAAAATGGAACCCTTATAGGATCACTCGTGTGTCTGTCCGCCTTTTACAGCCAATTTTCTCCGAAACTACTGGACCAAATGAATAAGGTACTCATGTGGTTTTTGTAACCTAAAGACGAAAGTATAAAGTAAACAACTGTTTTGTGAAAAAAAATAAAATCAAAACTAAAAAAATGCTATTTTGCTAACCGTAGCATGTAAAATGAAAGGGCTTGGTGTAAGGATCTCAAATAATATATTTTTGTTATAGTTCTACAATAGATAGTTTTAAGATTATTCAAGAAAGGACGAAAATTGAAAAAGAAAATTGACCATTCCCCTACCCTTATCTTCGTAACTGCTCAAGCTAGAATTTTGAAAAAAAAACAGAAAATAGTTCTTTACCTCTCTGATTATTTTACTAATAAACCAATGTAACGCAGAATATGCTTACCACGTGGAAGTGAATACAGCAAACAAATTGATATCAGGGAAGTTTGATAAGAAGGAGCTTTGTGAACTCGGCTCTCTGCAGTCTATGGAACCCACGACGTTATTCGTAGCGACCCAGAAAAACAGTCCCTATAAAGAGTTTTACGTATGGAGGTAAGAAATAGTCTAGGAGAAATATAATATACTAGTAAGACATAGAATGTAAAAGAGCTGATAGGAGTAAACCGGCTTCGGTAACTTGTGTATAAACCAATCGCTTAAGAGCTTATCAATCAGATCTTATAAATGTTACTTTTACATACGATCATTATAATTCCATGCCACTTAAACCGAATCTTGAGATCGCAAAGATCTTAAGATCGGTTTAGTAATACGCGAGCGCGGTCGTTTAGATTGATCAGTGACAGATATTAGTAAAAACAATTTTTAAGCGGTTCCGTGCTTCTGACGGCCCGTAAAGACGTCGCTCGCGGGTGTTATAGTTAAAAAGCAGTCTTGGAGGCCTCCGCGTGATTTTTTACAAATTTTTGAAGATATTAAGTGTTCTCCCCTAGCCTATTCCTTTCGCATGAAATGTTTCTTGCATCCGCGGTTTCCTAACGGACCAACTACGTACTCACAACTAGTGATACGGCACAACTAAGTGTTCCCATCGGTACAACTACATTACTGTCAATCAGTCGCAGTTTCCTAACGGACCAACTACGTACGCACAACTAGTGATACGGCACAACTAATTGTAAGTGTCTTTGTGAGTTTGATTGTGAGTTCTATTGTCCATGGCACCCACGACACAGGGAATCCTAGTGTGGGTCGCATGATAGTTTTAGATTCTTTAATCAGGTTATCAGTAATCTTGTCTATATTAAGAAAAGAGATCTTTCGCTTTCGAACTCGTAAAGCCAAACCACGTCTAATGCAAAATTAATAGCGATTAGTCAGCCGTACTAGACATATTATGTGCACAAAAGTGTTATTTTTTCTTTTTCTTTCAGTATAGCAAGGTTATCAGAACGAGGGTTAGTGTCGTGTATACAAAAACGTGCATTGGCTCCCAAGATGGTGTGTGCAGGTGGCTCTCCTCGGGCCTTGGCACTAGGTGGCGCTGCTCCCGCATTCATACTTCTCGGTTTTGGATGCATCTTGGGCTTTTTCATTATGATGATGGAGAGGTTTGTATAGCACACTGTATTAAATTTCACTTACACTACTTACAGGGCAAGCGGTCTGATCTTATTTGTGCTATCTATTCTTAAGAATCTAAAAGGTTTGCTGCCCAAAAGTTTTGTGATAGACATGGTCTTTGGGACAGGACTGCTCATGGTGAGCTGATGTAATTTTTTCTTTGCGCATCATGAAAAGTTTTCTATGTGTAATACGGAATGGTAGGAGTGCCCAAGATGCTAATAGGTCACCTTCGGCGTCACCCACACACATCTGCATTGCAGAAGCGGTGCCAGAAAATAATGAAATTGTAAATCAAACTGCTTCTATACTTAATTCCATTTCTGAAGCTGACACAAATAATATTTATTTATATTTTCAGGCTTGTATACAAAAAGAAGATTCGTTTTAACAAATTTTAAATACATTTTTCGAGTGAATTAGTAATTTATTTGATCATTTGATTGAATGATCACTGATAATACAGTAGGTAAAAACAGTATTTTAACACTCGTGTAGAAAGTCATCGTTATGCAAAATTACAAATAGAAACACGTATGAATGATGATGACATTATGCAAATCAAAGTAAGGCTAGATTGAGAGAAGAAGAAGAAGTAGAGATTATTGAAAGAAGAAAGGAACAAAAGGTAACTCCTTCTTGCAGAAAGCTTAAAAACTAGTGTGATAAGTTGCTCAGGCACCTAATATAAGTGTTTATGAGATCATTCTAATAAAAATATCATTAGTTCAAATCGTTTCTTCATTACTGAACCCAGATAATTTGCCACACTGGCCTTACTACAATTTCTCTTAATGTACATAAGTCACTGGCTGACAACAATCATATTCAAACAAATTCAAGTCGTGTAGCAAGCTTCAATTCAATCATAATATCTCTTATTTCTAATCAATACCATACACCAATGTACCTTAATATGTTAATAGCAAGAGATTTTGACATTGTCTCGATAAGACAAGTCGTCAACATCGTTCATGGACATCGATAACCCCTTGGGAATCACCGATGCGTTGCCGGCCTAGAAAGAAATAATTCTTGACAAAAATAACCGACTTCAAAATTAGGGATAACTCAAAAACTACTCTTCAGATCTCGCTCTAATTTATGTGAAACCATTTAGCAAGGGCTGAAGCGCTATTAGCCCGGCGGCTTGCGTCGATCCTAAGCGATCGACAAAGTTAAGCAACAGCGGGCGCGGTCGGTAGTTGGATGGGTGACCGCTAGTGGCAAAAATTTCTTGAGCGTTTCCGTGCTTCGGAGGGCACGTAAAGCCGTCGGTCCCGGTCGTTAAGCCATGTCGGAGGCCCTCAGGCGGTTTGAAAACTTCCGACACTCGGATTGGCCACTAACCCCTCCACTAATCCGCACTGAAGCAGCGTGGTGGAGTATGCTCTAGGCCTCCTCAAGAGGAGAGACCCGTGTCCAGTAGTGGGCCATTAATGGGTTGAAACCATATGACAAGATACGTTCATTAAAAAACGAATCATCAAAATCGGTTCACACAGTCGAAAGTTCTGAGGCAACAAACATAAAAAAAATACAGTCAAACTGAATACCTCCTCCTTTTTTGAAGTCGGTTGAAAGGAAGAAAGAAGACAATTTCTTACCGATAAACTTACGATGAGACCCCGGCTTTATGACCAATGACAATTGGGTGCAGTGAAAATTCACCATCTTCGTAATCTGATAGCTATTAACAGAAAATTGTGTTTATTTTTAATATCTAACTTTGATTCGTGTTAAAACTAAAATCCGATTGAGAGACAAAAAACGAATGGCACAAAAACGTCGCCAACAGGCTTCTCTTCAGTTTTCAATTTGCAAACTGCGGTGGAGTGACCTGGTCTCGGAGTCAATCATCAATCTGGCACGCTGCCAGGCTATGATCGCGGTATAAACATTGGGAATTAAATGTGTTTCACTTTTTATTCAATACAATATTAAGTTTCGTATTAGTAATTGTATAACAGTACAAGGCAATACCAATAAATAATCAATAATGCTATCAAACATTATATACAAATATAAAGTATATAATAATGCTGAAAGTATTGTTTGAAAATGATTCTCCCCAGTTTATTTAATTCGTTTATTCCCCATTTATGTTAAAATTTAAGTACAACTAACAAAAATGCCATACTAAATTAGAAAACTCATATCAAAAGCATTCCTGACGAAAGGTTATTACAAATTAGATGATTATTCTCGTATAGACAAGATTACTTGGACGTGAGACAAAAAATGAGTCTTACAATTCAGTTTTCACAAAGCTTAAGGTAAAAGGGGATATTAATAAGAGTTATACAATAATAAATAATAATAAAAGCTATCACAGTCATAACCCCGCAGTAGTTTATTACCTGTGTCGCGTAACGGCATAGACGACACATATAACACATCACAATCACACCCATGACCCGAGTACAAATATTTATCTGTCACATAAATATCTGCCCCGGCCGGGAATCGAACCCGGAACCCCTCGCTCCGCAGGCAGGGTCGCTACCAACTAGGCTACAGGGTCGTCTAACAATATTTTGTCCCAGAATAAAAACTAGCTTGGCTTCAACCCATTAACTACTAAGCACGGGTCTCTCCTCTTGAGGAGGCCTAGAGCATACTCCACCACGCTGCTCCAGTGCGGATTGGTGGAGGGGTTATTGGCCAACCCAATTGTCGGAAGTTTTCTTGCCGCCCGAGGGCCTCCGACATGGCTTAACGACTGTTATCTTACGATAACAACCGGAACCGACGGCTTTACGTGCCCTCCGAAGCACGGAAGCGCACAAGAAATTTTTGCCACTAGCGGACACCCATCCAACTACCGACCGCGCCCGCTGTTGCTTAACTTTGTCGATCGCTTAGGATCGACGTAAGCCGCCGGGCTATGAGCGCTTCACAAAATTTGCTTACGTATCGAAAACGTTCGTAGTAGAAATACCCCTATATCAATCTACATGTACTTGTATAGTAAAACGTCATCAAACTAATTTGCAAGAAATTGGATCTGAAAAACTGCCCCGAATATACGAGTAGCCCGGCTCAATGATGAAGTTGGCATGCATCCAAAAGATGAACGGATTACCCAGGTACCTATTAAAATAAATTCAGCTTCAGCGACAAACGAATTCAATATCAGAACTGATGGCCGATAAATTAAATGTCCATATAGCTTATCGCTTTCGATAAGATACTACTCGATGTTTACTGGACATTAACATCGTAAGAGATATTTGTATTGTGTTGTATTGTATTGTGTTGTGTTGTGTTGTGTTGTGTTGTGTTGTGTTGTGTTGTGTTGTGTTGTGTTGTGTTGTGTTGTGTTGTGTTGTGTTGTGTTGTGTTGTATTGTGTTGTATTGTATTGTATTTTATTTTATTGTATTGTACTATTAATTAGTAATGGAGATGGAATGGGATTTGTAAAAAAATCGATATCCACGCACGCATAGTCACGGACATCATCTAATATCTAATATGGTTCTATATCCAAATTAATTACTTAAAAATTTCGTTTCCAAACTCTACCGCGGGTGAAGCCGCGCTAAAAACCTATTAAGTAAATTAAATAAATCCTGCAGTGAAAGTTAGTTTGTAAGAAGGCATGGTTGTTTGTCACTTTTTGACGCAAAATCTACTGAACGGATTTTAATGAAATTTTGCATACAGGTACAGTCACCTGCAGAGAAAAGTAACCCATCTGTTTATAAACACACAGTAACAGATGGGGTACTTTTCTCTGGAAGTGACTGTACGAGTAGACCATGATCTGAAGTTGGACATAAGGTTAAGTACTCTACCCTACTTAAGTACTCTACGGTCAAAACCGCGGGTAGAGCGTTAGTAATAAAGTAACGGTACCTTTAACAGCTTACTGAGGTGCTGAGGGAACTCCTCACTGTAAGAAATATATAGCCGACATGGTTGCAGACGACCCTGTAGCCTAGTTGGTAGCGACCCTGCCTGCGAAGCGAGGGGTCCCGGGTTCGATTCCCGGCCGGGGCAGACATTTATGTGACAGATAAATATTTGTAATCGGGTCATGGGTGTAGTTGTGATGTGTAATATATGTGTCGTCCATGCCACCCGCGACACAGGTAATAACCTACTGCGGGGGTGTGAGTGTGTTCGCGTTTATTATTATTATGTTTATAGTGTTGGGAATTTCAGACAAACGTTCAAGTTACGGACCATGATCACCAGTTTCTTGATATTTGTATCCTTGATACTTGATATTATATCGCCTCTTTAATGATCCTGATATTTTTAATCAGCAGCATCCCTATACTATACAATTATTTGCCACCGTATAAAAATTTAATATCTGAATGAAAGATAAAGTGCTCTAAAATTGTAGACAGAAAAATAGACAACAACTTTATTGGGTAAATTTTAATTTATCTCTGTGTCAGAGTTGCATTCATAGTGCACTTTACAGCACCAAATTCATAATAAGTAATGTGGATAAGTCTTCCTGAATGCTTCCTGCTTAATTACTATACCGGTAACTAACAAGGACCTCTGGGTATAAGTTAGTTTGGATTAGTTTAGTTAAAGTTGTGGTTAAAACCCCAGTATGGATGCATCTGAGGGACGCATATACTCGTAGTATGTTAATTGAAACCTTAAGTTGTTTTAGTCATTAATTCTCCTTTCGCATGGGAAAATATGATCCTTAATGTCAAAAATAAATAAAAAAAACTTGAGAGGTGTCAAGGGACACCCGGACGGAACGAAGTTCTTTTCAGTAAGTACTAGGATAGCAAAAACATGCAGCAAGTGTGCCAAAACAAATTTGGGGTATTAAATTACTCATCGGCTTTGTTCACCTAGTAGCAAGCTACTGCAAGAAACGAAAATATCTGGCTTGCTTTCTATAAGAGAGAGAGAGAGAGAGAGAGAGACAGAGAAACATGCGCACGCCGCACGACATGTAACGACGCCGCACGAGTTGTAACGACTAACGACGGCAAAAAGTGTCGTTACAACTTTTCGTTACCAAATTTTCCGTCTAGCCCCCTTTCGCAACGCGCGATAAGGAACTTCGTTCCAATAATGGACCTCAAAAGAACTTGTGGTTCCATTCTAGATATCGACAGAAGTAACCAGAGGTCCACCACTGCGACTGAACAAATAACGAAGATTACTGTTACATAAAACGTGTCAGATTTAAAATGAATGACATTATTTGCAAAGCCAGATTTATTGGTAGTGAATGGAAATCGAATACTGGACAGTCATATATATTTCTTAGCTCAGATTTTATGTAACGAAAGTCGTCTTTAAAATTATCAAACTTAAATAAGAAGGTCCACCAGAGTAGGCAACCGCTATTTTAGGCTATGATATAGAATACCTTAGTAGGAAATAATTTATCAATTTGTCGGTGAGGCCACGAATCTCCAGTGAAGTTCCAGAGACGGACATTTAGATTAAAGAATTGTCAATAAGGGAGAATAGATTATTATTGATCACCTATTGTTGAAGTACTTTGGAATATTGATGTGAACGTTAGGAGAATCGGAAATATATCATGGTGCAAAGTAAAAGGAATATTATCGAATAACCAACACCATAGAATACCCCTTCTGTTACAAATACAATTGCACGTCATATTTTGGCAAATTGTCGTTAGTAAAACGTGAAACATAAATATCAATAAGGCCAGTATATGTGTAAGTTGAAGTCACAGGTATAAAATCGGTAACGAAGGTTGGGTTCTTTCTCAATCCCCGATAGGGGTCACTATTCTATAACAAAATTATTATCCAATACATAGCTATTGCGTGGTCCGACCCTCGTCCCCGCATGGGAAATCAGCACCTGAAGGTAGAATTCTGAAATCCTAACGTTTATTTAACATCTCGTGTTTACGCAGTTCATTTGTCATATTTTGTTTGACACTTTGATATATTAGTGTGCCTCCATTGTGATGTGGATAAATCTTTCAGGGGCGTAGACTGGAAGTCAAACGAATTAGGTGCTATATATCTATTGTCAAATAGGTAAAGAAAACAAGAAGCAATGCTGATGCTGCTTTGAAAATACTGAGGAAAGTTCTCTCTTTTTATTACCCGACTGCCCGGAAAGGTTTTGTTTTTCACATGTATGTTGTATGTATGTAAGTAATATTCTTTATTACATCGTATCTTCCAAAACGCTGAATGGATTTACATAATTAAGATATCGTTAGGTTCGGCTTGATAACCCAAGTGTTCTTAGATAAGTGAAATAAAAAAAAAAAAAACAAATATGGCGGCTGTGAGATGCCAGTTTGAAGAATCAAAAAATAAAAATAAATCGAATAGTGCAATATGGGATCAAATAAAGAGCTCACCATAAAGATTTCAAAAAGTTATATCGTGATAGGTTTTTTGATAATTGTCGGGATTTTTTAATTTATGTTACTAGGTTAGAAATGAGCTGTAGATCCAACCGGTGGCAAAACAACCAGATCATCACCGACATGTTCATCAGTTACACCGAAGGCATCAACGATGCAATGCCGTTCAAAGACATATGGATGGATTATGAATATGTTTACATGACATGTCTGAGAGTACATGCGAGGCTGGAAACATCAGAGTGTAGAGTAGAATACATTAACACCAAAATGCAGATCCCAAACATAAGTGGTACATATATCTGAACGTTACTGTTCGAAAATACAGGAATTACGAGTACATTAACATGCTGAAAGCATTGTCAAAGCTAAGGCTTTTAGCAATCTGAGTGACAGTTTCAAAATGGTGAATTCAGCTAATGCGTCAGGAAACCGTACTTACTGATACAAATAAATTGTATTATCTACTTCTAGTGTTAAGTAACAAATTACCTTCTCATACCATAGTTTGTTAATGATTGGTTATACTCAGTAGTATTTACAAAAACTATACGAATAAAATTACGATAAAGCCTCGTATTCATGGTAAACATTTGTTTAGCAACAAAGTTGAATCAACGTGTTGCGGAATTGCTGTCAACATGTTGCTGGCAACATTCTCGCCGCTCACCAACAATGTTGATCAACTGTTCTTAAACAAATGTTTACCATGAATACGGGGCTTAAAAATGCTGGTCTACACATGTTTTTAAACCGACAACGCATAGGGGACGCCTTTGACTGATAATAATTCTTGACAAAAAAAAATAACAGACTTCAAAATTAGGGATAAATAAAAAAATTACTCGTCACACCTCACTCAAATTTAAGTGGAACCACAATTAAAAGTACTAGCTTTCGATTAAAAAAAGAATTATCAAAATCGGTTCAGTCGAAAGTTCTGATGTAACAAACATAAAATAAAAAAATAGGCAGTTGTACGGACTGCCGACACAAGTGAAAATGGAAACACTGTGTTGTTTTTTAAAGGTTTTAAATCGATTACAGTCTGAATTATTTAAATTTCATTATTTGTAAATTTAAATAGTGATTATCGAAAACACAGCTATAACAATTCACACTATACACAAGATACAATTTATCAAGTAGTCAACATAATTTATTACCGCATGTCGGTGACGCGAAGTTACAAGATTTTACCCACCCAAAAAGTCAATCACGCATAAATATGATACAGTTGATTATATACAATGTATTAGTGTATATTTGCGAATACATGTACACAGGCCGCTATACTGCGCGTCCCTAGTCTGCTGCAAGCGCAATACGTCACGAGCATGTCGGGACGCGAATCCATAAGATTTTCCCCTACCAAATAGTGCCCAACGCGGCTAAAGATCCTTTTTTGAAGTCGGTTAAAAAGTGATGCTGACCATTTAGCAGCTGTCTTCTCCTGCATACAGCTGTTAAATGGTCAACCAAGGATGGTTGGTTTATTACAGTGAAATTTTCCCGAAAAGCTTTGTTATCGACTTCACATTTACGTAGCATAACTAATATTATAAATGAATTTTGTATGCTTGTCCCTATTTTACACAAAAAATACTGAACCCATTTTCATGAAATTTAGCACACAGATAGACATGATCTGGTACAAGACAAAGGGTACTTATTATTGCGGAAAACGCGAGCAAGAGCGGGAAGAGTGCTAGTGTAGTATTAAAAATAACTCAAAAATCAACTCGGCTTCAATGATATTATAATGTAAAAAAGAGTTAGATATGTCACTAGCGCGCCGACGATGAAGAGCGTAAGAACAGTTAATTGTTCGTTCTGCGTGTAGTTCGCTCTCTCCATACGAAAACGATCTCACGCGTTTGTTGTTGTCAAAAGTGCTTGCAATTTGACATACAGCATTAAATTAAATGCATTTTATTTATTTTCATTATTTCTCTGACAAAATAAATATATTGCCATGACAACGCGAGCCGTACGGTTTCTTTACAAACCTGAACCACTATTAACAAATAGTAGCAATTTTTTTTCTATTATGGTTTTAATAATGCTATCCCTTTTATATCATTTACCAACGTAGAGATTGGAGATAAACGTGTGTGTGTTGTAGCTCTTTTTGGAACAGATTTTTTGTAGTTTATTTGTAAGGGTATAACGTATCTATATTTTTTAAATATCATTGCTCGACTTTGCAATGCAAATCAAGAAGTACCAATGCACCACGGAAACCGGTTTGTACCGGTCCAATCCGGGATCAATCTAGTTGGCCAATTAGTGGATGCGGCATCCGATGGGTGCTGGATCCAATTATAGTACATCGAAGTTAGCTACGAGTTGCTAGTTCCTTTTTGAGGGTACATTTGTATTTTTACCAAAATGCGTATTAGGTACTTACAAGCTTTTTCCACTCATGGAGCTTCACCTCGGGCCTAACGTTAATATCAAAGAATTAAATAAGTCACATAATTAGATGAGTTTACCCTACATAACTTCTTTGGGGTGTAAGGTGCTCCAGATAATGCTTAACGCTTCCCGCCCACGTCAGACTTTTTGTAGGACAGATAATCGGGCCGATTTTTCCTCCTATATTATTTCTGACCGACTTTTTGTAGGACGTGTGCGTTGCACTATTGCTATCAGTACGTTCTATTTTTCTCCTACAAAAAATTGGTCACTGATTATCGGTCGTGGGCGAATAGCCTTAGTCCAAGCCACCCTCCCCTGCATGCACCCAGCAGGCCTACGGTTTCTATTGAAACTACAGTGGTAAGGTTTCTCCATCTAAAACCAACACTGAAATGTTTCATTTTGCAGTGTTGGAGATCCAGTATTAATGCAAGTCTTACTTTTGCTTTTTAAGCGACTTCAAAAAAGACTCAATTCGACTGTATTTCTTTTTTTTTGTTTGTTACCTCAGAACTTTCGACTGGGTGAACCGATTTTGATAATTCTTTTTCTAATCGAAAGCTGGTACTTGTCATGAGGTCTCACTTAAATTTGAGCGAGATCTGATGTGTTTTTGAGTTATTTTGAAGTCGGTTATTTTTTGTCAAGAATGATTTCCTGCATTCTTGAGGCCTATGTGTTACTGGCGTCCTTGTGCTTATCCGCCTACTAAGTTACTATCATGTGGCTTTTCGGCTAGATTTTATTAGGTATTCGTTCCATATTGTGAAAGTGGGTTCAACCCATTAACGGCCCACTACTGAGCACGGGTCTCTCCTCTTGAGGTGGCCTAGAGCATACTCCAAAACGCTGCTTCAGTGCGGATTGGTGGAGGGGTTAGTGGCCAATCCAATTGTCGGAAGTTTTTCATGCCGCCCGAGGGCCTCCAACATGGCTTAACGACTGTTATCTTACGATAACAACCGGGACCGAAGGCTTTACGTGTCCTCCGAAGCACGGAAGCGCTCAAGAAATTTTTGCCACTCGCGGTCACCCATCCAACTACCGACCGCGCCCGCTATTGCTTAACTTTGTCGATCGCTTAGGATCGACGTAAGCCGCCGGGCTATGAGCGCTTCATATTCCATATTCATTCCATATTCATTCCATATTCATTCCATATTGTGAATACCTGATATTAAATTGCATTTATTGTCCTGTGCTAGAGCCTACAATTTTATGAAATAAACACAAACAAATAAACAAAATAAAGGCAAAGTTTGTTTGTTTTAATATCGAAAACGTTTACAACCCAATAATAAATAATTATACAAACTGTAGCTTTATTGAAATATTTTTATAACCGAGACGTAGACATATTCCATATGTGTTCGCAAAATGAAATTATTGGAAAAATAATAAATATAACCCAAACATATTTTTCACCGTATATTAGTGAGTGGGCGACAATAAAACGGTATTGGTATCGAAGCAGACGAGAAAAAATGTTTTTATAAGAAAATATTACTTGGCCCGCACGAGGGGTTGTCTGATCGCAAGCGAATGAAGACAAAATTATTACGATATAAGTAACTCCGTTCAAACTTTTCAATAATTTTTCATTTCGTAACAGTGACAAAAATTCTTGAATCTCTTCTTATCTCTGGTATAAAAATACCAGAAAAAATTTCTTTATGTGGAATATTAATTTATCGGCCACACTAAAAAAATCTCCTCCTCTACTCAAATCAGGATATAGGGTCCCTCAAGAAGCGGGTCCATCGTTTCGTTCTAGACCGGCAACGCATTGGTGACGCCCCCGGTGTTGCTGATGACCATGGGCGTCGGTGATCCCTTACCATAATATGACCCGGTAGCCCATTTGTCTGCTCAAGGCAAAAAAGAATACTCCTCCCCTCCCCTCCTCCCCCTCCCCCTCACGGCACCTCACCATACTTTGCTGCATAGCATCGAGCATTCTGAAAATTATAGAACTCCACCTGACCGTTAGAGTCCCGCCGGGCAAGGATTTCGATTGGAATTCTACGAGTCAAGAAACTGATTCTGCGTGGAAAACACCTTAAGAATCGTACTTGTAGATATATCGTCTACGTCTACGTCACACCTCGGTAACGCTTTTTCGTGACAGAAAAATCTTAATACCCCGTCTATATCTATATTGACTACTTCTAAGTTTCACTTCAAAAAAGAATAGCAGATCCGTAGCGATTCTTTCTCTCTAGATCAGAAGAGTGCAGCGTCAATAGGGGAGGCTGACTTTAGACTTAAAAATATATGGAGACCCTTTACCCGAGCGTAAAATTCAATAAAGGAAAGTTTAGAATTTAATTTTCGATTCCATCGAAACAGGTCTAATATCCGCCTCAAGATTAAAGATTTCTTAAAGTCTACAAACGTATGATTCAATGCTCGATATTATATATACTCGTGTAAGGCGTAGACCGCGCGTGTGGACTAGCTCTGGAAAGGACTTGACTCAAATGAAAATCGTTCGTTCAAGACATGTCGGTCACGTATCTTACCCGCACTTAACATTGCTTCAGATTCAAATGCTAGTACTAAGCTGGTATTACTACTAGTCCATCATTTGAGTCGATAACCGGATAACCAGGAAATGCTATAATCGGATAATGTCGACGCAGGTAAATTAGTTTGAAGATTCTGGCAATACAAAAAAAATACCTTGTAGCCTCGTTGGTATTAACTTATTAGATGTTCTGTGGTATTAACCATGCTTGCCAAGCGAGAGGTCCCGGCTTCGATTCCCGGCCGGATCAAATATTTATGGGATAGATAAATATTTATACTCGGGTCATGGATAAGTATAGTGCTGTGTTTTTAGGATTCCAAAGTAAAATCGGAACCCTTATAGTTACGTCATGTCCGTCGGTCCGTCCGTCTGTCCGAAGCAAAGCGCCGAGACCTTTAGTGCCAGAAAGCAGTAATTTGGCATGGATATATAGATATAGCCTATTAAAACTCCGGAATCTACGATTCTGGTATTTATTGAAAACATTTTTTTCAGGGTACCTCCCCTACAGGTAACGTGAGAATGATTTTTTTAGTCGTCGCGTCCCCTATAGTGTGGGGTATCGCTGAAAAAGGTCTTTCAAAAATATATTTATTTATTTATTTATTTATTTAAACTCTTTATTGACTGTACACGCTAAAAAACATTTACAAAAGAGTACACTGTTAACAGATAGGTAAGTACAATACAATGGGCGGCCTTATCGCTTACAAGCGATTTCTTCCAGACAACCCAAAAAAACGAGAGGAGAATCGTGTCTGGGAGAAATAGGGGTAGGGTGTACACGTAAATGATATTAAATAGAAATTATTTTACATACAATTCAATGAAAATATGCTACATACAGGTAAGATAAAACGGACTAACAATAACAGTGCTACAGGGGAGTGTGAAAGAAAATTATAGATAGGGAAGGAAGAAAGTTATAGACAGAGGAAATGTTTTTTCAGTAACTTTTTAAAGGAGAATAATATTTCAGCTTTGCGAATTTGAAGTGGTAGAGAGTTCCAAAGACGTATAGCGGTCAAAGTAAAGGAATTAGAGTAGAAGGAAGTAAAATGTCGAGGGGTTTGAAGGAGAAGTTTTTCGGAAAAGCGGAGGAGATAAAGGTGCTCAAATTTACAACGAAGATAACTGGGAGAGGAAGGATTGAACAACACACAGTACAAAGCAGAAAGAACGTGAGTATTCCGGCGAAAACGGATAGGGAGCCACTCGAGTTTAGCACGAAAAGCGGAAACATGATCATATTTGCGAAGTCCAAATATGAATCTTATACACAAATTTTGGAGACGCTCGAGTTTATTAAGTTGCTCTTCAGTGAGATCCAGGTAACAAATATCAGCATAGTCAAGAATCGGTAAGAGTAGTGAGGTAGCGAGAGTAATTTTAGTGGAAATAGGAAGGAAGTTCCGTACCCTGCGGAGACTTCCCACGGCAGCAAAAAGTTTACGACTAACCTCGTTGATTTGAGGAGTCCAAGAGAGAGAAGAGTCTAAAATAATTCCGAGATTTTTAACCGTTTTGGCGTATGGAATGTGGACCCCATCAAAAATAACTGCAGGCAACTGTGACCAGTCTATTTTTGCAAGTAATTTAGAGCTGCCTAATATAATTACTTGAGTCTTGCTAGGGTTAACACGCATTCCGTGAGATTGAGTCCAGGATAGTATTTTACTAAAGTCATTATTTATTTCACATACTGCTTTTGGTAGGTCAGCTAGCGGCGATTGTGCATATATCTGTAGATCGTCAGCATATAAGTGATAGGGAGAAGACAAGTGGTGGCAGATAGAGTTAATGAAAATAGCAAAAAGAAGCGGAGACAGCACGCCACCTTGCGGTACGCCGACATTCACTACAGACCAAGTAGAAAACTTATCGCGAACTTGAACACGCTGTCGGCGCCCCTGCAAATAACTTCTTAACCAAGCAATGACAGTTGGAGATATATTAATCGTATGTAGTATCCCCAACAGAATATCGAAATCAACAGAGTTGAACGCATTGCTAAAATCTAGCAAGGCTAAGACGGTGAGCTGTTGGTTATCCATTCCAAATCTAATGTCGTCGGTAATTTTGAGTAGTGCCGTGGTCGTATATATGGGTATATATAATATATATATAATATATGGGTTTTTTAAGACCATTTTTGGAAGTAGGAGTCCGTTTGAGAAATATTTGGCTTTAAAGTGGTAATTTTGGTTAGAGTCAAGTGTCCCCTCCTGCTGGTTAAACGGTTGGAGTTGGACAAGTGTAAAAATTCTGAAAAATAGGTTATATGATGAATTTACAAAGAAAACTATCACAGCTATGCTAGCATGTGGTTATGAGTAGTAGTCGATAAACTTACTACTTTTGAACCCTATATTGCACGTGGCCTGACACGCACTTGCCCGGTTTTTTTGTGTTGTCCATGCCACCTTCAAATAGGGACATCCTACAGCAGGACTATGAGCATAGTAAACAGATTATGAGTGTGCAAGCGTTTATTAATAATTGTTTCTGGATTACGTTAAATCTAAATACTTTCATAGTCAGTAATAATCAAACAATCGCTCTATATGTACTCAATACTCAATATATTTATTGCAATCATAGTGGATACATAGGTGTTAGTGATTACATAATGTTTTAGAGGCACATATGAACCCTATTTGGGTATTGCAATATAGTGGGAGTAGGTAAATGTAAATAAGTAGTTTTACCGGTGTTTCTAAAAATTTATAAAATAAATTTATCACATGCTCGCGATAATGTTAGTTAGAATTCTTTATAAAGGAATTTTTATATAGGCACTATTATTACGGCAGAAAAATAAACAGGAAAGTTTAATGCTATTTTTATTGATATGAGGGACCATTATGGATAGAATACTACTAATGTATCTGAGTATCAAAAGAAACACGCCTGATTTAAGACGGGTCAAGCAAAAATATTTAGTTTGACATAGGTACTTATTATTTCTGAAGTTTTCAATATTGATTTCGGGATATTTGTTTCAAATAACGACCAGATCACACATTGAACAGACATTGAGTAATTTATGAAAAAATATTTACATTATACTATTATATTACTTATTTTAACAGTTAAGTATTCTCTAAAATTATAAACATGTTGCTAATATGAATGTAAAAAGTAGACACCAAAAATAATACAGAAAAAATATGACTCTTAAAGGGAGCCTTTCCTTAGTCTACGTACTTTCCCACGAATTGAATATTTCGTCTTCCGCGGAAGGCCATTGTTCGGGAGCTGATGAAGTCTCGTCGTTCTCAAAGAGAGAAACATCGTATTTGTCAGCTAAGAACGTATCTGGTTTATCTGTGGTAGGCTTCTCCGTTGCAAAAAGGGCATAGAATATTGAGTATTTTTCTGTTGTTGATTTTTCTGTTGTTGAAGTTATTCTTGCTTCAGTCGTCGTGGACACATCAATAAGAGTTGGGTTTTGGAGGAGTTCTTGTTCTGGTCTGCAGAAGCCAGCCCAGAAGAACCATCCATGTGGGCAGATGAATATTTGAGGGTAGAGGACCCCGCGCTTGCTTAGACATACGTAGTAGTGATTTGGGCTGGAGGGAAGGACGCCGTAGTCACCAACCTTTTTGCATTCTGGCACAGGCTTCACAGTGCATTGCCCTTTAAGGAGTTTTATCTGTAATGATTATTAAATTGTAGTTTAATAATTATTATAATCTAAGTACAAGACTATGACCTTCCGAATTCTTGTCAAAAAAAATCTTATTAAATCCATTTACAAATCCTCTCACAAATTTGTAGTTATCTAAACCACCGATTTTTGGGTTAAAGGTAGGTACTATCTACAGGCTCGGAGTAGGTCACTGGGATCTGTATTACCATATTACATCACCTTAAAATCTTAAACTCATATCACACTACTTTAATACTGGTACACTAGTTTAATTCTGGTGAAAGCTTCTAGTGAACTTACTGAGCATTGAGCAGTACTGGGATTGTACCCATAATTCCGGGGGCATAATCCTTCGCGGCGATCAGCTGGGCTGCCGCTCGGAATTCCTTCCGGAGGCAAGCACAAGTGGAACTTCTTGCAGTCGAATGCATCCGGAAAAATTCCTACCTGGAATTGTATGCGTTTTGCTTTAAGAATAGAATTAATAAAATCATGGTTCCCTGTCGTGCGAGTGACAAAGACCCAAACAAAACGACACTTCAAATGAACTTTTTTCCTTAGTAATGGCTGTATAAATTATTGTCCGCTTTATCATTCGACTGAAATAATTGATACCTTAAAATTGTTTTGATATCATATTGACTTTATTTTCGTAATTTAAAAATGCATTGAAATTAAACTAAGATTTGGTTCTAACCTGTTCACACGTGTGCTGATAGTTTAGAGAAGCAGCTTCGCATTCTGGAACAGGTTGATTGCTGCATCCTCCCATGTAGGCGTTGCATGTTTGTTCTTTCAGACATTCTTGCAGTGGAACCTGGCAAGAATTAACATTTTATAAATAGACTGTTTCGGGGAAAATCTGAACATCAGATACATGAGGCCAAATCATATTATTTGTTTTTTTCAACTTTGTGTGACCATTAGATATTATTATTTTCTACTAATAATATCTGATGGTCACACAAAAGTCAATACAAACTTGCCATGGGGAAACCATAAATATTACATAACAATGCCCGATTTTTAGTCAGGCTCGGGTTCAGGTCGTTAAGTTTAAGTACCTACCTAATTGTTTCTGAAACTGGTATTGAATAGAGCTCGTGAACCAAAAGGAGAGCGGAAAACTATAATTACTGTTTAATCAAACTAAATATAAGTGGACTGAGGTTACACAACAATATTTTTATAGTATTAAAGGTCCATAGAGAATATCAGGCTACATTTGAATACCTTGAGCCAGCCTATAGGCAAGGGTATGCAAGTAACTGCATGCGTGCAATTCTGGCACGTCACGCCGCTCTCTGTGCAAACGCCTTCGACATCCACCTCTCCATCTCCAAATGATCGGCCCAGGGGCACTCCCGCCATACGATTTCCGGATATTACTCCACCAAGGTCGAATGACGTAGTGAGCTGTAAAAAGAAATGCATGTGCTGTAAAATCAATGTGGGATTTTCTTAAACTGCCAGTAAAGCAGCAGTAGTAGCAGTAGCAGTACTGAACGCAAGTGGTTGGAGTTGCCAATGAACAATGCTAACACTAAAATTAGCTCGAATGCCCTGGCCAAAAAAGATACAGGGTCTTGAATTATTTCTTTTCGCTGAGACCGAAATACGTAAAAACATTTCATGGTCTATTTGAGAAACAGGAATGTAGCTAGTCAAGGGTAAAAAGTCCTGCCATCATGCATAATAAGTATCGTCAGGAGTACACTGGGTGGGATATCCCAACAGTCTTATACACTTTATACAGCCCTTTGAAAAGTGGCAATAACCTCGTCTATTATTTGGCAGAGAGTACCACAAGCCCTCTCATAGCTAACTTTTGTAGTCTATTACACAGGTGAAAATTGAGAAACCTTGAGATCAAATATACGAATGGAGCATGGAGGAATGGTCTATTTAACTAGCCAAAGTCCTGAGCTCAGGAATCCGAAAACAGCACGAAAGCATTTCCATGCTTCACAAATCTTTAAAATGTATGTTACCATAATTCTCCAGCAAAAATACAAATTCTATTCTGTAAATTGCATGTGGTTTTGAAGTGCTGCTACAGACTCGTAAAACAAGGAATAAATGTAAAAATACTTACGATGCTAGAGCATCCAAAACTAGAAATTAAAAGGAATTTAAACCACATTTTCCTTTCACACTTGCGATCTGCATGAACAATCAGTTAAGAGTGCGTCGTTCTTAAATTTGGGCATCACCTCTGCCCTCGATATCTGGTATCATTAAAAGATAAGTATTTGAGACCATTCATTCAAAAATATTTACGTTTCCGTGCTTAAATTGAATCGTCTTACTATGATATATAAACAATCTACTGTGGCACAATCGGATATGTATATGAAGGAGAATGAAAGGACTTATCTGAGTTGGAACATGTGAATGTCATAAACACATCCTTCTTTTGTTAGTTGTTTCTTTATAACCGAGAAAGAAGGAGATCTTCAACATAGTTTACCTTTAGATTAGATGGTAAGCAGTAGCCGCCCATAACGCCCATGCATATGCAACACCAAAGGTGTTACAGATGCGTTGGCGGTTAAAACAAAAGTGCAAACAATAATCAAATTGTTTTTCACCGATGACGCATTGATGTCTTAAATTGTATGTTATCGTCACAGCATGTCTGTGGTTATCGTTGTCATATTATTATCCCTCCCCGATACATACCACCATTATACTTTTCGTTTATTCACTATTTACAAAAGAAGTAGTGCTAATTAAACTCAAAACTCTAATCATTTATTTCATTTTGTTATATTAATATACACTAATCAACGTCAAATATTTTGCTTCTACGACTGTTTCGAAAATGTGCCTTATTAAAACAGGAATGATTTTTTGATGAAGGGCCTTTTAAAAATAATCCTACACTATTTACTAATTACTAACAAGAACGGAACGGGTTGCGAAAGTCAGTTTCCAAGCATCATTATTATATTCATTGCAATAATATGCTTTGTCTATGAGTTTTAACATAATTCATTCTTAAATAATTGTAAGAAAAAATGAACTTTAGACTGGTAATAAAAATAATTTTTAAGTAAAAATAGTACTTATGTACTAAGATATGGAGGTATGTAAATACTGTTTATTATATAGCTCAGACTAATCCAGCCCAAAGCTAAGTTACATGATTCTAGCTGCATAGCGCAGTAGGTTGGCAAGAGAACTGTTGCAGCTTGCATCGCTGCCAAATTGCTTTGATTCTCACATTCAGTCATACAAAATGGCGAATTTGTTTATTTTGATTCAATCAACCGCAAATATTTTATTGTATTTTCTTGCCCGGTATGTTAAATAATACCTACTAGATTCTTTATTATTTTGGAGAGCTTAAAAAGAGTAAGAATATAAATTCTTCACCATCATTAGAATGGTATTATCTTTGTCACAATCAGTATTAAATTCAGTGTATTGCGTTATAAGAATAAAATTAAGCTAGTTTTCTCTATATAAATATTTGTAATAGTTTTTTTTTTAATGTATCGTTTCCCGTTTCTTTCTGGGATTTACTTTGGGAAATGTAAACAGATGAATGTATACATTCTTACGCCATACATGTAAACATTCCTGGTCAATCCCTCAATCGATTGGTAAACACTGCTTGAAAACGCGGTGTTTTTCATATGATCCATCTCAAATAAAAAGTAAAGTAAACATTGGGAAACATACTTTGTTTTATACAAAGTGATTTCAAAAGGAAGGATAGGCCCGTCATTCCCATAATAATTCAACAATCTATGCATTCTTGTAACACCTTTTACTGAGAAACACTTGCAGGTTTGGGCTTTGACATAGTATTTTCTATTTATGTTTAAATGATGGTTTATGTATAAATGATTTATGTTTGAATGATTAAAATCAATCATAAAAATATTATTTTATCCACTTTAAAAAAATAATCATTAATTAGATTTTTATTGTATTACAAAACGCCCGTATATTCGACACAAATGTTTTTCATACCAATACTATTACGTATTCCATGTTCATACAAGTAAGTAGCGCCATCTCCCTCTCTCTCTGTGAAATCAAATCAGCGTTGTTGCCGCCGTGTTTTTTTTAATTCGTGTCATTATTTTCGCTGTCTTTAAATTTTTATTTTTCGCAGCCTTTTTTATCAACATACTAATTTATTTTAGTTAAAAAAAAAATGTAAAACATAATAAGGATAATTTATTCTTTAATTTATTAAATTAAATTTGGTATCTGCATGAACTCAAACGGCTTAGAATACTGACTCCAACTTCATATCGGTATACTAGGGTGTCGTAAGAGGCGACAAAAACCGACTCGCTTGAGGGTAAGGCTTAATTTAAAGATTATAATCATTAATTCATAAATATTTACTGGAATTATTATTATCTTTCCGTAGAGTAGCTACCATTCTCTTTTTAAATGCAACGGGTACTCATGATTCGTATTTATTACCTGCCTGTATTTATTATTATCTGCCGGTTAAAGTCCCGTCAAAATCGGTCCAGTCATTTCAGAGATTAGCCGGAACAAACAGACAGACAGACAGACAGACAAACAGACAAAAATTGTAAAAAATGTTGTTTTGGTATATGTACCGTGTATACATCCAAATGCACTTAGTAAAAAGCGGTTATTTTAATATTACAAACAGACACTCCAATTTTATTTTTTTGTATAGATAGATATTTCGACCCAGTTTCATGGATATAAGCTTAAAATCCTATGTTACCACGAACTAAACCTCGCGACATTAATTACTTCACTTGATTTAACTTTAAGGGCTTGTTTCACAATCTTCAAGTAAGTCCGAAGTAAGCTATTCGTTGGTTAAGTTGACATTTCGTGTATGTAAAATGACACTTTAACGTCACTTTAACCGGTGAATAGCTTATTCAGGACTCTACTTGAAGATGGTGAAACAAGCCCTAAGTCAATCTTAAACCCATTGCTTGATTAATAAATATAATTTACCCTATATCATATATAGGGTTCTATATTGAGGTATACTATATTGAATTCGTGTCGAAATTGTGTAAAATTTATTCCTAATTTTGGGTCCAAGCTCTGAATAGTTATGGAGTTAGAGAGTTTCTGTCGTAAATTATTCTCATTTCGTGTCCACGGCCGGCCTGTGCTCTGGTTCAGCTGAAAATAAACTATGATTAACATCAATTATCTTCACTTTATAAACTTCTAGATAATCCTTTGTTATTAGAAGTCTAAAACTAGATTTCCATTTTCATTTTGAGCTGAGCTTTTTGGAAAAAAATTACCCAGTGTGATAGATTTCTTTTTAACCGACTTCAAAAAAGGAGGAGGTATTCAATTCGACTGTATTTTTACTGTTTAAGAAGAACTTTATTCTTCGTAAAGAATTAACATAATTCACTCACTGAGAAATCGTAACATAAAAATATTATTATTATATTTTTTATGTTTGTTACCTCAGAACTTTCGACTGGGTGAACCGATTTTGACGATTGTTTTTTATTCAAAAGCTGGTGCTTGTCATGTGGTACCACTTTTTGAGCTAGATCTGACGAGTACGTTTTGAGTTATTTTGTTTGTTATTGATTTATCGCTAAGGAGTTGATAATATGCTTCTATGCTATAATGTTCGTTACCTGCAAGTTGTATGCTTTTATTAGACACTTCAAGATTCTTCAATATAATAATTATTTATATAGTGTTTCAGCATCTTTGATATTAGAAAAAAGTCGAGTTTATGTTATTTCGCAGAATTGACACGATGAAAAAGATATATTTTGCAAAAATTTTATAACGATCCTGTAGCCTAATTAGAAGCGACCCTGTCTGCGAAGCGAGGGATCCCGGGTTCGATTCCCAGCTGGGGCAGATATTTATGTGACAGATAAATATTTGTACTTGGTTCATGGGTGTTATTGTGATGTGTTATAATATGTGTCGTCCATGTCACCCGCGAAACAGGTAAAAACTTACCACGGGGGTATAAGTGTGAAAGTGTATTTTTTATTTTATTTTAACTATAGTTGGATGTCCCTCCACCAATCCGCACTGGAGCAGCGTGGTGGAGTATGCTCTAGGCCTCCTCAAGAGGAGAGACCCGTGCCCAGTACTGGGCCATTAATGGGTTGAAACCAGCCAGCCATAGTTGGTTGTAAAATTAAATTACCTTGACTCCCAATGTTTTTTCCGAAAGTATGAATTTTAGGAACGTGAGTATTCAAACGAATAGGTTTTATACGTGAAAATTTCTCCTAGGTTTCACCGTCATTGAAATCTCTTAAAATCCCGCTTACGCGAGTACGCAAGTCTTACAGAGAATTAATGGATTGTTTCTTAAAGAATTAATGAACGTTTCAGATATCAAGGCAGGATTAGTTCAGAATTAATTTAGCTGAGCTTTGGTGATTGAATAAATGTAGGTGCTTCTATTCAGTTTCAAAGAAACAGTTCCAATTTACGTAATTTTCATTAGCGGGTTTTAAGGTACCATCGTAATTATTGAGCATTAAATTCATCACAAGACAATTTTGTTCATTTGTTCTTAGTGATCGGCTTATAGAATATTTTCCACGTTTAGAATGAATGTGTAGAACATTTTTTTTCCACGTTTTGTGTACTGCCTCCACTGATAACGATATATGAAGAGACGTCTATGGAAAATAATTAAGGTAGCGGCACGGACCTAAAAAAAAGACGGACATAATCCCAAGAACAAATTCAGTGAAGCACCCATAGGAATACCAACTCTGTATTCGTACAAGTACACACACCCGCACATTGACACCATACTGCTACGACATTGACACCATCGCCAATCAAAAATTACAAAATTACGCACACATGGTAAGCGAGCTGTCAGCTGTCAGCTTCACTCCCGGTTAGACAAGGTTACGTCTGTTCTTTTTTTATGTCCGTGGGTAGCGGTGAATCAGTTGGACAAAACTGGAACTTGAAATACTTTAGGTAACTACACTAGTAACTTTCCCTCGCTTCGGTTTGGGTACCTTAGTACATCGTAGCTCTAATTCTTAGATAATATTATAGCCTTTTTCTTGAATGTGGCTATCACACACAAAAATATTATTTCTAATCCGACTGTTAGTTAAAGAGATTATCGCGTTCAAACATACAAAGAACTATTCAGTTTTATTTTAGATGATACATTTTTTGAAGGTGATAGTTAATTATCATTGGGTCTATTAAGAGTCACCATGAGTCTTCAGTACACGGGTCGGATTGCTGTTACACCGTAGCATGATGGATGTCTGAATTTTGTCACCGAATGAGCTGCAAAAATTGTCGTATTTAGTGAGACATGGACCATAAAATTCGTAAAGTTTTCCGTTCATCGATAAAGCAAACATTTCGGCTTAATTGCCCAATAAAACATAACGGGAGAGTTATGGCAATTTCTGAGAGGGTTCAAATTAACATGACCGTCATTAAAAAGCAATTGATTGGTGCCGGGTGGCATGTTAATCAGGAAGAGCTGCCATTACTCCAATATGGCACCTTGATAAAATCATATTTTTTTCCTTTATTCTATAAGGCAAGGGCTTAGTTGGTAATTAATATTTGGCATCGATGATCAAATATTCCAGGCATATCAAGTTAGTTATATCAAGGTACTGAAACAATCGCTTTTCTTAATTTTATATGATCCGAGGCGAAGCGAGGCGAGTTCAAATACCATTTATGAAACAACATGTTCAAATACCATTTATGGTTTTCAAAACATCTTCGTTACTGTGTGGAAAGTTATTTACCATTCTTCACCCAGGCGGACCACTTAGAACCTAAGTGAGGGACGGCTCGAACCCTATAAAAAGTGTGTCATCAACGTCCATTGAGCATTAGATGTATACGCACCAACAACCTTTCAACCATTCGGCTTGCCAGAGATACGAGTACGTTACAATAATTTACGCAGCTGAATTTAGAAGAAAGGTACTAATAACACTACATTTTTTCAAACCGTCCTACTATATTAAAAAAAAATATTTGCCTAACATTAAATTGACTTTTATTGATAAGTATCTAATTAACTCTTAATTTAATTGACTTTTAATTTCATTGATTTTTAATTTTTTAATTTAATTATTTTTCACCTAAGTATTATTTCAATTGATTTTAATTTAATTACTTTTAATTCCATTGATTTTTGATTTAACTAATTTGTAACTTAATTTATAACATCAATTATTGTAATCTAAATATTGATATTTCTAAATTTTTTAGCTAAGTAGGTATAATACCATTCAACAATGTAATTAATTTATTTTATTATGCATAGAATTGTAAAATCCGGTCAATATTTTTATTTTGTATTATTTTAAATAGGAAACATAATTAAGGCCACTTACTGTACAAAGATGTTTACATCTATAATTAAGGTGACATTTATTTTGTTATATAAGTAGCTATATAAATTACTAAAATGTTCTAATGTTCACTTTGTTGATGTAACTGATAATAATAAATAAATAAAATATTGGTATGTAAGGAAGTCTGCCATTTTGTACCAGTACTGTTGAGATTTAATTGAGTGAGATAGGCCCAGAGTACTTCAACAAGAGAAGCTACTCGTCAATTCTGTATTAACTTGTTCGTTAGAATCAGACTCATTCTTCTAACCATTCAACATTCAACCAACCCTTTAGCCGTGAACACGATCCAACCAAATGAGTAAAAATATCGGCGTACAAAATATCCTATATATATATCATGAGCACGAACCTGAAAAAAAGACAGACGTAACCTCGTCTAATCGAGAGTGAAGCATAGCAATGGCCGCCCGCTTACCATGTGTGCGTAATTTTTGATTCGCGATTAAAGCAGTGAAGTGACAATGTGTGGGTGTGTGTACTTGTACGAATAGAGAGTTGGTATTACTATGGGTGCTTCACTGAATTTGTTCTTGGGATTACGTCCGTCTTTTTATTAGGTCCGTGATCATGAGTACTCGTATCTTAGTAAAGATGTGTTCAGTCCACGATTATATAGTTAATTTAAAAATCATACATTATTTATACTTCTATACTTATATTAAAAAGAGAAAATATTTGATTGTTTGCATTGAATAGGCTCCGAAACTACTGAACCGATTTGAAAAATTCGTTCACTGTTAGGAAGCCACACTGCCCCAGGTGACATAGGCTATATTATATGCCATCAAAAACAAAACTTGTAAAAAAAACCAAGTCTCGCAACTCAGTTCTTCTACCGTAAAAAGTTGTGAGATCCATGTAATACCAAGTCGGTTAATTTATTCAGTTCCTACTTAAGGGTCCTTCTGTCTTAAGTTATCACGTAATTAGCTAACCTAACAAGTAACAACATCTTATAGTGACCATATTATCAATATTAAAAATCTTTTATGTTTTAAATAAATAGATCGACTTGGCCATCTACCTCTGACAAGTTACCTTTGGACATAATTATATCTAGGTACCTATCTACACCTATTATTCCATTATATTATATACAGGTACACTGATTCATTCACTGCAGATGTTACTTTGTTATACAGGTACAGTAATTCATCAACTGCAAATGTAACTTTGTAATCCTATATATTTATATGGGATTACAAAGTTATTTATGCAGTTGATGTATCTAGAAAACTAGACCGAAATTGCAAAATGTTTTAGTTTTTCCTTGATCTATACACTAAACACTAATTGTGTTCCAAATTTGAAGCTTCTATGTCTGCTAGAAGTGCCTTAGAGTTTTGATGATCGGTCAGTCAGTCAGTGAGTGACGAAATTAAGAAACTTTGACTAGTTATAATTCTTAAACCACTAGTTCAAATCGAATGAAATTTGAAATATAACGTGTTTATACAATGCCTGCTTGGTTACTAAAAATTCAGGCTTCTAGCTTTATCCGCAACGAAGTTATAGGGGGTCGAAAATGGCCTGAATTGCTTCGAGAAAAGGATGGTACGGCCGTGCCGCTTTTTTGCTCGACTTGGCGGGGGCACTGCCGTGCCCCCAGATTTAAAAAAATTAGGGATCCTTAATAAAACTCCAATAATGTAACCCAAGGTGTAAAAAAATAAGAGAACCGAAGCAAAGAGAGGGCGGTTACTCGTCTGTTATACGTACAGTCGACCTCAGAAGTAGCTTAACATTATAGTACTTTGTAATAGTAACTGTTTCGACGGTTTCCTAAAAACATCTAAGTATGACAAATTCAAGAAATGTAATGTGACAAGGTACTAAAATGTTAAGCTACTTTTGAGGCCGACTGTACCACATTCTACATAATATTAACAGTTTTTTGAAATCACAAACGCTTAACTTTTACATTATTGGTATAAGGTTTTTACAAAGTTACACTCGCCACATTATTTTGTGTATTCGCATACGATATCCATATTCAGGTTTGTTTTGTGTATAATAAAGGGTTGAATTTTTTACCCGTTTGAAGCCGCTCCAACCCTTCATCCGAGGGTAACTTTTTTAGAGCAAAGTAACATTAATATGCCATAATACTTGGTACTCATTCTCGTTGAATCGTAAAACCTTGTACTAAGTATAACTGTGTTTCATTATTTTGTATTTACATGTATATTTGATTGTTTTTGGGGTTCCGAAGTAAAGTCAGAACCCTTATATTCTTAAAAGCTGTAATTTGGCATGGATATACATATTTATTAAAACTCCACAATAAATATTGAAAAAAAAAATTTTTTTTCTGGGTACCTACCTCTCCTGCAGGTTACGTGAGGATGAATTTTTTAATCGTCGCGTACCCTATAGAGTGGGGTAGTGTTAAAAAGTCTTTCAAAAATACTATGGATCTTCTAAGACCAGTTTTGGAATTAGAGGTCCTTTGCGAAATATTTGGCTTCAAAGTGTTAATTATAATTAAAAAAATGTGTATAATTGAAGTCTTGACATAATGAAATCATCTTAAATGTAACGTTATTATTATTTAAATGAAACTGCACTGGAATTGTCGTAAATAATAGATAGACTCATAGTTTTATATTAATTTTATTTTATGTGACATACATTTTGCATGCCGTGAAAGGTAGATTGTGGCGGACTTATCCATAATTTTTATTATTAACAATATGACAATGTATATACCCACATTCAAGCAAATAAAAATTGATTTGATTTGATTAATTTTGGTTAGAGCCAAGCCCTTCTGCTGGCTAAACGGTTGGAGTTGGACAAATGCAAAAATTCTCAAAAATAGGTTATATGATGAATTTACAAGGTAAACTATCACGGCAGCATACGAGTAAGTAGTTACTGAGTAATAGTCGATAAACTTACTACTTTGGAACCTTACGGAACGGACTGCAGCCGAGAAGAGTCTGCAAACCTAAGATTAGACTATTGGGAATGAAGCAGTGAGTTGTGCCTACTTATGAATGCCTCATGATTCGTATTGGCAATAGGACATGAGAATCTTTTCAGAAGTAAGGATTGAAGTGGTAAGTACTTATTGCAGTGAAACTTAATATCCTTTTAGCCAAATCTAACCGTTTAAGAAATACTCAAGAACATGTTAAGTTTAAACAGAAATACATTCTAAAACTACTTCTTGATTTTTCATACTTCTTTTACGTAATTTGACAGAAGGTAAGATAAGAATTCTGGAAATAAAGTGTAAAAGCAAAACGAACTTGCTATTTACATACAGAGAAGCGAGCAACGGAACTTCTCCGGAGGTACTGAAACTTCTGATAGTGGTTGGCAAGTTCGCACTGGAATACGGGATTCACTTGCTTTGGTTCAAGTCACGGGAGACACGACGCATCTACATCTTAAGATTTGCGATAAAACTAAGAAGGAACATCAGTCATATTGAGGCGGCTTACGCCCGCGCGCGCCAACTACGCCCCAACTAAGGAACTAAGGAGCGATATAAGTAGCTGTTAGTGACTCCAAGTTGGGGCGTTAGAATACCAACCTCAATCCCACGACAGGTGGGTGTCGTATGTGGCGACTAAATCCGGCCCGCTGATGGTAGGGCCCCACGGAGGGCTAATATTGGTTGTATTTTAATAGTTCATTAATACCATTATTACTGTTATTATTTCTCCATGGGGTCCTCCTGGATAGCCCGCTTGGGTTAGCCACCAAACGACTCGTTGTGTTTTCACTGGGGATTTGAGAGCCAGTTCTTTCTTTCATATCCATAGGTAACGATAGTTCCTTATCATCAGGTGCATCGTCACGGAAAGATATATTGACGACCCTGTAGCCTAGTTGGTAGCGACCCTGCCTGCGAAGCGAGGGGTCCCGGGTTCGATTCCCGGCCGGGGCAGATATTTATGTGGCAGATAAATATTTGTACTCGGGTCATGGGTGTTACTGTGATGTGTAATATGTGTCGTCCACGCCACCCGCGGCACAGGTGTAAACCTACTGCGGGGTATGAGTGTGTAAGCGTTTATTTATATATTATAACTAGCTGACCGGGCAAACGTTGTTCTGCCAAAAATTTTTTAGGGGTATTGGGATGAAAAATAGATGTTGTCTGATTTTCCACCCTAGCCGATATGCACGCAAAGATTCACGAAAATCGGTCGAGCCGTTTCGGAGGAGTTCAATTTCAAAAAGGCGTGACACGAGAATTTTATATATTAAATACCAGTATTACTTGGTTTGCCTTTTTTGTCCATTTTTCAACCAGAGATTCGCTTAAACTTGTGACACAGTCCATATAACTCCAGCAACTCACGCTCTCCATTTTCACCTCATTAATTAAGGTCCAGTGTAAATTCGTTTGACTATCCACCCCCCGGGCTTAAAATAATTACCCTCTGTCAGCTCCGGGAAAGGAAATGAGATTTACTGACCTCGGTAAAGATTTAATTGGGTGAATATCACATACAATTTTTTTGTTTTTGTTAATAGGCTTTAACACGTTTAAATGCTTCATTTGTTTAGGTGCCTAAAGATATGTTTAAGCGAGTAGTTTAAGGTAGTTTATTCCTAAAACTCCACCAGTTAAATAAACAAAACCTAGTGGAAACTTCTAGAAATATTGCCCAAGTGCGAGTAGACCTCGTTAACCAAAAGCTACAATGAAAAGTTAAAACAACTCAACTTGAGTATCCCGTAGCCTAGTTGGTAGCCACCCTGTCTGCGAAGGAACGGGTTCCAGGTTCGATTCCCGGCAGGGGCAGATATTTATACGACAGGTAAATATTTGTACTCGCTTCATGGGTGTTATTGTGGTGACCCGTGACACAGGTAAAAACATACTGCGGGGATATGAGCGTGTAAGCGTTTAACTTATACTTGTCAAGTCATAATTGTCATGTAATAGTGTTCTTGTCTCTGTTTGTTGTCCATGGCACCCATGACACAGGGAATCCTAGTGTGGGGCTATGAATGTGAAGCATCAGTGAAGCGTCAATTATATTATGTTATGGAGGCCATACACGATCAAGTGCACTTGTCAAATCTGCAGTTTGACTTGACGCGGCATCCAGTAAACTTGATCGTGTATTGCCGCGGTATGGCGATCTGGCCATATAGCTCATGCACACTGGATGCCGCGTCAAGTCAAACTGCAAAGACAAGTTAAATTGCAGACTTGATAAGAACACTTGATAGTGTATGGCCTCCATTACAAACCATTTTATTAGAACCTTCACTTAAAAATGCCCGATGGCCGTTGCTGACTGTAACACCGCCTTACTCGAATTACATATCTAAGCATTTTAAAGGAAAATGTTTGTGGCACAATTGGCAGATGTGGTATGTTCCTGCGTAGGCGAAGAAAATTGCAGGTAGTTTTTATTTAATATAGCTTATATTTTGTGTTTGGAAAAACATTTAATCGCATTTTTTTTAAACTTATTAACGCCTGATTGTTATGTAAAGCAATGATACAAAACTACAGATGGTCAGATTTTGCGATTTTGTTAATTGCTTATTTTAGAATGAAGAATAAAGCATAATAGTATGGCAATTTATATTTATTCATGTCATAATTAAGTAAAGTTCACATTCCCGGACCAGAGGCCAATTAATTTGCGACGGAGAGCGCCAACAAATAGACATTATACGACCAACCAAAGACGTCTACATGTTAATAATATCAACTGAGACCCCAGTACACAGACCACACAGTAGGGTATGTGGTCTGTGCCTGAGTACAGACATCTAATTTGTTTCATGTTAATAGCCCACAAACAAACTGGACTCAATATTCTAGTAGGAGTAGCCATCACAGCTCGTAGATGTCCGTTATAAGTTAAATCAAATCAAATCAAATCAAATCAAATCAAATCAAAATCTTTTATTCATATAGGTATCACTGATACACTTATGCACGTCATTTTTTATCTACCAGCTTTTCGGAAGGGTGCTTTGTCATGGAGGAGAAGAAAAGCCGAAAGAAAATCCTCGCACATCTTTTAAAATCATGAAAAGTTACATAATATGCTCTAACCTACGCGGAATTGGATGCGGTACTAATTTCCAAGCGTCTTTGTCATTAATATATTCCTTTATACTATAGTATCCTTTGCCTACTAGCTGAGATTTCACATATCTCTTAATCATTTGGATAATATTGGTTACTGTAAAATATTTAATTAATTAATTAATTAATATGAATTACTTTGTTGTTCTTTTAGTTTTATTACTTTATGTGTACACCTTACACTCCAAATTCTCCCAGACTTGTCTTTTTCCTACATCCTTTTGGGTTGCCTGGAAGCAATCGCTTGTAAGCTGATTATAATATGTATGCTAAGTGAGCTGAGTATGATATTTATGGTGTAAAATCAATAAAGAGTTTATATTAATAATAAAAATAATTATTGAACCTTTATTTCAACTACTAAAATTTTCTTTATTGTTACTCAATCACCACGTCGTTTACACCTGGTGAACATAACACTTATCTAAAGCTGTATTATATTGTATTTATTTTATCCTTGTCACAGTGATTACTTCGTTGCTGCAACTTATACAAATAATACGAATAAAGATTTTTTATGCTTTAAAAGATACATTTTTACTTTTGATCACACTTCCGCCGTAGATAGCAGAAAATTTCTCCCATTTAACTCCTGCCGCAAGGCCCGCAAGCCACGTTATGAAACTTCGTTCCTATAAACCATAACCTATTTCTGTTTTTAGATGTTATGCCAATTTAAGTCCAGAACATAATTTTCAGATTGATGCTATAATAATCGTAAAAGCAAATAAAAGTGGATATAGCCGGTACGAACCGGTCCGAACTGATACAAAGTACAGTACAGTCGCTGTATCTTGGCGCGTGTGAACATAGGCTTTGCGAACTTTAGCGCATGTAAGACAGAGATGACAATACGAACATGCTAACGTATGACTGAGACATAATACACCGCGTATCGAGTATTGGCGAATTATGTTACTGCGCAGCCTTCTGTGCGAAGTTCAGACGCGCCAAGATACAGCGGCCGTAGTGTAGGATTTTCAGCTTTAAATAATGACTAAAAGGGGCTTAGTACGGTACACACTAGCTAATACACGAGTACAGTATTAGCTAGTAATGGAGATACCGAGTTTATGTTGTCTACTTTCTACTCGTTTGGGAGTTTACACTCTTTTGTGTTAAATACATTCGATTGTAAGCCTATCGGTACTTTTGGTTATCGACTACGAGTAACCGCCCTCGATTTGCTTCAGTTTTCTTATTTTTTTCACCTTGGGTTACATTATTGCAGTTTTATTAAGGATCCCTAAGTTTTTGGAAATGTAATTTAGCCTATGTCACCCGGGGATAGTGGAGCTACCCAACAGTGACAGAATTTGTCAATTCGGTTCAGTAGTTTCGGAGCCAATTCAATGCAAACAAACAATCAAATCTTTTTCTTTTTTATAATATTAGTATAGATTACTCCTTTTAAAATTCCTTTAGGAACGGAGAAGTGTGTTATAATTTATAACTTATAAAGTTATCAGATCAAAATAAATCTTGACTATTTAAGCTTTAATTTTACAAACCCTGTAATCTTGATTAAAAAGTATGTGTCCTCGGAGGGCGCCGTGGGTCAGCCGTCCAAGGCTTGGGGCTTGAGAGCCCGTTCTTTCTTTTTCTTCTCTTTTTCATGGGTGACGATGGCCACTTACCATCATTTGGTTCGTCAGCCAGCATGACCAAAGGCATCACTGATGCGCTGCCAGCCAAGAAAGATAGAAGAAAGAACAAGAAATTACTGTAAGTTCATACAATCTGCAATAGTTGTAATTGTTGGTATTTATACTACCATATACTATTTTCAACATTCTATTTACTCCTAAATAACTTCAGGCATTAAGACCAATGCTCGATTTTAATTTCAAAAACTACCGATAGAAAAGTTATTTAAGTTAACGCTTACCTATTTATACATTTATTCCCCTAGTCCCCTACATTCCCTAACAAAGCAAACGCCCCAACATTCCCGTATAAAACAAAACAACAGCATCTCACGAAAATCCCCAAATGAGTAATTTCTGTAATCACCTCATCAATACGGATTAACGTTATCCCTTCCAATACAATCAAGGGATAGAATGTTTGTCGTTAATACCAATGATATTTAATGTAAAAAGAGGTAGATAAGTCACTAGCGCGCCGACGATGAAGAGCGTAGGAACAGGCAATTGACCGTTCTGCTCGTAGTCGCTCTGTCAATACAAGACGATACGCACGCTTTTGTTGTAGTCAGACGTGCTTGACATTTTACATACAGCGTTAAAATGTCTTCGTGTATTATACCAATGTGATTGGTGTAGTTAAACAAAAGATAAACGTGTGTGTGTGATAGCTCTTTTCGGAACAGATTTTTTGGTTAATTTGTAAGGGTATGACGTATCTATATTTTTTAAATATCATTGGTTAATACTATTAAGCTTGCTTTTAGTATATTATGCGTTCTTACCTTCGGTTCTTACCCATCCTTTTTGTAGAGTTGGTGAGCATTCAATCCATTAGCCCATTTTAGGGCACATTTTATGATATTGTAATCGATCCTTAACATTCTTTAAACAAAATAATATATGTTTTTGCCGTACTGAGGTGGCATAATATAATACGACCCTGTAGCTTAGTTGGTGGCGACCCTGCCTTCGAAGCGTGGGGTCCCGGGTTCGATCCCGGCCTGGGCAGATATTTATGTGACAGATAAATATTTGTACTCAGGTCATGGGTGTTATTGTGATGTGTTATATGCGTCGTCCTCGCCACCCAGGTGAAAACCTACCGCAGGGGTATGAGTGTGTAAGCGGGTATTTGTTTGCGTATTAATACGAATCCCAGGCGGACAAACCAAGAGCTTTAATGTGACTGTACTGTAGCCTCCCTGCTTGGTGGTAGATATGGCTTAGCGTCAGGATCGTATCATCAATATTATGTATTGTATCGACGCTTGGAAGGCAAAAATAACCAAGCGACATGTTGACAACTTTACACTAGAGCATTTTAAAGTTTTTAATTTTAGAAAAAAAATCGAAAAAATCGCCTATTAGTCATAGCTACTTAATTCCAATGAATTTTACATGCAGTTTAAATGCTTAATAAAGCGATTTTTACGTTTTTTTTTTCTAAAATAAAAACTTTAAAATGCTCTAGTGTAAAGTTGTCAACATGTCGCTTGGTAATTTTTGTCTTTCAAGCGTCGAATTATTATTAAGTTATGAATGTAATTAATGGTATTATTATATTTCCCTGAAGCTACCTCTCAGTCTGTAGAGTACCTCTTGAATCAGCCGCCAAACAACTCAAAATGTGTTATTTTCTACCTTCTTTCGCAGCGAGAAACGCATCAGTGATCGTTTGGTGTTGTTATTGTTCAAGGGCTGCTATACCCACTTACCATTAAATAGCTCACATATTTGCTTCTGATAATAATAATAATAATAATAACGCTTCACACTCATAGCCCCACACTAGGATTCCCTGTGTCGTGGGTGCCATGGACAACACACAACATAGACAAGGACATTCACACCCAGACCGAAAACAGAAATTCAAACTCATCATTCCAATTTCCGCCTCGCTGGGAATCGAACCCAGGACCCTCAGTGGGGCGATCCGGCATGGTAACCATTGCGCCACACTGGTCGTCGAATGGTCGTCTGATGAAGGTCATGAACCTTAGTGACCAGCTTTAACAGTAACAACAGCTTTAGTAAATATAATCTAAATTTTACTAACAAAAAATAACCGACTTCAAAGTTACTCTAAAACTACTTGTCAGATCTCGTTCAAATTTATGTGGGATTACGTGACAAGCACCTGCTTTCGGTTAAAAAAAGAATCATCGAAATCGGTTGGCGTGATATTGAGTTATTAGTCCATTTGTCGCGCTTACTTAATACAAATTTAAGACTTATATGCTTTTATTATGCCATTGTCAGATGTCAATTAAATTTATATGGAACCACATGACAGCCACCAACTTTTGATTAAAAAAAAGAATTATCAAAATCGGTTCGCCCAGTCCAAAGTTCTGAGTAACAAACATAAAAAAAACAGTTGAATTGAGAACCTCCTCCTTTTTTGAAGTCGGTTAAAAATTACGAAGTAATTTTAACTTTAAAGAGGGATTTCGAAATAAATTGGCAACAAATATTACAGATTTTGATTTATTTCAGTGATTACTGATTACATATTAATAATAACATTATAGTATCTTAGCCTATTGATTCTAAAAAAATCATTTCCAATATCACCTTACCTAGTTATTAATTTTTTGGATTAATCCGTTAAAAATTACTGTTTTAAGTTTTATTATATTACCTTAAATTAAATATGAAGTTGAATAAAACTTTAAATGATAATGCAAGGATATTGACTTTTAGAATGCGTTAATTAAAACGCTTAAGTTTTATGCACAGAATAATTTAATATTAATCATTTAAGAGAACAATCTTTGGTTTATTTAATTAACTTAGATTAAAAATAAGAGCAAAGAATAATAAATTATAACACTTAATAAAATCTTTCTAAGATGCCTTGAAAATTACCAGAACGATTTAAGACTTAAGAAAAAACTTTGCCACCGTCAAAATACCCCATAAGAGATACCCTTAATTAATTTACTAGGTTCTTTTAAATAAACACATTACGTTTCATTTTAAATATAACTACGGCTAATGCTCTGAATTGCAATTTTTATCGTATAAGTTAACAAACAACTTTGATTCTTACTTAGTTTATTACTAAAACTACTTATTACTCGCTAATTCCTATTTTTAAAACTATATCGGCTAAGAAAGGACAGATAGTGTAAAACTAAAGTTCATGGGAGAGAAGATGAGGAAATAATTAAAATCATGAAGAGGGGAGAATAGAATAGATTCAAATTAAGAGAGGTAGTAGACGTTTAACAAATTGACATAGATTCCACATGCTATTTGGTAATAGTTCCAGTTATGGCAGAAGGTGAACAAAACAAAGTTGAATAAATTACTTTATTGTCGATATTAGCGTTTTTCCAATAAATCCATTTTTCTGACTCTAATGACGATGAGATATTATCTAAACAATTGGGAAGTACTCACAGCCAGAATGATTTTTCATAGTTCATGTCTAGATATGGTAGTAAGGAGGAAGGTATCTAATTAATTTAAGATTTTTTTAAAGTTTAGGTTAGTTTTTATTTTAAATCTATAATTAACTACCGTGCGTACGTTTAAAGTTCTCTATTTTAATCAAAATTAGGATTTTAGGTAATCCTTTTAAATGGAATGTAAGATTAGTAGCACTACTTGAGATAATGATACTAATATCCTTTCTGATTGAACTCCATCTGAAGAAGTCCCATTTCATAGGTTTTTAAAAACACAGTGTTCAATCAGATAACATATTTGAATTTCAAATCCAATATTCTTAGATATAATTTAGAAGAATTTTATTATGGAATCTACGATAGCTCGCTTTAGCAAGTAAACCTTGTGACTTAGGTAGAAGTTTATTTGATTTAAATTTTGAATTAATACTAAGCTAATCAAGTGCTAGATTTAAAATTGTAGTCGATAGATGATAACTTACCTAAATGTTTAATGCTCAATGCAAGGCGAATTTAGCTGAAACATTAGATGAACTTATATCAATGGGAAATAAATCTGAAGGTAATTTTAGGATTCAATTATAAAATGTATAAATAGACGTACTGGAGCGTAGAGATACAGCACTAAGAGTTATGTTATAGAAGCATTACTACATAATGGCACTGCGGAATATACCTGAGTTCATAAAAAAATTATCCTAAATCGGCTTACAATTATGTTGTTTTCGAACAAGATTATGTCGCATTTTATCCGTGAAAGTTACCTTAACTTTAATATTAGTTTTCACTGCACTACATTTAACATTTCGTCGTTTATTCTCATCTAATTTATTTTCTTTATTGCCAATACCTAATTAAAATTCCTGAATAGCATCATCGATGCGGTGATTCAGCAAATAGATGTTAAGTTGTGATCTGCGATTTAACCCTATAATTTTATTATCATTAAGTTTTAAATACGAAGACTCACGAGCTCAATGAATCTTCGCATTTAATCGTAAATTTTATCACTACACTCGCTGGCAAAGCTTTTGCTTGTACATACCTAGGCATCATCAACATACAATATACCACTGACCGTAAAGTCGATCTTTGCTTCCGGTCGAATCGAATCAGAATCCATAGCAAATCCATACAAATATCTAAGAGGAAGTTGCTTTTTGTATGGAGCCGCACGGGTTCTATAGATATTACCAACGAACATTTTGCGAGACATTCTGGAAATTTTCAAGGCATTTGTACAACTCAATTTCAAATAATCTCTCAGTATGTTAATAAATAAAATAAACTGGTTGTAATTATACGATTATGTTGTCGTAATTACGTTTTAATGTACAATTTTAATCCGTCCAACAATTCACTTTCCTTTTTATCTCTATCCACTGATTCGTGACCGAACATTCTATTACTAGAAATACAAAATTTAACGTATTTACAACCATTTTTATTTCTTTTAACAAAACATTCATAAGTACATTCTTGCGTCACGCACAGTCAAAATGTACATTCTTTACATTATAGAATTTAAGGACTAGATTATTTGTTGGTGAACGAAATTCACGTTGAAATCAATAAACAAATCTAAAAGAAGTTTGGCTTAACTATAACGACCGTTGGACTCAATTCTACGTGGCTATCTTCATTTATATTATCCGGTAGCATTTGTTCAGCTCCGTTCAATTTACCAATACCATTTCTAAACCAACATTCATATGTTCTGAGCTTGGTGCAAACATGGTTACCCAGACGAGTATGTTTAAAGTGATCGCACGCAAAAACAGTGTTGTCTTTTAGAATTTTCGGTGATATTTTTAGGATTTGCTTTTCATAATATTACATGATAACGCATTTCCCTTTCTCGGCCCAAGGGTTGTTTTTCTTATCTGGAGCGTGTATGAGAGGGTCGTTCTTCTCATTTTCTTCCACGTACTCTCTCATCCTGGAATAGAATAAGAATAGGTTAAATTACAACCGACAGAAGCTAGGCGGCGGGGTCTAAATTGAAATAGTTTGACTAATATTTGCATCGCCACGAGCTAAAATTTCATATTTAGTTATGAAGTTTGGTAATGTATAATGGAGGTGGCTAGCACCTGTCTTATAAATTAGTGTTCGTTTTGCATATTGCTCTAATTATATACTTCTGAAGATGGTCTACCTAAATATATCTATGTTGTAGGCACTTATAATTAGTAATGTATATTTTAAAGGAATCTATTGATTAAAATACAGTTTTCGGTAGTGGTCACGAAAACGTATTCACTAAATTATATTTTTAAACTTCGCAGTTATCCAACTACATGTCCACGTATATTGATATATTCGGTCATGATGTCTCAATGGTTCAAGTTCATGCTATTTGCGGCACAAGAAAACCGAATGATCGTATGAGATACATGAACAAATCGTAACGTACTAAATCATATTTCTATTACTTAATAAATAACAAATGCGACAGCCGAAGAATAAATCAGTGCATACATGAAAATCATTCTCATCTTGAGCAATTCATAGGATAAACACAAGTCAACCATTTTTTTTAGATCGTAGGTAAGTAGGAATTTTACAATACAAAAAATTTCAATTTCTTGGTCTTCCTTTAATTTAAGATACTATGTTGCTCAAATTTTCAAATTGATCCTTATAATTTACCCTTTCGGTTGGTGTCATAAAATACAGGATTTTTTATTTTTCACATTTCACCGGTTCGATTCCCGGCTCAAGTAGGTGATTTTTCAAAAATCTTTGAATGCAGTTTTACTTGTTATTGAAAATAAAGGAATGTTTCGTTTCAGTAAAATTTGCCTTCATTTTAATATTCAGGGTACTTTTCCTATAATTATTTTTATTATATTTCCATCCTGTAGGTATATCGTCTGATAGTCTTGTCAAACTAGGTTTAGTGTCATACTATGAATTTCATATAAATATATATCTAAACCACATATGAAATTAAATAAATGAAACCAATATAAGTGTTGAAATTCATTTTAAATTAGCGTAGTTGTAAACTTCAGTACCTAATGATGCCTGAAATATATCGTTTCGCTGAAAAGTTGGACTGTTAAAATAATTTATAGTCTGTATGAATCTGTAGAACAATAAGGCTGCTGAAACAATGGAGAATAAAATTCTTAGTGTAAATTCTGTTAAAGAGCCCGTCTTCTATGAGATTAATATAAATTCAAATGAAGAATTATGTAATACACTGACAATTGAACATATTATGTACTAGGAATTGATGATAATTATAATTATTGTTTAAGTTATCTATGCATTTATTACAAACATAAAATAATAAAACTAGACTAAAAAATAAGACGAACGTGCTGTCGATCCATAGATATCAGTGATATCAAAGGCATCATAAACACGTTATCGGCCAAGAAAGAGAAAAGAAAAATTAAGAAAGAATTGGTTCTCAAGTCTCCAGCTAGAACACGATGAGTCATTTGACGGCTGACTTAAGCAAAAGGGCGGTAGCTATCCAGGCGGACCCCACAGAGATATAGTAGTGACACTCGTATGCTATTAATGAACAATAAAATCAATATTTCCAATATAATCTCTCAGTGGGGAACTACCACTATAGCAGGCCGGATTAGTCACCCTCATGGGTGCTACACACTATGCCGCCGGCATGTCCGCTGGTAGCACCGCCGTCCTTGCCGCCGGCACACCCGGCGGCTCCGCCACACAATTAAGCCACCTGGCAGGTCGCGGCTTCTTTTTGTTTCTTTTAAGTTATTAAATGACATTTTGTATTATTTACCACACAACATAGGTATTTTACCACATAACACTATCGCTTAAATGCCGGGAACGCACTGACCTTGTGGGCATGCCGGTGGCATAGTGTGTAGAAGCTATTATGCACAGTAATCTGTGCCTCTTACGACACCTATCCGGAGGCGGCGTGAGATTGGGTTTAGTACATATTTTAAGTCTCCCCAATACAGTGAATAGTTGAATCCGTTGAAGACGTACAATTTTATTATAAATTCTTCAAAAGATACTCGTGCAATAAGAATTTCTATATTAAATTTTTCAACATAATAATATTGAATGTGAATTTCGGCCTCTTCAAAGGGTTGTAGACTGATATAAAAAAGGTTTGCAGGTAATATTCGCGGAGGCTGCATGGGTTTTTAAACAAAGGCTTCATATGATAGTATCCGCGTGTTGAATTAACGCTGGGACCGCGTTCCGCGATATTGGATATTGGCAATCAAAGCTGCTGGTTTCCCGTCTGCTTTAAATTTAGCTTCCGATTAAATTCCGATGAAATATCAAACGTGATTGTGAGTTTCAAACAAAGAATGTAATGTGTATTTCCCACAACTATTATTTTAAACTACGCTGACCCGGCGAACTTCGTATCGCCTAACAAACTATCTTTTTTTTGTAAAATATAAGTAGCCTAAGTTACTCCTTGTTACATCAGCTATATGCCAGTGAAAGTCCCGTCAAAATCAGTCCAGCCATTTCAGAGATTAGCCGGAACAAACAGACAGACAAAAATTGTAAAAAATGTTGTTTTGGTATATGTACCGTGTATACATCCAAATGCACTTAGTAAAAAGCGGTTATTTTAATATTACAAACAGACACTCCAATTTTATTTATTTGTATAGATCTATAGACTATAGATATAGGTAGAGTACGTGTAAAAGTTTTAATGTTATGAAGATTCGTTTTCGGGTCAAATCCTTCAAGCTGAATTAGAACTATTTATTTATTTATTCTAAAATATTACCACTAACATTACATGCATGTCCTAATGCGTTAGTGTATTTCAAATTGTAGGTAACATTATGATATTATGATAATAGGAATTAAACTAAGTATAAATGATTATTACAAAAATAAAATAAGTCAATATTAGTAAAAATAATCATCATAGTAAATCTAAATCTAAATATAAATAAGTCAACAATAGTAAAAAATAATTAAGTCACACTAAAATAATTATAATTCAGTCATTATTAGTAAAAAATTACTTTCTTTTATCCTACCAAGTTGAAATTTTGCGTATTGCTATTGTTTCCATGACAAGAGAACAACTTAACTAGATTTTATAAAGAGACTAGCTGACTCGGCAAACGTTGTTCTGCCAAAAATTTAGGGGTGGAGGGGGATGAAAGATAGATGTTGTCCGATTCTCCACCCTAGCCGATATGCACGCAAAGATTCACGAAAATCGGTCGAGCCGTTTCGGAGGAGTTCAACTTCTAACACTGTGACACGAGAATTTTATATATTAGATTAATGATTGATAGGTAACTGTAAAGGTATCATCAAACAAATTTCGAAAAACCTTTACCAAAATCATCATACCCATAATATTTGATCGGTTCCCTCCATTCCTCATGGATAAAATAAAAACTGAATTTGAAATATGGGATTAATCTGGATCTGAAGTAAAAATATTTTTTCAGTTCAGTTCATAAATGACAGTTTCGAAAAAACAAACATTAATAATTCTTGACTAAAATAACCGACTACAAAATTAGTGATAACTCAAAAACAACTCGTCAGTTGTCGCTCAAATTTAAGTGGGACCACATGACAAGCACCAGCTTTCCATTAAAAAAATATCGTCAAAATCAATTCACCCAGGTCAAAGTTACGAGGCAACAAACATAAAAACGAAACAGTCGAATTGAATATCTCCTCCTTTTTTGAAGTCAGTTAAAAATACAACTGAATTAAAAATCCCTCCTTTTTTAAAACTGGTTAAAAAGTACAGTAGGCATAAACCAAACTGTATTGACCATCCTTTCTAAGGGATCCTTGTCATCATACATAATACAGAGTTTACTATGAGGGATAATATTATACAAATAACGCGTATTAAATGAGCATGGCTCTTCGCTTTATGCGGGAAATTTATGTATTTTATTCTGAATTCATTTAGTACCCTCGTTTTTACGAGATTAGGGGCTGTCTATCAGGAGGTTTTACTGAAATACTGGGGGATAAGATACTCTTGTATTGCGTCAGAATCACTTATATTTGAAATATATTTTGGTTAAAAACAGTAAGCCTGTATCTAAATCGTTTTTAAAGTTATGCGCATTTTTGAGTTCATTTATTAATTGTTTAGGATAAATTGAAGACTGATTTCAAATTACGTAAGAAGTAGTGAAGAAAAATACTGAATCTTGAGAGGTTTCATAATGTTTTCAAGTTATATAATACTGAAGTAGCTTTGTGTCGTTAAAACAGTTAGTTGCTCCCAATAATAATAGTATTATTACACGCCAATAGATGTCAGGAAGAACCAATGATATTGTAGCAGTTTTTCATTGCCTGAAAACACTGAAAATATAACGACGTTTTCCAAAAATGAATCCTAGCTAGATCGATTTATCGCCCCCGAAGCCCCTTGCATACAAAATTTCATGAATATCGTTGGCGCCGTATTCGAGACTCAGAAAATATATAAACAAGAATTGTTCGTTTAAGGGTATTAGATGAAACAAAAAAAATGTAAAGCGCAAAAAGAACCATAAGAAATGGAGAACGAATAACTGAAATTATAATGGATTTTGTAATAAGGCTCTTAAAAGTAATGCTGAAGAGGCCTTGAAAACATTTCATTTCATTATTTTTTCGCGCAATACCTCATACCTACGCAATTGTATGAATGTAAACACTATTTTGTTTTGTCTAATCTAAGTCTGCATACACTAGAACAGATTAAAAAATTCAACCTCGCTGGGAACCTGCTGCGAACCCAGATCCCTTCGAACGGTGGTCCTACATAGATATTACGCCACACAGATCGTCAAAGATATTTTTTTATTTTCGGTTATCATCAACTCTAGTAATCCAATACTAAGTTGACAGTGGAAAAACACAAATGAAATTAACTAGCATTTAAACCAAAAATTAAAAGTATTGAAGGATTAGTTAATATGAAAAAACATGACGTGATGTCATCCATCTTTATACGATATTGTGTCCAATTGAGCCGGGTTGTGTATAAACTGCAGTTACTGTTTTGTCGACCCGCTAGCCTACTTGGAACTGAGACTTGGAACCGACCCCTAGGGCTAGGGCATTCGATTTCAGATCGGAAAATGTATGTACATTTTAGTGTCAGAAGAACAATTTATTCTTATTTTTTATATTTATTTACTTTTTATTTTAAAGATTTTAAATGTTTAAAATAAAAAGAGGTTGCCAAGTAATTCAGTCAGTTAAAATTCATCTTGTCGTAATATCACTGTGCTGTCCGGAAAGGATTCTAAATGCGAGGGTATAACCCCCTTATTTAGAAACAACACTGAGGTCTCACAGTGCTTGCGTGTACATTAGGGTTGCCAGATGGCAAGATTGAAATATCCGGACAAAACTTCAAAAAGTCGGAATTTGTCGGGGCAAAAAGATTTTTTTTTTTTGGAAATAGCCGGCAAACGAGCTGATGACGAAAAATAAACGGCTAGAGCGCGTGCGGCGGCGGCGAACGTGTTCTGTTTTATTGAGTGAAATGTCGGAACATTTTGTATTTTATCGGGACTCTGGACATTATGTGAATCGGGACAATCCAGACGAATCCCGACCATCTGGCAATCTTAAGCTGCAAACATACTATAAGCCGCGTCCGATTGGACGCGGGAGACAGCCGCGACTGATAATGTGCACATGACAAAAACATCCAGCGCGCCAGATAGCTCTTGGACGTCCGAACGCCTCAAGGTGCCTCAAGGTCACGTCCGCGACTTACCTCCGATAGTTTGCACAGCTCAGTGTACATTCATTATCTAGATACCTATTACGTCACATCCTTCAGCCGCGTCCGTAAGCCGCGTCCGACAGTTTGTTTTCAGCTTTAGTGTGCATAGTGTCATTAAAACCATTTGATAAACAATCTTGAGTTTTTTAATTAATCTTGAACCAAACTTGAGTGAAAGCATCGCTATGTGTTTGTCAAAATCGACAAAGTAGCTGCTGAACAATTTCACTGAACGCAGTGCAGTGTTGCCAATGCTACGGCAATTACCGTGTTCTACGGCTTTCAGGCCAAAAAATCACAAAATCTACGGTCTACGGCCCGAACCCTAGGGCCGTAGCAAATTCTACGGCTTTTCGCGAATTCTACGATCTTTTTGTTATTTATTATTTTTGCAGACATTTAACGAATGTTAAAACCCTTAAAACAGTGCCAATAGGCTAATATGAAAAGTGTTCCTTGTTTTGTGGACATCAAATTCACTGTCGACGACCTTTTTTTTTTTTAGTCCGAGCGCTGAACCGATGGTATATAATGGCTTAATTGGATAGCATAATATATTGGCAGCTGTGGACACGGCCCACAGTTGATCTTTTTCCATAGAAACACGGCTTTTTTATCTAATGTATACGGCCTTCCAAAAATTTTCATTGGCAACACTGACGCAGTGTTGGTTTGACTTAATGATATATCAAATAGAAAGAAGGGATCGATTGTTGTATTGCGATAGGTCGATGCATACGTAACGTGGACGGGACGGGGACGGGACGTGGACGGGGCATAAATGTACGTGTGTGCCCCGTTCCCGTCCCGTCCGTGCCTCCGTGGCGTATGCGATATCGTTTACATTTTCTATGAAACGACGTTTCCAAAACTTCACGTCCCGTCCCGTCCCCGTCCCGTCCACGTTACGTATGCACCTTTAGTCTTAAGCCTTTGTAAAATGACTAGAGTGAAGTTTACCGCATCAAATGGACTAAGGGCTTACTTGCAAGAGTCGTTTCTAAACAAGGTAAGTGTGTAATCATTTTAAGTGATTAAGCAATCACTGTTACCAAAAGGCGTAATCTATACATCTATACATCTATACTACATACTACAAATAAATAAAATTGGAGTGTCTGTTTGTAATATCAAAATAACATCTTTTTACTAAGGGCATTTGGATGTATACACGGTACATATACCAAAACAATTTTTTTTACAATTTTTATCTCTCTGTCTGTCTGTCTGTCTGTCTGTCTGTCTGTTCCGGCTAATCTCTGAAATGGCTGGACCGATTTTGACGGGACTTCCACTGGCAGGTAGCTGATGTAACAAGGAGTAACTTAGGCTACTTTTATTTGAGAAAAAAATAGGCGATACGAAGTTTGCCGGGTCAGCTAGTAAATAATGAGAATGTAGGTATGATGTGTGTATGTAAATTCTAAGTATCCGTACTTGGCTAGCGTGGGCTATGGCCCCGTTGTAACAGACTTGTATCGATCGGAGAGACGGTTTCAGGCTGTTATATTAAGAACTAGCACTCTGCCTGCGTGTTTGCTCGCGATTTCCTGGTAGAACATTATATCTTAAAAAAAAATCATTTATTCATATAGGTATCATTGATACACTTATGCACGTATTTTTTTAAATTTACCAGCTTATTCCAGATCATTGTCTTCCAGTGTGCAAAGTTTCATGAAAATCCATTCAGTAGTTTTTATATGAAAAAGCAACAAAAATCCATAAAAACCAAGGGCGTAGCTACCGCCGTTTCAGCCGTATCAATTATACGGGGCCCCAGCGTATAGGGGCTCCCACTAACACTTACTAACACTTCCCAAAAAAAGCTCGTCAGCGGCCTACGATCGCTAACAGTTGGCACTCCTTTTATATTTGACAGCTGACGTTGAGGGACCCCACAACAAATACTGATATGGGGTCTCCTAAGGGCTAGCTACACCACTGATAAAAACTACGAGTAGCACATATAATATAATTTTATATTAGTAGGACTAACGCCCCAACTCAGAGTCACTAACGGTTACTTAAATCGCTCCTTAGTACAGAATTTGTATGGTGATTCTTTAGTAAGGAGCGATTAAAGTGACTCTGAGTTGGGAGGTAGGTTGTACATGTAAAAATATAATCTTTACTGTATGTTAGAACAGGGCTATATTCTAAGAACTATATTTTTAGCTACCGTGTATACTAAGTAGGTATGATCTGTTGTTTTTAACTCTTGTACGTCTGGATCGGTCCAAACAGCTCTACTGAAGTATCGACGCTTAAATAGAACTACTTCCGATGAAAACACTTATAATTAATCGCTTACAAAATATAAAATCAATAATTGAAAATAGGAAGATTAAGAAATAGAAATTATTGAAATAAATAAATTATACACACGGGTACTCACATATTTCGACCCAGTTTCATGTGTCGTGGTCACGGCTTACATTCATTAAGTAGTGATCGTAACTCAGTAAGTAACAGGTAACTTAATCGGTTCGTAACTTAGTAAGACTTAGGAAATCATTAGTAACAAACAAATTAAAATCAGTAGACCCTCAATTTCCATCTTAAGGACAACAAGAGTAACATTACATAGAACCTATTAATAATTCCTTTGGCATGTAGAAGGCATTACAACTCCTCTACAAAACTGTTTCGTACGCCTCCGTCTTTTGCCAAGACGGCGCGGCGCTCGGCGCTTAGTTGTGGGTCATTTTAGGAAAAGCGATATGGTGTATGGCAGCGGTCGGCAACCTTTTGGCAGGCAAGGGCCACAAGATGGCAAAATAAATTTTAGACGGGGCCGCACTTGTGATATAAACCCTAGAAGCTCAATGTACCTACTTATAATTTGTCATACTTCATAGAATATAGATAGACACCTATTAAAGTATGTTTGGGCTTTATAGGCAGAAAAAATACCCATCGTAAATAAAATAGAAATGAAAATTACAAAGTAAATGATAACGGTAACTGATTTTATAACAATTCAGTGTGATGTTTGAGTTTGTATTTGGGAGGTTATGTTTTGTATATTAACTATCATATTCGTAGTTGAAATTCATAGAATAAATATCAAATGCTCATCTGTGAAACGAGAAGCATATTTATTTTATCTATAATTGACTCTTAATGAATTTATTTCGATAATATTTATGACTCTTCAAAACAATCACGGGCCGCAAGTAGGACACCCGCGGGCCGCGTGTTGCCGACCGCTGGTGTATGGTGATGACATGGACTACTGAGGCTGAAATCCCAAGTCGTTGTGACGTCATTAAAACAGAACACGTGTTAAACATGAAACAGGGCTTCTTAAAACGAGTTTCTTGGACTGTAGCTGATTTTACGTTTCATATTGATGTACTTTTATATGCGATGTTAAGTCTTACTTCTTCTGTTAGTCGTATGAAATATGAATTGTATGAAAAAATGGCAATGAATGCCCAAAATGTGTTTTAGGCTTCCCGCCCACGTCATTCTTTTTGTAGGACCGATAATCGGGCCGATTTTCCTGCCATATTATTTCTGACCGACTTTTTGTAGGACTTGTGCATTGCACTATTGCTATCTATCTAGTACGTTCTATTTTTCTCCTACAAAAAAACGGTCACCGACTATCGGACGTGGGCGGGAAGCGTTAAGTGCATTTTGAATATTAAAGTTTTCTTTCTATTTTATTGTATGCTTGGGTCTAGCTTTCTTTTTAACCGACTTCAAAAAAGGAGGAGGTATTCAATTCGACTGTATTTTTTTATGTTTGTTACCTCAGAACTCTCGACTGGGTGAACCTACCGATTTTGATGTTTCTTTTTTTATCGAAAACTGGTGCTTAACATGTGGTCCCACTTAAATTTGAGTTAGATCTGACAAGTACTTTGTGAATTATTTTGAAATCAGTTATTTTTAATTTGAAGTCGGTAAAATTCAGATAATAAACCTCTAACAGTTCAAATAACTCAAATGAAATCATAATATACTTAATTATCGGTTCTACTAAGGCATATGTGATTATAACGATTATATAAATATAAAGAAGACTTATGAATTAGTTAATAATCATAATTATATTATTTTTAATTCTCAACGTTAAAGAATTTATCAGCTCGAATAAAACTCGCAGCCCTATTAAGTACGCCATAAATTGTATTCATCTGTGGGCAATTGGCGATGAAGTCTCTAACGGCCCATTACTTTGTACTTTACAAGATACTAATAATATTTTTATCATCCACATATACGTATTAAAAATAGATCAACAGACGAGGCACCTGTACTCAAATACATTGTTACATTGTGTGTTTAAGTAGTTCATAAAATTTCGACGTAAATATTTCACAAACGGGCCCCTTAGTATGCGGGACTGATTTACTCTTAGCTGGTTTTTTTGTACCCTGTAAAACATCTAACAATTTCAGTTAATCAATTAATCGACCGATCAATCTAATAATTGACCGACGACAATAACACCAACGCTTTTCATAACATAACGGAGAATTCCTTATTCCTAATTTTCTTTACGACATCCGACACCTAAAAAGATTTCACCACAGCAGCAGGTGTAAAATAAAAACCTTAAACCTTCTATACAAGGTATTTGATTACAACCAACACAAACCATTTGGATAAAAGCATTTCAAAGCACGTTATTTTAAATTATACTAACGAACATAACAACGGAAACCTTAACGTTTATGACCACCGTAATCGTTTTTAAGGGTTCCGCATTACTTCTACTACTTCATTATATAATCTGTGGCAGCGAGTGCAATGCCGTTGTAAATAAATGAATTAACGTTTTACGTTTGGAAACGGTTTTTCAGCTTCCAGTTACATACATTAAGTGTATGTTAATGGATAGGTTGTTTGCGGTGATACGTTCTTGTAACCTACATTCGAAAACTTGGGGTTTTTCTGTGCAATTGGCGTAATTTTGAAATGCGAGGATATAATTGTTATAGTATCGTATTTCCCATTCGTAGTCGAAGCGCTCGTAGCGCAATGCTTTGTTTGATCGATCGATTATTTGATTAACTGAGTTAAGCAATTTTGATAGCGTGAAATGCGAGGATATAATTGTTATAGTATCGTATTTCCCATTTGTAGTCAAAGCGCTCGTAGCACAATTATTTGTTTGATCGATCGATTATTTGATTAACCGAGTTAAGCAATTTTGATAGCGTGAAATGCGAGGATATAATTGTTATAGTATCGTTTTTCCCATTCGTAGTCGAAGCGCTCGTAGCGCAATGATTTATTTGATCGATCGATTATTTGATCAACCGAGTTAAGCAACTTTGGTAGCGGTTTTGAATTTAGGTGACTGATATTATGGCAAAATATCACGAACGTTTCTGTCCTTTCTAAATACTAAATCTCTTCAATGACCATCAAGTCTACCGGGAAGCTTCGAATTCCTCAGTTCAAATCAAATTAAATAGTTTATTGTGGACAGTAGGTAAACAGGTGTGGTACAGTTTTAGAAATCTTGTCGCTATGTCCTGCCCATTATGGGCATACGCGTTCTGTAGCTTAACAAGGAAGCTTGCAAGATTTCACTCATACAAAGAGATTATGCTAAGCAAAGGTCGCTGCATACGTAACGAGGACGGGACGGGGACGGGACGTGGACGGGACATTACTTAAAAGCCATTTTTGCCATTGATATCATAAGTTCTGAAAAAGTTAAAATAATTATAATATGTATCTTAACTACATATTATTTATATAAACAAGTGCACCCTAAATTAATTTTATATCACTTTTCCAGTCCTAGGTGTGCTGGGAGATATTTCTTTTAGGATAAGCATTGCCTATGTACAAAATTTCTTTCATGACGTGACATCAAAGTATTAAATAAAATAAATAAATAAATAATAAACTAAATAAATAAAATATTTCTTAAACGACAAATAGTCAAGAAAAGGAATGTTTTTCCTAATCAATATTCTCAGCATATCAGAAAAATGCATGTCATACAGTTCATACACTATATTTTAGGTACTGATAAGCTTGACGTAATAAAAATTCCTATCGCATAACCGATTAGTTTCATGTTTCATTATAATAACTGCTCCTTATTAATTCCTTTCTATGTCATGAGAACTATAGCAATTTCATTCAGAAGCTAAGTGGGTCATACGACATACTTACATAACATTGAGTATGGTTACGTTTTAGTAACAAAGACTTTTGTTATAAAAATCAGGACAAGAAATACGTGGAATTCTCATTATTGTTAAAGTAGGCGCACGTAAGAAAGTGGAGTGTAAAAATTAAGGGCGTAGAAAATCCCGATTACCATTACAGATGTAAGGGAGTGTTTACACAGAGGGGAGTGTTGTTAAAGGGTAAGTTTATTTACATTGGGCTTACATAATGTAACGAATTCTGGGTCTAATAGATTTTTATATAATAACGAGTAACTGTCCTCGCTTTGCTTCGGTTTTCTTGTTTTTTTACACCTTGGGTTACATTATTTGAGTTTTATTAAGGATCCCTAATTTTATGAAAATATAATATAGCCTATGTTACTCGGGGACAGTGTAGCTTCCTAACAGTGAAAGAATTTTTGAAATCGGTTCAGTAGTTTCGGAGCCTATTCAATGCAAACAAGAAATCAAATCTTTCCTCTTTATATATTAGTATAGATAGCTTTTGCCCGCGGCTTCGCTCCTCGGTAGAACGGTTTCGAAACGAAATTATTAATTAATTAATTTAGATTTATATGCCCTGGGATTCACGCGCGTGAATCACGATTTTTTACACATCCCGTGGGAATCCTGAACTTTTCCGGGATAAAAATCAGCCTATGTGTTTATCCAGGGTATAGACTATCCCCATTCCATTCCATGCTAAATCGGTTAAGTGGTTGTGGCGTGATTGAGAGGCAAACATCCAAACATCTTCATAAACTTAAATATATATATAAATATATATAATATTATATAACAGAACTATAAACATAAATCTTCACATTTCAAATTTTAACATGAATTTTTATTTATTTAAGAAGTGCTTTTAATCTTTACTGTATCTGTATAATCGGAAAATCTTCGGATCGCACTGATAATAAGCTTAGGTGGGAGAACTGGTAAAGGATGCTCTTTCCGTACAGTAGCTCCGGGTTCGATTTCCCGGCGATACTGTTATTTAATTACTTAAATGTTTGCTCTCATCTGATCGTACCTAGAATAGAACACATTGTTTGAAAAATAAGTTTTAAAATAAATAAAAAAAATGTTCATTAGGGTTCCGTAGCCGAATGGCAAAAAACGGAACCCTTATGGATTCGTCATGTCTGTCTGTCTGTCTGTCTGTCTGTCTGTCCGTCCGTATGTCACAGCCACTTTTTTCCGAAACTATAAGAGCTATACCATTGAAACTTGGTAAGTAGATGTATTCTGTGAACCGCATTAAGATTTTCACACAAAAATAGAAAAAAAAACAGTAAATTTTGGGGGTTCCCCATACTTAGAACTGAAACTCAAAAATGTTTTTTTCATCAAACCCATACGTGTGGGGTATCTATGGATAGGTCTTCAAAAATGATATTGAGGTTTTTAATATCATTTTTTTCTAAACTGAATAGTTTGTGGTAGAGACACTTCCAAAGTGGTAAAATGTGTGTCCCCCCCCCCGTAACTTCTAAAATAAGGGAATGATAAAACTAAAAAAAATATATGATGTACATTACCAAGCAAACTTCCAACGAAAATTGGTTTGAATGAGATCTAGTAAGTAGTTTTTTTTTAATACGTCATAAATCGTAAACCGCAAAAAACATTGATCAAAGTTACAACTAACTACAAGAACTTTTATATTATGTTACTTACTGCTACGGAACCCTTCATGGGCGAGTCCGACTCGCACTTGGCCACTTTTTTTTATAATTTCACTGTAGACAAAATTGGTTGAATTTTCATACACTTTAATAGGTCCGACTGAATTAACCTGACTAAAAATATGTTGACAAGCAATAGCTACATAATGACTGCCAGACCACAGTGGTCACCGATGCCCATGGAAAACAGTAGCAGCTTAGGCATCACCGAAGCTTTGCTGGCAAAGAAAGAAATACGACGAGTCGATTGGGGGTTGACTCAAGCTGAGACGTTACTAGCAATTTAACGATTCGTCGTTTCAAAATTTAACCCTTTGGCTGCAGACAGACAAAATTGTAACCCTAGATTTAGATAAATTAATATATTAGATTTGGCGAAACTCAAAATTTAAAGTTAGGAAGTGTTATGTATTGTTTTTGATATTAATAAATATATTTTATTAAAATATTCATGTGGTTTACTTTTTCCAAGCGGACCCCATTGTAATATGAATATTTTTTTGTATAATCCAACGTTCTACTCCGGTGTAACTTTTTGGTGTATGGTAACCCTATCAATATCAAAGTTCGCCGACTACTAACATCGGTGTCATGAAAGCAGTGGCACAGCAAAATAAATAGCATATTTAATAAATTAAAAGATCATAATTTTTATTTTTATTTATAATATCACAATTTGGTTAAAGAAATTTTGGATTGAGGTCAGTCTTTTAGACCGCTCCGATACAGCAAATAAACTAAATCAATTCGAAAACGATAGATCTGATCAAATTTTCAACCAACTTCATAACAAGAACACATCTAAAGCTCTCAAAGACTAGATCTGATCCGATTTAAAAAAAGAGATTCTCAATTCGGCGGGATGTTTTTTGTTATAAAAGTTACAACTGACAAGCGACAGGCATTATGAACGTTTCTAGAATCTATACACGATTTTCCGAACATAAATACATACAGTTCTTTTGTTGTTTCTTAAAAGATGGCGCAATATAAAGTACTTTGGTACAAAGAAGCAGTACGTAATTTTGTATTCCTTGAACGTTCGAAGGGGAAGAATTATGTGCTTCGGTTAGGCAACGGTTTTTCGTTTATGGTTTGGAAGTAAAAGGCATTTGTTTCGTAATATTCATAAGTATATGAGTTATATAGACGTGATTACCAGAAGTATCTCCTAAAGTACCCAACCACTTTTATTGAACTTTTGTAAACAGTGTTCCGTCTTCCGAATTATGAGCTTTGCCATATTTTCAAAGCCTTTTTCACCTGTCTGTATAATATATACAACCAATAAACATTCATTGGTCATCATAAGAAACACTTACTTAAGTATTTATGCAAATCATAAAAATTAAAAAGACTTGTAAATAAATATAGTGAATAAATAACCACTAATGGCCATATACGAGTACCCAAATAGAAAAAGCTTGAACACTAAAAAGTAGGAACACAACTTCACAAGAAATAGCAAGTGTGCAACTCCAGTGTACTTCGGACCATTTAAAAGAACCTCTTGTTCAAGCAAGAAAGCTCAAAGCCATGAAATGTACAGAACCAAAGAAAATTATTTTCCAAGGGGAGAAAATAAACTAAGAAATATATGTAACTTCCGCGGGCACCTCAAAGAATATTCTGAACTAGCGCGAAAATTATTCTTGTTTCTTTATTTCAAATGAATGAAACGGCCTTGTGTGTTAATGTATTTGTTTTATTGTGTTATTTTAAGTAACATTGTTATTATTATTCTAATGCCAATCTGCTTTTAGGTAACAAAGTTCATATAGTCTGAGTACTTCGATTAGGTTTGTTGATCGAAGGATTAATAATATTTGTTTAAGGTTTAAGATCCGAACTAGGCGCGACCTTCACTCGTCTGTTTATTGAGTGAAAAAATACCCATTTTACGCTTCCCGCCCACGTCCGATAATCGGTGACCGATTTTTTGTAGGAGAAAAATAGAACGTACTGATAGCAATAGTGCAACGCAAAGGTCGTACAAAAAGTCGGTCATAAATAATATGGCAAGAAAAATCGGCCCGATTATCGGTCCTACAAAAAAAACTGATTTGGGCGGGAAGCCTTAGTATGCTAAGAAATATATCGCGAGTGGCTTGACTGAAAAATTCCTGGTCAGACTATAACTAGCACTCTGCCCGTGGGTTTGATCGCGGTTGCCGCGATAATAAGTACTCATGGTTAATATATATAATGTTAATATTAAAATAACCGCTTTTTACTACTAAGTGCATTTGAATGTATACATGGTACATATACCAAAACAACATTTTTCACATTTTAGGCCATTTTTATTTTAGAAAAAAAATAGTTTGTTAGGCAATACGAAGCTTGCCGGGTTAGCTAGTTAAAAATAAAAAAATGATTCTTATTAAACATTGAACTAATGACTTTAAAAAATAAATTTAATACCAACCAAAAGTATGAAGCGTATAGAAAATGCAAACGTCAGTTTTTTTAATTTTCAATTAATTATAGTCCGGTTCGGAATTTTTCAGCAAACTAACTCACTCGTGATGTATTTTTAGCATACTAAAATGGGTATAAGCACGTTTCATCCATTAAACAGATGGGTGAAGTCGAACCTAATTCGTATCTTAGGTATTAGGAAATGCGAATATTGAGAATATTTTGATTTGATGTTTATAGCGGGTGGGATGTTTGGTATGTGACTTGCCTGTGTGTGTCATCCACAATATATAAATAACGCTTCACACTCATAGCCCCACACTAGGATTCCCTGTGTCGTGGGTGCCATGGACAACACACTAGACAAGGACATTCACACCCAGACCGAGAACAGAAATTCAAACTTATCATTCAAATTTCCGCCTCGCTGGGAATCGAACCCAGGACCCTTGGTGCGGCGTACCGGCATGGTACATAATATGGAATCCTAGTACGTATAAGGCCGGGAGGAAAGCTATTATTATCAATTAATATTTGCTATCTGCAGTCGTAAGATTAAGGAAAAATAAACGCTCAATTTCAGCACTAAATAATTATCATGCAACTGATTCAATTTACTCGTAGTGATTCATGAATCATTTTCTTCAACTACTACTATTAAACAAATAGATCGATGCAATATACTCCTAACCCTGAATCACTTTATTAACTACGAGTAACCGCCCTCGCTTTGCTTTGGTTTTCTTATTTTTTTACACCTTGGATTACATTATTGGAGTTTTGTTAAGGATTCCTAATTTTTTTGAAAATATAATATAGTCTATGTTACTCGGGGATAGTGTAGCATCCTAACAGTGAAAGAATTTTTGAAATCGGTTCAGTAATTTCGGAGCCTATTCAATGCAAACAAAAAATCAAATCTTTCCTCTTTATATATTAGTATAGACTAGCTGATCCAGCAGACGTTGCTCTGCAAATTTTTTTACATTCATATAACTTAAAAAATACGTAAATAATGACGCCCTGAAGCCTAGTTGGTAGTGACCCTGCTTGCGAAGTGACGGCTCCCGGGTTCGATTTCCGGCCGGGGCAAATATTTATGTGACAGATAAATATTTGTTTTCGGGTCATGGGTGTTATTGTGATGTGTTATATGACGTGTCGTCCATGCCACCCGCGATACAGGTAAAATCCCACTGCGTGGGTATGAGTGTGTAAGCGTTTATTTATTTATTACATTATCATAATGAAATATAGCATGTGTCACTCAGAAATAATGTAGATTTCTACTGGTGAAATAATTTTTGAATTCGGTCCATTAGTTTTTGTGTTTATTCGTTACAAACATACAAATCTTTCTTCTTTATAACATCAGTATAGATTTTCTCATTATATTTAATAGTAACTACAAATATTGCAAATCAAATGAGATGAAGACCTGAGTAACAGAAATCATAATTAAGCCGAGCGGGAAATATCTTTGCCAAAATAATTAGTGAATACTTTTCAAGATTTATGATGATTTATGAATGGATATCATTAGAGTAGGGTGTTGGAGTTATTTTAATTTACTTAGATAAATATTTGCTTTTGACTTTGGGGCCATCCATAAATTACGTCACACAAATTTCATGCCTTTTTGACCCCTACCCCCTCCTTGTCACAACTGGTCACATTTGTGAGACCTCCCCTAGTGTGACGTCACATATTATGAAATTTTACACCTAGAAATTGTTAAATTAAAACAGCAGTTCCGAAAAAAGTTTTGTTTCCACTAATTGTTTTTTCAATATCTACCTATACATACCAATTATTCGATTTTGAAATGTGACGTCCCGAAATTTAGGACCCCCTCCCACCCCTTGTCACACAATGTCACACTACATCGAACCCCCCTCCCTCCTAACGTGTGACGTAATTTATGGATGACCCCTTATATTTATTTTATTGATTTACGTGTTATACCTATAACACTTGAATATTCTAGGTATTTCGAAGAATTTAACTAATGTCATTCCATAAAAAAATACGGAAAGATATAGTTTTCTTAAAGTTCATAACGCTTTGACTATTAAAAATTAAGAGAACTTAAGAAGAGCCAAATTTCTACAAGGCCAGAGTCTACAATCCTCGACTCTAAAACCTCTAAAATCTTAGTCAAAATAATGTCTTGGCCATTTCGCAGTCCTCGTACAAACACTATGTATATAAAGCAGAAGGGGTATTTATTCAATAATATTCCTTTTGCTTTGCACCATGATAATACCTTTTATTTTTTAATCAGAGGATAATATATTTCCAGTTCTCCTAATGTTCACATCAATATTCCAAAGTACTTCAACACTTCGTGATCAATAATTATCTGTTCTCCCTTACTGACAATTCTCTAATCTAAATATGACATGACATCTATACTAATATATAAAGAGGAAAGATTTGATTTTTTGTTTGCATTGAATAGGCTCCGAAACTACTGAACCGATTTCAAAAATTCTTTCACTGTTGGGAACCTACACTATCCCCGAGTAACATAGGCTATATTATATTTTCAAAAAAAAATAGGGATCCTTAATAAAACTCCAATAATGTAACCCAAGGTGTAAAAAAATAAGAAAACCGAAGCAAAGCGAGGGCGGTTACTCGTTTCTTACAATATGCGAGCCTCTGCATCGGACACGCGTTGTAGAATAAACAGGTCCATCCTTGGACCTTCACTGGAAATTCATGGCCTCGCCGACATATTATACTTAGGGCTTGTTTCACAATCTTCAAGTAGAGTCCTGAATAAGCTATTCGCCGGTTAAAGTGACGTTAAAGTGTCATTTTACATACACGAAATGTCAACTTAACCAACGAATAGCTTACTTCGGACTTACTTGAAGATTGTGAAACAAGCCCCTATACTATGAAATTAGCTCTTATACTAAAGTCATGCCGTAATTTTCTTTAACCCACCAAATTAATGCACAGACGACCTATAAGTTTATCACTTAACTTTTTTTGTTTAACAGATAGTTGCTGTTGGTCCTTTGCAGCATCACGCAGACAGAATCACTCAACTATTAGAATCTAATAAGAATCTATAAAAATAAAACTAATGCCTCTTACTAGCTACGGCCAAGTAATGTAGGATCAGGGCTTCTAAATTCGATAACTTTCTATACCTGCTGTGATCTACTAGGGTCGCTTGTTTAATATGCTAATTCTCTTTTCGTTTAGATATCCTTCACTACATGGAAAGGTCGTTCTAGTGAGTGATACTAATAGGACTGACGCTATTACTCGTATTTTATGGGTATTGGCGGATCATGGACTCTTTATTTTTGTAAAGAGCCATTAGTATTGAAACTTCCCTAATATCCTACAGAATAAAGACGTACAGACACAATAATAATTAATAGTAGGTCCATCTGGTCCATGCAACTGGGTTAAATATAGACATACAATATACATAATTCCCGTATTATATTAAAATACTAGCTTCCGCCCGCAGTTTCGCCCGCGTGGATTTCAGTCAATTTACATAAAACCATAATGAATTATACTCTTAAACCTTCCTTAGGAATCACACTATCTATTGGTAAAAACCGTCCAAAAAATCGTTCAGTAGTTTTTGAGTTTATCGTGTTCATACAGACAGACAGACGAGGCCGGGGGATTTCATTTTATAATATGTATAGATCTATATATGGTGTTAGTGTTTTTGTTTTGTAATCCACAATGTGTGGCTAGTCATTTTAGCATTGTAAATAAATGCTTAAATATTGCTTGCACCGATAAAGCTTGTGGGCCAATTTAAAGTAGATGGTAAAGGTAAAGTGCTGACTTTTTTAACGTTTAAATTGTTTTGAAAATGAGCTCTACAAAAGAAAGGGAAGCTGGAATAATGTTTAAGGGTCTAACGCCAACTCAGGATCACTAACAGTTTCTTAAATCGCTCCTTAGTATAGAATTTGTATGGTGATTCTTTACTAAGGCGCGATTAAGTAAACGTTAGTGACTCTGAGTTGGGGCGTAAGAGTAATGTTCACTCAAGTACTCGAATAAGAGAAATACTTACGCCCCAACTCAGAGTCACTAATGGCTACTTAAATCGCTCCTTAGTACGGAATTTGTATGGTGATTCTTTACTAAGGAGCGATTAAAGTAACCGTTAGTGACTCTGGGTTGAGGCGTTAGTGTTTAACGCTATGTTGACTATGTTAAGGTTGACTGGCAGAGATCGCTTTTAGCATTAAGTCCGCCTTTTGTTCCATTAGTTGTGTAAGGTTCAATAAAGAAAGAAAGAATAAATAAATAAATAAATAAATAAATAAATAAATAAATAAATAAATAAATAAATAAATAAATAAATAAATAAATAAATAAATAAATATGTGTAGCTCAATAGGTCGAAAAGGGAGGGAGGGAGGGAGTTAAATATTTGGTACTCAGGTAGAAAGAATAGCACTTTTTTGTATTACTTTATTATTGTTTATTTAACATTTAACATTACGTTGTTAATTTAGTAGTAATTCCTCAATTTCACGATACATTGTATCCGTGAAGAAGTATATTAAAATTTAAATAGTCCTAAATGAAGATACCAAGCGAGTTTCATTTTGTTTTCATTGGCAATACGTTTAAATAGTTTTAGAGATTTTTTCTTGTTGGAAAGTTTTCATTTGTTTTGTTAAATAAAAAAAAACTATGAATTTTATAGATCGTTTCAAAGATATTAAGATGCCATTTGAAATACATAAATGTAGCAAAACATTTTAATTCTTCCAGATTCAATCGTGTGCAATAAAAAATTTTAGACAAAAATTTCAATACTTTTCCCCAAAGCAAATGCGCTCTGAATTTATCCTACTTAATACCGACTCATTCTATATAAATCCACCCTTGGGAATAAAGTAAAAATCTGCTACAAAACCCGTCATGTTTGGTATAATATGACGTAGGAATGTTTCCAGTTTTAATGTTTTACATTTTTCTTTTGTTTAGATCTACATCTGTCCTAAATTCCATAAATTACCCGAAAATATCACATGGTCTTCCTAGTATAATGAGAAAGCTTGCTATGAACAGATAAAACTGGCAACTTTATTCAACCAATTTCTTTGTTTAGTTTTTGCTATTTTTGCCCCGTAGGGAATGAATTTTGAATAGCATATGTTACTCAGAAATAATGTAGCATTCTGATGGTGAAAGAATTTTTAAAATCGGTTTGGTAGTTTTTGAGTTTATTCGTTGCAAACAAACAATCAAATCTTTCCTCTTTATAGTTATTAGTATAAAAGTATAGATTACTTCACTTAATTAAATAAAATTATACTAGAAATTATTCAATGGAGGCGTAAAAATTACCAGAATACATATTTCGTATTAGGATACTTATTAGGATTCGTATTAGGATACTATTGCCATTAGTTGTACAATCAATGTTATCTATAATAACATTTTAATAACAGGATAAATAACTCGTTTATTTTGCACTCCAGTATACGTATTTATCTTAAACAGTTGTTTATGACAGGAAGCAGTATCAATAAAATTATTATGGTATTACCTACTTATTTGTTAACACGACGAGTCTTTTGCTGACTGACTCATGCTCAAGGGTAGTAGCTATCCAGGCGAACCCCGTGGAGAAATAATAATAGTAATAATGGTATTAATTAACAATTAAAATCAATAATACCAATAATAATATAATCTCTCAAAGGGCACTACCACAAGCGGGCCGGATTTAGTCGCCTTTTACGATACCCATCCGGCGTGGGATTCAGGTTAGTATTCGTATATATCGCCGTAATGCGTGTATATGCAAGTGAATCATTTCATACAATTTTCACCTACTAGGGGTCTGAATCCTACTAATTAGTTGTTATGAATGTGAAAGTTTCTATGATTGGACTTTGATACTCAATCACGCAAAATTTGGTTTCCTGCGAGATAGAAAATTAATTTGAGTACAGGTTCTGTAAATACATCAGCAAAATAACTTAAATGGTTGAACTGGTTTAAGAATTGAAATTAACTTTTTTTTTAGTTGCTCGTCTGCACGTTTGCCTTAGATACACCCTCATTTATTCCTATTACCTTAACTATTCTTCAGTTTATTTCTATCACATTACCTTCCTTACCTTTCTGCAATATATAATCATTTTAGTCTGTGTAGATAATTATTGTGATAACTAAGCATGAACTAACATGTTATGGGTGTATGTCGACGTGTCGGTTGCCTCTCATCCTCGTAAGGAACCTGAGAAGTCGCCAAGAGGCACTTTAGTCTGCGGAGTCGTGTAACAAAATTGCAACAATGCAAACCCACATATTTTTTCGGCTTTTCGGCCGGAAGTACATACGAAGACTGAAGTGTGGAGGGTGAAAAGAGTGTTTTTTACATTGTTTTATGAGATGGGATGAGTAGTAAGTTTTTGTAGTAGCTTTTGCTTCGTAGACGATTAGGGTGACTGACATAGCTGCTGGCTGAATCATTGGGTTTGAGGAAAGTTCTTAAATAGCAATGATCTCTGCAATATCCAAGTGGTATGGAAAGATCAACAACATGTGAGATGTTTATTAGGATAATAACCCTCTTTTTATGTTCTGTGATAATAACCATTTATCGTAGGAGCCGTTTGATCATCAAATGGCACATCTCACGATGATCACAAAGTGATCAATGCCAGGGCAAGAAGGTGGGATTTTTTTTTAATCTTTACATTTTTTTACGTATGAAAAGTAAAGGTTTTTGTTATTTGTATTTAAAGGGGCGTAAATAAATGTCCTGAACTTAACAAAGCCAGTTGACGTCTAAAAGTAACCCAACAATACTTCGTCAAAATTTAAGGTAAATTTCATATATAAGCATCGGATGGATTACCTTCCGTCATATTTTCGTACACAAATATTACCCCAAAAAGTACTTTGTACTTATCAAAAACCTTTTCGCTTGTAATATCAGGCGATGTGGGCTATACCCCGCCGACAAAATGCGTTTACGACATTTCACGTTCTTGAAATATTATGTCATTATGAGGGGACCTTTTGTATAAGTAATGCAGTATGCGGGTAATCTATACTTTTGTACTGATGTATTTTTAGAAAGAAATGATTAAGGTACGGTAACTGTAATAGGCACTTTATTTCGATAAGCAATAATTATCACAATAATGTTTTTTATTGTTTTGTTAGAAAACAATTTGCCAAGAATATTAACGTATTTTTAATATTTTTAAGTTTCAATGAGATTCTTATAATATTGGAATCTCACTGAAGCTACGGTTCAAACCATATGTTTAACTGTATTCGCTTAACTGATGCTTAACTGTACATAGCTTAACTCAATCTTTGCTCTATAGAAACAAACGATTTGGTAAAATAATAATTTCTGACAAACTATTAGTATGAACACTTATCTGATCTGAAGACACTCGTCAATATAACCTTTTACTGTCCCAAGCTGGGCTCGGGTCCCATCACACTATGTATACAGGGTGTCCTAAAAGTAGTACGACAAACGAAAACTGGAGATAGATTGGGGCATGAACTACCAGATATCAAAAAATGACCTCCGTAAAAGTGTCACCGTTTTCGATTTTTGTACCTTTGTTTAACTTTGATTTGAACTTTTTTTGGACCACATCTCCACTTACCATCAGATGGGATTGTGTTCAAGCATTAACTTATTTGTGTAAAAAAAAAACTTTTCTGAAATTCGGCTCCTTCGCCCTACTTTTTATTGCAGAGTCCACAAAGGATATAGATAGATTATGATGGATATCTTACGTGACTTATGTGAGACGTATGTGAAACGCAGTATAGCTACAGAAGAAATAATAATACGTATACTACTTGGGTTCCTATAATGAAATCCATCGTAATCCGTCTTAATTTGAAGTATTGACAATTGACAATAATAATAGTCTTAACACGGACCTGAAAAAAAGACGGACGTAACCTCGTCTAATCGAGAGTGAAGCATAGCAATGGCCGCCCGCTTACCATGTGTGCGTAATTTTTGATTCGCGATTGAAGCAGTGAAGTGTCAATGTGTGGATGTGTGTACTTGTACGAATAGAGAGTTGGTATTACTATGGGTGCTTCACTGAATTTGTTCTTGGGATTACGTCCGTTTTTTTAGGGTTCCGTAGCCGAATGGCAAAAAACGGAACCCTTATGGATTCGTCATGTCTGTCTGTCTGTCTGTCTGTCCGTCCGTATGTCACAGCCACTTTTTTCCGAAACTATAAAAGCTATACCATTGAAACTTGGTAGGTAGATGTATTCTGTGAACCGCATTAAGATTTTCACACAAAAATAGAAAAAAAGCAATAAATTTTGGGGGTTCCCCATACTTAGAACTGAAACTCAAAAATGTTTTTTTCATCAAACCCATTTCATCAAAACCACATACGTGTGGGGTGGGGTATCTATGGATAGGTCTTCAAAAATGATATTGAGGTTTCTAATATCATTTTTTTCTAAACTGAATAGTTTGCGCGAGAGACACTTCCAAAGTGGTAAAATGTGTCCCCCCCCCCCTGTATCTTCTAAAATAAGGGAATGATAAAACTAAAAAAATTATATGATGTACATTACTAAGCAAACTTCCAACGAAAATTGGTTTGAATGAGATTTAGTAAGTAGTTTTTTTTTAATACGTCATAAATCGTAAACCGCAAAAAACATTGATCAAAGTTACAACGAACTACAAGAACTTTTATATTATGTTACTTGCTGCTACGGAACCCTTCATGGGCGAGTCCGACTCGCACTTGGCCGCTTTTTTTAGGTCCGTGAGTCTTAATAAAAGTACTATTATTTCTTTTGTGATAGTACGTTGTTTTTGTGTTTTTATGGTTGTTACCTTGGAACTTCGTCATTTATCAACTGATTTGAACAAGCATTTTTCAATTTGCAAGAGTCCCCTGATTGGCCCGCAGGTTAGTCCCAATATTTTTCAGAATTCAGTTTTAATGACGATCCAGGGATTCATAAGGAAATGAGCGAACTCTTCAATAAACGTACATATATGGCAATTTAGATAATTATATGGTTTTCGAAGATTGTTTCTTTTTCTTTTGGTACGCTCTTGATTATGGTTGTAATACAACACATTACGATAAAACATCACTGCGTTGAATGACGTATCAAGAAGTAATTTAAATATTTTTTACACATTAGTCATTCAGTTTTGCAAATTAAAATAAGTATATTACAATCGAATAATAAATAAGAAAACAAACACTCACACACCCATATCCTTGCACTAAAGCCCGTATTTATAAACCGATTATGGCTCAAAAGCACGATACACTCGTAGATCTTTTAAATGTCATTTTTCTGATGATTTGACATATTTCAGCATCTCATATCGAATATTGAGAACGCAGAATTCTTATCAGTTTATTAATATGGGCCTTAAATTCAAAACAATATTTCACACAATCCAAAAACAAACATTTATTTGTAATACATAATAATCCATACGGGGAATCGAACCCGAGACCCTTCACGGCGTGGACACTATTAACTGGGCTATAAGGTAATGAAAATTACATAATTGCAATAACATGTTAAATAAGGAAATGAGGTATTTTAATCGTTCTGAGCACTTACTTTAGGAATTCGTTACAATAATTTTATTGATATGCATGCGTATTTATATGAAACAAAATTGCCAAATCGACATTAGCAAATTACGAATACATTGAAACAAATGAAGCGATTTCACAAAAGTAAGGAAAAACAAAGTGGAATAAAAACGCTTCAGAATACTGAAATTTTGTGCTTTCACAGATAGACAAAAGGCAGTTATTATGCTCTGTTTCAAAGCTCTAATTATGCCAATTCAACCTTTCAAGAGGCATACGAGAGAGGAAAATAAAAATTAACAAACAAACGTAGCTTAGGAACCGAAAAATGCGCTAGAACCACAAATTATAACTCGGCATGCGTCCGACGACTCACTTGGCGACAAACCATGGGATTAAATACCTCATTTCCATGATTAAAAGCACCAATTCGCGTAGCACTAGGCATCACTCCCGGCCGAAGCCCAATTTAATAGCACTTCACGTATGACGTCACTACACCAGTTGAAATTCTCAAATAAATCAATTTTTACTCACGCAGCAATGCTTTTCGAAAGCGGCCAGCGTTCCATGGACGCCTGGTACTTCATGTTTTCTATCTGCTTTTTCAGTGCCTCTTTGTCCATGGCTGAAAGTACACTGGGATCCATCGCGCAGAATCTGTGGTATAAAACACCCACACACAAGTTAGCTTCGTATACACACATCGCTGCAACAGTGGGCGTACTGCTAGTACACTCGCGTAGAAAAGTCCTAACGCTCTGAATTAAATGACAATTAAACGCAAAGTTCGGTATGAAACACTACTACGTCGATACGCAATTAAATTAGAAGCGCTCGATCGAAATAGACTCAACTATGAAGTGGAGTGGAATGCGGAAATAAATTCCGCATCGAATCAGATTTTGACCGCGATTGTACGTCTCCCGTTTCGCTCGCACAGTAAGGGGAGATTCGTAAGGGAGTGTGTGTATGTGTGTGAATGATGCGCGCGCATGGTGTTACAGTTTCTATGACAACCCCTCCACGCACACAGCTGAAGTCTTGCGCAAATTTAGTTAATAGCGCCGCGCACTTAAAAAAGCACTTAGCATGTTCAGAAATAAAGTTCCTTTTGAGTTGGGGTAAAAAGTGTAAAATTAATGAATTAGGCGTAATGCCCGGTAGTCGCCCGTGTTTTGTATTCCATTATTCTTCGTCTGTTGTGCAGACGCCAACACACCAATGTGAAAACTGTCAAAGTTTGCGAGGCAATTTTGGGCTTTTTTACCTGCTTTCATAGGGCTATTTTCGTGTGAGTTTATTCGATAGTTTGACGTATGTGCCTGTAGCATGTATACGTTGTAGTTCTAATGAACGCGGAGTAAGATGCGTTGTGTACACTTTGTCGAGTTACATCTATGACAATGGGAGTTAATGGATCGTGGACTACCTTTTCTTTAAAGGATGACAGTTTTGACCACAGCAATACATTTTAGAGTAAACAAGGCTTCCCGCCCACGTCATTCTTTTTGTAGGACCGATAATCGGGCCGATTTTTCCTGCCATATTATTTCTGACCGACTTTTTCTAGGATGTGTGCGTTGCACTATTGCTATCAGAAAGGCTATTCTCTTTTGTAACTTGACAGCGGAATCCGCGATGAGTTTCAAAATTGAAGTTCGAGTCCGAGATCTTGATATGTGATTCTCTAATCATCTGGTACGCACTTGCGAAGTGAAGGGAGTCTCGAACTCTAATTTCAATTTAGAAACCCATCGTGGATTCCGCTGTCAAGTTACAAAACAAAAGTGAACTTGCATCATATTGACATGTCATTATCTAATCATCTAGTACGCACTTGCGAAGTGAAGTGATCCTAGAACTCGAACGTCAATTTTGAAACTCCGCTGTCAAGTTACAAAACAGAATAGCCGTCCAGTACGTTCTATTATTCTCCTACAAAAAATCGTTCACCGATTATCGGACGTGAGCAGGAAGCGTTAATGAAACCGTCTTTGTTTCTTTTCGGATAGAAACGCTTACAGTTTATTCATAATGACGATATATTTTTATGAATGGGAAAATGTAGTGATAAAGACTGAGTATGCGTAGATATCCGAACGATAGCATGAATGTTACCTGAGGTTTTATGGAGTTTCAGATATCCGAAAGCTATCCGAAACTTTCCGAAATCGATAAAAAATGATGTAGGTAATATTGATATCGATTACCAATATATTTCCGCATTGTAACCATTACCGATGCAAGTAAATTATTTTATTAATTATATCAAAAGATCTTAAATGTCATAAAGCTACCTAAGTACATGATAATCCTGGAGTCAACATTAAGGCCTATCGTCCACTATTGGGCACTGGTTTCTCCTCATAATAGAAGAGGTCTAGGCCATGCACCACGCTTCTGCAATTTGAATCTCTCCAGATTAAGTGTCGCTATTTTGCCACCCAACTTTTTATGCCACCCGAAAGCCTAGATTTTACTACGACTATACGTACCTTCTAAGGCACGGAAACGCTAAGAAAATTTGCTACTAATGGTCTCCCTACTACGGCGCCCGCTGTTGCTTAACTTGATCGATCTCTTAGGAACGCGAACGACACAAGCTCCTGTGCGTAGCTATGAGAGCTTTATTATACAAAATAATATGAATGATGAAATACAAAATAATATGAATGATAAAATCAGTCGATGAATGATGAAATCATTCGATGAATGATAAGAACAGTCGATGAATGATGAAATCAGTAGATGAATGATGAAATCTGTCGATGAATGATCGCTGTGGGCGTTCGACTTTACTCCCTCATAAAAATCTGCTTTCATTTTGTTACTTTTCACGCAAAAACTACTGAACGGATTTCCAATTTGATTTGATTTGGATTGGAAATTTAGTATACAGATAGATCATGACTTAGAATAAGAAAGGTGACTTATTATCCTGGAAAATGCGGATAAGCTGCGAGGAGGGCGCTAGTGAGATGAAGGATAATTTTTAGGTATGCAAGTTTTCACGATGATTTCCTTCACATATTTCGCGTACGTGTATAACATGGGGAAACATAAAATTAACAAAACATCTGAGACCAAAAAATTACTCAGAGTGAGCTCTATCTTTTTACCGATTCAAAAAAGGATGAGGACCTCAATTCGACTGTATTTTATTGTTTATGTTTGTTACCTCAGAACTTTCGACTGGGTAAACAGATTTTGATGATTCTTTTTTAATCGAAAGCTGGTGCTTGTCATGTGGTCCCACTTTTTGAGCGAGATCTGACAAGTAGTTTTTGAGTTATTTTGAAGTCGGTTATTTTTTGTTATAAGTTAGGACTATAATAATATGTATATTGATTGATCTTGTATTAGTTTTGTGAATGTCAGTCTACTGAAAGTAAAATTAAGGACATTTTTCGAAAAAAAAAACGAGAACGAAATAAATATTATACTTTACCTAATACAGTATTAAAATACTTAGGACTGAAATGGTGCATTAGACCACAGTTGAAATAAATATACACAAGGTCGAAAAGGAAAGCGGTTTTATTTCTTTGATGTGGTTGTGGTTTTGAAATAGCAGCCATGTTCGGGGTTTCGAGGTGGATTCGGTAGCAACGAACTGAAAATAAGTTGCTGTATTTCAATTCGGAATTCCAAGTCTTTTTATTGCAATAAATGAGTTACTTAGTGGTTTGATAAATATGTTATGTTATACCTACTTTTTGAAAAACTCTTAGATTTTTAATAGTTTACATTTTGAGACATTTTGATACAGGGGAAAAAATTTGATGATGATTTGATTCTTTTTTATCATTTGATCATAATTTTAACGGCATCATCATCTCTACAATTCAAAGTATATATACGTAGTAACAAGACCGTTAAGTCTATTTATATTTACTAGGTATGATATGTGTAGACGTTAACAAAACAATAATTAAAACTGACAATATTATGTTATAGCAGATACGCGAAGCTATCCATAGCTGTATTAATAGCGTAATGATAATCTAAATACTAACAAAAAATAACCGACTTCAAAGTCTCAAAAACTACTCGTCAGATCTCGTTCAAATTTAGGGTCAAAACACATTTATTCAGCTCCATTCGGCTTTTGTCCATAGTAAACAACGATTTTGTATGGAGATGCGTACGCGTCCTTTCGGCTTTTCGGCGTCGATTCCGCTTTCGCGGTAAACAAGTAGAAAACGACGACAAATGTGTTTTATCGTTCCGCCGCGTACGACGTCGAACCAAGGAACATTATACTCTCTACGGCAACGTATTCAGCGCCGTACGCAGCCGTTCGCATTCGCCGAGCCGAATAAGTGTAACCAAAATCATTCGGCGAAACGCGAATGGCGCCGAATAAATGTGCGTTGACCCTTATGTGGGACCACATGACAAGCACCTGCTTTTGATTAAAAAAAGAATCATCGAAATCGGTTGGCGTGATATTGAGTTATTCGTCAATTTGTCGCGCACATCTTAACACAAATTTACGACTTATGTGGTTTTCTCATGGATGCCATTGTCAGATCTCAATAAAATTTATGTGGGACCATTAAAAAAACAATCATCAAAATCGATTCGCTCAGTCCAAAGTTCTGAGGTAACAAACATAAAAAAAAATACAGTCGAATTGAGAACCTCCTCCTTTTTTGAAGTCGGTTAAAAACTTAAATAAAACAATTTACACGGCGCCGCGGCGTTACATGAAACCATTTGCGAGTGCCGAGTAATTTTCCAATCATCGGCTCATTGGATTCGCTCTTATTACTTAATAATCGGTTCCTAATCGTTACGTTTCTGTGCTGTTTTCAACTTTAATATTCGTACTTTTCCTTCCTTTTGTATTTTGTTTCCTTCAATTCTTTTATTTTCTCTTACTTGGCTGGAAACCTATCAATGATGCCTTTGGTGTCGGTGTTGTTCATGGACAACGATAGCCACTTATCATTAGGTGGATAGTTTCAGCTTGTTTGCCGGCAATTTTTATATAAAAAAATAAATGTAACGTATTGAAGTATAATTTCATAGAATAGACATCTAACAACAACAACGAACAAAATATGTATGTGTCCGGCCGGGAGGTTCTACTCGTATTTTCAAGCTTGAGCCCCCGTTCTCCTTTCAAAATCGAACGAATCCATTGAAAGTTGAAGCCGATCAGCGCCAATTTATTGGGACATACATTGTGTTCGCTGTGTCGCTTCTATATGCTAGTAATAATACTTCAATGATGTAATCAAATAAATTTAAATGTCCAAATTTCATACTCCTCAGTCCGTGTAATTGTCGTAAAAAGAGTAACCTAGAAATTTTTTGATTCACATATTAATATATGGAATAATGTGTCTTTACATGTTCTACTTAACTGAAATATATTTTAAATTTGAAAATTATTTTAAAATAAAAAACGTAAACTATATTACTCCTAACGCCATCTGTCAAAATTTAAGATAACTGATAATAGTTAAAACAATTCCCGAATGCAATAATACAAAGATAATTCTTTTGAAAATACTGTCTTAAATATTATTATAAAACAAAAACACCTCGCGAGCGCTCGTAAAGCTGTTCTTTTTGCTAGATTTAGATAAAAAAAAAACCTATTTCATTTTACTACTACAGTTTCCATGACGTAAATAGGATAACGGCTCCCGCCCACGTCAGTCTTTTTGTAGGACCGATAATCGGGCCGATTTTTCCTGCTATAATATTTCTGACCGACTTTTTGTAGGACGTTTGCGTTGCACTATTGCTATCAGTACGTTCTATTTTTCTCCTACAAAAAATCGGTCACCGATTATCGGACGTGGGCGGGAAGCGTTAACCTTTAAAACTATTTGAATAATTTACATTACCAGAATGCTTAATGTAGATCCAAAAGGTGATGGCACTTTAAAGATTTATTTTTCACCAATGGATTTCTAAATCAAAAATTGTTCCTGTCACACCGCTAATAGTTTTAAACGACCTATCAAACGATACCCTTATACCACGAGGTAGACAAGAAAACAAAATTCATCTCCAGCAAATAAACCAGGTTTTACTTCTATAAAACAGCATTAAAATCTTGTAGAATAAAAATCAAAATTACGAAAGACCCCACTTATCTGTTTTTATCACTTGGTTCTGCAATAAATGGTTACAATTAAGTATATTTCTTCATAATACTGTAATCGAAAAACGGGAGTAGCCTGTAAACCAGCAGCCCTGGTTTCTAGCCGTTCCATGGCACAGGCTGAGAGTAGTCCTTTTTCGTCAGGTATCATGGTACCCACATACAAATATTTCGTTTTGTCACGCAATAAAATAATTATTATGGTTACATATTCTTAGTAGGTACTTTTTCTTATAGTCTTGTACCATGTTTATTTCATGACGAAATAAATGTTTCTTTCTTTCTTTTCTTTCTTTCTAATCACAAATAACAATAACATATTCAAATAATGGTTTGATTATGATAAAAATGGTTCACTCCTTACCGTTTTCACAAAACCTTTCCACGTCTCCGTCTCGAAGATGGTCACGTAAAAAGTAAAAAGTCACGAGTGGAACCGAGAAAACTCTTAAAAAAGATTCAAGGAGTGATTAATATCCTTCCTAGAGATAAGCCGGGACTGTCTGCAGACATCCTAGTCGCTTTTTAAACGGTACAGTCTATTGTTATCGCGGAAACGTCTTGGGGCTCATTGTTTGGTTTAATTAAATTTTTCTCAAGACCATTCTGTGTTTTTATTACCCTAAACATTCGTGTTCTATGCCAAACGATTAGCGATGCGCGATGGAGGTTGGGTATACAGGCTTAACGTAGCTACAAATATTGATGTGTTTAATTGAACACTGAGTTCACTAAGGTAGGTCTAAAACACAGGTCAAACTCAAGATTCAGAGATTTTATTACCTATATTTACCGGTACGGTTTTTATTTAAAATAAAACCATGGAATTGAGTGCCCAGCCCGCAATGTAGGATTCCGAAGTTGTTAGTTTATCGACTATTACTCATTAACTACTTAGGCTAACATAGCCGTGATAGTTTTCCTTGGAAATTCATCATAATATAACCTATTTTTGAGAACTTTTCACTTGTCCAACTCCAATCTTTTAGCCGGTAGGAGGGGGCGACAGTTGACTCTAACCAAAATTAGCACTTTATAGCAAACGGACCCCTAAATCCAAAAATGGTCTCATGGACCCATATTATTTTTGAAAGACCTTTTTAACAATACAGCTTTCTATCACTAAGGGTCTCGGCGCTATGCTTCAGATAGACGGACGGACGGACGGACATGATGATACGGGATCCGATTTTACTTCGAGACCCTAAAAACCGTACCGTTAAAAAAATATTAAATTTATAAATTAAATTTTTAAGGGAGTGCGAATTGCATGACCTATAATTATAATAATTGCCTTATTCCATTTTCGTCCTCGAGTAACTCTGCGCATGATGTATCCATCCAAATATTACAAACTCCCGTAATCGAAAGCAGATTATGGAATATGTTTTATAAGTATATCCAAAAATAGATCTTTGTTAGCAGCAACGCTTAATTAGAAGAAAATGTTCGAAAATAAAAAAAAAATTTGAGAGGTGTCAAGGGACACCCGGATGGAACGAAGTTCCTTGCAGTCAGTACTAGGATAGCAAAAACATGCAAGCGAGTGTGCCAAAACAAAGCCGATGAGAAATTTAATACCCCAGATTTGTTTTGGCACACTTGCTGCATGTTTTTGCTATCCTAGTACTTACTGCAAGAAACGAAAATATCTGGCTTGCTTTCTATAAGAGAGAGAGAGAGACATACAGAGAAACATGCGCACGCCGCACGACATGTAACGACGCCGCACGAGTTGTAACGACTAACGACGGCAAAAAGTGTCGTTACAACTTTTCGTTACCAAATTTTCCGCCTAGCCCCCTTTCGCAACGCGCGATAAGGAACTTCGTTCCAACAAGTTTAAACAATTTTCTATGGCATCATCATATTTTCTGACAGAATTTTCGGAAACCTGCATTTTCAATTACTCTAAACACAGTTATGATTTAAATTCTCGCGATTTTCTACTCGCTGCTCGCTAGCTTTCGAACAGGTGTTGTACGCTGGTTGACCGCTCGTCGACCTTTGCGCATTAATTTGTGGTAAGTACCTAATATAGTTTACCTGACGTAAAGAGGCCATAAAAACTCACGTACATATGCAACCACCTTCAATATTAAATATTATTTTAACGAATATACATAGATGCAATATCCCTGTAAAGATTGAGAATACATATTATTACTGTCGAGATTCTGATGTGAAGATTTTCGTGGAAAAGATGGGAGAGTGGGGTTGATGAGTCAGGTTAATCTTGATACACAAATAGGTACGTGTATAAGTTTGTGACTCAATTAAATGGAAATGTATTTTTAACCGACTTCAAAAAAGGAGGAGATTCAATTCGACTGTATTTTTTATGTTTGTTACCTCAGAAATTTCGACTGGATGAATCGATTGTGATGATTATTTTTTTAATCGAAAGCTGGTGCTTGTCGTGTGGTCCCATTTAAATCTGAGTGAGATCTGACGAGTAGTTTTTGAGTTATTTTGAAGTCGGTTGTTTTTAGTCAAGAGTTATGTAAGTTACGAGTAGGTTAGGTTTGGTCGTAGTAGTAGTCGTTAGTAGTTAACTACTGTCATAAGTAACAAAATTACGGAAGTCCATAAATTCCACTAAAGTCTTTGAAATTTCAATTCAAAATAGCTTGAAGTAGTCGGCCAGGTTACGAGTTACGACCAAGTTTGAGCAAAACAATGTGCAGGTGCAGAGCTACACCTGCTGCAGATGAACTACGATATAGTAACACTTCAAAGTTCAAACTATTAAGTTATAACCGTTAATCACGGACGTAAAAAAAGAACGGACGTAACCTTGTCTAGTCGAGAGTGAAGCTGACAGCTGACAGCTCGCTTACCATGTGTGCGTAATTTTGTAATTTTTGATTCGCGATGGTGTCAATGTCATAGCAGTATGGTGTCAATGTGTGGGTGGGTGTACTTCTACGAATACAGAGTTGGTATTACTATGGGTGCTTCACTGAATCTGTTCTTAGGATTACGTCCGTCTTTTTTTTACGTCCGTGCCGTTAATCTATATTAATGTACTATGTCAGCACACCTACATGATATCATTTTGTTCCAAATATAACATTGAAGATCAATTGAAGCATTTATCTAATTCTAAACAAAGTAATCTCCCGTATCTCACGAATAAATTACCCCAATCTACTCGTTCTCACGAGATTCTTCACATGATTGTTCTAAACAGTATGAACCTAATTAATTAATTAAAATTCCGACACGGTTATAATAGCCATTAGGTGTTTAAGTGTGGTATTTAATTAGGGTGGTAATAACGCCGCTTCTGCTTGGTAGCTACATGGTGGTGGGACAAATAATATTTGTGTGAGAAAGTACTTTTTAGTAAGTAACCATTTCATTATCGGTTTGGAAAAACTACACAAATAGTATAAGTGTATTGGAAATTATTTTTACACGCTTTATAATATTAGCTTCACCTGTATGTTTGTAACTTGTAACCGACTCATTTGGACTTGATTTTGACGCACTTCAAACGGTCAGATTTATTTCAAACTTCGTAAATTTATTGAGGACCGATGATGATCCAATATTTAAAGAAAGAAAGAAAGAAAGGAAGAAAAAAACATTTCAAAAATCAAACTAAAAAATGAAAAAAAAAATAATAGTTAAAAAAGCGTGGGGTGCATACGCTTTTATTACAATTACACGATTCTTAATTCTTTATTTTCTATTTTTTAGTTGGATTTTCTATAAAAGCGTGTTTTTTAGTTTTTTTTTTTTAACTATTATTTATTACATTTGTTACTCGTTTATACAGTTTTGATGCTATTTCATGCACATAAACCGTACTAATAAATTGTTTTGTCTATCAGCAATGATATTATAATGTAAAAAAAGCGGCCAAGTGCGAGTCGGACTCGCCCATGAAGGGTTCCGTAGCAGCAAGTAACATAATATAAAAGTTCTTGTAGTTCGTTGTAACTTTGATCAATGTTTTTTGCGGTTTACGATTTATGACGTATTAAAAAAAAACTACTTACTAGATCTCATTCAAACCAATTTTCGTTGGAAGTTTGCTTAGTAATGTACATCATATAATTTTTTTAGTTTTATCATTCCCTTATTTTAGAAGTTACAGGGGGGGGACACACATTTTACCACTTTGGAAGTGTCTCTCGCGCAAACTATTCAGTTTAGAAAAAAATGATATTAGAAACCTCAATATCATTTTTGAAGACCTATTCATAGATACCCCACACGTATGGGTTTGATGAAAAAAACATTGTTGAATTTCAGTTCTAAGTATGGGGGACCCCCAAAGTTTATTGCTTTTTTTCTATTTTTTTCTATTTTTGTGTAAAAATCTTAATGCGGTTCACAGAATACATCTACCTACCAAGTTTCAATGGTATAGCTCTTATAGTTTCGGAAAAAAGTGGCTGTGACATACGGACGGACAGACAGACAGACAGACAGACAGACAGACAGACAGACAGACAGACAGACAGACAGACATGACGAATCCATAAGGGTTCCGTTTTTTGCCATTCGGCTACGGAACCCTAAAAAGGTAGATATATCACTAGTGCGCCGACGATGAAGAGCGTAAGAACAGGCAATTGACCGTTCTGCTCGTAGTCGCTCTGTCAATACAAGACGATACGCACGCTTTTGGTGTTGTCAGAAGTGCGTGTGAAACGTGTGTGTGTGTGTTGTAGCTCTTTTCGGAACAGATTTTTTGGTTGATTTGTAAGGATATAACGTATTTATATTTTTTAAATATCATTGTCTAACAATAAAATCCGCATAATAATCCTAGCAGTATTTTTAGGAAAATTGCGTTCAAATATCTAAATTTCCTTTAAGTAGTAATTATTATAATAACAGAGGCAGAAATTATTGTATTTTCAGTACGTGTATAATTTCTATCTATAAATCATTCGTAACTATTTATCACAATCTAAGCAAAGTCAGTTGTTGTAGCCTGTAGGGTCGTAAATAACGTAGATAAGTTTGTTTTGAACAAGTTCAGGCTAAAGGAGCAGTTTGTCGATAGTTTTCATCTGACTGAACGGAGTGTAAACGATGAATTTGTCTTATATGTAATGTATGCTAAGACAAGTTTAATCAACTCTAGCAAGGTACGTACTTAGATACGTTCTCCAATAATGAAACGACAGAAGTGTCGTAAGTATGAGGGCATAGAGGTGAGGTGGAAAGAGTGAGATAAAAGTGGTGTTCTATGGTAGGTGTGAGGGTGAGGTGGTAAGAGTGAGATCTATAAACCGTACTTGGACTTTGACTTTGGTCAGACAACAATCAAATGTAGGTGACTGATACTGTGTTAAAAAGAAAAAATTAAAAAGTCATTGAAAATGGCTAACATTATGGTATGATTTAGGACCATTATTTTTTTTTGGGATATTTGTTAATAAGAAATAATTTGAAATGCATATAAAAGGGCTAAATGTTATGCTTCATTAAGGACCATTATTTTTGCTCGAATAATTTTAAGTCTGCAAAGCTTAAGTACGCTTTATAGATCTCACCCTAAGATTTCTGGAGCGCTTTCGAGCTTCTAGTGTTAAAATGAGTCGTGTGGTTTTAATTCAATTTGAATTTTCCTAACTTTTACAATCTCACTAATTACAAAAAACCGTTATGATAGGCTTATAAGTCATCAACAATACGCTCCAACGAAGTCCAACAGCATACTGTATACTAACAGCATATTGTATGCTATCAGTAATCAGCAATGTATGCCAACTGCTGGTACACGTTCGAGTCAAAGCAGTTCATCTCTATATAGCTATCAGGATCAGTAAGTGCGCTCACCGCGCGTGGAGCGCATGAGTAATTCATTTAACCTTTTGGTTTATTTCTGTCACTACTTAAACTGGCGAGTTCGGCACAAAACTCGATAGTTTGGAGGTGTCAGTGGCTCCATCTATTGTTAATTAATTTTGGATTGCAGCGAAAACTGAACGATTGATTTTCTCTTTCTTCAGTTTTTCTCTTCCTTCTTATTGTTATTATTATTGTTATTTTTATTAATGGCTCAGGGCAACGGCGATCAATGGCGTTTTTTTTAGTACAAAATATCAACGAAATATTAAAACAATATTTCATTATCGATACCGCTTTGTAACTCATTTCTCAATAATCAAATTAGCCTCAATTTAACGAAATTATATATAAATTATATGTTAACAACATGGACCTTTATTTCTAAACATTTATTTTATTTTTGTTATGGAAGTAATGCACTTTGCATCTAATTGACCTGTTACTGGAACTCGTGTTGCCTTACCAATATCGGGACACCTCGGCAGGCAGTCATTACTAAATTATCAATTCACATGACTACAGAGCCCTCTGCAACTATAGTACCACTAATATGGCCAAGTCCACAGTAACAGTGGCTACTCTGATTGAATCACAGAATGGCCGCACTTGACCTCGTCGGGACACGTAAGATTTAAATTACGATCTTAGACCACATGAGGAACAAATGAGGGGTTACTCATGTGTTAGGCCTTGTTAAGAAGATTAGGGAAAGTTGTAGGATGCATAGGATATATGAATATGAAACGCTCATAGCCTGGCGGCTTGTGATGTTCCTAATGCCCATATTCAAAAATAGCACTGTGAGGAGTGTGAGGTCTCACAGTGTTTGCGAGTGCATAGTGGCATTAACATCAGCTCATGAACAATACTTGAGTGAAATCCATCGCTTTGAGTTTGTCAAAATCGATAAAGTAACTGGCTTTTATTAATCTTAATATGTATAAATTACATGTCACGTTATTTGTCCGCGATGGACTCCTAAACTACTTAACTGATTTTAATCAAATTTGCACACCGTGTGCAGTTTGATCCAACTTGAAAGACAGGATAGCTTACATCTCAAGAAACAAAACTTTTGACAGAACGAAGTCTGTCCGTTCAGCTAGTTTTACTTCTATCAAAATAGAAAGAAAGGATCGATTGTTTGTACTGCTATCTTTGTCTTTTACCTTTGCGAAATGACCACAGTGAAGTTTGCCACATTAAATGATTCAATTATAGGTCTGTATACAGCACTATGCGTTTGCTCAGTCAAGTAATACCTAAGTGTGGACTGTGAAACAGAAGACTTGCCATAACGAACGCAGTGAGAAATGCCCTACGTCGCGTCGCATAGTATTTCTTCTTTACTTATACAAGTATTGAATTCTCTCTTGAATTCGGGTGTATCGGGTGTGATCGAGCAAATAAAGATAGTGGATACGGTCGGTAGTTGGATTGTGATGATGATGATGATGATAATAACGATGATAATGATGATGATAATGATTATGATGATGATGATCATTTAAATGATGATTTAAATGGTGTTTTTTTTTTACTTACAATAAGCTAATGCTTGACCATAATCCCACCTGATGGTAAGTGGAGACGTGGTCTAGGATGGTGAGCGCACTAACTTAATAAAAGCCTATTCACTCTTTTCTTGAATACATCCACGTCATAGGTGGGCGGGAACGCAATGTCGACAGTGATAGTCACAGGTGATAGCTTTGAAAACAAAAAATTCTTAAGCGCTTCCGTGTTTTGGAGGGTAGTCCTTAAAGCATGTCTGAGGCTTTCGAGTGGCATGAAATCTTTCGACACTTGGGAGAAAATTGCTCAATTTTGGGCCATTAATATATTGACACCATAATTACGGGTTTTGCAAAATTTTGTAACGTTAACTTTAGCGACCATTTTATAAAATCCATGGAGAAGACATTGAGTAGTGTATGATAATTTAGTAATTTGGGTAAGGATGAAAAACTCACAGATCTATTACTAAGCATAAAGTTGCCGGTTTCTATATTTTTTCTTGCTACTTATTGGAGTAGCATACTATGTTCCAGGATAAGAGTATCCAATATTTTTTTAATAATATAATATGTTGATACATTAATATTAGAGACCGGCAAGATATTTCACGTAATAACTCAAGTAAGCCAAAGTAAAACTGAACCTTATATCAAAGACGCTAGAGTTTAATCTTACAAACTCGAAATGCTCCGGAACATCATAATATGGCACGTACCGGATCATAATGAGCCAGTTATTCAATTAATTGGGATACGTAATGCTTCGTGTTATGAGTTTGAGTATTACGTGTCGTGTTGAGAGACTGGAATGTGGAATTATAAGTCCTCCAGCGATATAGAAGGAAGCGACGAGTTGTCGATTGATGGTCGATCCATAGTTGGATTTGTGATCGCTAGTAGAATAATTTCATTAGCACGTATCTTTAAAATATCAAAACAATTAAACATGTACATATTTTTTCAGAAGATTTTCAGATTCCATTTTTTCAGAAGATGCCGATGCGCTGTCCAGCCAATAAAGAATACAGAAAGAAGGCTGTCTTTCAAGCTCCCAGCCGTAATAAGTCGTTTGTCGAATGACTCAAGTACGAGGGTGGTAATGGTAAATAGCCAGCCGGCTCCACGTTTTTCCGATTCAAATTGTAAGGTTAATTTCTATTGTATTCATTTCCAAACCTAAAAAGGAGACTGAGAGAATCGCTTGCATAAATTATGCGAGGAAGACGTATTCAATTCCTGATTATTTATTATTGATTTATTCACAACGTATTTGATTACAAAGTAGGTATACAAGTTAAGTTAGTTCTCAACGCTCTGAAGAATAATTTTGTTCAATTATTAAAGAGTTTGGGAGTCAACACATTTTATTTAGTAAGAATAGGTAAATAGCAATAATATAAAATACTACAAGAAAAACATTTGGTTGGTATACTTTTTGTGTCAAAATAATAATTATATATTGCACATTAAAATAAAATATTACCTTCTTTGCTTCCTCTAGAGTCTGAAATTCTTCGATTATCAGAAGCCGTATTTTGAAGAAATATCTGAAAAATAACAAAAAATAATTCTCAAAAAAAAAGTTCGATATTATATTTCATGTCAGTTTTCACGCACGGAGGTAATCAAGAAAAAACTGTAAAGATTCCACTTTTACAACCGGCTTTACCAAACGTGACCTCACCCAACACACACAAAAAAATTAATGTCTTACTTGAGTCGTAAATAGACTTTTTTGATGTCATTTTCGAATCCCTCAAGCGACCCTAGTCTCAACACGCGAACCTTTGCACGAAAGCTGTCAAGTACGCCAAAGTTTCATTTTACGTCTTTGTCACACACGGTAGTTACGGTATAGGTTGTCACGCTTCCACAGGGTAGTGACATTAAATATGAAATCACGCAGTAATATTTTAAGTCACTGGCCACTGCAGTCCATCATGCAATTTGTGTGGGTAAAGATGGGGTAAAGAAATTGAAATAGTTGACGGTGTATAATATACTTCAAAGATTATTGTTTAATTTGCATTGTGTTTGACTAATTTAATATAAATGTTACAAACATTCAGGAAAAATAGGAAGTATTTCGCGAACTCATTGATTTTTCTTTTCTTGAGAGCTAAACGTTGAAACAATTCCTTTAAGCACCAATGCTATTGTCGGTTTCAGACGAATCTTTGGTTTGGTACACAGTGTCTTTTTATCATAATTTTATGCCAAAAGTAATTTCTGTTATAATAAATATTTATTTAAAAAGTAGTGCCAATTGTGTAACAAATAACATCTACTAAAAATTTACTATATAATATGTAGTTATATCAGTAATAAATTCTTAACAAAATATTACCGACTTGAAAATTAGGGATAACTCAAAAACTACTCGTCAGATCTCGCTCAAAAAATGGGACCACATGTTAAGCACCAGCTTTTAAAAATAAAAATAATCATAATCACTAGTAAAAAGATATGCGGTAACACATAAAATACAGTCCAATTGAAAACCTCCTCCTTTTTTTGAAGTTGATCAAAAACAGCGAACAAGGGAGGTCGTTCACATACATATTTCGTGTCGCGTGAGTCGCGTCACCTACGTCACTAGCTCAATCCATTTGACTCCATTTAAAGACGAGCCATTTGCAATTTAACGATCTCAAGATCACAGGCTAATTTTGCCTTTCGTGAGATATTAAACTTTTATGAGTTCTCTACTGTTTTATGACAGTGAGTAGGTAAAAGATGTTTTTTACTCGAAGTCATGTTATGGTATAGATATAGATCACCTATTAGCGTTAAAATAACCCAAATTTATTAGAGGTGTTGTTTGTTTTTTAAATATGTGCTGTGGAGTTTCTTTCGCCGTTTCTCCTCTTAATTAATATGCTATTTTAAACAGATAGTAGAAAGAGAATTATATTGAAAGTCATAAGCGTATTGATAAATAACTAAAATTAAATAATTAATTTGGATTTCCAGACGATAGCTAAAATACCTAGTACCTACCTAGGTAGTAAGTAGGCTACATAATATTGAGGATTCGTTCAATTTACAAAATTAATATCTACTGAATTGTATGACAATTTCTACGTAATGTCATGTTATTTTTTTCTTTATTAAGGACCAGCTGTAACAATATGATGTCCATCATTATGTACTCATCCTTGCAAACTTAATATAAGAATTTATAATGAGACCTTATTATGAGGTTTCACTAAAAAAATCTAGTGTTGCTGTTAATTCTTTTCGATAATAAGTAGTATGATGTCAAGGGGTGACCATAGCCACTTACCATCATGTGGATCGTTAGATCGTTTGCCGGCTATTTCCAAAAAAATATGGATTAAGTATAATAATACTATTAAAACTACTACCCACTAATAATATTAATATTACGTAGTTTTACCCCAGTAGGTACCTGATCCAAATGATCGAATATTTCACGCTACTACCACGCACACGCATAATTAGGTATACGCAATATAAGTCGAATAAAAAAACAGCCTGTTACACATTCAGTTTTTACAACAGCCAAGTCAGTTCAGCGCCATCTAGTTTAAAGACCTAAAACCTTCTGTTTTTGTATGAGTATTTAAAATATTAAAACAATAATATAATCAATAAAAATCAACCAACTGATCGTATTGCTGTTCAAAGTCTGGATGGATGGATCGACGGATTCAAAACAAAACCTTAGTAATAAAGTTTATTCCGTACTGAATTCAACACAGATTTTTTACATTTGATATCAATTTGTATATTTGATAAAAACTGCATAGACTTTGACAAAGGAACACAATTCGAAAGCTTATTACTTGACATTTCTAAAATATTGTAATTTAAGAAGAATTAGAATTAAATATTCAACGTTGTGTATGCATCGTGGCTTTTCCATAAAAGGGAGACTCTGGAACAGAGATCACTAAATTCTCCCGGTCAAAGTTGGCAAAATCTGATATTAATTAAGGATGATAAACCATAAATTGTGAGCTAACAAGCAATTCATTCCATTTGCGAAAATTTGCCAAAATAATAATAAGCTTTGGCCTAGATTATGATCGTTTTAATCTGGTATTAGAGGTTAAATTTAATGCGATTATAATAATATGGATATTTAGGCTGGTTAGAAAATGGGATTTGAAATTAGAATTTAGAATAAATTTAGTTGGGAGCGTGGTTGGGGAGCAAAATTTTAAAGGAACCAATTAGTAATCCAAAATGAGATATTCAGTAGAGATTTCTTCCCTTATAATTTTAACCTACGTTGGTAGATAAAAATGTTATAGATATAAGAATAGTTTCAAGTACCGATTGCGTCTGACTGATACAAGACTACAAGTCTAGAAAACATAAACTAATGGACTCTTTGCTGATCCAGAGGGTAAAAAATAGGCATGAATTTGCTGAATAATGTTATAAATCCCTTTGCATTGAATACTTCATAACGTCAATGACCCAATGAAACTATAAGTTAATCGCTATCTAAACTACTTTGGGAATCCCCATTTCATTGGTGGTGGTTATTAAGTTACTGAACTGTTATTAAGTTAACCACGTTACGTAAACTAGATCAATATTCTAATTAAGAATACCTGCGCATAATTTAATTACTTTCCACACAAGATGTATTACTACCAAGGCGGAATATCTCATGATATGGGGAATATTAAGAAAATAATTAAAACATCATTATTGACGACATAAAGAAAGTAGAAAATTATATTCAGCATATGGCTGACCCACACATTACTTACGTGGTTCAATATAATTCAATTATGACTAATTATATTATACGCAAACCTTGATATTCACTACGCACACATATTAAACTAAACACACAAACTTAATAAAACCAATAAAAATTTTTGGCTGTATACACTACTATTAACTATTAAAAACACAGATTAAGAAAAAAAATCAAACGCAACTGACAGCTCACTTTGGCGCGCGAATTCGGTGGTCAAATAAAAAAAAAAACTTAGAGCAAAATAACAAGGTCTATAAATCCAATTTAAAAGTTGTTATTCTTAATTTCGTACCGTTTTCGAATGCAACACTGCCTTTGAAAAACCAAGCGTCTAACTTGAGTGCCGGTACGAGTATAATACTGTAATACAAACCTAGTATGGGTTCACTATCGTGGTACGCTCTATTTGACTGAGAATGTATCATGCAGAAGACAATAATAACACTTTAGTGGGTTAAACTCAATTTTCCTTTTGCCCAATAGTTTTTGTTTGCGTGCTTGAATTGGAATTTAGAGAGTGTCGATATCTCAATCAGCTGTTTTTAAGCAGTGGAAAAGGTAACGACTGTATGGTAATGGTGATAATTAATGAGTCCCAGGTTATGATAAAGAATAAATTATGAATATGACATTTTTTTTTATATTATTATTATGTTTGTGTATTGTGTTGTGTAAAAAGTAAACTTTTGTAGAATTCCTGATTGCTGTAAGTGTATTAGATTAAACTAGGCTTTCTTGTGTCGATGGTGCCATAGATAACACACAAAAACCATCACACATACGACCAAACGGAACAGAAATTAAAACTCATCATTGAAATTTCTGCCTCGCTGGGAATCGAACCCAGGACGCATCAAAGATCCGGCATAGTAACCAATTACGCCAAGCGGGTCATCAATAACAATTATATTATTTTATACATATCGAATTATATCACTGACAGTGTAAAATAACTTCATGGTTCAGTACAGAATAACGCCATCAGGCTGCCAGCAAGGGCCTTTACACACGAATCGCACACATGGCTAGGCACCTCTCACACGTGCATCAGTGCATATTGACCGTTCTATGCCTATTGAACGCAGTTCCATTGCAACACGACACGGGATCGGGAAGCGAATGACGGATACTAAGTGACTGATGATCCGTATTTATAAACCGAACCGGTCCGTAGTATATAGTCCGGTCAATTTAGACATTCGAAGGTGCATAAATTCCCAACAAACTGAAAATCAGTAAGATTGTTCAAAACATAATTATAAATAAAAATTTTAAGTTCCCCATCATTCCCGTGTATGGAAAAAAAATATTCAAGGTCAAAGGTCAAAAAAATGAGTTTTTCGTGATTTTCAGCAAAACGGTAAGTTTTATCATAAAGTAAACCCCCAGACAAAAATTGTAGATCATAAAATTATCTATAAAAATTTATCAATACTTTTTTCCTACGAGCCACCGTTTCTGAGATATAACAATTCAAAAACACGCTAAGTACACTACCATGAGGTAGCAGGGTCAACGTGTGCATATTATGACGATAAAAACTTACAACTTTTTGAATCCTTATATCTCAGAAACGGTGGCTCGTAGGAAAAAAGTATTGATACATTTTTATAGATAATTTTATGATCTACAATTTTTGTCTGGGGTACTTTATGATAAAACTTACCGTTTTGCTGAAAATCCAGAAAAACTCATTTTTTTGACCTTTGACCTTGAACATTTTTTTTCCATACACGGGAATGATGGGGAACTGAAAATTTTTATTTATAATTATGTTTTGAACAATCTTACTGATTTTCAGCTTGTTGGGAATTTATGCAACTTCACTATCATTTTTTTTTGTCTAATTTGACCGGACTAATAGAGCGTGATACATTTTACAAACGTCAGTTTTACTTACTATCTGACATTTATGTCAGCATCAGCAGAAATCTTAACATCTGTTTTTTTTACCTCGGGCTTATGTCGTCTAGTTATTCGAGGATATACTTAATCATCAGGACAGGCCTCTTTTATTTACACAACAATTGGCTTCAACCCATGAAGTAGTAGTAGTAGCACCAATGGAACCTAAGACCTTATAATATACAATGTATCTATACTATTACAAATAAATGCATTAATTAATTAATTAATTCATTCATTCATTCATTCATTCATTCATGACTGGCCCAATATTGAGCACAGGTCCAGGGGCGTAGCTACCGCCATATCAGCCGTATCAATTATACGGGGCCGCCAGCGTATAGGGGCCCCCACTAACACTTTAAAAAAAACAGACGTGAAAATTCACGTGAGATTTTTCGAATTTTCAATTATTAAGTTGCTTTTTCGATATTAAGTCAAAATAAGGTGAAAAAAGAAATATTTCAAATCAAAAAAATTACAATATGTTTGGGATATACAAACGTAAGTTTTCACCAAATTTCGTGAAAATATAAAAAAAAATTGTAAAAGATCAAAATAAAAAACCAAAAACTTGGGTATTTGAATTTTTCCCATAAATTTTGAAGTTAAGTAAATAAGTGTAAATACAAAAATTGCAGATCTTTTTATTACCTACAACTTTGCCATATAACTTTTTTCCACAGGATTTGTAGTTTTGCCGGAAATCGAGATAAACCGTTTTTTATCCTTAAACCCCCCCTCCCCCCACTTCCCTACCTCAGACCCGTAAATTATTTTTCCTTTAATTTTTGTTATATCCTCTTCCTTTTTCAATGGTTTCATCCTACTATTACTTTTTTTTTTCACTTTTTACCGTTTTCAAAGGCTTCGGCACTGGTCTATATGTATCTACTATTAACCCTTTTCAATTAACTTTAAAAACATTTGCATGACAATGGAAACAGCCTCCTAGTTCTACAGTCGATATCGCTATGAACGTACAATTGTAAAGGACGCAAATACATCGCATACAGGTGTAAAAATTGTATACGATTCCACTATTAATATACAGTATGTAATTTTTTTAAGTATAGGTATCTTTAAGGGTCATTTAATGATAAAATGTATTCAAGTAGTGTGCTTAATTCGCAGTCAAATTCAGTAGACAAATGCTGTAAACCCTAAAAAAATGTTTTTTACTTTCAATGGAACGGAGCTGTATTTACGTTTGGGGTGATTTTGTATGTAGTTCTTGGCAACGTGTTTTTAATAGGCCCATTGAGACAAATTATGTATAGCTTTTTGCCAAGAGTGATGTCTTCCGATTTATTTGATTAAAACTTGTTGCTAGGAGATTAATTTTGCACAATATTCTGCATAAAATATATAGTTCCTTAAAATCTATAAACAATTAAATAAATAAACGCTTTCACATTCATACCCCGCAGTAGGTTTTAACCTGTGCCGCGGTGGCAAAATGTAACAATAATGTAACAATATGTAACATATCACAATAACATCCATGACACGAGTACAAATATTTATCTGTCACATAAATATCTGCCCCGGTTGGGAATCGAACCTGGGACCCCTCGCTTCACAGGCAGGGTCGCTACCAACTAGGCTACAGGGTCGTCAAATTTAATTCTAACAATTCTTGAGCATAAAAGAAGGAAACTACTTTATGGCTTTTATAATAATTAAGATTTGTGTACCTAGTGCATCTATTCAGGTTAAGTACATAGTAATTCATAATCACGGACCTAAAAAAAAGACGGACATAATCCCGAGAACAAATTCAGTGAAGCACCCATAGGAATACCAACTCTGTATTCGTACAAGTACACACACCCACACATTGACACCATACGGCTACGACATTGACACCATCGCCAATCAAAAATTATAAAATTACGCACACATGGTAAGCGAGCTGTCAGCTGTCAGCTTCACTCTCGATTAGACAAGGTTACGTCTGTTCTTTTTTTATGTCCGTGTTCATAATTTTTCCGTTTGACAAAACGAAATCACAAGCATGTAAACGTGTCAGTCATTCCATTTGTAGCACTTACATGCACAAGTGATATATGGTTATTGTGATGATTAGAATTATCGTATATTTTTGTTTACTAACATAGTTAGGTACGACACCAGCCACAGTGGCGTAGCGTGGGCTCCCGCCGCCCGGGGCCGACCGATTTGCCGCCACCCCAATGAACTTTGCCGCCCCCATATAATTTAAAATATTTTTTATTAATTAAAAATGCACTTTTCTTGTTTTTTTTATAACACAAGTTGCATTAAAAAAATAAAATAATTAATTTTAATACATATTTTTTTTATTTAAAAATCGAGTGGCTTGCCGCCCTCTCTTCATGTGCCGCCCGGGGCCATTTTGAAACTTCAAACAATGACATCTCACAGCTTCCATATTTGTTTTTTAATTTCACTTATACTTGGATTATCAAGACGAACCTAACGATATCTTAATTACATAGATCCGTTGAGTGGTTTGGAAGACATGAGGAAGGTAATAAAGAATATTACATACACTCATACATACATATATACACTACATACATACATACATACATACATGCATACATGCATGCATACATACATAAATCGGGTAAAAATAAGAAAGTAAAAGCTGCAAAAATGACAAGGACACTGGAACCTACAGCTGGTACCTACTCAATTAACGCTTTGTCCTTAACTTTGTCGTAGTTAATACTATTTCATATAGTAAGTACTCGCTTAGTAAGCCTTGTAAGTGTGCTATTATTCTTGTAATATACCTAACAACAAGACTTACTTCGAAGGCTTATGTCATTTTCTTATATGAGATTTTAAAACAGATTCTGAAAATTCTGCAATCTTTTAAAAGGATTAACAAAGGCATGATGACAACGTAATGCACAAAAATAGACACCAAATTTTTCATCACAGCGATCATTATATCTCAGAGAGACAGGGGCCAGGGCGCCAAAAATGCTTATTTTGATCAAAGACCTATATGTACGAGTATAATATAATGTTGATGAACAACAGTCCTTCAAATTCAAAAAAGTGTTATGTGATTTCAGGCTATTTACTGTTTACTTTTCTTTCATCGACATGTTATTTAGCACGAAAATTGTTCATTATATTATAGCGCCATCAATTGAGCGTCTTTTACTTTTATGCAACTTTTACTGCAATTTTTAACCGACTTCAAAAAAGGAGGAGGTATTCAATTAGACTGTATTTTTTATGTTTGTTACCTCAGAACTTTCGACTGGGTAAATCGATTTTGATGATTCTTTTTTTAATCGAAAGCTGGTGCTTGTCATGTGGTCCCACTTAAATTTGAGCTAGATCTGACAAGTAGTTTTTGAGTAATTTTGAAGTCGGTTTTTTTTTCTTGGTAAAATTCAGATTATATAATATCCTTAAATTTATTTATATGTTACTGTTTCTATACATGTTAACAAGAGGCCAATTTGATAGACTTAACCATAAATCACGTGTTGGTTGTAAAATGATTCCTATCATATTCTAGCGATCGATATGCAACGGTGAAGGCCAATTGAATTATGAAACGCTTCATTGACCAGCCTGTCTACGGGATTATTGGAGCACTAGCAAAACATAGCTTCTTCACATTCTTGTCAGCCCACACATCACATCGATAAAGATGAGAAGTTTGTAATCCGTGACGTGTAATTGAGACAGGTGGTGCTATAAGATACGTTTTTATGTTAATAAAAAAGTGTGTGCGTGTAATCTTTACGCGCGATTGAAGTAAAACTTCTTTGACGTTGGTGACACGTATTACCAAAAAAAATTTAACTTAATTTAAAATAAATACCATAACAGTTGACTCGGTAATCCGTATGACGCATTGGTTACGATGCTGGATTACCGTTCAAAGAGTTCTGGTTTCGATTCCTAACGAGACAGGAATTTGATTAATGAGTTTAAATTTCTGTTCTCAGTCAGGATGTGTGTGTTTTGTTCGTGTGTTGTCAAAGGAACCCATGGCACAGGGAATCCTACTGTGCGGCTAAACCCTATAAGAACATATTATTATACCTATCTACCTGAGTCTTCATCATAATTAGTAATCACCTGTCAATTGCTGAACATTGGATTTTGGAGTTTAATTAATATCTATTATTCAAAAGCTTCCAAACTGGGGTTCAAATACAAGATCAATATTAAAGCACTAGAGTGGAATACAGTAGGCGTTGATTTTACAGTAAATTGACAGGGGAATCGCTTAACCTGGTGTCTCAAGGTGAGACTAAAACGAAAGTGAGGTATTTAAGGTTGTTCACACATGAACGATTTAACGACACTCAGATCCATGATATTATTTTCGTTGTCGTAACGTTTGGATAAGCCGTTTTGATCATCAATAGTCGGCTAGCTGACGTGTCAAAAATAGTGTTACATGAATGCACGGAAATAAAAAAAGAACGAACGTAACCTTGTCTAATCGAGAGTGAAGCTGACAGCTGACAGCTCGCTTACCATGTGTGCGTAATTTTGTAATTTTTGATTCGCGATGGTGTCAAATTCGTAGCCGTATGGTGTCAATGTGTGGGTGTGTGTACTTGTACGAATACAGAGTTGGTATTCCTATGGGTGCTTCACTGAATTTGTTCTTGGGAATACGTCCGTCTTTTTTTTACGTCCGTGCATGAATGATAAATATTTTGTTACATAGTATTCAGCCAAGTGTAAACGCAATACGGACATAACGTATGATTCCGTTTGGATAACAGGGGGTAAAAGAAGAAGGAAAGCCAGGTATACCATAGAGGGCTTTCTCAATAGTCAGCTTTATACCCTGACTGTCGTAAACTTTGATCATCTAGAGAATGTTTAGTGTAACTATTGTATTTAATTTATGCTGAATATATTAGCCCGAGTTCTCAGTAATATAAAGCATAGCTAATGCCCAGCAGATAATTAATACTGTTTTACCACGCCCTCTAAATTTAATTAATCTTATTAAAAAGGGCTTCAAGTAAACGTATTCGATTTCTACACACATCGATCTTCAAGCGATTGACGCCTTTCCCACCGTCTCAAAATGGCACTGATCAATCTACGTTACAAGGTTCGTGTTTACTGAATATTTTTACTGAATATTTCACATCAATTTCTCCAGTTTACTGTAATGTGGTAAAAACGTGGGATGAAACGTTTCATTCGACAGACTCGATCGGACGCAGAAAAATGTTGAGTGCTTCTTTGGCTCCGTTAGTAAATTTGGTAGGTAATCTTTCTCTTCATTTTCTTTCTTCTGATTTATCGTAAAACCTTTAAAGTATTACCATTATTACAGCTCCAATTCTCCCAATAATGAGGTCTTTTCCCGTTATATAAAGGGAATATTAAAATATTTGCATTTCTTACGAGATATGAATCCATTTTGGCTATTATAACAGGTACAAGGCAGAAAAAGATATCCATAATAAAATTGTAACTATAGATTTCGGAGTTTTATAAGTCACTGTACTAAAATACTATGTAAAGAAGTCTAAAAACCGACACTTGAAAACCCAGAATGGGGTAACTTCATAAAATCAAGCGCCTGATAAAAATAAATAGCAAAGTTTTGCCGCGGGTACCGTTTAAAAATGTACGTTTTATGTTTCTCGTTGCAAAGCGACATGGTACATCACTAGTTAACAATATAAACTGTATTTGTCCTTGATCGATCAAGTCTAAGCCATGTTACTAACCTGACACCATCCGGTTTCAATTACATGTAAACTCACACATGTAAGTTGTATGTTGTACGTACAGTATCTGGTATAAAGGAAGAAGCGTTGGAAACCATGATGTAATCTAAGCAGAAATCAGTAGCACATGATACAATAATTGTATTCAGTTCATAAGATGTCAATTCTTAAATAACTTTAACCCAAATGACTTTAAAGTACCCAAAAATTAAATAACTCAATTATTGTGATTTTTTTTTAGATGGGATTGTTTAAATCGATATAATACCTAGATAATATCTTTAATGATGTATTTGCGAGCAGATTGAAATAAACGAAACCTCAAATGTGAAACCAAGTTTACTGCAATAATTCTGAGAAAATCACATTCAATCTATAAGTCATAATTTACCCCATTATCTCTAATTCTCTCCAAGTCTCCACATAACTGAAAAGACCTTGAGCAAACTCTATCATCTTCTTCCAGAGCAGATTGTTGAAGAAGTTAGAGGTCAACTCAAAGTCAGATATTATTTTGGCCTTAGCCCTGAGTATTTTGCATCGAAAACTGCATTTTGTCATTGTCATATTCACTAGTAAGACCATCATCATGATAGTCAAATGAAAATACTATCTACCTAAATCTACACTTTAAAAAAGTGTCAAAGATTATTCGACCATCGACCCCGTCTGTCGGCAAAGATTAAACAGGGTATAGATGTGTGAAATCAATTAAGTCAGCTCTAGCTCTCATAGAGGTGCTTATAAAGAGGCAACTCTGCATACTGTCGGGAAATGCCCGCTACAATGACGCAATCATTTTCTCAGACAAGCAGCCGATAAACTAGCAAGCGGATCTGTGCCTTATGATAAAAATCTTTTCTATAAACGCTCACGTCAAACGCTGCCTTCAAAGAGTTTTGTTTAGAGGCTCTGGTCTCCGCCGTTCATGACCAAGTCATGGAGAGACAAGGTGATACCCAAAGCATCGGGGGACCCGATGGTTTATTATTTATTACGCTACTAAAACTTGTGAAAATAAAGTGAACACTTTTATTTTATAAGGATATCTCTATATTTTTTTTAATAATAATAATAATAAACGCTTCACACTCATAGCCCCACACTAGGATTCCCTGTGTCGTGGGTGCCATGGATAACACACTAGACAAGGACATTCACACCCAGACCGAGAACAGAAATTCAAACTCATCATTCAAATTTCCGCCTCGCTGGGAATCGAACCCAGGACCCTTGGTGCGGCGATCCGGCATGGTAACCATTGCGCCACACGGGTCGTCAAATATTTTACCTGTATTCATGAGTAATAAGTAAAAAGTTCACTTTTCATAATATTAAATCGTTTAGTTTACTAGGTTACCTACTTTTAATTATTTTAATTAGGTAACTTTTAATTAGGTACCTACTTTTAATATTGTTACAGTAACATACTTTAAAATATTCATATTCATCTTAATATATATAAATTACGTGTCATGTTGTTTGTCCGCGATGGACTCCTAAACTAATTAACCGATTTTAATCAAATTTGCACACCGTGTGCAGTTTGATCCAACTTGAAAGATAGGATAGGATAGCTTACATCTCAAAATAAATAAATAAACTTTTGACCGAACGAAGTCTGTCCGGGCAGCTAGTATTATTATATTCTCTACTATGAAAAAGACTTATATGACATTTTTAATTTAACGACACTATTGTAGAACGCTCCTGACTTGACGGTCGTGTTTTTAATCAAGTGTAGGGTGAGTGAATATCCAGGTATTAATTACCCTTCTTCATACTATTATCTTCAAGCTGTTTTATGGGAAAGTAGAAAATCTACTTTACTAATGGACCGAATATGCCTAATGCATTGTTTTAGTAGTCTCAAACCACCTTCGGATTATTTCCTTTTAACGGTCATGTTGGGAATACTTAGTACTACTGTTAGACTAGGTATAGATGTCTAGATAGAATGGAAGTGTCCCAGAAGCATTATAAATTACTGTTCTCTTGACTGATAGTCCTCTCGTCAAGGCTGACGTAGCGACGTGGCGACGAATTAGTTTTGTGTTTTAGCACTAATAAGCTATGCTGTTATACGGCCGCGTCAACTGGGACAAATTAGAGAGGCGATGTTTGACGTTGCTCCATATATTTCGGTTTTCAGTAACAAAAAACAGGATATAAGTGACAAAATTTTGTTTATCCTACCAATATTGTAAATGTGAAAGATTGTAAGTGTTTGTTTCTTTCACGCAAAAACTACAATGATCAGGAATTTATCCCGTTATATAGAGTCATTCGGGGTAACCGCGCGCAGTGGGTAAGTGAGCGCACTGTGTATATCTCCGGAACGGGGTGCGGGGGAGGGGTGATTTGTTTGGGTGAAAAAAGGATCCCGGAGTGGCAAACTAGTTGTGACATGACATTGCGCCCCGTGACGTTTTATTCACTTCTTATCCGTAATTAACTAAATTTCTTAGTTTCATTGGTAATTTTTGGCATTTTGGAAACTCGTGTCGCGTCCAAGTTTTTGATCCTGTAAGGGTAAGTTATATTTTGCTTGATAATAAGCATATTCTAGTAGATTTGTGAAAAGTAATATTGAAGTTATGTTCGTTGCCTAAACCTGTATCAAGATTTATTTGTATTTGGCTTCCTGGGGAAAGTGTGCACGGGTAAGTATGCGCATGCGTACACTTACCCGCGAATGAGCAAAATTTTAGATGATATAATGTCTTAGTTGATTTGCAGATAAAATTCTAATTTCACCTGTTGAAGATGCTTATGTATTTAGATTTTTTATATTGCAGTGTTGATCATCATGCCACGAACATATATTAGGAAAAAACCTGAACTAGCACCAGTGACTGAACAACAACTTGCTAGGGCTAAACAAGTTATCCGAAATGGAAAAGTAAGCGAGCTGCTGCTACTGCTATAGGCATAAGTGAATCCTGTGCAAGAGGCTTCAACTGGATAAAGCCGCAGATTTAGTGGGTCATTTCAGCCAACATTCAATAATTTAACAAGAGGTAGAGTTTGCCGTTCATTGCAAGAAAATGGATGAAATATTTTTTGGACTTACCATAGATGATTTAAGGCTATTGGCATATGAATATGTTTCTGCGAATAATATCGATTGAAAATTAATAATGTTTGAATATTGTAGTTCTTAAGAAAAATTATATTGATTCTCTTCACTAAATAAATACTGACTGTGGCGACAATCGTAGTTCATTTCCAAAAAAAATATCAATAAGAAATAATAGTCGTTTGTTTTTTTAGGAAGGTTATTTTTATTGGTCGTTGAAAGTTGAAACTAGTTTTAATTAGATTGGTCATATTATCCTCTATTTAGTTAAAATAAATGGTATTAGATTCGGTTTAATCTGACTAAACTCTGTGATTGAGATAAATATGATTGATATCGAAAAATATACTAAGTTAAACTACCTTTGTGACTGAAAATGAAGACTGAATTAATAGTTGGATCTTCCTGAAAATATTGTCATCAAAATAATATGATTTGTAATTGTTTGTGTGTTTTACTGAGGAATGCGTTTACTTACCCCATACGCGTTCACTTACCCCATAGGGATGCGCACGGTTACCCGCAATATGGGTCAAGTGAACGCATTCCAGTTTTTTCTCTTTAATTGTTTGTTGCAAAAATAATTACTTTAAATTTGTTTAATTTTTAATTTCTGTTTATAGACTAATAAATGCTCTTTTCAAAGATAAAGTTTTTATTTCTTTAGCTTTAATATTTAAGGCACAGTATCGTATGAAAGGCAAAAGTGCGCACAGTTGCCCCGAATGACTCTAGTTATCCCGGAAAACCAGCTAAAACCGCAGCAAAAGCTCTAGTTAATGAATCACTAGACGTAATCGAAGCTTATCCACTCTTTTTAACCAACTTCAAAAAGGAGGAGGTATTCAATTCCACTGTTGTTTTTTTTATGTTTGTTACCTCAGAACTTTCGACTGGGTGAACCGATTTTGATGATTCTTTTTTTATTCAAAATCTGCTGCTTGTTATCTAGTCTCACTTTTTGAGCGAGATCTGACAAGTAGTTTTTGAGTTATCCTTTATTTTGAAGTTGGTTATTTTTTTGTCAATAATTATTGCTTCTCTGAAATGTATTACAACGGGCGATGCTAACAATTTACCAAAGCTGTTGATGTGTCGTCTAACAGTACAAAAGTCTAGGATCAATCATCTAGCTAGAAATATTATCGTTAAATCATTATATACAATACAATATAATATTACTGATATTTACATATCGCTCACCTAGTAATATATTGGCACATCTGCAAAAAATGCAAAATTGAGTTTATATGGCATACGTGTTTAAAAGTGCATAATCTACATAGTGGTAAATATGTATTAACGTCCATACTAGTAACTAAACCCATGAAACCTGTAAAAAAAACTTAAAAGGAACCCATAAATTAATTTTAAACATTTTTATCCGCTCACATGATCCGCGTGATATACCGCGTGACGCACTCTGTCCGGCCTTTCTTCCTTCTTTCCTTCTTCTCCGGAAAATCTTTGATCCTCGTTTCTGTAAAATATGAAAAACGTAGATGTGCCAATATAACTAGGTGAGCGATATTATACCTATGGGTATCTTCCTGTGAAGTCTGTCTGTCTAGCTACAACCACTACCCTCATGCTTAAGTCAGCTGCCAATAGTGAAGTGTTTGCATTAGATTGTAATTTAAAATTTAAATATATAAAGTATACATATTCTGTAACGAGAGTGACCTTGTCTTTTAATGAGGAGAATCATTAGTGACCGTTCATCAAAGTTCACTTAACGCCTAAGTAAAAGTATTTTATGGAATTCTTTATAAGCTATTCAAAGATCCCACTCCTGTAAGTTTTGGTGAAACATATGTACATTTATTATGAAAAAAAAATCTATGAGTATGCACGAAGAGTCGAATATGGTTATACGTTTCGTGGGATGATTTTAGTGTGAACTAGGGACGTTAATTGTTTATGATACCACTCTTCCGCGGGCAAAGCCATGGGCGAAACCTGGTGTTCAAATAAATGAAAATAGATGCCTGAATAAGGCAGAAATTAGCATAGTAACGAAGGAAACAACCGCAAATGTCACAAAATTAACGCAGGCTCTACTCAAACTCCAAGTTATTGCCCGAAACGGCAGCAGAGTGGCTAATTAACTGTTGACGAATAAAAAATGTCCTTCGTTTGTTCAGTTAATTAGTTATTACTTGAAGCCAGGACGCTGACTCGTTTGAATTTTAGTTAACTAGGTATATTTTTGCTGCATTGGGGCGGCTTAGAATACTAACCCCAATCCCACGCCGGATGGGTGTCGTAAAAGGCGACTAAATCCGGCCCGCTGGTGGTAGGACCCCTCGAGGGATTATATTAGTAATATTGATTTTAATTATTAATTAATACCATTATTACTATTATTATTTCTCCATGGGGTTCGCCTGGATAGCTACCACCCTTGAGCATGAGTCAGCCACCAAACGATTTAATTTAGTTAGCCCCGATATATATTTTATTCTTTCCATACATAGCTAAAAACCATCTCGACATACAAGGGTTCCGATTTTAAAAATCCCATCAAATTCGGTCCATTTGTTACGGTGTCACAGACAGACACCCACAGATGGATTCGTCAAACTTATAAAAGTCCATTTTTGCTGGGGGGGAGGAGGGAGGAGGGGGGGTTAAAATAATTAATTCATCAATTTCCATTGTTATTAAAACTCACGATTTTGTATTTTGTTTGCCTTGAAATCTATTCCTTAATTTCTTTCTTATTTTATTTTCTTTCCTGGCCGACAATGCCTCGATCGTATTTTCAACTTCGACTAGAAGTATATTCTTTCAAGTGAAAATAATTTTAAATGACGGAGTTCTCAGGTACCAAATATTAAAATTATAACCGAATTGAAAACCTTCTTTTTTGATGCCGGTTAAAAATAATTTTGGAGGAACATACATATTAATTGTATTGCCATCTTATCTATCCAATTTTTAGAAGTCGTCCCATTTATAAAAAATCTACAGCGGTTACTACTACAAGAACTCGAAAGAAATTTAACTGCGGATAAAAGTCGAAAGTTCATTAGTTTTGAAGTACCTAACATTCAAAACCGATCATAATAAATATTCGATAACACTCGATTGTATCATTGATTCATATCACGTTATTATGTTTTACTTTATTTCCGCGGTCTTACCCACTTCTTTTCGTCTTTTCTGACATAATAAATATGACATAAAAACATGGGTCTCTGTTACTTGTAAATAAAATAAAATAAATAAAATAGAAATAATTATAATTATATTATAACGAAAACATTATTTTACTAAACACATTATTATTAGATATTTGAATGATTGAATTTACAAGGAATATTCTCACGAGAAATCTTTTGAACAGAATGTGTACCATATCATGAAGTAATAGTTCCACAATATTACCAAAAATGATTTTCTCTTTTAAGTTTCGAAAATAATTTATGTTTTCAATATACCTATAGAAATGAATGTGTCGTCATTTATTAAACTAGTGAGACTGTTTTCACGTAGTAAGGGATGCATTCCAGTTAATTAAGGCCAGGTGTTTCTCTCACCTGGGCACACGAATTTGACTCATAACACCCCGTCATAAGAGTCAGGGAAGCCGTACAACAATTTGCAGGTCACATGTCTAACATAATTCCATTTGAGTGTCCTTCGTAAGATTAAAAGCTAATTACATTATTTTTAACTGTTTTATTATATTTTTGCTTGTGCTACCAATATTACGTTCTTTACTGAGTGAATATTCTATTATCAAACAGAGTACCATTAAAGTAAAACCAATTATATTATAATGTAAAAAGAGGTAGATATGTCAGCGCGCCGACGATGAAGAGCGTAAGAACAGGCAACTGACCGTTCTGCTTGTAGTCCTTCTGTCAGTATATGACGATTACGCATGCTTTTGTTGTTGTCAGAAGTGCTTGACATTTGACATACAGCGTTAAAATGCCTTCGTGTATTATACCAATGTGATTGGTGTAGTGAAACAAAACATAAACGTGTGTGTATGTTGTAGCTCTTTTCCAAACAGATTTTTTGGTTGATTTGTAAGGACATAACGTATCTACATTTTTTTAAAATACCATTGAGTAAGACATCATTTTTAATGATTGTATTTTAGAACTTTTACGTCTGATAAATATATATTATAGCCGCCGAGACCGAGATTGTATTTTTGAACTTTGACGTCTGATAAATATGTATTATAGCCGCCGGGACGTGAGACGGCTCTACAAGCCCTCCGAAGTACGGAAGCGCTCATGAATTTTTGCCTTTACCGGTCACCCATCCAAGTACCGACCGTGCTCGCTGTTGTCTAACTTTGTCGATGACTTAACATCGACATAAGCCGCCGCCTCGCCAGGCTATGAGCGCTTCCGACGATATTCTGGGTTACAAACGTACTATTATAAGTACTATTATGTCATCGGTGCTAAAACATGGAATTGAACTAGACATGTCATAGAATCTACTACCTCAAACCACATAAATATTCTGAGCGTACGGAATGAGATCTGTATTTGAGATATGATTCATTATCAAGCAATAATTAATGTAACTGTGTCCATTGTATTGTGCCGGAGCGGATTTCCGTTGCTGACGCTACCAAAATCCCGTTGCCGGCACTGTTTGAAACTATTTTATGCATTTGTTATTTTATTAGAATTTAGGGAAAAACTTACTTACCTATTTATTTACAAAATTCAATGGAACTAATTATCTAACTCAAACAGAATGATTGCTATTAATTTGAAAGTTATTAGGTACGCAAAAATTTGTTTAAAAGAAAATTACTCTGACATAACCTTTAAAAGTTTTGTTAGACGAGAACAATTTGCGTTTATAAATAATTTTCTAGACTCAATTTCTCATAAGTTATTATTAAGAATCTGCGAACGTATTTACGATTTTATTCCTTTTAATATGCATAGAAGAAACTGCCACCTAAGTCTTTTTAGAATCCTACAAAGCAGAAATGCACTTTACCTAGAAACTTACCCAAGGCATTTTAAGAACCTAACGTCACGTCATAAAACATTACAAGATCTGTAAGTTGTGACGTCACAAAACATTTCCGTAGAAGCCTCAGTCTAATGAGGGTAGCTGAAAGTAGCGAAACCAGCTGGGACGGCAAAGCGACAGATAAGGCACTTGTTATACAGAGTTCGATCGTTACGTAAACAAAAGGTGCGATATTAAACACTTTACTAACAAAAAATAACCGACTTCAAACTTACTCAAAAAGTACTTGTCAGATCTCGTTCAAATTTATGTGGGATTACATGACAAGCACCTGCTTTCGATTAAAAAAAGAATCATCGAAATCGGTTGACGTGATATTGAGTTATTCGTCCATTTGTCGCGCACATACTTAGTACAAATTTAAGATTTATATGGTTTTATCATAGATGCCATTGTCAGATCTCAATAAAATTTATATGGGACTACATGACAGCTACCAGCTTTCGATTAAAAAAAGAATCATCAAAATCGCTTCACCCAGTCCAAAGTTCTGAGGTAACGAACATAAAAAAAATTCAGTCGAATTGAGAACCTCCTCCTTTTTTTGAAGTCGGTTAAAAAGTTGCATTAGTTCGGCTAACCGGATTAACAACCGAACTACTGCCACTATACCGAAAAATATCTGTAAATCCTCACCAGTGGATACATCAGGGGAAAAGGAGAGGTTGACTGAGCCGGCTCTTAGTGGCCTTTCTATTTCGATTCTTCCATATCCTCTGCATACTCACTGTACCAATCATGAAACAGGATCGTGAAATTAAAATAATAATTGAGGGTTCATATTTAGATAATTATTAGCTCGTCATCGTTACTCGCCATCACTGGAACAAGAGTACAATAGAGTCGATATTAGTCCTAATGGACTTTCGTAATAGCCTAATAAGAACCAGCGTGTCTTAAATTTAACGTTAATGGAGTAAAAAAGTTTTCAGGCTTTTGAGGCACAACTTTATTATTATTGAAACTAAGTGTTTGTAAGACACTTGTTTTCTCTGCTTTTATGGTATTGGGGACAACAATAATAATTTACCAAACTTGAGTGATTACTACAAGAACAATTGTATAAAAAATAATTTATGAAGTCCATAGGCGAACAAAATTACCGACTTTAAAATTAAGGATAACTCAAAAACTACTCGTCAGATATCGCTCAAATTTAAACAGGACCACACGGCAAACATCAGCTTTTGAATATAAAAATAATTATCAAAATCGGTACACCCAGTAAAAAGTTATAAGGTAACATACATACATAAAAAAATAGTTGAATTGCCAACCTCCTCCTCTTTTTGAAGTCGGTTAAAAAGTAGGTAATGAACAGTGAATAAATTGTTCACCTTACGCCCATGTGACTGGTGTTGACATGGTACGTTACATGTTTGCACTTTGATTATAATGTGGGTGTCTTCAAGTCAAGAGTTAATAAGCTTCTACTAAGTTAGTGCGCTTTACCATCCACGACTTCATTTCCGCTTACCATCAGTTTTGTGGTTTTGTGATCAAGCACTAACTTATTCTCCTTAAAAAAAAGAGTTTGTGAAGTGTAGAGTTAGAAGTTCGGCTCTACATGCGATCTGATAAATTTTTTGACAGTGGGAGCCATAATAATTATGGTCTCGTCTTAGCAACATTTTACATATACAATAACTTACGTAGATAGGAGAAGAGTCAGAACATAGTATATGAATATTATGCGTGTGAGAATAAGATAGACAGGCGAGGATGCAGCGCTCATAGCTCGGCGGCTTGTGTCGATATAGTTAAGCAACAGTGGGCGCGGTATGTAGTTGGATGGCTGACCGCTACTGGTAAAAATTTCTTTAGTGTTTCCGTGCTTCGGAGTGCACGCAAAGCCGTCGGTCCTGATGGTTATCGTAAGATAACAGTTGTTAAGCCATCGGGCGCCCAGAAAAACTTCCGATACTTGGGTTGGCCACTAACTCCTCCACCAATTCGCACTGGAGCAGCGTGGTGGAGTATGCTCTAGGCCTCCTCGAGAGGAGAGACCCGGGCTCAGTAGTGGGCCATTAATGGGTTGCAGTCAGACAGGCGAGACTCACGTACACGCTATGTGGCTGTAGCGAGTGAACATTTTATTGTGATCGAAACAAACCTTGCTTTTTTTGGAAAGACCTGATTAAAAAGTGTTAAAATAGTGTTAAGTAGAAGTCATTGTTCATGGTTATGTGTTATGTACCTGCATGTTACAAACAAATTGATACTCGTGCCCTCCAGATGACAAATGATAGAAGGGTACACCCACACTACCGTTGCACCACGAGCAAGAATAGTTTAGCTTAGGAGATTCAACGAAGATCACTTTACGATAAACCAATAAAACGCTCGAAGACATCCACTTGACTAAAAGCGCAAAATTCCTATTTGAGTCGGACGGTCTCCGGGGACCAAGTTGGCGCATGCCAGAGAATCATAATAACATCTCAGGCTCTTACACATTTATTATTCAAAGTAACGTATGATTTATGATACAATACGTAACAACGAAATATTGCTACGTACTAAGTTTTCACACGTGAAGTTCTAGTTTCTTGATAGTAATATTTAAGGTTTTGTTATTGGAACGGTGATAGCATTTTCTTCATGACCTGTGATTAACCGACTTCAAAAAAGGAGGAGGTATTCAATTCTGTTTTTTTATGTTTGTTACCTCAAAACTTTCGACTGGGGAACCGATTTTGATCATTCTTTTTTTAATCGAAAGCTTGTGCTTGTCATATTGTTGTCCCACTTAAATTTGAGCTAGATCTGAAGAGTATTTTTTGAGTAGATTTTGAAGTCGGTTATTTTTTTCTTGGTAAAATTCAGATGATTGTATTTTTGACAATCTAAATCGTGTCTTTTTGAGAATCATTCTTTTTGCAAATAAAATTTTTCGATACTTCAGCAACCAGGTTAAGTTACTTTGTATGTTACTTAATCGTTGGACTCGTGTCTTCTTTATATTAAAAATTGATAAATCATTCTTCGTTATTAAGTATTCTTCAATATTATATTCATAAAGTTACTTGGAATACTTTCTTTCTGTCTTTTTTTTCTCTCTTTCTTGTTCGGCAACGCATCAGTGATGCCTTTGATGTTGCTGATGTCCATGGGCGACGATAGCCACTTACCATCAGGTGGATCGTCAGCTCGTTTTCCGGCTATTTCCATAAAAAAAAGAATAATATACTCGGTTGCAAATTTAAACACAGTCCTGAATGGCAGTTCAATATTACACTATTAAACTGTACCCTGTCATTTCTCTCCGTCCCACCTACAATCTACAGCTAGCTATACTTGCTAGCGATACTTGTTTGTGCAGGCATTTCCGAAAGCGCCACGATTTAGGCAAACACACTGAGGTTTGAGTTTTGTGTTTCTGTTACATGTTTATACAAGCTTCGGATAAAAGCGAATTAGAACGTTTTAATAAAATATTGTCCGGAGTAAACAATGGAAACTCATTTGATTTAGATGCCTCTATTATGCTGGTTTTAATATACCTACTTATGGCTATACTTAGTAATGGAAATATAAAGTATAAATTGAATTATAAATGAGCCCTCATTGATAATATGAACTGATTCATTAAAAAATTCATGTATCATCATAATAACGAATCTATGCCCAAATACGCTAGACCGTCCAAATATTGTTTCTTCTCTTTAAATACTACAGTATTGCCCTATAGTAAGGGTACTGGGAATAAATAAACAACGTCTGGGAAAAATATGATTCTCGTTTTGTTTTATGGCAGTAGACTCGGTTGAAGCAGGCAGTAGAGTAGACCCAGTCTGTACTTCTATGCTATGGAACTAAAAAGGAAAATATTGTGTCATTACCGACAAACTTATGCCAGTAAAAATTTAGTAGAGAGGTAAAATAAAATCCGCAACTAATTTAAACTTATATATTCTAGATAATAATACCTATTTTTACTTCTTCTTCGCGTCTTGCTTCTTCTTAGTAGCAGAGAGAGTGCGGTTTAAAGCTTCGCGAGCAATGGCATCATCTCTTTCCTCTAACACTCTTGTTAGATCATCATTCCACGTGGCATCTGTCAAAAGGAGAGGTGATAAATAACGCAAGACTACACATTTTACAAATTTATATTACTCCTTTTTTAAAGTCATTTTTAAATATAGAACATGAAACGTTAATGGTATGTCTGTCATTAGAAAAAACTTTTAAATAAAGTCGTCGTTTTTAAACACGATTTAATTACTCTTATCTGATGAGGAGTTCCACACTATATCTCGGGAAACCATCATCAGATTCTTAACGAATCATTACAAAATTGATAACCTCCATCATTTCTGGAGTTGGTTAAAAGTGATAGTGACATCTATAATGGCTATAATTCACCGTGGTACCCACGTGTGCTCCGTGAGCTTGTGGAATGTTTTATACCCTCCTAGAATAGTTATTGATATTATATGATTTTGTTACATCAATGGAGCCCAAAGTGATACTTAGAATAATCTTATGCTGGTCCTTCGAGCATGATCCAATTTTTTATGCGCTCTTACCAACAAACAACTTCTCCATCAGCTGACACCGGTTCTTCTGTCTTCTAAGCACAAACTCCTCATTGTAAGCCTGCAGCTCCCTCATGCGCTCCAGCGCTGCTTCAATCCGAAACTTTCTTTCACAGCGTGAGGTTTCCGCCATTTCTGGTGTGATGAGTATGCTGGAAAGATATTACTGTATTTCAATCAGTATCAATATATTTCAATGACCTTCTTAGCACAGGAGGAGGATTTAGTACGCAAAAAGCAAATCATAGCAAAAGTGTTAGTTCTCTCAGTATATGACCCAGTATATGACTGGTTACTATTAACCTGGCGACAATTAGCCTGTCTCTAAGCTACGTTACATCAAAAGTTAGGTTAATTACTATTCATCCTCATTAAGCTCCTTGGTGCAGAACGGAACGAAGGACAGAGGAACAAACTTGTCTTTCAATTGTTCAGGCATCACAAGGTACCGCGCTTCTTCTTCACTCTCTACTGACATTTCCAGCACTGAAAAAATTGAGATGTTTGAGCATCTATCAAGGGAAATAACTGAGATGTTTTTTAAATAAAATGCTCATTTCTAGATATTAAGTGGAGCTTATGAAGATGAGATAGATGGATTTTTTTGTTTCTTTTGCAACGTTTTTTTTATATGAAAATACACTTAGCCAAATTATCAGTAAATCGAACATCGCTAAAATTTTGCATTGCTGATTAAACTTCTTAAAAAGAATTTAAATAATATTTTACAAAAATACAATCTTGTGTAAAAAATACCAAGTTAATCCAAGTACCTCCTTTTTGAGTTTTTCAATCAGAAACATTAGACCGAAATTATTTTCGCTTAAACCAGAAACAGATAAATATAAGTTGAATTATTATACTACAGATCAATCCACTTATGTCTGTCTGTTGAAGTCAATAAAAATCTATGTAAAACTAAAGAAATGCCTAAACCTACTTCCACTTTCCGTGGCTGGTGTAGGTCCCTGTTGCGGCTGTAGCTCTGGTACTTCTGGAATAAATCATATTCATTACATTTATACATCCATATTATCATCTATCCATCCTATAGTATAACATTAGTAAATCTCTCACGTTGATAATGAAATGTATCAGTAGACGCACAAAATAAATAGTATTTAGTAAAATAAATATAACTTGCTTTATAATGTTTACATATTTTAAATTCATGGTTAATAAAGTTAATACGTCTATTAACACTAAGATATTTTAAACATTTATTCATATTTCGCGATATTTACTTCTTTATCAAGTTAACATAACAGTACTGGCATAAATTAAAGCATTTAATATGTACGAATATGTGACTTTGAATGAAATAGGTTAAAAATGCCTATGAGCATATAATTCACACTTGAGAAAAGTACTCAATTATAAAATTGATTACTATATTCCACTTTGATAACTTACTTTTTTCTTCACCCGCTGCTTCTTCTCCAAACAAAATTTCCTGCAATTTTATTACAAAATTGTTTGCAATTATTCGAGTGTCAGAATTTTTAGGACATTGTCAATATCCTAACGCTTCACGTCCACGTCCGATAATCGGTGGCCAATTTTTTGTAGGAGAAAAATAGAACGTACTGATAGCAATAGTGCAACGCACACGTCCTAAAAAAAGTCGGTCAGAAATAATATGGCAGGAAAAATCGGCCCGATTATCGGTCCTACAAAAAGACTGATGTGGGCGGGAAGCCTTAAATAGCAAATATAATATTAAATAAGATAAATGAATGCTAACCTCAATGATAGTGTGTTCACTCTCAGACGGTGGCGGTGGAAGAGCTTCAAGAAATTCCGCTCGAAAATCTTTTCTAGAGAACAGAAACAACTCCGTATTAACGTGTCCCTCGCGGGCAGTGTAAGTTTTGTATTTCGCGGAAAAATCTCGTTACTAAGCTTAATACTAAACTAGAAGTAAAAGCTTGTATAATAGAAGCTATAAGCTTATAAAATATAAATATTTTTTACTGTTGTTGTACATTTAAAATGACCAATGAAAGATGTTAAAATATTTTTCTATACTATATCAGCTATACAAATAAATAAAATTGGAGTGTCTGTTTGTAATATTTAAAATAACGCTTTTTACTAAGTGCATTTGGATTTATACACGGTACATATACCAAAACAACATTTTTTGAAATTTTTGTCTGTTTGTTTCGGCTAATTTCTGAAATGGCTGGACCGATTTTGATGGGATTGTCACTGGTAGATAGCTGATGTAACAAGGAGTAACTTAGACTACTTTTATTTTAGAAAAAAAATAGTTTGTTAGGCGATACGAAGTTCGCCGGGTCAGCTAGTTATTACTATAAATCCTATTCTAGATCATGTGTACTAAATTACATGAAAATCTGTTCAGTACTTTTTGCGCGAAAGAGAAACAAATATCCATATAATAATATGTTCACAAACTTTCACATCTACAATAATAGAAATACATATAATATAGTGAAACGATGTCATTCAACCGCAGGTCATTCCTCAGAACATTCTTCATTATACAGACAGTATTAACACCAAGTTGCGACGGATGCGACTGGAAACCGAGGTTTGCGGTTTCGGCTGTTGCGAGTCACGTGACCGAACTGAATACGTTTAGCAATAATTAATCATAGACACTCGAACAAGCTATGCAGTGAAATGTCTATAGTGTTGCAAGTCTACCGTAATTTCTAAATGGACTTAGATATTGATACGTAGTTCTTCTTGGAATGGTATCATTAGTGTTCAATAAGCTGGTCAAACTACTTCTTGGCTAGTTAACTTATGACACGATAAAACATGGTGATGGTATAAAATATGGGTTGCAGTGACAAATTAAAATCATAGAGCCTAATTCCTCATCGGCTGTGATCTCATCGACGGGGTATGGACTTTCTGAACCTATGTTGCAGTTTGACTTAATGAGTATTTTATTTTACAGAAAAATGTTCATTATTGCTAGCCATGACGCATTGTATGGCGCGTTGGTTACCATGTCAAATCGCTGTGCCAAGAGTCCTGGGTTCGATTCCCAGCGAGACGGAAATTAATGATAAGTTTGAATTTCCATGGCCATTTCCATGGCCATTTCCATGGTACTCGTAACACAGGGAGTCCTAGTGTGGGGCTATGAGTGTGAGCGTTATTTAAGTATTTAATCCAACCTTATCTGAGCGCCTCTTGCGTTCCTCCCAGGTTCCTTGGCATCCCAAGCTCGTCTGGCCGCAGTAAACTCCAAATCTCTGGTGTCATCTCTCTTCGCGAGGGTGCCACCGAACACCGCCAGAGAACACTCCAGTTCTACGTACGCGTCTCCTGGCTGAGGCTGGTGCATGGGAGGTGGGGCTGGTTTCTCCTTCTCTTTAGCAGAACCAGGCTGGGCAAGAAAAGAGTACGTTTACATGAGATTTGCAATTGCTGTTTAGTTCATCTTGTATAGTATTTGCCTAAAGCTTATCAACCCACTTTAAAAAACGAAGGAGGTTATTCAATTCGATTGTATTTTTACCAGTACTTTACCGAGTTAGATTTCTCACACTGACCTTATCCTTTCCTTGTTTTTTAGACGGAGAGTCCAGTTTGATAATCTCCGGCGAGTTTCGAACCTCATCGACCCTACTCCACTGGGCCAGGGTTAGAGGCCATCCATCCCGGGCTATGACCCTGTAGCAACAAATAAATTATTGCATCATCATTTTCCATCGATAGACCTAATGGTGTATTGATAAATTTAAAATCAATATTGTAAGCTTTTTTTCAGTATATTTTAAGTTCATATTAAAATTTTACTAATACTGACTCCTAGTTTATTTTGTAAATTTTTATTAATACTTAATTCAACGTCCAACTTAACTTTATCACCTAATATATTAATCATCACCATAATCACGACATCCTTGCCATCTATTTTATTATAAAAAGTTATAGGTATATCCTATAACCCTGAATAATATTATTATCATGTTAGGTAATATACGAGTTTTTATTATTTTAGCACGTCAAAACGCGAGCTTTAAGACTTCAAAGGTACCTTTGCCATACAACCCTTTTTCACGCTCCTTTTAACATCTTTTTCGACCTCCGAACTGTGAATAATAAAGTACTCTAAAATCCGTTGTTACTCTACGCCGTAGCAGAAAACTTACTCAACGAAAGTAAGGAGTGAATTGGTTTAATACTAAAATAAGGTTATTGATTGATTATTGGTATACTTGAGACAAACTCGTATCAGAATTCATGTCAACAAATCATTAAAATTCCTTTATAGGGTTTTCACAAACTGATTTGTATTTCGCACACCAAATAATTATTAAATAACTAAATAATCATTATAACGTTTGTGACATCTTCATTATTTTACTATTGACCTATAACAACAACACACTAAGAGAAAACGACGTAAAAACCAACATCTTAAAACAATTTTCATCATTGAATAACTCACGCTCGCACATCCTTAATTTCGTGAAGCGACTTCAAACCTTTGCACAAAATTATTGTTTTAAGGTCTGCCTGCCTATGACTATAAATAGAAATGACTACCTCAGTTATAATGGCGCTTACATGCTTTGCAACTTGGTCGTATTATATTTCGAAATACAGTGAAATCAACTTATCTGTAACTTTAAGGAGGGAGCTGTCGAACGCATTGGACCAATCATAGTGCGCAATTCGAGACGTATTATTAACTTATGAATGAAACGGCATTAGTTCCAATTTTCGCCACGTCACAAATAAGTTCTTCACAGATGGCACTGTACAGATTATACAGATATTTCATTCCACTCAATCCACTCCAAAATTATATATAAGTTTAATTTTATTAAACAAAGCCGAATAACATTTTATATTTTTGCAAAATAAATATTATGATTAAAAAGAAATTAAATTATAAAGAGTGGAACGGAACGCGACTTGCGAACTCCAGATTTAGTTCAAACGCACTTTATACGACCAAAAGTTTCATGCACCTGTTTGTTTGTGGTTGCTAGGCAACACAATATTTACGTAAATTCTGATCCGAATGTGAATATAGTGTAGTGAACCCTCCTGCGAAACGTGAGGTCCCGGTTTCGATGCCCAGCCGAGTTAGATAAATGTTTGTTTTGAATTCTTTTTTGTGTGCTTGTGTGTGCCCACGCCACTTTAATAACAGGAAATTTCTTTGCGGAAAAGTGTGTACGTGATTAAACACCCGTTAGTAAAATTGTTGCGCAATGTAATGATAAAAACAACTTTTAACAAACTACCAATAATCACCAAAATTAAATCGACATTTTAATGTGCAAATGCCACGTTTAACATTTCATATCCTATAAAAGTAAATAACTAAAAAGTAATAATTGTTAAAGCAAAAATGAAACAATGAGAGGTGTCAAGGGACACCCGGATGGAACGAAGTTCCTTTCGATTAATACTAAGCGACCAGAAGTCTTCGAGGGTGCGACAATACAATCATAGTATGTGGCTGTCTTATTCACTCTTCGGTATTTAGCATAGGCACAACAGGACGTCCATATCACGATCATGCACATTAAGCTATTATTGCCATTTCTCCCGTCATGCCAATCAATATGCGGAAGAGCGACAGCGATAGAACAAATCCATCACTGCCACTCTGCCTATGCTAAATAGTTAAATACCGAAGAGTAAATAAGACAGCCACATACTATGATTGTACTGTCGCACCCTCGAAGACTTCTGGTTGCCTAGTAACTCGCTTTAATTAATAAACGATGGCAAAAAGTGTCGTTATAACTTTTCGTCTTAATTTTTTCCGTCTAGCCCCCTTTCGCAACGCGCGATAAGGAACTTCGTTCCAATAAACGGCTATCAAACTTTAACCACATTTTATTTTGAAATGTTGTCCAAATATTTAAAATCTCATTTTTACTAAAATTATAAAGAGGAAAGATTTGATTGTTTGTTTGAATTGAATAGTCTCCGAAACTACTGAACCTACTTGCAAAATTCTTTCACTGTCGGGAAGTTACACTATCCCCGAGTGATATAGGCTATATTATTCTCTATATAGGCTATATTAAAAAAATAGGGATCCTTAATAAAACTCCAATAATGTAACCCAAGGTGTAAAAAAATAAGAAAACCGAAGCAAAGGGAGGGCGGTTACTCGTTATTCTATAAAATGAATACCAAATATTAATGAAGACCAAACATGTTTACCGAACCATAGTGGATGAACTCCCTAGATTTTGATATCTGTTCTATTCTTGATCATATTAATGTCTGCTATTAACAATAATTGAAATATCAGAATATCAAAACTGAAATGGCACACGCCAAGCTTATCAATAACAAATTACGTACCTAGCTCGCACTAATAAATTGAATCCATTAACAATAAAAGAAAAAATAAACACTCCAATGCAATAGAAAACAATCGAAAGAAATCTTAGGTGTTTATAGATTGAGAACAAAACAATTCTTTATCCAGCTAAGAAATAGGAATCGAAGAAATAGTAGAAATAGAAGCAATACTGCGCAATCAGCTGTCAATTAGTCGCGAGCCTTTGTAGCCGCTGCGGAGCTGAAGAATGGCAGCGCTTTGTTAGAGCTAGAAAAAAATCAACAAAGTCGCCCTCTAATGAACGTCTATTGGAACTAAATTCTACTAAAAACAAGCTTTTATTATACTGGACAGAAGAAAATTAAAAGACGCTTACATAATCACCCCTACACTGTCATGATACGCGTATGGTCGTCAGTGCTGCGGGTAGCATTTTTACTCCATTTTATTCACAGAGCTACTGTTTTTTAATACATTTATTATGTGTGAATATTAAGAAGATGTTTTGTATCTCACTTAGCTTCATCATTATCATAATCATCATCAACATTTGCTGGTCGTTAGGCAATGTATTCTCGTGTGTGTTTATATAGCAGAGCTAAGACAGATAAAATATATGACATGAAAAATTTGATTCCAAGTTTCCAAGTGTAGTAGATTTGTTACCTGTTTCTGCTCTCTTATTTTAAATCTAAGAATAAAATCACTTACTGAATTGAATAGATCTTGGGCTCCTGGAACATCCCCTTTAAATCTTTAAGCTGAAAAACGTTGTTCTTTTAATTGGCTAATCAATTGGCTACAGTTTGCAATATTGTAGAGAATCAGAAATAAAATCAATGTTTTAAAATTTATATTAATTTACTTAAATTTTGCCACGTATTTATTGACGGGCTTTAGATTTTTATGGAAATAGCCGACAAAGGAGCTGACGATCCACCTGATGGTAAGTGGCTATCGTCGCCCATACACATCAGCAACACCAAAGGAATTACTGATGCGTTGTCGGCCAAGAAAGAGAGAAGAAAAAGAAAGAAAGAACTGGCTCTCAAGCCCTCAACCGGAACACGACGAGTCGTTTGGCGGCTGAGTCATGCTCAAGGGTGGTACTCGTAGCTACCCAGGCGAACCCCAAGGAGAAATAATAATAGTAATAATGGTATTAATTAACAATTAAAATCAATATTAACAATATAATCCCTCGAGGGGCCTTACCACCAGCGGGCCGGATTTAGTCGCCTTTTACGACACTCATCCGGCGTGGAACTGGGGTTAGTATTCTAAGCCGCCCCAATACGGTATGGGCTTTAAATTTTCTCTGTACGGAATTTTGTAATCAATGTTACCTTTCCGATAAGCTAGACACTTGAAAAGTAGTTAAGCTTAGATTCGGAAAGTAAGAAAATAATATGTTTTCATCGTTTTTAAAAATATAATAAAATATTGACCAAAAATACACCAATGTAGTGTGGGAATGATCTGTATACAAAACACGAAACGGTTAATTCAGAACTTATTATACGTATCGACGCTTGAAAGGCAAAAATTGCCAAGCGACATGTTGACAACTTTACACCAGAGCATTTTAAAGTTAATATTTTAGAAAATAAATCGTAAAAAATCGCCTATTAGTCATAGCTACTTAATTCCAATGAATTTTACATGCAGTTTAAATACTTAATACAGCGATTTTAACGATTTTTTTCTAAAATAAAATTTTTAAAATGTTCTAGTGTAAAGTTGTCAACATGTCGCTTGGTAATTTTTGCCTTTCAGGCGTCGGTATCATCTACAGTTCTACACTTATTGATACAAGCCGGGGGATTTCATTGCGATTAATTTGTAACTTCCTAATTTGTACAAAACATTCTGTAATTTATGAGTTCACTTTTGAAACATCCCCCTATGGTTTTAGATCCAAATTTAATGGTCTAAGATAAAAAATGTGTCGTGTAACAAATTGCCGTATCAGAGCCGGACGGCCCCCGGCAGCCATTATGTTGGACGGATGCTTATTTAACGTCGCAATTCAAATTTAATGGCTCAAACGATAGTTTTATTTCATGGTAGCCGGTTCGTGGTTTAAGCTGCCCATTGTGATTCCGCTACTGGGTTTACTAGCTAAATTACTCGTTAATTTCTGTTGTTTGCACGAGTGGAAATAGTCTGCGGGTTTATTGTGTGCAAATGCCAAATAGTGCCCAGGTAGATGCTTGCATCGCTTTTAGACACTTCAGTCATAATACAAAAATGTCCTCGAAGTATTCTTTACTGATGTGATCGTGATCACGTCCCTGTCCATCATGGATGTATTGCTTTTGCTGAGAAGTAATCAATGCTTAGTTTTAGTTGTTATGCCCTAAAGCCATTGAACATGGTTAGCAGATAAAAGTTCATTTTTTGGTTTTGGGTGTATCATTATTGTAAACTAAGTCCATGTCACTTGATCAGATAATTGCGCAGATGTATGAGTGGTCTTTGTATTTTAAATATCATGCTGATGCTTTTGTGCATTACTTTTGTGTATGCTTATAATTTGAATTTTCGGGCCCAGGACAGCCATTCCAGGGGCCATTACGATCGGATTTGATCTATTGTAGTCAATGCTTTCTTAGTAGCGAATCTGTGCATGGCATGCTTACCTTAGTAGCGGATCTGCTCTTTCCGGAAGCGGTCGTTGGTTTTACTTTGACGGTCTTTAATGAGCGAGCGCTGGCTTGGAAACCAGATTCTCGTATGCTCTAAAGTTAGAAAATGGTTTATTTTGTTAACGGTAATAATAACATTATAAAAGTACATTGAGATCGTAAGGGCAAGGATATCTACATCTAACACAATATATGTGTAAATCTCCACTCCAAGAGAGCAAGAAAAATAGGGTGCGGCTCATGATAGGATCATGATAGGGTCGCGGCATTTAGTTATGGTTGCCGTAATGTCAAGGCAGATGATAAAAAACTTTCTAACAAAGACTATAATTTATAAGACACAAATTGGCTGAATTTCAACAACACCAGCGCATTGTGTAAACATTTTACATTTACCAAGCTCAGCAATAAATTCCTAATTTAGCAGCAAAGCAACATGCGGGACGTTTTTCCGTCCCTCGATAACACGACCGCATGCTAGACCGGCTCTGACATTATATATGTGCGCCGAAATACAGCTCGCATTTCATTTGAGAGAGTGCTGTTTGGTAAAAGACTTGCTCTACCGACCCTAATGAAATTTGTTGAAATAAAATTCGTTGAAATAAATAGAGAATTGGATGTGATTATATAAAAATAAAACTAGTGATTGCAGCTGAGATTTTCATTAATATATTTTTGAACATAGGAATTGCAAAATCTGGTGTAATATTTTTGGAGGTTGCTTTAAGGATTCAATTAGGAAATCAATTTATATTTATAATTTGTAAGATCTTAGTGTCTAAGATATTCACATGACTACACCATTTCAGGGTTGTCTGTGGTATTTGATGTTTAAGCATTTTGAAAAGAGGAATTTGACACTACTACCGTTAGTCACCGCTAACCAGCCAAACGAATTGTAGTCCTGTATTAACTTTAGAGTTTCTTATAGGCACTCAGTAAACAATTTACTACTCCCTTTTTAAATTGTATTTTATTACCGTTCCCAGGTTAGCTTGTGAGTTGGATTGCTTCTTTAAAGGGGAAATCGTCAAACGTGGCATCGGCTCCAACTTGATGTATGGCCAGTAAAGCTCGCCCTTCCCCGAACATTTCCCCACTTCTTCGATCTCTCCCCTGAGAGAAGTGGAGGTCAATACTGCCTCCATTTCCAACTGTCAACAGTTCAAATGCATAATTGAACTGTTAAAATAGAGAGTATTGGTGACCGCGAAAAAGTACAAAACAAAAAGTACAAAAATACCTCGGGTGAAGTAGAAGCTGCTCTGAAACTGATGACATCCTGTTTTGTCACTGACACCTGAATCCCGCCGAGAATATTTCGTCGGTTCGGTATGAAGATCTCGTCAATATGCAGTTTACTAGAGTGTGGTAGCGGAATTTCTTTGCACCCTTCGATATCATTGTCACAAACGTGCAAAGCATTAGCGATGGAGGATAGGATCGTGAGTTGCCAATGGGCTTCATAATTGACGCCGGACGCTTGGCTAAGAGAACCGTGGCCCATAACTGTGTACCTGCAAAAATAATTTTGATTACGCATAGATGATGCAAGAAAGCTTGTGGAACCATGGTAACTTTGCTTGAGGTTATAATATGAGTATGAGTGAGTAAGCGTTTTTATTATTTTTAACGTCGTAGCCAAAACCACGTTAATAGCTTTATCTACGTATAAAACTACGGAAGACGTAGGCATACATGTTAGCCGTATTGGGGCGGCTTTAGAATACTAACCCCAATCCCACGCCGGATGGGTGTCGTAAAAGGCGACTAAATCCGGCCCGCTGGTGGTAGGGCCCTCGGAGGGATTATATTGGTAATATTGGTTTTAATTGTTAGTTAATTAATACCATTATAAATATTATTATTTCTCCATGGGGTTCGCCTGGATAGCTACCACCCTTGAGCATGAGTCAGCCGCCAAACGACTCGTCGTGTTCCGGCTGGGGGCTTGAGAGCCAGTTCTTTCTTTCTTTTTCTTCTCTCTTTCTTGGCCGGCAACGCATCGGTGATGCCTTTGGTGTTGCTGATGTCCATGGGCGACGATAGCCACTTACCATCAGGTGGATCGTCAGCTCGTTTGCCGGCTATTTCCATAAAAAAAAAAAAAAAAAAAAAACATGTTTTAAGTCCTTACAATATTTTATTTCGTCGTGGTTTAAAAAGTCAATTAAATATAGAAATTAAAATTGAATCCCTTGAATGAAATCTTGAAATGATACATATATTACTTACCCATTAAAGTTCGGCTTGAAGTCGAAAGTTATATGCGCGTTGTAGATTTGAGGCATTTTCTCTCCAGTATCATTGTCATATACATCTAATGTGCTGTGGGCCAAAGAACTTTGGACATCCAGATGGGCTTTAACCGCACTATGGCAGTAGAAGACGCCTTGGAAGAATGGAATCCACTTGCATTTAGGAGTGATTGAAGTAGTACCGCTATGCTGTTGCACACCATAAAGTCCAGTTAGCGCGGAAGCTAAGGAGTAAGCGCTTTTTGTAGTTGGAAACATTTCAAAAAATTCATTCATCAATGCTGAAAGAGCTTCCAAATTTCCCATTGCGTTATCCATAACCTGTGAAAATAAATATTTGTAATCTATTCATTTCATCCCTACATACTCAAGTATTGGATCAGATTTTTGGAAATAATAAGCTGATTGTTAGAAGACCTCATACGCATTTTGTAGAAGATTGGTCTATAATCTAACGTAGTGCTTTCCTAATACATAATATGTATGTAACCATACACATCTGGAAAATAAAAAATTGCACGTAGGAGATAACTGATTATATTACATTTAGAATGATCCATTGTAGGTCACAGGAGTAGCATTTATATGTTTTTAGACCTTTTTTAGATTTATTACAGAGATCTATATACTTATAAGCCACTAAGCAATCGATTGTAGCTTCTATATCGACTAAAAGATCCTATAAGAAACTTTAACCCATTTACCAATTTAAGCACTTCAGGGGTAAATATGATATTGCTATGTAAGCATTTTCTTGCCCAAGTTCCTCTCCAATGAGCTTGGATAACTGTTGCTGCTTCATGTCTTTGAATTTCTTTTTCTCTTTCATCTTTTAATACTCCACATGGCACCTCCTCAGTTGCCAACTCACAAACTTTTGATGCAGTAGGATCTTCTGGTGGACTTAGAAGTTTGTTCATCACCGATGGACTCACGATCGGCTTTTCTTCTCCTACCTATATGATTACGATGGTTTTCCATTGAATATGTGTATGACCTGTCATATTTCTGCTTTATTATACTGTTATTATTTTAAGTTATGATTATTTATATAATTATGAGATTACTAAGAAAATCACAACCTGCAAAAATGTAGCTAATAGTCTGTATTTTATTCCTGACTTTAGATTGCGGACAGTACAGAGCAAATTTTCACAAAAACTAGTGAACGAACGAAAAACGCCGGAATTGTTTACTAGGAATGAAAAATTTATGGTGTACAAAAATCATCTAGAAAAAAACCAGGTAAGTGCATGTCAGGCCTCGTGCAATGTAGGCTTTCGAAATAGTAAGTCTATCGACTATTACTTATGCTGACATAGCCGTGATAGTTTTCCTTGTAAAATCATCATAATAATATTATAACCTATTTTTGAGAATTTTTCTCGTGTCTAACTCCAACCGTTTAGCCAGCAACGGTTGAGGACACTTGATTATAACCAAAATTAGTATTTTAAAGCCAAATATTTCCCAAATGAAGATCGAGGTCATGCGTTTTTCACCTGTTCTTCTAGCTGTTCTCCATATATCTCAATTTCTTCGGCTTCTGGCATGAGACAATCACATGGATCCATCGATGCAATATCTCTCAAAGACTTTGAAGGGGAAGGCTTAACCGGTAAACCAAAATCAGGGTCTAAGAAGTAACGTCTTATAACTGGGCAGACAGCTCGAAAATCTGTCATCGTTAGCCTCTTCATGAGGACTGCTTGAAGAGCTTGTCTGAACATCCAATGTAATAAAGCCTTGTCATATCCAGTTTTTTCTATATTCCATTCTAAGTCGGGTTGGTAGGATCTGAGACAAGACACGTGGTGAGAATTACTACTGAATGTGACAGTGGCATAAAAAAGGCACGATTCATGGGTATTATGAATGTACATAAATGAGGGTCATAATTCTTGACGAAAAATAACCGACTCCAAAATTAGGAATAACTCAAAAACCACACGTCAAATCTCGCTCAAATTTAAGTGGGACTACATGACAAGCACCAGCTTTCGATTAAAAGAAGAATCATTAAAATCGGTTCACCCAGTCGAAATTTCTGAGGTAGTAAACATAAAAAAATACAGTAGAATTGAATAGCTCCTCCTTTTTTGAAGTTGGTTAATTTGTCGAATTCATAGTTCAGACACAAGCTTCATAGAATCTTTGTCGTATAGAACTTACTATTATAGTTTTACGTGGGAAATTTAGAAACAACTTAGGCTACGGGATCGTATTTAATAAGACGATCCCGTAACTTAGTAGACAATGACCCTGCCTGCAAAGTAAAGTATCCCTGGTTTGATTCCCGGCTGGGGCGGATATTTATGTAACAAATAAATGTTTATTCTAGGGTCATGGGCGTAAGTGATGTCTTAGTTTTATTGTCCATACCACCCACGACACAGGGAATCCTTGTGAGACGGTATGTGTGTGTAGCGTTTATTTATTGAGTACTTAATCGCTTAAGACACATCCATGTGTGGTTTAATACTTAGTTGTCTCTGTTCTTCATGATCGAATAAAAACACTGGCACGTCATTCCATTTCCAGTTTTAATTATAATTGTTTCATAAAAAATATTAGTATGCTTTGATAGAAATATAATTATGTTCATGTCATACTTGTAAAACTCTCGGTCTGTTGACATCATATTTGAACTAGATTTGTTTACTCGGATCCAGTTATTGAAAGCCGTGCTGAGATTGGACAGGAATCTTGAAGCCCAAGGACACTCTCTCACTGCAGCACATTCAATAACATCTCTCGATCCAAGCAGCAGCGTGGATTCACTAAGCATAGCCGCATGCCAGTTCATACGAGAATGGACCCAAATTCTAAAACGCATAAGACTTTTTTTATATCACCTTTAAATAAGTCTAACGAGTCAAGATGTATTACATTTTCTAACGCCTTCAATGTCTTTAAGATTCTACTAATTTGTCGGAATATAAGTTTTCTAAATAGAGTGAAGTTTGTTTAGTCAAATTGTTACAAATATTTCCTCTATCGTAATTAAGTCTTAAAGCCACTCGCCTGCAAATATGCCTTCCAGGCATAAACTTGACCTCAACGGTATCATAACCCCTTGTTGAAATAAACCCTTTGGCCATCGGCAATTCACAATCCACAAACCATTCAAATACTTCAAGGACTAAATGAGCTGGTTCGATGTAATCAACAACGGGTACGCCGCTGTTCATCAGGATCCTTGGATGCAGCATGTTCAGAGATATCCTAAGGATGTTCTCCTCAGGTCCGTCCACTTGGAGGTACAGAGGTGCGAACTTCGGAGCCAGAATATCCAATGCCTTGTTAATAGGCGCTTTTGTAATCCTTGTTGGAGGACTGCTGGCTACGGTGGTGTATTCAAACATCGAAGGATAGTAAACAATGCTGATGCTCTTTGTTACTTCTTGAATCTAGAAATCATAATGAAATGCTCACAAGAATACATGCCGTGATTGTTTCAGGTGTTAGATAAGAGAGATGTCATAAATGATGTCGAGTCGATACCGCAAACATATTTGTAAATGTTTGCTCCAACAGCATCAATGGATAAGAAAACTGGGCAAGTGCATGTCAGGCCACGTGCAATGTAGGGTTCCGAAGTAGGAAGTTTACCGACTATTATTCATTAACTACTTAATATGCTAACATAGCCCTGATAGTTTTCCTTGTAAATATATCATGTTATACCCTATTTTTGAGAATTTTTTCATTCGTCCAACTCCAACCGTTTAGCCAGCAGAAGGGGGGACGGACGCTTGAATTGAAAAACGGTTTTGAACCGTTTTAATAAATATGTACATTCATGCCAAATTACAGCTTTCTGGCACTAAGGGTCTAGGCGCTGTGCTTCGGACAGACGGACGGACATGACGAAACTATAAGGGTTCCTATTTTTCTTCGGAACCCTAAAAAGTAAAGATTTTATTCTAGTGAAACTATATACTACCAAGCTAAGTAACATTGAGAATCAACTAATCCACTTGATTTCAATTATTAGAGTAATACATAATAGGTATATTATTATTATATAAAACAACATACTGCACTATACTGCAGCCATTCCCTGAGTTCTTCCTTCCCCTGCTGCCCCATCGTGGAATTAGCAGTGGTAGAGCGGTTCAGGTCTTTACCGATTTTTTTGATCTAACGTAACAAAAGTCAATCAGTTCATTATGTACACGACTATATCCTAATAGGTCCTCTTTTGAGTTCCTGGATCAAGCCAGCGTTATCAGTTTAACCTTTTAACCACCTAACCCTTCCGACAAAGGTTTTCGGGTCCAATTCGCCAGAGTCGTGTATTTACGACCAAATACCAGTGCTCGTTTAATCTGCTTTTTTATTTTATTACGTTGCGTTCTATTCATAAGATGTACATATTAGGTAAATAAGTAGTTAACTATGTCATCATTCTAAAAATAATGTCTGAATTTAAATGGATTACTTATATTTTTTCTCAGAAAATCGTATTGATGACCAACGCCCGTGACGGATAAATCCGACAGTATGGGCGGGCAAACACTAAGGTTCATCAATACAAAAATGAACATAAATCAAAATATTTCTCTTTATATTAACTAATTTACCATGAAACAAGTATAGCATTTGGTAATAAAATATTGTTTACAAAAAAATGTGTATTTTAATAATTTCTTTTGAAAATAAATAAATTAAGCAGTGAAATGTCCACGATTGAAGGTGATAGTTCATATCACTAGGCTACATCTTCAGAAACGAATGTTGTTAGTACGCCCAGCGCCACGGTCGGAGAAAAACGACTCGCTTCTGACGTCATAAACGTGTGCCGGTTTCTGGAATTTTCTTTTAGAGATGTGCGTGCAGAACGGTATACAATGGTAAAATCTGCCATCCCGCGCTACGCGACGGGGCGTGGTGCAGTGGGTGGAGCGCCTATGATGGTAAAACTGAACATTGCTTAGTGAGTAAAATAAAAGCAAAAACGCAAAAAAACTTACAGGCTGGTTGGTTTTATTGTTTTCTTCACGAAATTGAAATGTTATCTAAAAGAAATAATAAGAAAAAATAGTTACAAAGTAAAATATTATGAAACCAACCTCCTTACGAAAATTTTCATAGGAAAAGTAATAAACTCACAGACTCATTGCTCTGCACGTCCAGTAAATGCGGTGCATGGGACAGCTTCATCAGCCCGTTGACCTTCAGGAATCTTGTCCTGGGACAATCGTAAGCCTCGTAAAGCCCATGTCGACGCGCCCAATCCACCCATCGATAGTTTTTCCATAGTGCTACCTCTACAAAAACATAAGACCATGAATTTCTACGCAATATCTAGCTTACGCCTAACGACTTGGTTTAATTCCAAATGGTGATCGAGCCTCCAGTCGGTTGTTTAACTCAGGTGCCCGATAATATCAAAATATCTTGAGTGATTTCGTTCTTCATAAGACATCAGCGTTAGTTTGAAACATGGGGGATTTATTTTAGATATAATATGGTAGCTAACTAAGTGAATGTAATACTGTAGATAAAAAATTAGATGAGAACAAAGCAAATACCACCCGTATTGCATTATTGTAAGTCAATGGAGTGTACAGAGAAGAGTGAGCTGAGAAGGAGCAAACTTAAATTCCTTACTCCTCAAAACTTTTTTATATGACTCCAAAAAAGAAGGTTTTCAATTCGTGTTTTTAATGTTTCTTTCCTCAGACTTCCGTGATTCATCAACCAATCAGAAATATTATTTCGTACTATTTATCAAAATTCATTTCTGATGATGAAATCCATGAGGATAAGAGGGACCTCCTAATACGTATATATTTTGGCGATTTTGTCAAACTACATTTTGTCCCTAGACTGACTTGTGACTTCTCCAGCATAGGCACTACAACTGTAGCGCTCAGGTAAGCCTAGCCTGTATCCACATACACACCGTTTAAGTGCCCGTTTTAGGGTTTGTGCTTTGGGACCTACCGATTCCCCTTGTACAATACAAAGTTTTGGTATAAAATCATAATGCTTCTCGAAGATTGTTGAACTTTAACCTGTTATTAATTGTTGACTTCTATGTTGGTAAATTTTTTGGAAACTTTATAATATAACAAAATTCATTTCTGTCGCCCGTAGCTTCGCACGCGGAAATTATGCTTATCACCCCCTTGGGCTTTTCACCCCCTTAGGGGTTGAATTTTGAAAAATCCTTCCTTAGTGGATGCCTACGTCATAAGAGGAATATATATGCGAAAATTTTTAGGTTCTAGCTAAGTAGTGTAATAGTTAAGTAGTTCAGGAGTCCATCGCGGACAAACAACGTGACTCGTAATTTATATGTATTAAGATATATATGTTGGAACATTACGACAGAATGTTGCAACATGTTTCTAACGACACTCGTTACAAGGTACTGAAATAAGTGGAATAACGATGAGCTCCTTAAAACTTTTGATGTTTTAATTAATCTGTCCCTACGCTTAATTTTAAATTTATAACTAGCTGTTGTTGCTACTTGTTGTTGTAACTTGTAGGGTATTCCACAGGAATTGCGAAATCGAATTTCGTATGCACCACAAAATTAAAGTCATTAAAATTAATTAATCACTTGTTTTGGTAATGATATTACATTAATGATATTATAGTGTAAAAAGAGGTAGATATGTCACTAGCACGCCGACGATGAAGAATGTAAGAACAGGCAATTGACCCTTCTGCTCGTAGTCGCTCTGTCAATACAAGACGATACGCACGCTTTTGTTGTTGTCAGAAGTGCTTGAAATTTGACATACAGCGTTAAAATGCCTACGTGTATTATACCAATGTGATTGGTGTAGTGAAGATAAATGTGCGTCTGTCGTAGCTCTTTTCGGAACAGATTTTTTGTTTGATTTGTAAGGGTATAACGTATCTATAATTTTTAAGTATCATCGTATTACATCGCGAGGAAACCCGCACTGAAGATAATGTCCTAAACGATGTGTGAATTCTATCAATTCACATTTGACTTTTTTAACCCTCCTCGTGGTGATCATGATACAACAGCAGAACTGATGGGCACAGTGATATCTTTATTAACTTCATCAGTTTGTGAGTACTATTTCTCCATCATGTATGCATTATTAAAGAAGCTTAACAGTTAACTTTTTATGTACACGTGATAAAAAATAGCAAAGAAGCTTGCAGTGCCACTACCCCGTGCCGTCATGGCTATCTGTGACAAACCTAGAATAGGACAGTAGTCAGTTAACCTGTGGAGTTTAGTCCTGTTAGTTATTAATCGTTAGTAATTCTGCGTCATTAGGAAAAGGGTCCACATCTAACATTTTGTAAATTGTGAGAAAATCGAGTTTAAAAATCCAAATAAAATCAGTAATATCAAGTCTAACAGGCACAAATAACCACATATGACTTTTCAATGTAATATTTTGCGTGCAAATATAAAATATTTCCTGTTTATCGTGATCCTCAAAATCTACGAATAATGAGGCAGATAGGCCTATTTTTCCTGATTCCGAATATGTATATAACTCAGTTTCGCAAAAAATGTTTGTTGTGCCCCTTTTCTTAATGACGGCAGAATTGCCTACTCGAAGTTGGCCACAGATTTGTTACTACCCCTGAGAACAGGTGGTCGCCTTTTGTACACAGGTATATTGTATATCCCTGATGACAGAGAATACTAAAATTACAGAACAGAAGGAACACTTGGCTAATTTGACATCCAATATCCTCCTTGCGGGAAACAGATGAAACACCCGCTCCGCTTGAATATACCGGATATGATCCGCAAGTACCAAAATGGGTTTAAACTGCTAAAGTTCGCCCGCCACACGTGTTTGCTCTGCAGTATTCAAGTCCCGAGTGTATAGTTAACAAGACACACAAGACCTGAAAGTTTCTCAACTTGCTATTAGTGGCATGACTGTTTGACGACGATACCACCATCGCCATTGTAAAACAATTTCTGTGTGTGGTTTTAACTTTTGAATAGGAGGTGATAGTAGCGGTTTCACCAGTGGGGCAGGAGGGACATGATATGGAAACCAAAACGCACTTTAATATTCAAGATATTTTTACTTGAAATTCGTAAGCTTCCTGGCTTCGTTTTAGGCACTTCATGCCTAAGCACACACCACTGAAAAAATGCTTAGACGGGATGCTATAAATTGACATTATCTTTTTTATTTGTAAACCTATTAAAATAAAACAAACACAACTTAATTACGGGGAAACCAAATTACTATCGCAAAGACCAATAAATCATAAATTCATTCATTCATACAAAAATTCTAAAAGTCATTGTGGAATCCATCGCAACCAATAGTTTTATATATCGATCACTTTTAGTTCTATCATAGATATAAAGACTTATGCTGCATTGTATTTAATTTTATGACCAATCAAGTTGACAAACCTGGTTCCGGCAGAGGTTTCTTGATCGGTAGGTCCCGGGCCATGGTTACGATGAGGCTCATCTCGTGTCCAGGTGTGATCCCCGGCAGGGCGTAAGGAGGCCAGCCCTTCGTATCCTCGATCAGCAGTGATGTCATAGAGGTACGCTAAAGATGAACTCCAAAGATAATAGTATTGTGCTTAAAGTTGCAACATTTAATTATTGTTTTAGTACATAGAGTAGTATAATTTCCTGAGCGCTTCTCTGCCAAAAAGTAGAAGTTGGTATTAGAACTTCAGACTCAGGTTGGCCAATAAAACATGTCTTTATATAGTGTTACTGATGTTCAATTGCAATGATTACCACTTACCATCAAGTGAATCGTCTGATAGAAAAGAAATATAGCAGTGTAATGGTATATCTTGGGTGTATCCCTTAGGCTTCCGCTGATCGTATTCTTTCTACTCCTAAGAATATTATAAATGGAAAAATATGTGGCAACGTTTGCATGTTTATTTTCCATCACGCGTTTACCATTATACGATTTAAAACAGAGATATTTTAATTAAAACAAATATGCTTTAAATCGTACCACGGTCTTTTGGCACCCAGAGTCTAGGAGAAACAAGAAAATAGGGTAGATTTTATCCCGCTTTTATTTCCCTGGGATGATTTCGTTTTATGAAACCACTGATCCGAGGGCAAAGCCATAGGTGAAAACTATTACCTATGTAGGTACAGGTTCAAAAAATTAAATGTGTGCAATTCACACGTGGTAGAAGTGAAACCTTCAAAAATAAAGGAACTAATTTATAACTCATTTTCGAATTTATGTGTCTGTCTCTTTTTACTGTCCTGTTTTCGTTTCATCGACTTTCAAATCATTAAGCCCCGTATTCATGGTAAACATTTGTTTAAGAACAGTTGATCAACATTGTTGGTGAGCGGCGAGAATGTTGCTAGCAACTATGACGCTATCAACTCTGCAACATGCATTGTTGCCAGCAACATGTTGACAGCAATTCCGCAACACATTGATTCGACTTTGTTGCTAAACAAATGTTTCCCATGAATACGGGGCTTTACGATGCCAAAGAAGTTTTCACTTCAAAAAAACAGTTCGCCTTACCCTCACAACTGTGACTTCTTTTGTAGTTGGTTTCTTGGTGTTCTTAGACCTAGTAGTGCTGGTTTGGGTGTCATCGTCTTCATCCCATGAAAACATGGGCACCTCTGAGGTTATGAGCTCCCATAATAATTCTGGATCTGGTATGTGGAAGTTACTGTGAGTTAAAAATATGAGAAAAAGTGGTACATTTTTTAGGATAAGTATAAAGCATCTGTAGGCTAAGGCAAAGCAGAACCATTTCCGTTCTGCTAGTATTTTTTTTTTATTTGGGAGCTATTGACAAGCTTTGAGTAGTTTGTATTTAGTAATAAGTATGTAGATACCTGCATACAGTACAAAAGTATAGAACTCAAATACTGATTAACAAATAAAATTACTAAAAAAAAGAATTGAAAAACGCCCTCCAGTAGTGCCGACAGAAGTGAAAACTTGAACAATTATTTTTTGAATCGTCAGGAAATATTTTAATGTGCAGGAAATACTTTTAAATTAAGTGTTTTTTTATTCATTATATTTTAGTGAATGGCAGTCAACGCCTCGTAAAGTATATGTAAATTGCAATCTTGATATTAATACGAGCTGTTTGTACCTATAGTTCTGTACTTCTCTCAGAGATGGCGCTACAGGTAGGTGTCGATTTGTTGAAGCGATGACGTTGAGTGACTTTCGAAAAGTGTTTGTAACAAACCTAATTCGAATAAAACTAATTTCATTTCATTTCATTAAAATAATTACGGTGTGTGAACTGCTTGGTTTTATCCCATTTCAAAAATACCCAACGCGCCTTAAGAAGAAGAAGTTTCCACTTCAAAAACATGCAAATTCATACGTTTCCTCAAACCAATAACTTATTAATAGGAAGTTTCGACCACTGGGAACGCTCGTTCTAATAAATCATTCGAATCACCCAGAGGACTATAAAATCTATTTATAACCAACAAAACAATTTCGAACAAAACGTAAGCAAAGTTCAAAGTGCCATAATAAAGGTAAAATATCAGAGTTAGTTCTCGGGGGAAGCTTTCATTTTATTTCTGTTAAGCGCCTGACTTCAGCTAATAAGCAAGAGTGGGTTCACCGCAATGCTAGCATTTATTTTGCTGGCACCGACAGTTATAAATGCACTTTATGGGGACGTAATTATTTACTGTGACCGGAGCACTGAGTAATGAGAGCTGGCGATTGTTGAGTAACGAGGAATTTTGATTTTTATAATACGAGTAAGTTAATATTCTAAAGTGACAACGGGACTGCTGACAAATTTTATCTGATTGGCCAATTTGTTTAACTATGTAGTTATCCTTTCTCCGGGTAGGTTACTATTCCTTTAATGATAAATTATTCCGAAACTGTTTCACTCCCGAAAGTTTTCACCAAATATTTGAGTTACTATCCCTGAAAATTTGACGAATAAATTATCAATGAATATAAAAGTGTTTGTGATCCAACTAGATATAAAATATAATGTGTTAAAGCTCCACAATGTTGTGGTCTGGTCATAATTGGCTGAACACTGAACTGTATGGCTGTTAACGTAGTTAGTGCATTTGTTGGTGCCATATAAGCTAGGTAGCTCAGTAATAACAAGTATTTCGTATTTCGTAGTCAGTTAATGATGCTACAATTAAAACGCCAATCAGTGCCGATTGCACTTTTTGACGATTGCATTGTTATGCTGTAAAATTTAACACAAATACTTCCTTTAGAGCAGTGATAGCCTAGCGGTTAGAACGTTGGTCTCCCGAACGAAGGGGCCCGAGTTCAAATCCTGGCACGCACCTCTAATTTTCAAATATTATGTGCGTATTGTAAGTTGATTATCACTTGCTTCGGTGAAGAAAAACATCTTGAGGGAACCTGCACACCGGAGAGTTCTCCATAAAGTTCTCAAAGGTGTGTGAAATCTACCAATCCGCACTTGGCCAGCGTGGTATACTATGGCCTGTTCCCCTCACATTGTGAGAGGAGACCCCGAGCCCAACAGTGGGACAATTATGGGTTGTTGCTAACTTCCTTTAAAACAACAACAAAATTCAACCATTACAACGTATGCAAGGTTAAACGAAGCGAAAATTGACAACGCAACGGGCTGCACAATCTGCACATAAATCATCTCTCTCACTCACCAGTGATATGATAAGTCAGGTTCATTCCCCCAGTGAGGGCGTGCTGTATATCAAATTCGGGCAACGATTCGTCTTCCCAACAATCTAAGTCTTCGTCCGAATTCATGTCAGGAGCGGCCAACTTCAACAGCGCCTGTTAATTTTGATTAGCAATTAAACATTCACGCGCTAAGAATGATTAACGGACAGGCGTTTCATTATAATGGCATGGAAGTGACATTGTTGTAGAGATTTTATGCGTTTTGGTAAAATCATTTATTATAATTATAATAAATTTTTGTAGTACCGAGCTAGTACATAATATCTTGTATGATTAAATATTTTACAGCGTTTCGATTGTATAATCAAAGAGAAGTATTATGTACTTACTTATTTTACTCATTTAATTACTGATGTCTTCAGTTCCACGTCAAAATAGCATATAGAAGTATCTGTATGCGAGACTCTCATAACTGAGTAGACCACAACTTTGCTTTAGTTTGGTTGAGGGGTTACTGACCAACCTAAGTGTCGGTAGTTTTGAAGCCAAGTATTTCTGCTCCCCATAATACTAAATCAACGACCTTTCTAGTACAATTTATTCCTGTTGCTGTACGGGAGGGACAAGACGCAATAGTTGAGCCTTCTTGTAACGAAGGGGAGTGGAGTAGTACTTCGTTACCGAACCCCCGAGCCTCGACAAGGATGCCTGCCACTCGGGCTGGCTGTTAATCAGTCGACTACTATGTTTTTGAAATCAAAACATTGTAATTTAATATAAGGACTAAAATAAAGTTACTTTACTAAAGAAGCTATATAATTTCATCGTTAATTATTCCCTTAAAATTTTTCGATGAATCCTGAATGTATCCTGTATAATTCCGCCACGGCAGGTCAGCTGGCGATCTTTTAGTATACCTTACTCATTGCTGGGCAGAAGCAATCGAGAGCAAGGGAGAAGCATTGGCTGTAAGCTTGGATGTTGCAAAGGCCTTCGATAGGGTGTGGTATAAGGCATTATTGTCTAAACTGCCTTCCTACGGAGTACCCGAGAAATTGTGCAAATGGATTGCCAGTTTTCTATCGGAGCGGAGCATCAAGGTCGTCGTTGACGGAACATGCTCAGATACGAAGCCCATAAATGCTGGCGTCCCACAAGGCTCTGTGCTTTCACCCACACTGTTCATCATGCATATCAATGATATGCTGGACATCGGGAATATTCATTGCTATGCTGATGACAGCACGGGTGACGCCCGTTATACAGGCCGAGCAAACCTTTCTCGGGTGCAGAAGCAGAGAAGAGGATGAAACTTGTGTCTGAAGTCGAGACATCTCTGGAGCGGGTCTCAGAATGGGGCAGACTAAATTTAGTCCAGTTCAACCCCGAGAAGACACAAGTTTGCGCGTTAACCGCTAAAAAACCCCATTTGTCATAGCACCACAGTTCCAGAACATTCCTCTTAACATCTCTAAAAGCATTGGGATCCTTGGTGTTGACATCTCGAATGAAGTTCAGTTTCGGGACCACTTGGTAAGTAAGGCCAAACTAGCTGCAAAGAAATTGAGAGTGCTCAACAGAGCTAAGCAGTACTTCACGCCTAAGCACAGGTTGATGCTCTATAAGGCGCAAATTCGACCACACATGGAGTACTGCTCCCACCTTTGGGCTGGAGCCCCAGCTGGCCAAGTGGATCCGTTCAATCGAATTCAACGGCGAGCTATTCGTCTTGTCGACGATCCCACGCTTACAGACGGACTAGAATCACTCGAGTTGAGGAGAGATGTAGGCTCTCTTTGCGTATTCTACCGGCTGTACAATGGGGAATGTTCTGAAGAACTATTTGGCTTAATACCTGCAGTTAGTTTTCGACACCGCACATCACGGGGTTCCAGGTTCCACCAACATAACCTGGATACTTGGCATTCGTCCACAGTTCGGTTCTCACGTAATTTTCTACCTCGTACGTGTAAACTGTGGAACAAACTTCCTGCATCGGTGTTCCCCCTAAGCTATGATATGGGGTCCTTCAAGAAGCGGGTCTATCGTCATTTTCTTGGCCGGCAACGCGTTGGTGACGCCCCCAGTGTTGCTAATGTCCATGGGCGGCGGTGATCACTTACCATCAGGTGACCCGTCTGCTCGTTTGCCTGCTAAAAGCATAAAAAAAAATATATCCCTAATTTTCCTATGTACACCGATTAGCAATTAGAAATTTACCTACGTTTGAACAAGGACGTGAGCGGTTGTTGGTTGGTACCATTTGTTATTATTAAGAAGCATTCGTTAAGCTATATGATGGTATTGAAGTCGACAACGGTCATATTCTATTTCCGGTGGCTGCTCTACATCATTTCATTACAATTTTTTTTTCCATTTTCTTTAATCTTGTTGCTTTGCTGTCAAAGCTGTAAATAAATATTTTTATTTCTTTCATAAAATTACTCACTTTACAAATCAACAAAGGCCACAGATGAACAACCGGTGAAGTCACCATCGCCGCTGGCTTCGCGCCGGACTTCGGTGAGCTGGTCAGCAGTGGGGAGAACGGGAGGAGGGGGGAATCGGTCGCGTCTACCGGGACCTGGTCGCTGACCCACACGCAGCGCCACGCTCCCAGGTTGTACAGCCGGACGAGGTAACAACCTGGACATTGGACATGAGTAGGGTTTGGACATTAAGATGGGGTTTAGAGCTTGACTTTTTTTCTTCTCTTTCTTATGGAAATAGCCGGCAAACGAGCTAACGATCCACCTGATGGTAAGAGGCTATCGTCGCCTAATGCGTTGGCCAAGAAAGAGAGAAGAAAAAGAAAGAAAGAACTCTCCAAGCTTTCTTCTATCTCTCTCCTTTCTGGGCCAGCTATTAAATCAAAAGATACACAAACTCACTATGTTAAATTATTCCAGATTTTTCCACACATAAATGATCATCAATATTCTCCACAACAGGAAATAAATACACAGTAAGGAAGGATAATGACTGCCGGGTTTTGCTAGTCTTACATAAGACAGAAACTAGATTATAATGATAACATTATTATAACATAGCTCCAGGCTTATAGGCGTCCATACGTCGTGGGTGGGAAAAAATAACAATGACTGTTGTGTTTTAAAATGCATGCATACACTTGTCATATTAAAAACAGTCGGAAATAAATCTTCATTCGGTGCACACGCGTTTTACTTCTCATCAATCGTTTACATACAAAAAATCCTTATAACAAGTGCAGTAAGGTACATAATGGTCAACATCGAGCCGGATCGACAAACAAGACTTGAATAGCCGCAATACAATAGGAAGAGATAAGAACGGGTCGAGCGACGAGCCTACGTCTATTGAAAAAAGTGTTTACGTCGTTGAGCCGTATTGCAACGGGATTAAGACTGCAATTAGCAACAGCTATCGAAGAGTTACGAGACAAACAACTTCGTTCGACTTGAAAATAATATTACATTAATTCATTACGCTTTGCAATATTACGTTGTTTACGACATCATGGCTACTAACGTCGAACAATTAATCAGTTTATTGGAAGATACTGCTAATTTACTTAAGAAAACACAAATTAATCTGAAGAAATGCTCAAAATCAAGACTAACCAAAGGATATTTACGTGCACGTTTACAATGCATCGAGGAATATTGGAAGTTATTTACATCTACACATCAAGAACTGGTTAAGATTACACCTCAAGTGAAACGCATGGAGATTTCATATTTTGTCAACGACGAGTACAGCACCTTTGAAGATTTGTACCTTTGCATTAAGGCGGACATTGAAGATACATTGTTGCAAATGGAATCATCACGTACTTCGGCACAGCACGGGGCGTCCAGTGATACTGAGATGTCGTCGGACGGAAGCCTATCGCTAGTTAGACTACCTAGGATTCAGTTACCTACATTTTCGGGAAATTACGAAGTATGGCCTACATTTCAAGATTTATTTATGAGTTTAGTACATAACAACGCATCGCTATCTAACGTACAAAAACTTTATTATTTAAAAACAAGCATAGCGGGCGAAGCTGAAGCACTTCTTAGGCATATTTGCGTAACCGAATCGAACTATACCCAGGCATGGGAAGCACTGAAACAGCGATACGGAAATAAGCGTGTTATAGTGAATTCTTTACTCAAGAGGTTATTTACACAAAAGAAGATTAACGTACAGTCTGCCCACGAAATAAAAATGTTACTCGACACTACAACGGAGTGCATTAACACGTTAAATAATTTAGATGTCAAAACCGAGTCTTGGGATCCTGTAATAATATTTCTTCTCGTACAGAAATTGGACCAGGACTCACACAAGGAATGGGAGAACTATTCGTACAAGATAACCTCTGATGAATTACCTTTGTGGAGTGATTTAAAAAGTTTTTTGGAATCTAAATTTAGAACACTCGAGTTAGTTACTCCGACAAATACACGTAGTACTATGACGTCTTCAACTTCTCAAAGGACAAGAGAAAAACATACATTCCATAGCACATATCCGTCGACGAAAATATGTATATTATGCAATGAAAATCATACGTTGTGCCATTGTAAACAATTCATCCAGATGACAATAGACGAAAGAAACAATTTTGTGAAAGACAAAAATCTTTGTTACAACTGTCTGCTAAAAGGCCATCCTGTTATGTCGTGTCGATTGCCAGTATCATGTCGCATCTGCAACAAGCGTCATCATAGTCTTCTGCATCAAGTTAAGACGGAAGAATCTGTGGCTCATACTAGTGTCGCTCAAATACAACCACAGGTTTGTAATGCAAATGTAGAAGACTGCGAGTTTCAAGTCAATACAATGATGACGTCACATTTTAACGCAAATGGTGGATTCGCTTTATTAGCTACTGCAATGGTAAAAATACAAAGTGAAGAAGGACATACAATAATTTTACGAGCTTTAATAGATCAAGGCTCGCAGGCTACATTCATTAGTGAACGTGCAACGCAATTATTGAAGCTGAAAAAGAAACGTGTTTATGGTACAATTACAGGAGTCGGCACCTCTCAAACTCAAATCAACAGTATTGTGCGAATACAAATTCAATCTATGTATGATACAGAATTTTGTTTACCGACAGAAGCGTACGTAATATCAAAACAAGTTACTTCTAAATTACCTACTGAATCTATTAATTGTACAAACTGGCCGCATTTACAAAACTTACAACTTGCCGACACAGCTTACCATAAATCAGCACATATTGATCTTTTATTGGGTGTGAAAGAATATGCTGCAATCATACAGCCTGATGTCATTAAAGGTCCAGAAGGCACGCCGTGCGCCCAAAAAACAACTTTAGGCTGGATACTGTTTGGAAGAATTGAAGATAAACATACAAGTATACACAATATATTAGTAATGCATCATCAAATAGACTTAGACAATATGTTGAAAAATATGTGGGAGTTGGACAACGAAAAGGAAAGAAGACTGACAAAAGAAGAAAGATTGTGTGAAGATATATACGAAAAAACTTATAAACGGAATAAAGATGGAAAGTACATAGTCAATTTGCCTTTTAAAACTGAAAATCTAAAATCGCCAAATGGTAATAGTAAAGAAATAGCTATGAACAGATTTTTACAATTAGAGAGAAAGTTTAAAAAGATACCTAAACTAAAAGAAGATTACACTAAAGTCATTGAAGAATATGTAACTTTAAATCATGCTGAAGAAATAGCAGAAAATGAGTATGAAAATAAATCAGTATATTTAAGTCACCATGCTGTGATACGTAATGATAGTGAAAGTACTCCAACCAGAGTTGTGTTCGATGCATCCTGTAAAGATGATAATAACATATCATTGAATGATGAACTGCTCGTTGGTCCAGTACTCCAAGAAGACCTGCGGAGTATAATAATGAGATGGAGAATGCACGCTATTTGCTTCGTTGCTGACATAAAAAAAATGTACAGAATGGTGTTAGTAACAAAAAAGCATACAGATTATCAACGTATTTTATGGAGAAGCGATCCATCAGAGAAAATAAAAGAATATCGCTTACTTACAGTCACATTTGGAACCGCTCCAGCACCATACCTCGCAGTTAAGACATTGATGCAACTAGCAAAAGACGAAGGAGCAGATTTTCCACTCGCAGCTAAAATACTTGAAGAAGATTTCTATGTCGATGACCTACTTACTGGTTTTGACAATGTAGAAAAAGCAATAGAAGCTAGCATACAACTGAAAGAACTACTAAGACGAGGTGGTTTTGAATTACAAAAGTGGTCATCGAATAGTACAGAATTCATTAAAACAATTGCACCTGAAGAAAGATCTGCTAGACTACAAATAAATATGAATATTGAAGGAACAGTAAAAGCATTAGGAATACTTTGGGATTTAGCAAACGACCGATTCAATTATAAATTAAACTTACCTCTTATTTCGAAAAACATTACAAAACGAAGTATTTTGTCCGATATGCAAAAGTTGTTTGACCCACTCGGTTGGATTGCACCTTCAATTATAACTGCTAAAATTTTGATACAAGAGCTATGGATGGAAAAATTAGACTGGGACGAAAAAATCAATGAAGACCTGAAACAAAAATGGATAAATATTAGACAAGATTATGAAAATGTAAAAGACATATCAGTTGACAGATGGATTGGAAGTATGAGCAAAGAAGGCTATAAGATTGAACTGCACGGATTTTCTGATGCCTCAGAAAAGGCCTATGCTGCCGTCGTCTATTCCAGATTAATTAATGCTAATGGAAGTATAACAACCAAGCTACTAGCAGCACGGACACGGGTTGCTCCAGTTAAATCTGTATCCCTCCCCAGACTTGAACTTTGTGGCGCTGTTCTACTCTCGAAACTGCTGAAACAAGTAGCACAGGCAATGAGAATTCATTCTCCAAATTTATTTGCATGGACAGACTCTACTATAGTATTGTCATGGCTTCATGGACATCCATTGCGATGGAAACAATTTGTTGCCAATCGAGTTGTTGAAATTTTAGATAATGTGAATAAGGAACAATGGCATCATGTCCTTTCCGAAAACAATCCAGCTGATATTGCTTCACGAGGTGCACGTCTATCTGAATTAAAGACCTGTAAAATGTGGTGGGAAGGACCAGAATGGTTAAAAGAAAGAAAAATACAATATAGCAAAACAGACAATATATCTACAAACTTAGAAATTAGAAACATTCATGCCAATGTGAGAATTCAAGAAGAAAGTACAATTAAATTTGAAGATTTTAATACTTTAAATGAACTTTTAATAGCAATTGTATACAGTTTAAGATTTTTATACAGCAAGAAAAATCCAGACGGAGTAGATAAACCAATTCAAACCATAGAATTAAATGAAGCTTTAAATAAATGTATTAAAATAGCACAGAAGGAATTTGAAGATGAAATAAGTAACCTGAAAAAGAAAATAAATATTAAAACAAATAGTAAATTAAAAATGTTGAACCCTTACCTGGACAGTGATGGTATTCTCAGAGTCGGTGGAAGACTGCAGAACTCCAATCTTCCAGAATACAGCAAACACCCTGTCATACTAGGAAACAAAAGTAGTTTGACTTACCTCATTATCACCGATGCACATAAGAAGACGCTGCATGGTGGCACCCAGCTCGTACTAACATATCTGCGAACAAAATATTGGATTATACATGCTAAGAACACTGTAAAGTCATATATACATAAATGCACCATTTGTGCCAGACAAAGGGCTATGAATAAAAACCAATTAATGGGAGACTTACCAAAAGCTCGTATCACACCTGCACGTCCATTTCAGCATTGCGGAGTTGATTTTGCTGGTCCTTTGAAGGTTTTGATGTCGAGAGGACGTGGAGCAAAACAGAATAAAGCTTATATTGCAATATTCGTGTGTATGGCCACAAAGGCGATTCACCTGGAGCTGGTTGGTGATCTCACGTCAGAATCATTTATTGCTGCATTTCGTCGACTCGTAGCTCGCAGAGGAAAATGCACACATATTTGGAGCGACCAAGGACGAACCTTTGTTGGTGCAAATAAAGAGTTAGCAGAGGCATTCTCAGAAGCAAAATTACAACTTCCAGGACACTTAGAAAATCTTCTATCATTAGAGGGAACTCAATGGCACCTTATACCGCCTTATAGTCCAAATTTTGGTGGTTTGTGGGAGGCTGGAGTTAAATCGACTAAATATCATTTACGTAGAATCCTTACATCCAGCCTGACATTCGAAGAAATGTCCACTACTTTGTGCGAAATCGAAGCCTGCTTAAATTCCCGGCCATTGACTCCATTAGACACTTGTGACCCTGATGCACCAGAACCTCTCACGCCTGGACATTTTTTAATTGGCGAATCTCCAGTTAATATACCTTCTTCCGATTTGAGAAACATTAGTATGAGTCACTTAAGTCGTTGGCAGATGACACAAAAACTAGTAAGAGATTTTTGGCAAAGGTGGAAGACAGAGTACTTAACAAGGTTGCAGACAAGATCTAAATGGCAACAACGCAAAACAGAATACCAAATTGGAGACATAGTTTTGTTGAAGGATGAACAACTTCCACCTGGAAAATGGTCCTTGGGCAGAATAATAGAGAAATATCCAGGGCCAGACGGTTGCACTCGAGTGTATAGTCTTAAATGTCGCGGTGATATTGTGAAACGTTCAGTTACAAAATTGTGTGATTTTCCTGTCAATAATGATTAGATTGGTTTAATATTCAAAAAAAAAGACTGCCGCTTTTTGGTGGGCGGCATGTTGTGTTTTAAAATGCATGCATACACTTGTCATATTAAAAACAGTCGGAAATAAATCTTCATTCGGTGCACACGCGTTTTACTTCTCATCAATCGTTTACATACAAAAAATCCTTATAACAAGTGCAGTAAGGTACAATGACAATTCTCTTATATAATAAGTTTAATGAATATGTCTTGTGTTCTCATTATAGCAAGACCTCCTGAATGATATAATGTTACAAAGGTGTTTAGTTACATTACCGGTACATTTGTATGTTAATAGACAATAACAAAAAACAATTCACAACAAACAAAAGTTTTATCTTACGGTAGCAACCGGGATCAATCAGATAGATAAAGAAGATAACCGTCTTGCACGAGTCCATCAGCATTTTAGTTATCACTAATATGTACACCTCATGAGCTCGCTTAACCTCATACATAGGAGGTTGACACATAAAGCATGGTTTAGATTGTGTTACTTCAACTTATTAATGGCCCACTAGCCAAGAGCAAACTCCACAATGCTGCTCCAGCGCTGATTGGTGGAACGTTGACCAACCCAAGTGTCGGAAGTTTTCATGACGCCCAAAGGCCATCGACATGGCATAGCGACTGCTATCTCACGATAAAAACACTTCAGTGAAGGCCCTTCAAGACACGGAAACGCTCCAAAAACGTTTGCCACTAGCGGTCACCCATCCAATTATCGACCACGCCTGCAGTTGCTTGAATTGGCAGATCACTTTGGATTGATACGGGCTATGAGTATTTAGTATGAAGTGTGACATTATTGTTTATGGCTCACCGTTCTTCGATAATCCAGGTCGATGTTGCTGCCCTCCACCGGCTTTCATCCCTGGAGAATAAATATGGTATCTCGCGCGCCATCCTTCAGGAGTAAAACTAAACGCAAAGTTTTCCCATTGATGTTCCACCTGGGAAGATGAGAAAGGATTAGAACCATGGAATAAAACAAATGGAAAATTATATTTTCCATCCACATACTATCCACGCTCGAGGAATCTTTATAACGGAGATGACAGATCGTACAGAGTTAAAACACTTGTGGGTCTTCAAACCATGACTTGGCTCAACCCATTAATGGTCATCTATAAACTGAACACAGGTTTCTCCTGTAAAGACTAGAGCTATTTCAGGGGTCTCTATGGGCTACGATATTGGCCCAAACGCTGGGAAATTGTAATTTAACCTACTTATTATTTTCGTTCGCCCTTAAAGAACCCTTAAATCAATGAACATGTATTCTGACAACCAACAGAGGTAGTAGCGCGAGGTCTATCAGATCAATTGAATTGGCTGAGCTTAGGTCAAGCTTAAATGCTCGAGTATAAGAGGATTAATCAAGAGAATTGTATTATAATATGTACATTTCCGTTTCCGGTATACAATATGTACATTACTGGCTTGGCTTAAGACTTCCTGATAACACTATTTTAACCTTTTATTGCAGAAGTCATCCGTGACTTGACATGGTACTATTTTGATGAGATCAAATGGCACATCTACTCGTATTGCTCGGACATCTGGTGCCTCAAATGTCTACTAGTAGATGACCTAATATACTAACATGAATTAACTCCTAAACAACAGTCTTAAATAAGAATTTCATTCTTCTCTTTTCTCTCTTGGTCTGCAACTCATCAGTGAAGCCTTATGTCCAGGGGCGACGATGACTTACCAGCAATGTACAGTGCGTTTAACGGTTTTTTAGTTTTTTACATAGAAACACTAACTATTAAACTCTCCACTCTCTCCAGGATATAGCAGTAGGAGAGCACACGTCTGCAGAACGAGGAGCGCAGCAGCACCTGCGCGTGGCTCAGCTGCATGTCCATCACTGACATCTTGCCGCCATCGTTATCCTGCCAGAAATAATTAAAGATAAACGCTTACACACTCACACCCCCGCAGTAGGTTTCTACCTGTGTCGCGGGTGGCATGGACGACACATATAACACATCACAATAACACCCATAACCCGAATACAAATATTTATCTGTCATATAAATATCTGCCCCGGCCGGGAATCGAACCCGGGACCCCTCGCTTCGCAAGCAGGATCGCTACCAACTAGGCTACAGAGTCGACAAGATTAAACGAACTTACCTGTACGTGAAGTTCTATCTTAATTATACAAAGGGCTTCGTTCGAAGCAAATGCTTCTGTCTAATAGGATTAATAATCTTGTAGGATTAGGCCTATTGTCAACAATAAACAACAACTATCATCTAAACGTGCCGTAATTAACTTACTGCCGCACCTAGAGTCACTTATCAGTTACTTAAATAGCTCCTTAATACAAAATCACAATACAAATTCTGTACTGAGAAGCAATTTAAGTAACAATTTAAGTGACTCTGAGTGCGGCCGTTAATCATATATTTTTATATTAAATACTTTTACTATCTAACAGGCAAATTACAATTTTATAATAATAGCATACAAAACATACAAGACAGGAAAAGAGTCAAAAAAGACAAAATCCGGCACGAAAACCAGTTTTAAACTTTCAAATATGTGAAAAGCTGAATTCAAATCTTGTCCGGAACAATGCTCTCAATCTGGGATTCCGAGGGTTTTTGTATAAATTTAAAATGAAGACCATCTGCCACCGAGAGCCAGTGTATTCCACTGCTCTGCACACTCGCTATGCTAAATTATCGCCGATACGCGGCATAGCGCGCATGTAAATCACACCACGTTGAATAAATGGTAGAAAAATACAGAGTGAATAGTATTTTATAATATCATATATTTAAGGATTTACGGCCCAATACTTAAATCGCTCTTTAATACAGAATTTGTACGGTGATTCTTTACTAAGGAGCGATTTAAGTAACCGTTATTGATTCTGAGTTGGGGCGTAAAAAAAAATATTAAACTACTAACTGTAATCCTGATGACATGTCTCGAAGAAAAAGAGGGAAATGTATTAACGTACTTGTCAATAATTATTGAAGTAATTATTTAACTTTTTAAGTAATTATTTAAGTAGCGGCCATACCACGCTCTCTGGCACATGCTGCGCAAGTTATTGCCAATACAGACCCAATATTCTCGTTGAAAATGCTTTCGGTCACGTTAAAAATTATTTTCAATACTGTATTTTAAAATTAATGACTGATCGAGTTTTTTGGACCATTACATAAAATCACGTTTTGAAACAGTTTTTCAAACAAATCTGGAATAATTTGAAGAATGTTATTTATTTAGTACAGTATGTTGATAAATTATTGTTAAAACACAAACAATTTTTATTTTCTAAAATAAAAGAAGCCTAAGTTACTCTTTGTTAAATCAGATATCTGCCAGTGAAAGTCCCGTCAAAATCGGTCCAGCCATTTCAGAGATTAGCCGGAACAAACAGACAGACAGACAGACAAAAATGTTGTTTTGGTATTATGTACCGTGTATACAATCAAATGCACTTAGTAAAAAGCGGTTATTTTAATATTACAAACAGAAACTCCAATTCTATTTATTTGTATAGATGTATAGATGATTTTAATAAAAAAATGTTTTAAACCTATGATATTTCTGACGCCTCTGACGTTCTGATGTTGAAAATACACAAGGTAGCGTGCGTTTTTAATGTAGACGATATGTAACAGGATATTATGTAAAGTAAGTTAAACGATACCTCAAATACAACAACTTCAGCGTCCCACCTCCTCGTGGCCAGGTCTTCAGCTCTGACCCAACCGTGCAGGTACTGTCTGATGGACCTGGGCAGCGGCTGGGTCTGGTCATCTATCCAAACGTAGTCTGCTGAAGGCTTGGACGCTGTCTTGCTCAAGAGGAGAGTAGCTCTAAAGGCAGCTGGTCCCTGTACAAATGGAAGATCGCACACATTAAACATTTTGAATGCAAATGAGTACTCACGATTTTTGTATTTTAAACAGATATTTCGACCAGACGAGTTCCGTCGTGACCAAAATTTTACATAGATGGTGTGGATCGAATTATTAGTATAAAATAAAAAAATCGTGCGTTTTTTATGGAAATAGCCGGCAAACGAGCTGACGATCCACCTGATGGTAAAGTGGTTATCGTCGCCCATGAACATCAGCAACACCAAAGGCACTGATGCGTAACGAGCCAAGAAAAAAGAACAAAAAGAGAGAAAGAACTGGCTCTAAAGCCCCCAGCCGGAACACGACGAGTTGTTTGGCGGCTGACTCAAGCTGAAGGGTGGTAGTTATCCAGGCGAACCTCATGGAGAAATAATAATAGTATCAATGGCATTAATTAACAATTAAAATCAATATTATACCTAAGGCTTTTTATTTTTAACCCACTTCAAAAAAGGAGGAGGTATTCAATTCGACTGTTTTTCTATGTTTTTACTTCAGAACTTTGGAAAGCTGGTGCTTGTCATGTCCCACTTAAATTTGAGCGAGATCTGACGAGTAGTTTTTGAGTTATCCCTAATTTTGAAGTCGGTTATTTTTTGTCAAGAATTATATTATTTGACTAGCTGTTACCCGCAGCTTCGCATGCGGAAATTATGCTTAACATATTTGTACCCCTTGCAGAAGAAAATTTAAAAACAGGTTAATTTATATTGAAGTACTAATATTTAGAAATTTATATACGGAAACCTACGATACGATACAATCACAAATCATTCCTCCGGGAACGGATTATGAAAAATAAACAACATTGACATTAATTACTTTTTCTTTTTCAGGAAAAAAATTGAAAAACTCGAAAACATGTATTCCATGAATTTAATGAGGAACGTTTGTTGCAAATTTAAAGCAAATCATTGATATTTTTAAAATATTCCATACTAAGTTTCATCTTGTTTCCGGGGAAAACTATAAATTTTATCGGGACAAAAAGTTTTTAAAAACGTGATCCAATGTATAAGGAACAACTTAACTAATTTCCGTCGAAATCAGTTCAAGGGTTTTCATGTAATGCCCGGACAGACAAACAGATAGACAGACAGACAATAATATTAAAAACAAATTTTTTGAGTGCCCCTAACCGAAATTTTGAAAAACTATTTAATGTACAGAAAAACTGGCTCTTGAGTTTTATAAAAAAAAATCAAAAAGGTTCCGTTATTTCCATCCATCCAGGAGTTACATATCTTGTCTCCAAGTAACACCACCAGATCCTAAATGGATCAATGATGAACTGGTTTTACGATGTCAATATGAACAGTATAAATATCTTTCCATCCGGACACTTACACTCACTCTCCCGCTCCCATTCCCTCTCCCACTTAAACCCCTCCCTCTCTCCCTCTCTCCCTCTCACACACTCTCTCTCTCCTTCTCTGTTTCCTTATCTCTCTCTCTCTCTCTCCTTCTGTCTTTCCCGCTCTCTGTCCCTCTCCTTTGCCCGCTCACAGTCCCTCTCCCGTTTCGTGTCCCTCACCCTCTCCCTCTCTCGCTCCCAGTTCCTCTCTCGCACTCGGTCCGTCTCCCGCTTTCTGTCCCGCTCCCTCTCCCTCTCCCGCTTCCTGCCCCTGTACCTCTCTCTCCCTCTCCCGCTCTCGGGCCCTCTCCCGCTTCCTGTCCCTCTCCCTCTCTCTCCCTCTCCCTCTCACGCACCCTGTCCCTCTTCCTCTATAAAATACAGTCAATGACTTCCAACCCTATTTTTGGGGGATGAATTTGAACAAAACTATGATACAGTTATTTTTTGTGTCTAACTATAAGCTTAAATACAAATTATCACCCTTTTTACTTCAAAACTGACGAAGTTGCCATACTACTTGCACAACCTTATTCAACCCTTTAGGGGTTGATTTTCCAAAAAAACACATAACCCTTAAATTTTGTTTCTAATTTTGAACTAATGTATAAATTTTCATGTTTTTAACTTCAAAAATGACGAAGTTGCGTACTAACTTAAATTGAAGAAATTAACCCTTTAAGGGATGATTTTCCAAAAAAATGTGTTGAAGTTAACTTTTGTTTATTACTATAAACATACATAAAAAAATCATACTTATAACTCTAAAACTGACGAAGCTGATTTATATGTAAAAGACTTCCAACCCCTATTTTTAGGGGATGAATTTCAAGAAAACAGTGATACAGTTATTTTTTGTGTCTAACTATAAGCTTATATATAAATTTTCACCCTTCTAACTTCAAAACTGACGAAGTTCCCATACAAATTTAAACAACCTTATTCGACCCTTTAGGGGTTGATTTTCCAAAAAAACACATAACCCTTAAATTTTGTTTCTAATTTTGAACTAATATATAAATTTTCATGTTTTTAACTTCAAAAATGACAAAGTTGCGTACTAAGTTAAATTGAAGAAATTAACCCTTTAAGGGATGATTTTCCAAAAAAATGTGTTAAAGTTAACTTTTGTTTACTACTATAAACTGACATAAAAAATTTCATATTTATAACTCTAAAACTGACGAAGTTGGTTTGTATGAAAGTGACTTCTAACCCTTATTTGTACCCCTTAGGGGATGAATTTTCAAAAATCCGTTCTTAGTGGACGTCTCCTTAGCAGGAACTATCTACCTACCAAATTTCATCTTAATCGGTTCGGCAGTTTCTGAGATTTTTTGTTTAATCAGCGGTGTGTCGCTTTTCAATTTTATATATATAGATTTCTGAATTTCTCATCGTTTCGCTTTCTTCCGTATCGTTGAGTCGTTTTGATCATGATTCATGAGCCATGAGAGTTGGGTCAAAATATTAGTGCGACATAAAAACCCATTGCAGTTAAATGTTTATAATAATAAACTTTGGTGGAAAACTTAATACTAACCAATCCCCAAAACTCGGTAGCCAATTCATTATCCCTGAACTCTCGGAAGGGACACTCCGTTGGGTCCAGTTCAAATACTAGCATACTCTTCGCGGGATCCACTTTTTTCGACATCTTTTCAATCAAACCTAAAATCTTAATTAATTACGTAATTAAATAATAGTTCAATACTGGAATCGCTTCATGAGCTTTGTTTCTGTTGACATATGTCTGTCTGCTCTGACATTGACACTTGACACATGTTTTATTTAATGGTAAAACGTTATATATTTGCGGAAGAGTAGGCCGTATGTTACCACGTAGTACAAAACTAAAGTTGACTCTAGCATAGACATAATACTACTAGACTAGACAAGCGGGCCTTCTTTGCGTCACGCTATTAGAAAGAGAAAGAGACCAAGGAGATTCGCGTAACTCGTAAGTAAGACAAGGATAGGCTTACCTCCTGCCTTTCTTCGCAGCGTGACGGTTTCACTTACATATGCTCAGATACCTTGCCTAGTCTAGTAGTATTATGTCTATGATGGACTCTAGTCTGTGAATTTACGCAATAATGTCAAAGACTACTTTAGGTCGTTACCGAAAGCTGGCGCATACAAAACAAATGCAAATTGCACCTAATAATTATTTTTAATGCCTATTTATAATTTATGAAATATTTTGGATATACACAGCATTAAAAAATACATTCATGTGAGTACTGTGAACATGTGATCAATCATGTGAGTATTGCATTGCATAACATTTCATACAATTATTATTGTAACATTATAATATTCTTGTTGACTCTGATTTCTGAGGGAGGTTTGGGTATACTAAACTTTGAAAAACGTCTGATAACACGAGTTTGCATTTATTACATATCAAGGATTATATTTTCTAGATGCGAAGTCATTTTATTGATTTCTCTGTATTCTATTTCCACTAGAAAGCAGCTGCTTACTTCTACCACAGAAGAAATAATAGTACTTATCTTCTATTACTCGTATAACGTGACCGGTTAAAGCAGATCTATTCGTAGAAGCAGCTCTTACATCTTCTGGTCCTCAAAAATATTGTTGGTCATTTTCATCATCATCACATCCCATAACAACCCAGTACTGGGTTCGGATCTCCTATCTCTAAAAAATATAAGTTTTCTATTTATCTTACCTATCCTGTGCCATCGTCTCTAATATTATAATTTTAAACAATGTCTGCAACTTTACTCCGTACCGTTCAAACGTTGTTGATTGTCAACGAGATATTATAGCAGTTTGCAATCGCAACGAGGCCGTTCTCACAAAAAACCTTGTCACGGACAGTACGGACCCAAACAAACATTTGTATTAGCCACAATATTATACTTGTTCGTTGCTGCTTGAAGATCATTTGATAAAACTAAAATCTGCATTTGCACTTCTACTCGTGGGATTATTAATTCGAAAAAAATAGTTATTTTATCTTAAGATTGAAAACCATTGAGGGCAAAACACAGTAACTTGATGGAACTTTTTCACGAACATAATTTAACAAGAAAGCGCTGGAATAACCAATAAAGGTTTATGACTGACCTTCCTAGTCCTCAACCAAATTTCGACTAGCAGAATTTAGTATATGGGTCTAATAGGTAGGTATGGATATATTTTTGTAGGAAAAATTTTGGACTCTAGATGTGTTCAAAGAATACTTAATAGTACCTACTATTTGTGTGGTTCAGTGAAAAAAATTAAAAGTAATTCCATTAAAGAATGGACGTTAATAATGTTCTTTGGTCATATAATATACTGGAATAATAATTGTCTTCTTATCCATACAAGGTTCTTTTCACAGATAATAATAATAACACTTCACACTCATAGCCCCACACTAGGATTCCTTATGTCGTGGGTGCCATGGACAACAAACAAGTCAAATCAAATCAAATCAAAATCTTTTATTCATATAGGTATCACTGATACACTTATGCACGTCATTTTTTAATCTACCAGCTTTTCGGAAAGGTGCTTTGTCATAGAGGAGAAGAAAAACCGAAAGAAACTCCTCGCACATCTTTTAAAATCATGAAAAGTTACATAATATCTTCTAACCTACGCGGAACTGGATGCGGCACTAACTTCCAGGCGTCTTTGTCATTAATATATTCATTTATGCTATAGTATCCTTTGCCTAGTAGTTGAGATTTCATATATCTCTTAAACATTTGGATAGGTAAATCACGTATTGACTTGGGTAATTTATTGAAAAAACGTACACCGAGCCCCATATAAGAGCGTTGTACCCTACTTAAGCGAAAAGATGACGTCACCAAATTATGTCTGTTTCTAGTTAGATGATTATGCGTATCACTATTTTGCTTGAACATACCTAAGTTGTTTTTTACAAATATAATATTGCTGTAAATAAATTGAGAGGCTACTGTTAATATGCCTATATCTTTAAATTTCTCACGCAGAGAATCACGTGATTTCAATTTATAAATGGCTCTGATTGCCCTTTTCTGCAAAACAAATATAGAACCAATGTTAGCCGCTGAACCCCACATCAATATACCATAGGACATGAGGCTATGAAAGTATGCAAAATAAACAAGTTTCGCAGTTTCTACATACAAGACAAGGACATAACACTTCACACGGGCAATTTTCTTAAAAAGAGTTACAAAGTTTTACTTCTTTTATACTTCACGTATAAATATAGCAAAATTTCATCACTATACCACGAATAAGTAATTTGATAAAGTATATGAACCAATATTTTAACAGCTTGTCATTAAATCAGTACATGCTCATGGCATTTTTCGTCGAGAGTTGAGCCGTTCGAAGGTTTTACTACAAACCGGTCGGTCACTTCCTGCGCTTTGTAAATGTCGACCTATATCCGCCTACGATCGTGAAATGATATGTGTAGAGATATTATGTAGCTACCACGTGTATGTGACATATGATTGCTAGAAGAATGAAAAGGGCATTTGGTGGGTAGAAGGCAGAAAAGAAACGATGACGAAAAACTTGCGGAAGTTAAGAAAATTTATGGCCTGATACTAAATAAAAGTTTTAGTCTAGGCGAGGGAATCATTGATGGGTATTGTTTTCTTTGACACTATAAAATCTTGTTTTTATTCTGTAAATTGTTAACTTGTTTTTTAAAAAATATTTTTTAATAATAAACTTTTAATAATGAAAATTCTCATAGGTAAAACATTTTCCTATTAGCTGGATTTTTTTAAAGAAGAAGCTTTTTGATTAAGTTTATTAGCACCTACTTAAAATATTAACGTAAAATATAATAATAGTACCTAATACGACTTAACAAACAGTTTTATCTTAATATTATTATCTGAGCCTAATACAATAAAAAAGTCTTATTAGTCCTAAAAATCATGGGGAATCCCAAAAGAAATTGCTGGCAAAACCTAGATAGATGACAAATTCACAAATTAAAATAAACACATTTACATTATAACAGCTCCTTTAAGACACTTGAGACATCTCAAAGATAACAACTTGTTAAATCCTTTTGAAGCACCTAATTAATATCTTCCTAAAGTGCCTTACAACTCCTCTTTAAAATCATCTACATTTAAGTGTCGCGGACATAAACTTGACGAGCAACTAATTTTCAAACTTGCAACTGCCCAGCGAACTGTTAACCGTAAATATCCTTTGAAAGTTTAGCTAAAAGGAAATTATAATAATTAGGAAACATGAAATTATATTTTTAGTGGTAATTTTTTCGATAAATGAAATCCCTTTTTGTTGGTTACTCTCCCATCAGAACAAAGAGCAGATGTCCTTCATTTATCATCATTGTAATCCATAACATATCTCACAATGAGAAGACGCATTCTTGGTTGGTCAACGTTAAATGCGGATTGACAGGTTTCACAGACTTTTTGGGTCAGGAATCCAATCCTTCGTTTAGCACCTAAGTTTCCAAAGTGTTCCAGGTGGACCCCCAGGGATCCACGGGAGGGAACCAATCATATCTCACTTTTTTTCTTAAACTATTAATCGCTATAATCTAAACTCAGCCGCAACGCAAATTTCCATAGATCTAATCTTTACATTTTTTGTCGAGTTTTGAGAATATGTTAGAAACGTAGCTGAAGGGGGTCCACCGGTACCAACTAAATTTTCAAAGTGGTCTATGAGAAAAAAAATCTGGGAACCTCTGGTTCAGCAGATAGTTACCAAATATGATATAGTTCGTAAATGTGGGTAATCTACATTTCAACGTGAAGAATTTTGATGCGTAAGGAAATACATCAAATTTCTTTGAGCTTTAAAATGGGGCCGACGCTAAAGAACTTAGCACTGGTAAGACACAATGTCTTAAAGCACTTCCGACTTCTGAGATTGAGGTAAATTGGTTGAGTGTTGCAACTATAGGATGAGTCCGCTGAGTGTTCTTTCGTAGAACCAAAAAATTATTTACGTAATGTTGTGGTATTTCGAATAGTTTCCAGTACACGTGATAGCGCATTTTGACATGAATATGTTGCATTTTTAATACGTGTAGAAACTTTAATATAAGCAATGAATACTGTGATGATCCTAATAATGTTCTTAAGAGTATTAAGAAATACTAAAATGATGTAATAAATAATTATTTGATTTTTATTGTACCTAGAATATGTCATGAATCCGTTTTTAATGAATTGTACAATTAGACAATCAAACCAGTAAAAAAGTTCACAATTAACAATTGTTTTATAATACTGAGGTATCTTGTTAAAATTTTAGGTCAATAAAATAAATATAATTATATTTGAGTGTTTGAACATTTTTAAATTTAAGATTTGCTACAGTTCTAAATTAACCTTCATAAGCTTTTTTCCTCCTTATTTTGACTGACTGACTAGTTAGTCAGACTCTTTCAGAACTTAACGTTAGAAGCTTGAAAATTTCTCAAAAGTAACGGTGAACCATACACGCTACCTTAAGGAAGTTTCTATGATTATTTTTGTATTTTGCAGTTTTATTCAGGGAGAATCTGTATGTAGTGTTACGGTTAAAAAAACTTTTTCAGTAAATAGACAGTTGAACAGAAATTTTGACGAACTGTTGGTGATTAATTTTTACAAACTTTGTACATTCAACCTTCAGAATGTAAATAAAATAGATTGAAAGGTTTTCTACACTATTCGTGAAATTTACGCATATGAAGCTGCGGGCTACAGCTAATTCTTCTTATTTAGCTAAATTATACGGCCAAAATTAAAATTAGTCTAGGAGAGAAAGTATTGATTTAAATACCGTTACATCTAGCATTCTGATTTATCACCTGGCTCCTTTTATGCGTCATGAAAATAACTGTTAGCAAAAAACATTACTAAAAATCAAATAACTTAATATTCTCGTTGTCTAAGGTAAAAAACATGGATACCACGATTATTGTCGACGTTCAGAGCCATCTATCGGCATTACTAGTAATAAATAATCACATATACATAATCAAGCTCACAATACTGAAGCTATAAAATATAACTGCAAGTATTATTCAAGAACAGATAACAGCAAGTCGATTCCTGTTTTATAACCGTCATTACGTAAGAATGTGGTTTACTTTACATTTAATGTGAACTTTTGTTCTACAGAAGCGCTATTAGTTTTACGACTTGTCTTAAGAGGAGATATCGGTTACAGTAACGTCTAATGTCTGTGAAAGTTTAGTAGGTCACTAGTAACTTGATCAACAAAATCGTATAAATTGCATGAACATATAGATTAATAGATTGACTTGTCAGTCGCACTAAACAATCAAATTTAATATAATATGTAGGTATTACTTGCGAGATACATTGTGTTTTCATGCGATGGTCAAGTCGATCTATTTATTTAAAACATAAAAGATTTTTAATATTTATAATATGGTCACTATAAGATGTTGTTACTTGTTAGGTTAGCTAATTACGTAATAACTTAAGACAGAAGGCCCCTTAAGTAGGAACTGAATAAATTAACCGACTTGGTATTACATGGATCTCACAACTTTTTACGGTAGAAGAACTGAGTTGCGAGACTTGGTTTTTTTTACAAGTTAAGGAATTGACTTTAATTAATTCATTTATAACTTTAAGGAATTACGAACAACGCTGATATTGTCAGTATTCTTTTCGGCCAATAGCTGACCCAGCAGTCGACGAAGCATTGGGTAAAACAATCATTAATTTGACGACTGCTCACTTCAATATTGATAAATGGATGCATTTGTCCTCTCATCAATCGATCGCGCAATCTACATATTCATTTTGTTAATTAATGAATATTATTCATTAATTCATACCTGCCACGTATTCACCTTCAGTAAGCAAGGTATAATTTATTATAACCAACGCCTTCACAAGCGGCGATCACACTGCAATATTTGGACGTTTAATAGCTCTAGTTAAAGGGCGACCTTGTGAGACCTTTTGGGAATACAGCATTAGAAATTTCAAGTTTAGTGTAGTATTAGGGCGTGGTGATTGAATATTTATGCATGATGCAAGTCCCAAATTGTGTAAGAAACTATGGAAGTAAGTGTTGGAGGACGAGACGATTAAAGAATGAGTAGAGAGAATTTCAGGAAAAAATGCTGGGCACTTTGGGTATGTCTGGAGCTCATTTAGATTTGGTTGAGTTGCCGCTACCTAAACATCGCCGTGGTAATCCAAAGTTAATTACAAGGTTAATTAACTTTGTAATGACTACATTTTACAACTTTTTCTGTATTTTGAAAGGCACGCCAGAATCCAAGTCAGTTTGTTATTTTACGTTATAGCAAACGTTGTTCTGTAATTTGGACTGTCTTAATACTTTCAGTACTTGAAGTAACTATCCAGTTCTTCCTGCTGCAGAAACATCCTGTATTTACTGAAGCAGTATCGAAGTGATTTTGTGGAATCATAGCCCGTGGGGAGCTAATGGGTAACAGACAATGTTACCAACAATAACAAAATGACATAACAAATACATTGGCTATTGCAATAACAAGTTTAAGCTGAAACGTGGCTATAGATGTAAAATAATTGTTCCAATGCGTTTGCGGCAACATGAGAATTAAGGTCAGTTGCAAAATGTACCAAGTCTGGTGAAAGTAGTTCTGTATGGCCAGTCTTGATGACCTTCCGCTCCCCCCTTTATTACCTGACAAGTGATTGAAATAGAGGAGAACGCACAGCGCTGCAGGGGTCCGAATAAAGCGGTTGGTTGTCGAATAACTTTGCAGGCAGAAATATGTGGTTGGCTCCACGATTGTATTAGATGAAGGGTTCGAATTATCGAGTAAAGTAATTAGCAATTTGTTCCAGAATTTTCTACAAAATCAAACGTTTGTTAAAATTACTTCCTTCTATTGTAAATTGATTTTCGATTTTTAAGCATGTAAGGTCTGCAAAAAATTTTACCGTAAGTGGGAACCAGAAATGATTGTTTTTCGATGTCTTAACATGTTTTGGTTGCAAGGCTCGAGAGCCAATTATGGGTGCGAGCTCATTAACAACATGCTTTTTGACCAGGTTCGGTTTAAATACTTTTGATGCATTAGCAACGTTGACCACTTATCATCTAATGCGGTACAACACTCTAAATAACTCTAATAGGAAACATTCAAGCTATTCTCAAAGCTATATATTTTGTAAGTCAAAGCAAACTCTATACAATATTGGTATCAGAGTGGTTGTGTCCATTCCATCAGAGAATTGCTATTTCCATTTTGATAGATTTTATCTAAAAGTGGATATTGGCTCGTATGTTTATAGAAAATGTACATGGAGTGTTCAACGTTTATATTCCACTGTATACAGAAACACGTTATGTCAACTGCAAAATAAATATGTTTACCTCACTGTGGACGAATGACACTTAAAACCATAATTAAAATGATAATATTGATAAAACGTTTATAACTTGTACTAATTATATTTCGTTCATAAAATTTATTGAATAATTAAGTAATGTACAGAACCTCAATCAATAACTACTACAATTTAAGGCGCCCGTTAGCCACATTGCCTCCCAAGTTCTGCTCGTGGGCCGGTACTGGATATAATAAAACTTGGTATTCTACGAACCAAGCAATAACTTCAGATACCTTCTATGATTTTAAAGTTATGTTATTATCTTCGCGGATACTGAATATTTTATGCAATGGGTACTTGTGATGCGTATTCTTTCTTTCTTTCTTTCTTTTTTTATGTCTTTCTTGGTTGGCAAGTCTGGCAATGCATCAGTGATGCCTTTGGTGTTGCTGATATCCATGCGCGACGATAATATAATTACTTAACATCGGGTGGATCATCAGCTACTTCGTCGGTTTTTTCCGATATTTCGACCTAGTAAAATGGTTTGTGGTTATGGCGTGACTCAATCTCGAAATATCGGTATTATCTGCCATTAAACATCTTTAAAGTTTTTGGTGCTACCTTTAGGAGGTATGCCCGGGTACATAGTCCCGCACAGTTCAATACTGACTGTACCTCGTGGTCTACTAGTGAATTTAGCATTCTCTACCTGTTTTGTAGCCATCTACCTTATTTATAAAACGGATTATGAAATCAGTGGCCTCGCTTCATTTTTAACAGACTTCAAAAAAGGTTCTCTTTGTTTTTTTGTTTGTTACCTTATCCTCCTGAGACCTAATGATCTAATAGGCTTTCTAATGTAAGACCCAATGTAGGTACTAATATTAAGAGTTAAGACGAAACTCTACACAGCATATAGAAATAGATTAACTTTTGGATAACTTTGTTATTTAAAAGGTTTCTGTTTTATAATAACTGGGTGATATTAGACTATACTGTCTGAAGGATGCTTAATTGTTTTATTGAAGTTATTTTAAAATTTCATCTATTTCATTAAACAAATCTATATAATCCGTAATAATTAGCATAATGGTTTATATGCATCTTTTGAAACATTTCCAGGTGTCTATGTGTTCAAAATTCCCTACGAGTAAGTTGCCATCGTTCTCGTGCTCATACAGCTCTACAGCTTCTTTCACGTTGATGGGATTAAGTTTCGATACGAGAAGTGTTATATACTGAGAGGGAAGGGAATTCACATGCACAAACTCGCTAGTTAGTTACACACTGATTTAATAAAATAATTGCCATGGCAACGCCAACAGATACATATATAACACTCCTTCCCCTTAAGCTAAGAACTAACTACCCTTAAAAATAACATAATAACTCTACAAACTAAAAATACTTCTGGTTTTAATCAAATGTTTCCATCTGTTGGTTCGTCTTCTTCACCAAACTGAATCGATGTCGGCGTCGAGAAGATCGGGCTAATCGCTCGACGCCTTCTAGCGGCAGTGCCTTGCGGAGTCACCGGAGAACCTAACGGCATTGTTCCTTCAGGACTCGTTCCCGGCCCCTCCTCCCCCACTGGCTGCACCGTCGGATCGGGATGAACGGCAACAAGCGGCGCTACGTCAGGCACCAGGTCCGGGTCCTCGTCTTGCTCGTCACCCGACAAGCCGTCCAGTCGGCTTCTTATTTGATCGATGTGTCTGGTGACTTCACGTCCTATTTGTGGAACGTATACAGAGTACATTGATTTTCCAATTTTCTTCCTAATAATCGCTTGAACCCAACAAAATTTTTTATTACTTGTATTTTTACTTATCCAAACGTTTTCGTTTTCTAGAAAGTCTCTTCTCTGTTTTCCCTTGTAGTATTTAGCCTGTAAGGACTGATTACGTTCGACGGTTCGAGTGAGGTCTGTGGATGACGGTGAAGGCGCGATAGGGTTTAATAAATCTAACCGCGAGCGCAACGCACGCCCAAAAACTATCTCCGCTGGTGACTTACCAGTGGTACTATTTTTAGAGTTCCTATAATCGAATAAAATTACTTACCATTACTTGGTTTAATTCTTACCTTCGGGGGCGTTCACAGCGTATTCACCACAAAGAGATAGTTTCTGACTGGATTAGTCTCGACGCTGGCGTACCTCAGGGTGGCGTTCTCTCTCCGTTACTTTTCTCTGTTTTTATCAACTCTGTTACTAACCTTATTGGTTCTAAATTTCATCTCTATGCAGATGATTTGCAACTTTATCGTCATTTTGCTGCTGCTGATGTTGATGTGGCAATCAGTGATATGAATAATGATCTCTGTCGCATTAACGAGTGGGCTAGATCATTTGGGCTGCTTATTAATCCAAAAAAATCACAAGCGATTATTATTGGTTCGAAACATAATCGAAATGCTTTGGATTTCTCTACGTTACCATTATTGCATCTAGATAATACACCTATACAGTATACCAACACTGTTAAGAACCTTGGCTTAACTCTAGATGTCAACTTATCATGGAGGGCACACGTTGGGGAGGTGAGCCGTAAGGTATTTCATGCTTTGCACTCGCTACGATGTTTTCAAAGTTTTCTGCCATTTAATACTAAAATATCCTTATGTCACTCTCTTGTTTTACCGATTTTAGATTACGCAGATGTTTGCTACTTAGACGCCACAGAGGAGCTCTTGAATAAGCTTGAGCGCTTGCAAAACTTATGTATCAGATTTATTTTTGGGTTACGGAAATTTGATCGTGTGTCACAGTTTCGCAAGGATCTCAAGTGGCTCCCAATCCGCTTTCGCAGGAATACTCGTATCCTTTGTCTACTGTTCAATATCCTTAAAAACCCATCTTCCCCTTCCTACCTCCGAAATCGTTTTTCCCCCGCCCGTCCATCAAATGCACCGTGTAGAACGCACATTAAGTCCCTGCTACACATTCCTTCTCACAAGACTGCATCATATTCTCACTCCTTTTCTGTCCATGCTGTTAGGCTGTGGAACTCACTTCCGCCAAAAATACGTAATTCTCAATCCCTCTACTCTTTTAAAAGACAGGTCAAAGAGCACTACCTTTCCCTATCGTAATTGTTGTTTTTCACTACTACTGTTTTGTTAATATCTAGTCCTATTCATATGTATTTGTTTAGTATTTATGTAATTATGTGTATGCTAATATATATTAATGTATGTTAGAAACAATGTGCACACTAATCATATTCTACATCACCTTTCCATTCCTAGGTCTGCTGGAAGAGATTTCTAATAGAAATAAGCAGTACCTTTGTACAAAATATCTTTTACTGTGTTTTATATGCTCTGTTTGTGTACATAAATTGTTAAATAAATAAATAAATAAATAAAAATTGCATAATTTTTTCATGTATAGTTTTTCTATTACATCCCTCAAACACGATTAACTTAAGCCCCTTTTTTACAATCTTTACCATGCTCTCTGCTTGCCCGTTACTGGCCGGGTGATATGCAGGGGATAGAACATGCTCGATACCGTTACGTATGCAAAATTCCTTAAACTCTACGGATGTAAAAGATGTGCCATTGTCACTCACCAACGTGTGCGGAATACCGAAACGCGACATAAACTCATATAGCTTGTTTATAACCGCCCTTGAATTATACGTTACAGACATATCATGACATTCAACCCATTTACTATAGGCATCTACAATAATCAAAAATATATATCCGTGAAATGGACCCAAAAAATCTATATGAATGCGGTAGAACGAGTGCGGTGGCAGCGGCCACGGCGTGAGCGCGGCGTGCGCCGGGGCGGGGCGCAGCGCGCAGCACGCGCCGCACGCGCCCGCCACTCGCTCCAGCGCCGCGTCAACGCCGGGGAACCACAGCCGTTTCCGAGCCTCGGCCTTCATCTTCACTACTCCAAAATGCGAACTATGTAGTTCCTTACATACGCTTCCTTGCAAAGACGCGGGAATCACGACCTTATGACCGCGCATTAAGACACCCTTTTCGAAAGATAGTTGTGTCCTACAATTGAAAAATGGTTTTAAACCCGCGTCATTCACATTCCTAGGCCAGCCGTTTAAAACGTAACGCGTAACAGTAATCAAAATATCGTCACTAGCCGTCTCGCGCCGCAAATCGCTCAGTGTTACCGGTAGGTCCCCGTCCACTACAAAATTAACGTAAGCCGCGTGATCCTCGCACCCCTCGAGCTCGTCCGACGCCTTTGTCGCGTCTTCCTCCCCGCAAGAACGAGATAAATAATCCGCGCTATTATTTTTACTACTAATGTACTCGATTGTATAATTGTACGCTGACAAAAAAATAGCATACCTCTGTAGCCGGTTGGCGGACACCTCGGGGATGCCTTTGTGAGGCCCGAAAATAGACAAAAGTGGTTTATGGTCTGTACGTAGCACGAAAGGCTCAGACCTACCATATAAATATTGGTGGAAACGTCTAACACCAAATATTATCGCAGTTGCTTCTTTTTGGATCTGTGCGTAATTTTTTTCTGCTGACGAAAGCGTCCGAGAAGCATACGATATTGGCCTTTCAACCCCTTCACTGCTGATTTGCGACAATACGGCTCCAAGCCCTGAAGGTGACGCGTCCACAGTTAATATCAATTTAGCTTTCGGGTCAAAATGTGTTAAGGTCGTATCGGATGCTAAAATGTTTTTTATTCTGATGAACGCTTCATCATGAATCCTACTCCATTCCCACTTTGTATTTTTATTCAATAAATTATATAACGGACTTAACACGGATGCCGCGTCCGGTACGAAATTCCTATAATAATTAGTGAGACCTAGAAACGATTGCAACTGCGACACGTTTGTCGGCTTGTGAGCTTGCAAAATAGCTTTGACTTTATCAGGCGACTTCCTCACTCCATGCCTATCTATGACGTGACCTAGATATGTAATTTCATTTTTGAAAAATTCACATTTACTCATCTGAACTGTTAATCCGGCATCATTTAAGCGATGTAACACCCTTACTAATCTGTGTTTGTGCTGGTTTTTGTTTGCCCCCGTTATGAGGATGTCGTCAAGTAGGAAAATGATTCCGTCAATACCCGAGAGCAAGCATTCCATTGCACGCTGGAAGATGGCTGGTGCACTGGACAATCCAAACACTAATCGAGTGAACTTAAAGAGACCGCGATGAGTATTGATGCATGTAAATGTCTGAGATTCTTCATTTAAAATAAATTGATTGTACGCCATCGACAAATCTATTTTGCTAAATTGTACGCCCCCGTGCAATTTGGCTAGCAAATCATTTACACTCGGCAAGGGATACTGATCAACTTTTAATTGTTTGTTAATTGTAACGGAGTAATCAGCACATAGTCTAATGCTGCCGTCTTTTTTTAATACTGGTACAATAGGTGATGCGTATTCTGAATGTGCAACAGGTTTTAAAATTCCCAAGGATACTAATCGGTCGAGTTCCTTGTCTATTTTTTCTTTCAACGCGTAAGGTACTGGTCTGGCTTTAAAAAAAATTGGTTTACTGTCGGGTTTTAAATGTAGATCGATTTTATACTTGTTAAATGAACCTAAATTTCCTGAGAAAACTATAGGGAACATGGAGGACAGCTCGTTAACAATGTTGGTGTCAGTCACGCATCTTGTTTGCGCCCTGTCGAGCACGGCTTGTACTGGCGACGCGGACGGCACCGGCGCGAGCTCCAAGTCAAACTTCTGAATGAAGTCGCGACCCAGCAGCGGCGGTCCGTCAGCGCGCACCACATACACATTCAAAGTATGCGTCCGCCCAAGATATGATATAGGTGTTGAGACAACTCCGATTGTTTCGATATTTTCCCCCGTATAACTATAAAGTTTCTTGTTGGTGACTAACAATGGCAATCGTTTAAAACTCGACTCGTAAGTTCTTTTTGAAATTACGCTTACTGCTGACCCGCTATCGATTTCGAACTCTAAAGCTAGACCACTGATCATTACGCGTTCCGTCATAGGCTTTCCTGACACGCACCGAATATTATTAAAATACTCACCGTCGTCATCACCGTTCTCCACAGTACCTTCATCTACGTGTTTCACTTTGCCCTCGTTAGGACACATCTTACGTAGATGGCCTTTAATACCGCATTTTTTGCATTTATAGTTTTTGAAGCGACACTGATTAGACATATGATTATTAAATCCGCACACTCTGCATCTATCCTTCTTGGAAATGCTGAAAACGTCGTTCGGGCCCGCTGCGTCGGTCCCGGCCGCGCACGGCACCGACGCCGCCACCGTCGAGGCCAGGCGCGCACAGCGCACGCTCTCTGCCAAGTCGATGGCTTTCGCGAGGGTCAGCTCCCGCTGGTCCTGCACGAACAGTTTGTCCCGCTCACGTCCCGCCGCCATGCCCATGATAAATTTATCCAGCAAGGCTTCCTCCAAGTTTTTGAACTCGCAGTGCGTCGCTAATCCTCGTATTCTAGCCGCCCATTGAGTGTGAGTTTCTCCTGGTCGTTGTGTTGCAGCATAAAAGATAGATTTTTCTGCAAACCCGAACCTTTTTGGTGTGAAATGGTCATCGAGGAGTTTTAATATTGCTTCGTACTCCAATTCCTCCACCTTATTAGGTAACGCCAGTTCCCTAATGATGTTAATAATATCGCCCTCCGTTTGACTGCCGCCTTGTCAGTTGTTGAGGTAATGTCATTTGCGATATACCATTGGTTTAATCGCGCCTTGAAACTATTCCAATCTTGCAGATTATGATCAAACGTGACAAGTACCCCAAAGGTCGTTCCGGTAGCCATAGTGCATTTAATAAAAATGTGAGTCCGATCGTCGCCACGTGTTATATACTGAGAGGGAAGGGAATTCACATGCACAAACTCGCTAGTTAGTTACACACTGATTTAATAAAATAATTGCCATGGCAACGCCAACAGATACATATATAACATGTCTTAGGCTGCACGTCCTGTTAGTCACTTACAACACTAACAATTTTAGTAGAAGGTCATCAACTGAGCTTAGTGAGCTGACTATCCTGTAAAACCATTGTGAATTTTATGTACCGAATCGCACAAGGTGTTCTTTCTATCTTTATATTATCTATTATTTCTCTATGGTGTTTGCCTGAATAGCTACCACCCTTGAGCATGAGTCAGCCGCCACACCACTCATCATGTTCTAGCTGGGGGCTTGAGAGACAGTTCTTTATTTCTTTTTCTTCTTTCTTTCTTGGCCGGCAACGCATCAGTAATGTCTTTAGTGTTGCTGATGTCCATGGGCGAAGATATCCATTTACCATCAGGTGGACCGTCAGCTCGTTTGTCGGCTATTTCCATAAAAAAACGAGTGAGGAGTCCGTCAGGAATATTGCTACCATTTTCATACACTGACTGACTGTCTGTCGGAAGCACTACTTTCACTTTCATTACGAATCGACATTTCGTAAGTTCACCTTATAAGTCACAATAACAGCGATTAAAAAGAATTATGCTCGTTACATTGACAGTTTTTGTCTGGGAGAAAGCAGAATATAGATGTTAAACAGTAATGGACACTATGGATGGTGATCAGGTCGGATCTTAGTTTAATCCGTAATTAAATACGTGTTCAGATCAGTTATTTCATACCGTTTTATTAATGGTATTGGAAAATAGCAATTTACCGAGGTAGACGAATACTTGACGTGGACTTGTCTGGAATAAGACATAGGGTATTTATTTTCCTCGAAAACACGACCAAAGCCGCAGACAAAGCGCTAGTTGGAAATATTTTTCACCTTACCACCAGTAAAACTAAGCTATAGGGTCATGGCTTCAACACATTAATGGCCCACTACTGAGGAGGCCTAGAGCATACTCCACCACGCTGCTCCAGTGCGGATTGGTGGAGGGGTTAGTGGCCAACCCGAGTGTCGGACGTTTTCAAACCGCCCGAGGGCCTCCGCTATGGCTTAACGACTATTATCTTATGATAACTACCGGGATCGACGGCTTTACGTGCCCCTCGAAGCACGGAAACGCTCAAGAAGTTTTTGCCACTCGCGGTCACCCATCCAACTACCGACCGCGCCCGCTGTTGTTTAACTTTGTCGATCACATAGGATCGACGCAAGCCGCCGGGCTATGAGCGCTTCTAGAACTTCTATAGGGCCATGGGCAACCAATGAAAACGACCACCTCTATTCCACACTCACACATTCACATCTGTAGATTAGATAAAGCTTAAACAAGCATTAGAGACAGGGGCGTAGCTACCATGTCAATTATACGGGGCCCCCAGCGTATAGGAGCCCCCACTAACACTCCCAAAATAAAGCTCGCCAGCGGCCTACAACCGCTACAGTTGGCACTCCTTTTATATTTGATAGCTGACGTTGAGGGGCCCCCACAACAAATACTGATATGGGGCCTCCTTAGGGCTAGCTACGCCACTGATTACAGAACAACATCGATTAATATATTTATGGTTTCCAGCATGTCTTCTGGTTCTAATAACAATAAATATTGCTGTCGTGTATTTCCTAAATGCTGTGTCGTTGTTGAATCGGTCGTAAGGCAGCTGCTTCAGCGGTTCTCAAACTAATCACACCAGATATTATCACACTGTAAATTTTTCACTATGAAATTTGACTTACAAAGTAGTATCGTTTTACGACTTAGGTAATAATAATATTTTACCTACACCTCCTGTCAACGTAGGTGTAAACGGTACTCATGCTTGAATTATCTATACTTCTATACTAATATATAAAGAGGAAAGATTTGATTTTTTGTTTGCATTGAATAGGCTCCGAAACTACTGAACCGATTTGAAAAATTCTTTCACTGTTAGGAAGCTACACTATCCCCGAGTAACATAGGCTATATTATATTTTCAAAAAAATTAGGGTTCCTTAATAAAACTCCAATAATGTAACCCAAGGTGTATAAAAATAAGAAAACCGAAGCAAAGCGAGGGCGGTTACTCGTTACAAATATAACTGATAAGTTTTTTATAATATTAGCCAGACCTGAGAATTCTCCAAAATGTTGCTACACTTGAGTATAGATCACAAAATTAAAAAATAGCGAGTGTAATCAAGGATTGCATTAAAGACTACCTAGACATAAAATAAGATTTGAGTCTCATCTGTGTGACATCGTGACATGAGTGATGAATTTCAATTTATAAATATAAATTATTTGCATTTCAGTAAGTCTTAAAAAAACCGCTTATAATATCGCATTCTCCTCACGAATGTTGTGCGATGAAAGTCGTAATACCACTCATACAATCTAAAGGCCTTGTCCATAATATTTAAAGTTTGAACATAACTGGATTAAATGTAATTAGAATTGCAGAATCTATATTGCTGCTTTCCACTTTGTTGGAATACAAGCTTCCAATAAGCAATCCTTAAGTACAGGCGGACACATAAACTCATAATTTCGTTTATTATAATGATAGGTTGGTGAGCACAATATTTTTTCTATCCAAAATGTGCTAATTAAATGATATAGTATCATTTTGTTTGATGATCCCTGGAATTTTAATCACAGTTTAATTCAGATGATACTCCTGCATGTTTTATTTAAATAGCGGACAAACGAGCGAGCCAGCCACCTTATGGTCAGTCACCGTCGTCCATGGACAGCACCAAAATCACCAAAATCATCACTGATGGTGAACAAGGAGAGAGAAGCAGTTACTACCCTCTGGGGATCTATAGCAAAATGAAGTTGAATAGTTTTGAAAACCTTGCCAAAATTATGCCTTTGTATGTTGATTGATGTTGTATTTTTTTTATTATCAAACTAGAAGAATCACGAAGCGCTAATAAGGTCTTGAATTTATGTATCTGACTGTACGTGGCCCTAACTTGTTTCGTACCCAGTTTGCCCTATCACGAAGTTTCTACTTCCTTATACTGTAAGACCCAATTGAGGCTTCTTTGAGTAAGAAGACCGTTAACTGAGTGTGAAGTGAGTGACTTTTATATGTCAAATTGAGAAAATAGTAAGCTGGTTGACAAATTATAACATCGGCTCACTAGAAGACACCGGTTTCTGACATCTGTCGGAAAACATCTGAGGATAATTAAGACTTGAGCGATTGTAAGAAGGCTTCAACTCATTATTGGCCCACCACTGAGTATGGATCTCACCTCTTGAGGAGGCCTTGGATATACTCCACCACGCTGTTCCAGTGTGGATATGAGACGTTAGTAGCCAACCTAAGTGTCGGAATTTTCATACCGTCCGGAGACCTCCGACATGGCTTAACGACTATTGTTTTACGATACGAAACGGGACCGAGGAGCTTCACGTGTTGTCTGAATTCTCAAACCGCTCTAGAAATGTTTGTCCACTGTTGCCTAACTTTGTCGACCACTTAGAATCCTCACAAGCCACTGCACTATGAGCCCTTAGCGAGAACTTTACAGAAAAAGAAAGGGCGATGGGTCAAAAATTCTTACTCCACCAAAGTCGTCAACTAACACGAATCATATAATAATATATATCATCATATAATATTATATTTTTTAAGGTTTTTGGTTTTAGGTCCCTTGTACATTAAGTATAGTATTAGTTATTTTGTGTGTAATCGCTACTTTTTCAATATTGACACGAATCCCAAATATATCAAAGAACTGAAGAGCTCATAAAAATAGCAATCTTTGCAACTGCAAATAATTTTCAGATGTATTAAAATTATGTTTGAAAATTTACCTGAACTTTAAATAACGAATGTCAGGCAGCACCAGAAAAGTCATCTGATAATTTTAATTTCAACGCCTATAATAGGTATGAATATAGGTACAGTACCCATCCTACAAAATGCGGCCTACCAAGGTCTCATCCTGTAATCATAATGGATATAAACTGTCGAGATATGTACGAAGGTCTTATATTAACAATTATTAACATACATTCTTATATTTTTAACTACCTATAAGTCTGAGGTTTTTTGAATTTATACTTCTTATGCGACAACGACTTGCAAAAAGGTTGCGTTGAACGTTTGCGCTACCATGGAGTGGGTCTGAAAGCACTGGATAGATGGCTCTAGCCTCTTATTATCTTTGCGTCTTTTAAAATTTAATGTTATTACTTTTACAAATCTCACAGATTCTCAACAGCGTGATTCAGGTTCGTGAACAACGCCATCTAGTTTGTACTTGTGTAAACATAGGTAGTACACAGTAATATTTTATTATTTTTATTTAGTACAAGAATAGTTTTTGAAAGATAATTAAAACTGATACACATTATTAAATTAATTATTAATTTAATTATGTCAAAGAAGTATATGTAACTTCTCACGCGCCTACAAAAGTACACGCACCCTTTTTATTTCGATTGTATTTTGTTTTATTTATAGAGGATACCTCCCGGTTGGTTCCAGTATTTATCATTAATTAAGTTTGGATTATGAGATCCATGTGGAATTGTGGGAACTCTTGAAATATTCTCAAAGGTTCTCGGAGATTGTTTCTTTAAAGTTGTTCTTTTTTTAATTAAAAAAGACAAAATATGTTTGTGCGGATGTCCTTTATACACTCTAAAATCGATGTACAAACAAACTGGTCTCATTTGAAAGGCAATAATGCGAAGGTGGTTTGAGACCATTAAAAAAAGACATTTTCTATTTTCGATGTTTTCTATACATTTTTTTTGCGTAGTAACAAACGCACCCTGCGTGTCCACAAATCCACAAGTGATTAATGTTTTATAATAGGTCGACGGGGTTGTTCGAGATTTGCGAAGGATTCGTAATGTGGAGTGATCGCGAGAGCTATCTCATCAGTAAATAAGATTGTGATCCTCACACGGTCCTTAAGAGATTACCACCATAAGATAATACGAACTGTCCTCCAAGGGAGAATATTAACGGCTAAGATTGCAATTGTAGAACGTTTTTAGATATTATTCATATTTCATTTTATATACTAAGATAAGTGATACCTAATATATAAAATTATCGTGTCACGGTGTTAGAAGTTGAACTCCTCCGAAACGGCTCGACCGATTTTCGTGAATCTTTGCGTGCATATCGGCTAGGGTGGAGAATCGGACAACATCTATTTTTCATCCCACTCCACCCCTTTTTGGCAGAACAAAATTTTTGGCAGAACAAAGTTTGTCCGGTCAGCTAGTCTTCTTATATAAATTAGAAATCTATTCTATTCAAAATAACCTTTAGATGTTTTTAAAAAACACTTATATCCTGAAACTAGAATTTATTTTTTCGTGGATGATGAAATGTGAATAAAACAGCCACGCACCGAAAACAAACATTAATCTGTCACTTAATCTGTCACCGGCTGGGAATCGAATTCAGGACCCCTCGCGTCACAAGCAGGATCCAACCAGGACCATTTATTTGAAATGAAGTAATCGTAAGTTTTACTCATCTTGTATGTATGATACATGTGTTACCAGTTAAAATGATTTTCGATTCATTGATACAGGCTTAGGGCGCAAAGATAATAATTCTTGATAAAAATTACCAACTTCAAAATAACTCAAAAACTACTTGTCAGATCCTGCTCAATTTAAGTGGGACCACATGATAAGCACCAGCTTTTGATTAAAAAAAGAATCATCAAAATCGGTTAATCCAGTCAAAAGTCCTGAGGTAACAAACATAAAAAATACAGTCGAATTGAATACCTCCTCCTTTTTTGAAGTTGGTTAAAATATAGGTAAAATAAGTAAGTTCCTTGAATGGTATTTAAAACGAGGAAGTTCCCACAATGTAATGAATAGTCTGTCTCCCTCAGTATATACATAAGCCCACATTCATACGGGGTGAAAGGAAACGTGTGTAAAAATCTCAATAATGTCAAAATCTTGAACGTATTGACGCTCGGACAATCTTGATATTTTATTCTTCATGGTTAAGCTCTATCATTCCATAAAAATTAAATCTCTATTACATCGAAACAAATTATGTTAAGCTTTTATTATCTTATTCGAATCAATGAGTGCCAATTTGGGAGGATTATTTTTTAATTTTCACTTATAAAAAATCGACTTCAAAATTAAATGAGAACATCATCAAAGTAGTCGAAGTCAATTAAATACGCATTATTAGGGATAACTCAAAAACTACTCGTCAGTTCTCCCTCAAATGTAAATGGCCACATGACAAGCATCACTTTTCGAATATAAAAAGAATCATAAAAAGTAAAAAGTTATGAAGTAACACATACAAAAAAAATCTGTCGAACTGAGAACCCCTCCTTTTTCAAGAAGTTAAAAAAACAGGAAAATGAGGAAATAATACAACCATAATATGTATTGCAATCAAATGAAGCAACCATTACTGTAAGAAGCTGCTACTGCTACAACCTGTAATATTTACCGTATATGTAGGTTACCGTATTCATTAGCAACTTGTAGTGAGTCAATTAATTTGGCAGAAGTTATTAAAAAATTATAACCATATTATTTTTTCCTATAATATTTTAAAATTTCCTATAATTTTTTAAAAGGCATTTAAGTAATGAAGCAGTGACAGGAATTTTATTATTAAGACCGAAGTTGGAACTATTATATGGCGTAGTCTAGGCTGTGGTACAAAAATTATTGCTAACATTGGCATCATGTCCGAAACACATAACAACGTAAAGCGATGTTATGGATATGAAATTTCGGATACGGTTACAGATTTTTAAGGAATTTTTAAACTTAATTAGTTAATTAGTATAATTATTGTAGCTACCTAAAAATCTGCCTATAAGTGCAATAAGAAAATTACAAAATTAGAAATAACTACAATTTGAATTCAAAATTCGAATGCCCATTGCACATTATTTACTTTGCAGCAGAAACAAAAACCGGTCACAATAATCCGAAATTATCTGAAATCATTATTACGGAATGGTTATACGGATATCCGATAGTTTCGACTTTGGTTACAAAGTTCATTACATAAAAATACAAACTTAACGAACAAACATTACAACCAAAGCGTGTTATAAAAACTTGCTAGGCTTTACAACGCCAGCCTTTACGCTAATAAAATGTGTTAGAACTCAATGAAGCTAAGTCACAACTATAATAAAACAACCGAATATAAAATAAATTAATCAAGCACTTAGCAGAAAATAAACTCGTCTTTAATTAATGGAAAAAGTTGGAAATCCTTCTCAAACGAAGTATTTTGATCTTAGCAAAGAAAATGGCTCCTTAACCAGCATTTTAGAGTTACGTGTAGAATTTCTCAAAGGGATTAGCGAAAACAGCGCTCTCACTTAAAAAGTCTTTAGGGACCATCAAAATGTTTTTGGAGTCACGATTAATTTATGCTAAAGTACCTACACGTTAATCTTACGTTAATCTACTAATGAAATGAAATGGCAGGAACATTTAGCAACATCTCTATAATTATAAAAACAACAAATTTGACACTACAACTTTTGTACTTACAATTAGTATATAATATCTATTTCGGTGCATGCATAATTGTTATCAATAATTCCCCTAAACTTTCTCTACCCGACTTTAAAAAATGGAGAAGGTTCTTAATTCATTTTTTGCCTTTCCTTATTACTTTAGAACTTCGTCTTAACAACAGATTTGAAAAAAAAATGGTTCGAAAAGAAAGTAAAAGAAATGTTTATCAAACTTTAGTAATGATAATAGGCTGGGGTAACTTCTCAAATGTTATAGGTATACTTATGATGATTGTGATAATATATTATGTCGGTGTGCGACCTCTTTGGCTCTACAACGATCGGCCGATGCAGATGCTGTCATACAAGAAATCATGAAGAAAAACTAAATGTTTAGATTATGGAATTTGTCAATCTATTTAGAATAATACAATAATTTTGTGTGAGACATTATATGGAATTCGAATAGTAATCACGGAGTAGAATAGATTGTTATTGATGTGAACGTTAGGAGAACTGGAAATATATCATGGTGCAAAGTAAAAGGAATATTATTGAATAACCAATACCATAGAATATCTTTTCTGCTTTATATATATTATGTTTTTCGAAAATGTAGAGCGAAATTCTTTGGCTCATTTACGATCTACAATGTTAAGCAATAACTAAGGCTAAGGTCGTAAAACACGCTCAATCCGATGTTGACGATTGCTGGCCCTTATTTATGGCCTGGCTTGAGCCCATATGTGAATGCGAATGATGTAAGTTAATAAGTTGGAAAACTTTCGACATAACTTATCCTTGATACGTCACGCTAACCGGTCTATTATTTAGAGAAATAACTCGAAAACTTTAACTGATTTGCAAATCATTGTTTAGTAATTTTTGTTGTCAACAATTAAAGAATAATGTTTTAAATTGGACTGTTTTTATGACTTTGCTTTCGTGAACCAATTTCACGGCTTCTTAATGATTTGTGATGAATAATTTTATTATTAGGAATAGAAACAAATATGACGTAACTGAGTGTCTATATTTTAATTAAAATTGGTATATTGTCATAATATTATTCCTGGCTTATTGCTGGGTTTTATAGAGGATAAAATAATTATTGACAGGCAACTTTAAAAAAAATACCTATATACCTATATGCATTCACAGAAAACGATAAATAAAACAATCAATCACTTTCGTTTTTAAATCGAATTAAAATTCACGTCCAAGTATCAAGACAGTTAGGTCGGTCGATCGGCGCACACGCACACCTTTTGAATCGGTAACCGTGGGGCGAAACACCGCACTTTCAACCAAATATTCAGTCCACGACCGTCTCTCTACTGTGACAGACGACAGGACAGACATGTTTTATACATAGATAACGAAAGAAACGATTATTACAACAGCCAATCTGTATGGCAGTGATCTGCTCCTTCGTTTGTGATTTGATCTTCTCGTGATTTCTGTGATCGACTGTACTTGCGGGTACTCTAGTGCTTGTTCTGTGGTGCCTCAGTAATATTTTTTTGGTTCCTAGTGTACTATTTTTCGGGAAACGACAAAATGGTAAGTTTAGTATTAAGTAATATACTTTTTAATATTTAATTTATTTTATATTGTTTTAAGGCGTGTAATAAAAATACTTTTTTAATAAATAACGTAAATAAATATTAAAATGATAATTAAAAAAAAGAATGTAAATGTTAATTAAAAAGATGAAAATTATTACGCAAAAAAATATTTTTTTCTTGAATTAAATTCGTCACGACTTGCCCAATACAATTAGTGTTGAAAACACTTTCACTTATACGAAATAATTAAATTACATAAATTAATAGAAAGTTTATAGAAAGTATTCAAATTACTTTGAACATTTAGAAGCTGTATTATCAAGGTCATCTAGACACGGAATAACCTACTTTTACAGATATTTTTTTTATAATATTTTATTCTTAATACATGAAATTATTTACTAAATAGGTAAATATACCTATTCACTTTTCATATCTCAAAATTACGATTGATTATTAAAATGTACCTACCGACTTAACGTTGCAATAACGCAAGTAAGAATCATTTAAGTCATATTATAAACAGCATAATATTTTCAGAGCTGCATGTTTTTAATAAAATAATATTATAAGCATTATAATAAATTATATACCAGCCAGAGAGACTCGTAGCCGCAGAAATAAGTTTCCATGGCCTTGTAATTCGACACTAAAGGATATTTCAACCGACTGGTCTATCAGCGCGTTATAAATCAAACCAGTCTCAATTTAGCAACATATTATTACGAAACTAATAAAGACTTTATTAATTTGCCGTTCGTAATTGATTTGGGATTATTAAAGTTTAATTCTGGCGAAATATTTGATTTATCTCTAGATGTTTTGCTTCAACGAAATAGCAACGCAAGAACCCGCAAGTACCTACTCACATAGTTTCAAAAAAAAAAACGTTGCATGCGCCTTTGATGTAAAAGATCTCTTAAGTATAGGTAAAAATTTAGCCACTTTTTAAAGGTTGCATCTTTATAGACCTAATTGTAACAATTCAAGTTCAGAGTTAGTCTTTATTTAATTGAAATCCAAACCAGAATTTTGATGAATCATTATCGTACCCTTTTGCACCCTAATGACGATCATTAAGAGTCGGCATTACAAGATACTCATTTAATAATTAAAATTAATATAACTATGCGACAGCTATCAATAATATTTTGTAAATAAAACAAAACACTGTGCGTTATTATTACTTGAATTCCACCATATATCACAGCAACACTTTTGCAATATTGACGTTGCCCCGGTTTTGAAAACGACAAGCAAAAAAGCTTCCATGGCTATAAGAAAACACACAAAATAAATATGCCAATAGCTTGGAAAATAAAACAAAATTTGCCTTATTATTAAATTGCCCCACGTACAATTACTCAGTCCATAAGGCGTTATTTAAATAAAAAACAAACCAAAAGCAACGTTTTGCAAGTCGTCGTACTTGACAAGTTTCACGCGACTTGACGACAACTTTTTATACATAAATCTGACATATTACTTTAGTCACAGAAAACGTTTTTTTTTAATTCACTTGTTCCTATTCACTTCTTTTTTTTAATCACACACTGCATTCCTGTGATCTCCTGATCACGAGAAAAATTAAAACACTAAAATACAGGACACACTGTATTTTTTCATGGAAATAACTGACAAACGAGCTGACGATCCACCTGAAAGAAGAAAGAAAAAGAAAGAAAGAAATGAATCAAATTGTTTCGTCCAGGGTGCATTCGTGCACAGGATTTCTTTGAAGATAATTATAATGGATACTGGAGGCATGCAATGATTCTTCATGATGTATTAGTATGAACTGACCCTCTATTTACTACATAAATTACTATGGATTGTAATGGTTTCAGAATTCTTCAGAATTTCAGAAGAAATTTCAGAATGAATCTTGAAAGTATTTCCACAATTATACCTTATACACGAACCTGAATGTATCTAATTTTATAACAAGGAAATCGTTAAAATTGACTGCGAATATTTTATGATCACACACAAAATAAAAAATGAACTCATCGGATAGAATGACCGATAAACTATGAATTGAACCACTATATTAAATATTTTGTGGCAACTTGATTTGCTATTAATCCTTATTGGATTCCAATCACGATTCAAATTATTTCCAATTGATTAATAAATTTTAATAATGGTCTGTTTATAAATATCTAAACAGATCTGCCATGGCCACGGACTTTAAGATAATCTACATAATAACGAATAATGTTTCTAGAAACGGCTTCGATGGATAATTATATTGTGGATATAAACTCACAGGTTTAGAAGAAGAATTATAAAATAGGAAAAATAAAAAAAATTACATCTATAGGTAATAAAGTTAATTAGAATAATTATAAAACAATGTTCAATTTACCCTCAATTTTCTAATGCTTTCATGCCGATGAAATTACTTGCGTCTAGTCTGTTCTCAGACGTATTGCACGTAATAGACATAGCAGAAAACATAGTCTAACAGTGGGGGTTAGAAGCCATGATCCCATAACAATCCCATTGGAAAACCACCATCATAGCCATCGGCACGCTAGCGCTGACAATGGACAAAAACATACAGTTTCACTAAGAGAAAGTGGCAAACAAACGGCTGGTAGAAATCGCGAAGTTCGCACGATGTCGCTGCGTATTCAAATCTCTACCTTATATTAAAGGTAACAAGAGCTAATTATCAACGTGTGATTTTTGTGCATTGGACAGATGCGCTTTTAACAGTTTATTTAGGATAATTTGAGACTGTTAATTTCAAATTGGAGAATGATTTCGTTTTTTAAACTTTCCGGAATATTATTGTCTTTTAATTGATAAAATATATCATTTAACTCGATTATTCTAATTTAAAAAAATCTGAGTGGATACTAGAAACTGATGCGCTCGGTTATTTGGAAAGTAAGGCAACTCAGAAACAAAAATATAAATCCGTTTTAATCCCTATCCCGTGAAAATTTGCAATATATTGTTGTAAATACATTTTTAGGGTATTTCGAGGTTTTAGTAAGATATGAGTTATGATTATGACCTACTTAAATTCCAGATATTTGGTATAGTCTGAATATTTTATAAAGCATATATGTATGTATTTTGAAGCAGTGATAGCCTAGCGGTTAGAACGTTGGTCTCCTGGACGCAGGGGCCCGAGTTCAAGTCCTGGCACGCACCTCTAATTTTCAAATATTATGTGCGTATTACAAGTTATTTATCACTTGCTTCGGTGAAGGAAAACATTGTGAGGAAACCTGCACACCGGAGAGTTCTCCATAAAGTTCTCAATGGTGTGTGAAGTCTACCAATCCGCACTCGGCTAACGTGGTAGACTATGGCCTGTAGGTACCCCTCACATTATGAAAGGAGACCTCGAGCCCAGCAGTGGGACAATTATGGGTTGTTGCTTTGCTTTTCAATAATATTTTGGGGAATAAAGACACCTAAAAGCTCTATAGGAATAAAAAAAACTTGAGTGCAGTAGGTACTTTTCCAGCGTTAAGGCTTTGGGGTTGGCGTTAATGCTTTATCAAAGTTAGTTGTTTAGTTAGTTTGTCAGTCAGTTCGTATACTCAGGTCTTATGTTTTGATATACAGAAAACATAAACACATATGTATAACGTTCTATATCAATCACAAATTTTTGATATGGACATGATTTCTGTTACCTTTAGTCGCGGCCTTAACCCAGTTGCATGTAAAAATAAGGCTCTATTAATGTCTGCAATTACCTACTACAGGTAATGTTAATTACTATTACGAAATACACGTACGCTTACAACTAGACTGTACACGCAAATTTTCTCAATGATAGTGTCTATTTAGGAGAAAAATTGTAAAAAATATTTTTAATATTTTATTAAATTTTGTATCCTGAAAATATATTCATTTCTTTTATATGCATTCTTTCCGGGATTACTATGTTAGCATAATTTTTTATATGTGTTTAAATATGAATTAATTTCATAGCTTTCTCTAAAATAATTATAGTTATTTATAACTACTTGAAATACAATTATTTTTACATTTTTCTAGTTTTAGGGATACTTAAGGGTCCTCATTATCGACTAACTTATTGTTTTTATTAATGTGGACTACATCAAGCAGGTAATAAGATTTGAAGTAAAATAAAAATTGCATAACATTTTGCATTCCTGTCTTTTAAATTTACTGCTTCACTGAATATTCTATAAGTTTTTCAATTTTATTTATCTAATCTATTTATTGCTTCTAAATGAACTAAAATAAGAATGCCTTAAACTTCACAGAACGTGTAAAATTATTGAATCATTCACCTTGGTGTTAGCATTTACGACATTAGATACAAAATAAAAAACTGTAGCAATAAAACTCTTTTATGTAAATTAGTCTGTAAGCTTTCGTTAGGTTAATAAACAGAGAAAGATAATGAATTCAAGCGCTTTTTTCAAAACCCATTTTTTAGACCTGGATTCTTCTTATTATAATATTCGTCTTATTATTTAGAGTCTTCTTTAGTTAAAAATCTTACAGGGTCTTTTTGTCGTAATTTGTACCAATTGTACTTTAAAAATAAGTCAAGTAAAAAATAAAAATAATGTAAGGACAAATTATGTTATCACATACTGTTAAAACTAGGTTCTGTTTACTATTAATAATTTTTTTAAACAAATATTTAATAAAAAGTAATGCCAAGATAGTTTACCAAATACGAGTCTAAAAACGGACTACAAAGATATCAAGAATCATCACGTACGTGTTATCAACTTAAAATTCACGGACCAAGACCGAATTCCTAGGATTAACTTAACATCACTACGAAAGTATGTGCATTTCAAATTATTTTAAGCACTTCGAGGTCTGTCTCTAGTGATGTAATGATTCAGTTGTCTATACTTTTTTGCTATTTAAGTTGATGTGACTATTTTGTGTCAAAAAATATGAGAGTTTTTTTATTTACATGGAAGTACATATATCTATATAAGCATATAAATTTGCAATAAAGTTAAAATATAAACGAAGGCATTTTAATTACTTTTTAAGTTTTATATAATGCAGCTAATTTAACTATGTTCACATAATTCAGTTTTCAATATTTAATGTTTTGCTCTAAACGAAGTTTAAACCTGTGGTTTAAACCATTAAAATTCAAGGAAAACAACACCGCATTAGCTCATATTATCAATGTTACTTACACACGATCCTTAATAGGTAAATAAAGTAAGAAATTAATAGATATTATTAAGTATAATTATTATTTGTATTTTAGAAGTAGGTCAATTGCGTAACCTAATGACCAATGTTGTTTCAATACCGCAAGTATTGATATAAACTATTTTGGCAGTTATTTTTACCACTTTAACGGTTTTTGATCTTTAATTACTTTTAACAACGCAAGCTTTATGAATTGTAAATATGCAACATATATCGTCATTAATCAACTTGACCAACATAATCTGAATTTTACCAAAAAAAAAACCGACTTCAAAATAACTCAGAAACTACCTACTCGTCAGATCTAGCTCAAATTTAAGTGGCATCACATGACAAGCACCAGCTTTCGATTAAAAATTGAGGTTTAAGAATCTTTATTTCTCAAAAAGAATTACAAATTCACTTACTTGAGAAACATAACTTATCAGTAACATGTTAAGGGCATAGCGTACAATAAAATAATAACTAGAGGGTAGTTTCACAAAGATATTAGTGATACAGTTCTTTGTTATTCGCTAATACACGGAGTTAGCGAATTACGTGGTACTAGATGCGACATTGAGCGTAGTATGTGTTTTAAGAATGAAACGTTTCATTTATTTTTTTTATACTGTTTTTTATTTATTATTTTTATTTTATTTTATTATTATTATTATTTTGCTGTCTTTAGGGAATTTAATAGGAAAGACATGAAAGAATTGTGTTTATTTTTAATGTTACGTAATTTTAATCTATTTTATTATGATTTATTTAGAATATGAAATTTTAAAACTTTTTTAAATGATAATAATGTTTTAGCTTGTTTTACATCAAGAGGAAGTTTATTGTATAACTGAGCACCTTGAAACAAAATATTACGTTGTCCGTATTGTGTTCGCGGTGTATGTAATACAATATGATCAGCCCTTCTAAGTCGAATTTTTTGAAATTGTGATTTTTTAGTGAATGTTATTTGTGTGTGTATGTCCCTGTTAAGAATTTTTCTAATTAAGATGCACGTATTGTATTTGTAACTTTGTGTAATGTTCATTATATTTGTTTCTTTATATATTTTTTCTGTTGGAGTTAAAAAATTATAATTGAACAATACTTTTAAAACTTTATTTTGCGCTACTTGTAAAACCGATAAGTTTGTTTTTGCTGCTGTGCCCCAAATCTCTATAAGGTAGTCAATGTGTGATTTAACAAGTGAGTTATAGATGTGGTACTTCACTTTGCGAGGAAGACATCGTACAATGCCACGCAGTACGCCTGTGAGGGTGGTTAATTTTGTTTTTATCCGGTTGATATGTGGTTTCCAGGACAAAGAGCTATCAAGTGTTAAACCTAAATATTTTTCGCTATCTACTTTATCTATTTCTACATTGTCTATTTTTAGCGGAGGATAATCTGTAATTTTTTTATTTTTTGCAGCGAATATTATGTATTTTGTTTTAGAAATGTTGATAGTAAGTAAATTATCTTGAAACCATGTATTCAAGATATTCAGATCGTTTTGGGCACTTTTTATAATGTCTCCAATTGAATGGCCAAAGTAAAATAAAGCAGTGTCATCAGCATATAAAGAAAGTTCACCTTGTAATCCAATTTCACTGATACTATTTATGTATATTAAAAATAATAATGGACCTAAAATAGACCCCTGTGGAACACCGCAGTTTATATTTTTGGGGCTACTCTGAGTCTTTCCAATTTTAACTACCTGATAGCGATTACTAAGATATGATCGAAAAATGCTAAGTGCAGTACCCGTTATACCAATGTTAGTTAATTTTTTGAGCAATATATTATGGCTTACCGTATCAAATGCTTTTTTTAGATCGATAAATACCCCAACAGCAATATTTTTTTTATCAATATTTATCATTATTTTAGTAACTATGTCTGTCGTAGCCGAAAGTGTGTTTGACTTTGGCCTGAAGCCGTACTGTTTGTCATAAATAAAGTTAATAGTGGTTAGATATTGCTCTAAGCGATTGTAAATAACCCGTTCAAAAATTTTTGAAAAAATCGGAAGTACTGAAATAGGACGATAGTTACCTGGGTCTGTTTTTTTTCCCGCTTTGTAGATTGGGGTAACTTTCGCAACTTTAAGACTATCAGGGAATTCGCCTGTGTCTAGGCAATAATTTATACATTGAGTAAGTTCATTAATTATTAGATTTTTGACACATTTAATAGACTTTGTGGTTATACCATCAATTCCAGAACTAGTATTACTATTAAGATTATCTATTATTTTATTTATTTCATCTATATTTGAGAAAGAAAATTGACTGATTGAATTTGTTATGGTTTTATCTACGCTTAATGTTGCATCATAATTTGGATTTGCTCTTTTAATTTTATTTGCTAAAGATAGTCCAATATTGGAAAAATAGTTATTAAAACATTCACATATCTTGTATTCATCGGTGATGCTTTCGTTATCAATTATCAACTTGCTTGGTCCAGTGTTTCGCTTTATTTTGTTACTTGAGAGATTATTAATTAGGGCCCACATTTTCGCCGGATTTTTACTACAAGTATTAAAACATTTCAGATAATATATACTTTTTGTTCGTTGTATCGTTTCTGTGACCGCATTCCTTTTTATTATAAATTCTTCACGTTTTTGTATATCTTCTAAGTTACTTTTATGTTCTTGCCATAGTATGTTTCTACGATTTATTTCGTTAATTATCGTTTGATTAATCCAATCTTGTCTTGGGGCATTTTGAATTTTGTATTTTATTATCTTACTTTCAGCTGTACTTGTTAATAGTCTTTCTTCTAAAGATCGCAATTGGAAATTTTTATTTTTTATACTGTTAGCCATCATCGTATAAAGTTTTGTGTAATCAATAGCCTCATATGGAATTTTCTCTGGAGGTATTGACTGGTATCTTTTTAACTCAAAATATAATTGTCTATGGTCTGATATAGATGTTTCTACCAGTGCCTGATGAAAATTGATGTCTTTTAAATTACAGCACACGTGGTCAATAATGGTTTTGGTAGTAGAAGTCTCTCTGGTACAGTGCGATGAGTCAATTTTGTTTAAAATTCTGTAGCCATTTTCTTCGAGTAAATCTTTGTAGGTATTTTTTTCTAATCCTGAAGCAAGTAAATTAATGTTGAAGTCTCCAAAGATGATGCATCTTTTCATTTTACTAAGTTGTTCTGAATATTTATCGAGAAAAGTTTTAATATTACTGTCTGGTTTTCTATATACTACTCCTATATCTAGCGAAAAGTTTTCAACATGAATCCATAGAAAGTGGTTTTCGTTAAAACACATATCTTCAATTAAGCTATGCTTGAGGTTATTATGCGCGTAAATTGACACTCCACCACCTCTGGCATGAGACCTGTAATTGTAGTAATGTGTATACTCTGGTATCTCAAACCTTTTGGTTTCATCATCATTTTTAATCCATGTTTCTGTCACGATGATGAAATGTAGAATATTTTTGAATGATTTGACAATGCATAGAAGTTCATCAAACTTTCCTGGTGTTACAATGCTTCTTATGTTTGTGTATAAGAATCTAAGTGACTTTTTTGTTGTGACAATACAGTCGTAGTCTTTAGCTATCTGGTAGGTATTGGTATTATTATTAGATATAGTTTTTTTTGTATGTGTCTGGGAAGAAGAGGTCTCTTCAGCGGATCTCAGTTTTTTGCAAGCGGTGGGTTTTTTTGATTAGTGACAATAATTTTTGGTACACCTTTTAAATATTTTATAGTCAGGTTTTGTTCTCCATTTTCCAATCTAGTTTTAAGTTCTTCTGTTATCTTTCTGAGAAATTCTCGTTGCTGTGGTGTTTGGTCTGAATATATTTTTATATTGTCAATTTGTGTATTATTCTTATTTTTCAAGATGTGTGTACATATTTCATGAGACTTAAATGAAATTTTTATCGATCTGCTTTTTGGTGGATTGTACCTCCCAAGGCGCATTAGTGTATCGGGCTCCGAGCAATCAGGATATATTTTCTTTAGTATTTTCATGACTTCCTTTCTATCTATCTCGAATCTTTCTTCATTTCGCACTGATGTTGGTTCAGGAATCCCAGTAATAATAATATTTTTCCTTCTTCTATCTCGCTCTCTTATTTCTTCCATTTTTAATTACCTCCTCCTTTTTCGGTGGGTTAAAAACAATACTTAAATATAGAAATATTCTGTCAAAATCTATCATAGTTGTCGATCCCGGGATTCTGAGCTACATGCACATCACTAATGATGAACCTCTTTTGCGAATACAAAATGTTGGAAGTTTTAAAGTTTGTCTTAAACGGAACTACGTTGGAGTTACTTGAGACTTCACTGGGATTTTACTTAGATTCACACCTCTTAAAAGACAAAGACAGCATGTAGATTACATTTACTTTCATTCTGTGCTGTAACGAGGAATAATCCTTCGTTAGATATTCCTTACAGATGTAATTTCTTCTAAATTTAAAGAAATATTATTTAATTTGCTTAGAAAAATGCATCTGTTAGCTGTGGTTTATCATTGACCCGGTGAACTGCTGTCGATATGATTATGTAAATGTATAAAAACTATTATCTTGTTTAAATTGTATTATTAACATTGCATAATTTCTATTTTTAACCGACTTCAAAAAAAGGAGGAGGTTCTCAATTCGACTGTATTTTTTTATGTTTGTTACCTCAGAACTTTGGACTGGGCGAACCGATTTTGATGATTCTTTTTTTAATCGAAAGCAGGTGCTTGTCATGTGGTCCCAGATAAATTTGAACGAGATCTGACAAGTAGTTTTTGAGACTTTGAAGTCAGTTATTTTTTGTTAGTAAAATTTAGATTATAATACAAAGATATGATTTGAGATACCTATCATAAACATTTTTTTTTCTGTCAAATTATTTCCCGGATTTTTTATACTGTCATTATGACAAATTCACTACACTTGAGAAATTCGCAGCATTGTTTGAAGATTGCTTTTTTGAAGCATTTTTAAAATTCACGGTAAAGTTATGAATGATTATTTAGTTGCAAGATCGGAATGCAGCTCCATTACACTTTAAACATTGTTGAAATATTACAAAACTTAGTTTACGGTTCTAAATAAATTTACATAAAAATATTTTACTTTTCTTACACTGTACTGCAAATAAAATAATTTGTTAAAATCTTTCCATCCATCCCATCCAGTATTCAGTATTTATATTCGTTATCCATATTCAGTATTTTTATTGCAATATATGTGGTACATTTAGGTGTTACATGACGGACAATTTGACATACATATTTAGAGTCACATATAACTAGGGTATAACAACTTGAGTTACAATGGACAATAACTCGTAGACCATACGATAAAATAATTATTACTGACAAACATCCTTTAAAAAAAATGAAAATTTCAATACAATTATAATAATATTTTTACAGTTTTGAACGACGAAGAATTTTCCTTGACTGAAATGTTTGCGCTAAACAATAAACAGTACTTATGAATTTTGCATTTTGTATGGACGATGAAATACAGGGACAAAATATCGACGGTCCTACTCTACATGACCATGGCATTTTTTAATACAGTAAAAAATTAAAAACAAAATTTTAAACCGATTTTGAAATTTAAATCAATGCTTCATTTCATCACAACGAAATACTATTGCGTAGAAAAAATAATAGAATATCTGTTCCCTCCCGCCATTATTGTTATACCCTATCAGGGTTATAATGTACTCTAAATAAGTATGTCAAATTGTCCATCATGTAACACCTAAGTGTACCACATATATTGCAATAAAAATACTGAAAACTGATTACATTTAATAAAGTTCTATTATCATTATCAACGGCCATCTCAATTACCTTGTCATCTGGTCTATTACGGCATATTACGGTATATTACGGTATATTACCGTACATTACCGTTACCGTTAGGATAAGTCGAGCCCTACACCGCTGGCTGCACTAACGGTCCATCTCCTGCAACTCACGACTTGCATCATTGATTGGACCACAGATTATGTACATCTAGAGGGTTAATGTAGATTGGGTTTTTAAGTCTCATCTCTCGAATTTACCCAGAGTGCTGCTTAAATAAAATGTCAAATTTTCAAAATAAATTGTCTTTAATGTTACTAAATAATTGATAATAATAATAAGAAAATAAATTAATAATAATAATGTTAATAGAGAAAATTATTGGGCGGTAGTGAGTTTGTCAGGTAAATGTTTTGACGTTTTTCTGTTTCTGTTAGGCAAGTTTAATGTTTCCTTGACAGCACTTGGCGACGCGTCTGTGACGACCATGATGTATGCGCTGACCATAGTAATATCACGTTACTAAGCTCATCGTATTTGTGCTGAAATGAAAATTTAAATTATTTTTTTTAGACAACACTAAAAATAGGCATTAGCTACAAACAAAAAATAAAGAATATCAGTTGACAAAGTGCGGAAAAAACTTTTTTTTCTTATTTTTTTACATATACCCTACTAATATTATCAATGTAAAAGTTTTTATGTATGTTGGCTACTTTTTCACGCAAAACTACTGAACAAATTTCTATGAAATCTAGCACACGCGTAGACCAAAACCTCGTATAAAATATAGGGTACTTTTTCTCCCGAAAAACGTGAGCAAACCCGCAGGCAGAACGTTAGTTATATAATACAGTAATCTTATTACCCTGCAGTGTCAGCAAGGTACTCTGAGAACTTCTGGTCAGTATCTCGCAGCTAACGGTACTCCCTGCAAGTCACGATCTGTGATACCGTGATAAAATATAGAGTACTTCACTACCACAGAGTACTTACTTTTATGTTCCATGTGGACTGTTTTATGTAAATTGTTAGGTATGTTGGATGTTTGATTTCATTGTGTATGGTTGCTTGTAGCTAACTTAAGAAAGTGATTATGGAGCTTCGTTGGTAGTGAGGTACTGATGTTAAAGAGATACATAAATGTTTATTCTAGGTCGTGGGTCAAAAAAAAACTACTCGTCAGATCTAGCTTAAATTTAAGTGGGACCACATGACAAGTACCAGCTTTCGATTATAAAAAGAATCATCAAAATCGGTTCACCCAGTCGAAAGTTCTGAAGTAACAAAACATAAAAAAATACAATCGAATGGAATACCTCCTCCTTTTTTGAAGTCGGTTAAAGAGACATAATCTATAAGAAATTTTAATGTTAATATAATGGTGACGAAAGGACAGACCCTACCATAACGATTGTTGTGTCATATAGAACATTTATTTACCGGCGACATACAATCTGCCGTCACCCATAGCTTAGGCAATGCACCCGGCTTTACATTACGTGGCTGTTACCTAACATTGGCAGCTACGTCCACTGACAGGTGACGCAAGCTGTCTGTATGTTTGTCCTTCCCTGCTGTTACACGACTATGTCGTACTAATTGTATAATCGTCTGTACAAGCAAGGTAAGACAAAGAGAAAAGATCATTGGTGTCGGTAGTTGTAGGTTTAGCCCATGTACACTACGGTTTTCGTCGCTGCGGCAAATTGTCGCAACTCAGTAATGCGTTTTTTCACCGCACAGTACGTGCAACATACTTAATTCAATGGAGACTTTGTGCAAAGTACAAAAATCATTGGTACCCGTTTGAATTTTAAATTTTCATTCTAAACCTGGGCAAACTTCAAACCCATTTAAGTTCGTGTTAGACCTTCCCCTGGCTAACAATAATAGGGAAGCTATTAAACTTTCGAGGTACGTACCATTTCTGGAATTGGTTTCAGTGACTTCTGTACAATAAAACGGTTATAATCGCAGTAGAACTGGCTCTAAAATGATTTTACATATTCACATGCTGCTTGTAACAGTAAGCATGTCATGTTAATGAAGTAATTTTACTTTGATACCGAATCTCGGCCAAGAACATAATGAACCGTGTAGTGTATTCCTTCCTTTGTACTGTCAGTGTTCATGGCTCGTCAGTCCGACCGCTAGAGCGGTACTGCACGAGACATGCTATTAAGGGAATAGGGTCAGCATAAATATTTTTTTTCTTTCATTTATTCATTTTCATTTAATAAATTTTAAATAAAATAGCTAAATGGATGGATAAATAGAGTTAACATTAGCAGTCACTGCCAGTCGCCATTTTGACCGACTTCAAAAAAGGAGGTATTCAATTCGACTGTATTTTTTTGTTTGTTACCTCAGAACTTTCGACTGGGTAAACCGATTTGGATGATAATTTTTTTAATCGAACGCTGGTGCTTATCATGTAGTCCTACTCAAATATGAGCGAGATTTGACTATTAGTTTTTGAGTTATCCCTAATTTTGAAGTCGATTATTTTTGTCAAGAATTATTTATTATTTTTAAAGTTTTTTTGGATAATCGGAATTTAAGCACTTCCTTTTATTAATCTAATTCATTTGTGATTATTGATTGACTGTCCTGGTGAACAGCTGACAAAGTACTTATATACTTGATTTGGAAGTTGGTAGGCTCTGTACCAGATGGGAATACATATTATATATCTGACTAGCTGACCCGGCAAACTTCGTATCGCCTAACATATTTTTTTTTCTAAAATAAAATAGCCTAAGTTACTCCTTGTTACATCAGCTATCTGCCAGTGAAAGTCCTGTCAAAATCGGTCTAGCCATTTCAGAGATTAGCTGGAACAAACAGACAGACAGATAGACAGACAGACAGACAAAAATTGTGAAAAATGTTGTTGTGGTATATGTACCGTGTATAAATCAAAATGCTCTTAGTAAAAAGCGGTTATTTTAATATTACAAACAGACACTCCAATTTTATTTATTTGTATAGATATAGATGTATAGATGATACTCATACTTGCTTAGGATTCTTATATACATGATAAACTCCGTCACACCTCTGATGTTGCAGAGGCTGTAGTCAATCTTTATCGCTAAAACTAATTCGGACCGAGCATAAAACTAGTTACAAGTTAGAAAAATATAAATAAACTAGTTATAAATTAGAAAAATAATAGTAATTGCTACGTAGATTAACTAAATAAGGTCGGCACATTGGTTCCACGTCAATACCTGTCAATTTCGTAATGCTACTAGTTTGTCTTGCGTGAAATTTTAATTACACTAAAACGCATGAATGGAAACGCCGTATTAATAGAACATTAGGATATTGTGTTGTCGAAGAATATAGTTTTCGATAAAAGCCATCGATCGATATTTGGTTTCAGCCTAAAAGTTGTTTATTGTTGAGCTCGTAACTAAGTACCAATGGTTTGTGAATGTACCGAGAAAGAGCGCTGGAAAGAATACAGGCATCAACCGCACCGTAACTGCGTTGAAATTACATCAACGAAACCAATTTTTTTTACTTTTTTAAAGAATAATAACTAATGTTCAATTTTCTAACTGCCTACTCCACGGCGATCCTTAGTTTTCTGTTTTGTTATGTTTTTCTGTAAGATTATTTTTATTTATCTGTATTTTTCTTTATACATATTTATTTTTAACTTGTCACTTAATTAATGTAAGCAATCATTATAACCTTAAAATGTCCCTCTAACGAAATGTTCGTTTAAAACCGGTAACTTACGAAACGTCGAAACCGCAAAATGCTAATCACTGGTTTTCGATGGGTATGAAATCGTACGCTCATTATTCCTATCAGAGGTGAGTAAGTTCTTACTGCGTTTAAAATTACGTTATTTATTTTAATATAAATATAAGAATTATATTGAGTATTTAATTACAACTTCAAATGTTAATAACACTGTGTAACCAGTTACTATCGATAGATAAACATTCCTTTAAACTTTATGAATGTAACAAACTAACTAACAAAGCAAGTTAAATAAAAGCTTGTAAGAATAAACGGGGTTGCAATTAAAATAGAAAATAATATTTTTCCCATTACCTAATATTTAATAGTTATATTTCAAAATATAATCATTTAATAAACCTAATATCACTTACAAAAAATTTTCAAATAAAATCTAATTTTTGTGTTGACGGTACTGTTAATCTTTTGCTTGGCACAAGTATTCGCGTTCAGTTTTGCCTGCATAATCTGATCAATTGATTGGGGTGATTGGCGCAGAAGATTCGTTTTACTCCATACGAGTAGCGGGGCTCATGCTGCTTATACTCGTCTGTCGTAAAGCTGTTCATATGTAGTATAATAATAGGATTATGTCACAACAATCATGTCATATGGCAATATATTGTTACGCGTATGGCAAGGCCCTTCATTTTCTTAATTAATTGTAAGTCAAAATTCATGATTCAACATGATGATGAATATCAATTATGTTCTTCAGTATCATCAACAGTGGGGTTCTTTATCTCAAGACAAATAAAAGGCACTTATAATTGAGGAGACATAGCATAGCATATTGTACTGCGTATCGCTGTCCTATACCTGGAGGTAAGAAGCCAATCCAAGTGTCGGAAGTTTTATACTGCCTGCCTCTGACACTTATAATAGAACTCGAAGAGTACTCCCCAGTCTTTTTGACCAGCCTGAAGGTAGGTGTGCCTCGATGCGCAGAATGTAAAATAAGGTATCAGCGGGTGGACGGAGCATCGACAGCGTATGTTATTGGCTATGATCACCCGCGCGCTCTTTTCAAGCAGTTGTGCTAACTTCAGCCTGGACAATAAGTTTGGAGATTACTGTACCAACCGTGATGTCTTTACGTACTCTCCAAAACATAGAACCTGCATTTGTAAACACAAACTGTTTGGTTGCTAGGTCGGCAGGCTATGGGATGCCTTAAAACTGATTGATATCCATTATTATTTTAAAGTACTAGAAAGTAAGTTGTCTACAGTTGACTTCTTGACATTAAACTAATGTAAAATCCCTCACTCACTTATAAGCACAAAAAATGCCAAACAAAATCAATAAATATCTTGTGATCTACAAGATATTTGTTGATTTTGTTTTTAAACAACAGGTATATTCTTAAAACTGACGAATACACCACAAATAAAATGAACAACGACCCAAACCCGTATACCATGACATTTGAAACTTAAAGAATAAATATGGTCACTTTACGGCCACTCATTATCATCAGAAATTAAATGAGACTCTATCTGTACAATATATAAAGTCCAAATTGACATGTGATGATAGACGTAACTATGCGTACAGGCAAAACATTAAAATTAAAACAGATGTCGGAAATCGGTATTAATAAATTATTTTAATAATAAATCTTGAAGAATGATAATTGATAACTAAGCGCACGTTTGCGTTTAACATCTGAAATTATCTTGATTTAATGAATCACAAATACCTAAGATTGAATCAAACTAACCGTGTGCATTTTACAGAAAAGAGATTCTTAGAAGGTATTATTTTTCTTTTCTCTTTTTGAGTCGGCAACGCATCAGTAACATCTTTGGTGTCGCCCCGCTCTGCCCATGGTGCACCTTACTAAGCAAAGTCTCTTAAGGAGGCTCAGTGCCATTTAATTTTGTATCATCAACTTTACCTACCTACGAAATCGTTAAAATTGTTTTAACTTTAATAACGTGTAACAGTTAACGATGCGTGTCGATAAATTTTACTCAAGTCATTGGTGAAATCAGCTAATTATCGTAATATGCGATAAATTTACGCCGATTTTGTTTTACTTGTACGACTTTAGCTTTTTTCGTTAAATTATTCGGAAATAAAGCTCTGATCTTCTTTATTCACCCTCTGGGATTTAATATTGAAAAATGAATTTTACCTATTCCACAATTTGATCATTTTTATTAGGCAAGATTGTTCTATATTTTAAAGGTAGGAAAACTGAAATCAGAAAACCCTGAATTTTAAAAGGCAAACCCAGAATTTTATAAAGACAACCCCTGAATTTTATAAAGACAACCCCTGAATTTTATAAAGAAAACCCCTGAATTTGATTACAAACTAAGGCATTAACGTTTTCATATAATAATATCCGTTATTGAAATTATTTCGGCAGTCGATACATCTGTCAAAACATTATTAAAGTTAACTCAAAAAATATACCTCCAATATGATGGTTATGCAAAGTTTAGCAAACTACGTCGTTGCGACTTTATAAGACCTCTTATGTGTAAAAAATCAGCTTTTTGAGGAAATCGATAAAAATCGATAAAGTTTTGTTTAGCAAGCACATAGGTGATTTTGAACTAGGTGAATAAATTACGATGGACACGTCCACCCATAAAAGTTTTTGAATTCGATAGTACTTCAAAATGTAGAATCGTTTGAGGTAAAAAAGTGATTTTGCCAAAAGTGACACATAACACAAAAGAGGTCTTAAAGTCGCAACGAGGCTATGCTTGTTAAGTTAAACGTTCCAACTATAAAAGATATCACGTTATTGATAGTCAGCACAAACGTTATTAAATACGTAATTTTACGATTCTAAATATATTATTGCACATTACACCAATGAAAAGGTCAGAAGGCACTAACTGTCGTATTTTAAGTAGAATATTTTAGGTAAATTACATTCAAGAATCAATGTTTAAATAATAATAAATTCTAAAGATTGAGAAGCTCATAGAACACGTAAAAAAGTCAGTTAATTAAACATTTGACGTTTGCAATGGCTGTCTATTGAAAAAATACAAAATTCTATTGCATTTTCAGACTCGGGTGTACGTAGTTACAAATAAATTACTATTCAATCCATAATTATGCGAGTGGTAAGAAATGGTAAACCACAAAAATAATGGTAAATTGCTCCGCGCAACACCAGGTTACCTAATAAATAGCGGATAAACGACAATTCTATAATACGGAACCCACTTGATAGTGACGCAAGTGGTAAGTAAAGATGGCGTAAGCTGCAATATGAAATTCTACCTAGTTACCAAATGAATGCTATTCGTAAATGTTAACGCCAGTATCGGTTAGATGCTATAATTCATAGTTTTTGCTTTATAGTATTAATAAAATGTGTAGGTACGACAATGGAAGTGAAGAAATATTTTTGACGACTCCGTAGCCCACTTGGTAGCGCAAGTGTGTTGCGAAGTGTACCGGGTTCAATTTTCGGCTGGAGTAAGAGATGCGATTACTAATCATAATTATCAATTACTGCCAAGGCTGATTAAGGACACCAATGTCTGTAGCGTTATATTATTAACGTAGAATCAGTCGATTAAGCCGAAAACAAAAAGCTTTATGTCTATGGGTGAAAACTACATCTCATCTGGTTGACATCGCATCGCGTCGGTCTAGTATAAACCGATTCCGTGTCGATAAGTATGGGGAGACTCTAAAATGGTAAACATTCCGCTTGACATGTTTGCAAAATTGCGAAATTTAGGTATTTGGTAGGCCAAAGAAGTTACCGAGCAGGACTTCGATAAAAAAAAAATGGTTGTCTGTAAAGTCGGTATACGGACCGATTTAACGTGACAACGTCTGTTCGTCGTATAAGTTTTTGGAACATAGAATTAAATGAAAATCACAATTTTAAATTCATAATTCACTGACATAATTCGTTGACGCCAAAAACGCTCGCGTAGAAGAGAGACGCAAGGCGCGCGCCGGTCGAGCGAGTCTCTCTCTCGCGCGCGCATGGTAACGTTCCTTACAAAGTTTTCGTGAATGACACCCGAGTCAACCAATTTATAAGACGTTATCACGTCAAAATTAAGGTCTTTATAATGAAGTAACGTTTATTTACTCAGTCAGCTAGCCATTACCCAGTTTATTTTTTACATGCGTTACGTAAAAAATAGTAAAAAATAACCACCCGTTGAACACGAAATGCGGAATCGTTGGCCGTTTTGCAATTGCAGTGATTACTGCGCTAATGCCCGGGTGTAGAGGAAGCCGTCAAACAATGCGTAACATCTGTCGTTTTTACTTATACTGGGAATCGCTTGCGTTATGACATGCGCATGCGTAGGTATCAAGTACGTTTAACGTGAGGTTTACGCACTTGGACAAACCCTCGTCGACATCGTGAACTCACTTCACGTAAAAGGAAACTGAAATAAATAAAGTAAAAAAATTGTGTAGGTTCTTGTTTTATTAAAAAAAAAATATCAATTTAATCAAGCGCCGGAGCACTGTTGAAAAGAAAAATTAATGGAAATAAATAATATTATACATATAATATAAACTTTTCTATGTAAATGTATGCAAATAGAGCGCTCTATGTAATATAAATGGCTTATCGGATATAGATGAAACTTGGCACAGAGATTTACAAAATTTTAATTGAATAACCACAAACAGAGTATTAAGTGCTACAAATAAAGATTTAAACGACTCCAAAGTAAATTTCCTCTCCTATCTGGACTAGTGTCAGCTCAAATTTCTGCCCCAAACCGGTGGACAAGCCGATAAGCCCCAAGTTCCATTAAAAAGGCAATTTATTCCGTCGACGGCACATTTATCCTGCTACCACCCTAAATACACAACCTAAATTATAAGTGACGTACAAGCGTGAATTATTACTCCATTATTTAAATCTGAATTAGATCAGCCTTGAACTTTTAGAAAAAAAGCGGCCAAGTGCGAGTCGGACTCGCCCATGAAGGGTTCCGTAGCAGCAAGTAACATAATATAAAAGTTTTTGTAGTTCGTTGTAACTTTGATCGAGGTAAATTGCGGTTTACGATTTATGACGTACCTATTAAAAAAACTACTTACTAGATCTCGTTCAAACCAATTTTAAGTGGAAGTTTGCATGGTAAAGTACATCATATATTTTTTTTAGTTTTATCATTCTCTTATTTTAGAAGTTACAGGGGGGGGGGGACACACATTTTACCACTTTGGAAGTGTCTCTCGCGCAAACTATTCAGTTTAGAAAAAAATGATATTAGAAACCTCAATATCATTTTTGAAGACCTATCCATAGATACATCCACACGTATGGGTTTGATGAAAAAAAAATTTTTGAGTTTCAGTTCTAAGTATGGGGAGCCCCCAAAATTTACTGTTTTTTTTTCTATTTTTATTTTTTTAGACTATGTAAAACTAGTGGCTCGTTCATGGGTACATGTGTAAAGATTTATAATAAAATTCCATCGAAACTTACAGAAATGCCTTACCTTAAATTTAAAACTCATATTAAAAGCATTCTTATGACGAAAGGATATTACAAATTAGATGATTAATTTAAAGACAAGACTGCATGGACATGAGTTTTATGGATATTGATTGTAGTAAATGATAAGTGCTATCTGTAACTGTGAGCAGGAAAAAAACAAACCCGGAAGTTTCTTGCTGTTTCTTCTCCCGGGCCCTCTCACAGTAGGGCTTTGTCTGAAGCATTGGCATAACTTGCATGACTTTCAAAAAGTGTTTGTAAACCAAACCAATTTTGAATAAAAACATTTGATTTGATTTGATTTGATTTGATTTTTATATGAAAATCTTAATGCGGTTCACAGAATACATGTACTTACCAAGTTTCAACAGTATAGTTCTTATACTTTCGGAAAAAAGTGGCTATGACATACGGACGGACAGACAGACAGACATGACGAATCTATAAGGGTTCCGTTTTTTGCCATTTGGCTACGGAACCCTAAAAATGAAGCCTGGCTCTCTCGCTTGCCTCGTCGTGTCTGTTGTCGTCATGTCTTGTCTTGTATGGAAAGTATGGACAAAAATTCGCATAATAAAACATGACATGAAGGAAAATTTTGAAAAATTAACTAAACTTACAAAAAAAAATTGTTTGTGCTGCTTGCCGTTGAAGAGTTTTTTTGTATGTAGCTATTCCTGAGCGTGGCAGTTGTTTTGATGGAGTTTAGAACGAGCTATCATAAATGAATGCGTGTGAAAATTCATCTAATGTTACCCGTCGAAGAGTGCCTTCGTCACTATTATCATTATAAATTATAATGCATTGTCACTAGAACTAAAGTAATTTACAATGTTTCAACTCCGTAGGATAAGAACTAGTACTAATTCAACTTCCAACATTTGACTCTTAGATTCGAAGTACGAACAAACTAATTAACAAAGCAAGTTAAATTAAAGCTAGTAAAAAGGAACTACATCAGATTGGAACCTTACGCTGTTACTATATTATGGCATTTAACTGGCAGGTAGTACTGGCAACTTTCCAACTGTCACTTTCTAGCGGTGTACAGCTGTTATTTAACTTAAAGTACCTGATGGCAACATTTGATTACTTATTGATGTAAACATTAACTTAACTTTACCACGATGAATATGATATTTCAACCTTATAAAGAGAAGTTACTTACACAATCTCTTCTGTTGAATAGAGAGATAGAGATAGAAGACATTACAATAAAGTAAAAGGGATTTTTATTATATTTATGTAAGTGCTATATTTTTCATTTCATTCTATGACCGGTATAACACCGGATCTATTTACATTATTATACTGATAAATGCTCCATTTAGATAAACATTATGTAATTTATGAAGAACTGCAAAAGACATAATAACTTAACCTAAAAAAAATTTTGCCAGAATGTTGCCAGAAGTTTCTAACATTAACTTATCTACTTATTATGCTATATTGCCAAATTGTTGTTGTTGTTGAATCAAATACAATATTAAAATATTAACATCAACAAACGAATGTTAGAGCATTAATTTAGATGTATGAAAACATTTTACATAAATTAATTCAACAACATGATGACCCCAGAGAGTAATAACATACGCACTGCAGTATTTTTGATAGAGCTCGAATTTTTGATTCCGTAAGTTGGGGAGCACTTGAATTACAATAACGTAAAATCATACATTCATGAATATAATTTTAAATTTTAAATCCTTATATTATGCATAATTAGTAATCACAAGAAAAAAAGGAAAAGGAAATTCTCCTGCTAAGGAGATAAAAGGAAGTGTAAATACTTGTATTTTATACCTACGTATAAATAAATTATTATACTCGTATTATTATGACACCAAATACGAATACAAAGATTTAAATAATTTTAACAAAATTTTAAAATAAATTTTAAAATAATACAAATTTTATACTTATTTATGTTGTGACTCGACATACTTCAATATTTTGAAAACATTGCGTTTCACGGCAAGCGAAACGAAACGTGGCGTAAAAAATATTGACCTGCTGAATAGAGCGATTTGGAAGATTGAAATAGACGCTGAAAGCGAATCTTTTTTCATGCAGCTTTTACCCAACCTTAGTGATGCACATGCATGTCTTTGTAAAAGATTAAAAAGTCACGGTCATTTGCATTTACATGATATTTTGAATGTCGAAGTCGTCGTTCGTTTCGTGAATACTCGTCTAATTTGCAAGGATCTGAGCCTTTTTAATAATACCAGTATAGGCGAGATTTTTGATAATACGGAGAATTGGTCTGTTATTTTATTTGCAGACGCAGAAACTTGGAAACATTTATAGCTGTCATTTATAAAGATATAAGGAATACCTTTTAATCTTTAATAAGCAGGCTTCAAATACCTTTGGGAACTTTATGGATAACTCTCAAGTGTACGGTTTGCTCACGATGTTTGATCACCGAAGCAAGTGATAAAATATTTGTAATAGGATTAAAACTTAATTTTTAAAATTACAGTTGGCATCAGAATTACCAATAATTTTATAAACAACCTAACAATTTGCAACAGCCAGCAACGTGACAAGTTCACATAATAGATGATTGACAGACTGGTTGTGAAGCGAGTACAAAAAATAAATTGGTTCCTTCCAGCAATATTTCCTTGTGATCGACATAAAAGTTACTTCAGTCAGGTATGATTTTTTACACAACCTATTTAAACTAACAACAACATACTGTGGCTTTGTTCTGTGCGAAACGAGGGCATCTTGAAACGAAAATTAATTTAACTTAAAGCCTTCGTTTCCTTTTATGAATATTTAATTCCGATATTCTTCCTAATTTTAGGATTTGCGTTGAAATTAAAAACCAAAGAATCAAATATTCACTATCGAAAAAATACTCATTAATGTACAAAAATAAATGTTTAACCCTAACAAAGTCGGTGGTATTACGTCGAAAAATAATTAGAAAAAAGCACTGTTTTCTAACAAAGTACACATAAGAACAATACTATAATAGTATATTATACTCTTACAGACATATTCCTAATATCTTGCTGCCTTACGAGTAACTTAAGTAAACGGCTATTTTTCCCGAAGCAAAGCAAGGGCGGGTTTGCTCGTCGTTAATATAGCCACGACACTGAAACTGCTCTACAAATTGTAGTAGAAGAACGTCACATCCTTGAAGTAGCTAATTAATGTTTTTTCCATAATTACTTTTATTCGGAAGTTCATTTATTTCCATACTTTATAATTGGAACGATTTGTGCGTGACGGTTCATCCTTGCATCACGCGTGTTTCCAACTTATTGTAAAAGATTTGTAATCATACAATTTAATCAAATGAGCGACACCAAAGGCATCACTGATGCGTTGCTGGCCAAGAAAGAGAGAAGAAAAAGAAAGAAGGACTCGCTCTCAAGGCCCAGCTGGAACACGACGAGTCGTTTGACGGCTGACTCATGCAAGAGTGTAGTAGCTATCCAGGCGAATCCAAGTAGAAATAATAATAGTAATAATGGTATAAATGAACTATTAAAATTTTACTAACAAAAAATAACCGACTTCTAAGTCTCAAAAACTACTTTTCAGATCTCGTTCAAATTTATGTGGGACCACATGACAAGCACCTGCTTTCGATTAAAAAAAGAATCATCGAAATCGGTTGGCGTGATATTGAGTTATTCGTCAATTTGTCGCGCACATCTTAACACAAATTTACGACTTATATGGTTTTCTCATGGATGCCATTGTCAGATCTCAATAAAATTTATGTGGGACCACATGACAGCCACCAGCTTTCGATTAAAAAAACAATCATCAAAATTGGTTCGCCCAGTCCAAAGTTCTGAGGTAACAAACATAAAAAAAAATACAGTCGAATTGAGAACCTCCTCCTTTTTTGAAGTCGGTTAAAAATCAATATTACCAGTGCATACTCCCTCCAAGGGATTAGACGGATTAAGTCGCCTCTTACGACACGCACTCGGCGTGGGATTGGTTAATGTTCTAAGCCACCCCAATAATACAGCTAGATATTCCCAATAAATGAAAATTTGTTATCGTTCATCGTTACAATGTAATTTTTAAATATCTTTAACCACGATAATTTATAACTATAGTAATGCCTACTATAGTTATCTATATATCTACTATAGTTATCATCTGAGTCGTCAGGTCAGAAAAGTCAAAAGAGATAGGAATGTGCAGCGCGACGGACTCTTCGATAAACGGCTACCTGCTACCTGCTAATTAGAGATCACGCGCCGCTTATAATAAATTTGGCAGAAGACGAAGACTCTGATGATGAAGATTCCAATGAAGATTAATTTTATTTTCTTAATAATTATATAATAAATATAAGACTCAATAACAATAGTGTATTTTGTTTCTTTCCAGGTAAGTTGCAGACAATATGCTTTTCGTGACTTCAAATCGTGGTTTCTGTTAAACGGTGAGAAGATATTTAAAACTCAATAGTATGTTATAAAATCGTAACTAAATCATTTTACTCTTCAGAAGCACAAAGGTGAGTGATGTGACAATGGCTTTCATTTATTTGTGTAAGTTGTTATGAAAAAATAAAACCATTCGTAATTTAATTTAAGCAACCCTTTGATGTTGATTTCAAGGAAATGGATTCGCTTTTCAGCGATAAGTCCGCCCACTTTATTAAACTTGTATATTAGTCTCTAAAGTTTATTGTTTTACTTTGTAAATTGTAGAAAGAATAGAGAGAAATAACAAGATTTCAAAAATAAATATAAAATGTTAATAAAAAGCTTATGAATTTTAAATGTTTATATTCCTCTTTGATATCAATTAAAAATAGAATCTCAGCAATTTGAAACATCCATTTCAACCGAATCGCGATATAGGCATACATTAACACTTTTAGGAAGTGTAAGAGCAATTTTGACTGGTCGTGAATCTTAAATGAGCATTACTTTCGCGAAAGAAAGGAAAGTACTATCCATCCTTTCCGCTTGTTAACTTGTAGCACGTGATCTGTTAACGAAACACGCGTAGGGCTGGTGATGTGTGGATGGAATAATTCAACCATGATCTAAGGAACTGTTTTACAGCTGGAGTGAGATAATTCTTGTCAAAAAATAACCGACTTCAAAATTAAGGATAACTCAAAAACTACTCGTCAGATCTCGCTCAATTTTAAGCGGGACTACATGACAAGCACCAGCTTTCGATTAAAAAAGAATCATCAAAATCGGTTCACCCAGACGAAAGTTCTGAGCAAACATTAAAAAAATACAGTCGAATTAAATACCTCCTCCTTTTTAACCGACTTCAAAAAAAGGAGGAGGTTCTCAATTCGACTGTATCTTTTTTTATGTTTGTTACCTCAGAACTTTCGACTGGGTGAACCAATTTTGATGATTGTTTTTTTAAACGAAAGCTGGTGCTTGTCATGTGGTCCCACTTAAATTTTATTGAGATTTGACAATGGCATCCATGAGAAAATCATATAAGTCTTAAATTTGCATTAAGTATGTGCGCAACAAATGGACGAATAACTCAATATCACGCCAACCGATTTCGATGGTTCTTTTTTTAATCGAAAGCAGGTGCTTGTCATGGGATCTCACATAAATTTGAACGAGATCTGACAATTAGTTTTTGAGAAATTTTGAAGTCGGTTATTTTTTGTTAGTAAAATTTAGATTATTTGAAGTCTGTTAAAAAGCTGTGATTGTTTAGTTGAATCAATTAAATCAATAGGCAATTACGCTTTACAGTTTTAGTATAACACATAATTATACTCGTATAATGTGTGTGTATACTTAAGGCACTTCAACAAATATTATTTCTACTTCGCAGTTATTCCTATGGAGACGAAGTCGTACAAGAAATTTCATGACTATATCATATTCATTAGAAATTTTATTACTGTCATTTACGATGTTTTTTTTTCCTATTCATCATTGTCGAGTTTTAGGCTGCTATTATCTCCAACTTATTTACTAGACTAACCTAGGTTAAATTAACCTAGTGAAGTTACCCTACTAAATAAGTTGGAGTTGACCCCTACTGGTTTACTTCCAATTAAAAAACATTTTCGGCGAAAAATTGCAGTCGACGCATCCATATAATTATCGTGTTTTTAAATATAATTATGGTTTATGGTTTAGTCCCTATCATACAAACAAGAGAGATATTCTAACGATTGATGTTTTTATTTCGGAACAAGAGTAATAACTTCATGGAAGAGGAAAAAGGAAATTTTGCTTTCCAGTGATAAAATATTTAAACTAGTTGTCTACAGTGCATGCATGCATCATATTTTACGTAACGTATATGAAGTAAATCTCGCAGAGTGCATCACGAATGCATTTCTAAATGTGGAAGCTACAATACAAGCGCAGTTGATGGTTTCCTATGATACTCTCCCGCGTAATATTTAGAGCATAATAAGATAATTAAAGATGAGTAACGTGTTTATGTAAGTGCACATTAGTGTAATTTTACACTTTCATTATTTTTTATTAATTTTTATAGCCTGAAAAGCCTGATGGTAAGTGGTTATCGTCGCCTATGGACATGAGCAATACCAGAGGAATCGCCATTGCAACGCCGGCCCTGAAGGAGAACTCTTTTTACACCTTTTTTGAAGAACCCCATGTCATACCACTCCGGGAATACCTCAGAAGGAAGCTCGTTCCACAGTTTGCACGTACGTGGCAAAAAAGTTTGTGAGAATCGGACCGTAGAGTTTCTCGTCTAAATCTCGTCTAATCGGTGTGGATGGGGCTTTTGTTGTAATAATGTTTTGTTTGAATCGTTACAGATATTAGTTAACGGATAAAGCTTTTCTCTGTGGTCTTGTAGAGTGTTTTTATTGTGTTTTGTGTTTTGCATTTCGATCCTAGATCAATGATATTTAAAAAATATAGATACGTTATGCCCTTACAAATCAACCAAAAAATCTGTTCCGAAAAGAGCTACAACACATACACGTTTATCTTTTGTTTCACTACATGAATCACATTGGTATAATACCACGAAGGCATTTTAACGCTGTATGTCAAATGTCAAGCACTTCTGGCAACAACAAAAGCGTGCGTATCGTCTTGTATTGACAGAGCGACTACGAGCAGAACGATCAATTGCCTGTTCTTATGCTCTTCATCGTCGGCGCGCTAGTAACATGTCTACCTCTTTTCACATTATAATATCATTGTCCTAGATCGATAAAGAACACAATAATTTTCCAAACGAATCATAAAGATGTGTTCGCATTCGTAAATCTTAAAACCAACGGAAATTTTAATTGGTTTGGCACTGCGTAACCTCTATTAATGGTTCGATTGAATATTCATAAGCGGAGATATCGGACTGATATTCGAATATTGAAATCGGATTCGGCGCTGTATTGTTTATTTCAATTCAAGTATCAATTCAATTAAGCAAGCTATAGTTCCGAACTAGTTGGAATGATATATTTGGCATCGGTGTTGTAATGTTTACGGTTACAACAAAGTGAAAATTAATGAGTGTAAAAATTTTACAGATCATAATTAAACCAAATCGTTATTTTATTAATAAAACGATTATGGTTGCAAAAAGCTTCGACAATGTTTTTAAGTGATATAAAGGTTGTAAGTGACAGAGTAGTATTATTATTTCTCCATGGGGTTCGCCTGGATAGCTACCACCCTTGAGCATGAGTCAGCCGCCAAACGACTCGTCGTGTTCCGGCTGGGGGCTTGAAAGCCAGTTCTTTCTTTCTTTTACTTCTCCCTTTCTTGGCCGGCAACGCATCGGTGATGCCTTTGGTGTTGCTGATGTCCATGAGTGACGATAGCCACTTGCCATCGTGGATCGTCAGCTCGTTTGCCGGCTATTTCCATAAAATAAAAAAGTAGGTATAAGTCAGTCAGTAAATTCTTCAGTTAGTACCGTAAGTGAGTCAATTACTAAGTCGTTAGTACCTAATTAGTTATTGATTTATTCAAGTCAAAATGTAGGTGAATCTTGAATTCAATCAGTAAATAGCAATAATTTGCCACTTTGTCAGTCAGTAAGTCTTTCACTTGGTCATTCGTAATTATTATTAAGATAGATGGGTATGACACTTTAAATACAGCTTATACCGAAAGTAAATTTGTTCTTAAATTTACTTATCCTAAATTCTTTATCGTTTAAAAACCTAAATGTAGAACAAAATCATTATTAATGTGGACTTCTTAATGTACAATACAATACAATACAATACAATACAATACAATACAATACAATACAATACAATACAATACAATACAATACAATATCTTTATTTGCATGAACATGGATAATGTAGGTATATAAAAGACGAGTAACCGCCCTCGCTTTGCTTCGGTTTTCTTATTTTTTTACACCTTATTGGAGTTTTATTAGGGATCCCTAATTTTTTTGAAAATATAATATAGCCTATGTTACTTAGAGATAGTGTAGCTTCCCAACAGTGAAAGAATTTTTCAAATCGGTTCAGTAGTTTCGGAGCCTATTCAATGCAAACAAAAAATCAAATCTTTCCTCTTTATATATTAGTATAGATATAGATAACATCGTCGTTGCGACTTTAAGACCTCTTATATGCTATGTGTCACTTTTGGCAAAATCACTTTTTAAAGTCAAACGATTCTACATTTTGAAGCACTATCGAATTCAAAAACTCTCATGTGTGTACGACGTTTGGACGTAATTTAATCACCAAATTCAAAATCACCTATGTGCTTGCTAAACAAAACTATCTATTTTTATCGATTTCCTCAAAAGCTGATTTTTTACACATAAGAGGTCTTAAAGTCGCAACGACGTCATTAGATTTTTAGGTCCGCCAAGTTCCACCTGTTGAGGTATGCAAATATTAAAATAAACCATTTAATTTATCATTATTGTGTAGTCAAAACAAATGTAGGAAAATAACATTATTAAATAAAATTTAAATAAAATGACAACTCCATTCCAAATCTTACGACATCGAGGTGGCGAAGGTTCTTTTATAACTTATTTAAATAAGCAAATGACATAACTTCGGTTTACAAACAAGCTTCTAACAAAGCGGTTTACGATATTACGATAACACGGCCATGTAACAATTTTAAAATTAGAATACAAAAAAATGTTTGTGTTAACACTTGTCTTGTCTTTTAAGAACACTCTGTGAAAACATTTTTTGTCTATGGCTAAGAACGTAAGTAGTTACTGTTAAATAATAATTTAAATAATGAGTTCAAGTTGTGATTGAAATTTACTTTACGTAAATTAATCACTTTGAATTTTTAAGGATGCTTTTTTGTTTAAATTGGCGGCCGGTTATGGCGTATACGTAATACGTAGGTATATGTATTTATTCATGTTAATGTAGAGGATAGCTTAAATACTCGTATTACCAACGCAGCATTAATTTTAAGCAGATTAAGATGCGTATAAAGCTTCCGTAGCGCGTAGCTCGACTTATACGAATAGGTACCTATGTGTCGATCGTAAGTGTTGCGAGTTGTAAATCTTATGAGTTTCCAGACATCCTTGGGCAAGCGAACCTTGCCTCGTGGTGCTAACTACTGAACAACGGACGAGGCTCTACCAGTCCCTTCTATTTGTCTTCCAATTAATTTCTTGTACTAGATTGACCCTATAAAATGGTTTAGTTATTTTTAACCGACTTCAAAAAAAGGAGGAGGTTCTCAATTCGACTGTATTTTTTTTATTTTTATGTTCGTTACCTCAGAACTTTGGACTGGGCGAACCGATTTTGATGATTCTTTTTTTAATCGAAAGCTGGTGGCTGTCATGTGATCCCATATAAATTTTTATTGAGATCTGACAATGGCATCTACGATAAAACCATATAAGTCTTAAATTTGTATTAAGTAAGCGCGACAAATGGACGAATAACTCAATATCACGCTAACCGATTTCGATGTTTCTTTTTTAAATCCAAAGCAGGTGCTTGTCACGTAATTCCACATAAATTTGAACGAGATCTGACAAGAGGTTTTAGAGTAACTTTGAAGTCGGTTATTTTTTGTTAGTAAAATTAAGATTATTTGTATTATTGTCTAGATTGACCCTATAAAACCGTGTAGTTATTTTAAACTATTAACTTGTTTGAACATTCTTTGTAATTTTTTTTTTGCCGTTAGTGAAGTAATTTCCTCTGGCACTTAAGATGTCTAGTGAGTCGTCAATATTAAACGCCAGTCTTTTAAGCGTTTCTTATTTCCTCTCTTAAATAATATCGACTGAGTTGTGATGATGGGCGAATTCATAGGAACTTTTCTAAGATATGATTTTCTGGAAAGCATCATTAAACCAAGTTTCCTTTTCTATTACTTAGATAGGTATCGTTATGTTTCAGCGAAGCCCTTCTTCTTGATCACAACGAATAGATGATAGTGATGGATGAATTCTGAATAATTTATCTATGACCCATAAATTGCTTATAAATTCGCAATGTTTAAAATGAATATAATAATATTACATGATAGCCTAAAAAAGGAGTGTTATTTTGACAATGTATGTAAAAGAGTTTATTTATTCTAACTTCTAATTTTTAAGCTGTGATAAGACTAAGAGCCGCTTTGAAGTTTAGGCACGAAAAGTTACCTGAAGCCTCGCCATTTTAATTGCAGCCTTTCATGCTTGGAATTAAGGTGCGATTCAAATTGATGCTCAGTAGCGACGACCCCAGGGCCTTTTAGACTGTAATATCCACCTGTTAAGCTGGCGTCAGGCAATTCAAACTGGTGTGACTTATTATGTGGCTATTAAAACGTTTGCTTTCATCAAAATCCAAGAAGCCAGTCTTCTGTACTTTGTACTATTATTCTGTTCATAATACGTAGAATAGACTTGTCTTTCTAGTTCCTACGTAAGTGGACAGCGAAGAATTTATATACCAAATAAAAATAAAGATTTGTTTACTGGTGAGTCAGACAGGTCTGTACAGGCCAGGCTAGCTTTTCGGAAACTGGTTTTTGGACAAAAGTCCTTGGTCAGGTAAAGGTTATTTTTTGTTAAAATAGACACATAAGTTAAGTTTAGAATTGGTAAAAATAATTCATTCTTGACATTCGGACAATGTTTTTTTGGTTGTTGACATGTCAATGTTCGTATTACATAACACAGCTAAAATTAACAAAACCGAAGAATTCCTACAGTCATTAATAAGATAAAATAAATACAAAAAAGTATAAAACTTTACATTATTTATTCATTGAAGTATGTAAATGATTTTTTTTTATTCAAATTGGATCAGCTTAGGTTTAGAATGCCTCAACAACTATGGCATTCATATGGGATCCCGGAGGCTTCTTATATGCACCAAGCTGCTACCAAGGGGGGTTTCCAGTGGGCAAGCATCCTAGATAATCCTAAAAATATAGGTTCTATATCTTTTTTTTTTGTTTTTAAAAGATCTTTATTTACATAAATAGTTCACAAGATGTATTTACAACAACTTACAACAAATATTGCAAATACAATCGTAAGTGTACGAAACGTTCGTAGATATGCGCTTTTCTTATATTTAACCAAACATGTAGGTATATCTTTATTATTTTTTCGTGAATTGTATCTGATCAGCTACTACCATCTGGATTGAGTGTTGAAACGAACTCCTTTCTTTTTAACCGACTTCAAAAGGAGGAGGTATTCATTTCGACTGTATTTATTTATGTTTGTTACCTCAGAACTTTCGACTGGATGAACCAATTTTGATGATTCTTTTTTTAATCGAAAACTGATGCTTGTCATGTGGTTCCACTAAAATTTTAGCGACATCTGTCGAGTAGTTTTTGAGTTATTTTGAAGTCGGTTATTTTTTTTTGTCAAGAATTATTTCTCTCCCTTCTTTCCTGCTGTTGGTGTTACTAATATCCAGGAGAAACAGTAACCAATAACAGTAAACAGTAACCAATTAAAGTAAATACCATAATAATTGCTCTTCATATTATCGAACCATAAGTGACTTATTAAAATAAAATAAAAATTATAAACGCGAACACACTCATACTCCCGTAGTAGGTTATTACCTGTGTCGCGGGTGGCATGGACGACACATATAATACATCACAATCACACTCATGACCCTAGTACAAATATTTATCTGTCACACAAATATCTGCCCCGGCCGGGAATCGAACCCGTGACCCCTTGCGTCACAGGCAGGATCGCTACCAACTAGGCTACAGGGTCGTCAAATTAAATTTAATTAAAAGAGATATCACTTTGAATCCAGGCGAAATTGTTTATACGACACCAGGAACGAACTCCCAATTCCCTTATGCAATAAACTGCAAGCTGTTTCGAATGCATTCACCGTCTGAGACAATCCATTACAGCACGTACCACCAGTAATTTGGGAATATATTCGTTGGAGAACTGCTGTTGTTATTAAATATTATTCAAATACCACAACTGCGCGTACGTTATAGATAATGCTAATACATTTAGGACTTCTAGGACTAATATATATTTTTTTCTATTATATCTGACGAGTAACCGCCCTCGCTTTGCTTCGGTTTTCCTATTTTATTACACCTTGGGTTACATATTGGAGTTTTATTAAGGATCCATATTTTTTTTTAAATATAATATAGAACATAGGCTATATTATAGCCTATGTTACGCGGGGATAGTGTAACTTCCCAAAAGTGAAAGAATTTTTCAAATCGGTTCAGTAGTTTCGGAGCCTATTCAATGCAAACAAAAAATCAAATCTTTCCTCTTTATATATTAGTATAGATGAATTTTGATTAACTAACAAGGGTATTCACACTTATAACCTAGCTGGAAGTACTAAAGCTTAATAACTGTATTCAACCTTATAAGTGTTACAACTGAATAGGGCCTTACGTCACACTAATTTCATGACTTTTTGACCCCTCCCCCCTTCCTTGTCACAGCTGGTCACATTTGTGAGACCTCTCCCTTGTGTGTCACACGTCACATATTATGAAATTTTACACCTAGAAATTATTAAATTAAAACAGCAGTTCCGAAATAAGTTTTATTTCCATTATTTGTTTTTTAATATTTGCCTACACATACTAATTATTCGATTTTGAAATTTGACGTCACGAAATTCAGGACCCCCTCCCACCCTTTGTCACACGATGTCACACTACATCGACCCCCCCGCTCTACCTTGAAACTTGGATTGATTTGCATATTTTAATCCATAAATAGCCATCAATCCAATCTAATATTTATAATTTGTAAGGAACTGTAATATAGTTCTTAATACCACAGAAACAAAACGACATTGAAAAGGTATTAACGAATACGAAAGGATTCCTTAAACGGATAAAGAAGATTATGGAATAAGATTCTCCATTATGATCTACACGTTCCTTATAAGCCTCTTACTTAAGATGTATTTGCATTCCCGTCCCACTGTCGCAGTTTTTATTAATTTACTAGCAACCAACCTCGCTTTGCTTTGGTTTTCGTATGGATCCCTTATTTTTTAAAATAAAATATAGCCCATGTTACTCAGAAAAATTACCGACTTCAAAATTAGGGGTAACTCAAAAATACTCTTCAGATCTCCCTCTTTAAGTGAGACTACATGACAAGCATTAGCTTTCGATTAAAAAAAGAATAATTAAAATCTGTTCACCCAGTCGAAAGTTCTGAGGTAACAAACATAAAAAATACAGTAGAATTAAATACATCCTTCTTTTTTGAAGTCGGTTAAAAATAGGGCATCCTATTGGTGAAATATTTTTTTAAATCCGTCCAGTACTTTTTGAGTTTATCCATTTATACAAAGAAAAAAACTTTCCTCTTTATAATATTATTATTATTAAGTTTAAAATATGTGGTAAGTGGATGAGTGAGTGGTAAAGATGGGCGATGTCACAGATTTAATACAACAAAATATGAGGGCGATATGCCTTTATGTTTTGGTGTGCAAAGTAAAAGTCATCATTCGACCTTGATTCAACCTCCAACCAACTTGCTCGATGTTCAAGTTTCACTAGGCTGAAAAACAAGTGATTCAGGGGCGTTAGAGGCCTCTTGTAGAAGATTGCTGAGATCTGTATTACTAATAAATAAATAAATTTATAAACGCTTGCACACTCATAGCCCCGCAGTAGGTTTTTACCTGTGTCGCGGGTGGCATAAACGACATATTATTATACTATAACACATCACAATAACACCCATGACCCGAGTACAAATATTTACCTGTCACATAAATATCTGCCCGGCCGGGAATCGAACCCGCGATCCCTCGCTTCGCAGGCAGGGTCGCTACCAATTAGGCCACAGGGTAGTATCCAATACATATTATAAGATATGAAAGTTTGTGAAAATATATGGACTCTTTCACACAAAAATTCTGTTCAGTAATTTTTGTGTACATGAAATTTAGCACACAGTTAGTCCATGAACTGGAATAAGATATAGGGTATTTATTATCCCGTAAATCTGCGGACAGAGCGCTTGTAGTCTATATTTATACAAATGGGTCAATTTCAACAAACACGAATTTTGCCTAATTACAGTGGCGAATTTAAATTTGCTGTTTCTGATAATTTTTTTGGCTTAAATAATAGGTAAATATTTGTACTACTTAATCATATACTAGAGATCGAAAATATTTTGTTAGTTCATGAGATATTTCCATTTAAAATTATCAAATGCCACCGAAATTATTAAAGGACCACCGGAATTAAAATCCGAGCCACCGAAATTGATTAAATTTAAACCTGCTGTTTCTAATACATTTTATTTGGCATAAATAATTTGTAAATAGTAGTAATAATTAGTCAAATAGTAGAGATCGAAAAAAAAAATATTAGTTCCGGAGATATTTTGAAATTACACTATCAAATGCCACCAAAATTAGGACCACTGGAATTAAAATCTGATCCACCGAAATTGATTATGCCAATGAGAAATAATAAAGGCAAGATCATATCGCTCACCTAGTAATACAACGGCACATCTAAATTTGTCATATTTTACAGAAGCGAATTTCACAAATTATATAAAAATGTTTAAAATTAATTTATGGGTTCTTCTTACGTTTTTTACAGATTGTATGGGTTTGGTTACTATAGTCCCCGCGAACTAAGAAGCCCAATTTGTCGTTTGTCATCACAGTGACACTAGAGATGTACAAAAAAATCGGTTCACGAATGAAACCAATTTTTGCAACCAATCGATTCAAAACTGTTAGAGTTTCTTATCGATTAGATAATTAAATTGTAAACTCTAAAAACCGTAACATTTAGTCATCTGCTCAGTTTCATATTAATATTTTGACATAGTATTATGAGCGTCATCGAAAAACTACAGTGAATTAATTCTTGTTTATTTCGTAGACACATCCATGTATAAATAATATATTTTGTTGAAAAAAAAAAAAATTACCGCAAAAAGGTTTAACCTGAGCTACATAATTACATATATATTATCTGCAGTTAATGTCCATGGATGGCGAGGTACCCATACATAATGGAAAATGTCCTTTGTTAGCATCCAATTCGTCGTGGTATTCTTGCGTACCTAATTTTAAATTCAAATGCAAGTAAATAGTTTTTAACAATGTTACTGAATTAATCAATTTTCATTTTAAAATTTCGATCATAGTAATGTATCGATTATGATTGGTTTTATAAACGGTTTCAAACCGTCACATCACTGTACGTCAGTTTAGCTTTAGGCCTCTTCATGAAACATTGTTTCAACGTCATATATTATTATTTAATTTTGCATAAATTATGATGTGATGGGATTTTTACTAGATTATAAGGTTTAATATGATTTATACTTAACGCCAATGAAAATTAGTAGGGATTTTTAACAAATTTTGGCAAAATCCTTTGTCCGTAAGTGTACAACTATTCATGTCAAGTAAATGATTATTCCATTTTGCTCAAAGACGCCCATAAAAGGTTAGTTCGTATTAATAAATGGCAGCTATCATTATGGGCATCTTAGATAATTTTGACTATAGTATAGACATTAATAAATATTTATCACTATGTAGATTATTCACTTTTAAACACGTATATCATATAAACTCAATTTCGCATTTTTTTGCAGATGTGCCATTATATTATTAGGTGAGCGATATTTTAATACTTTAAAGATACATTTTTAAGAGTAGGAGTCTAGATGAACGGACTCCTTTAAGCGGTGATTAGACACGCTTGTGTTTCTGTGGCCTATTAGACCAGTGCCGATAGCTTCAAAAACGGTAAAAAGTGAAAAAAAAAATATAGTAGGATGAAACCCATTGCAAAAGGAAGAGGATAAAACAAATATTAAAGGAAAAATAATTTACGGGCGATCTGAGGTTGGGAGGGGGGAGGGGAGGTTTAAGGGTAAAAAATGGTTTATCTCGATTTCCAGCAACACTACAAGTCCTATGGAAAAAGTTAAATGGCAAAGTCGTAGGTAATAAAAAGATCTGCAACTTTTGTATTTACACTTTTTTACATAACCTCAAAATTTATGTGAAAAATTCAAATAACCAAGTTTTTGGTACCTAATTTTCAATCGAAAATTCTCACGTCAAAATATCTACTTTTTTAAAAAATCGGTGAGATTTTTGTTCGTTGTAATCTCTACTTTCTAATGGTATATAAAAAACTATAAACTACTAACTACTTCTACTACTAACTATAAACTACTATGGTAAAGGTTCTCCGAAAATGCAATGAAACGACAACTATTTTCGCATGTTTTTTGCAATCTTTATGTTTTATGGATTTGTAATTTTTTTTTTTCTAACAAAATAACAAATCTTACGTTTTTCGATTAATTGAAGTGTAAATATTAATAAATAACTCAAAATTGTACACAATGATTGACAAAAAAAAATTAAAAACTCGAATCCGAATTTTTTTTGCGAAAATAGTTGTCATTTCATTTTCACCAAATTTCGTGAAAAAAATTTTTTTTGTAAAAGATAGAAATAAAAACCAAAAACTTGGTTATTTGAATTTTTCACATTAATTTTGAGGTAATGTATAAAAAGGGTAAATAAAAAAGCTGTAGATCTTTTTATTACTTACAACATTGCTATTTAACTTTTTTCTATAGGACTTGTAGTTTTGCCGGAAATTGAGATAAACAATTTTTTACCCTTGAACCCCCCCTCCCTCACCTCCCGACCTCAGATCGCCCGTAAATTATTTTTCCTTTAATTTTCGTTATATTCTCTTCCTTTTGCAATGGGTTTCATCCTACGATTATTATTTTTCGTTTCAAAAATTATCGGCACTGGTCTATACACGTCCTTATGCGCTTTGGTTTGCCACCGAAGCCACCGAGATTAGGCCACCGGACTTAGAATTAGAGTCAAAACTTGAATTAAAAAAAAAACCGTTACTCACAGGTTAACTTTTATTTCACAATTATGGCTGAAAACCTTTAATGGAAGCCTCCAAAAAATTTCTTGATAATCTGCTTTGTACTTTTAGTAATATACATGACATCGGAATTGGATGATTTTGTATTCCTGCGCCACCGCAGTGAGTACTTACGTGTTTTACAGGAAAATTACGCAGCAAGTCGGTTATCCTAACACGCAGTTTGCAAGAGCACAACTGAACGGTGCGGGGAGAGCCAGTAAGGTATCTTCCAAATCGTGTTGTAACAAGTTATGAAGAATACAAAATGCGCCACCGGTATTGCTTTTTTTAGTAGGACATTTTTAAGAGATGTTTTAAGAGCTGTTGTACTATCTTAAATTGCTCCGTAAATATATATTACTTGTGTTATCTAATGTATTTCTAAAAAACATTCCTTTTCAATTAAATTGATTTACCAAAAAAAAAATTAATTAATAAAATATGTAAATAAATGGAGTTCGGACAGTACACCGGAATTAGATTTTAGGTCTTAGATATTTTTTTATTAAGAATCTATTTATTAAATACCTCTGAATACTTTACTATCGTGTAGATCACTGTTTAAACTACCTATATAAAATTATGCATAATTGTAGTTTACCTCCACACATTAATTTTCAACCTCGCCGTCTCAAAAATGCACTTTGGAAATTCACCCAAATAAATAAAATTGGAGTGTCTGTTCGTAATATTAAAATAACCGCTTTTTACTACGTGCATTTGGATGTATACACGGTAAAACAACATTTTTTACAATTTTTGTCTGTCTGTCTGTCTGTCTGTTTGTTCTGGCTAATCTCTGAAATGGCTGGACCGATTTTGACGGGACTTTCACTGGCAGGTAGCTGATGTAACAAGGATTAACTTAGGCTACTTTTATTTTAGAAAAAAAATTGTTTGTTAGGCGATACGAAGTTTGCCGGGTCAGCTAGTAGTATATGTATGTAATTGGTTGCTGGTAGTGTATGTTTTAAACTCATCCTTTTTACAATGTTAGGTATTTCTGTGGTGACGTCATAAAGACATTATTCATTGCTAATATGTATCATTTGTAACTAACTAAATACGATATGAGTGTTGCTGGCATACAGACATTTAGCAACAATCACCAGCTGAAAGAAACTTGGCTTTCAAAGCGATTCGCATGCCACACGCAAAGTCATGATTCGTAAATGAAGTATTTCCGCATCGTTTGAGCATATAATAGCTAAAACTATCATAATTGAAGTGTGGTACTGGAACAAACGAGTATCCCGAGAGGTGAAACGGCGCTGAATATTCGGTTAGTCGATTCAATTCAACTCAAATATCGTTCATGATTACAATGATAATAATATTTGAATTAGGTTTTTTAATTGTAAAAGTTGTTTATGCTAATGTTTCTTATTCAAACGCATAAATACGGCTAAACGGATATGGATGAAATTTAACACATAGTTACAAATTTGGCTAACGAATATAATTTTCATCAAGTTAAATTGATATGTTCCCATGGGATATGGGGTATAATTTTGAATGGATATGGATTTCAATGGATGTATATGAGATTAGCAATAAATCTTTACCATTTTGATGTACCTTTTATTTTGCTTCGCTTGCTCAATGACACATTTTTTTATTTTTGTCTAGACTAGAATCATTTCTGAAATCCGCGTAGGAGTCTCGCAGAAGCTACTTAGGGGGCGTTCATAAATTACGTGAGATGTATAAGGGGGGGAGGGGGTCGAGTCAAATCTCATCTAATCTTACGTTGGAGAGAGGGGGGGTTTTGACAAATATCACGCAATTCTTTTTCTGATTGAAACAAAAAAAATTATACTATTTTGGTCCATTTAATCCAGATTGTACATGCTTAAGTTAAATTTTATTACACTTATAATTAAACTCTCAGCAATATTCATTACTAGTCTTAATTAGTCGTAAATAAAAGCACGAAGTATTTTTTTTTTCTTTTTACAATAACAATCCAACGCGTTTACGTAAGAAACCCACATTTTGAAAAATCTCACGTGAGATTGGGGGATAGGGGAGAGGGTTGAATAAAATCTCACAACATCTCACCAGGGGTGGGGGGAGGGACAGAAAATTTAAAAAAACACCTACTAAAAAAACACCACACTCATGCAAAATTTTACCAAATCTTCACTTAGTACCTAGTTCCTACATACTTTTAAGCTTCCATCGAATTATCCTTGTCTTTAGGGCTCCTGAAATAAGCTGGAATATTATGATGTTATGTATTTATGCATCTCCTAGCAACGAATGAGATAGGACTTCACTCCGACTGACGTTAGGAGCTGTAAATATCGTTATCAGTGCAACTATTCGCAGTCGATCGTAAATTCTTTACGACTGACAGATAAACGAAACGAAAAAGTTATGAGTCAGACGTATGAAAACTTAGTAAGTAGAAACTGACTTCAACGGAAGCAAGGAACTTTAGTGCATTTTAAAGATACTTTCACGCCTTTTTGATAGGCAAGTATGTCATAAGTATTGTATTTAATATATTATTCTTGTATTCATGTAACGTGAATGACTCGTATTGCTTACCTGTGATGTGTTCGATTATAACAAAAGTCAAAACCAAATGGGCTTTTTCCGGTTAATGCGCTCTACCACCAAACGTAAAAAGTAAAAAGTATCCTCTTTAAGACAAATTGATGTTTGATTTGATTCTAATTTTTAACCGACTTCAAGAAAAGGAGGAGGTTCTCAATTCGATTGTATTTTTTATGTTTGTTACCTCAGAACTTCGGACTGGGTCAACCGATTTTGATGATTATTTTTTTAATCGAATTGCAGGTGCTTGTCATGTGGTCTCACATAAATTTGAGCGAGATCTGATTAGTAGTTTTTGAGTAATTTTGAAGTCGGTTACTTTTTGTTAGTAAAATTTAGATTATTAATTTTAATAAGTACTGGTTTTATCCTAAAACTTCAGTATAAAAATACAAACCTCACTCCACTGCTCTTATCGGAACGACATTCAAAGTAGCTTTCAAATGCCAAAGTTTAAAATCTAAATAAAATATACTAATGATATTATGTAAATGATCTAGTTCAAGCCACTTTTAGTACTGCTATTAAGGAAGTTTGTTAGTTACTTATTCAGCCTACGAATTTACTTCTGTTGAAAGATAAGCTTTTCCTTGGCCTGTAGACAGGATACTGAAATGTGTAATAATAAATTGTATTATAATTTTACGTAATGAATTAATTAGCATCGCAAATTATTTGGCATAATAGTTCTCAAAGTCAGCTAATAAATGCCAGCTGTACGAATAACTTAACAGAAAGCAAGCTAAGCAAAGCAACAACCCATAATTTGGTCCCACTGCTGGACTTGGGGTCTCCTCTCACAATATGAGGGGTACAGGCCATAGTCTACCACGCTGGCCAAGTGCGGATTGGTAGACCTCACACACCTGTGAGAACTTTATGGAGATCTCTCCGTTGTGCAGGTTTCCTCACGATGTTTTCTTTCACCGAAGCAAGTGATAATTAACTTCTAATACGCACATAATATTTGAAAATTACAGGTGCGTGCCAGGATTTGAACTCGGGTCCCATCTTTCGGGAGACCAACGTTCTAACCGCTAGGCTATCACTGCTCTATACCTAACAGATTTGCATATTAATTGAATGTCCTTTTTAGGGTTCCGTAGCCAAATGGCAAAAAACGGAACCCTTATAAATTCATCATGTCTGTCTGTCTGTCTGTCTGTCCGTCCGTATGTCACAGCCACTTTTCTCCGAAACTATAAGAACTATACTGTTGAAACTTGGTAAGTAGATGTACTCTGTAAACCGCGTTAAGATTTTCACACAAGAATAGAAAAAAAAACATAAATTTTGGGGGTTCCCCATACATAGAACTGAAACTCAAAATTTTTTTTTTCATCAAACCCATACGTGTGGGGTATCTATATGGATAGATCTTCAAAAATGATATTGAGGTTTTTAATATCATTTTTTTCTAAATTAAATAGTTTGCACGAGAGACAATTCCAAAGTGGCAAAATGTCCCCCCCCCCCCCCCCGTAACTTCTAAAATAAGAGAATGATAAAACTAAAAAAAATATATGATGTACATTACCATGCAAACTTCCAACGAAAATTGATTTCAACGAGATCATGGCGAGTACGACTCGCACTTGGCCGCTTTTTATTTGCGAATGATTTAGTCACTAGTTTTTAGAAATTTGATGGCTGAACACGTTTATATATTACAGAAAATTGTATAACATGTAAACAGTAAATGTTACATCCTATTCACGCTCGTAGTATTCAGGAAAATGATTATACAACAGAAAGGCAGAGTCCTGTATCGTAAATCATTACGTGAGCTTCTCCGAGGGATACTGGCTTCTGTTTTGTCTTGCGAGTTAACAAGCGGTCAGTAGGTCTGTTAAACAATACCCAGTGCTGTAGGGTTGTCAGTTAATTTGCTTAACTCTTCTTGTATTATAAAATATGTGAAAGTTTGTTCTTGCTAGGGATTTAATTACACAATTATTTAATACTAGCTGACGCGGCGAACCTCTTATCGCCTAACAAACTATTTTTTTTTAAATCAAAGTAGCCTAGGTTATTTCTTGTTACATCAGCTATCTGCCAGTGAAAGTCCAATCAAAATTGGTCCAGCCATTTCAGAGATTAGCCGGAGCAAACAGACAGACAGACAGACAAAAAATATTGTTTTGGGATTATTGTTTTGGGATATGTACCATGTATACATACATCCAAATGCACTTAGTAAAAAGCGGTTATTTTAATATTACAAACAGACACTCCAATTTTATTTATTTGTATAGATGTATAGACTAGCGCCCGTAGCTTCGCCCGCATTTTTTCCATATTTATTATTCCACGTTCAAAGTCCCCCTGTGTGCTACTGAAAATACTAATTTTCAGTAGCACACAGGGGGAACACAAATACTATTAGATAAACTATTATCTAATAGTATTTGTGTTACTTTAAACTTTCACATTTATAATACTTTATTAGTAGAATATGATATTAGATGTGTACTAGCAAAGCGAATTCTGCAAATTAGTAATCCAACTGGCGTGCATGCAAATGACTGATGTGAGTCAGCGAGATAATTAAGTGAAGTGGGAATCACATGCTTGTAAACTTGCATACAAACAAACTCCTGAGTTTATGCAGGCTCTACGTTTCAACCGACCAAGTTTAATTAAATGAATGTTTGAGTTAGGATATACATAAGTGCGGATGTCATACTATGCTGGTAAATAGTAATTGGTTAAAGGTCGATGCATAAGTAACGTGGACGGGACGGGGACGGGACGTGAACGACAAATATACGTGCGTGCCCCGTTCCCGTCCCGTGCGTGCCTCCGTGGCGTATGCGCTATCGTTTACATTTTCTATGTAACGATGTTTCCAAAACTTCACTTGACGTCCCGTCCCGTCCACGTCCCGTCCACGTTACGTATGCATCGATCTCTACTATGGCACGTATTAATAAACCAATCTCGGCTCAAGAGCCTGAATCACATCTTGCAAATGTATTTTTTACATACGATTTGAGATATTTCAGCATCTCAATGACATCTAATGACTATTTAATATACATTTATAATTAATTAATAATTTGTTTGACTGCTTTTTTGACGCTACTGACATAAAAATTAAGTTTTGTAGGAAATCACCATAATTAATCTTTTTCTTATTTATTTTAAATTAATGTCTTATTATTAAATGATCCCAAGGCCACTTAATATTAAGTGGAGATAGGCGCACTTACTCAATTTACCCTTTTCTTAAAAACTTCTACATCATAAGCGAGTGAAAAAACTTAATCCTTTGCACTTTAATCAAATCCATCTCATCAAATGTATCTTATCTAACTATTAACTAAATGCTTCACCTCATCCATCCATCAGTAACCAAATCCATCAAGTGTACTTAAAAATTAACTATTTCTATCTCATCCTACCTCATCCATCCATTAGTATTGCCAATCACACATGGAAAAGTTGAGAAACTGCGATAAACAATACAGAAAGTTGGCAGCCTTGCATCATGTAGCCGACTAGTTCTCTTTGAGCGGCTAATGAGTGATTGATGCGTGCAATTGTTCGCAACTCATTGCCGCTGACCGCTCATTTGCCGGCGCAGGGATAGGGTTAACTGTATCGGGTTGATTTAAGATAATTATAGCGATTGGGTTGATATCGGGCTTTCTGTACGATCATTGTTTCATTGTTTTTATTTACTTTTTTGTAGGCGTGTGTTCCTTGTGGATTTCTAATGAAGTACCTACAGGAAATGGGTTGTAAAAATTTCAAAATTGAATCTTAGATGAATTAATGAATTACCATTTGTTTTAATAAAGAGAGACACCGTTAGCTGAGGGTTCCTCGTCCTTAGTCTACTTAAACTCACCCAATGATTTGTAAGGTTTTAGTCAAATAATAAAACAACAAAACAGACTTCCGTATCGTTGTACGATAAATCAATAGATCATTTGGTTACAACTAGATCATTATGAGCTAATTTTTTTCGAAAATTAAATTAGAATTTCAAATTATTTACAAACATAGATTATAGATAATTATAGATATACACCACATGCCGGCAATCCAGTTTCTAAGTTGTAGTTTTCATCTTAGATATTCGTTATAAAATATTATTACCGATGTAAAAAGCGTAGCACATAATATGAGGAGAAAGCATAAACTTCCAGCGGAACATGTGGCCTTAGTTAATATTTGCTGACCAAAATACGCAAATTCTAGCAAATGATGACGGAGAAAGTCAATTTCAACTGAAACTATGAATAATGAATTATTTTATTATGGTGTGGAGTCTAGAGAGAAATCAGCAATTGGATAAATTTATGAGCTCCACTCGGTATCACGAAATCTTGATATTGAACTAGATTGATCAATCAACTTAGCGGAGAGTGCATGATGTGACGTACGCTTAGACCCTTAACAGTGATTTGGGATTTTTTTACAATCTTTCCTAGATTGTAAAATCACATAAAAAATAAGAAAATAATTTATCCCATTTGAAGTTTAACTTTACATTTTAAAATTGTTTTGTTTTTCCTTTATCTTATTTTGGAACATAATTAATTAGTTATGCACTTTTCAGCAAATAAAAAAACAAATAAAATATACTTAATCACGATAAATAAATAGAATACTATTAAATAATTATAAGTCTTTTTCACATAAATAAATATTATGCTGATGTGTTTTTGGCCTTTTGAATAATAAAATATTTCCAACCTCAACTTCGTAATCAGGTAAACAGTGGAAAGCTAACTGTACGTAATAATAATTGACGAAATAGTTTCCATAACCTCAATTTGAATATAGACTGTAATAAGACCTGAGTTTTGTAACTAGCTAACGACGTAGATGGATCGATAGGTAGCTTGTTACTAGATTTAATAAAATTTAACTATAACATTCTTTGTGAAGAAAGTAATATAAATAAGATAAATAATAACAAGCAACAATATATTTGTTATGTCAATTTTAGTAAAATGATAAAAATAAACAAATATTTTATGGCCAAAACTAATCAAGTAGCAGATTGATTATGATGGTAAGTTCTTCTCACGAAGATAATAACTAGACCATAGGCCTCCGATAAGGTTGCCAATGATGAAGACCAGGATGCCTTCCTTGGTTAAGCAGAGTAGGCAAATTTGCTTGGGCTTAAATAAAAAAAAGGTATATTCCTTTTAAAAATCCTTTGAAGGACTGGAAATAAAATTTTAATGATTTATTTACTGAATAATTTAGAAGGAAACACTAGACATTTTGAAGCTGTCGTTCCATATACAGCAAGTAACTATTAAAATATCCTCATATATTTCAAACGTCTTTACACACGATATTCAATTTTAACCCCTTAGCAATAAAGCCTATGTCTTCGAGTTCCAAGAGACTGGAATAGGCCTTGTTTATGTATTGGCAAGTAAGGGCACTACAGCAACCTATCAACAACTCGATACATCACTCTTAGATAACCGACCGATACCGAATTTTGGCACTGGAATTGACCGTCCGAAACCGACTTAATTACGTCGTAGTAAGATCGATTTCACATCGTGGACACTTGGATGTAATAACAACTTTATAGAGCGTTCGAAAAGCGATTGGGGATTGAATTTGGGCCTTATTGCAAGGAATTAGGGTGCTATGTGATTTTTGTGGTTTGGACTCGTTAGTTTGTTTCGTTGTTGCCCAACAGTGGCTAAGGGTTACATGCAATGTCCGCAATGCTGTCGCAATAGTACAACGGTACAGAGTTACTTCATTCACATACTGGCAAATATTTTGTGGCATTCGAATTTAATGCCGAGTTCATTTGAAGTTAATTTTATAGCTATATTATGACGAGATGTTGAATATTTGAATTCGCTTAAAATTACGTTCATGTTTGAAGGCGCATTAAATTAAATGACCTACTTTTGATTACATTATAATATCATTGCTTTTGGTGTGCTAAAAGTTAAATGTGAATATAGGCAGGAAACTATGCGAAGTTGATGTTAAATATTTGAAAAGTGCACAGGAAATTAATATTAAGTTGCAATCTGATAGAGCCTTAAAGTAACGGTAGAGAATTATGGGTTGCCCTCAGTCATCAGAACTTAGAATATTTCGAGTATTATTCATATTAAGGTTTCAAAATTTACGATTCCACAGCTAATCATATCAAAATTTTGAAACCTTAATATGATCATTGTGGCCTCTTCAATCCACCAATCAAATGTCAATATTTTGAAAATAACGTAGACTAGGTTGGTTGATGTTGATCATTAACATCTGTAAAATGTCACTATGTCATAAATTAATGAGGAGAAGAGGTTGAGCATAAAATGTTGGGTATTTTTGCATTTGAAAGTTTAAACGGATGTTAAAATTTTCATCATTCATTACAGTAGCCCGAGTATTTCATTATTACATCCCCTAATTGAAGAATTTCTCAAACAAATTTCTTTGTGATATTCTACCCATACTTCACTCCCTGTCATTACGAATCTACAAATTGCCTAACTCCGAAGTTAAGACAGTCGCGGTATCTCGGGTTGCTGTTAATTATTAGATTACCGAAGAACTTTGGAAATGGGGTTCTATTTTCTTCGACTGTATATTTTGGCGTTTCTTGGTCCAATGATGAACACGTTTAGTACAGCGGTGTTAAAAACAAGATATTTTATGTACTTTTTGGTCGCTAGCGAAATAATTTAAAATTATCTTTTCATGTAGGTACGTTTTAGCTGTGGTAATCATAAAGTAAAATGGAATATCTTTATTTTATTTTCTTTATTGGCCAGCAACGCATCGGCAATACTGATGGTGTGATGGTCAACCATAAACAAGTTTTTACATAAAAGTTGTTGATATTGTTTATCAGGTTTAATATTTTATTATATTTACTCCATAGATCTAATCCTCTACCTCTTTTGTAATCATTGGATCATCTTCGCAGCGTTGTCTTCAAAGACTTTATCTAATCCGATTAAAAGACTTTATTATTATGAACTACCGTTCTTTCCGCAGCTTTGCCCGCGTTATCCAGGACAATAGTACCCTATGTGTTACACTAGATTATGGTTTACTTGTATACAAAGTTTTATGAAAATCCGTTTGATAGTTTTTGCTTGAAATATCAACAAACATCGTGACAAATACACATTTATAATTATTGTAGAATTATCAATATGATAACTAATTCAGTTTGCTCAAGATTCATGTAAACAGTCTAGATTTTAGTATTGTTCTGATGTACTCGTATATTTAATACTGTAGTAAAATGATTACGCGATCGATCAACAATGAATTATTAACCTTCTACAAAAAAGGAGGTATTCAATTCGACTATATTTTTTTATGTTTGTTACCTCAGAATTTTCGACTGGGTGAACCGATTTTGATGATTATTTTTTAAACGAAAGCTGGTGCTTGTCATATGGTCCCACTTAAATTTGAGCTAGATCCGACAAGTAGCTTTTGAATTATTTTGAAGTCGGTTATTTTTTTCTTGGTAAAATTCAGATTATTGTGACAGTAGATTGATAACCTCTTTAGCAACAACAGTCGAAGCACAGTTTCTCAAACTCATTTCAACTCCGCCCACATTAAGATTCAGTCATTTTTATAGTCCCTTAGTACTGCTAAAAATATGCTTATAAAAATAGTGAATTGACTTCGACGAGGAAAAAAATTATTACTACTTTTTATGTGAATTGACATATTATGACTGGCATAAGTTATGGTCGTTTCTGTCTAATATTATCAAAAAACTTGAATACATAAATAGACATTTAATTTTAGTATTTTAGTCTCAAATGTTAGGAAAGCTTAAAATTTCGCTTCTCTGAGTAGATTAGTCTTTTACCACCAGGGCGGTTCTAAAAGTCTCTGGAAAACTCGCAAGGAAGCGTTAACGTCCACTTGGAGGGAAACTGAATAAAGGATGTAAGTACGAAGGCAGTTTCATATTTAATAATTACTATATGACTCTCAGTAAACGTTGCTAACTTATCATGCAAAATAATCTATGCCAAGTTCAGAATGAAAACATAAGTAAAAGTCATTGTTAGTTGTTAGCGGACCGCAAAAACTCAGTTCACAATTGAAAAGCAGTGTCATTGACACCGACCATTTAAGGTGATGACACACTAACCCAGCCGATAGCATAAAGAAAGTTCTCTGACGATTTCGTTCCAAGGACACACGAAACAGGATTTCCGATTCTATCAGTAAAAGCTTAATTTAAATAAATGTATAATTCATTCAAATATTATTTTTATTCATAAACTCTTAACCCAGAGACACTTATTAAATAGTAATTGATTAATATAAATTTTTTATGGAAATAGCCGGCAAACGAGCTGACGATCCACCTGATAGTAAGTGGATATCGTCGCCCATAGACATCAGCAACACCAAAGGCATTGCATATGCTTTGCCGGCCAAGAAGGAGAGAAGAAAAAGAAAGAAAGGACTGACTCTCAAGCCCCCAGCCGGAACACGATAAGTCGTTTGGCGGCTGACTCACGCTCAAGGGTGGTAGCTATCCAGGCGAACTCCATGGAGAAATAATAATAGTAATAATGGTATTAATTTTAGTAATTAAAATCAATATTAACAATATAATCCCTCCGAGTGGCCTACCACCAGCGGGCCGGATTTAGTCGCCTCTTCCGACACCCATCCGGAGTGGGATTGGGGTTAGTGTTCTAAGCCGCCCCAATACGGCAAGTATAATTATGTATATTTTACTGGAGCAGCGTTTTGGAGTATGCTCTATGCCTCCTCAAGAGGAGAGACCCGTGCTCAGTAGTGGGCCGTTAATGGGTTGAAGTCATAAGATGAGAGCTCGACAAAACTATTTGTGTATAACAAGACGATGGTAAGCGGCTATGTTCGCCCATGAACATCAGCCATTTATAATCAGACACTTATTAAATAGTAATTGATTAATATAATTTTTTTATGGAAATAGCCGGCAAACGAGCTGACGATCCACCTGATAGTAAGTGGATATCGTCGCCCATGGACATCAGCAACACCAAAGGCATTGCATATGCATTGCCGGCCAAGAAAGAGAGAAGAAAAAACAAGAAAGAAGTTGCTCCTAAGGTATAAACATCTCCAAACCTAAATATTTCAGGGTTAATACTAGCGGGGTTTTTCGCCAGGCAAATTATAATCTATCGTCAGGTTAATTCGGTTAAACTGTTTTGGGTCCAACAAAATAGACCTGGTTTGACCTCATTTGCCACTAGCGGAGGTGGAATTAGTCGATAGATAGTCCTTTAACCCCAAAACAGTTCCATTTAATGAAAGTTAATGTCACTAGCCAACACCTTAGCTCCCTTATTTGTAACTACCCGCAGACCCGCATACGTCACAAAGTAGAGTAGAGAAAGCTATTTTCAGTTTCTCTACACGAGTACGACTTGAAATATAAGTAAAATGGATTTTAGTATTATTGTTTAATTGGCTTCAACCCATTATTGACCGGGGCCAGTGTTCTCATGATTGAGGATCTAGAACATATTACCCCATCTTGCTCCAGTGAGGATTGGTGGAGGGTTAGTTGCCAATCATAGCTTGAAAGGAGGGGCCAGTGGCCAGTTTTTAAGCCGCTCGAATGGCCATCTAATGACAACTGGGAATCGTCGAACGTTTTTTTTATGGAATTAGCTAATAGATAAAAGAGTAGTCACCTAATGGTAAGTGGCTATCATCGCCCATGGACATCAGAGGCATTACTGATGCTTTGTCGGCCAAAAAAGAGAGAAGAAAAAGACATAAAGAACTGGCTCTCAAGCCTCCAGCCGGAAAACGCCGTGCCCTCTCAAGCACGGAAACTTTTAAGAATTTCTTCCAGTAGTTGTCATATTTGCTTATTTATATGGAATTACAGGCAGTCCTCGACTTACGTCGTTTCGATTTACGTCGTTTCAAGTTACGTTCAACAATGTTTTGACACTATTCCTCAAACATACGTCATTTGTTTCGATTTCCGGCATAGGAAAAATAACTAGCAATTTCATAAGTGCATATATAATTATTTTAAGAACTTACTTTTGATAATAAAGTATGTATATCCTTTGTTATAAATACAGTTTTTTTTTTTAATTCCGAGTCCGTGTGGATCCTAACCCTTGAGTGTTACATGTAAACATAATATGAAAAAATATGTCTCGACTTACGTCGTTTCGATTTACGTCGCGTATTTCGAGAACCTAACATGCCGTAAGTACGAGGACTGCCTGTACTTTTTATTTTATTCTGTTTTACAGATAATATGATGACACGATAAGTCGTTGGCTGTAAAGATCCAGTCAGGCATGATCCTTGAAATGTGATTTTACGGAGGCTTCCAATCGGTGCATTGACCTCAGTCCCGGCTGACCCTTTTGTAACATTCATTTCAATTCTCAAAACAGTAAAGTATTTGTACTGAGGAGTATGTTAGTGAGAATACACTTCCCGAAGTGTTTTTTACACTTTTATAATGATTGATTTGCTGATCAAAGTATGAAAGCGATAAAACTTTTTAAGTTATTAAGCGAGTAATAATATCTAGTTAGGTATGATATATTATTTTTATCCCCAATGTCTAAAAGTTTCGATTTTTTTAACAATGACAATAACTCGAAATCCATAAAATATCAAATATTTTACCCATAAAGTATGATTTGGCTAATCTAATCCGGCCTTATATTCAACCTTAAACAACATTACATAGAGTCCATATTATTTTCCATAAGTGTTGATGTCGAGTTGGTATGCAAAGACCTAAAGTTATTTAACGATCAGATACTTCCTTACATTATAAATGTTCACTCAAATCGGAACTGACCTTACATAACGCTAGAACAGGAAATACTCAACTCAACATAATCTAAACATCGTTAGCATTGCTGCTTAATTAACATTATTTATTACATAAATGATTTTTTATAAAATCATTACAGTGGAAATAAAAATATCAGCGTTGCGTCTTTTAAACCGAAAATTCATGTAAATACAATAGGGTCGATTTGCAGCCAATACAAATGTAAACAAACAATTAAAATCGTTTTTAGGGTTTTCACCAACTGACATGAATTTGTACACCAAATGCTTTTTATTTAGACAAACTACTCATAATAGTACATTATGTTAAAGGTTTCAAATCGCTTCTTGGAAATAAGGTTGTCATTGCAAAGAGTTTGAATGATGACAGTGTTATGTAATTTTGTTTGTTTCCACATTTACTCGGAGTTTATAATTGTTATCGATCAATATGTATTTATTTAATTTGAATTCCCCCGTGTGGTGCCGGGTCCACTAAAGTAGAATAGCACCACTCCCGTTCTTCCTGGGATATCGTAAAAGGCGACTAATAGGACAAATCCAGAAGATGGGCAGCAGCATCTTTCTGTGTGTGACGAATACCGGTCAGGTCACCTGCGGTCACCAACACGCACTAGCCAAGCGTGGTGACTACCGGCTAAAACCCCCGCATGAAAGTCACGAACGAGCCTCGGCCCCCAGTCCCCGGCAGCCCCGCTATCCCTAGTTACGGTAGCGGCTATGGTAACGGCGGGGCAGGGGGTGCTAAGAATCGCCGGCAGAGATCGGGCTACCAATCAAAACGACGACTTCTGCACCTGGCAACATATAACACCAGGACACTGAGGACCGACGACAAGGTAAAAGAGCTGGAAGAAGAGATAGACAAGTTAAACTGGAGTATTGTGGGTTTATCTGAAGTCCGAAGACAGGGAGAGGACACGATAATACTCAAATCCGGAAACTTGTTCTATCACCGGGAGGGCGAACACCTGTCCCAAGGTGGTGTCGGGTTTCTCGTCCACAAGTCCCTCGTCAACAACATTGTGCAAGTTGGGAGTGTGTCGGCCAGGGTAGCGTACCTTACACTCAGAATATCCAAACGGTATTCGTTGAAGGTCGTACAGGTATATGCGCCGACTTCGACACATCCCGACGATGAGGTTGAGGTTATGTATGAGGACATTAGTAGAGCCATACATACCTCAAAAACTCATTTCACAGTTGTGATGGGGGACTTTAACGCAAGACTAGGCACGCGAAATGACAACGAGATGAAGGTGGGACCCTTCGGATTTGGACGACGGAACCACCGGGGACACTTGCTGGCAAACTTCATGGAGAAGGAGGACTTATTCATGATGAACTCCTTCTTCAGGAAGAAGCCGCATCGCAAGTGGACCTGGATAAGCCCTGATGGTTCAACAAAAAGCGAGATAGACTTCATTCTGGCAGACAAACGGCATATATATAATGATGTCTCTGTGATCAGCAGGCTTAAAACCGGAAGCGATCACCGCCTTGTAAGAGGCACATTAAATATCGACGTCAAGCTGGAACGGTCACGCCTGATGAAGTCTACGCTTCGCCCAACACCTGTCCAAATCCAGGGTTCCGAGAGCTTTCAACTCGAACTACAAAACCGTTTTGCGTGCCTAGAATCATGCACGTCAGTGGACGAGTTTAACACCAGGATGGTAGCAACTGTCCACGAGGTAGGGTCGAAGTACTTCAAGACCCACCCCAGTGGTAGATCTCAGGTTCTCTCAGAACAAACCCTCGGTCTAATGAGGGACCGACGAGAACTATGTGTGCAGTCTCCGACCTCTATGGCGGAGTACAGACGGCTCAATGAACAGATCTCTAAGTGCAGGCGACGCGATTTGCGAAACAACAACGCAAATCGTGTAAAAAACACAATTGAGCGAAACCGAGGCTCCAAAGTGTTCGCCAGAGATCTGTCTATTGGGCAAAGTCAGCTTACGAGGTTGAAGACCGAGCTCGGCACCATAGTGTCATCGAAACCCGAAGTTCTGAGAGAGACGGAGAGATACTATGGACGGTTGTATGCCTCCTCTCAAGCTCCAGCTCCCCTCGAGGAGAGCGATAAGCGAGCCAAACTAACCCGACACTACACAGAAGATATCCCGGACGTCAGCCTGTATGAGATTAGAGAGGCTCTCAAACAGCTTAAGAACAACAAGGCACCGGGTGATGACGGAATCACAACCGAGCTATTAAGAGCTGGGGGGAAACCCCTCCTAGTGGCGCTCCGAAACCTATTCGATTCCGTCATTAATACTGGTACTACCCCGGAAGCGTGGAGCAGAAGTGTGGTGACTTTGTTCTTTAAGAAAGGGGATAAGACCCTTTTGAAGAACTACAGGCCCATTACACTTCTGAGCCACGTTTATAAGCTGTTTTCGAGAGTGCTCACAAATCGCATAGCACGCAGGCTTGACGACTTCCAGCCCCCCGAACAAGCAGGATTCCGAAAAGGCTACAGTACCATGGACCACATACACACGCTGCGGCAGATTATACAGAAGACCGAGGAGTATAATCTGCCGCTATGTGTTGCCTATGTGGACTATGAGAAAGCCTTTGATTCTATCGAGACCTGGGCAGTACTAAATTCTCTTCAGCGGTGCCGGATCGACTACCGGTATATCGAGGTATTGAAGTGTTTATACACATCAGCCACCATGACCGTCAGAGTACACAACACAGCAACGAACCCCATCCAATTGCAGAGAGGTGTCAGGCAAGGGGACGTTATATCCCCAAAACTGTTCACCGCTGCGTTGGAAGACGTGTTCAAGTTGATGGAGTGGAAACGACGTGGCATTAACATCAATGGCGAACGCATCACACACCTGCGATATGCCGATGATATAGTCATCCTGGCGGGATCCCTGGAGGAACTTGGTACAATGCTCGGGGACTTGAACAGCGCCTCGCAACGGGTGGGTCTTAAGATGAACATGGACAAGACGAAAATCATGTCGAATGTCCATGTCACACCCGAACCGGTTGTTGTGGACGGCGCTGCTCTCGAAGTTGTAGACGAGTACATTTACCTGGGACAATTGATCCAAATGGGTAAGTCCAACTTCGAGAAAGAAGTCACTCGTAGAATCCAACTCGGATGGGCTGCGTTCGGGAAACTGCGTCATATCTTGTGGTCAAAAAAGTTACCTCAGTGCCTGAAGTCGAAGGTGTTCGAGCAGTGTGTGTTGCCAGTGATGACATACGGATCTGAGACGTGGTGCTTCACTATTGGTCTAATGCATAAGCTTAGAGTCGCCCAGCGGGCTATGGAACGAGCTATGCTCGGTATTTCTCTACGCGATCGAATCAGAAATGATGAAATCCGTAGACGAACGAGGGTTACCGACATAGCTCAGAGAATTAGCCGGCTGAAGTGGCAATGGGCTGGCCACATAGTTCGAAGGACCGATAACCGTTGGGGAAGAAAGGTCGTCGAATGGAGACCACGCCTCGGTAAAAGGAGCACAGGACGCCCCCCGACCAGGTGGACCGACGACCTGAAGAAGACAGCGGGTATCCGCTGGATTCAGAAGGCTCAGGACCGGTCTGAGTGGCGTAGATTAGGGGAGGCCTATGTCCAGCAGTGGACCTCAAAGGGCTGATGGATGGATGGATGGATAAGAATTCACAAATACCTTAATGAGTAATTTGTCTAAATAAAATGTATTTGGTGTACAAATTCATGTCAGTTGGTAAAATGGTTGTCTGTAAAGTCGGTTTACAGACGGTAGTTTAACGTGACAACGTCATGACAAAGCTCCGCCCCGCTTCGCTCCGCTCCGCCCGCTCCACTCCGCTCCGCCCCGCTCCGCCCCGCTCCACTCAACTACGATCGCCTACGGCTCACCTATGGCATCGGCTACGATACGCCGATCGTAGCCGATCGTGCCTCTCTCTCGCTTTTGCCGCTCTCTCGCTCGCGGAACGCTACATTTTTTCGTGCGTGCGCCCGGCGTTCATCGTTTTAATAGACGTTATCATGTCAAAAACGATTTTAATGGTTTGTTTACATTTGTATCGGCTGCAAATCGACACTACTGTAGAATGTGCTGTACACGACCTACTTATCTAGATGAAGTTGAAAACTAAAATATAGAGGAACGCAAATGTCTACTGTCCAGGATTCAATCCCAGACCACACACAGCAGTCAAGCCATTTTCGAGTTACTAGGCAGGGTCACGTAATATTATTTACAATCGACATGATTGTAAAAAATATTTTACAACTTATTCAAGTAATTTTCTTTAATATAACATTCCATAATAACCGCAAACAATATTATCTTTCCTCAAAACCTATCAAATAAGACGGGAAATTCTCATCACATTACAACATAAACAATTAAATGTTAATTATTTTAACTAAGCAAAATCACAAATTGTTTAACTGCAAATTATTATACGGTTTGTTGGTTTTCAAACGGTGAACGCATAATACCTTGTTATATAAATGATGTTTTGTTTCTGTAATCGCTTTTTAATTAGAGCGTTAGTTTAATCGCTCCTTAGTAAAGAATCTCCATACAAATTCTGTACTAAGTAGCGATTTAAGTAACGTTTAAGTAAGTTGGCGTTAGTGATCGACCGAGTTAAGCAATAGCGGGCGCGATCGGTAGTTGGATGGGTGATCGCTAGTGGCAAAACATTTCTTGAGCATTTCCGTGCTTCAGAGAGCATGTCGAACAGTTGGTTTCAGACATTGGCGTAAGGGACGCCATACACGGTCAAGTTTACTTGATCAAGTTTGCAGTTTGACTTGTCAAATTTGCAGCTTGACTTGACGCGCCATCCAGTGTGCATGCGATAGTTATATGTCCAGGCTATACCGTGGCCATACACGATCAAATATACTGCCGCGTCAAGTCCGCTTGACGCTTGGTCAAGTTCACTTGATCGTGTATGGCCTCCATTAGACTGCAGTAGTTAAGTCCTGTAAAAGATCTTCATTGGGCATAAAAAAGACTTCAGACATTTGGGTTGGCTAAATGGTTCATTAATGTTCCTTGAGCTTTTCACAAGTAGCTAAAAAAATTAACCATCTCTAATTACTTGAAATTTATTATATGTAAGTGACATGAAGTTTAGTTTGGTTATTTACACCTATTTTATTAAAGACGGAAATATTGGTATTGGAACTTTCTCTTTAGAAAAAATCAAAACATCTTACGTTTAATCAAGTCGACTAGAATTTAGCTCAGTTTTTACTACTAGCGTCATCTGTGTTATCAAATCATATTCGTAAATTTATGTTCTGTTTACTATAATATGGTCAAGAATTTTCTTCTACTGCATTGCCAATCAAAGACATTAAACAAGTATATTTTATTATGTCTATCTATGATCTATGATCTATAGGGAGTGGGCACAAGCGACACATTCCGACATTGTTATAGGTACATTGATAGACAGTAAAAAACTAAGAAAGACATTTTAAGAATGTAGATAATAACCGCGAGCTAAATTATTTTTGATTGGTTGACATGTCGTTAATTAGTCTTAAGTTCGCATTAGATATAGAAAACGCATTCTTGAGGCGTATGATAACGAGTCACGAAAATTATAGAAACTTTTGTTCAATATCCTGTTTTTATATTATATCATTAAGATAAAAATTATTCTTATTTATACCTAATTAAAATTAAGTGCATGAGTATTGTCGAGATAAGCTAGGTCGTTAGAACTAGGTTCTACTAGTCAGTGGTGTAGCGTGGACTCCCGCCGCCCGGGGCCGACCGAAAAATTGCCGCCCCCCAATGATCTTTGCCGCCCCCATATTATTTAAAATATTTTTTTATTAATTAAAAATGAACTTTTCTTGTTTTTTTTTCATAGCACTATTTACAATAAAATTTAAATAAAAATAATTTATTTTAATATATATATTTTTTTTATTAAAAATCGAGTGGCATGCCGCCCCCTCTTCATAAGCCGCCCGGAGCCATGGCCCCCCCGCCCTCCCCCCACGCTACGCCACTGCTGCTAGTCTCTCTCTAGGCCTCTTTTGGTAGGGAATTACCACAGTTTGTTGGCCAGAGAGAATAGCTGGATCTAGAGGTAGAAAGGAACTTAAATCATTATATATTTTTTATGGTCTGATTTAGATTTACGATTTTCAGCGCTGTATAATTTTATGCAAATAAGCAAAATATTTAGCAAATGAGTCACTATATATTTTCTGATTAATTTGAGCCAGTTCGATACCCGGAAGCGGCTAGCTACAAATAAAATTTGCGAGTGGGAGTAGCACCGAACCTGTTTCCGTAATGTCAGGTAAGGTCTCTCACACACGGCGTACTTTTTGTGGGCCGATAAGCAGCTAAGGGCCTCTGATACACATCCTTGGAACTAGCTTAATAGCTTGGCACATATGTATAAATATTTAAATCTATACACAACCACACACACTCAGAGCTTGCCGACCAACCGCACCTTAGCTGATTGCATTGCGCATGTTTGTACGTTACAGCAACTAGCATGTGTATCACGTATAATGTAGATTGAGTAACAATATAGTAAGTTGAAAATAAAGTTCAAAAATATACCAGTTACATAGTAGTGTTAGTTATATAACAAAATATTGCATATTATTTGCAACAAAAAATAAAGCGGATCAGTTGATCTGGAATTATTCATTTTTAAGAGACTACATTTTGTAAGGTGTTTTAATGCGTAGAACAGAATTGTATTAAGCACATGTTAGACTCTTCAGTATAAGAGAGCGAGTGTATACTTCATCAATGCATCCGTCAGCCTTTGGAGGTCCACTGCTGGACTAAGGCAACCCCTAACAAGTCCCTCTCTGACCGGTCCCGAGCTTTCTAAATCAGATCACCAGTCCATTGACTGAGTGGAGAATACTAATACCTACAATATTATAGGGATGCGCATACTCCTCATTTAAAATCTCCGGTAGCTCACTGAAGCCCTTGTTTGTTACGTACGTGTATTCGAACCTAATATCGCGCAATAATATTTGCTTTATTGCCAAAAAGGAATGAAACCTTCAGGGTAATCTTGGGTTTTGGGTTACGTATGATTTACAACCCTGAAGCCTTAAAAAGCAATACCCGAAATTTATTGCTTACTGCCTACGCCTTATCGATAAACTCCATTTTTTGTTTAATAGCCTTGAGATTGTAAACCTAGCTTGAATTTCATGTCTTATTTGGGGGCGCGGGAGTGCAACCGCCTAGTTCAAGCACAGATAATTAATATACTTTTTTGAACGTTGTCATTTTGGGCATTAAGATTTGTGTTTAAGAAACAAAATCAACTTGATTTGTTAATGTAAAACGTATTATAACAATAACATATATGGAAATACATTAATATACATAAAATTATAAAAAAAATCTAAAGTAAAAAATATATCTAAAAGTAGGTATACGTCATGTAATAAAAAGAATGATCTAACTGTGACATAAATAAAAATAAAAGATTATCTGCACTACCCGCACACAAGGCATTCGCCATCCATCCATCAATGTGCGCGAGTGTGTTGTAGCACTGAAAACCATTTTGTATTTTATTTCTAATACCTAATCAGGTAAACAGACAGCACACTAACTTACCTTCTCACTACAAATACGAACGTTTCTGCAACAATCTTGCGCACATAGCCATATGATACTTTCAGTGTTATATGTAAACTAATTCAATTTTTCATTGACAATTTTATTATTCCGTTGAAGCAATCGACACTCCAGTGTCTTGACTGACTAAAACCACAACGACAATCTCCTAACATGCCATTCCAAATACGAACTAAATTGGGGCTTGTGACGTAAGTAGTACAATTTATCCTGTGCTTGATAGATAACGCAATGCATCTCGTGGTTTTACGGTTCTTGGGTCTTGGTTCAAATTCTATAAGTAATTATTTTTAATTTACTGTCATTCGCATTACCAAAGAAAATTTTATGAGGAATGTATACGTATCCGTTGTGTTGCAGTGTGAATGTAGTCTACAAACTCGGCTTAGAAGGAATGTGACCTTCAGTCCTTCACAAACATTTTGATATATAATTATGATGTGAACCCGGCTGAATAATACTAAGTATTATATCGTAGTATTTAAAACAATACCTGATCACTCATATTCTCCCTCTCTCAATATTATATTACTAGCGTGCGCTGAATTTTTTTTACGCTGAATTTCATCATTTGTCTTTGCAATATTCGCACTCTGTTTTGCAATTTATAAATCTAGAGCACAAAATCTAAAAAGTTATGGGCTGCGACACCTTTTTGAACATTATGTTACCATTATTGAACTTCTAATCGCATTTAGTCGAGAAGCCTTATATTTACCTATTGTATTAGTTTAGGTGTCTAAGCAAGTGTTGATTACAAGCTAATCATGAAATTCATCTACTTAATCAGAAACGAAATTTGCATAGCGTATGCAAACACTGTGATTACTCCATCGAGTACGTCTCGAATAATCCAAATCTTAAGCAATACAGCTCCCAATTTTCGTTAACCTGCATCCATCTGCAGTGGCTCTCGAACTAGTCGGTCGACCGGTCTGAAGTCGGGCAACTGGTCGGCCGATCTTGTTGACATTTGCGTTGCAACCCGGCAGTGCATTGCAGCATACAATCAACTAACTGACTTTGGAATTCCCTTCTCCTTTCAATCGCATTACAATTATTTTTTGGTTGTATCATAACCAGTTCGCGGCGGATTGAGGAATCTGGGTTTATTTTTTAATTAATAAAGAAGTAATTGATAGGTGTCGAGTATTTAAAACTGGTACTTGAGACTGAGTATTGCAGACCCAACTACATGTTTGAGAGGATATTGGTCTGACAATAGTCTATGGCATCAACCCTAGTCCACTAAAAGCCACGGATCACCCTTTAACTGCTCCACTTCAGTGCGGATCGGTGGACAGGTAAGAGAGCAACCTAAGCTTCGGAAGATTTTATGTCATGCACAGATGTCTGACGTGGGTTAACGACTGCAGTTCAACGATAACAAGCAGAACGTGATACAGCTGCTTACAATTGGTAGAAATATCGCACAACGCACGGGTAAAATGTACTAGGTGACTCAAACTTAATAAAGTTTGAGTCACCTAGTACATTTTACTAAACTGCTAGGTTTAAGGTTGATTCAGGACCATTATTTTTGATTGGATAATTTAAGTTAGAGAAAAGCCTGAGCACGGGCTTATAGATCTAACCCAAGATACATACATATGTGTGCAGAGTGCAATAGATACTAACATAACTCGAATAGGAATAAGACATCGAGATAATACATTTTTCGAGCTGATAAATTATTGTATTCCATCTCCTGACATACGAGTGTAAGCTCGTATAAAATATAGCGAGAACATTCTCCATAACTGCTTTTGTTTGAGATGCTTAATACGAAAATTAAAATTATTCATTCGCTTTTGCAAACGTTGCAGTTTTGAATTATTTCAAACTTCAGTCGTTCTGAAATGTAGGTATAAATTCGTATGAAACGAGTAATCATTATAAATTAAATAATTTTTAGGAGTAATCTCAATATACCCGGAACAGACTGTAAAATGTTGTTTTATTTTGTTCGTAAATTACTGGTTAATATATTATAATAATTGCTACATTGCTTCAACATTAATTGATTTGGATTACTAGATAAAATATGTGGCAAACCATATGGGTACAACTTTACCACAAGGGTCATTAATTCGTGATCAAAATTTCTCACGCTTTAAAGGATAACTTGTAGTGCCTTTAGGGCCCAAGGACCACAAAGGTCCTTTAAAAAAGACAAAGGTCCAAACTTATACGGCTAAACGACTTTGCCCACGTTTTCCCGATATAACAAGTACACTAATCTTGTTCTAAATCACGATCTACTTATGTCCTAAACTTCATGAAAATCTATTCAGTAGTTTTTGCGTGAAAGTGTAACAAACATACATACATGCTAACAAACTTTCACATTTATAATATAAGCACAAAATAAATAATAGTACTTATAATAAGTAAGTAGTAAATAAATAAACGCTTACACTCTCATACCCCCGCAGTAGGTTTTACCTGTGTCGCGGGTGGCATAAACGACATATTATTATATTATAACACATCACAATAACACCCATGACCCGAGTACAAATATTTATCTGTCACATAAATATCTGCTCCGGCCGGGAATTGAACCCGGGACCCCTCGCTTCGCAGGCAGGGTCGCTACTAACTAGGCTACAGGGTCGTCAAACCAAAATTTCAGAACCCGTTTAAAACTAAACTCATCCAGAGCAGTCATCTAGAGTTCAAATAAACCCTACAAAAAGACTAAAAAACCAGCGGCGTAGGTTGTTGCCAAAATGACTGGTATCAGGACGTGGTCCGTTCGTCCAAAAAAATTTAGTACAGTTATCCAACCGCTCTCTGCAGTGCGACTCACTTTACGAAAGTAAAAGTAGTACCCATTGACAGGTTCTATCGGGTTATGTAATCTGTCTGCCGTGTCACTGGAGTTACGTGTGTCGCACTGATGTCAGTCAAGAGATACCATGCGATAAAAAAATATACGCACGTAATTAGTTGCACTTCTTTGGAGTAGTAATTAAGCTGATAAGCAGATTCTGTAAACGGCATAAATACTCTCTTGAATGATGAGGAAATAAGTATTATACCATGATAAGCGTAATACGTAGGTATAGTTCTACGAAACGTTCCAGTCATACTTTTTGTCCAAGATGTGGGGTTTGTTTGTATAGACTTGTATAGTCAAGCCTTTTCGTATTAGAAGATCGTATCTTCATGAGATTTTTCTAATAAAACGTTCAAATGTTCAATTTCAACGTTTGAATGATAACGTTAACGAATTCATGAACTTGGCAACCTATTTTACATGAAATGTTTTAGTGTAATGCAGTCCTATCCTACTAATCCTCCTTATAATGTTATTATTATGTAAGAGTTTGTTAAGTTATTCATGTCCAGCAATTTTATGGGTGTTTATATGTTTCTGATTTAATTTTATTTAACCAGATTTCAGCGGACGGAACTAGTCTATAAAATTAATGATAATAAGATCTTTAGCTTATCCCTTGCTTTCAAACAGCTCATTTACGCTTGCATTTATTTCAATGGTTCTCCGTCTGCTAAATTAATCTTCATTGTCACATACGATACGCAGTACAGTTAAGTGTAAGTAACTACCATGGCAGTGATTCATGTGCGCGGCAAAACTGTAAGGCCATAATGGTATCTGAGACTTTAGACGTTTCTGTGTCAACACATTTCTCAACAAATGTTTTTTGAATCCGTAAATGGAAGTCGTTTATTTGGACAACATGAGAACACGGATATAAAAAAAGAACGGACGTAACCTTGTCTAATCGAGAGTGAAGCTGACAGCTGACAGCTCGCTTACCATGTGTGCGTAATTTTGTAATTTTTGATTCGCGATGGTGTCAATGTCGTAGCCGTATGGTGTCAATGTGGGGGTGTGTGTACTTGTACGAATACAGAGTTGGTAATCCTATGGATGCTTCACTGAATTTGTTCTTGGAATTACGTCCATCTTTTTTTACGTCCGTGCATGAGAACTATTAATTTCTAAAATGCCATAGCAATTTTGTTTGTAGTTTAAAATGAATAGGAGTTGTTGCAAGTTATTATCGATTTTAGTGCGTTTTGTTCTTTCGAATTGTTAAATCAGTTGATCAGTGATTCTCCGATTATTTATGTTGATCAGATTTTGAGAAGAACCAGCATCAAACTTCCTAGCCAATTTTAACGTAAGACCAATACACTTAAAAAGAAAAATAGGAAACCTTTTGTTAAATTACTATAAGTTATGCAGAATTGGGAACAGATGTTTATCTGTGTGTGTGTTTACACATACTATAAAAATCCCATTTTTTTATTTTGCCATAGTATGGTATAAAGTGTACTTCCAGGACGTCAAGTTCCAGCTAAATTATATTTATCTATTCGGTAATAAACACTGAAATTCGTCTCTCGATAAACACTTCGAAGCCCGTTAACTTGAAATTTATTGACTGTATCCGCTGAGAGTTTCGCCAAAAATCTCTACTCAAGAGACAAATAAAACACATGTCATGAGAAACTCCTTCATTTATCTTCCAACAAAGATAACCCACAGGAGATTCGGCCACGAATTCGGAATGTCTATGAATTTCAGCAAAACCATCAACAACTTATGATTTGATGTCTGTACAATCGTTTATCAACAATTTTTGCTGTTTTGACAGCAAATAACCTTGGGAGATATTTTATGTTTTTGTCTTCCACATTCCTTATTACATACGGAAAAAAAGCGGCCAAGTGCGAGTCGGACTCGCCCATGTTCCGTAGCAGCAAGTATAACTTAATATAAAAGTTCTGGTAGTTCGTTGTAACTTTGATCAATGTTTTTTGCGGTTTACGATTTATGACGTATTAAAAAAAACTACTTACTAGATCTCATTCAAACCAATTTTCGTTGGAAGTTTGCTTGGTAATGTACATTATATATTTTTTTTAGTTTTATCATTCCCTTATTTTAGAAGTTACGGGGGGGGGGGGGAGGGACAAACATTTTACCACTTTGGAAGTGTCTCTCGCGCAAACTATTTAGTTTAGAAAAAAATGTTATTAGAAACCTCAATATCATTTTTGAAGACCTATCCATAGATACCCCACACGTATGGGTTTGATGAAAATAACATTTTTGAGTTTCAGTTCTAAGTATGGGGAACCCCCAAAATTTATTGTTTTTTTTTTCTATTTTTGTATGAAAATCTTAATGCGGTTCACAGAATACATCTATTTACCAAGTTTAAATGGTATAGCTCTTATAGTTTCGGAAAAAAGTGGCTGTGACATACAGACAGACAGACAGACAGACAGACAGACATGACGAATCCATAAGGGTTCCGTTTTTTGCCATTCGGCTACGGAACCCTAAAAAGGAAATGAGTGACTATTATTGCTTATAACATATTACTGTTTTTTTACAGGTGTCTTATATGAAATAAGGAATGAGTATATTAGAGGAAGTTTGAAAGTGGCAAAAATGACAGAAAAGTTAAAAGGGAACCGAATGTCATGGTATGGGCACGTGATGAGGCGAGAGGAAACGCATGTGACGAGAAGAGTGACGGATATGATTGTGATGGATAGACGAAGGGGACGAGGACGATCAAAGAAAAGATGGATGGATTGTGTTACAGATGATATGAAAGATACGAGAGTTAGTGTAAAGATGACGGCTGATAGGAAAATGTGGAAGAGGAAAACATATTGCGCCGATCCCAAATAAAATTGGGAAATGGGCAGGATGATGATGAAAAATATCCAATATTTTAATTAAATATTTTCTTTTTGTCTAAAAAGCATTTAACGAGACATACGATTTTAACGCTATATTAAAAAAAAAGAAATTAAGTAATGCGTACGATTTCTACACAATATAAATGAAATTAACTCGATTGCCTACTGCTTGCATAGAGATAAATTGAAATCTTAAAAAAAAATTAAGGATTAAGATCGAAAGCTGCATTTCGAATAACTCGAACTAAACAGTCTTGAAGTGCCAACGAAATTTGCGTAGCCTTTAACGAGCTGCCCGATTTATGCGCACGACGTGTTCAGGAAATTTAGAAGCATTCGCAGAGTCTTGCTGTAAACGAATTTTCCAAATGTCGAAGGTTACCTGTACCTTTGGGAGCGATTCCTGGCGTTATTGCTCGACGATGGGTCTCCATGGACGCATTCCGCACGATATTTTCACGTGAAAGATGCCGTGTAATGTACATAAAAGTTTTAAATGATATTAATTTAGTCACGGATAAAACAGAAAAAAACATTTATAAGCTTTTTGTACACCAAACAAAAAAAAAACAGGAAAACTAAAAAAATATTATCATGTATTACATATTCGAATCGTTTATGGATTATACTCTTTAGATCAAAAACGCATAAAATCCAAAACGCAAAATGACAAAAAGTAAAACGCTTTACGCAAAATGTCAAATATACTCGTAACTTATCATGTTCATTAAAAGGTATAGTGTATGCTGAAATTTTAGTAACCCAAATTCCCTTAAAAGAATCTTAGAGACATTTTGAGCTTAGGAAGGCTCAACCGAGAAGACAATTTTTGCTAAGAGGGAGGATTGGTTTACCGTCTTTGAGAAGAGCTAATCCTTGCAAGTTTGCAAGTATCAAAGGGCATCTTCTATGGGGTTCGGACCATACTTGGAGGACATCGGGGCGCGAAGAACAAAAGAACGATATAAAAGGACGTCACTGGCGGAAACATATCGTTCATGTGTTACCATGGAAACAGTCCCCAAAGAACACCACCACTTGGAAGCATTCTCCACATTATTCACTTTAAAAAGCTCTTTGTTACTGACATTACGGATTAAATAAGATAGACGATCTTGAGCAGCGAATTTTTTAAAATTATGTTGAAAATTCCTGGATCTTACAATTTTGATCTACCTATGTTAAATATTTAGACGCAATTTACTTTTTTGTACATGAATATTATAAAAGAAAAAGGGGTTATAGATGATTTCAAAATTGAATTAAAATGAAATAATAAATAATAATTTTTAGTACATACATATTGCAAAAGAAAAAAGGGGTTAAAGATGATTTCAAAATTGAATTAAAATAAAATATACCTAGTTGTATTGATGCACTGCTAGTGAAGGCACGAGTCAGGCATACATTTACGTAAAACACAAATAATTTTTATCGGCTTCTGGCTCTTGTTTTATGAAATAGTTATTGTACAAGCAAACCAGTCAAAAACACGTTACCGGTCTAAGAGGTAGGTACCGCTGACCCACGTTTTACTTTTGATACAGGCGCCCCGAGCGCCTGTTTAAGGGGGCGCCAAAATCATAATATACTATGTTTAAAAATAAAAGAATTTGCTCCACATTATGCTATAATTATAGTCTGAGCGCTGAACCGATTTTGCAATTAATAGTAATTATTTTATGCAAAACTCCGTAGGCGCCACTATCAAGTTTCTGCCCCGGTTCGAAAAAATCGTAGATCCGGGCCTGCCCTTTTCAGTCCAATTCATATTCTTCACACGAGAGTGAATTGTTTTTTTACAAAATAAAACAGAATTATTACACTTACGCCCCAACTCAGAGTCACTAACGGTTACTTAAATCGCTCCTTAGTACAGAATTTATATGGTGATTCTTTACTAAGGAGCGGTTAAAGTAAACGTTAGTGACTCTGAGTTGGGGGCGTTAATCTATTTGTATAATAAAGTGGATAAATAGCCCGGATAAACGCATCTATTACTTTAACTGCGCCGTTCTTCTTATCCTTAAACTGCATTTGTTGTCTCTCTGTTAGCAGATTTAGTACGACCAGTGTAAGTTTATTTAAATTACTATGTGTCTCGGCAAACGTTGTTCTGCCAATAAATTCTGGATAGGGACACCCTAATCCCCTAGCGACTTGAAATATACGACCTATTCTCATATCTGCCTCATATACCTACCTCATATAAATCAAAAAAAATCCTAAAAATCGGTCGAGCCGATATTAGTTATAATCAAGTCATTTACCATTTAGGCATCTAATTTCACCATTTACTGGACTATTTACTATAGAAATGTTGTCAAGTACTAACGTAATTCGTGTTCCTTACACTTTTTTGAAAAAAAAAATTACAGTCGAATTGAATACCTTATCCTTTTTTGAAGTCTGTTAAAAAATATATTCTTTCACCATTTTACGCCTTCAATCTCGGTAGTCCACAAAGTATTTTTAATAATCTTCAGCAACGGGGATAGTATATCTAAAGACTACGGAATCCCTTGTAGAGCTGGTACTCAGTTTTTAATGGAAGAAGAAAAAGGAACAAAGGGGTAGAAACAAAAGAAAGTAACATATTAATAATCAACATAACTGGCCTCGAGAGAGAATCTTTAAAAACACTGCACTTTAATAATACCAATCATAGGCTTAAATATATAGACGGGCTGTTCCGAACAAAATCCGTGTCACAATTTTTATACTCTGTGACAGCGCTTCGTTCGGTCAAGTTCGGTTCCAGATGGCGGTATATTTTGCATTAAATAATTTAAAAAATGTAAGTAAAATTATAGTTATTTAACAATTATAATTTAAATAAACTCAAATAAAGTTCGAACGTAAATAATGAAAAAGTTTTAACTGTGCACAATAAACAGCATGCGTTATTATGTTCTTGAATGGTCGGGGTTTTTCAAAAATGATATCTAACTGTCTCGCTTGCTCGCAGCCGACTAAAATGCGTTGGCACCACTTGGTGTCAATATAGGTGTCTAACTTTTTAGTACTGAACAGCCTATCTAGTATAGTATATACAATTATACATAGGTCTATGGTACCAACTAAGGTTTTGAATACACAATAATTTCTCATAACACAAACTTCACAATAATTTTCAATCATGACTCAATGCACAATGGTGATTTCCTGTTTGTCTGTCGTTGTATAAATCAAATTATTTATGCACGTCGGGCGTTCACTTGTTGTACCGGTTTCCAGGCAAATTTTCGAGATCATTTTTTAAAATCAAATCCGAATTGATTGTACATCTTTGGTTGTTTTTTTTCATTCATTCGTTACCTGGAAAAATATTTACTTAAAGAAACAGCGGGAACGTCGTAGGTACAACTTATCAATTAAAATTGAACTCGATTGAACCAGGATTGAACGCACAAACTTACACAAACGCACAAAACTAAAATACGAACAAATTCCCGTTTGATAAGGAAACAATAAAGAATGCCACACAAACAAAAATACATATTTTATGTGTCTGGAGTCATATTCATATATCATACTTATATATTTATGTATCATTTTTGGTACCTTCAGCTCGGCAAACAGGATTACCATTTCTATAAGGCCAAGAAGATACTCTCAGACACACCACATCAACTCTACATTCATATCCACACCAAATTGACATACAAGCAACGTTCTTTAAAAAAATCTACCATATATTAATGTAAAAAAGCCACTAGTCTAGTCCCTAGTGTGCCGACGATGAAGAGCGTAAGAACAGACAATTGATCGTTCTGCTCGTAGTCGCTCTGTACAATACAAGACGATACGCACGCTTTTGTTGTTGTCAGAAGTGCTTGACATTTGACATACAGCGTCAAAATGCCTTCGTGTATTATACCAATGTGATTGGTGTAGTGAAACAAAAGATAATATATATAATATAAGATAAACGTGTGTGTGTCGCAGCTCTTTTCGGAACAGATTTTTTGGCTGATTTGGAACAGCATAACGTATCTATATTTTTAAATATCATTGACGAAAAATCCATGCTTATGAACCAAATCATACTGTCTACCTCATATGGTCGTCAGTTGCCACATTAAAGATGCAAAGAAATCATCAGTAGTACCGGAATTGGCAACCACAGAGCATATTTGCAACACTAGGTGACTCGTCGTCTGCAAAAAAATAATAAAGTGATTCGCCAAGTCTCAGCCGCAGGAAAAGTAAAAAAAGGAAAATGGGCCACATGTAAATGAATGTACTCTCTTGCATACGTTCAAGTGACTTAATAGGCGCACTTGACAACACTTTGTAACAAGGCATGAGCGGTAATAACAAACCATAAAAAAAATTAAATTTTAGTATGAATATTTTCTTTATTTTTTTTTTGCATTTTTTTCACCTTTATGATAATGAAACAAGAGAAAAGGTTTACCTCAGAACTTTCGACTGGGTGAACCGATTTTGATGATTTTTTTTTATCGAAAGCTCGTGCTTGTCATGTAGTTTTTCTTAAATGTGAGCGAGATCTGACTAGTAGTTTTTGAGTTATTTTGAAGTCGGTTATTTTTTTTCTTGGAAAATTACGATTATATTTTTTACCTATAAACTACAGTTTTTAACTAAAGCCAGCTATATGTAGGCAACATAATTATAATATTTAGCTATTCAAGCACTATAAAAACTGATAGTTAAATTAATATTAATGACTAGCTTTACTCATTGGACTGCAAGCTTTAAATGTTCAAAATCAAAACTTACAAACAAATTTTACGATGATTTGTATTTGAAATACTAATTATGCTGAACACAGAATAAATAATTTAATCCTGGGATTAAAACAACTTTAAATTTCTTCTAATTTCTTTCTTTTTCTTCTCCGTTCTTCGACGCCTTGGTGTTGCATATGTCCATGGGCGACGATAGCCACTTACCATCAGGTGGATCGTCAGCTCGTTTGCCGGCTATTTCCATAAAAAAAGACTACTCCTTATACTAAAATTAGTCAAAGATAAGATATCAAACGTCTTAGATCAAAGTCGCTGTCTTGGACACAATGTACGCCATAGACATCAGCAACACCAAAGGCATCACTGATGCGTTGCCGGCCAAGAAAGAGAGAAGAAAAAGAAAGAAAGAACTGGCTCTCAAGCCCCCAGCCGGAACACGACGAGTCGTTTGGCGGCTGACTCATGCTCGAGGGTGGTAGCTATCCAGGCGAACCCCATGGAGAAATAATAATAGTAATAATGGTATTAATTTAAGAATTAAAATCAGTCAAACAGCAAACTTATACTCAACGACTCTGTAACCTAGTTGGTAGCGACCCTGGCTGCGAAGCGAGGGGTCCCGGGTTCGATTCCCGGTTGGGGCAGATATTTATGTGACAGATAAATATTTGTATTCGGGTCATGGGTGTTATTGTGATGTGTTATATGTGTCATCCATGCCACCCGCGACATAGGTAATAACCTACTGAAGTTATGAGTGTTCACGTTTATTTATTATTTATTCATTTACTAACTTCAAGAATTCAAAGCCGGAGCTACCGATATTAAAACTTTGAAATTTAGTCAGTGTAAAAAGAGAAATTACTAAAAATCTATATTGTAGAATCTTCTCCGTTAATAAATTAATACGAATTAATATTTCTCATTAATATCTATCATGTAAAGACATCGATCAGCTTTATTGCATGTTTAGATATATACAAATATCTAGTATGTGTGTAGTGGCGACTAAGCTTAAATATATTTTCCTATTTTCTAATAATACTTCTGTTCGTTCCGAAACGGCATCCATTAGCGATCTATACATTTATAATCGCAGTGTCGCCCCTAATTTTGAATTAGCAACACAGCCGCAGTCATTTTGCAATGCCTTGCCAACGATGCTTAGTGATGTTACACTTTATGTACAAGATAATATTATATCGATATAGTATATAGTTATACCGATTAACGGTACAATTTTACTACCTACTGTACTGAAAATGTAATGCGGTACATTGTGCTTTATGGTTATGAACTGCTAAGTTACTAAAGCTGCCGACTAAGCTATATGGTCGATGATGAGTTAGGTCCTGACATTGTTGAAAAACACTTAAAATGTAAATGATTTTGATTTATTGACAATAAATTAAATAACATTGGCAGTTTACCTAAAACATTGTCTAAAAACAGGATCAGTTCAGGATTCGATTTTTATTAACCTTTACGTAAGGTTTCATTAACCTTGGTTTTAATGTTTATTTAACAGGCAATCTAAATAACGCGTGTTCGCAGCATAAATAATTCTAGCGGGTCGGTCACGTAATGTGCGCTTTGCGTTGTAAGCAATCTTTTATTAATTTATCCGGTGTTCTAAACAAAAATTGTCGAATATGTTTTGCTCCATTTTATTTTTAAACTAAATAGACAGACTTTACTCCTGGCTCTCTGATAGACACACATATTAAAATATTTTGGAGTTTGTCATGTAAGAATACTGTTGGGATCACAGACTGGGATTAAACTTTAGTGTAGACAACCCAGCTATAGCTTTGTCCAATGTTCATTAGAGTGCACCACTAGCAGAAGAAGCTTAGCTTGGTCCTAAAGATAGACTGAAGGTCCATAAGACATCAAAAATAAGTATATTAACCTTTTTATACCATCGATATATTCCATCAGATTATCCCATCACTAACGTTAATTTTAGGTCGCACTGCATTGTTGAACAAAAAAGGTTGCTCATTGGAAATTTATTTGCCCTGGTGCCACCTAAATTAATATTGACTTTACACCGTGCTAGATTTAGCACGCTAATTTTCCTAGCGTACTTGTGATATGTAATTTGCTTAATGTTTTTGTCAAAAAATTTCGTTTGAGTTTTTTGTGAGTAAAACTGCGAAATAATATTTTTCGACGAAAAACTTTGTCTTTGACGTAGTACCTATGCATGCAAGTATTGGTTTTAAAATGTTTTGTATTAATTTTTTTAACATAGCAAGTAGGAACCCTTGTAATCAACGACGCCAAGACGTTAGCGTTTATTCACTTGTGTGTTAGTGACAATATGAAATGTCGCAAATTACTCTAAAACCGACATACGGCAGACACAAAGGATTTATGGATGGGTCCATCCATAAATTACGTCAGACTAATTTCATGACTTTGACCCCTCCCTCTTCCTTGTCACTGCTGGTCACATTTGTGAGACCTACCCCCCAGTCACACAGTGTCAAACTACATCGACCCCCCCTCCTCCCCCCTAACGTGTGACATAAATTAATGGATGGCCCCAAAGTATGAAAAAACTAAACATTTATAGTCTATTCTTCAATATCCGTCTGTTATGACGAAGATGTTCTAATTAAGTAGCAAAAAATAGAACAGTAATTAAGTGTTAAAAGATACAATAATAAATAATTTTATTAATCAGTATCACCGGTAACCTTTGTCGCTCGGATCTAGTTCGGTGTAAGAGGGTCAAGGTGGAAACTTCCTGCTAGACGTATTAAATTCACTTATAACATATGACGCAAAATAATCACACAGGATCAAATTGCCTTTTAACTTATGAATAAAAAAATAATGTTACACACTCATAACCCCACACTAGGATTCCGAATCGTGGGTGCTATGGACAACACACGGCAAAAACACACATCTAGATCGAGAATAGAAATCCAAGATCATCGTTATTTTCGCCTCGGTGGGAATCGAACCCGGCAACCTTAGCACGGTGCGGCGCGGCGGCGCGGTCCGGCATGTGCCCTCTAAGTCAAAATACAATCGCTTCGTTTCTAATCTCTATATACTCGTATACCTAGGTTTTCTTACGCGCTGTACAGTACGGCCGCTGTATCTTGGCGCGTCTGAACATAGGCTTTGCGAACTTTAGCGCATGTAAGACAGAGATGGCAACACGAACATGCTAACGTATGACTGAGACACAATACACCGCGTATCGAGTATTAGCGAATTATGTTACTGCGCAGCCTTCTGCGCGAAGTTCAGACGCGCCAAGATACAGCGGCCGAAGTATACTACGTGAACAATCAAGATGCGAACGCGAAGCGACGCGGCGCGACGCGAAAACATCAGACAGTCGAAATGTATTGAAGTGTCCTGCGTTACGTACGTAGTTCCAGTACCTGGTTCCTTCAAGATGGATCAACTTTAAACTATTAAGCTAAAACAGCTTTTCTTGGAATACCAAAGAATAGCCATAAGATAACGATTTAATTGTATGTTGACTACGACTTGATCTGCCTGGTTTACACGTTGGCAAGGCGAACAAGTTTGCTCCACAACTGCATAATTATATGCCGCCGATGCCCAAAATGGACGCGTACATGTATTGTGCTCATGATCAACACGATCAAATGCGTTGCGACATTTGATCACAGCTCGACAACGTGTCTGTAGTCTTTTGTTTAGTCAATTCCTTACAATGATACCAGCAAATGACAGGAGATCAACAAGAAGATAAGCGTGAATTTAGTAATAGCCGGTTTTATCTCCTTTATTTTTATATTTAAATTAATTAAGCAACCCTATTTCTAACCGACTTCAAAAAAAGAGGAGGTATTTAATTGGACTGTATTTTTTATGTTTGTTACCTCAGAACTTTCGACTGGGAACAGATTTTGATGATTTTTTTTAATCGAAATCTGGTGCTTGTCATGTAGTTCCACTTAAATTTGAGCGACATCTGACGAGTGGTTTTTGAGTTATCCATAATTTTGAAGTCGGTTAGTTTTTGTCAGGAATCATGTTACCATAGCATTTATCAGTAACACCAATGTTATTCAACTTTCTTACGCTTTTAAAATTTTCACTGTTAAATATTTGCATCGTATTTGGAGACCTATTTACTACAGTAGCTCGAGCACGAATATTTGCGAGAAAGTATTCGTATGGTTAACGTAAGCAATTTGTCAAATTTGTATGGCATTTTAGTACCATTTACGTACGATAGGGGCGCTTTTGAAAAAATGCCATACAAATTGCTTACGTTAACCATACGAATACTTTCTCGCAAATATTCGTGCTCGAGCTATTGAAATGTCATCGCCACGTATTCCCATATTGGTGACCCCGGCGCGGCGTGTTATGAACACGCAACCTTCACAATACACACATCCTCTTCAAGAGGCTCTTCAGCGAGTGAGGGTGAGATGGGTTCCTAAATCTCTAACAAAGTTTCAGGAAGAAGTTACAACCACCCGCATTATAAAGTTACAAGCACCCGGACTAAATAGCTACTTTGTTTTAAAATATTTTGTGTCTTTTAACAACCCTGCTAAAATGTAGGCTGTCGGCTTTAATTTGGACATCGAAAATATGATATTTAAAAAATATAGATACGTTACGCCCTTACAAATCAACCAAAAAATCTGTTCCAAAAAGAGCTACAACACACACACGTTTATCTTTTGCTTCACTACGTCAGTCACATTGGTATAATACATTAAGGTATTTTAACGCTGTATGTCAAATGTCAAGCACTTCTGACAACAACAAAAGCGTGTGCAATGTCTTGTATTGACAGAGCGACTACGAGCAGAACGGTCAATTGCCTGTTGTTACGCTCTTCATCGTCGGCGCGCTAGTGACGTATCTACCTATTTTTTATATTATAATATCATTGCATTGAAAGCAATAAACGACTTTATGTTTTTTTTTGTAACCTTCTATCTTTACTGTGTGTGTTAGAATTGAGATGGAATCTTTTGACATGATAACCTCTCACTTCTTGCGAAAAAGACTTACGTCTATTATCTTCTTTGTGATTATGTTTATAGAGATTTAGATCTTCTGATTATAACCAGCCTTTGTATTTTGAAGATTTTTATTATATACTAGCAACCCGCCCTGGCTTCCCACGTAAACCTTCCACATAAACCACTCCAATTAATTATAAGTGAAAAATCTATGAAAATATATTCACGCCCCAACTCAAAGTCACTAACGGTTACTTTAATCGCTCCTTAGTAAAGAATCACGATACAAATTCTGTACTAAGAAGCGATTTAAGTAACCGTAAGTTGTGACGTCAGTATTATGTAATGAGTAGTGATTTCCTTTTTTAAAAATATTATAAAAGCAATATTACCACCCCTCCAGCCTAGTCTATTCGTGGGCCGTTTAAAAAAAACTATACCTGAGTATAAACAGGTTAATTTATTAGAAACTTGTTGCTTCGTCTGACAGGCACGGCTCAATCATTTTGATGCGTCATGGACCCTCCTAATAAAGATGAATGGCTTGTTGAAACACGGGGCGGTAGCGGGCTTAGTTTTATATTCGGTCTTGCCATCGATCTTATAGATAATTTGTTTATGGGCAAATGTTGGCAATGTCGTTCGTGGCCTGTCGAGAATCTCGGATTCGATTCTTGGCCGAGGCAGAGGTTTGAATGACAAATAAATTAAGTTGAACTATTTAGTACTTTTTACTTTTTCAATTCTTATACTATTTCTATTGTTATGGATAGTTTTCTGGCAAGAAATAGTTTTTGATAACAACACGAATATTTTTACATTCCCTGATGTAAATATTGCACACAAAATTATTAACTTGAACCTAAATAATATTGTAACTTTATTATAGTAGATTCCCATTAGTTATGTTAGCCTTCATTCGGTACATAGGTATACATATACACTAAAATAAACTTTAAATACCTACAATCTACATCTAAATCTAATATACCTGACCCTCACGCATTCCTAGTAATATAGTGATAAATGGGACCATTACATTTGAATGGAAAATCCGTATTTTTATTGCAATGTGTGTAATGGTCAGCCGCGTGTCCGGTGACAGAAATCAGAATAATACTTTAAGGTCTAATCTTCGACGGTAGTGAGCGACCTTATCGTATGCACACAGAGTAAGCTTACGATAGAGTAAATTGTTAATGTTATGTAGAAAAAGATATTGAAAATCGAAATTCAGCCGTAATTCAATTACTAAAGGTTTATTTCAAATTATTACTGTTTAATATCTTATTCTTTTGGAGATAAATATTTTTAGATGCAGATGATTTTGGTGACTTGAGATTTACCATGCTATGGCGATGAAAGTGGTAAACAAATAAGATAATTTTTATCTTGTTAGAACAGAACAATTAATTTAACAAAAACCTTTAATTAGATAGGAATTTAAATATACCTTAGTAGAATATTCTTCGCTTTAACATGTTGATGTTACTAACATCTAGTATGGTAAATTAAACTGTATCCATATTTCACATTCACACATTCTAAATATACAAAAACGTCTTCAGTTTTCAACAATCGTATATGTTAGTTTATTAATTAATTATCAAACTTAATTTTAATTCTGTCTTCCATAAAATAACGAAATAAGGCATAAATAATATTTTTTCAGAAACGATGCATTCTAAAAATGTAATTATCTATCAATTTGTATCTTGTTAGGTAATAAACAAATTGCCGTCATTTGACTAACATGATTGCAATATCGCATGAGTAGCAGCAGTAAAATTTCAAATTTAATTATTTTTAGATTTATTTTAGCTTATTCAATTACGTTGAAAATAAATAACGCAACTTAATCACAGTTATAATTAAGTATTCCTTGATTTAATCCAGTTATTATAATATTTAGAGCAAGATCGTATTCTGATTATTACAACAATTTTTATAATTATTGCCTGCAAATAAATTTGTTTCTATTTTTTTCTTTTATTATGTTTACCGTGAATATGTATTTTGTTTTATTGCACTTAAATCTAGCTGCAATCAATCTAATATTTGTATCTTTATACATACTTTCCTTAATCCCTTCATGCTGTACTGGTAACACTACAAAAAAACTTACTAATAAAATTGATCTAATGCTAAGTTATGCAGAGATACAAAATAATTCATTACAAAAAATAAATGACATCAAATTTAGAGATAACTCAAAAACTACTCGTCAGATCTCGCTTAAATTTAAATGGGACTACATGACAATTACACCCAAATACAAAATTACATCCAGTAAAAAATTATGAGTTACCTAACACACATTAAACAAATATACAGTCGAATCGAGAACCTCCTCCTTTTTTGAAGTCGGTTATTTTTTTTTTCTCTTATTACTTTTTAATTACTTACAACAAATATCAAGCCACCTGTTTCCATAGCAACGCTTTCTCTATACTCACAGCTACTCTGTGAATGCAGTTTGTGCCGTTCGCTCCTTTTCCTTTCAAGTGGCCTTGCCGCAGCGTGTTATACAAATGTTATTCAGTATAGTTCAACTGACCGATAAATGGTATATGAACGTTTTTACGCATTATAATGTCTGTGAACTTGTGCAAGAAATATTTATTTATTAATTTATTTTAACTTTATTATTCCAGAATCAATGTGGTAAGGAAACGTAAAGCTAAAAGCATTATCTATTATTCAATCTAGTTGGATATCAGCGATTTAATATTTTTTATCGATTTCATAAAAGGAGGAGGTATTCAATTCAACTGTATTTTTTATATCTGTTACCTCAGAACCTTCGACTGGGTGAACCGATTGTGATGATTCTTTTTTTAATCGATAGCCGGTGCTTGTCATATGGTCCCACTTAAATTTAAGCGATCTGAGAGTAGGTTTTGAGTTATTTTGAAGTCGGTTATTTTTTCTTGGTAAAATTCAGATTATTGTCCATATAGGTAGTTACACAGATTATTGTCCGCTATATATAGCTTTTTATATGAATTTTAATTTGACATTTTATTCTATTTTAATTTAAATGTAATTGAGTTTATATATAGTTAGATTTAATGTAATTGAGTATTTATTGACATTTTAATATTGACATTTTATTCTATTTTAATTTTAATTTCGTTTTATTTTGAAATTTTAAATGATGCATTTTAATTTTAATTCTTTAATTAATTATTTATTGGCATTAATTTTATCTTAATTTTAATATTGACATGAATTCTATTTTAATTTTAATTTCAAATTATTTCGGTTGTTGTATTAATTATGACATTATGTTTTTGTAGATTATGTTGTGAATTATGTTATTGTATTAATTATGATATGATTGATATTGACTTAGGTGGTTTAACGTAATTTTTATTGTATATGGAATTTGTGTTCTGAACTAAATAAATAAATAAATAAAATAGCTGGTAGTTACACGAGCAAAAGAGCCATCTGACGATAAGTAGCCCCTGTCGTGCATGGACATCAGTAACACCAAAGAAAAAAAAGATAAGCTAGTAAACAAAACCTTTAATGTTTTAATGTTTCGGTAGCATTCAAGAGCGAAGTAAACTGAAGATTTTCGTCTTAAATTACTCTAGTCTAATAACGTAGAGGTGATAAATCTCCATCAGTCGATTCGACTGTTATGTAGCGGTTATATAAACTGTTTTTGTAGCACTGTATTTTATTATCACCCCCTTAATGGTATTACGGTCATTGCCAAATTATGCTTCCTTCAGTTTCTGCAAAATAATGTGTCTGTCATATGCACACACCACAAGGGTTTATGAATGTGGACATTAGTCCGATATTTTGTTTCTTTTGGCTCGCAATATCGTTGCTGATGAAGATAAATAGAGAGGAGTATGTTCGTGAAAAAAAATATCTAAATACTTTTTATATACTTTTTATAAATAAAAAAATATCATTATGTGGTTTTTCTGTTAGGTACCCCCAATACGAACAAGTTTTTTGTGGCCATAGGAACTCTTACATTGAAGGAACGCACGAGTTTGGGCTCGATAAGTCTGCCTTGAACAGTACGAGTAGTATACGAGTATACTCTGGTCTTAGAATATAATGCATCACTGTTGAGTATAACAAAGGCGTGCTTTCAACTATAAACTATTATCATCTAGTTAATAGGAACCGCTTCAAAAGTTCTGTTTTTTATCTCCTTGTGGAAGATAGAGACTGGCGTGGGACTAAATATCTCTTGGTCGTAACTAAAAATTCGCTGTCCGATTAAAATGTGTTTGTTAATCTAGGAGTTAAACTACGGTTAAACTAAGAAATACTTATGGGTTGTATTCTTTAAGCATAGTGGCAAATAGTTCGACACTTTCATTTTAACCATATGATGGTCATGGATGGTATTGGATGGTATGACTTATAAACATTGTCCTTTAGGATTTTAATCTGCAGGCGAACAAAAAATCAGACCTTTGTATTCGGAATAATTACTTTTTTTGCAGCCACTACCACCCTATTGTATCTGGGATCTAGTGATTTTAAATTAAAAGCGCTCGAGGGGTTGTCCTTATTTCACACTATACAGGGTGTAGACAATTTCAAAGCTCAAGTTTTTATGTGCTAAATAAGCATAATTAAGTTTACCTTTCATTGACGTATATTTTTATGTGTAGTTCTAAATTTTTCAATGAAACTAAATGCAAAATACTTGCTTCAACAGATTTATATTCTGTTTGATTTTGTTAATATAAAACTGTTACTGAGGTACCTATTAACCAGTGCTTGGCGGAATGCGTAGAAAAGTAAATGTGAAAAGTCCCATTAAAAGTCTAAAGTCGAATTATTAAACAAAAATCTATTCATTACTAGACTCGTAAAACAAGAATGTTTTGATTCTCAACTTATTTTTTAGTCTAGTCTAGGATGTAATCCAGGTATCCAGAAACATTTCAATCTACATTCCATCTCACATACATACAGGTAGTTGGGTCCATCAAACTATTTTCAAACGCCCATTCATCACCTGAGCCTACAACAGTGATGCATTTAAATTCCAGTAACGTATCACCATGTATATAAAATAAGGACGGCTTACACTTGATTACTACGGGTCTTTCTCTTTAGTTCGCTTGTAGAAATAACCTCGCAGCCTCACTGATCGATTGGACTCGGAACAAAAGGTTGAACGGCTTTCATTGCGATTCTGTTTAGAAGATATCGGTAGTTCGTTTTGTTTTTAACAGAAATGTTTGATTTTCAAGTCGGAAAATGCTTTGGCGGAATAGGTTAAAAATAGAAGGAATAAAGAAAAAAGGGCATTTTTTGTCCTTATGATAAGATTTACCAGGAACGTATTTTATTTATATTTTTTAGGTATATTTCTTTTCGTCGCGTAAAATGCCTAGGCAAGCCGTGCCACTGGTCAGCACTGAGCTCCGCGTACGATTTAGTTTGGACGAGTGCGGGGCATGTGTAAGACGTGGGTAAAATTGGAATTGTTCTGGCTTTATGTCCCTTCTTATACTAGTTTTTATACGGGCTACAGGTTTTATAGAGTCTTATACACGCGTTGATTCTTCAAAAATACGGAAAAAATCTATCAATCACTACTCTACAAGAAAACAGTTTTGGTTCGCAACAGAAAGGAAAATATTGTATACTGGGTAAAACGCTAATGCTGAAGCTAAATCTAATAACAGAATTTTGCCATCACGTCAGGATTTTTAGTTATTGTTATTTTTTTTATTTCTCAAATATCTACGTACGTCTTGTTGTTTAGTAGAAAAAATAAATTGATATTACGACTAAATTTACAGAAAACTACATTTATTTAAAAAGCTTTTTCTAAAGAAACAATCAATACTAAACTAAAAAAAAAATGCTTGATTTTTTCTTAGCATAAGGTGATTTTCTTTTAAAATCTTGGTCCTTCTCTCTCATGAGGAACCAACAGTAATTTCCCAACATCCCTGGGTCCCATCGACCTTGGTAACGTTGTTTCATATTAAGGATGTCCTGATGGAATCTCTCACCCTGTTCGTCACTAACATCTCCTAAATTTTGTGAAAAAAAATTCAAGTGAGGGTGTAAGAAATGAATTTTCTGCGATATTCTACATCCCATTTTTTGGTAGTTTTCTAATAACTCAGTTACAATACTTTCAGAGTTTTCTGATTTATCATTTCCCAAAAATTGCGTTGCTACGTTTTTGAACGATTTCTAAGCTTTTAATTCGATGGCACTGATTTTTTTTTCGAAACGGCAATACAATTTGCAATACAAGTTATACAACAGTAATGAGGTGACCATTTTTTATCTTGGTGGCCCACAGTAAAACCGAAATAAGTCTCGTATAATATTTTCACATTCTCACTTATTAAAGAAGGTGTAAACGAGCCACATATAAAACAAAATGACTCTGGAGAATTAACACAACCACGATTAGCGATTTTACTCATTTCGTACTTAGAAAGTTTATAAAATAGCCAAGTATAGAAAAGCAATACAAGATTGTATAGTTAGATCAAGCAATAAAACGTAATAAATGAGTACACATATTTATTTTTCTATGCACCCTCAAAAACAAACGAAAAAAATACAGCATTGTAGGTATATAATTTGACCATAAACAGTTTATTCTTGTTATTTTTTTTAATTTAAATTGACGTGATGGCGATATTTGATAATATTATAATAAATCAGTAATGCCCAACTAATCAAAAAATATATGCGGTTACTCTGTTGCGAAATTTTGTAAAGTAGTGTTTCAAACACATGTCACTTAAATTATAATCTATATTGTATCTCATAATTTTAAATATAGTAATACACAAGAATATTACGCATAATATGACAATAACATTGTGATATTATGTTATTATATTATATTGTATATGAAGGATATACAATACATACACAAATAAAGCAATAATCTTGTATACAGAGTATAAAATAAATAATAATACTTATATTTTGATCATTATTCAATATTATAAAAAAATACGTAGGTACGTGGTTTGCTGACGGTCCTAATAAAAATCTATGACAAAAATATGTCACTGCTATTCACGACATCACGCTAATGGTTCATAAAGGGATGAATAGCGCTAAGTAAAGCTTTCGGATGTGGCCATAAGTATTAGAATATTGTCTTACGTCTTAGTAATGTCGATCTAATACTGCATAAAATAAGTACCTACATTTCCATAATGTATGCATACCGATCACCAAAAATATTCAACGCCCTCATAAAATGTTCAATGCCTGTGTGCATCCTTTAATTATGAAAATATTATCTACGAGTAACCGCCCTCGCTTTGCTTCGGTTTTCTTATTTTTTACACCATGGGTTACATTATTGGAGTTCTATTAAGGATCCCTAATTTTTTTGAAAATATAATATAGCCTATGTTACTCGGGAATAGTGTAGCTTCCTAACAGTGAAAGAATTTTTCAAATCGGTTCAGTAGTTTCGGAGCCTATTCAATGCAAACAAAAAATCAAATCTTTCCTCTTCATATATTAGTATAGATGATACTTTGTTCTTTGCGTGATGAATTGATTGTACAGTCGACTAAATAATTGAGTATGCATGATTCTAAAACCCTCTGTAATTTTAATATTACATATTTTTTAAGTTATTATCAATATTAAATCAGACCTTACGTATACAGGTATCATTTAACATTGATAATAACACAAAAAAAATTACAGAAGGTTTTAGAATCACGCCCTGCATACCTAATTATCAAGTGGTTTGCATGTTTCCTTTTTATTTTTATTTAACGACTTTTTTGATATCGTTAGTTTTAAGGTAAACAACGCCTTACACATTTTTTCTTTAATATAAAAATGAATATATACAAATATTACCTAATGGTTTAAAGTTTAGTTTTTAATATTCAGTCCTCTACTAAGATATCTACATATTTTGAGTTTTTGATTGCCTAGTAGGTCTCTAGTAATTAAAAATTCTAAAATTCTTAAGACACAAATTATACCTATGTACATTAAAGACCATTAACTATATTTAATCCTCGTTATTAACTTAGGTTAATAGACTAACGGATGCCACTCCTACCATTAAATCTGAGAAGGATGACTTTAAATTACCGTCAGTATAATTAAGTACCAGTTAGGTATATGTTTCATAACGGTATATTATGGACATTTTACTTGGAAATATGTTTTCTTAGTGGCGTGCAAACTTAGTTTTTTTGGTCATTAGGGTCCAAGTTCGTATTGGCCAGCAGATGAAATTGTGGTGCCAGTTCTTATGTTGAAGGTCGCAAACATACCCTAACTTATAAACAGACAAACATACGCTTGCGAAAAATCACTAAGTTAATTTTAATTAGTAGTTTTACTCAAAAATGTGGTTTAGTGGAGGTGTTATTATTAGTGGAAGGGAGCCAGAGTAGACATATCGTTATATTTTATTCCAATTATTTCATCGAAGATTAAAATAAGACTTTTTTATTTCCCATAGATTTGAAGTTCAGATACTCTGTTTAACATTAAAATAATTACCGTATTAATTACTAATAATATGTTTCCGTTGTTCACAGTGGCCACCGAGACTGCTCCGGTGGACGTTCACCATTCTTTTGATAGTCGCTGTCATCACCCCCACATCAGATTCTACATGTGAGTATAATACCATATTAATACCCTAGCCTCAGCCTACTTACTATACTAGGTCTTTTCCCGGAATGATAAATATTCTATATCTTACTCCAGAACATGGTCTACCCTTGTGCTAAATTTCATGAAAATCTGTTCAGTAGTTTTTACGTGAAAGAGTAAAAAACATCCATACACACTTTCACATTTATAATATTAGTGGGATTAGTATGATTTTCATTGAAAACATTTTATTTAGTTATCTTAACCTAACCTATTTATTAATGACTGTTCAGCAAAAATTGTGTTTACTCGGCTTTTTATATGCCATTGATAGTATTCTATAGCCGTTTGAACATTGGTCTCCCGATCGCTGGGATCTGAATTCAAATCCTGTAATTTTCACACGCACTTCTAATTTTCAAAATGTGCGTATTAGAAGTTACATGCACTTGCTCTTTGCTTGAAAAGTTAACACTCTTAGGTGAACATGAAGAGTTCTCCAAAATTGAATTGAGGTGTATGAAGTTTACTAATTCGCAGCCAGCGTGGTGGACTGTGGAAGAAACCCGAGCTCAGCAAAGGACAGGGGTGATGATGATGATGATGTTAAAATTATTGTCGTTTCATTCATCATCCAACCAGCTCTTCTATTTTTCAAAATCACATCATCTTGTTTATGAAATATCCTTTTAGTTTTCATGTTGACAAAACTCCATTACATTTTCAATCTTAAACTTGTAACATGACTGGAATAGCGGTCTCAGAGAGACCAAGCCGGTCAGGTGTGATAGTACTAGTAAGTTCTGGGTTTCGTTTAATTTCGTTTTAATTTTAGAATGAAAGCAAGATACTGCATTCCTTGGTCAGAAAGGTGAATCTCAGATAGGGAAGGTTGATTTTGACATAAAGATAGATGTAAAAAAAAATGAATAAAATAAAGTGTTACATTTTATCTTCTGTCACGCGGGGTTTGAAGTTCGAGTCTGGCAGGGGCACAATAAAATTATCCATCCTTTTCTCTAATCTTCTTTGCCTGTTGTTTAGCACTCAATATCATTCACATACATTCGAATTATTTCTTTATATCTGTCAGTTAATGTTGAAACGATACGAATCACATTTTTTTATAAAAGCTTAATTAATGTTTCAATATTCTCGCAGTTAATAAAACTTTCTGGTCTCAATTTGAGATTTTTCCTATAAATACGTTCTTCATTTAGAAACCATAATGTCACAAGTCTCTTGTCAACAACTGAACCCTAAAAACTAAAAGAAAATATTTGTAAAACAACTCCACAACTGTTTTCCAATCTGTTTCCAATAATAAATTCTATGCACATTTTGAATCCAAGAGCTCATGAGAGAGAGGACATGATATTGACGTTGTCTCTTTTATGCAAAATAGACCTTAACGTAGTGCTGCAGAGTTGGTTTTCGCCAGATTATAGATTTGTTATTTAAATCCAGGGAGAAATAGAAGTTAAGGTTTATGTGTGTGATTGTACCTGTTATTGCATATTGATAACGGTCACTGCATTTCGTGCACCTGGCGACATCTGTTTTGATTAATCGAGTCACCGAATGCAAAGATTTAGTACCTGTATGAATTTAAAAATAGAATCGACTTCTAGTTAATTTGGGGTCAATGCATCATGCTATTTTTAACGGACTTCAAAAAAGGAGGAGATATTTAATTCGACTGTATTATTATTATTATTATGGATTTTTTTATGTTTGTTACCTCAGAACTTTCGACTAGGTGAACCGATTTTGATGATTCTTTTTTAATCGAAAGCTAGTGCTTGTCATATTGGCGCACTTAAATTTGAGCTAGATCTGACGAGTAGTTTTTGAGTTATTTCGAAGTCGGTTATTTTTTTCTTGGTAAAATTCAGATTATTTGTTCTACAACTGGATTTTACCCGCGGCTTCGCCTACGGAAAGGTTTTAGGTATATAAACGTCCAAATTATCCCACAGGAACGTATAATCGGGATTAAATCTACCCCATTTTTTTTAGTTTACACATTGTCTGTACGAGTATGTGTAGCAAACAGCACACAATAAAGAATAATACCTAAATATGATGTCTGGCTACACAACCAATTTCAACTGAATAACTTACCAATCTAATTGACTTGTTAATTATCGTTTATGATCAGTACATAAATAAACAATCAATTGTGTTTTGAAATATATTTATTAAAGAAAAACATCTTGAAACTTTACTTTCACGTATCACACGGCACACCAGTCTAATCCAAGTATCTTTTCCAGCTGTCCGCAGAAGACTACGGAAGCCCACCAAATCAGTATCTACTTCAGTGTCGACCAGCGTATCAAGATCTACAGATCAAGTGATCTCAGCTAGCGTGAACAGGCCCAAGATCCGTGGACGGCCTACCATCGCCAGTCGAAAGTCCTCAGCTGCAATTGACAACTCTGTGGGTACTGAGGATCATAAGGACAAGGATGGATACAAGGTCAGTATATTACCTTAACCAGCATTAGTAGATATATCCAAAAATATTTACTACTAATTTTTACCCCCTTGTGGACCCTGTTCAGTGGTTTCCATTTATTACTCTTACTGAAAGATGTAGACGTGATTTCCAAAAAACACTTTTTGACTTTTACATACATGACAAAGCCTTCCAGTTAAGTTAAATAGAAAAAAAAACAGATTAAACAGTGTCACAATTTCATTACTAAACGAAAAATAAAGACTTGTTTTTTCTGAATTTTACAGTCATTAAATATTACTATTTTAACATCTTTAAAACGTGCCCTTTGCCAAGAAAGAACGTTCTAGCCGATTGCAATTTTCAGACGATAAAAGAATAAGTTTATTTCAAGGAAAATTTCCCTACGAAAGATCCTAAATCTGCAGTTTCTTATCTCGATCCAGTCCCAAACACAAATTTCGTAATAATTTAGACAGCTGAAAAGAGTGGAATGTACGTGTCTCTGCATTTAGAAAGGCCTTACTTCCCTTTGCGAGACTCGCCAGGAAATATTAGCGGTCTCAGAGTAGAACCTTGTGAACACCTAGATACAACTTTACTTGTACCATGAACTTCTATTGCTCAGCTATACTGAACCTTACTGTATGGTAATAAGGGCAAGCGGATATTTTCTAGTCTACAACAAATTTGTTTAAGAGTAGGTACTACGCGGATATAGACTGAGCTTTTCGAACACATTAAAAGTGAAGTTGTTAGCCTTCGAAATTGTACACGTTCGTAAATGGCGTATAGCTCACAGTGTCTTAGAATTAAGGGCTAAATTCCAATGGCAATTGCAGTTAGGTCAATAGCATTTCGAAATGGATGTAAAAGAAATTCACAAACAGAGAAATAACGAAATATGTTTTAGTTACGTCATTGTATTAACAACGTTGTTGTTTAGGTTTATTTATTTATTCATTGGACACCAAAATAATGTACACTTGTTTATATGTACATTTACATAATATTTTCAAGATAACAAAATATTTTAGTTTAGTGCCATTACAATTAATGGTGTAAAATACATGCAATTATTAAATAATTATTTTGTAAAAATAGAAATTAAAAAAAGAAAAGGTTTGACGTATGACTGAATGTATGAATCTAAAGGTCGATGCATACGTAACGTTGATGAGACGGGAACGGAACGGGACGTGAAGTTTTGGAAACATCATTTTCATAGAAAATGTAAACGATTGCGCATACGCCACGGAGGCATGGACGGGACGGGAACGAGGCACGCACGTATATTTATGCCCCGTCCACGTCCCGTACCTGTCCCGTCCACGTTACGTGTGCAGCGACCTTAAGATAGCAGTGATCATTTCCACCAAAATCAAACGGTCCAAATTTCGTTTACTAAAGTAGTTTTAAAGTCATTTATCAAAAGAGTAGAGTACCTTCGGACCATTTCTCCACGTACGAACTACTGCGGTGAATTAGTAAGTTAGGTTTTAGTTAAAAGTAACAAACAGCTTCGTCGGCTAAGTGCTACATTTAATTAGAAAGAAATGAAATTAAAAAAACACTCACATCCTCTACTTGCTTTTAAGCGCTATGTTTGTCAGAAATTTGGCATCGAGGCTATTATTCCTTATTTCGAGAATTAGGTCTTATGCTGCATAAGGATTATATTTATCCTCTTTACTAGACTATTTTAGCTAATATACAATTAATTTCATCATTCTATCACAAGAATAAAGGTATTTATTATCTGTTCCATAAATGTCTACCATTATCCAGAAAAACAGCCGAAAAAGTCCTTTATACATATAATAAAAGTAACTGATGGACGTTTGTGATAAAAGATATTTGAGAAAAAGTATAAATGGAAATATTTATTAACGCAAGATATTCCATTACAATGATTTTTAGAATTGTTGTCTGTTTATGTCTCATTTATGACAATCGGTTCAAAAATAAAAAGATTATACTTATCAGTTGAAGTCACTGTTATTTAAAGAATTCTATCTAAAGATTTTTCAAGCGTGGGTAAACGCAATACTAAGGCGTAGGTATTGCGAAATAATTTGTTAATGCGAAGCGAGGGCGGTTACAACTCGATAATAAACTCTCTTTCACTCAATAAACTAACGTGATTAGAAAACAAAAAGAGAAAGTAGGTGTCATAGTTCCACGAAGTCATTTCAATGATGTTATCAATTGAATGATACACGAGTAAAGTTCAGTCGTTTACGAAATGTTTATTACTTCTGTGTTTCTAATTCTTCTACTTTAATCAATTATAATAACATTATAATTACTGTGTTCCTGACCTCCCACTTAGAATGTCAGGGGTAAAGTATTACAAGCCAAATAAGGTGTAACTGGTGTCGGTACTGATAGGCGACGATGACCACATAGTTATTATTAGGTAACTCCTTTGCCGGAATTTCACATTAAAAAACCCACGTCAAAATCTGATTGTAGACTTCACATACCTAGATTAATAAAAACTATCAGTTTTCCAGGCTATCTCAGAACGTTTTTTTACTAAACATAATGATGATGAATTTATAATCAGGCCATTTGGACATACATATTTAAACCACTATTCTATTATTATTAAAAATGATGATGTTAAAGCACTGATATTATAGTTAACGTACTTTATGTCGTAAAATATTCCACCTAAAAACTTTTAAATGAAAAAAGTTATCACAGTGTCTGTTTTTGCCTCTTGATAGTATTGATCCTATCAAGTCCAATCTTTATAAAATGGCTTGTTTATCTTTGCATTGCTAATGGAATCTTGTATCAGTTTCTCTTTTGCTGAAATCAGCCGTAAAATGTTTTTAATGCTTATTGGAGATTTACGCCCCAACTCAGAGTCACTAACGGTTACTTTGATCACTCCTTGGTAAAGAATCACCGTACGAATTTGTTTACTAAGGAGCGATTTAAGTAACCGTTAGTGACTCTGAGTTGGGGCGTTAGTTAACAATGGTTACTGGGTCTTTGTTTATAACCTCCTTAATTACGAATATGCGCTCATTTTATTGCGGCCGTTGAAATCAAAAGTAAATGGTTCTCGGTCTCAAACTTCTGGTCTTAAGTGGCCAACAACTAAAAGCTTCAGAGCCTTTTGCTTTATAATCTTTACTACTTCATAAGTTCTGTTTCAGATCGTCTGCTATTACACCAACTGGTCACAGTACAGGACTAAACTCGGTAAATTCGTACCAGAAGACATTCAGCCGGATCTTTGCACGCACATCATCTTCGCTTTCGGCTGGTTGAAGAAGGGCAAGCTCAGTTCTTTCGAGTCAAACGACGAAACGAAAGACGGCAAGACTGGACTGTACGATAGGATCAATGCTTTGAAGAAGGGGAACCCTAAACTGAAAACTCTGTTGGCTATCGGTAAGTGAATTTGTCTAAATCTTCTTAAATCTAGAGAACTTTCTTCAAAGCACTGTTGAAATTTCAAATGGTACCTAGTATTTAACTCTCGATCTCGCAAGACAAAGAAATATTTAGATCTGAAAAGATTTGGAAAGGACGATACTCTCAGCAAACTTCCATACCTGAGAGCTATAATGTTCTCATAAGGTTTTTTCTGGCCCTTTTTCGTAAAAGTTTCTCTAAATATTTATAAAAGGAGACTCTTTCCCGAAGGAAGTACATGGATTGTGATTAAGAGTAAAGTAGAACTTAGTTTAGATGAATTAACTTCATTTTTGATCGAAGTTCATAATAAATTTTAATTAAGTACTAAAAAACTTATTGAAACAGAAAATTTCCCTACTCCATTAACAATTTTTTTGAGATTTCTTAATATACATTTATATGAAGAACGCTTGTATCTTCAAGAACAATAGAAAGGGCATGTTGTAATTGGATTGTTCCTTCCATTTTAACAGTTTAATTATGTTGTTAAGCATTACCATATCGTTTTAAACTCTGTTTAGTAACCAAAGAGTTGTTATTTGCATAAACCATATGAAGCTTTCAACGTTAATGGTAGGTTTATTATGTAGAATTTGAAGTGTAATTACTCTCTGAGACTAATTCACAGTTTATGCATTCTGTTAGGAATCTAAATGGTTTCAAATTATATTAAATACGAGGACATATGAATGAGTCTACTGCCCATCATAAATGGCTGAGCTCTGTACTATCCAGCTCAAGCATATAATACTTTTGTTTAAAGGTTCTTTAAGTATCTGGTTATGTTACCGGGAACCTTTTTACAGCCGATTTCAAGAAAAAAAGGAAGTTCTCAAGTCATTTGTTTGTTTTTAATTTTAAACGATTTAAAATTTAAACGATTTACGGCCAGTCTCAATAATGTACTAACAGATGGAAGCCTGTGGATAGGGCTACCATTGGTATGTCATCTGTCATATTTGTCAATTTCAAATTTGACAAATATTTTTCAGACGCAAAAATTGACAAATATGACAGATGACATACCAATGGTAGCCCTATCCACAGGCTTCCATCTGTTAGTACATTATTGAGACCGGCCGTTAGAGATTAGAATTTTATTATTTGAAAGGTTAGGTAATCAAAATTTCGTTTCAGCATTAATCAGGAATCATCCCATTATTTTGATTATCTTATTAAAATCAAACCTTAAATATTTTTGATGTTCAGTTGTAGCTAAAGTAAGACTAGGCTAGAACGTAATTTTACGTCCCAACTCAGAGTCACCTTAAATCGATCCTTAGCACAGAATTTGTATAGTGATTCTTTACTAAGGAGCAAGTAAAGTAACCGTTAGTGACTCTGAGCTGGGGCGTTAATTACTAATGACTAATTAAAGGTGTTTATTACTCTCATTACATGTTGGCTGCGCACAAAAATCTTTTCCTTTTTCACAAACATGATTATTACTCATATTTCCTTTATTCAGAGTCTTAAGCTTCAACAAATAATGGCTGTGGAGTGGTCTTTGCGTTTCACTACACACCACAAACAGCCCGCCTAAGAGGTCAGTGCTGTCCTCGTTAGGATTATATGTATCGATATTTTGCCTCGTAATATCGATGTTAAAATACGAAAATGAACTTTTGTTTTGAATGTATATTGATTTTGTTATTGATAGTAATATTGTTAAATTTTTATTTGTATTCATGCAAAATTTGTTTCTTAAAAATATTTCCGCTGAAAATGATTTTATGATTCAACTCTAATGCAGAGCAGAAAACATGTAGCAGAATAGAAAATTTAATTTAATATTTTTAACGCTATCGCAATATTTATTCAATGATTAAACGAGTATTATTGTTAACAAAGGAATAAATAAGTCATCATTTTAACATAAATACACTGGTGCCCTCGCACACACGTGGACGAAATTCCATATTTGTCCAATTCACAAAAGCATCCTAAGGATAAAGCGTAAATTTAGAATTGAACATTAAACTGTCGCAAATGTTTCTACATCAAAAAGTAGTTAGTTAATTTACATTATTCATCATTATAGTACCTTGCATTCAAATATGAACAGATAAATAACACCTACCAATGTTCTGCGTCAATGTAAATGAGAGATGTCAAATGTATTTATAAATTACCTCCGGCAATACGTTTGGCAGCGTCTAGTGCATAAATAAGGTAATTTTATTGCATGATAATATTACATTTGACAATAACAAACAAATACCAGCTACTAGCTTCAAAAACTTGGATTTAATTTGTAAAATTAAATACTGTTTTATAACAAAGAGGTTGAAAATTTAACACCGTCAGTAATTTGAAATGAAATGGATATTCTTGAGGTTGGTGTTTTAAAAATATTATTCATGTGTATACGTACGTAGCTATATCTATACATTACAAAATTTGAGACTGATATTTTTAAATACTTTGTGCCGTGATGTAAGTTAAAATACTAGGTAAATTAAAAAATTGTAACCCATGAAACATCAGGGCTCAGAAATCCCTGTTAAATATATGTGTGTACGTAAAAATATCTGTGTACATACTTGTGTCATGGAACTCATAGATTAGAATTCTATCATATTTTCAAAGTATGAAATTCCTCATCAACCATTAAAGCACTAGATTGTAATTCATCCTAAAGCCTTTAAAACCACACTAATATATTTAAAATTATTCTCGCTTGTAACTTCGCGATGAGACCACTACCTAAGGAATTATTATCGATTGTCTATTAGAAAGTACATTACATAAAAAGTTATATGAGTAATTATTGTTACATAAGGATTTTCTTTATTGAAATGTCTTGAATAATCGACATGTGCTCGGAATAATTATGACAACTCGTAATTGGTTGTACCGAGGAGTAATAATTGACAAACTGATAGTTGAACTAGTTTATTACAATGATTTACTACAATTCATGTGAAGTATATATTATAATTATATTATGACGTTGGGATTGAAAAATAAGTGTTTATCATCAAATTTCATTGGAAAGATTTTTCGTGATGCCAAACGTATCTACTGAATTCGTCAATTGAGTTTTGGTATATTATAAACTCCTGGACCCAAAGTATTTAAATTTAAACTACACACACAGTCACAAATTTAATGGTATACATTATGTCATAATAAAAACTTATGACAGCGAGCGACTATTTTCACTTTTTGTCAGATTGATAAATTGCTTTACATTATAGGCAATTTTGTCTCATCAAGTGATAGATTAGATTGTAGTAATGATATCGCATCTGATTACACTAAGTATAGTTTATGAAATAAACAGTATTACAATAGGAAACTCATAGTACTTACACACCTTACCGTACCTTTCTCAAACACTGCCTCAATTTCATGTTTGCAAATAAAAAAAACTTCTACAGGGAAAAATTTTATAAGCAGGTTTGTAACTGTTGTACATAATGAGTCATTGTCTGGGTTATCTAAATCTATAAGACTAAATTATATTAGAAAAAGATACCTATTAACATCACAATCTCATAATATTAGTTCGATGACTAATTCTATTAAATTCTATTAAATTCTACTAAAACACTGTTTTTTTATGGAAATAGCCGGCAAACGAGCTGACGATCCACCTGATGGTAAGTGGCTATTGTCGCCCATGGGCATCAGCAACACCGAAGACATCACTGATGCGTTGCCGGCCAAGAAAGAAAGAAGAAAAAGAAAGAAAGAACTGGCTCTCAAGCCCCCAGCCGGAACACGACGAGTCGTTTGGCGGCTGACTCATGCTCAAGGGTGGTAGCTATCCAGGCGAACCCCATGGAGAAATAATAATAGTAATAATGGTATTAATTAGTAATTAAAATCAATATTACCAATATAATCCCTCGAAGGGCCCTACCACCAGCGGGCCGGATTTAGTCGCCCTACATGTCATATCCCAAACGTCAAGGATAAAAAAGTATGTAAAACATCGCCGTAGCATCAGCATATCGATATGATCGCACATCACTGGCCCGTGCGAACAAGCCTGTACCACTTTCCCACAGCACTAATCGCTACATTTTCACGACACACAAAAACTGTACTAGTTTTCACAAGTACAAACGCATAGCGCAACGAGCCTAACGTAATCGACACTTTTTATCGACCGTTCGCCGCACTAGTTGGGAAAATATTGTATTGTAAGAGGAAAATAGCTGTATACGCGATAAATTTGAATTGATTTTCCCACATGTATAGTTATTTTATGCCTTTGCTCGAGATCTCACTACTCCAGTTGTTGTATTACTCAGAAGTATTGTATAAGATATTTGTTTTTACTGAAGTCTTTCCTTTCTTACAAGGTTATTTTTTTTTGTTTCTGTTTTGTTATATTCGTTTGACCACTCAAGTATTCAATTTGATAAATCAAGGTTTCCTCACGAGACTTGTACTCAGTAGTAGATTATTGGTTAAAGCCAGTGTTTGTATTGGTTAAAGCCTTTCGATGGGACTCAATTTATACAGGAATTAGCAATTATGAATGAAATAATCTCAAACCATTATGAGAGAAGAAAGAAAGAACTGGCTTTCAAGCTCTTAGCCGGATCACGACGAGTCGTTTGGCAGGCTTGTCGGCTAGGTTTAATTATAATACTAGTTAATAGTATGTTTAATTCTAATAGTTGTTTGTTAGGCGATACGAAGTTCGCCGGGTCAGCTAGTAAATAAATAAAACATACTAAACCGTTTTTCCTCCGTCAGGTGGCTGGTCGTTCGGTACCCAGAAGTTCAAGGAGATGTCAGCCACCCGGTACGCGCGGCAGACCTTCATCTACTCCGCCATCCCCTACCTCCGGGACAGGAACTTCGACGGTCTGGATATCGACTGGGAGTATCCGAAAGGTGGAGATGATAAGAAGAACTTTGTGCTGCTGCTGAAGGGTGAGTACATAGTGTTATTATTTTGTTCATACGTACTTTGTTCATCAACAGGAAGCTGTCACAAAAAGAAAGAAAGAAAATAGAAAGAGAAAATAATTTCTTGAAGATTATAGTTACTTTATGTAGTACTTAATATAATTATTAAATAACAAATAATAATTTTTACGTGATCGGATTTTCATTGTGATATAATAACTTTGATTATCCTACGACAAAGGGTACTTTACATACATAAAATATACTCATCTCTAGACTCTTCCTGGAATTCTGTAATAGAACTGTGAAAACATTCTATCATCCCTGGGAATCTCATATCTTACATGCTTACATCGCACCTGAAGAAAATACACATGAGCTGACTATGTAAAAAGATTGTTTTATCATTTTATTGGGATCGAAGAAGAAAATATTGGACAATGCCTCATTTAAACTGAAGTCGTTTATGAATACGTATAATGAACTCGATTCAAATATTGTAACCGGAATTTACATCTATACATTACATTCATACTTTACATCTATACGTACAATTTACATATATTTATTTACATACCTACAATTTTCTGGAATCTCTGTGGATTCCTTAGTAACTCTGCCTTGCCATGCCGGCAGTGCCATGGACAACATACAAAAAACTGAATTTTACCAAGAAAAAATAACAGACTTCAAAATAACGCAAAAACTACTCACCAGATTTAGCTCAAATTTAAGTGAGACCACACGAGAAGCACCAGCTTTTGATTAAAAAAAGAATCATCAAAATCGGTTCACCCAGTCGAAAGTTCTAAGGTAACAAACATAAAAAAATACAGTCGAATCGAATACCTCCTCATTTTTTAAAGTCTGTTAAAAACAACAACACATTAATTTACAAGAATCGTCATAACTTATTGCCAAGTAAAATATTATCGTCATCATTAACCGATCGAATCATTGTTCTCGTAAAAGATAGAGTGGTTATTACCTCTGCGTCAACTAAAGAAAGTTAAAGATGTAAACAGAAAGCTTAGTGAATCACCACAACCACTAAATACGCAACAGGGAGGGAATGATACTTCCTTCTCCGTTATTACTGTGAGTCACGACATTTTGCAATCCGCCTCAATTAGCAAGATTGATTAATGAAATCTGATTAATTTCACGTAAATACGAGGACGTAGGTAAACATTCGATTTTACCAAACAACGGCCTTTTCAGTGATAATATAGGTTTGTTTTTTACCGAAACATTTATAATGTTTTACTAATTGAAAAAAGAAAGAAATAAAAATTTATTCCAGGATAATTAAACAAAACAGATAAATAACTACAAGATGCAACACCGGTCAAGAAAAACATAAAAAATTATGAAAGTTATTTTGAATTTTATTCGTTACTGTTCAGGTTTCATTAGGTCTATTTATCGTTATCGAAATCACGTGTTATATTAAAGTTAAATGTTGCTTGAATCAGCCGCGAAGCTTTTAAATGTATCTAAGACTGCAATTCTTCAATTCGAATACTAATACTTCGTAGAGTAGGTCAGAGTAGCCTCCGATAGCGCCTGTGGATAGCGCTGTATCGCGATCTCGATACTATATAGCCTTGACCAGGTGCGACATGCTTACGAATGTATAGAGGCGTTTTATAATTATATTGCTTTTTATTTTTAAATATATAAGTGCTAGGTAGTAAGAAACGTTCTTAATACTTTAGGATATCCTATGTCGCGAATAATGTAGACAGCACTATTAATCTTTAATTAATTAACTAACATTAAATAACACGATAATCTTAAATACGAATCGTCAGTTCCTGTTGCATTTCAATATTTAGTGTCCGCGTTGATATAAGTTTAAAATTAAATATGACATAACAAAATTTCAGGAAACGATTACAAAGACGTGTTTTTACGTCTCAGTAAAAATATCTGTTAACTACTCCAGTTTGCAAAAATAATTCTGATACGAAATTTGTGCAGATCCGAAGACCAATACAAATAAACATGAAAAAATGAGAGGTGTCAGGGTGCCACTGACAAGTGTCTTGTCAGAGCGACAGTGATAGATTTATTCTATCCCTGTCGCTCTTCCGCATATTAATTGGCATGACAAGAGAAATAGCAATAATAACTTAATGTGCATGATCGTAATATAGATATCCCTGTTGTGCCTATGCTAAATACCGAAGAGTAAATAAGACAGCCACATACTATGATTGTACTGTCGCACCCTCGAAGACTTCTGGTCGCCTAGTAACTCGCTTTAATTAATAAACGACGGCAAAAAGTGTCGTTACAACTTTTCGTACCAATTTTTTCCGCCTAGCCCCCTTTCGCAACGCGCGATAAGGAACTTTGTTCCAATAATATTAAAATTTTACTCAAATTGGATCCCAAGTGAAGAAGTGGGAAGCAATGAAAAGTTATTTAAGACATGTATTTAATTATAATAGTCATAATATCAATATTATCTTAGAGACAATTCTATCCTGTTTGCAGTCTACCCAAAATCAAACAATCTTCCACCGTATCAGTGGACGACCGTTGCACCTGTCGCGGACATCGCTAGTGTTGGCATATCAAATATCGATATTAATGACGTAATATTTACAATACACAATTAAACTATATAATTTGCAATATTATTATCAAATAGCATAGGTTTTTGTCAATGACTATCACATCTTAAGATGACTAATTTCATAATTATAAGGTAGATGAATACACTTATCAATATCAATATTTGTTTTTACTGCCGTTTAGAAATTGTTCAGAGATAATTACATCCAGACATCTAGAAAAATAATTGTTCTATCAATTTTCTTTCTATCTGAATGTTTTCTGTAACAGATTGCTATTAACAATAACAACGTTTTGCTTACTTTTAAATAATACATATACGTAGTTTGTGTTCCGATGGGCAACCATTTGTATTTTATTTGACCCAAAACATTTTGTAAAACCATCCTGTTTTATCCTAAAACAACTTTATGTTTTGGATTGAAGAATTTTGCGTACGTAATAATTTTAATAAGGCATTACAGTGTTAATCTTCTAAAGTAGCGATACATAACGCACATGTCTTAAGTGTCATGTGTGCGTAATCTAAACAAATGAAATCGACAAATAAAATAATACACCTATAAACGCTTATATACGCATTAATACACTGTATTACGGCAGCATAACCGTCTACAAATGAGACATCACAAACATTCAGGAACCGAGAGCAATCATTTATCTATTACTAGCTGACCCGGCGAATTTCGTATCGCCTAAGAATGTAACAAATCAGAAATCATTAAAATCGGTACAGCCGTTCTTAGCCGTTACAGTTTCTGTGTGCTCCTCCCTCTCCCTCTCCCTCTCCCGCTCCCGCTCCCACTCCCGCTCCCAAGTAAAAAAAGGAGTCATAAAAGACGCTAATAATAATAACTAATAACTATCTATCAACTTGAACAGCGGGGACTTGAACAGCGCCTCAAAACAGGTGGGTCTTAAGATGAACATGGACAAGACGAAAATCATGTCAAATGTCCATGTCACACCCGTACCGGTTGTGGTTGACGGCGCTGCTCATGAAGTTGTAGACTAATACAATTACCTGGGACAAGTGGTCCAGATGGGTAAGTCCAACTTCGAGAAAGAAGTCACTCGTAGAATCCAACTCGGATGGGCTGCGTTCGGGAAACTGCGTCATATCTTGTCGTCCAAAACACTACCTCAGTGCCTGAAGTCGAAGGTGTTCGAGCAGTGTGTGTAGCCAGTGATGACATACGGATCCGAGACGTGGTGCTTTACTATTGGCCTGATCCACAAGCTCAGAGTTGCGCAGCGGGCTATGGAGAGGGCTATGCTCTGACGTGATTGCATCAGAAATGAGGAGATCCGTAGACGAACAAGGGTAACCGACATAGCTCAAAGAATTAGCCGGCTGAAGTGGCAATGGGCTGGCCACATAGTTCGAAGGACCGATAACCGTTGGGGAAGAAAGGTCCTCGAATGGCGCCCACGTCTCGGAAAACGGAGCATAGGACGCCCCCCGACCAGGTGGACTGACGACCTGAAGAAGACAGCGGGCATCCGCTGGATTCAGAAGGCTCAGGACCGGTCAGAGTGGCGCAAGTTAGGGGAGGCCTATGTCCAGCAGTGGACCTCTAAGGGCTGATGGATGGATGGATGATCTATCAACTACACATAACAAAATTTTACCTTATCCCGCAGGAACAGGTCTATTTTCAGGGATAAAAAGTATCCTATATCCATCCCCGAGCTTTATTTTATATCTGTATAAATAACTAATCTATCAACTACATATAACAAAAATTTACCTTATCCCACAGGAACAGGTCTATTTTCCGGGATAAAAAGTATCCTATGTTCGTCTCCTGATTCTAAGCTACCTCCCCACCAATTTTCAGCCAAATCGGTTCAGCCGTTCTTGAGTTATAAATAGTGTAACTAACACGACTTTCTTTTATATATATAGATAATAAATGTGCCTACATGTCACCTGTCAATGGAACGTAAGTGGAATAGAATAAAGTTATATAAACTCACATTAATATAAGCATCAAGATCTAAATACAATTATAGTGAAACGTGACATTTCTAGAGTCAATCGCATTACTCGCATTTTGGTTACAATAAATTAACTTTGATTAAAATTATTGCAATTAAAGTGATATGTCGTGACGTGATCTAAGACTGTTATAGGCTGAAAGAGCACGTTTACGTGATTTTCCTAATTACGAAGATTTCGAACTTAATACCTGAACAAATTTTGCAAGTATTCCACAGAGAACGTTGTTCTAATTATAGAACGCAAAACTTTCTGAAATATTAGCCTTAAAACTGAAGTTACATGAATTCTTAAGCTCGTTATCCATGAGAGAGGAATTTCAATAAAGCGCCGCTATGAAAACTACAAGTTTATTTGGCCTTGAAGTCAAGCGCGAAGGTCAAAAATTAACAGTACGTTGGTTTTGTTTCACCTGTCGTAAATTGTGTGGTTTATTGTTTATAAATAGGAGCTTTTAATTAATGCTCGAGCTTTTTTCTCTCTGTTGTGGAAACGGCCCTTTTCATTAATAACAAAACTTTATAAGGGTAAGAAAACTTATTCTTTTTAACACCTTATTAGACGGCGACAATTACAACTTCTACGATAAAATGCTTTCTTCAACGCATTTTCTAATAACCTTGGAATTTTGTTAAACTAAGTAAAACTTTAGGTATAACTTTTCCTAAAATTATATTTTTATTAAAAAAGGATTTCAATGCTCAAAGAGATTAGACCTTTTCGATTAGATTAATCTTTCTATAAAGGATATTTGACTGTGCCGACGGTAATATTAAAAAGGCAATCTGCTCTGAGTTTAATTTTCGTATAAAACATAAAGCCTCAAGGCTGCCTGGTGATAACTTCTTCATGTTGTTCCAATCATTATCAGCATGAGCATCACCGCTGTGATGGTTTTCGTAAATAATCACTATTCCACTCACACATAACATAATTGTGCATCTTTCCCGAAACCAACAAGTAGATTCCCCGTTACCTTTTTGGTCACCAACATTGCTGCTTTTGGTGATTTGAGTAGTTTATTTATTAGATGACCTTCAGATAGTTTGTAAGATATTTAAGGTACATAAAAATTTCTGATTTCTAACACATAATATAATGTAAGTACGGAAATTTCGACTAATACGGCTTAGATGGAACATAGAATTTCATACTATTAATCTATCACTGTTAATATACAAATAATATCTGTTACACTTATAATGTCTGTCGTTATATGATTATATGCTTCACACTGTCCTTCTAAAAGTTCCGGGTTTGGCTCAACGTCCACGCAAATAATAATATAATTAATGTCAATATAATCAACATGTCTCGATCGAATTTTTTACTCTACTTCTGAGAACTTCTTCTGATATCTGTGAAGGTTAATTTCATAGTTAAATTTCATTGCACAGTCGCATGTCAGTTATAACAAAAATATATTAATCAATCTATACTAATATTATAGAGCTGAAGTTGTTTGTTTGGTTGAACGCGCTAATCTCAGGAACTACTGGTTCGAATTGGAAAATTCTCTTTGTATTTGATAGTCCATTTATCGAGGAAGGCTACAGGCTATATTATAACATCATATATTTTAGTAGTTAGTTTTTTTCACAAATAAACGCGGGTGAAACCGCAGGGCACAGCTAGTTAATAATAATCGGAAGAAGTTCTGAGTTAACAAACATTAAAAAAATCGATTTCAGACCCTCCTTCATTTTTGAAGTCGGTTAAAAATATTTCCACCTCTATTCAAAATATCGACAAACACCTTCGCTTCACTACAAGACGCAATAAGAGCAGCCCACACAGTAGACAGACCTAATCGCGCCGGTCAAACAGAAACGAGTCTTTTGTAGCTTTGCCAACGCTTTCAAAGTATTTTCCTTTGATTTTCAGAGAAATTAAGGAATTCTTTACATTTTCTTGAGAAATCTTTTCAATTTCTTTAAATTTCTATTCTAAAATAGGAAGGTGGGATTCTTCAAATTGCGACAGCTTTATTCACCTATTGATCAAATTATCGAGATGACTTGAACAGAACAGAAAATATACTGCAATGAAACCTCTTTCTAGTCAAATAGTAATATCCTAGTGGTTGAAACGCTCTCCTCAATGAAAAAGCCTGGGATCGAATCTTACACTTCTAGTGAATTCCCTGCTTTAATGAAAGATAACATCGTGAGAGAACTGTATCGTGAGTGTTATAACGTATAATTTAATATGATAGTTATTATTATATTTTCTAAACAACAATACTTGGTTCTTTCTTTAACTTTACTTTCCAAAGTCAATAGCGGCGGTCAACACGCGAAATGAATTTCAACGTCATTGATGCTCGTGGTGCAAGTTGAAATGCGTCCAGCAGTTTTATTAAGACGCCTTTTTAGAAATGCAATAAGAACCTTTGACCTCTGAGTTCTTTGGTTCAAAGAAAGCATTTGAATTGGATCTAGCTGTTCCATTTCCAGTTGTACCTATTTATTAGATCTAATAAAAAGCTTTTGGTTGACACTTGGGTTGGCCAGTAATTCTTCTACCAATTCGCACTGGAGCAGCGTGGTGGAGTATGCTCTCAACCTTCGCACTTATGAGGATAGTCCCGTGGCCTCTAGTCGGCCATTAATAGGTAGAAGTGAAGCTAATAGTTATGTCTATCACATATTAGTAATACTTGTTTTGTTACCTTTAAATCTTACTTTTCTAAATTTATTGATTGAACTTTCCCCAATTTCACTTTTCCTGGCGTACGCACACTACACACTACTTAAAAGCTTTTTGCGAAGCTTTTTCACGACATTGAGATTTGTAAGCTCCACTGAAGCTTTTTACAACAAACAAACTTCCTACAAATATTTAGTTTTTTACTCTTTAATGCAAAAAGTACACAACAGATTTTACAGTTTACAGTGCCACCAAGTTATCTGTGAAATGGCGAAAATTGAAACTAATGCCGTGCCATTCATAAGTTCTTTGTGCTCATTCATTTGACATTTACTACGTCTCGAATTGCGTCCAATGATTGGTCCAATGCGTCCGACAGCGCCCTCCTCCAATTCACAGATAAGTTGGTGGCACTGTATCTATAATTGTATTCAGTGAGTGTCGGGTTTACAACACTTGCGGGTAGTTTGGTTTCATCAACAAACGAATCACGTCGTTTGGAGTTTGTCACGATGTCTGTCGAGTCTACTATGATGGTTAGGGCGCTACAGACGACTGGCGGTTCCGACGATCTGTTTTGCGATTGCATTGTATTCGTGTAATGACAGGGATCTATGCGTATCTATGCTTTCGACTTCAAAGTACCCAAAAATAATGGTCCTAAATCAGTCTTAACGTTAGCCGTTTTATATGATGTTTTAATTTTTTATACGCTTTATATTAGCTTCATCTGTATGTTTGTAACTTGTATCCGACTCCTTTGGACTTGATTTTGACCCACTTCAAACGGTCAGATTTCCTTCAAACTTCATATACTTATCAAGGATCGATGACAATTAAATATTTAAAGAAAAAAAGAAAGAAAAGAGAAAAAACCTAAATTTTATTTCAAAAAATCAAATTAAAAAATTAAAAAATGAATAATAGTTAAAACAAAACTAAAAAAAACACGCTTTTATAGAAAATCCAACTAAAAAATAGAAAGTACATTTGAATTTATAATCGTGTAATTGTAATAAAAGCGTGGGGTGCATGGTGTCAATGAGTAGAGGGGATAATATCTTAATAAAAAGCACCCCACCCTTTTTTTGTTTTTTTTTTACTATTATTTATTCTAATAACAAAGTATCAGTCATCTAGTAGGTACGTGTGAATGTTGTTAGAGCAAATTCCAAGTCTAAGTGCGGTTTATAGATCTCACCCTTAGACAAATCTTAGACATATCCTTCCTAAAAACAATACATGCACGAATTTATCTATACTATGTATAAAGAGGAAAGATTTGATTTTTTGTTTGCATTAAATAGGCTCCGAATCTACTGAACCGATTTGAAAAATTATTTCACTGTTGGGAAGCTACACTATCCCCGAGTAACATAGGCTATATTATATTTTCAAAAAAAAATTAGGGATCATTTATAAAACTCGAATAATGTAATCCCAGGTGTAAAAAATAAGAAAACCGTAGCAAAGCGAGGGTGGTTACTCGTATTAAATAAACCGCAACGAAGGTAAATTTAATATTGATACAAAAATATAGGTTCCATTTTTTAATAGGCTTTATGGGTAGGTACAAAAAGAGGCAACAATATACAATTTTTTTTGTACTTTTGTCTGTTTATGTCTCAGATTAAAAAAGGTCTCTAAAAACAATTCTGATGAGAATGACAGATTTTTTTTTGTGTTGACGTTGACACGCCATCTTTACATATTATCTTCAAATTGTTGTATGGAAAAAGTGGAAAATCGACATTATCGATGGACCGAATGTGCCTAATGCATTGTTTTAATGGTCTTAAACCACCTTCTGATTATTGCCTTTCAAATGAAACCATTTTGAGGCACATTGGTTGGATGGTTTAAGAGTCTGTAAAAGACATCCATCCAAACATTTTTTTTGTATTTTATATATATAGATAGTGAAAACTACGTAACCGATTCCAATGATACTTAGCATAATATTTGTTACCTATTTTATAGATCACAAAATAAAAAAATTAGGATATTCGCCAGTAATAAAGTCTGTCACCGCTCTCAATACGACACCGCTCTAACAATTAGGTCCTTTCGAAACAAGGGAAGGTTCGCGGCAGTAAACGCAATGAATACCTGATTACATGCATCTATCTAATCATAGTTTATTAAATATGGCGTCTTTCGCAAATAACTCGTCGATAATAGCCGCTCATTTTCGTGCTTCGCGAGCCGTCCGTTTCGCGGTGAACGATTTCACAACCGCTGAAGAGGGTACTGTCAATAAATATGGTTTAGGGGGCCATTCATTAATTACTTAAGGATGATGTTGCCGATTTTTGACCCCCCTACGTAACGTAAGGACACGTAAGATTTCTCGGACCCCTCTCCCCTTTCTTACGTAAGATTTTATGTAGTTTTGGAATGGAATTAACTGCGTTAAAATTCACAATTTCATAGAAAACAATAAGTATGCGGACCGATACATACCTTAGTTTGGAGTCAAATTATTTGTCATTCATTGCAAATTGATATTGTATTATTGTAAGGATTATTCGAATAATTAAACTTTCACTTCGTATTATTATTAAATGTGTTTGTGTAATAAAAAAATTCATTAAAAAAAAACTAAAAACCTGACGTCTTATAAAACTAAAAAGAAAAAAACAAGCCCAGTACTTTAGAATGTTGATAAAAGTAATACTGAACAACTACACCATAGACGGATTAACAGTCGGGACCCATTCTTCAACCAAACAAATTAATCATGTTTTTTCCCAAGGAACCCTGTAAAATTTGAATGGCAACTTACTTTTGGGAATGCTTTGACTAAAAAGTAAAAACATACGTTTCGGTTTTGTCTTAATTAGGCCTTTAACAACTGCTCATAAACACTATTTACTGGGAGTATTTTATATTAATAAATTATAGTGGCAATATTCCCATCCGTAAATTAAATCCCCATCTTTTAATTACTACTTTTGCTACCCCTCTTCTCGTTCGGAGTAGAGATTAAAGATTTATAGGACCACATGGGAATTGCAGGGCACTGGTGCATGATGCTTTTTCATAAGTATTAGAAATCATTGCATTGCAATGCATTGTAATTTCAAACATTTACATTACGAAATACAACCAACTGGGTTACATGGTTGTCAGAATTACCTTAAGCAGCCAGGAGAGTCTAATAGTGAACACTCATTACACGTTCCTCTTGAAGATAGATTGATGATTATATACTTAACGATCAGAAGTACAGATAATTTAATACAAAATTAATTGCCCTCCAGTATGAACTTATACAGAAACGTAATTTAAAATAAACTTATTTACATAGTGGTATCTTCACAACATTAGGGTGCTTTTTCACCAGAGATGTGTATGCCACGTTTGTATGAATGCATTTGATATCCACCAATTATAGTCATTGTTCCACATATCATAGCACTGATGGAAACGGATTTAACTAAGCTACGTTTTTTATATGGAAAAACGCGTGCTGTGGATGCGAGCTGTGGATGTGTCCTATGGATTCAAACAGGCCGCACGGACGCACTACATGTGCTTTCCCAATTATCTATACGTCGCATAGCTCGACCTGACATCTTCCTCGCACAGCTAACTTGCGGCGGCGCATCTTCAAAGCACATCTTCCTCGCTATGCTACATAGCTTAGCATCAGTAGAAATGGTCACATAGTTTCTTAGCTTAGCTTTTCTATTTTCGCAGCATGCAGCTGCATAGCACGTCTCTGGTGGAAAAGCACCCTTATGCTCAATGAATACACATCAATCACATACCGAAGCAAAAATCATTTTCAAAATTAAACATCTTATCGTTTACTGTAGGTACACAAAAGCAGGCAAATAAAATAAATAATTTGCCGAATTCCTAACAGCCTGACATCCTCTAAAAGGTACAAGGTTAAAATGACTTCATACTCAGATAAATGCAACTTACTCGTAGATAAATATTGTATTCCATAAATAGTATTTTAAGCAGAATGTGCCACTGACATTTCTGGGAATTAAAAGTTATAGAAGTTTGTTTTATCTATTTGGTTTTATTTTATTGGGTTGGGCAAGGAACTGATAATATAACTTATTTAATATTATTACAAATCTATTAAAATATGCTCCATTCTATTCTAAATTAATTCTAAATCTAAATTCTAATTCTAATTCTTTATTATTCTAATTCTAAATCTGAAAACATTTGCAGAATTAATCTCGAAGATCAAATATAAGAGAAGATAATAATAGAAAGAGATTCTTAGAAACCATAAACTGGAATCAATGAGAATATCAATGCTTTTTCTGAGTAATTTCATTAAACTTTATATATACCTATATTGTTATAAAATTTGTATAATTTATAGTAGTTAACACAGAATACAATAGTTAATTTCCTTTCACAAAGGTTTATAGCCAAGGCGAGCTTTATATCTGAAATAAAAATTTATAGATGCCATAACTCTAGGCTTTTGGGATCGTCTGTCAACAGTTTGTAACATCATAATAATATTATATTTTAAGAACTTCCAATTGTACTTTAGTTTTAGAACGTTAACCTCGAAACTGCATTTTTTGACTTATAAGTCAAATACAAAATAAATATTTATAAATATTTATAAAGAATTTTACGTTCACCCAAACATATCACTTCACTACCATTTTCCGCCAAAAATAGGTCAAAAATATACATCAAATCTCTTAAATCTATTCATTTTGTACAAATAAAGACATAACAATTTCTTTACTAATAATCGTGACTCCACTATTAAAATCTCACGCCATATAAGCTGTGTCCTACATACTAGGTCTAAATTTGGTACATTGATTAGAGCAATAATAATTAGTTGGTTTAACTAATAAGAAATCTACTTATTTGATTAATACTGAGGAAAATGTACAAGTCAATATTAGAAATAAACGGTCGTAAATTTATAAACTTACATTAGTAGTCCATCATAAGTTCCATAGAAATACACTAATGAGGTAAATAACGCAGCGTAAATAACCAGCTGTAGATAAGAAAGATTAATCTTATATTTTTAACCGACTTCAAAAAAAGGAGGAGGTTCTCAATTCCACTGTATTTTTTTATGTTTGTTACCTCTGAACTTTGGATTGGGTGAACCGATTTTGATGGTTCTTTTTTTTTGTCGAAAGCAGGTGCTTGTCATGTGGTCCCCTTAGATCACTTATATAAGTGATCGAATGTGGTCCCACATAAATTTGAGCGAGATCTGACAAGTAGTTTTTGAGTATTTTGAAGTCGGTTATTTTTTGTTGGTAAAATTTAGATTATAACTGATTCATTTCTGCACCTTATCTGAAAAATGGCTATATAGGTTAAATTTGCATTCAGTTATCAATTTTTCACTTTTTAGTGGCTTTATAAAGTTTGATCTTTTGAAATCGGTTTATTTTCTTTAATAAAACTTTCTTATTATATTATTATCATATAAATTGATAAACACTAATAATGTTGTTCACTAGTAATGTTGTTCTACAAGATAAATAATAAAGGCTGAAAATTGCAAGAAAATCCCCTTTAATCCTCGACAGATTAAATAAAGGAAATATGTTACATTTTTTGGCGAAGACAATTAAGGCCAGCCAAAAATACCGAAAATAAGCAAGAAAAACTTGGTAAAACTATTTACCCGGACCATATCATATAAACAGGCGCTTAATAAAGCCTTATTGAGGTCAGACCTCAGGAGGCTTGAGCCTGGCAAATTTAATTAACCCGATACAGGTGTACAGCATACAACAAAGTGATGTTGATTAACTCCAGTGTACACTATGTACATTTACATTTTTAATTTAGCTGTTTATGTACCTACACTGGAAAGTAGTTTACTCTGTCTCTTCGAGAATTAGTAGAGAGAGAGAGATATCTCTCTACTAATTCTGTCTATTCACACCGACAGCCAAAAAGCGACATGATGAAGTTAGCTGATAACTGATTCCTTTTACAAACAAAGAGAACAAAAATATGCTTGTATGAAATGTATTGTATAAAAAGAAATGTATTGTATAAAAAGTATGCTTGTGGCATACGGGATGAAATATTTAGCTATTTTTGTTCTGTTACGCAAAAGAAGTATAATTTCTTACGTGCGTACATATGCACACACACACACGTTTTTTATTTATAAATTTTGCTATGCCTCTAACGCTCCAACTCAGTCACTAATGGTTACTTAAATCGCTCGTTACTACAGAATTTGTATGGTGATTCTTTACTAAGGAGCGATTTAAGTAACCGTTAGTGACTCTGAGTTGGGGCGTAATAGTGTGTAGCGTATTATAATTTATTATTTCAATCAGTTTACATTCTAACAAATTGTCGAGGGTGAACCGAACCCCCTCGCTTTATAAGCAGAGGGCGCAGGGGGTCACTCACTACCAATAGGGCTAAAGGGTCGTCATAAGATTTTGGAGCTTCATAACCATGTGTTACCATAGCAACCGATCAACTCATACGGCTCAGCAATAAGGTCTCTACCACTTTCACATATCCCCAGCTTTACAAACCACCATGAGTCACCACCCTTACTAAAGGAATACCAACTCTATTCCAATGCACTTGAACTCTTTTCACCATGAACAGGTTCTTGAGTCTGTTCCCAGTTGACAGTAATAAGTAAATGTCCGCGGATCTGAAATATAACTCGCAATCTGGTGTTGAAGATTTTGTTTATTGTTGCAAATCTGTTGGCAGTTCTCAGAGGGCAAAAGCTTTGAAGGCTTTTTTGCGATGCAAATGGATCACTCTTTGTGATACAGTAGGTAAAGACGTGCGTGCGTGCATGAACGACGCGCGACGCCGCGTTTTTGCGTCACTGTCAGTTTGCTAAATTAATTACTTAGGTTTTCTAAATCTCACATCCAATATGTGTGGCTCGTATAACATAACCACCAAAAAAATATTTTTGGTTTCTACATTCGATTATTCTGACAAAAAATTATTCTCTTCTGATCTGATTTTTTAATGTACAGGCAACTTCAATACAGTTTAAACACCTTTTTACAAGGTTTTTAAATATTTTAATTGATTTGTATTCTTGTCACCGTATTATAATCTGACACATTTTCCTTATTTTTGTATGTATAAACAGAGGATCACTACTGTGTTATGATTTATCTAAATTAAAATATTGCAAATAGAATTTTATACTAATTGAAAATTGAACAATTAATTATGATGATTAAGATTTACATTTATGACGTATGTCTGTGAAAGCTTCTCAGTTAAGCACAACCCTCACATCTTGAGTTTGTAAAGACATTATAATCACAAAAACAGCAATATGCAGTGCGTCGCATACAAATGTGAATGCGTCTTAACAAAACGTACAGGAAGGGTTACTGTTTATACCGCCTTTTAAAAAATGGAGATTCTGGCGCCTCTTCCGTTACGTAATTTTTCAGTTTTGTTTGTTTTCATTGCATTTTATTTTCAGTGTTTAATTAAAATTAGTATACTCATCTGGATTCTTTTATATGGAACAGTACAGACTTGTATCTGTTTTACGGTAACAGATATCTTTACCTTACCCTTGAGCATGAGTCAGCCGCCAAACGACTCGTCGTGTTCCGGCTGGGGGCTTGAGAGCCAGTTCTTTCTTTCTTTTTCTTCTCTCTTTCTTGGCCGGCAACGCATCAGTGATGCCTTTGGTGTTGCTGATGTCCATGGGCGACGATAGCCACTTACCATCAGGCAAATGACGATCCACGTAGGCTCATTTTCCATTAAAAATTGACCACCTTTGCCTACGCTAGCGCCAATTTACTTACCTACTACTTATAGTTGGACTGGATACTTTTTCAACTTTCCCCCATATGATTCAGTTGTTCATTACCTCTATACTCCATGGGTACCAAATCAAAAAAAAATTATTGACAATCAGAGGAGAACAAGAGAACCCTTTGTCTCGGCCTCTTTTAACAGATTCCTTATTAAAATAGCAAATATTAAGTGTCGTTTATTGCTTTACAAAATACATCAGGCGTTATACAGGGACTACATATAAAATATTAACGTTAAAACAGTGGGTAAATCTAAATCAAGGTACTTAACCAAATGTAACCTTTGCCATTTCCGCGCCTTTAAGGTTCCTTTCTCTTAAGGTCAGCCATTTCTCTCTCTGAATTACCGTGTGGCCTATCACGTAATTCACGTACTTACCTACCTACTTGTTAGCTTTTCCAACATCTTTTTTGTTAAGAAAGATTAGACATTATTTAAATAATTCTAATAACTACCGTTTCAAATAGGTACTAGTGTTTATAATAATACTCTATAGTACCTACATACATACATATGTAGTACATATGTAGTACACTTGTGGGTACATACATATATGTAACCCGTAATAGGGAAATTTGTCATCTGTATTTCTTATTATCACAAAAGGAGTCGAGGCATCTTTTCGGCTATTTCGTCTTTGTTGTAACTGATGTCCATGGATGACGATGTCCACAACATCAGGTGGCTTTTCTGGTCGCTTGTTGACTATTTACATGAAAAGATAGAAGACACAATTTAAGGATCTTGCAACTTAAAAGAATTACGCCCCAACTCAGAGTCACTAACGGTTACTTAAATCGCTCCTTAGTACAGAATTCGTATGGTGATTCTTTACTAAGGAGCGATTAAAGTAACCGTTAGTGACTCTGAGTTGGGGCGTAAGACTTTTATACAATATAGTACTACTTGCTTAACTCTCAAGGACATATTTTATGGAGTTCCGAGAGCTAACGTCACGGAAATACAATACGGACGTTAGTTCTTACTATGCGTAAATAGTAAGACAACCTATTTCATCTACTGTTTGGAATTGCTTCCGTCCGCCGCCGAGAAGCCAGTCCTTGGCTAGACTTTATTGGAAAGTTATCTAATGAAACTTAGGACTAGTTTTTTACTTTCATCCGATGGTAAACTTTGATGAAAACCTTGTATAATAACTCAAGTTTGTTTCTCTGTTAATATTTCATAGTTGTTTCTACAATCTACTGTCTCAAATCTAATCTCTCAAAACTGGACTTAAGTTCAAAATTAGATCTAGATACACATATAATAATTCCTAACAAAAAATAACCGATTTCAAAATTAGGGATAACTCAAAAACTACTAGTCATATCTCGCTCATATTTAAGTGGGACCACATGACAAGCACCAAATTTCGATTAAATAAAGAATCATCAAAATCGGTTCATCCAGTCCAAAGTTCTGAGGTAACAAACATTAAAAATACAGTCGAATTGAATACCTCCTTCTTTTTTGAAGTGGGTTAAAATACCTATAAAGTTTGATTAATGTTTGCTGCACACAATTGAAAAAAAATATCCACTTATAGCACAGAAGAAATAATAGTACTTATAATAAGTAGATACTTATAGTAAGCTTGCTAATATAATTGCTCATTTTATTATTTATGTGTATTTTTAAAATACTGTATAAGTAGAATAATTACACAAAAGTTTTCTAAAGCTCCCTCCTTTTCCTCTTGACTCCGAAATTATTAGGCATAGGCTAAATTTCAATAAAAATATTTCATAATATCGACAATTTAAGCCGTGTTAATGAAACGAGAATTACGATTAAATGGCATTTCATAATGTCAATGATACTTATTTTATTTCACAGCGGCACATCATTATAGTAAGTACATATTAGAAAGCGGTTTCTTAAGGGGCTGATGTCGCGATGTCATAGTGAAAGCAGAAAAGTGCGATGTATCGTTAAACCATCAATCATACCATTTATTTATATACTATCTATTTAATTTACATATGTAGCAAACTTACGGTTAGGTACTGCTTTCTTCTTGATTGAAAATGCGATCTTTCAGTAGCGCCACAGAATAAATAATAGTACTTATAGGGCTTATTTCACAATCTTCAAGTAAGTCCGAAGTAAGCTATTCGTTGGTTAAGTTGACATTTCGTGTATGTAAAATGACACTTTAACGTCACTTTAACCGGCGAATAGCTTATTCAGGACTCTACTTGAAGATGGTGAAACAAGCCCATAATGTAGCGCCTGCTCTTGTTTTTAGGGGCATTAGTTAAATTTTTAACCGACTTCAAAAAAGGAGGAGGTATTCAATTCGACTTTTTTTTCAGAATCTCAGAAGTTTCGACTGGTTGAACCGATTTTGATGATTCTTTTTTTAATCGAAAGCTGGTCCTTGTCATGTGGTCTCACTTAAATTTGAACGAGATCTGACTAGTAGTTTTTGACTTATTTTGAAATCGGTTATTTTTGTCAAGAATTATACACAATTTACGGTTTACAAAACTTACAATTTACTATTTACAGTTTACACTATTCGGGGACCGTAAACGGATTAAGATCGATACATTCAGGTACATTCAGGCTTTTTAAATATATATCTTAATTTAATTTATTCGTAAATGAGTTAACTACACCACTAACGTTGTATTTTACTAATAATATATAATATTGTATACTATTGTATACTGTTGTATACTGTTCAATCCCTTTAGGTTCTGACTAGTGGATGTAAGTGGAAATCAATAAATTCTTAATTAATTTCCAGCGGAGCCTCGTTAAGCTTAATTTGTGTTGGTTCAGTAGATGGAACTGTACTGGACTCGACTATTGCTTCGAAATTAAAATGTTCTCGAAATCTATACTCTATACAAATAAATTAAATTGGAGTGTCTGTTTGTAATATTAAGATAACCGCTTTTTACTAAGCGCCTTTGGATGTATACACGGTACATAATTATACCAAAACAACATTTTTTACAATTTTTGTCTGTTTGTCTGTCTGTCTGTCTGTTTGTTTGTTTCGGCTAATCTCTGAAATGGCTGGACCGATTTTGATGGGACTTTCACTGGCAGATAGCTGCTGTAACAAGGAGTAACTTAGGCTACTTTTATTTTACAAAAAGTTTGTTAGGCGATACGAAGTTCGCTGGATCAGCTAGCTAAATAATAAATATTATGTCATACTAGCTGACCCCGCAGACGTTGTTGTGCACCATGACCGCTTTTGGTCGCAGAGAAGTTGCTGACGCGAAAAATTTATAAAACCCGGTCAAGTGCGTGTCAGGCCACGCGCAATGTAGGGTTCCGAAGTACATAGTAACTTTATCGACTATTACTTTCCTTATGCTAACATAGCCGTGATAGATTTCCTTGTAAATTCATCGTATAACCTATTTTATAATATCTGTAATTTTTTCGCTTGTCCAACTCCAACCATTTAGCTGGCAGGGCGGGACACTTGACTCTAATTAGCACTTTAAAGCCAAATATTTCGCAAACAAACCCCTAAAATATATTAAAGACCTTTTCAACGATACCCCACACTATGGGGTACGCAACGAAAAAAATTTCATCCTCATGTTGGCTGTAGGGGAGGTACCCTGAAAAAAAAATTCAATATTTAAGTCTACGATTTTGAAGTTTTGATAATATATGTATATCTATGCCAAATTACAGCTTTCTAGCACTAAGGTTCTCGGCGCTATGCCTCGGACAGACGGACAGACGGACGGACGGACGGACGTTAAAATTAAGTAGGGGTTAAAAGTTTGTTTAAAATCTACCAATTTTTATGTATGAAAAGCGCAACAAAAACAGAACTTGGTTTAATAACGAACAAAAGAGCCTCATACATTTACGAAAGAAGAAAAAGTCAAACGCTTTCAAATCTCTACTGCTTCAATATTTAACCATCGACTATAAATCATGTGAATTGTTTGTCCAAGCGTTCCGATACTTAACATAACCTAGATTTATATATAGGTACTTCAAAGTTCCAAATCGTGCAAAATACAGTACTATTGCGTCATCGTTTCCTTTCTGCCTCGATTCTATCAAGACAAAGGCTGGAGCTAAAGCATTCATGGCGCCTGAGCGATAAATCCTACAAGAATAATCGCTGGTATTCTGCAATTTCCCGTATTCCCAAACCTCGTTAGTGTGAGTGTGTTTCGGGCTTAATCGCGGAGTAACAAATAGGGAGGGATCAAGGGTACGGATATGGATCCGCATTACGGATATTGTGTACTCAAAAACATTCACTATCCAGTTAAGATCGTACTTCGTAATATGATCCTGTATAGTTTCGAAACTGTATGGTTTTAGGCGTAAAATAGGATTTAGTGGAGTGTTTAGATTGAATAGCAGTAAATATACCATTAACATCAAATATCACTCAAAAAATTAAAATGTATAAAAAAATTGTCTGCGTGCGCTTTTTACGTTTGCCTAAAAATGTAGTAAGACTAAATAAAATCGTAAATAAAACAATCTGTATGACAATTTTATTGTTGTATGATTATTTTTTTCTCTCTTTATTAGTATTTAATAATATATTGGCGTTTTAATAGATGAAAAATATCAAAAATATATTTTAATTTTAATTTTGCATCGTTTTCTAATATACCATCCCTATAATACTATGATCTAGCCATTAAGTGAAATTATTTTGTATTAACTTTGTTATCGAATACACTTACAATTTTTAATCGATGGTTGAAAGCATACACAACGAATCACAATTAAATACCTTATAACTATGAAGAAATTGATTATTGAAATGGTTTTATTCGCTTTGTATGAAACACTAAATTAACTATAATAATTTTATGAGCAGCTAATTTAATATCTTCTGATGAAAAACGTGAAAAGAAACTCAAACAAAGATACACCCGAGACCTGAATGCCTGAAGGGATAATTTTCCGGTATGTCTTAGAGCATTAAGGGTATATTTGTATCAAAGAGCCTTTTACTGAAAAAATCGTGACGTCGCTTTACACTGCGGCAGTGACTTGCTTTATCGCTGGCGAGATTGCCAGTAAACATAATATTGACTCTACGAACCAAACACTTCGTTATTTCTGAACTCAATACAGAGAAATTGGAAAAAACAGCCAAGTCCGTCCCACGGATTCGTTATTGCGACGGATAAAAACTCTAGAAATGTATTTCTCAAGAAAATTATGGAAGAAATGTTATTTATATTATGTTTTTACGTAACGGACAATAATATAAAGTACATCGTGTTCGTCATTAGCATTTTTTTGGTAAAATCTACAATTTTCCCATACCATACTTAAAAAGTTACAGTTAAAAATAGCAAAGGCCAATAGGGCCAACAGATGCTGTCCATTCGCAAAAAAGATATCTTTACTCGCTGTCAGTAAGGCGCTAGTGAGCAGCTTGAGTGAATATTATTTCGTACCGATTCCTTTGTGCTCCTGTTTTACAAACCATTAAAGCGAGATGTATGGCGAATATGGAATTATATTTCTTTTATTCAGAACTCGTCCCAATTGATGCTCATTGCTTCGTAAATCGATTCCATGAACATGTAATAACTTGTTAAAACGAGAACAACAAAGAAGTGATTTAAATATGATTTAACCTTATTTTTCTTTTAAGATTGGTATCGATTTTTTTTTAATAAAGTATTGTTTTTATGATAGTCAGCTGATTAGAAATAAGGAATCATAGTTTTAATATGGGTTAAGATAGGGTTAAGTAGAAATATGTGAACATATTGTTCAAAATGTTATTGAATTTTATTAGATTTACTTTTCGATCGAATCTTCACCAAGTGTACGTATACAATATAAGTATAGCATAGCTAAATTAACATTATTGTATACTCATGAGATACATCCTTCCAAATATTGCTTGCTATAAAGTAGTAGTAAAGAGGGCTTGGCAATTTTTTATCGTCTTTAATAAAAGTAATTTTACTGGTGAATTTTGGAATGGGATGACACAAACTTACAAATTGGATTTTTGAAAACGTACTTGACCCTGAGCATGATTAGAAAATAACGTTCTGGGAACAAATTTTATCAAAGAAAAACAAAGACAAGTTAAGAAAATTTTCGCAAAATTATCATCTAATCAGGATAGGTACCTTCTGAAAGGATATAAAATAAGTAGGTAATTTAAAACCAGTTCATATAAATAGGTATTCTACAATATTCAGTTTAAAAAGTCTACTTCAAAAAGATCTTGGAGCAGCTTACATCAAAATTTGATTTCAAGCGCTCAATGTTTTTAAGCATACATTTTTTTAAGAGTGAAATGTCGTATTTGTCATGAGAAATATCTCTGTATGCGGACGTAAAAAAAGACGGACGTAATCCCAAGAACATTATGTTTATACATATAACTGTATTCGTACAAGTACACACGCCCACACATTGACACCATCGCGAATCAAAAATTACAAAATTACGCACACATGGTAAGTGAGCTGTCAGCTTCACTCGCGATTAGACAAGGTTACGTCCGTTCTTTTTTATGTCCGTGTCTCTGTACAAAAAAATCTTATCTAAATACAATTCTACATTAACTAGACTATATCAATCTGCACTGGAGCAGCCTGTTGAAGTACGCTCTAAGCCTGCTGAAGAGGAAGTACCTACTCCATAGTGGGCCATTAATGGGTTGAACCCAAGAATAAAATTCCTATCCAAGCACTCATTATAAATCATAATCGGTTTTCAGATTTTTTTTATATAATCTTTTAATAGGAATACCTAATGACCTTGTTTTCATATATTGAAAGATTTTTTTTGTTAAATATTATCTTCGAAACAATTTTTGTTTATTACTATATTTATAGCAGGATTCTGCACCCCTAAGACAAAACATCATAAATATCAAAGAAGGGTGCCCTGATATATCGGCAGGATCGACACTTGAATTAGCTTGTAAATAACAGTCTTCTGGCAATAAATAAAACATTACTTAATAATGAAATATAATTCGACGCTTGAAAGGCAAAAAATACCAAGCGACATGTTGACAACTTTACACTGGAGCATTTTAGTTTTTAATTTTAGAAAAAAAATCGTAAAATCGCCTATTAGTCATAGCTACTTCATATCAGTGAATTTTAAATGCAGTTTAAATGCTAAATAAAGCGTTTTTAAGCTCCTAACAGAATAAAAACTCAAACGCGTGCCATATCATCCCACAATTCATTCGTTAAACATGAAAATGAAAACATCTAGTCACGATTTAGCTGATATTATACGATACAAAAAACGATCAAGATATGAGAATCTTTAGTTCTTTACGTCACCTTGTTTAAATGTCGAGGACAGATCGTTATGACTCATAACGATATTTTAGCCAAATATAGTGTTTCCACTTGATTAAGCTTTTTTATATACCATTTATCACATGCAAACATTTCAGACAGTCTTACGCTTCCCACCCACGTCCGATAATCGGTGACCGATTTTTTGAAGGAGAAAAATAGAACGTACTGATAGCAATAGTGCAACGCACACGTCCTACAAAAAGTCGGTCAGAAACAATATGGCAGGAAAAATCGGTCCGATTATTGGTCCTACAAAAAGACTGACGTGGGCGGGAAGCCTTACGCTTCCGCCCACGTCCGATAATCGGTGACCGATTTGTTGTAGGAGAAATATAGAACGTACTGATAGCAATATTATAGTGCAACGCACACGTCCTACAAAAAGTCGGTCAGAAATTATATGGCTGGAAAAATCGGCCCGATTATCGGTCCTACAAAAAGACTGACGTGGGCGGGAAGCCTTAAATGGTTTTCTATTGATATCTGATAATCGATCTCTATCATGGAGAGTGTTTTGAATCCAGTCCATCGCGTTTTTAATTACACTTTTTCTAATTTGTTGTATCAATTCCATTAAATAAATGCAAAGGTAGGGGAATCCCCTCCCGATATCCACAGTCTCGAGGTTGCCCGGTTGACAACTATGTTGTGAAAGTTTACACGTTCGTTCTGTATTCTGTGACCACGTGTTACATAACATAAATCACATTCTAAGGACAAAGTTTAGAGGCCGTATTCACAAATACTATAATACCCAATCTTAGTGCTCCCATTAATCTTAGCACCCTCGAGCCTATTCAATAAGCAACCGTCAAGTCCTTTAGATTTAGTCCTTAACCGTAAATACACTAAGCCCAAATACGAATATAATGAAATAAAAGCAATACATCTCAACATGTCCGAAACTCATTACTGAGCGAAACTTGTGCCACTGAGAACAAAATGTTTTATGAGCTGTTCACATGTCGGTTGCTACTAGTGTCACCATGTTTTAGGTGTTTGCAGGACAGTCTCAATGTTACTAGCAACTATTGACCCATGGTAGTCCTGCAGTTGGAATAGAGTAGACCTATTCCAACTGCACTGAGTCTCCATTTTAAATTAGAGTAAATTTCATATAACATAACTATGGTCACGTATGGATTGAATGGTTTAAGAGTAAGTAATCACTCACTTTTGAAACATCATGGACAACGAAATTTCCTGAAACGGTATGCAGTTACAGAAACAGTTACAAAATAAGTAAATCTCCCGTATTGATTTATGAATCACATTTTATGAACTTCATCTTCACTGACTATGAAGTGGGATCATTAATACGCATTTACTTATATATAATTATTGAAAAAAAGAAGAAAAATAAAGAAAATAAAAGAAATAAATAAATTGATAGTTAGTTTTAAATTGAACAAGGCGTAATTTTAGTCAAATACAAAAAACGATGCCATCTCGGTCATAATGTAAGTAATTATTAGTACAATCTTTATTTATTATCAAAATAAAATAAATCAACTATCCTGATTTTTTGGAAGGGACATAGAAATTTCCTACTGCAACATACGGCTGCTCCGATATTGAACTAATGTGAATATAATTGCAGTTGACTGTAGGTCACCGTCTACGAGTTGGTCGGTGGAATTTTAGAAAGGTCATCTGTTTATGTGTAGCAAGGACGAGTTTGATTATAACACTGCTGGAATTTTGGACAGTATTTTAATTGTTTTATATAAATTTATAGATAAAGCATAGAAAACATTCAAAAATTTGATTTAATGGGTATTAAAATGAATAGATATACTGGACAGTCACTCCAACCTTGTTTACCTTGATGAAATCTTAACTAGTTTCTCTAAGAACAACTTCATTCATACAAGACACTCTGTTATTCGTTCACCATAATTCCCACACTGGAGCCTTAAAGGATTTGAAAGGATGATCTATTTAAAGTGAACGGTCGCTCACGATCCTTTTGTTGAACAATCAATTCTCTTTGTAAAGTAACTTGTCCGTAGGATATACCTACTTTGACGATACTTTAAATATTTGAATAAGCCGCTTCGTTCTTTATTCATCAAGTTCACAACAATTTTATACAAAGAACAAGTTGGTGACAGCTTTCAGAAAATTAAGACCATCACACGAAAGAGAATTTTATAAGTCTGTATATTACATAAGACGTAGTTTGCTTCTAAACTGTAATAAAAGTTGAAACAAGCTGTTATTGTGGAATTAGGAATGCTTGAATCTAAATCAGTAAAACACAAAATGTCTCTAAAGTTCACTTAAGTACTTTTTAATTATTGGAAATATGCAAAGCTTTTATGATCATTAATTTTAGCCATAATTCACAAAACACAAATGTTGGTCCTTCGAGCCAGATAAAAAATTCCAAAGAAAACAATTAAAAAGAAGTTATAAAACCCAAATGCATTTAAGATTACAAACAGAGCCGCTGTGAACTTGCGAAATGTTTCCCTAACTGCGAGTTTACCCATTCTTGGTCACATGCCAACTAGACAAAGACATCAATTTGACTGAAAATGAAATATGTAACTCTGCGTAAAAGGACCGGAATTTACAGAGACTTGTTATGGGAGACTTGCCAAACTAAGGAGGTAAATGAACAATTGTGAAACTGATTGTAGTACGAGTACATTAGGATTATTTATCTAATTGTAAATACGATTTATTGAAAAAAATCTATGTAAAGTTTAATCACTGAATTATTTATGTATTTAATACAATATTTGCTAACATATATCTATGAAAAACAGGATTTTTAACAACGATATTCAAATATGCTTTGTTAAAATTCCTGTTTGACATTCACTGTCTTTATCGATACGATAAAGATATTATCAGTGAAAATAATTCATTCATGGCATGTATTGTAAACAAAATGACGCAACTTGTTCAACCTAGGTCATCAAACCCATTCATTGTTGGTATTCGAAAATCAATTGTCATTATAGACAAAAGAACAACAGAAGAGACTGTACCCAGCTTTATTCCCACACGTCCAATGTTACTACCTAAATTCGAAGAATACCTTTAGATTCATTTACACACAACGATGATTTAGTAGGTTTTTCTTTCATTCGCCAATTTTTAATAATACAAGACTATAATAATGATTTAAAGGTAATAGGGAAATTATCATTTCTGTCCTAATCTATTATCGTTACTTTATTTAGCAATTTCTCAATATAAAGGCTTAAAGCGATGACTAAAGAAAATGTTTCTTTCTTTGTAGAACTCCGTGAAGCGTTCGAAGCTGAAGCTCAAGAAGTGAAGAAGCCCCGTCTGCTCCTCACAGCTGCCGTACCAGTTGGACCTGACAACATCAAGAGTGGTTATGACGTGCCCGCAGTAGCTAGGTAAAAACTTTACTCGTATATTCAATCTGGTTTTCTTGAGAAGTTTAAGTATCTTGAAAGTTTGACCTTTAACAGATCTACAAACATTTATTATGAGTCAGTAACAAATAATTAAGTCATAAAACCTAGTAGGACAAATCATTACCAATCAGACTAAACTTAACAGTCGAATTGTAAACGCTAATGGGTTGATAAATAAATAAACATAAATAAACGCTTACACACTCATTATGACATAAAGGTGACAAAAAGATACGTGCGACAAATTGCAACTTAACTTGTCATGATTCATTTCAGATTACCACTCTGATAAGGGTGCTAAACATTATGACATCCAGTGATTATGCATGAATACTACACCTCCGTGAGAATTAGTTCTTCCGCAATATAATGAACCATAAAAGGCACAGAGTGATAAAAAGTGATTGTATACTAATACAATTACACAAATACAAAAGTGGTAGAAAAAAATGAAAGATAATCTTTAGTATTAACGTTACTTGTAAGCACAAAGTTTTCTCGTTGTAACAATGATAATAATATCATCTTAATTAATCACAAGGAACGGCTCGCTACCATTGCGAAATATTCTTCAGATATTTGAGCCTTATTATTCAATATTCGCAACGTTTTCCCACATTCACACACAATGTATTCAAAACAAACTTATCTATTAGCCTCTATATTTTCTACCACAGGAATCTCGTTCTTATTGCCTTCTAAATAAATTCCATCAAATTGTAGGTCGCGCTTTGATTCGTGGCAATATCTTTGCAAAGTAGCATAGTGTCTGATGCCGGGCCCTTATCAAGTTGTCAGAAATGCCTATACAACTCGGCATGCCATTCAAAACCGCACCATTTGATACGGAACTTAATTCATAAGTTTCATAACAGATGAATAATATCTTTCATAAAGTAGTAGCGAATGAAGTATTTCTTACTAGAAACGTAAATTCAAAAAGTTTTCTGGTCAGAATATCTTTTCTTTCATACCTTATTATGATTTCGAAACCGTACCTTTTTATTTATACTTGAAAAACTTTAGAGCCAAATTTTAAGGAGATTGAAAATGGAATTTATTTTCAATAAGATTATATTATTATAATCTAAACGTCAATTTCCCATGGATTTAAATTAAATTGAATACTTTCTTGGAACTTTATCAGGTAATTCAAATTTTTCTTCCAAATTTACCATCTTAAATCTTTTAGTTACCTGGACTTCATCAACGTGATGGCTTATGATTTCCACGGCAAATGGGAGAAGGAAACTGGCCACAATGCTCCACTGTATTCACCATCTTCCGACTCCGAGTGGAGGAAACAGCTCTCAGTCGATCACGCTGCTCATCTGTGGGTCAAACTTGGTGCCCCCAAGGAGAAACTTATCATTGGTAAGAACTAACTCGATATTATCAATTTAATTTAGATTTAAAAATAACACAGCAAGAGTCTACTTTGATTTTTGTGAAAATTATTGTGAAAGCTATCGTACTAGTTTGGTAATTATTATACTTTGCAGCATGTATTTTGCGTGCATAATATGTAATATAAATTTCTTCTCCTAAATAATTTCTTAAAATTCAAATTCAAATTCAAATTCTTTATTTGCGCAAATAAGGTTACAATAGTTGGTCAATATAAACATACAATCCTCTTATTTTACCTCGTCGGCATGCAATCTGTACATATAAATTGTATAAATTTAGATCTTAGACTTATCTCAACTAACTCTAACTAACTTAAATTGATTGTTTTACATGCTTATGATAATTTGTTAATTATAATAGTCAATCGAAATGTATTAAAATAAGAAAAATTATATATGTCAGACAGAATAATAATAATCACAATAAATTAAGGCTCCATGTCAGCAAAGAATTCATTTAAGTTATAGTATACTTTTCGGATAAGCCATTGTTTTAATGTATTTTTAAACTTACTGTTACATAGAATTTTAAATTCATTTGGCAGTTTGTTGTATATATGAATGGCGGAAATATACGTAGATTTCTGATAGATCATGCATTTTATCATGGGTATATATAAGTCATGTACATTTTTATGTCTTTGTGGGACATTCCGAATCCGCATTTCTGTTTTTTTCTTGAACATCTCCATATGTTTTCGCACAAAAAGACAGATTTCAAGTATGTATATCCCTGTTACAGTAAGAAATCTTTCTTCTGAAAAAATCTTTCGTAGTGATTCAGACCTTGGTTTACTGTAAATAATTCGCAGGCTACGCTTTTGAAGGATGAAAGTTCTTTGTACGTCAACAGAATTTCCCCAGTAGATTACACCATAAAGAAGATAAGGGTATATATTGCCATAGTAAAAGCTTTTAGCTACCTCGATTGTCGAAGAGTCAACGAGTACAGATAGGGCAAAACAAGAGCTTGATATTTTAGTGTTAATTTTCTCAATATGACTTTTCCAATTTAGATTACTGTCAAGTGATACCCCTAAAAATTTTATTTGTGTTACTTCTTCAACAGAAGTGTTGTCTATAGATATAATTAATTCTGGATTGTTCTGTTTATAGTTCCGAAATTGCATTATTTTAGTTTTGGACAGATTTACTTTAAGGTTAATTGTATCCAGCCAGCTTTTAAGTGTATGAAGTGTTCTTTTTATTTCATTTTCGTAACCGTCTTGCAGTAGTCCATTCTTAGAAAATAGGACGGTAGCATCATCTGCAAACATAACGCACAGGTGTTTAGTTTTGTTAGGCATCTCGTTTACGTATATTAAAAAAAGTAATGGACCTAATATACTTCCTTGAGGGACGCCAATCAGACATTTTCTAAATTTAGATTGGATCTCCTCTTGTACGTTATGAATTTTATTGAAATTAGTTAAGACTATTGATTGTTGTCTGTTATACAGATAAGATTCTATTAATTGCAATGCCGTTCCACGTATACCAATTATTTCCATTTGCCTTAAAAGTATGCTATGTACGACACAGTCAAATGCTCTGGACATGTCTAGAAAAAGTGCAGAGCATTGTTCCTTGCAATTCAAGTGTTCCCATACTCTGCTAAGCATGGTATATATCGCTGTTGAAATAGAAAGTTTTTTCCGAAAACCATACTGCAGTTTATTAAGAATTTGATGTTTGTCTAAATAGTTCTCCAATCTGTTATAAATTACCTTTTCAAATATTTTGGAAAAACATGGGAGCAGAGCTATGGGCCTATAGTTACAAATGTCATTTTTTGGGCCTTTCTTATGCAGAGGCTTAATAACAGTTACTTTTAATTTTTCAGGAAAACTGCCGGTTTCGAGCATTAAATTAATTATGTGCACGAGAGGCTTAACAGTTTTCAAAATAGACGCTTTGATCATTTGTATTGAAATTCCATCATGGCCACAACTTTTTTTATTTTTCATTTGATTAACTATTTTGATGATTTCTAGGTCATCTACTGGTTTTAAGTAAATGCTGTTGCATACGCGGTCGGAACTGGGTTCATATTTATCGTCTTTAAAGCTTTCGTCAATGTTTTGGGTTATATAAAAGTTGTTAAAAATATTTGCTATTTCTGTCATATTTGTGATAGTGTCCGTTCCTATTTGTATATTTTGTATTGTTTGTTTTATTTCGTTTATAGGTGTAGTCATTTTTTTAATTAGTCCCCACGTTGCTTTGCCTCTGTTTGTATTGTTTTCTATAAATTTAGAATTTGACAATCTTTTGAATGCCTAATGACAGACTTAAGTATTTTTTTAAATGAATTATACCTGGCTTTATTTCTTTTACTCCTGTTTTTTAAGAGGTTGAGATGCAGTCGTCTTTTCTTTCTACTCGATATTAATATGCCCTTGGTTTTCCAGTTAGCTTTCTTTGATTTAGTAATTTTAATTTTTTTTACGGGAATACATAACTTATAAATCATGTCAAATGTGGTAAAAAAGGTGTCGTATGCTTCATTGACGTCAGTTTTATCAAATACATCCTTAAAATTAATTTGTGACATGTATTTTACAAAAATTGGTAAGAATGAGTCAATATTTCTTTTATAAATGTACCAATATTTGGGACAGCTATTTGATACGCATGGTATATTTATTAATTGTCCAGTATGGTCAGAGAGGCCGTTGTGTAGAACTTCAGTTTTGTATGACTTGGCGTTAGTTATAATGTTGTCTATACAGGTTTTAGAATGGTCTGTTACACGAGTTGGCTCTGAGATAGTACATTTCATATTATAGGTTTTTAGTGTGTCAGTGAACTGCTTGGAAGTATTTGTTTTACTTAATAAGTCTATATTGAAGTCGCCCACTAATGTTACTTTTTTGTTCAGATTTCTCGATTTACGAGTTAGTTTAGCAAGCAAGGTGTCCAATTTTTCAAAAAATACATCTAAATGACTATTCGGTGGCCTATATATGCATGCCACTGTGTGATTTAAATCAGGAAGATATATGCCACAACATTCGAAATGCTTTTCTAAAGATATATCTTTCATCCAATGTAGTTTATTGTAACTTAAACCTGTTCTTAAATAAATACATACACCACCTCCTCTATTATGTTTTCTACAAAATTGATCCCCAAGTATATAATTTGATATGATATTAATATCCGTTTCTTTAGTGAAGCTTTCACTAAAACATAAAATGTCAATTTTAAATTTCAAGTCATTTAAATATATTTCAATGTCATCTCTTTTCGATTTAATACTCATAATATTTTGATGGAATATTTTGAAATATTTTACATTATTTACGAAAAAACTCATCTGTTTCTGTTTGTATTCCTATATCATTAGTGCTGTTTAAGAAACTGTTATTGGTTTGAGTATATGTATCTTGTTTTGTTATTATAGTAGTAGTACTAGACTTATTACGATAGTTTTCATATTTATATTTGTATTCAATGCGTAAAATGTCCCTTAATATATTTCTGCCTAAATCTGTTAAACGACGTGAGGTGTGATAGTTGTCTGATGTGTAGCGAGTCAAGGTAGCCCATTGAAATTGCATGCAAAGGTGTAGATATGTTTGATTTTGTTTTCTGACATTCATATATACATTATTAAATACCTCAGACAAGATAACATTCGTGTGTTTTAAATTACATAAATGATAATATAGATGAGAGTGTACACAATATGGATTTTTATCATTCGAACCACCTATTATAATGACATAATCTGATTTTGTGAAATTTATACATTGTTTCAGACATGTCTGTAGGATTTGATTAATCTTAGCTCCAGGCATGGTAATTGAAGTTACAATAAATTTTGGTCCAAGTAAAGATTGCAGTAGTTTACGCATTCCTTTTCCTTCTTCGTCAGCAAATATTAATACTTTATTCTGTATTGAGCTATATTGATGGCTTTCTGTATTTTGTGTCTCCTTTGAGATTTTGTTAACTCTTTCATTTTCATTCTGCGCTCCTGTACCGTTGTTGCTGTTGGCCTTATTTTCTTCTATCGGAGTTGATTTTTTAGTAGCGCTGTCTGTTTCGTATGTTAATTTTTTAGGTAATAACGAAATATTATTTTCTCTCCCAGAGTCCAAGGGTGTCTTTGATAAATGTTTAGATCTTGAGTTTGTTTTTGAAATAGCATTGGTATTTCTAGCTGGAGTAATATTATCTGAACGACAAATCCTTTTATATGTATCCACTGTCTTCTTGTAATGCGATAAATCTTTTTTTAATTGTTTATTTTCCATGTTAAGGTTCTCAATTTCAATGTGCGCTCCGTCTAATTCTAATGTTAATTGTTCTACTCTCATTTTTAATTCAATGACCTCGTCGCTACTATTACTTACTTCTGGCATGCTCTTTGTCGTACTGTTGAGGTTACAGAATTGATCAAATTCTGAATCGTCATCCTCTATAAGTATGGATATATCCTTACATGATTTTGATTTATTTCGCTTATTGACATAATCCATTTTTCAGTGGATTTGAGTTAGGTTATGAGTGAAATATGTTTATTTATAAAAAAGCAAGTTCAAAAGAGCATAAAAAAGAAAAGTTAACTTTGACTCAGTTTGGTGAGATTCGAACTTGCGACACCGGAGCAATGTGCGTGTTGTGCCGTGTTCGTCGCCCTTACGCCACCGAGCGCTTGACTCATACGGTGAAATATTATATGTGTTCTTAGTTATGCGCTGAGATAGTTCAGATGTGATTATGTTCTTATAAAATTGTAAGGTTACCCTCAACTTTATTTTATAACAACAATGTACAACACTGATCAAGTTATTGTTTAGTATTTTGTTACGGTTTTGATTTCAAGACACAGCACAGTAGGTACACTTATTTCAGTATGTTTAAGATGTTATTTTACACTATCATGGTAACTGTTCACTTCAAAGCTCGGTAAGTTATTTATTTATGGCTGTAAAACAGTCCGTGCACTGTTAATAGTTTGGCACTTATTATTTATTACATTTCACATACAAGTTCTTGCAAACAATGTCACACGTTATTTACAACATCACACACATATTTACACATTTTATATAAAATTAAAATAGATTTTTAATTTTTAAACAATTATTATTCACGGAACTTATTGTTAACTTGGCGATGGTAGCGCCGCCACCTTGTTTAATATCATTCAAAATTTTCATAAATAAAGTATACAGTTGCCAATTTAGTTCATCCCGATGATCCATAATGAAAAGACTTTCATATCTTCGTCCTCATATTACGCGCAGTAAACGTTGTTTATTCCTTGTGGTTATGATATTTTAATATTAAACGCGTTTTCATCTGTCTCGCCTCCTGCAGAAGATCTTCTTCTAACAAAAGATTTTTAAAATTACGGTTTAGGTAAAATCTTTAAAAATTTCAGGTATGCCGACATACGGACGAACCTTCACTCTGTCCAACGTCAACAATTTCAAAGTGAATTCTCCGGCGAGTGGTGGGGGCAAGGCGGGAGAGTATACAAAGGAGGGAGGCTTCCTCGCGTACTACGAGGTGATTTTCATTAAACATTCTGACGTCCTTTAGGCTGTCTTATCAGCAATTGCGGATGAGCATTACTAACACATTCTATTATCATCTTCTATAGAACAATTTTTGCACCACCATTCTAAACTATATCGCCGCATATTATTCAGTGGGATTATTAGCAACAATTAACTTACAATAAGTAACAAAAAAATAAGAAGCACAATCATGACATGGCCCGAAGTTCGTTGTTCGAAGACATTTAACATACTCGTATTTTCAGAACTTATTGAAGTTATGACTGTAGCACGAGACGTTTCAGGACTCATTTTTCAGATAATATCTAATACCAAAGCTACATAATGACTGATACACTGTTCAAGCACCATTTGAATAAAACACGACGACTACGAAAACATATTAAGGTTTATTTTAATTTAACTTAAATTAAGGAAAATGTGTCAGGGACTCGTTATATCGCAATACAACCGCACGTTGATTGTGAGACGTGGGCGGTACAGCCAGGATCCCTACGGAATTGATATTGTGTCGTAGCAGGCCGTAATGATAACATCTTTGTTTCATACCTTACGCCACCTTAAGCCGTATTGTCATTTTCCAAAAGCCTTTATACAATGGCACTAGCCTGAATATTATGTGGAATATCGTTATCAGAAGGATAAGCTAGATTCAGAGGTTTTAATCCGAGTTTCAAGGTTTTTTTAGCAATTTTGAATAAAAATGTTTTTGAACTTTAACAAAGCGATTTCAAATGTATGCAGGCTTTGGGGTCTTGTATATTTTTTACGACGGAAATTGTATAAAATATCACAAAAAATCACAATAAGGTTGATAAATAATTATGCAGCCTCTAATTCAAAACGAAAAAATATATATTCCAGTGAATACAATCTAAAATACGAAAAATTACGTACTATTTCAACTTTATTGACAAAACTCTTGGACGTAATTTTTACGTACAAATACCTACAACGAATTAACCATCTAAGTGTTACTCGTCAGATTTGTGAAATTCTTCGCAATGGCGGCGCCTATGTTTGGGATGACGAAATGAAGGTCCCTTACGCTATCCACGGCGACCAATGGATCGGTTTTGATGATGAAAAATCAATCAGAAACAAGATGAGGTAAGCAAGAATGAAGAAATTATCACAGTGACAGTTTATGGTAAACGCTTTTTCATATTTGATGAATTTAATAAATAAATAAAACTGAAGGAACTTGAACTCAGGTTTTAATAACGGCTTAAGTTTAAGTTTTTTTTTGTTTTTTATTTATTTTAATTTTACTTTTATGTATTAATTTATTTTTATATTAAACAATGTAAATATATAGTTTTAATTTGTTAGTGATCAATTCATATTGTATTTTTAAATCAAATACAATAGCTTCATAAGAAACTTCTTTTCTTTTGATTCTTAATTATAATCATGTAAATTTTGATACTTGACAATCTTAGTTATATATTGCATTACAGCCCGTTTTTAGAAAGTTTAGTGTCAAGGCAAACACCATTCAAATTATTCGCTCTTTTATTACTTAAAAGTATGAAATACCTTTATCAAAAAGAGTTCGTCCAATAATTTTACTACATATAATTCAACTTACTCTTTTCGGCTTAATATTATTTGTTTATTTTCTTCTAAACCTTACCTCTAAAGCCTTCAAAGAGCACGTTGTGTTGCTTATTGCATTCATGACTGCTCTGAGTTTCAATTTTCAACCTTAGTATGTTCACAATAAAAACCACATGTGGTGCCATTGTGTGATGCAACAGCCTTTGTTTGCTCCGCCCGGTCTGAATTAGGATCATCGGGTAATTTATGGTCGGGATTTTAGCTTCCAGTTATGAAAAAGCAGTACTTATTTAGGTGAGATGGTGATTATTATTCACTAGCTACTCATTTTCCAGTACTATTCACATATGGAGCAAAGAAAAAACATTGTTTTTTTTTGTATTAATGAACAGATTTTGCAGCTGAGCAACTACATACATCATCCTATTGAGAATATAACAACATGACATTATCAATTATAACAAAAGCAAATTTAATTAAAATTACATGTATTTGTGTGAAAGTATCTGAGCTATACAATAGTTTCATGTACGACGTACGTATTAACTATATTACCTGATAGATAGATTTATAGAGTGATATGTAATGTATAATTGCTTACACAAATTTAATTTCTGACAAATGTTTCACGTGTTATCACACATAGGTTCGAAGAATTTATTAACAATAATCGTCGGGTTGTTTTACTTTTTATTTTATAGTTTATTTACCTCTATTGTTTTTCTAATCAGGTGGATCAAAGACAACGGTTTCGGAGGTGCTATGGTGTGGACAGTCGACATGGACGACTTCAGCGGCAGTGTCTGTGGTGGAGACGTCAAATATCCGCTTATCGCTGCCATGAGGTAAACTTTCCTTGTCTGATATTCTTCTCATATCCTATTTCTTGGGCGGCATTGTATCAGAAATGGCTTTGGTGTTTCTGATGGTCATAAGTGACGATAGTCACATACCACCAGGTACATGGTCAGCCCATTTGTTATTTATGTCTTTTTATAATAAGTAAAAAAAAAACATTTTACAGCATAGTTTCATTAAATTTGAATTAGTGTTATTTGCACATCTTTATTGCCTTCGATAACTTGAAGGATCCTTTGGCAGTTTTATTAAAAGTTTGATATTAAATCAGACGATAAAATTTGATTTTACTAATATTGGATTTAGTATTTACTACTTTTATTAATTACAGGTTCAAGTCTTTTTATATATCTTCTTTAGAGTAATTTCGTAATAATTAGAAAAATTTAAGGTACATATTTATGACACAATAATCAACTATTATATAAAAAGCTTATTGAAAAATGAAATACATTTTTACACATTAAATTAGATGTAGTACAGTTATTCATCTAATCTATCATGTTTATATAGGCTGAATCTCCTTGAATATCAAAATTTTTCAACAAGTTCTCTTGCGTAATTTATCCTACTTTTGATACTTCTCAGAGAGGAGCTCCGCGGAATATCTCGAGGCAAGGGCGCTAAAGACGTCGACTGGGCATCAGTAGCAACGAGTATAGTGGTGGAAGTCACGGAGAAACCTGAACCGATCAAGATCAGCCTGTCTGATGTACTCAGCAAAGTGAAGAAACCCACGAAGGCCCACGTCATCAAGAACCCGACCATTGCTGCCTTGGACAAGAATAGTGAGTATAACAATAAATAAACTCATACAGCGAAAGAGATAGAATAAAGGGAGATAAGATAAATAAAGAGAGAAGACAAGTAGCCTGGAACTTTTTCCAGAAAAGTGCTTGAACTTTCAGTTTATTAGAGGAATGAGCCAGTAGTTACATAGGATTAAATTCTATTTATTCAATTATGCCCTTACCAAATTCATAAAGTACCGGAACTAATTTTGTAATACACGTTTACCATTCGGCGTTTAGTCGTTCGTCTTTTGAGATTCATGGGCCCAATTCACATGAAAAAATCTCCTTTTAATTTATCTCCATCAGTTCTCGCTTTACCAAATTTCATCGAGTATATTGGCCCGTTCCCATTTCAATTAGCCGCTCGCTGAACTGCTCCGGATTTTCCGTTTCGTTTGGTGTGAAAGGTATTCAGATTTCGAAAAAATAATCCATTCGGTAATACAACTTGCCTGTTATAATTTAATAGGTATCGTTATAATAGGTTTTAATATAACGGTAAAACTTAATGTTTATAGATTCGAATATAATATTGCCAACAAACGAGCTGATAATCCACCTGATGGTAGATGGCTACCGTCGCCCATGGACATCAGCGACACCAAAGCCATCACTAATGCGTTGCCGGCCAATAAACAGAGATGAAAAAGAAAGAAGCAGTTCTCAAATCCTCAGACGAAACACACCAAGTCGTTTGGCGGAGGACTTAAGCAAGCTATCCAGGCAGACCCACATGGGGAAATATTAATCATAGTATTAATGAACTATTACAATCAATATTACTACAATATTATAATCCCTCCGTGGAGCCTTCCACTCCACCAGCGTGGAAGGAAGTGAATGGCAACCAGCTGGTGGCCTGTTATGAAACCCATCCGGCATGCGATTGGTTTTAGCATTTTAAGCCGCCCGAATACGGCTAAAAGGCATTTGTGAGACGCAAACATTAATGTTATGAATTACTACTGAATAAAAGCCATCATACGTTACATCATCATTCATTCATTCATTCCGTTGTTTAAATAATTCAAACGTTTAAAAGGCGGTACATGAAGCTTTATGTCTGCGATCGATAAAATCTTTTATTATTGTAAATTAATACATCTCGATGTGTGCTACGTAATAGCAGAACCACCTTTCACTCTTCATTCTTCATTTGACAGAAACGGTATTTTTAAACGACTCCGTTATTACTTTCTAAAGCGTTTATAATGCTGTACTTAAATTTCTAAAGATTTCACAAACACTACTCATATTCCCAAATTTAACTTTATTTTGATCGGATACAATATTTCTTCGTAAGGAAATACGCAATATCAATAGTGATATCACGTATTCCCTTACGAAGAAATATCCGATATAACAGTCAGTTACGAATAAGTTTTGAAATAAAGATTGTCTAAGAGCGGTACATAGTAATTAATACATACATAGTAATTAATAGGTACATAATGTGCATCAAACAGGCTAAAACGGCATGCTTTTGCTTTGTATTTGCTTACAAAATTGCCCTGTACGGACATCTTAAGGAAAAGTTACCTGATCAATATCCTAATGTTCATAGAAGTGACAAAGTACGGTAATTTGATGTTAATGTAAATACTTCAAACCACATTGGCTATGTAGTTTTTTTTACCATTTTGATTTTTATCATAATTTCACCTGTAACTACTGACAGAGTACTACGAGTAGACAGTTTTTGCTGCGCGTGCTTGCAATAACGTTATGTACAAGCACTGCTCAGAAATGAAGCCTACTTTAAAAATATTATACAGTAACCCTGAATTTAATTTTAAAACGACAATAGTGATTACAATTCATTTGTCATCTCTGTTTCTTAATAATAAAAAAACTTAAGCTCGATATTTCCACAAAGAAACCACAAGTATTGTTCACGTGGCACTAAAAGCTACAAATCTCAAAAGGGAGTGTCACAAGGGTCACTTCTAGGTACTCAGTTGTTCCCAACTGCTAAGAATGGCTTGACACGACAGGCGGCGACATAGTTGCTAAAAGTTTGAGACATCGAGGGCTTTTACGCTCGAGTCTTTAACGACCAGGGTGTTAGAGCCACTGTATACATAGTATACGAACTTACAGTGGTATACAGTCTTTGTTGTTCGACTAGAACACCTTTTAGACATTATAAATTATCATATTATAATAAGATAGCAATGAGTAACTTTATAATACGATCACTCTCAACCCTTAAAATACATATTAGAACACGGTTAGAAATCCGGTATTGAATCGCACCTCACGAATTGGTCGACTGTTAAAAAGAGTTTGTTAGGCTGTGCCCAACGTTTATGTATAAGGCTAAATGGAAGGGTGCGAGAGGGCACGAACAAAAAAGGAAGTTTATGGGTATCGTGATTTAAGCCCTTCAGGTTTATGACGTTGGGCGACAATCTCCACCAGTAGGTAGTTCGAGTTTTATTAGTTCTCGAGTGGGCGATGGTAATAAATAACATATTTCTTGGAGCTGCCAGTAGTTTTCGATTTTATGTTCTTTTTACATACCAAACATTAAAAGCCAACCCTTTCACGAAGCTTTTATCTGTAAAACAAATTGCAGAAATACAGAGCAAACATTAAGGCCATGTCGTAAATTACAACGTGTCAAATATGAATTATCTTCTGATACTCACATTTAATTTGGAAGCTGACTAGATCTTAATATTGAAGATCACTCATCAATGTCATTTGGGAGCAGAATATTAGATTTCCATCCTAAATACTTTCTAATTTGATGATTTATGGATCCCCATTTCAGCGTATATTAAATGAAAGTGCCTACGTTTTTATGAACAATATTATGTCGTTAAGAATTTCTTAATGGCTTCATCAAATATACATTTTCTTGGTCGTATTATTTGGGAGTAGAAATCATTTTCTTGAGTCGGCTACAGTAGTTGAAGATAGGAAAATGAGGAATACAATTTAGGCGCGTTCACGAATTGGATGGGTTGACTTGACTAGTAGTTTGATTCTTGAGTGATTGTGGACTTCAGAGAGTACGTTGAGGCATTGATTACGATTTTCATGTGGAATAGACTTTTTATAATACGTATCTATCTTTGTCTATAATTCCCCTCTATTTTTCAGAGCGTGAACCTCAAGTGTTGTGTTACCTCACCTCCTGGTCATCCAAACGGCCCAGTGCTGGACGATTTATGCCCGACAATGTGGATCCCATGCTCTGCACCCACGTGATCTATGCATTCGCTACTCTGAAAGACCACAAGCTCGCTGAAGGAGATGAGAAGGACGGAGATATGTATGACAAGGTCGTCGCTTTGAGGGAGAAGAATCCTAATTTGAAAGTAAGTAATCAGTTTTAATCCAGTAACCAGATTTTTTTATTATTATTTCTTGTGCAATGTAATGACTTCCATGGTGACCTTTGAATGGTTTGTGACGTAACGATTTGTATGTCTTTGTGGACGGAAGAGTAGATACTGATTGTTTATCTATATTTCTTAACTGTGCTATCTTGATAACCTAATTCTTATATTAAATGATTATGATTAATATAATAGTCTATGGTATCTATGGCTTTATATTTAGTAGCTTATTGTGGATCACTCAGGGGGCTGGATCCTGTATCATGATGATATAAACATATTTCTGCCTATAGGTCGCTGCAAAACACTACCTAGGGTAATAAAAACAGCCAATAGCCGTTAGACTATTGGACCTCCTTAATTAACACAAGCCATCGGGATACAAAGTAATGGCTTCAATCCTTTTGAAGTTTAAAATTCAAAGGAAGCTTAAAACACTTAAGAACCCTGAGCATACACTGAGCTATAAATCGTATGCTGATATTTCATCTTCATAACTTACCATATTTATCTTAAATCTTAACATCGTGAGAAGTTCTGCAACTTTTAACAAGCCTTCTGTTTAACAGACTATGATGGAAGTATTCAGACTTTACGCCTGTTGAAATACGCGTTGTTACGAGTATATCACCTCTAGGAAACTCATAATACTCTTGGTGCTCGAGGAAGTCTTAAAAGCATCCCGCTACTTCTTTAAAAACTTTGAAAGGTTCAGGCTTGGTACAAGGTACAAAATGTTCGCAAAGAGGCAAGTTTTAAAACTTAAAAGTTAGTGCTTTAAAATTGATCTTTTCTATTAACCATTCGTATATTCGTTCATTACTATCTTTTCAAAAATCTTATCTTATTTTTTTTTGCTTTCCACAATAGGGTTGGCCAATAGTTTTCGACCAACACACTCTAGATAAAGTGTGGTTCAAATCTCTAGGCTTATTTTAGTAAAAGAAAAGCAAGCGAGAGATAACGATCTGTCAGTAGGCCACAAATAAAAAAATACATAATTATACATTGTACACGAATAATGGAACGAGGATGAAGTGAAATATTTTTCAAAAATACATTATCATTAGTTGCTATAGAAAAGTTAAGAAATCTGAGCTAATAATCAAAAGTTATATAATAGTAAATTAAAATAAAAAAAACGACAATTTTATTTACACTAAACATAACTGAGATCACTCGATTAAGTCACCTTTCATACAAAAAAACTAGATCAAAATCGGTTTATCTGTTTGGATGCCACAGACAGACATACAGATACACCGATACACAGACACACAGAGACACATATACACAGATACACATACACCTCAATCTTATAACAGCCCTCTTTTTTCGTCGGGGCTTAAAAACACAACCCATCAAACCCATTTTAATAGAATGTAATCCCTATTAAGTTACTCTAAGCTTCAAATTGAAAAATACTTCAACATCCCTTTGAAACAAAATACGAAATGAATCGCTCTCAACGCTTATCTGAAAAAGTTCTAAATATTTAACTTAGAGTGTATCTACATGGATTGGACGTCAACCGGTTTACGTTTATAACAAAAACATTAATTTACAAAAAAAATGAATAATTCTATATACAAAATTAGTGGCAATTAGGTATAGTTCCGTATACCTATAATAATTTTTAGTGATCTTATAAAGTGTTCATGCAAACCAACAGCAATTAAGTCATTCATTTAAATTTTAGATAAAACAACTAAATTACTATTTAAGAAATAAATATATTTTCAAACAAAACTTGTTTAAAAAACAAACCAAACTTGTTTAAGACTGATGTAGCGTAAATTATAATACTACACGCTGCACCAACATCAGAAGTTATGTATGCGATTTATACTTAACATACGATTCCGAACTAAAAAATATAGAGACTCCCTCACTCGTAGGTCTGTTTCCAGTTAAAGAATTTTAATTAAAATACTGTAGAATAAACATTTAGTAGCATTTTTCATTTATAGGTTTTCTTTTCGTACATGAGTTTCACGGAAAACATTTTTATATTTTTATCGTTTTATCTGACAACAGTTAGATTATGAATGAATTGCCCGCCGGGTTATTTCCCTTCGATTTTAATTAGTTCGTAGATGTGTCTTCAAGTCAATAGTGCGTTTAAAAGATAGTGGGTTTTACAACCTAAGATTACATCTCCACTTACCATCAGGTGGGATAGTAGTAAAAAAATCCAAAAACTTAGTTTTGTAATCTTTATAATAATTATAAGGAAGGTAGAATAAAAGATAAAAGACAGATATAACTTAGATAAAAGGAGCACAGGTCGCCCCCCGACCAGGTGGAATGGCTACCTGCAGAAGACATCGGGAAACCGCTGGATTCAAAGGGCCCAGGATCGGTCGGAGTCTCTTTGTTCAGCAGTGGACTTCAAAACGCCCCTAGATAAATGTAGTATAGATATGTATAGGTTCAAATTATAACTGTGTAATAAAAAACATGACTGGCGCCATCGCGCCATCTTTGAGCAAACAACAAAACGAATATATGGAATAGAATATATTAGGGGCCATTCATAAATTACGTCACACCTTAGGGGGAGGGGGGAGGGGCAGATGTAGTGTGACATTGTGTTACAAGGGGTGGGAGGGGGTCCTAAGTTTCGTGACGTCACATTTCAAAATCAAATAATTGGTATGTAGGTATAGGTAAATATTAAAAAAACAATTAATGGAAATAAAACTTATTTCGGAACTTCTGTTTTAATTTAATAATTTCTAGGTGTAAATTTTTTTAATATGTGACGTCACACTAGGGGGAGGTCTCACAAGTGTGACCAGCTGTGACAAGGACGGCGGGAGGGGTAAAAAACTTATAATTAATACTAAGTACTATAATACCTTTATTTCAGATTCTGTTGGCTATCGGTGGATGGGCGTTTGGCTCTACGCCCTTCAAAGAGCTCACCTCAAATGTTTTCCGAATGAACCAATTCGTGTACGAAGCGATCGAGTTCCTCAGAGACTACCAGTTCAACGGCCTGGATGTGGACTGGGAGTATCCTAGGTAATTTTTTTACTTAAAAGCTGGCAAGTATAAGGTCTGACCCGTATCAATGGCGACGGTGCAATGATAACCTGGGCAAATTCAAAGGGTCCTGGGCTCGATTCCCAGCGAGGCCAGGAGAGAATGATGAGTTTAAATTTCTGTTCTCGGTCTGGATGTGTTTTTGTGTTGTCTATGGCACCCACGGCACAGGAAATCCTCGTGGGGCTATTTATGAGCATTTATTTATTTATTCCTGATGGTAAGTGTCTGACATACATTGTACGTTAACAGGAAAGTCACTAATCATCCAAAAGTAAAGAAGTTTTGGTGACTATAATAAGTACGTAATGTAATAAATATTGACAGCGCATTAAAACCTGAATTAGGTTTTTCTATACTAATATTATAAAGAGGAAAGATTTGATTATTTATTTGCATTGAATAGGCTCCGAAACTACTGGACCGATTTGAAAACTTTCACTGTTGGAAAGCTACACTATCCCCGGGTGACATAGGCTATAATTATTATATTTTCAAAAAAATTAGGGATCCTTAATAAAACTCCAATAATAGAACCCAAGGTGTAAAAAAAAAAGAAAACCGAAACCAAGCGAAGGCGGTTACTCGTATTTTATAAATGTGAAAGTCACATAAAAACAACTGGGTGGATTTTCATTTAGTACACAGGTAGCCCATGCTCTGGAATCAGATCATAGGGTACTTATTATCCTGAAAAACGCAGGCAAAGCCGCGGGGGGAGCGGTAACAGGTAATACATATAATATTTCTTTAACTGTTTGCATAAACGTTACATTGTTATCGCTGGTCCAAACAGGGGAGCGGATGACCGCGCCGCGTTTGTGTCTCTTCTCAAAGAACTCCGTCTGGCCTTCGAGGGAGAAGCCAAGACATCTGGCCAGCCTCGGCTGCTGCTCACCGCTGCCGTACCTGCTTCATTTGAAGCCATCGCCGCTGGATACGATGTCCCTGAGATCTCTAAATACCTGGTAAGGATTTGCTTTTTCTGGTCGTTTTGATGGAGCAGAAACTGAAGATATATATTTTTTATGGAGCTGATAAACAAACTGACGATCACCTCGATAGTAAGCAGCCAAAGAAAGTAGGAAGTGGCTCACAAGCTGTATGCATATGATAGATACGATATGTAACTTTTAAACCAGTATTATAACAATGACATGTAGGCCAATGCAATCCCTTCATATTGTGAGTTGTAATAAAAAAATACTGAATAAAACTACACACTCCATATGCTATTATATTAAATTTATCGTTTACGTACTATACATATATTTCTCGTTTGTTTTAATATCTGAAGTATGTTGTTTTGTGATAATCTTCCAAATCTTACTTCCGCCGTCTTTTCTTTGTTTAATATTTTTTATTTTGTCATTTCGCTTATAGATTTGGATACTCTTCTTTTGGCCTACACAGAAATAATAATATTCCTAATGTATTCTCGTTAATATTATGATTGGTTCACAGGACTTCATCAACGTGATGACATACGACTTCCATGGGCAATGGGAGCGCCAGGTCGGCCACAACAGTCCCCTGTTCCCTCTAGAGAGTGCTACTAGCTACCAGAAGAAACTTACTGTGGTATGTGGAAAAAATTGTTATCTTCTTTTTTTTCAGAAAAACACAATTAAAAAAAACACACGTAATTGTTCAAGTTTTCACTTCTGTTGGCACTACCGGAGTTCCTTTTTATGTTTTTTTTATAGCCTGAAAGGCTGACGAAAAAGCAGACGGAACTCCTAATGGTACGTGGTCATCGTCGCCTATGGACACGAGCAATTGACTACTTAATTGACTACTATACTATCTGATGGAAAATGGGGATATTATAGTCTCGGAGAGTAAGCAAACTAACTTATAACAAGTATAATATTATTATGTGGAATATAATAGATAATATTATTATCTGTTGACTTTAAGATACTTCGATAATTGAAAGGGAACACCGACACGGCCAATAATTCCAGTCGATCGCGGTACGCATAGCAAATTAATGTCGAAACGAAGAGCTTTATCCGTAGGATGTTCTACCGAGGGGATTCTAACAGGTGGATAGAAAATGACGAGATCGAAATAATAAACGGACTCTTTGCTTTCTTCTTGGGTGACGTCGGTGATACTTTTGGTGTTAATCGAATCAATAATCTGTTATATGGGTGTTGATTGATATCCTGCTCGAAGGACCATAAACAAATCAGAACTTCCAGACTATTATTTCAACGGAGGCATTCTAGTCTCTGAATGTAAAAGTGCTGTGTTATACTAGTACAGGATTTTTTATTTATTGCATTCATGCGTGATTCAGCGTTGATTTTATTAGCGGCAATTGGTAAAGTCTACCTAAAGAATTCTCAATTCCAAACTTGAAAATTCCATTCAAATTTCTATTCTGTATTGCTGTACCACTTATAATATTGTGTAGTAATGGTAAAGAAGAATATGTGTACTGTAGGTTTAATGTAAGATATAGCTGTTACTACAGTCTATAATAAATCGAAGCGATCTACATTCATAAAAGTTTTGACAGGCACCATTTCATCGTATCTGAAAATAAGTGAAATATTTCCTTACGTAATGAGAAAACTCCGATAGGTATTGTTTTACTGCGACGAAACAAACAGGATAAGAAAGATGAGTGCTGTAATTTATATTCGTCACGTTCACAATCTAAAACTCAATTATTTTACTTCACTTGTATATAGATAGGATCGAATAGAAGCATAATTTTACTAGTGAATATGCATCTATAAGCAAGCCCGGCATATCAATTTTATTCTATTCTAACATTTTATGTGTATCAAGTTAAACTTTACCGAAAACGAAATTAGTTTTAGTATTACATGATTGTTCATCTTTAATTTTTTTTTTTTGTATTAATTGTCATATTTTTAAACCGCATATAATATTAGGATATAAAAGGCACTAAAATAATTTACTAAATATATCACCTAAAAATTTTATGTGTTTTGCAGTTTGTATGTCTATATTTTCATTGTATATGGTATGGTGACATTTTTTTGTATATGTTCGAATATGTCTTATTTCCAGGACTATTCAGCCCGCGAATGGGTCCGTCAAGGTGCCCCCAAGGAGAAGCTGATGATCGGCATGCCGACGTACGGCCGCTCGTTCACTCTCATCAACGACACCCAATTTGACATCGGTGCACCAGCTTCAGGCGGCGGTAAGAATATTATCATCATCATTATTGATTTTAAACTTAATTCATCGAGGACTTTTTACTATAATACGGGTACTCAAGTTATTTATTTTGTACGATATTCCGATATTCCGGTTCAGTGGCATGGATCGTGGTCACTCTCTTGTATGAGTCAGCCGCTAAACGACTCATCGTGTTCCAGCTGGCGGCTTGAGAGCCAGCTCTATCTTTCTTTGTCTTCTCTCTTTCTTGGCCGACAACGCAGAAGTGATGTATTTGCCAGTATGGCGCCGATAGCCATCAGCACGTTTGGCGTCTTTTCCTTAAAGATAAAAAAAAAAAAAATGAGAAACTTCTACAGGTCAAGCCGGTCGCTACACCAACGAGGCCGGGTTCATGTCGTACTACGAGATTTGCGAGTTCCTGAGGGAAGACAACACTACCCTGGTGTGGGACAACGAGCAGATGGTGCCGTTCGCGTACCGCGAGGACCAATGGGTCGGCTTCGATGATGAACGATCTCTCAAGACTAAGGTTAGTTGCTGTTGTTGCTGTTGATAAGGTATTTTTCTGAAACGATGATAATATAAGATATTTATTTATTTATTTATTTATTTATTTATTTATTTATTTATTTATTTGTTTATTTATTTATTTATTTATTTATTTATTTAAACTCTTTATTGACTGTACACGCTAAAAAACATTTACAAAACAGTACACTGTTAACAGATAGGTAAGTACAATACAATGGGCGGCCTTATCGCTTACAAGCGATTTCTTCCAGACAACCCAAAAAACGACAGGAGAATCGTGTCTGGGAGAAATAAGGGTAGGGTGTACACGTAAATGACATTAAATAGAAATTATTTTACATACAATTCAATGAAAATATGCTACATACAGATAAGATAAAACGGACTAACAATAACAGTGCTACAGGGGAGTGTGAAAGAAAATTATAGATAGGGAAGGAAGAAAGTTATAGACAGAGGAAATGTTTTTTCAGTAACTTTTTAAAGGAGAATAAAGTTTCAGCTTTGCGAATTTGAAGTGGTAGAGAGTTCCAAAGACGTTTAGCGGTCAAAGTAAAGGAATTAGAGTAGAAGGAAGTAAAATGTCGAGGGGTTTGAAGGAGAAGTTTTTCGGAGATATTAGGTCATTAGCTCATATCATCTGCTATATCTAACATGCATTCTGAATATAATACGTATGCATTCTGATACGGTGATAGCAGCAAAATATTACTTTAACACTCGAAAAAGACTTTAAGAAAAAGATTTTTCTTCTGCTTTTTTTTATTATTATCGAACTCGGAAGATGAACAAAACTATTATGATGTTGGCAGCGTAGTTATCTGAATATTTATTAGGCAAAAAACTGACACACGCAAACAAAGTACCTAACTGCTATTTTCATTATTTACTTTCCTCGCCAAAAGATGGCGTTGTTCTTATAAAACTGCACATGTCCGAGAGCTGAAATAACGCAATGCTACCAACGCAAAAAATGTGTTACAGATGGCCTGGCTTAAAGAAGAAGGTTTCGGAGGTATCATGGTGTGGTCGATCGACATGGACGACTTCAGGGGATCCTGCGGCACGGGCAAGTACCCGCTGATCACCGCCATGAAGCAGGAGCTGGGAGACTACAAGGTGAAGCTGGAATACGACGGACCTTACGAGTCTTACAATCCTACTGGCCAGTATACTACTAAAGATCGTGAGTATATTTTGTTTATGTTGTAGGTTTTAAAATTGTTTTTGACGAATGAAGTATAACCAAATCACTTCTCCCTTTAGTTATTTTTAAGAATTGAAAGTTTTTTCTTATTTTCCTTTGTGTAATAGAATAAAATACGAGCAAAATATCTAAATACAGAACATGACATGCGTTGAATCCTATCAATTACCATCACAAAAGCGAAACCGTTGAGACTTGACCAATGACGGCACGGTATTAAGAAATATAAAAAAAAAATATAAAAATCTATCTTTAGGAATTCTCATAACCGATTTATAAATGCTGATTACTAATGTCTTTACGTATCTAATTTCTCTTCTCCCGCCAGCCAACGAAGTGACCTGTGAAGAAGAAGACGGTCACATCTCCTACCACCCCGACAAAGCCGACTGTACCATGTACTACATGTGCGAGGGAGAGAGGAAACACCACATGCCGTGCCCCTCTAACCTGGTCTTCAACCCCAACGAGAACGTATGCGATTGGCCCGAAAACGTCGAAGGTTGTACCCATCACACTCAAGCTCCCGCGGCTAGAAGATGAACATCTCCGACGATAAGTTAGGATATTCGAACCGGTACACGAATAAGTTAGGGTTTAGTTCGCACATATTCTCTCCTTGACATCAGGACGGAATTATAACAAAGCATTATTATTATTGTTAACTTAAACCCGCTTTTATAGGTATACAACAAGGATGTGTTTTATAAAACAAAATATTTATTTTTTACATAGAAACGTAAAACAAACATCTAAAACAGAAATTGTCATCTGAACACTTTGTTTCACAGTCAGATTTCAAACCCTTTTCGAAGATCTAAAATATCAATCGTTATTAGAAAATAAGGAAAGTATACAATACATAATTATTATTTTGACGTGATAACGTCTTATAAATTGGTTGACTCGGGTGTCATTCACGAAAACTATGTAAGAAAATTTACCATGCGCGCGCGAGAGAGAGGCTCGCTCGACCGGCGCGCGCCTTGCGTCTCTCTTCTACGCGAGTGTTTCTGGCGTCAACGAATTATGTCAGTGAATTATGAATTTAAAATTGTGATTTTCATTTAATTCTATGTTCCAAAAACTTATACCACGTACAGACGTTGTCACGTTAAATCTCCGTCCGTATACCGACTTTACAGACAATCATTTTAAATGCAAATTATAATTCGGCATTGACATGACAAGATATTTGATTTTTTTCCTTGACGCTAAACCACCGTTCTCATTTGAAAAGTACCCACATTTAAGTAAAAAATAAATGTTATTTATGGCAATATTGAATATCGTTTCTTGTTCTTAGGGAGCTCGTGTGATATACTGTATATTTTTATTATTATTGGTGAACATAATATCATTATACATTTAGTTGTATCATTAAATTATCGAAGCCTATTTCAGTAATTAGACCACTAAAACAATCATAATTGGCTAAAAATTTGATGTTTATTCTATAATATCAAGAAGTCTTTATTACCAATTAAGTCTAATTATTGGAGAAGGCTAATTAAATACTATTAACGTAGATATTGTTTTCCCAAAGGCACACAATATAAAATTGAGTATTTTTGTATCCACGCATTTATGTGTCTATTAGAACTTTACGTCCACCGGTCTTACAAGGCCTTTGGAATACAATTGTATTATCTTCTCAGGTCCTTACTACATTTTTACCATTTTGAAAGCGTGGTTAACATTAAAAATGCAAAAAAAAACTGTCGAAAGAAAAATTGCATTGACAATGTTTTAAATATTTTCTACCACCGAATTATTAAAATAAATCCTTATATTGTGTGTGTTTGGGACTGTTAAGTTGTAAAATTATAGTAATTTCGAGCTTCGTATAATTCTTAATACTCAGATCAGCTAATACTACACTGCCTTATACACTGCCTGCGTCTAAACGACATACTCATAGAGTGGACAAAGGAGAAAGTTGTGACATTGTTTAGGTAAAATTTTATTAAAATAAGTAGATAATTAATGATTTAAGATTGTAAATATTGTATTTGATACAAAGGAGATGTAAGAGTATTATTAAAGATTTTTTAAACACTTTGTTTTTGTTTCTCAGAAAACCTTTTGTTCATATTATGTATTTTTATTTATTAATGATGTGCTGAGGCATTTCTTGACGGCTTTTCTTCTCCATGACAAAGCACCTTTCCGAAAAGCTGGTAGGTTAAAAAAATACGTGCATTATTGTATCAGTGATCCCTATATGAATAAATTATTTTTAATTTACATTATGCAATAACTAGTTCGATACTACTTAGTAGTAGAAGTTATTTCTCACCTTGGGAAATATGGTTGCATAAAATTTTTATTCGTATGCGCTTTAATATTTTTATATTTGCCACTCACTTAATTCTACCAAATCTCTATATATCACTAAAACTGCATAAAACGAAATGTAATGAGCCCAATTATAGGCCCTTGCACTATGTCACTTTTCAATCAAAGTTTCAATAAACAAAATAAACTAAAATACACTTTTATATGTTACTTGGCCCTTATTTACAATATTAATAATTGATTGATTTAATTATCGTAATACTTGGACCAGGATCTTAATGTATGCAAATGCAATGTTCGCTTAACAACACCCGACTTTACACCTTATTGCATTATAATAAAGTTCATTTTGTCATACCACTGTTTTACGTAGCAGTAAGACAGTGTTGCCAAAATTAATATTTGTTTGCATAATACATGACAAACAGCAGGTGCACATGGTACGGTATTGAGGAGGATTACCTAATATTTATCGTCTAATATTATCGGCTGGTCCTTAGACCGGTTCTTTGGTTATCTGGTTGACGGGTTATCTGGTTCCTTAGAACCAGAATCTTTTTTTGACAGCGTACAATATCAAACGGGACCGACGGTCTAACGTGCCCTCCGAAGCACGGATCCAATTGAGAATTTTTTGCCACTAGCAGTCACCCATTCTACCGACCGCGCCCGCTGTTGCTTAACTTTATCAATCTCTTTATCGACACAAGCCGCCACTACTTGTATAACGCTTCAAGTTAATTGACTATACTATATTCACATTCGAATCAGAATTTACATAATCACTGTGTTGCCTAGCAACCACAAACAAACAGGTGCATGAAACTTTTGGTCGTATAAAGTACGTTTGAACTAAATCTGGAGTTCGCAAGTCGCGTTCCGTTCCACTCTTTGTAATTTTATTTTATTTTTAAACATAATATTTATTTTGCAAAAGTTTAAAATAACACGGAATAGTTACGTATAAAATCGATATAGACTGTTTTAAAATAAATAAACATAAATATAAAATGTTATTCGGCTTTGTTTAATGAAATTTAACTTATAAATAATTTTATGCTCATGCATATTGAGTGGAATGAAATATCTGTATAATCTGTACAGTGCCATCTCTCAAGAACTTATTTGTGACGTGGCGAAAATTGGAACTAATGCCATCCCATTCATAAATTACTACTATGCGCACTATGATTGGTCCAATGCGTCCGGCAGCGCCCTCCTTATAGTCACAGATAAGTTGATTTCACTGTATTTCGAAATATAATACGACCAAGTTGCAAAGCATGTAAGCGCCATTATAGCTGTGAGGTTTTCGTAGTCATTTCTATTTACAGTCATAGGTAGGCCGGCCTCAAAACAATAAGTTTCTACAAAGGTTTGAAGTCGCTTCACGAAATTAAGGATGTGCGAGCGTGAGTTATTCATGACGAAAATTGTTTTAAGATGTTGGTTTTTACGTCGTTTTCTCTTAGTGTGTTGTTGTTATGGGTCAATATTAAAATAATGAAGTTGTCACAAACGTTATAATGATTATTTCGTTCTTTAATAGTTATTTGGTGTGCGAAATACAAATCAGTTTGTGAAAACCCTATAAAGGAATTTTTACGATTTATTGACAAGTATTCTGATACGAGTTTGACTCAAGTATAGGTATAGGTTGACATCTCTGTGAGTTACGGCACCGATATGTTGTAAGTGTCAAAAACTAAGTAGGTAATGTGAGAGAGAATTAATTGCCTCGCGTGATTCTGAAGGAGTGACCAACTGACCAATGCATGCAATGAGCCTTCGATGCTGCCGTTTTCATATTTAAGTTCATGAACCGTCTAGAAATAAATACATAACTGTTAGGGCTTGTTTCACCATCTTCAAGTAGAGTCCTGAATAAGCTATTCGCCGGTTAAAGTGACGTTAAAGTGTCATTTTACATACACAAAATGTCAACTTAACCAACGAATAGCTTACTTCGGACTTACTTGAAGATTGTGAAACAAGCCCTTAGTATTTTTAGTTCAAAGTAATCTGTTGATAATTAAAACTGTTTTACCCTGTATCCTAGTTTTAGGCACTTTTCGCTATTCCGAATATTTTGGATTTAGCCATTCACGCCCACTTGAAAAAATCATCCTGTGTAAAAAAATTCTATCTGATGAGATTCATGACTTTAGGTAACTCCTGAAATATAAAGGTATAGGTATGTTATATTATGTTTAGCGATAATTTTAGTGATCCTCGAACGCCATTTTATTGAAGTCGGTTAATATTTTTGTAAAATTACGTTTAATTTTTCGTAGAACCTGTTATAGTTTTATTTCTACTACAGCGATAGCGACAAATCCTTTCAGACAGAATATACATAGCGATAGAATCCTTTACTGCAACAAAACAAAGTTGCTAAGTAACAAAGCGAGTCATCAATCTAGAGCGCTCGGCGCCAGTCATTTGATATCGAACTATTCGTTACGTTTATTAAGTTGAAAAATGGCAGCCCATCAGTCAGCCCAGCCTGGTAAAGGGTTAGATATTTTTTGCTTTACTTAGATAGTATTTATTTATGTAACAGCCAGTGCGTCTGTTTGTGATAGTGCAACTTTTGAACTACTTCCGGCACAGCACTTTCTTATAACCTTTACTTTATAAATGTACATGAATCATTATATTGGGTGTGCCAAAATTTATGCAAGATGATTATTAAGTTAGTATTAGTTTACTTTACAACAATCGCGGTTAACATGTATGATGGTATATGCTTTAAGATATGCGTAGCACCTCCCTCCCTCCCACAACGGAAACATGCACTACAATAATTAAAAGTATATATCAACATACATATCATAACACGTGTTTTGCCCCTATACGGAGAATCATCAGAATAAGTTGATTCTTCATATACAAATAGGGTACATTCCGTAATTATTATTGAAGTTATACTTCGTATTCGACTTGCAAAAAGGTAGCGTTAAACGTTTGCGCTACCATGGAGGGGGTATGAAAGCACTGGATAGATGGCCCTAGCTTTTTAGGGTTCCGTAGCCGAATGGCAAAAAACGGAACCCTTATAGATTCGTCATGTCTGTCTGTCTGTCTGTCTGTCTGTCTGTCTGTCTGTCCGTCCGTATGTCACAGCCATTTTTTTCCGAAACTAATAAGAGCTATACTGTTGAAACTTGGTAAATAGATGTATTCTGTGAACCGCATTAAGATTTTCACACAAAAATAGAAAAAAAACAATAAATTTTGGGGGTTCCCCATACTTAGAACTGAAACTCAAAAATGTTTTTTTCATCAAACCCATACGTGTGGGGTATCTATGGATAGGTTTTCAAAAATGATATTGAGGTTTCTAATATCATTTTTTTCTAAACTGAATAGTTTGCGCGAGAGACACTTCCAAAGTGGTAAAATGTGTGTCCCCCCCCCTGTAACTTCTAAAATAAGGGAATGATAAAACTAAAAAAAATATATGATGTACATTACCAAGCAAACTTCCAACGAAAATTGGTTTGAATGAGATCTAGTAAGTAGTTTTTTTTAATACGTCATAAATCGTAAACCGCAAAAAACATTGATCAAAGTTACAACGAACTACAAGAACTTTTATATTATGTTATTTACTGCTACGGAACCCTTCATGGGCGAGTCCGACTCGCACTTGACCGCTTTTTATTATCTTTACCTCTTTTAAAATTTAATGTTATTACTTATACAAGTCTCATAGTCTCAACAGCATGATTCAGATTCATGAACAACGCTATCTAGTTTATACTTGTGTAAATATAGGTAGTACACATTAAAATTTAATGTTTTTACTTATACAAATTTCACAGAGTCTCAACAGCGTGATTCAGATTCGTGAACAACGCCATCTATTTTGTACTTGTTTATTTTTATTTAGTACAAAAATAATTAAAAAAAAAAACAATTAAAACTTATACACGTTATTAAATTAGAAACAAAGAAAGAAAGTATAACTTCTCAAGCGCGTACAAAGGTACACGCACCCTTTTTAAGGTTAACAACACATTTGGAGCTGATGAATTTTGCAGCCGGTTCCACTCAGGTCTTAGAATATTATTTTCCTGCTACCAAAGCATTTAATTTTATGTTATCGTTCTTATTTTTAAAAAGATGTGCTGATGAGTTACTTTTGCCATTTCATCTTTTCCATGATAAAGCACATTTATGCTTTAAATTTTAAACTTTAAACATTCTACAGGATGCATTTTGGAGAGTGTGCTCAGGAATTGCACGATCTAATTCCCCCATCCCCGTTCCTCCATCGAACAACCCGTCGTACGGCAAGCATCCATCCATACGTCGTGAATATCCCACCGCTGCGAACCAGGCGATTCGCCTCATCTTTCATAGTGCGTGCCGCGAAGGACTGGAATAGCTTGCCTGCGTGGGTGTTCCCGTCCACCTACAATGTAGGTGTCTTCAAGAGAAGAGTGAATAGGCATTTATTAAGTTAGTGCGTTCACCATCTTGGACTCCATCGCCACTTACCATCAGGTGGGATTGTTGTCAAGCACTGACTTATCTAATGTAAAAAAAATAAAAAAAAATAAAAAAATAAAAAAATAAAAAATAAAAAAAATAACGTGCAAATATGTATACCTATACCGAGGTGTGTGAATAAAATAAATCATTTTATATATTAAATTGATCTATTATACTATTATTGCTTCTGTTGTATTACTCTGAATATTTTATCAAAGGTAATGTGTTCCAGATTTCTTGGCCAGCATTGTATTGCCTTCAGCTTTACTGTTTGTATGCCCTTGGCCTACGATGACCACTTACCAGCTAAGCAGGTAGATCATCTGTTCGTTTGTCTGCTATTTACATACAAATTAACTGATCATGTGTAACTGACAGCGTATCTAATGTGCTTGCAGCTCTCGGTTGCCTGTCATGTGTCTTGTGTCTTGTCTCCGTATGTCTTTTGTGTCTATGCCACGCAGACTAGTATTTATTAGAATACTAGATTCCGCCCGCAGCTCCGTCCTCAAGAGAGTGGTTTCACAAACATATAAATTCCCCAATCACCCCACGGAAACGTATAACCGGGATATAATGTTCTGCTGAATCCCTCAGTCAGTGGGCTTCGAAAACTATTCAGAATTAGTGAAGAATATGCCGAGGAGACTGGACTCAGCTACAACTCGAAGAAGAGTGAATTTATTATCTTCAGAGGTATTAACAAGCCACTTAATTTCAACCCACATATACGACTATGCGGGACTCTTCTGACTCGAGTGGCTGAGTTCAGGTACCTCGGTCATATTGTAACTGAACGCCTGGATGACGACAGCGACATTGAACAAGAGCGCCGGGCTCTGTCAGTCCGGGACAATACGTTGGCTCGCAGATTTGCATGTAGCACGACACAAGTCAAATTAACTTTATTCAGAGCTTATTGCCAATCTTTCTACACGTGCAGTCTGTGGGCTGACTACATGCAGCGGGCCTACGAAACTCTGCGTGTTCAATACAACGTGCTGAGGGCGATGTTGAGGAAGCCTCGACACTGCAGTACGTCGGCTATGTTTGCGGATGCTCGTGTAGACGATTCCTACGCGATCATGCGAAGCGTGCCGCGTCCATGTCAGATTATTGAGTAGCTCCAACACCCTCCTCAGCGCATTGGCTGTGAAGCTGGACAACCCTGAGAATAATAATTTGTTATTACTTATTGAATTAACTTACGAGCAACCACGAATATTTGTCGGTATTCCGTTACTTTTAACAACAATATTCCTCAGAGTAGCATATTAATCATAAGGACAGAGGATTTACTTCCATTTGATATTCTTTTTATTCTTAGCTATAAAATGTTGGGAATTGTTCGTGTGTTTGTTAGAGCTTTATTAGTTTGGTTTAAACAGAACTGAAATGACTAGAAATGTACTGAAATAATATAATGGATCGGAATAATATTCTAGATCGAAAATTCTTCAATATTCTTAAAAAAAAGTAGTAAGAACCATAGACCTATATGTATATACTATACTAGACAGGCTGTTCAGTACTAAAAGTTTGGACACCTACGTTGACACCAGATGGTGCCAACGCATTTTAGTCGGCTGCGAGCAAGCGAGACAAGTGGATGTCATTTTTGAAAAACCCCGACCGTTCCAGAACACATAATAAATAACGCATATTGTTTATTGTGCACAGTTAAAATGTCTTCATTATTTACGTTTGAACTTTATTTGAGTTTATTTAAATCATATCTAGTTGATAAATAATTATATTTTTACTTACATTTTTATAAATTACTAGCTTCTACCCGCGACTTCGTCTGCGTGGACTTCAGAATTAGATCTTTAGAAGAATGAAGAGTATGATCAATAAAAGAAATGATAAAAAATATATGCTAGCCATTTTTAATTATACCACTTATTTTGAGGGAACGGTCTATCCCCGATATAAAATTTAAACTTAACTCACCAGTTTTAAACTTTACCACCATGGAACACGATCTATGCAACAGGGTCGAAATATCGGAATACAAAATAAATATCATAAGTACTCGTATTATAGTAAAATCTATCCCCGATATAAAAAGTACCCTATCCTTTAATGCGGGATATTAAATATCTGGGAGCCAAGCTAAAACTAAATTCGTTTAGCAGTTTAAGCGTTAGTGAATAAGAAACATTCACATAATTTCATTTTAAAAATGGTTTAAAAACAACAACAAATAACTTTGAAATAAATTTCGTTATTTCCGTTCGTTCAGGTGTTACATAATTATTTGGTCTTCAAGATACACCACCAGGCCCAAAGTTTGGTCAATAATATGCTAGTTTTCCAATGTCAAAGTACAACCATGTAATATTTAAAAAAAGTGTTTCCGTTATTGCCACCCAATCAGGAATTACATATTATTTTATCTCTAAGATCACTATCTGGCCCTAAGTCAATGATGAACTGGTTTTGCAATGTGAATGTTACCAACAACAACAGTCACCCATGTAATAACTGCTGTTATTATGTATATTTAGCACGCGCCTCATGGTATATCTAGAATACAATGATGTTCTTAGCGACAGGCAGTACGGGTTCCGCTGAAACCGGTCGACGGGAGATCTTCTAGCGTATGCCACTCACATCTGGGACGAGGCCCTCGAGAAAAATAGGGAAGAGCTAGCAGTTTTTCTTGACATCTTGAAGGCCTTCGATTGGGTCTGGCATACCAACTTTGTGAGATTCAACGTCACAAAAAATCAAGCGTGTCAATTCACCGGCAAAAGAAGCCCTTTCATCTTGGCTCTTACTCTTATAATACGGGTGTCTTCAAGTGAAGAGAGAATAGGCTTTAAGTAAGTTAGTGCGCTTTACCACCCATACTTCATTCCCGCTTACCATCAGGTGGCTTTTTGGTCAAGCATTAGCTTATTTCACATAAAAGTTCCATTTTTTTACATAAAATAAGTGCGTGACAACAATCCCACCTGACGGTAAGTGGCGACGGAGTCCAAGATGGTGAATGCACTAACTTAATGAATGCCTATTCACTCTTTTCTTGAAGACACCTACATTGTAGTTGGACGCGAACACCCACGCAGGCAAGCTATTCCAGTCCTTCGCGGCACGCAGTATGAAAGAAGACGTGTATCGCACCGTTCGCAGCGGTAGGATATTGACGACATATGGATGGATGCTTGCCGTACGACGGGTTGTTCGATGGAGGAACGGGGATGGGGGAATTAGTTCGTGCAATTCCTGAGCACTATCTCCAAAACGCATCCTGTAGAATGCCGAGAGGCTGGCTACTCTGCGCCTGTGTGCGAGGCTTTGCACGTTGGTTATCACCAAGTCTGGGTCGTTAATGAGCCTCATTGCACGCCTCTCCATCGAATCTAAGGCTGAAAGGTGACATTTTGCGGCACCGGCCCAAATGTGACAGCAGTACTCCACACATGGGTGAACCTGATCTTTATATACATTGTTAAAATCTGCCTCGGTGAGAAGTACTGGCGCACCCTTGCAAGGACCCCAAGTTTTCTTGCAGCCACTTTAGCTTTGGATTCGATGAACCTTTCATAGTTGCGGTTCGAGGAAACTTCGACTTCCAATAACTGTAGGCGGTCGGTGCATTCCAGGGATACATTCCGGAAAGTGGGAGCCAAGGTGAACAGGCTCCGTTTTGCGGTGAACAGACACGTCTGCGTTTTAGTGGCATGGCATAATTATTTTGTGTACCTACCCAAGATACACCATCAGGCTCAAGTTGCTCAATGATGTATACAGGCTTTGCAATTTCAACGTTACTAACAAAAATATTTTTAAATCTTGTTCAGATATTCCCATCCGTTCGAGATTTACATATTTAGCCTCCAAGATAAGTATACCAGCAGGCCTTAAGTTGGTCATTAATGTACTGATTTTGCAATGCCAACGTTACTAAAAAAAAATATTTGTTATTCCTGTTAAGTAATTTGCACCCGTTCAGGAGTTAACTATTTGTTCTCCAAGACACGTCATGAGACCCTTAGTTGGTCAATGAAGAACTGATTTCACAATGTCAACGATAACGAAAACAAAATATCTTTAAACACCGTTCTACCTATTTTTTTCTACCATTGAGGAGTTCCTTTATCTCCAGATATTTAGTACTCTTTATCTCCAGATACCATCATCAGCTCCTCACTGAATTTCAAATTTACTTGACAAAATACCCAATGTTATACAAAAAAGCATAATCCAAATTGCTTCTTAAACAAAGAATTAACTCGTATTAACTAAAATCATGGATATATTACTCTGTCTGGATCATAGACTTTGTAGAGGTACCTGAAGATCAATGACGTCATATCGGAATGACCATTCGACCAATCACAGGCCGGATTGAGGTTGTCCTTCATAATTGTACGGTGTACACACTTAGAAAAATTATGTCCTATTTTGATACGGTTCTTCAAAATGTTTTCTATATGTAATTCTTCTGGTGGCAAAAATTGTAATATTGAAATAATATACATTTTATAAGAATTTCTTCAAAATTACCTAATTTAAATAATTGCATTAGGAGTAAATTGAAAATTAAGATACACAATTATGTTACATCTATATTATAATTTCATCTTAGATGTTTTTAAACCATTATAAAAAATCACAATCGAAAGATAATTTTATTATATCCTGGGACTATAGATAACATGGACACAATACAAAAATGGTCATTATTTTATGCCATCATCGATCTTCAGGTACAACTACGAAGTTATGTATCCAGTTAGAGTAATATGTCCATGACTAAAATCAGTGATTCAAAAGTTACTGGCCTAAACGCTTGCACAGCTATAGAAAAATAAAGCAATTTTGACATTAGGCTAAAACCGCACTAGGATTTTAAAGACGTACGCACTCATCCGACATTTTAATAATGACTTGCTTAATCGGTTCAGGAAAATTAATATTTTTTACTATAAAGTAAATATAAAAAATAGAAAGACATTTACGAATGTTAAAAACCAAATTTGATGATCTTTTGCAATCAATTAAACCTGATACGATATCTTATAATACTTCGATAGCACTTCTTATTGAAAGGTAGGAAAAAACTTGATAAGCTACATTGAAGTATTATTACTGGCGTATAAAACCGATACAGCGAATACTATGTTTGGCCAAATAAATTGGCTGCAGTGGGCTTCAATTTTTAATGGATTCGTTCGATTTAAAAACAGAATCTACCGACGCGACACAAATTTTGTTCGCGCTGTCTGTTCTGGTACTTTACTATATTATACTTCAATGATAAGCTACCAGTTATTTTCTTTATCGTAAAATTATTATTTTTTGTAACTCACTGATTGCTCATTAGGTGCATGAAGCGCTTTATAAACGCTAGTATGTAAGCAGCCTTAGTTTTCCACAAAAAATGTTTTGTTGAATTATTTAATTTTACACAAGATCGATGGCTACTAAACCTCGCATTGTATGATAAAAATTATCACAATGTGCATCTCCGCACAATTGGTATATTGTTAGGTATTAAAAACAATTAACCATATTACAACTTAATCACTTAATCAGCTGATTTAAGTTCGGCCATTTTTATTTCGTTCATCTGTCATGTCAGTGTGACGAAAAACGGCAAACTGTTTTTCTATGACTAAATTGTACCTCTTATCCCTCAGGAACAGGTACATTTTCCGGGATAAAAAGTAGCCTATCTGGTAAGTTAGGTTGAAAGCTATCCGTGTGCCAAATTTTATCCATATCCGTTCAGCCGTTTTTGCGTGATTGAGTCACAAACATCCAAACATCCAAACATCCAAACATCCAAACATCCAAACATCCAAACATCCAAACATCCAAACTTTCACATTTATAATATTAGTAGGATTTAGTGCAAAATATTTGATATCCGCCATCTTGAACCGAAATTGACCGAACAAAGCGCTGTCACAGAGTATGAAATATGCTTGAAAAATGTCACACGGATTTTTTTCGGAACAGCCCGTCTATATATTTAAGTCTAAGGTAAGAACAATTAAAAAACTATTCAATTCAATTCAAATGCTTTTATTCAAAATTGGTTGGGTTTGAAAGTCATGCAAGCTACGCCAATGCTTCAACAAGGCCCTACTATTATCTATTAAAGAATAAAATAAAAATCCTCTCGTTTGATTGGTAAAGAAAAAATTGGACCCTCATTTTGTTGATCTGACGCCATCAGTAACAAATCATATTGTCATTATATTGTCACTAGCTTCTACCCGCGACTTCGTCTGCGTGGACTTCAGAATTAGATCTTTAGAAGAATGAAGAGTATGATCAATAAAAGAAATGATAAAAAATATATGCTAGCCATTTTTAATTATACCACTTATTTTGAGGGAACGGTCTATCCCCGATATAAAATTTAAACTTAACTCACCAGTTTTAAACTTTACCACCATGGAACACGATCTATGCAACAGGGTCGAAATATCGGAATACAAAATAAATATCATAAGTACTCGTATTATAGTAAAATCTATCCCCGATATAAAAAGTACCCTATCCTTTAATGCGGGATATTAAATATCTGGGAGCCAAGCTAAAACTAAATTCGTTTAGCAGTTTAAGCGTTAGTGAATAAGAAACATTCACATAATTTCATTTTAAAAATGGTTTAAAAACAACAACAAATAACTTTGAAATAAATTTCGTTATTTCCGTTCGTTCAGGTGTTACATAATTATTTGGTCTTCAAGATACACCACCAGGCCCAAAGTTTGGTCAATAATATGCTAGTTTTCCAATGTCAAAGTACAACCATGTAATATTTAAAAAAAGTGTTTCCGTTATTGCCACCCAATCAGGAATTACATATTATTTTATCTCTAAGATCACTATCTGGCCCTAAGTCAATGATGAACTGGTTTTGCAATGTGAATGTTACCAACAACAACAGTCACCCATGTAATAACTGCTGTTATTATGTATATTTAGCACGCGCCTCATGGTATATCTAGAATACAATGATGTTCTTAGCGACAGGCAGTACGGGTTCCGCTGAAACCGGTCGACGGGAGATCTTCTAGCGTATGCCACTCACATCTGGGACGAGGCCCTCGAGAAAAATAGGGAAGAGCTAGCAGTTTTTCTTGACATCTTGAAGGCCTTCGATTGGGTCTGGCATACCAACTTTGTGAGATTCAACGTCACAAAAAATCAAGCGTGTCAATTCACCGGCAAAAGAAGCCCTTTCATCTTGGCTCTTACTCTTATAATACGGGTGTCTTCAAGTGAAGAGAGAATAGGCTTTAAGTAAGTTAGTGCGCTTTACCACCCATACTTCATTCCCGCTTACCATCAGGTGGCTTTTTGGTCAAGCATTAGCTTATTTCACATAAAAGTTCCATTTTTTTACATAAAATAAGTGCGTGACAACAATCCCACCTGACGGTAAGTGGCGACGGAGTCCAAGATGGTGAATGCACTAACTTAATGAATGCCTATTCACTCTTTTCTTGAAGACACCTACATTGTAGTTGGACGCGAACACCCACGCAGGCAAGCTATTCCAGTCCTTCGCGGCACGCAGTATGAAAGAAGACGTGTATCGCACCGTTCGCAGCGGTAGGATATTGACGACATATGGATGGATGCTTGCCGTACGACGGGTTGTTCGATGGAGGAACGGGGATGGGGGAATTAGTTCGTGCAATTCCTGAGCACAATCTCCAAAACGCATCCTGTAGAATGCCGAGAGGCTGGCTACTCTGCGCCTGTGTGCGAGGCTTTGCACGTTGGTTATCACCAAGTCTGGGTCGTTAATGAGCCTCATTGCACGCCTCTCCATCGAATCTAAGGCTGAAAGGTGACATTTTGCGGCACCGGCCCAAATGTGACAGCAGTACTCCACACATGGGCGAACCTGAACTTTATATACATTGTTAAAATCTGCCTCGGTGAGAAGTACTGGCGCACCCTTGCAAGGACCCCAAGTTTTCTTGCAGCCACTTTAGCTTTGGATTCGATGAACCTTTCATAGTTGCGGTTCGAGGAAACTTCGACTTCCAATAACTGTAGGCGGTCGGTGCATTCCAGGGATACATTCCGGAAAGTGGGAGCCAAGGTGAACAGGCTCCGTTTTGCGGTGAACAGACACGTCTGCGTTTTAGTGGCATGGCATAATTATTTTGTGTACCTACCCAAGATACACCATCAGGCTCAAGTTGCTCAATGATGTATACAGGCTTTGCAATTTCAACGTTACTAACAAAAATATTTTTAAATCTTGTTCAGATATTCCCATCCGTTCGAGATTTACATATTTAGCCTCCAAGATAAGTATACCAGCAGGCCTTAAGTTGGTCATTAATGTACTGATTTTGCAATGCCAACGTTACTAAAAAAAAATATTTGTTATTCCTGTTAAGTAATTTGCACCCGTTCAGGAGTTAACTATTTGTTCTCCAAGACACGTCATGAGACCCTTAGTTGGTCAATGAAGAACTGATTTCACAATGTCAACGATAACGAAAACAAAATATCTTTAAACACCGTTCTACCTATTTTTTTCTACCATTGAGGAGTTCCTTTATCTCCAGATATTTAGTACTCTTTATCTCCAGATACCATCATCAGCTCCTCACTGAATTTCAAATTTACTTGACAAAATACCCAATGTTATACAAAAAAGCATAATCCAAATTGCTTCTTAAACAAAGAATTAACTCGTATTAACTAAAATCATGGATATATTACTCTGTCTGGATCATAGACTTTGTAGAGGTACCTGAAGATCAATGACGTCATATCGGAATGACCATTCGACCAATCACAGGCCGGATTGAGGTTGTCCTTCATAATTGTACGGTGTACACACTTAGAAAAATTATGTCCTATTTTGATACGGTTCTTCAAAATGTTTTCTATATGTAATTCTTCTGGTGGCAAAAATTGTAATATTGAAATAATATACATTTTATAAGAATTTCTTCAAAATTACCTAATTTAAATAATTGCATTAGGAGTAAATTGAAAATTAAGATACACAATTATGTTACATCTATATTATAATTTCATCTTAGATGTTTTTAAACCATTATAAAAAATCACAATCGAAAGATAATTTTATTATATCCTGGGACTATAGATAACATGGACACAATACAAAAATGGTCATTATTTTATGCCATCATCGATCTTCAGGTACAACTAAGAAGTTATGTATCCAGTTAGAGTAATATGTCCATGACTAAAATCAGTGATTCAAAAGTTACTGGCCTAAACGCTTGCACAGCTATAGAAAAATAAAGCAATTTTGACATTAGGCTAAAACCGCACTAGGATTTTAAAGACGTACGCACTCATCCGACATTTTAATAATGACTTGCTTAATCGGTTCAGGAAAATTAATATTTTTTACTATAAAGTAAATATAAAAAATAGAAAGACATTTACGAATGTTAAAAACCAAATTTGATGATCTTTTGCAATCAATTAAACCTGATACGATATCTTATAATACTTCGATAGCACTTCTTATTGAAAGGTAGGAAAAAACTTGATAAGCTACATTGAAGTATTATTACTGGCGTATAAAACCGATACAGCGAATACTATGTTTGGCCAAATAAATTGGCTGCAGTGGGCTTCAATTTTTAATGGATTCGTTCGATTTAAAAACAGAATCTACCGACGCGACACAAATTTTGTTCGCGCTGTCTGTTCTGGTACTTTACTATATTATACTTCAATGATAAGCTACCAGTTATTTTCTTTATCGTAAAATTATTATTTTTTGTAACTCACTGATTGCTCATTAGGTGCATGAAGCGCTTTATAAACGCTAGTATGTAAGCAGCCTTAGTTTTCCACAAAAAATGTTTTGTTGAATTATTTAATTTTACACAAGATCGATGGCTACTAAACCTCGCATTGTATGATAAAAATTATCACAATGTGCATCTCCGCACAATTGGTATATTGTTAGGTATTAAAAACAATTAACCATATTACAACTTAATCACTTAATCAGCTGATTTAAGTTCGGCCATTTTTATTTCGTTCATCTGTCATGTCAGTGTGACGAAAAACGGCAAACTGTTTTTCTATGACTAAATTGTACCTCTTATCCCTCAGGAACAGGTACATTTTCCGGGATAAAAAGTAGCCTATCTGGTAAGTTAGGTTGAAAGCTATCCGTGTGCCAAATTTTATCCATATCCGTTCAGCCGTTTTTGCGTGATTGAGTCACAAACATCCAAACATCCAAACATCCAAACATCCAAACATCCAAACATCCAAACATCCAAACTTTCACATTTATAATATTATAGTAGGATTATAGAAAATTAAAACGTCATCATTATGGAACATCAGTGTTACTTTCACTAGAGAAATTATAAAATAGAAAAGAAGGTAATGAATCTTAATCAACCATTTATTAACCACACAAAAGAAAAATAATAATCGGAAGAACTGGTTATATTTAATATTACCATATTGGCCTTACAGTAAGATATTCGAGTTATCGAGACAAAGCTAAGGGCCCAAATTCCCCTTCGAGGCAGATAATTTACTTTATTAAATTACTTTATAATCATGTAGAATGCTTTCTGTAAATCAACAGTTTTTCTCACCATTGCATACTGCCAAACTGGCAGTATCAAGAAAAAAGAATTAAAAAAAAACATTTCTGTGTCTTATGTATTCTGTGGATTCTATTATGAATTTTATACCCTGAGTTGAGTTCCTCCCGTTATATCAATCCTGAAACCCGACAGATGAATTCTTGAAGTTGGGATATGAGAGGGAAGTAAAAGGCGCGGTATGCCAATATCGAGAGGATTTTCTCAAAAGTAAATAACAGAGGGTTTTAGTATTAGTCTTAGAAGTGATTACTTTTTGTTATGAGATGCGTACAGAATCTAGTTTAAATAAGTGGCTGTGGACACCAATAATTTTTATCCAATTCCAATTCTTATCTTCGTAATTTCAAATGTTAAACTATTTACTAAGTTAATGTTTTTACTACCCTTATCTACATCGCCACTTACCACCAGGTGGGATTGTAGTCAAGAATTAACTTGTAACATTTTTGAAGTGAAAACTTGTTTAGTACGGGGGTGATTTGAAATTCGATGAAACGAAACTGTCGAGTAAAAAGAGACAGACACATAAATTCTAAAGTGAGATAGGAAGCATTGTACAGGGGTAGGGGAGGGGGAGGGGAGGGGGAGGGGAGTTGAGTTGAGATGAGATGAGATGAGATGCAATTAGAAATGAAATTTGTTTTATTCGAAGTTGGGAGGGAGAGGAGGGGGAGGGTTCGTCTCATTATCTTGAAAACAAAAATTTTGAAGGATTCACTTCTACTACGTGTGAATTGCACACATTTTATTTTTATTGTATTATGATATAAACTAAATAGTTTTAATGAAATCGTTTAATAATAATAAGTATGTACAAAATAAATATATTTACTGCTAACTTACTTACATAAATAATTATTAAAATATTTACGATGTAATGTACCACTGTTTTTAACATTTACAACTTTTTCTGAACATTGAACAATGTTTTAACTAAATTAAACGTCCTGTGTTGAACGTCATTTGAAAATTCACCTTTTTATGTGAAACAAATAAAGTTTAATTCTGCAAAGTAAATAATTAAGTACATTCTATATTAGCGCACTACCATACCATTGTAAACTGCAACCCTACTTAAGGTGCACGATTACATATTTCAACTTTTATGTATTAGCTTAGAAATACCATAATTTATTCAACCGCTAAAGATCTGCCCGTGGCGATAATAAAACCCTATATGTTATTCCAGATTATTAAATTTCATGAAATTCCAATCAATCGTTTTTGCGTGAAAGAGTACAAAAATATCCATACATCCTTACAAATAATCATATTTACAATATACATAAATAGAAAGAAAGTAGAATCAGATCGCAAATCGCAAGATTTATACATCCTCGTCCTGTGGTATTTACCTATCCAACATCAAACAGCTTCCAAGTGAAGTGTCCGTATCAAGTTACCATCATGAATCGTAGTACATCTGCATTTCGTCTGCAAAATGCCGCAACCCGCGCCCGCGATGCGCGATGAATTTTAGATAGAGTGCTCCCAAATCCACTTTTACATTCGCAAATCCGCTACAACCGCGGTTATGATGGCTTCTTATTACGGCTTAGGGATATTGTTGAGTTGAGTTTGAGTCTGTAAGGGACAAAGAAAGCAGAAAAGGCTCATCTTCTGCTATATTAAGGCGGCGTTTTACTGACCCCAATCCTTTCCCGGCAGAAAAGGGTGTAAGAATGTAGAGGCGGTTGAAGCGGATGTGCTTCGTCTAAGGATTGAAATATTTATGTTATTATAAAGTTATTAATATTGTTACTGGTATTTTTAGATATATTTACGAGCCCCTGTGACTGACTATAGCTTTAGTAAGCCGCCAAACGACTAGTCGTATTCCTGTTGAGAGGCTCTTGTCTTTTTAACCGACTTCAAAAAAAGGAGGAGGTTCTCAATTCGACTGTATTTTTTTTATGTTTGTTACCTCAGAACTTTGGACTGGGCGAACCGATTTAGATGATTGTTTTTTTAATCGAAAGCTGGTGGCTGTCATGTGGTCCCACATAAATTTGAACGAGATCTGAAAAGTAGTTTTTGAGACTTTGAAGTCGGTTATTTTTTGTTAGTAAAATTTAGATTATTCGAATCTACGATTGTAACAAATACGCAAAATTATAATTATTTTTAAGCATTTTCTTTACGTGTGATGTAGTTACAAGTAGATTATATTAGTCATGCTAAGCTGAAAATTATACAACAGCATAATAACCTTACAATTGACGCGTTCATCACTCGATCACAGTCTACTAAATAGTTATTTTCTAACATCTTTTGATAACAAAGTGCGAAAAATAATAAAAACTCCTATTACAAAAACTGGCTTTAAAACGCTGTAAAACAAAAAATAATTGGTTTTCTATTAGTAGTTGTAACGATGATAAAAATAAGTATTGAATAAGAGTTAATAAGTAAATTTATTCTTCATTTACTAATAAAGCCAATTACTTATTTTTTCCCCTATAGTTTAGTTTTTTGCAATTATTTTTTTTAATACTAATAACACGGTTTATTATCTTCAGAAATTATAGATTTGTACATTTACATTTGAAGTTTAATTAGCTACGCAAAGTGTGTAGACAAGTTGCAGCCGCAGTTAAATATTTATATACAAACCAACAACTTTCTATGTGTATTGTACAGCAATGACTGCATACGCTAGGCTTTAAGTGCAGTAAAGTAGTACCAATATGGGTACAACCTACACCGATAAAAGACTGACATGAAGGAAAACCTCCAATCGTACGGTGTGGTATGGTATTGTGTGTTTACTCACCATATTTGACATCATTTATCTATACTAAATAAAACACAAAAAATGCGTTTATTCCCACTTGTCCTGTTGAGTAGTCCTGTTGACAGGACTAGTGGGAAAAAAATCCCACTAGTTTTGTTCTGTAATTTGGAAGACTATGCTTGACACCCGATTTTATTACCTTTATTTAATTATTCAATTTTATTCCCCCTATTTATTTATTAGTTTAGCCTTATTGGGTGGCAATACTAACCCCAATTCCACGCCAGATGGGTGACGTAAGAGACGACTTAATCCGGCCCGCTGGTGGTAGGGACCCTCAGAGATTATATTGGTAAGATTGATTTAAATCTATATATTGTCCTGTATATGAACTAATGTAACCGCCAAAATGACGAAATTGAGTTAGAATTACAAAAATCATTTATTCATTCGTCATTTGTTTTGACGGTTGTCATTTGTTTTTAAATATTCAATAAACAGTAAAAGTGCCTCTGAGTTATATTAACAGGACTAGTGGAAATTTTTTTCCCACTAGTCCTGTCAACAGGACTACTCAACAGGACAAGTGGGAATAAACGAAAAAATGTTTGTACGGATGTCCTTTATAGACTCTGAAACCATCCAACCGATGTGCTCCAAACTGGTTTCATTTGAAATGCAATAATGCGAAGACGGTTTAAGACCACTAAAATAATGCATTAGGCACATTTATTTGCCGGGTATCCACTAGTTATATTATAAGAATAAGTTTTCCGCCTCGTCAATTTCGTTTCTGTAACGCAAGATATCAGAAACTACTGTACTGATTTTCTTAAAGTTTTCACTAGTTCGCCAAACTGAATTTATTGTAAGTCTCACTAGTTTGACGGTCGAACTAGTGGGAAAAAAATCCTACTAGTTTAACGATCGAACTAACGAGTCAAACTAGTGGGAACAAAATAATAAAAGATATCCAGATTTGAAATAAAAGACAAATTGAAAAGAGTTTCTAAATAAAACCAACTTCAAATAAACTTCACATCCTTTTTTGCAGACGTTGACCGCTACTTATAAAACGTCTCCCTAACACCGATGTATACACACGCTAATTCAGTTGGAGGATGTGATACTGGTCAGTAAGCCCCCACCGAGTGACACGATGGCCTGCAATAGCGGCTTGGTTTTTATTGCACAGCTCCTTCTACATTGGACGACACGATCATGACATGGCTTTGAAATTGAACTGGTGTTGCCACACTGTAGTTGCGAAATGTTTTTAAATTATTACATAATAATATCACTATTTATTATATTTACCATTTAACGGTGTAGCGGCTTCTTCTTTTTTTCTTCTTCCCTTTTTATTTTTCTGTTCTTTCTTTCCACACAACTCGCACACGCATGGTAGTTTTGCATGTGTATCAATGATATTACGAGTATATTGTAAAAAAGAGGTACTTAGATATATTACTAGCGCGCCGACGATGAAGAGCCTAAGAACAGGCAATTGACCGTTCTGCTCGTAGTCGCTCTGTCAATACAAGACGATACGTAGCTTTTGTTGTTTACAGAAAAAATATATTTTCAAAAGTTCATTAAAATCTTTTCAGTACTTTTGCGTGAAAGAGTAACAAACGTTCATACATACAAACTTTCATATTTATAATATTAGTAGTATTTAGTAAGTGTTAATATTATATCTACTAAATTTAATACTATCGTATTACTATCGTATATTACTATCGTAATTGGTAGTAATTTTGTAGAGTACTACGTGCGGTACGATTCTCAGTTTCTCTTCATTTAACTTCGGTTATCTTCGGTTCTTGTTTATTTAACTTTGACAACCCACTTAACTTAGGACAAAATAAAGTACAAGGCTTCTCTAGTGCCGCTGACATAATTATGCAAGATATCGCTGTCGTATCGTCCAATGTAGAAACGGCTTTTTTGCCCAGCTTTTCTCGTTATTAGTACTTACTGGTTTAGCTTGGAAATACGAGGGATTCGTACGAATGCGTCAGTTTCAATGTTAAGCAGATTACTTAGTTCAATATTATTCATATCCTCCATATCCCAAGCTCACATTAGTGTCTTGTTTTGCTTTGGTATAACTTTATGTACTCCTTATCACCTACTTAAGATCAGCAACTTTAAAAATATTGTTTTCATTGAATGATCATGGTGATCAATGATGATCATTTACCATATGATGGATCGTCTGTTCGTTCGTCAGTTATTTATATAAAAACAACAATTTATATAATAACATCTTTAACATTCTAATGAATCTCTACTCCATCTGTAGCATTCCACTTGCTGCATTGTATATCATGATTGCATACCTATTAAATACCAGATACTTAAACGCAGTTGTAGCAAACTATTCCTGGTCTAAATAACGGGTAGCCTGCTAATAATGACCCGTCTTGCCCCAATCATCTCGACAATCTGTAATTTAACCTGATAGCAGGGTAACACCGAGACATACCGATCGTACCACATGCGTTGTATATCGTATACGAGTACATTGCAGGCTGCGTGTATTGTGGTATTTGTGTTAGATACGGGGCATAGAGTTACAAAGGACTAGAAATGGCGAGATATTTAGATTCAGAGATTCCTGGGTGGAATAGATTATCTACTGTTTATTTCACAATCAAATAAAATCAATCTATAAAAAAAAAAATTATGTTACAATTTTGTGATATCTTCGGAAAATAGTTGAAAAAACTCTTAGCTGTAAAATGTAACCAACATTTTTTACGCATAAGATCCCATAGAATATTTGTTGCATTTTTAATTTATCCTTTAATTTATTTTTTCCCAAAATTTATTCCCATTTATCGCAGAAATTGCTTAACCTATTGGGATGCAGTTTTTACTGATGTCCATCCATCCATCCATCCATCAGCCCTTAGAGGTCCACTGCTGGACATAGGCCTCCCCTAACTTGCGCCACTCTGACCGGTCCTGAGCCTTCTGAATCCAGCGGATGCCCGCTGTCTTCTTCAGGTCGTCAGTCCACCTGGTCGGGGGGCGTCCTATGCTCCTTTTTCCGAGACGTGGGCGCCATTCAAGGACCTTTCTTCCCCAACGGTTATCGGTCCTTCGCACTATGTGGCCAGCCCATTGCCACTTCAGCCGGCTAATTCTTTGAGCTATGTCGGTTACCCTTGTTCGTCTACGGATCTCCTCATTTCTGATGCGATCACGTAGAGAAATACCGAGCATAGCCCTCTCCATAGCCCGCTGCGCAACTCTGAGCTTCTGAGCTTGATTGCTTTTACTGATGTATTATAGTAATATTAGGGTAATATTAAATGATTGTTTCATTTCAATCGTTGTCACAAATAAAACAGATATTGCACACAATATTACTAGCATACAGGTAGACGATGGTCTGGAATAGGATATATATTATTCCGGAAAACAGGCAAAGCCATGAATAGAGCATTAATTTAGCGAGAACGGTTCCTATTGCCACGTGATCTTAGAACAGCCATGATAGCCTAGAGGTTTAACGTCTCGGTCGGCTGGTCCACACGGGTGAGTTGAATTGATATCAGCAGGGCTATTCAGTTTTGTAACTTGACAGCGGATTCCACGATGAGTGTCAAAATTGAAGTTCGAGTCCGAGATCTTGATATGTGATTCTCGAATCATTTGGTACGCACTTGCGAAGTGAAGGGAGTCTCGAACTCAAACGTCAAACGACTAAAGATGGCCTCGCCTCGGTATGAATAAACGAATCGGTAAAATTAAATAAATAATTGAACACAAATAAACGAGCCATGGTATTTATTAGTACCTAATAACTAAAATATAACAAAAATAACTTATTTTTATTTCAAAAATCTTTAGTTTACTCGAGAACGCGATAGCTCTTGACTAATTTTTCGTTTGACAATTGGACACGAGCTTCGACGGTGACGTAATTCGATGATCGAGAATAATAAATATGTCATCCTCTAATCATCTAGTACGGCACTTGCGAAGTGAAGTGATCCTAGAACTCGAACGTCAATTTTGAAACTCCGCTGTCAAGTTACAAAAGAGAATAGCCTTCCTGCACCTCTTATCAAAAATAAATAATAGTTAAAAAAAAAGTAAAAACAGGCTTTTAAACAAAATACAACTAAAAAATAGAAAATAAATGTGCATTAAAAATCGTGAATTAAAAGCGTGGGGTGTTTTTTAAGATATTATCCCTTCAACTCAATGACACCATAAACCCCACGCTTTTAATTTACGCTTTTAAATTCAGATTTATTTTCTGTTTTTTAGTTGGATTTTGTATAAAAACGGGTTTTTTAGTTTTTCAACTATTATTTATTTAGAATTAACGCTTGTTTCAGTTTATGGAAACATACAAACAGACTGACAAAAACAATAGAGAGATCTCTATGATGCCTTATCGCTTACAAGCGATTTCTTCCAGACAACCCATAAAACCGAGAGGAGAATCGTGTCTGGGAGAAATAAGGGTAAATTAGTATACTTTGATTATTTATTTTCACAAGAAAATCGAGCCCAGCATTGGGATTATGGAGCCCGTATCTATAGGTCTATTCTGCTCGATTTCAACTCTGTGACACTGATCATAATAACATGCTAAGCTCTGACATTTACTTTAGGATAGTGAAATGTTAATAGACTGGTATTCATTTTACTGAAAAATTATTTAACCGCCTAATGTTAGTAGGTATCTAAATGAAATCGAGGGTAATTTACTCAATGTAAATAACTTTTGTATTTTAGAAGGAAGGGACTGAAGGGAGTGAAATAAAGTTATTGCCTAAGATATGAAAAATGATAATCAAAGTTAGGATAAACTAGGATAATTTAAAGTAACTGCGTCGGTGCTTATTATCACACTTCGCTCACAATTGTTTTTATGTTAATAGCCAACAAACGAAGTTACGAGCCAGCCATGGCTATCGTCGCCCATGGACATTAGCGACATGACAGGCATCACTGATGCGTTGCCGGCCAAGAAAGACAGAAGAAAACGAAAGAACTGGCTCTCAAGTCCCTAGCCGGAACACGACGACACATTTGGCAGCTGACTCAAGCATTTATGATGTAGTGTAAGTAAATATTAACACAACATCATTTTTATCACCCCTTATTTGATAGCACAAACAAAACATGCGCGGGCGCAGAATAATTGTTTCAGTTCAGTTCTACAAATCACTTCATCGCGCACGGACGCGTCGCGCGCCCAGGAATCGCGTTTCGAACTATATTTCGCGCATCACCAACTATTTACGTTCTGAGTGAATCTCGCTATTTGAGTTACTCTAAATCATTTAATAAACAACTGTTTAATGTGCAGTGCCGTTTCAATAATTACAAAGTGCATCATTGAATAAATATTACGAGGAATCAAGGAATGTGCGACTGGAGGTAGTTGAATTATTCATATTACTTTCTTGCGGTGCGGATTTGCGGCAAAAAATTGCACGCGTTTATGTAATTATTTGTTTATTTATGAGTTTGGTATATTGACAAATTGTCCGTGATTATAGGTTTGTGTACATTTTTTCGGCCCCGTATTCTTGGATGGATTTATGGAGACGTTCGCTTTCTGATAAACGGACGTAGTGACGAGTGGGCGGAGAAAAATCGGTCTCTGATTTAATTTTCTTAAACTACCTACCTATAGTCAAAATTATCTAAGATGCCCATAATGATAGCTGCTATTTATTAATATGAACTAACCATGTATGGGTGTCTTTGAGCGAAATGGAATATTCATTTACTTGACATGAATAGTTGAATACTTACGGACAAAGGATTTTGCCAAAATTTGTTAAAAATCCCTACTCATTTTCATTGGCGTTGATTATAAATCATATTACACGTTAAAAACTAGTAAAAATCCCATCACATCATAATTTATGCAAAATTTAATAAAAATATATGACGTCGAAACAATCTTATATGAAGAAGCCTAAATCTTATCTGACGTAGGGTGATGTGACGGCTTGAAACCGTTCATAAAACCAATCATAATCGATACATTACTATAATCGAAATTTAAAAATGAAAATTGATTAATTTAATTACATTGTTAAAAATGATTTGCTTGCATTTGAATTTAAAATTAGGTACCCAATAATACCACGACGAATTGGATGCTAACAAAGGACATTTTCCATTATATATTATGGGCACTTCGTCATCCATGGACAGTAACTGCGGATAATATGTTATATGTAATTATGTATTTAAGGTTGCGGTAAACATTTTTTTTTTCAACAAAATAATAATTATGTATACATTGAATGTGTCTTACGAAATAAGCAAGAATTTATTCACTGTAGTTTTTTCCTGACGCTCATAATATAATATTATGTCAAAATATTATTTTGAAACTGAGCGGGACTTTCATTCTATCATGATCTATCTTTTTTTCTTTTTCTTCTCTTTCTTGGCCTGCAACGCACCAGTGATGCTTTTGGTGTTGTTGATGTTCATGGGCTAATGGATAAAATAATATTTTATTGAAGTCGTAAATAGGTACATATTGAGAATACGCGGTACGAGATAGCTCAATAGAGGTAGTAGGTAGGTATTAACTAGGTACCTAAATATTACGGTTTTTAATTTAAAATTTAACTATCGAATCGATTAGAAGGTCTTATAATGTTGAAACGATTTGTTATAAAAATTGGTTTCTTTCGTGAACCGATTTTTTTGTACATCTCTAATGTCACTATGATGGCAAACGACAAATTGGGCTTCTTAGTTCGCGGTGACTATAGTTAGTGGAAAAACACAACGCATACCTAATTGCCTTTCAAAAAATATTCTGTGATAAACAAAGGAACGTTTTGCTTTTGGTGTGTTTTAGTTATTGCAAGTTAATAAGCAGATTCCTGGCTTCCTTTGGCGGTAACGTATTGTTGATTTTCCAATTATGATTTGTTATGGGAGATAATAATAAAGACATATTATTTGAATTCAAGGATAATGAATTTTTATAAGAATTAGTTTTATAGTAATGTATGCAATGATATTTATTACAAAATAATGTCACTGCTTATAAGAGAGTAAGATAGTCAAAAAGTAAGTAGGTACCAAGCAACTCCTAAAATTTAAAAATATTTAGACTATAAAATCTAATATATAAAAATCTCGTTTTACGGTGGTTGTGACCGAACTCCTCTTATACGGCTCAACCGATTTTTATATATTTGATTTGTGTATATTACCTATCTAGATATAGGGATAGGGACACCCTAATCACCTAGCGGTATGAAAACTATCCCTATATCTAGATAGGGACACCCTAATCACCTAGCGGTATGAAATATACTTTACGAGTTACGACTTATTCTCATATCTACCAAATCTATGTGTCCCTATATCTAGATATAGGGACACATATAAATTACGAGTATATCTAGTATACTCGTAACTTATATGGCAGAACAACGTTTGCCCGGTCAGCTAGTAGTCTATAATATCTCATCAGTATTACTATAACATAAAATTTTCTAGCTAATAGTAAAAAGTTCCCAGAAATGTAATCAAAGCTCGATTTTCATTCGTGTTAATTGTCGGATCGTCATAAAAAACATGCTGCACCGATGTTAACGGAATTTCCCAGTTCGACAGCGCATAAATCAGTTTGAAAATTGAATCGCTTTGATAATATGGAAGTAAAACGTATGTATGCAAGTCGCGTTGTCATACTTTCATACAGTAGGCTAATAAAAGATATGGCCTACATCCTAAGTTATTCTTCATATTATAAGTAAATATAACATAACTAGTCTATCATTATTTTTTAAAGCATAAGAAGTAAAAATAGCTAGTTTATACGGAGTGGGCGAAAATCATTATCATTTCAAAATTAAGGGTTTTATGTTCGTAGATTTTTTAAGCGTATAAAGTCGTGGGTGCAGCTAGTATGTAAAAAAGGCTTACCATCAAATAATATAGTACATTTAATACCTTTAAACGAGCAATTCTTGTTTATATATTTTCTGAATATCGGAAACGGCTCCAACGATTTTCATGAAATTTAGTATGCAGGGGATTTCGGTGGCGATAAATCGATCTAGCTGGGACTCACTTTTAGAAAATGTCGTTTTATCCGTGTTTTCAGGCAATGAAAACTCTTTCTGACATCTATTGGCAAGTAGCAACACTAAAGCTACTTCAGTATATGGCGTTGTTAAGCAACAATAATTGCCAAAAAACACGATTTACCAAAAAAAAGGGTGCGTGTACTTTTGTACGCGCGTGAGAATTTATACTTCTTTGACATAATTAAATAAATATTTAATTTAATAACGTGTATCAGTTTTAATTATCTTTCAAAAACTATTATGACGTATTAAATAAAAACAAGAACCATTAATCATAAATTATCTGAACAAATATTAATTGTGTACTATGTTTAGTACATACACAAGTACAAACTAGATGGCGTTGTTCACGAACCTGAATCACGCTGTTGAGACTCTGTGAGATTTGTATAAGTAATAACATTAAATTTTTAAAGAGGTAAAGATAAAAGCTAGTGCTTAGCGATGGGCCGAGTAATACTTTTTACAACTCGAGTTACTCGAGCAAAATTAACCGTTTACTCGAGTAAAAACTCGAGTAAACTCGAGTAACCGAACCGAACCGAACCGACGCGACAGCGAGCTCAGCGAGTAGCCGACGCGAGCGAGTTATGAGTTGACTGAGTAAAATCGTCGCAACGCTAAGCGCGTCGGCGGCAACTCGACGAAGTCGACGAACTCGACGATTAACACCGACTGAGTTGAACCGCGTCGCCGCGTCGACTCGCGTTCGTCGCTGAGTTGAATCGGCCGAGTTTACTCGAGTACGTAAAATCGTTACTCGAGTTACTCGACCAAAGAGTTTACTCGAGTTACTCGAGTAAATTTCGTCGAGTTGCCCATCGCTACTAGTGCTATCTATCCGGTGTTTTCATACCCCCTCCATGGTAGCGTTAAACGTTTAACGTTTTGCAAGTCACATAAGAAGTATAATTTCAAAAAAATACCAAGCAAAGCTCGGTCATCCGGGTACTTTTAATATAATAATTATGTATTCAACATACTTGCACGCACATCAAGATGTTCCGTGGCGTATTTGAATACGGAACTAGTTTGCAGATAAGAATTAGACGGACGGGTTACAACAGTCATTTTAATATCCTCCGTTAAACCCTGACAATTCTACCGTGGGTGGAACCTGGGGCTTACGGTACCACAATGGAACAGTTGGAATACTCATAAATGCCTATAAAGGGGCCATCCATACTTTACGTCACACTAATTTCATGAATTCCTTGTCACAGCTGATCACATTTGTGAGACCTCCCCCCCTAGTGTGTGACGTCACATATTATGAAATTTTACACCGAGAAATTATTAAATTAAAACAGCAGTTCCAAAATAAGTTTTATTTCCATTAATGTTTTTTTTAATATTTACCTATACATACCAATTATTCGAGTTTGAAATGTGAACCCCCTTGTCACACAATGTCACACTAAACCGCCCCTAACGTGTGACATAATTTATGGATGGCCCCAAAGTATTGGATATTAATAAACCTAAGTTCTCCATGTTCACAAAGGTGTGAAGATGAACAATTACCGCTTTATAATGTGAATAGAATAGTTATACCTAAACGGAATTATACATTACTTTAGTAAGTGGTAGCGCAAATTGCGGCCGCACTCAGTCACTGAACGATTAGGTACCTAAATCGCTCCTTAGTACAGAATTTGTACTAGGGAGCGATTTAAGTAACCATTAAGTGATTCTGAGTGCGGCAGTAAGAGCCCATTCTAATACGTTAGCGTGACGTGTAACGACCGACTGGCAAAGTAGATAGATACCTTTTGGAATTCTGGATGGACAGGTTCAAGGGTTTAGCATTACAAAGGTCAACTTCCCATTGTTTTGTTACGTGCGTAAGTTGTTGGTGAGGAAGTATTGTATTCGTATAAAGAATACAAACCTGTTACTTTTGATGCGCTTTCTTCCTGAAGATCTTGTTGCGTCCATTCTTGGTATTCTTGGACTAGTAAGTACCAACTATGCTTAGGTTGGGGTTAAACTAAAATTATTTAAAACTATTAAATAATCTGAATTTTACCAAGAAAAAAGTGGCCAAGTGCGAGTCGGACTCGCCCATGAAGGGTTCCGTAGCAGCAAGTAACATAATATAAAAGTTCTTGTTGTTCGTTGTAACTTTGATCGAGGTAAATTGCGGTTTACGATTTATGACGTATAAAAAAAACTACTTACTAGATCTAGTTCAAACCAATTTTAAGTGGAAGTTTGCATGGTAAAGTACATCATATATTTTTTTTTAGTTTTATCATTCTGTTATTTTAGAAGTTACAAGGGGGGGGGACACACATTTTACCACTTTGAAAGGGTCTCTCGCGCAAACTATTCAGTTTAGAAAAAAATGATATGAGGAACCTCAATATCATTTTTGAAGACCTATCCATAGATACCCCACACGTATGGGTTTGATGAAAATAAAATTTTTGAGTTTCAGTTCTAAGTATGGGGAGCCCCCAAAATTTATTGTTTTTTTTTCTATTTTTATGTGAAAATCTTAATGCGGTTCACAGAATAAATCTACTTATCAAGTTTCAACATTATAGTTTGTAGACTTTCGGAAAAAAGTGGCTGTGACATACGGACGGAGAGACAGACATGACGAATCTATAAGGGTTCCGTTTTTTACCATTTGGCTACGGAACCCTAAAAAATAACCGACTTCAAAATAATTCAAAAACTGCTCGTCAGATCTAGCTCAAATTTAAGTGGGACTACACGACAAGCACCAGCTTTCCATTAAAAAAAGAATCATCTAAATAGGTTCACCCAGTCGAAAGTTCTGAGGTAACAAACATAAAAAAATACAGTCGAATTGAATACCTCCTCCTTTTTTGAAGTCGGGTAATTTTTTTTATGAAACAACGGATTATACTCTTAAGGTCAAAAACGCGTAAAATCAAACACGTATAAAGTCACGCACTTTATTAAAACTACTTCGTAGAATGAGAAGAAGCAATTCTTATTCAGTTTGCAAGATTTGACCCATACATAGGTAGGTTAAATAAAAGCTTGTATCGTATCGTAATATCGTCACTTTAGAACACAGATTACCCCTAAAAGAATTTAGATATGAGTCCCTGATGTACTTGTTCGTTACCTTGCGACGCCGCGACGCTGTGCCGCACTGCGTTAACGCAACGCATCCAACGCATCACATCACAACGCATTGCATGTCACTGTCATTCTAAAAACTAACATCACCGCTCATGCGCATCGCAACGGCAACGCATCGAGTCTTTAGTGGCGTCAATGTAATCGAAACGTTTCTTCTTTCATATCTCTTACCTTTGTTGCTGAAATCCAAGGGCGATGGTGCAATGTCACTAGCGCGCCGACGATGAAGAGCGTAAGAGCAGACAATTGACCGATCTGCTTGTAGTCCAATAATACAATACAAGTGTATCGTACACACGCTTTTGTTGTTGTCAGAAGTGCTTGACATTTGACATACAATGATAAAATGCCTTCGTGTATTATACCAATGTGATTGGTGTAGTGAAACAGAAGATAAACGTGTGTGTGTGTAGTAGTTCTTTTTCAGAAAAGATTTTTTGGTTGATTTAAAAATATAATTATTATAAAGCTGCCTATGATAACATAATTCATGATCTGAATGAGGTGCATTGGTGGGATTTACTGTCAAAATGTATTGATGTCAACGCCATGTTACATATCTTCTACATAAAGTTGAATGAAATTATAAGCAAACATGTACCTAAGACAAAGATCAAAAATAAAAATTACCCTATTTGATTAATTAATTAATTTATCATGCTTACATCGTAACAATAAACACCGATTAAAATATAAAATTTATAAAAATCCTCTTGATAAAATAGAATTTGAATCGTTGCGAGATTATTCCGACAAATTAATAAAAGACTGTTACAAAACATATATCAAAAGTATTGAATATAACATATCCAAGAATCCCAGGTACTTTTGGACTCATCTCAAAAATATGAAAAAATCATCTAATACTTACCCTGCTAAAATGTTTCTAGAGGATGAATTCGCATCAGATGGTGGTAGTATCTGTAACCTATATGCTAAATATTTTTCGTCGGTATACGAAAATAACAGTCTCCTTTGCAATGACGTCCCTCAATCAAACCCCACCAACACGCTTTGCTCCATCCATTTCACACAATTTGAAGTTTACAAGAAACTAAAAAGACTCAATGTTCGTAAAGGGGCTGGTCCCGATGACCTACCAGCAACATTTATAGTACGATGTGCAAAGCCTCTAGCGCTTCCTTTATGTATTATATATAACAAGTCGATTGCATCCGGAGTCTTCCCTGACCTTTGGAAACGTGCTAATATTGTACCAATCTATAAAAAAGGGGGTCGGGAAAACATTAGCAATTACCGTCCTATATCTATAATTTTGATTTTTGCAAAAACATTCGAGGCCTTGTTGCATCCAATTCTCTTGCATCATGTACAACACATAATCTCTAACTCACAACATGGTTTCATGCATGCAAGATCCACAGTTACTAATCTGTCAAATTTCATAACATTTCTTACAGACTCTGTAGATTCTCGCATTCAAGTCGACTCAATATATACTGATTTTTCCAAAGCGTTTGATAGGGTTAATCACAATCTGCTGATAAAAAAACTAGGAGGTTTTGGTTTAGGAGGACCTTTATTGTCATGGATGTCATCATACCTTAGAAATAGATCCTCATATGTTGTAATTAAAGGACACAAATCATTCCCCTTCAATGCTACCTCAGGTGTACCACAGGGATCAGTTCTGGGCCCTCTTCTATTCAATTTGTACCTGAATGACATCACAGATGTTATACTCAACTCAAAATGTTTAATATTTGCTGATGACTTAAAAATAGCAAAACAAATAAAATGTGTTAGTGATATTAATGAACTCCAAGATGATATCGATAGAGTAAATGAATGGTGCAAACGTAATGGAATGTTTTTGAATCCCGATAAATGCTCCTATATAAAATTTACCCGCAATCACAATTATTTTAATTCAGTCTACAAAATCAATGACACCTCACTTAAGGAACAGACAACAGTACGGGACTTAGGAATAACATTTGATGCTAAACTTAACTTTATCCAACACATTGACAACATTTGCAAAGCGGCTAGGAGTTTTCTTGGATTTATATTTAGGAACTCAAAAGAATTTAATAACTTGAGCACAAAAAAACTCCTGTTCACTACACTGGTCCGTAGCAAACTAGAATACGGTGCTGTTATTTGGAACCCAAATTATCAAATTCACAAAAACCGTATTGAAAGTATTCAAAGACGCTTTACTCAATTTTTTTTACACGGGAAACAAAAACGAGCACCTTACACAGATCGACTTAAAACTTTTAACTTAATGACATTATCTGACAGGCGTAAGATACAGGACATGCTGTTTCTTTATAAACATTTTAACAATATTTTTGATAATCCTGAGCTACTTAGCCGACTCCTAATATGTGTCCCAAGGCAAATGCCGCGGCAACCTAGACCCATACTCACACACAAAGTATACAAATCCAACCTAGGGTCCCACTCTTTGATTCCAAGGTTGTCCAGACTGTTAAAAGAATTTCTCGGCAAGGATGGCACCATCGATGTCTTCCATGATAGGCTCTCTCAGTTTAAAAAGAAAATACATAGGGTACTGCACCCATCTTCTACAAAATGCTAGGCCTTCTATCTATGTATGTAATTATTTTATATTTTATACATTATACCAAATTATATTATTACTATATAATATACCAATTATTTATTACGTATGTATTTATTATCTATATTACAAATATTTATATTAAATTGTATTATTAATTTTCTTAAAACATAATTATATGGTATTCCTATTTCCTTGTACCTAAATTATATTGTACTTCTTTTTTCTCTTATGCATCTGCCAATGTAATGTTTATGCACTTGTTTTTAACATTAGTTGTGTTTGCCTGTAAGTAAAATTACTTGTATTTAAACCAATACCTCAAACCTACCTCATTCAATGTAATTTAAGCATTGTAATTTTGTTGGCAAATCTAATAAATAAATAAATAAATAAATAAATAATATAACGTATCTATATTTTTTAAATATCATTGCATACATATAAACGGAACTGTCGCAGTCATTCCCCAGCTGCCTAGTATTAAAGTTCTAGAATTACTCTGAACTGCGGCAAAAGTGATCCACTTCCCGGAATATTTCGTATGCCATTAGTTACATTGTTAGCGAACTAATTCTGACATTCCGACTAATAAGCAAGCCTGCCCGACAAGCTAACTTTAGTTAATAACTAATAACTATTTACTACTATACTAATATAGGAGCATGCAGTGATGCAGCTTATACGTTTTTCTGTGTGTGTGTTCGAATGTTTATGTGATATGTACTAATGAGCAGTCACCATATGTAGTATTTCGTGTGCCATTATCTTCTGCATTTACGGATTCTAATATGTTGAATTTCAAATGCATCGCTCTTTCATTACTCGGCAGTTTCCATAAAACTTTCTACTCGCGATGGAACAAACAAAAAACAACCTGTCAAAACTTTATTATAAATCGTAATTTTATGTATTTTGAATTTTAATCGTTACTTTCTGGGTTGCACTTCTACAGTCATCTGCAGAGAAAAGTAACTCATCTGTTTACAACGAAACAGGTAACGGAAACGTTGCTGTTCGTATATTTATAAACAGATGGGATACTTTTCTCTGCAGGAGAGTGTACTAGGTCAAGTGCAGGTCAAATCAAAACCAATTTTGAATAAAAATATTTGATTTGATTTGTTTTAACATTTAGGGCTTGTTTCACCATCTTCAAGTATAGTCCTGAATAAGCTATTCGCCGGTTAAAGTGACGTTAAAGTGTCATTTTACATACACGAAATGTCAACTTAACCAACGAATAGCTTACTTCGGACTTACTTGAAGATTGTGAAACAAGCCCTTATTGTAACAAAAGCCCGTTGCAATTTCACATTACTTCGCTAATTTATTACGGCTTTTAAATGTTATGTTGTTTATGTGCTTAGATTAACGTTCAATTTAAATTTATAAAATTTTAGTATTCAATTAAAAGATACAGTTGAAAGTTAATTATTTTTTATCTTTTTAAATTAAAATTAAATCAACTTTTTCAATTATGGTATTTTACTGTTACGGATCTGCAACTAATGGTTCGTTAGTAGGTAAATAATTCTATTCTTGAAGGTCTATTTCACACATTTCACCGAACTAAATAGAAATGTATAATTATAATTAATTATCATTTTCAAACGGGACCCAAAATGTTTTTACTTAAAGAACTTCAGTATGATTTTCAAACTCGAATTTTTGACCAATAACAGCACAGTCACATATTGGTTGTTTTTCGCGCATATCATGTATGCATGTTTGTATGTATGTGTGTAATATTCTTTATTACCACGTATCTTCCAAACCGCTGAACAGATTTATATCATTAAGATATCGTTAGATTCGTCTTGATAACCCAAGTGTTCTTAGGTAAGTGAAATTTAAAAAAAACATGGCGCCTGTGAGATGCCAGTGTTTGAAGTATCAAATAATAAAAATAAATCGAATAACGTAATATGGGTATCAAATTAAAGAGATCACCATAAGGATTTCAAAATGATAGTTTTTTGATAGCAGGCTGATTTTTTTTTCATTTTTAATTTGCTTTAATACATAGTTATAAAATTTATGATCTACGTATCACTCACGTATACGTGTTTAAAAGTGCATAATCTACATAGTGATAAATATGTATTAATGTCTATACTAGTAACCAAACCAATACAATCTGTAAAAAACGTAAAAAGAACCCATAAATTAATTTTAAACATTTTTATATAATTTTTGAAATTCGCTTCTGTAAAATATGACAAATGTAGATGTGCCGTTGTATTACTAGGTGAGCGGTATGTTTAACTGATACTCAAAGAAGTTTAATCCTACTAATATTATAAATGTGAAAGTTTGGATGTTTGGATGTTTGGATGTTTGGATGTTTGGATGTTTGTGACTCAATCACGCAAAAACGGCTGAACGGATATGGATAAAATTTGGCACACGGATAGCTTTCAACCTAACTTACCAGATAGGCTACTTTTTATCCCGGAAAATGTACCTGTTCCTGAGGGATAAGAGGTACAATTTAGTCATAGAAAAACAGTTTGCCGTTTTTCGTCACACTGACATGACAGATGAACGAAATAAAAATGGCCGAACTTCAATCAGCTGATTAAGTGATTAAGTTGTAATATGGTTAATTGTTTTTAATACCTAACAATATACCAATTGTGCGGAGATGCACATTGTGATAATTTTTATCATACAATGCGAGGTTTAGTAGCCATCGATCTTGTGTAAAATTAAATAATTCAACAAAACATTTTTTGTGGAAAACTAAGGCTGCTTACATACTAGCGTTTATAAAGCGCTTCATGCACCTAATGAGCAATCAGTGAGTTACAAAAAATAATAATTTTACGATAAAGAAAATAACTGGTAGCTTATCATTGAAGTATAATATAGTAAAGTACCAGAACAGACAGCGCGAACAAAATTTGTGTCGCGTCGGTAGATTCTGTTTTTAAATCGAACGAATCCATTAAAAATTGAAGCCCACTGCAGCCAATTTATTTGGCCAAACATAGTATTCGCTGTATCGGTTTTATACGCCAGTAATAATACTTCAATGTAGCTTATCAAGTTTTTTCCTACCTTTCAATAAGAAGTGCTATCGAAGTATTATAAGATATCGTATCAGGTTTAATTGATTGCAAAAGATCATCAAATTTGGTTTTTAACATTCGTAAATGTCTTTCTATTTTTTATATTTACTTTATAGTAAAAAATATTAATTTTCCTGAACCGATTAAGCAAGTCATTATTAAAATGTCGGATGAGTGCGTACGTCTTTAAAATCCTAGTGCGGTTTTAGCCTAATGTCAAAATTGCTTTATTTTTCTATAGCTGTGCAAGCGTTTAGGCCAGTAACTTTTGAATCACTGATTTTAGTCATGGACATATTACTCTAACTGGATACATAACTTCTTAGTTGTACCTGAAGATCGATGATGGCATAAAATAATGACCATTTTTGTATTGTGTCCATGTTATCTATAGTCCCAGGATATAATAAAATTATCTTTCGATTGTGATTTTTTATAATGGTTTAAAAACATCTAAGATGAAATTATAATATAGATGTAACATAATTGTGTATCTTAATTTTCAATTTACTCCTAATGCAATTATTTAAATTAGGTAATTTTGAAGAAATTCTTATAAAATGTATATTATTTCAATATTACAATTTTTGCCACCAGAAGAATTACATATAGAAAACATTTTGAAGAACCGTATCAAAATAGGACATAATTTTTCTAAGTGTGTACACCGTACAATTATGAAGGACAACCTCAATCCGGCCTGTGATTGGTCGAATGGTCATTCCGATATGACGTCATTGATCTTCAGGTACCTCTACAAAGTCTATGATCCAGACAGAGTAATATATCCATGATTTTAGTTAATACGAGTTAATTCTTTGTTTAAGAAGCAATTTGGATTATGCTTTTTTGTATAACATTGGGTATTTTGTCAAGTAAATTTGAAATTCAGTGAGGAGCTGATGATGGTATCTGGAGATAAAGAGTACTAAATATCTGGAGATAAAGGAACTCCTCAATGGTAGAAAAAAATAGGTAGAACGGTGTTTAAAGATATTTTGTTTTCGTTATCGTTGACATTGTGAAATCAGTTCTTCATTGACCAACTAAGGGTCTCATGACGTGTCTTGGAGAACAAATAGTTAACTCCTGAACGGGTGCAAATTACTTAACAGGAATAACAAATATTTTTTTTTAGTAACGTTGGCATTGCAAAATCAGTACAGTAATGACCAACTTAAGGCCTGCTGGTATACTTATCTTGGAGGCTAAATATGTAAATCTCGAACGGATGGGAATATCTGAACAAGATTTAAAAATATTTTTGTTAGTAACGTTGAAATTGCAAAGCCTGTATACATCATTGAGCAACTTGAGCCTGATGGTGTATCTTGGGTAGGTACACAAAATAATTATGCCATGCCACTAAAACGCAGACGTGTCTGTTCACCGCAAAACGGAGCCTGTTCACCTTGGCTCCCACTTTCCGGAATGTATCCCTGGAATGCACCGACCGCCTACAGTTATTGGAAGTCGAAGTTTCCTCGAACCGCAACTATGAAAGGTTCATCGAATCCAAAGCTAAAGTGGCTGCAAGAAAACTTGGGGTCCTTGCAAGGGTGCGCCAGTACTTCTCACCGAGGCAGATTTTAACAATGTATATAAAGTTCAGGTTCGCCCATGTGTGGAGTACTGCTGTCACATTTGGGCCGGTGCCGCAAAATGTCACCTTTCAGCCTTAGATTCGATGGAGAGGCGTGCAATGAGGCTCATTAACGACCCAGACTTGGTGATAACCAACGTGCAAAGCCTCGCACACAGGCGCAGAGTAGCCAGCCTCTCGGCATTCTACAGGATGCGTTTTGGAGATTGTGCTCAGGAATTGCACGAAATAATTCCCCCATCCCCGTTCCTCCATCGAACAACCCGTCGTACGGCAAGCATCCATCCATATGTCGTCAATATCCTACCGCTGCGAACGGTGCGATACACGTCTTCTTTCATACTGCGTGCCGCGAAGGACTGGAATAGCTTGCCTGCGTGGGTGTTCGCGTCCAACTACAATGTAGGTGTCTTCAAGAAAAGAGTGAATAGGCATTCATTAAGTTAGTGCATTCACCATCTTGGACTCCGTCGCCACTTACCGTCAGGTGGGATTGTTGTCACGCACTTATTTTATGTAAAAAAATAGAACTTTTATGTGAAATAAGCTAATGCTTGACCAAAAAGCCACCTGATGGTAAGCGGGAATGAAGTATGGGTGGTAAAGCGCACTAACTTACTTAAAGCCTATTCTCTCTTCACTTGAAGACACCCGTATTATAAGAGTAAGAGCCAAGATGAAAGGGCTTCTTTTGCCGGTGAATTGACACGCTTGATTTTTTGTGACGTTGAATCTCACAAAGTTGGTATGCCAGACCCAATCGAAGGCCTTCAAGATGTCAAGAAAAACTGCTAGCTCTTCCCTATTTTTCTCGAGGGCCTCGTCCCAGATGTGAGTGGCATACGCTAGAAGATCTCCCGTCGACCGGTTTCAGCGGAACCCGTACTGCCTGTCGCTAAGAACATCATTGTATTCTAGATATACCATGAGGCGCGTGCTAAATATACATAATAACAGCAGTTATTACATGGGTGACTGTTGTTGTTGGTAACATTCACATTGCAAAACCAGTTCATCATTGACTTAGGGCCAGATAGTGATCTTAGAGATAAAATAATATGTAATTCCTGATTGGGTGGCAATAACGGAAACACTTTTTTTAAATATTACATGGTTTTACTTTGACATTGGAAAACTAGCATATTATTGACCAAACTTTGGGCCTGGTGGTGTATCTTGAAGACCAAATAATTATGTAACACCTGAACGAACGGAAATAACGAAATTTATTTCAAAGTTATTTGTTGTTGTTTTTAAACCATTTTTAAAATGAAATTATGTGAATGTTTCTTATTCACTAACGCTTAAACTGTTAAACGAATTTAGTTTTAGCTTGGCTCCCAGATATTTAATATCCCGCATTAAAGGATAGGGTACTTTTTATATCGGGGATAGATTTTACTATAATACGAGTACTTATGATATTTATTTTGTATTCCGATATTTCGACCCTGTTGCATAAATCGTGTTCCATGGTGGTAAAGTTTAAAACTGGTGAGTTAAGTTTAAATTTTATATCGGGGATAGACCGTTCCCTCAAGATAAGTGGTATAATTAAAAATGGCTAGCATATATTTTTTTATCATTTCTTTTATTGATCATACTCTTCATTCTTCTAAAGATCTAATTCTGAAGTCCACGCAGACGAAGTCGCGGGTAGAAGCTAGTATTATAATATCATTCAAAGGAGGTAATATTGTAATAATACATACATTTCCTCATTCCCATGTTATACATTTGTTATGTATGCATGTGTGCGTGTGTGTGAGCGTGTGTGCGTGCGAGCTGCGTCTCGCGAATGGTTTAAGCGCAGGTAATTGAGGAAATTAAATCAGTGTGCATCAAGCTACCGCGTCGTTTGAATGTCACCCCGCGTCCCTTATTACACGGCTATCTAACACGTGGCGACGAGGATGGGATTGCACCCCGAAAAGGTTCGGGTTCGCAGAGAAGGCGGCATTTTACTCCGCGGTGCAGCGGCCGGGCGAGAGCCCCACAGAGTGGGCAGCCAGAATCAGAGGTCTGGCGGGACACTGTGGTTTCAAGTGTCTAGATGAGGCCCTGGTGGATAAATTCATAATGGGCATGGCACCGGGCCACGAGCGAGATAAGCTGTTCGCGCAGGACCAGCGGGAGTTAACGTTGGCGAAGGCGGTTGACATGGCGGAGAGCGTGCGCTGCGCACGCCGGGCGGCCGCGGGCGCAGGCCCGCCGTCCGCCGGCGACGTCACGTCTACGGCCATCGGCGTGGGCGACCCGGTGTTCGCGGTTGCGAAGTTAAAGTGTAGTGTTTGTGGTTATTCGAACCATAAGGCTAATCAGTGTCGGTTTAAAAATTATAAGTGCAAAAAGTGTAACAGGAAGGGGCATCTCCGCAAGATGTGTCCCAATAACGAGAGTACGGTTAAACTTGTTGAGGACGAGGGTGAGGGAGACGATGGTGAGTGTGTTTATAATATTCGTTGCGACCGGGGCAGGCCGATGACGGAACGTGTTTGTGTCGGGGGTGTGTTTCTGGAGTTCCAAGTCGATAGCGGTTCGGCAGTAAGTCTGATTTCTAATGAAATATATAAACAGAACTTGAATGAATTACCATTGTCACCCACAAATAAAAAGTTGTATAGTTACACTCGTGATATTATTACTACTTCTGGGGTGTTAAAAACCACCGTTACTTATAGAGGGAAAACACATTCCATGGAATTATTCGTAGTGATGAATAACAATACATCTCTTTTAGGTAGAGATTTTATTTATCTTTTTAATCTGCAGCTAGCACCTTTCGTTAACGCTATAAATTCGGAAGATAAGTCTATAATCGACAGCTTAACCTCCCAATTTCCTAGTGTGTTTTCAGGGATATTAGGCAAATTTAATAAATATGCGGTTGACCTTCGGCTGAAGCCTGACTCTAAGCCAATTTTTTTTAAAGCCAGGACCGTACCATTTGCTTTACGGGAAAAAATCGATAGGGAGTTAGATCGTTTGATTGAATTAGGTATTTTAAGGGCCACAGAACACTCCGATTATGCTTCCCCTGTGGTACCGGTGTTGAAGAAAGATGGCGGCTTGAGACTCTGTGCCGATTACTCCGTAACGATCAATAAACAGCTAATCGTGGACAAGTATCCCTTACCAACGGTAAACGAAATTTTTTCAAAGCTAAATGGGGGAGTACAGTTTAGTAAGATAGATCTTTCGATGGCTTATAATCAATTTCCGTTAAGTGAAGACTCCCAAGCTCTCACTACTATAAATACTCACAGAGGTTTGCTGATGTTTACTAGATTAGTTTTCGGCTTATCATCAGCTCCATCTATTTTCCAGCGTGCTATGGAGTGTGTGTTGGCTGGCCTAGAAGGAGTAGTGTTTTTCCTAGACGATATTCTAGTGACGGGAAGGAATAAAGACGAACATAAGCAGCGCTTGTTTGAAGTATTGGGGCGGCTAAAAGGTGCCGGATTAACCGTACAAATTAATAAGTGCGAGTTTTTTAAAGATGAGATATGCTACTTGGGGCACATAATTGATAAACACGGCATTAGGAAGTCACCTGATAAAGTTAAAGCTGTGTTATGTGCGCCCAAGCCGCAGAACGTTTCGCAACTACAGTCATTTCTCGGGTTAACTAACTACTACCGTAATTTTGTCCCAGATGCATCGTCCGTATTAAGTCCTCTGTACAACCTGTTGCATAAAAATGTAAAATGGGAGTGGACAAAGAACCATGACGATGCATTTCTAAAAATAAAAAAAATTATGGCTTCGAATGATGTGTTAACCCATTTCGACTGTGAAGCCAAATTGGTATTGACGGTGGATGCGTCGCCGACAGGGTTAGCAGCGATATTGTCGCAAGTAGGTAGGGACGGACGCGAGAGACCGGTTTCATACGCGTCGCGCGTGCTCTCGCCCGCAGAGAGAAGGTACGCGCAGATACAACGAGAAGCTACGGCTATCGTGTTCGGAGTTAGGCGTTTCCATCAGTACCTATACGGCCGATCGACACCTTTCGTGTTACGCACGGACCATAAACCGTTGTTGACCATCTTTGGTCCCCACCGGGGCATACCCGAAGTATCTGCGAATAGGCTCCAACGCTACGCTATATTCTTGTCAGCGTATAATTACACTATTGAATATATACGTAGCAAAGATAACACCGCAGATTTTCTGTCGCGCGCGTCGTTATCTACGAGCGAGGCGGTTGGATCGGGGGGGCGTGAAGAGGCGCGGGGCGAGGAGTGCAGCGATGACGAACGGGCGGCGTACGTCAACTTTGTGCTGCAAGGAGACTTGCCTGTGACGTCAGAGCGGCTCCGTGGCGAGACCGACCGCGATCCGCTGCTGGCAAAGGTCAAACGCTATGTGATGAACGGATGGCCACGGAAGGTGGTAGATGAAAATTTAAAACCTTACCATAGTTGCCGGTTGCAGTTGTCGCTCGAGAACGGTCTGTTAATGCGCGGGCATAAGGTAGTGGTCCCTGAGGGGATAAGGGAAGCCATATGCAACGAATTACACAGTTCTCACTTCGGAATTGTGAAAATGAAAGCCGAAGCGCGGAGATTGTTGTGGTTTCCCGGCATCGACGCGACGCTGGAGCGGCTGGCGGCGCGCTGCGACGTGTGCGCAGCGCTGCGGCCGGCGCCGCCGCGCGCGCCCCTCGCGCCGTGGCCACATCCACCGCATGCCTTTTATAGGGTGCATGTGGATTTTTTAGGCCCGCTGAACAACCAAATGTTTTTGATTATAGTCGACGCGTTCAGTAAGTGGGTTGAATGCTATCCGATGGCGGCGACGTACGGTTCCAAGGCGGTGATCGGTAAGTTGTGCGACTTCATGTCTAGGGTAGGGGTTCCTAATACATTAGTGAGTGACAATGGTACTTCCTTCACTTCCGGCGAATTTCAGAACTTTTGTAAAATAAATGGTATTAAACATATTTTTTTCACCAGCTTACCATCCGGCTAGTAATGGTCAAGCGGAAAGTATGGTAAAAGTAGTTAAAAATGGCATCAAGGCAATCATATTAGATAACAAAAATAAAAAACTTTTACACGAACAAATATCAAAATTCTTGTTTGACTTTAGGAACTCCAAAAACAGCACAACGGAAAAGTCACCCGCAGAAATCGTTTACGGTAGACCGTTGCGCTCACGTTTGGATTTGTTAAAACCATCATCGTCTCCACCTTCAACCTCGGACCTCTCATGCACCGTGGAACGTAACCAGTCCTCGCAGGCTAGACATCACCGGGGTAGAGAAAGAGATTTTAAAATTAATGATGCAGTATGGATCATAAAAAATTGTATAAACAAGAAATGCAAATGGCTGGACGGGGTAATTATGAAAAAAATTGGCAGAGTGCTTTATAAAGTGTATATTCCCAGTTTGAATATAGAAGTGCAAAGGCACATAGATCAGATTCGACCGAGGATTCCTACAAAGGCAGACCGCAGACAGGGTGAATGTGAGTATGGCGATGCTGTTCCGGACCTCCCGTGTCACAGCGACCCCGTCGAACTTGCCAGCAACGAGAGCGAAAACACCACCAGCGCGCTCAGCGACGATCGCAATTCACGCGAGCAGTCTCCACCTCCGTCGCACCGGGAGGAGGAAGGGGAGAGTGACGGCGAGGCCTGCTTCGCGACCCCGCAGGCAGGGCCCTGTAACCCTAGGCGGCGTGAGATATCACCCACGTTTGAGGTGTCCGAGGACAAGGATGAGTCGACGTACACCCTCGCTGATTCACCACAAAGTTTTATTACTACATGTTAATATTAGTAATATATTAGATTATTTTTTATTGTTAATTTTCATGCATAGTACTTCATAGCTATAGAGGGGAGGGATTGTTATGTATGCATGTGTGCGTGTGTGTGAGCGTGTGTGCGTGCGAGCTGCGTCTCGCGAATGGTTTAAGCGCAGGTAATTGAGGAAATTAAATCAGTGTGCATCAAGCTACCGCGTCGTTTGAATGTCACCCCGCGTCCCTTATTACACGGCTATCTAACAACATTATAACACCGTACGAAATTAACATTGAATTCTTTCTCCCCGGCGTCCTCTATATTTCCAGTACGTGACATTTATAAAGCGATACACGTACGGTAGCGTAACGAGTTTTTTGCCATATTTATTACGTTTGCCCAAATTATTTCATAACCATTGTAGTATTTACTATTTCAATCTTTAAATACCTTTTCCTATTCATCCTTCTCTTCATCTTATTTCATTCCTTTCTTCATTTTTTATCTTTGTTTATTTGTAATATTTCTATATACTTTATGTATTTCTTTACCTTTCCCTCATAGTTTTGTTGGCTGTAGCCTGTAAATTAGTGTTAATATTTATTATAGACTAGCTTCTACCCGCGACTTCGTCTACGTGGACTTCAGAATTAGATCTTTAGAAGAATGAAGAGTATGATCAATAAAAGAAATGATAAAAAAATATATGCTAGCCATTTTTAATTATACCACTTATCTTGAGGGAACGGTCTATTCCCGATATAAAATTTAAACTTAACTCACCAGTTTTAAACTTTACCACCATGGAACACGATCTATGCAACAGGGTCGAAATATCGGAATACAAAATAAATATCATAAGTACTCGTATTATAGTAAAATCTATCCCCGATATAAAAAGTACCCTATCCTTTAACGCGGGATATTAAATATCTGGGAGCCAAGCTAAAACTAAATTCGTTTAGCAGTTTAAGCGTTAGTGAATAAGAAACATTCACATAATTTCATTTTAAAAATGGTTTAAAAACAACAACAAATAACTTTGAAATAAATTTCGTTATTTCCGTTCGTTCAGGTGTTACATAATTATTTGGTCTTCAAGATACACCACCAGGCCCAAAGTTTGGTCAATAATATGCTAGTTTTCCAATGTCAAAGTACAACCATGTAATATTTAAAAAAAGTGTTTCCGTTATTGCCACCCAATCAGGAATTACATATTATTTTATCTCTAAGATCACTATCTGGCCCTAAGTCAATGATGAACTAGTTTTGCAATGTGAATGTTACCAACAACAACAGTCACCCATGTAATAACTGCTGTTATTATGTATATTTAGCACGCGCCTCATGGTATATCTAGAATACAATGATGTTCTTAGCGACAGGCAGTACGGGTTCCGCTGAAACCGGTCGACGGGAGATCTTCTAGCGTATGCCACTCACATCTGGGACGAGGCCCTCGAGAAAAATAGGGAAGAGCTAGCAGTTTTTCTTGACATCTTGAAGGCCTTCGATTGGGTCTGGCATACCAACTTTGTGAGATTAAACGTCACAAAAAATCAAGCGTGTCAATTCACCGGCAAAAGAAGCCCTTTCATCTTGGCTCTTACTCTTATAATACGGGTGTCTTCAAGTGAAGAGAGAATAGGCTTTAAGTAAGTTAGTGCGCTTTACCACCCATACTTCATTCCCGCTTACCATCAGGTGGCTTTTTGGTCAAGCATTAGCTTATTTCACATAAAAGTTCCATTTTTTTTACATAAAATAAGTGCGTGACAACAATCCCACCTGACGGTAAGTGGCGACGGAGTCCAAGATGGTGAATGCACTAACTTAATGAATGCCTATTCACTCTTTTCTTGAAGACACCTACATTGTAGTTGGACGCGAACACCCACGCAGGCAAGCTATTCCAGTCCTTCGCGGCACGCAGTATGAAAGAAGACGTGTATCGCACCGTTCGCAGCGGTAGGATATTGACGACATATGGATGGATGCTTGCCGTACGACGGGTTGTTCGATGGAGGAACGGGGATGGGGGAATTAGTTCGTGCAATTCCTGAGCACAATCTCCAAAACGCATCCTGTAGAATGCCGAGAGGCTGGCTACTCTGCGCCTGTGTGCGAGGCTTTGCACGTTGGTTATCACCAAGTCTGGGTCGTTAATGAGCCTCATTGCACGCCTCTCCATCGAATCTAAGGCTGAAAGGTGACATTTTGCGGCACCGGCCCAAATGTGACAGCAGTACTCCACACATGGGCGAACCTGAACTTTATATACATTGTTAAAATCTGCCTCGGTGAGAAGTACTGGCGCACCCTTGCAAGGACCCCAAGTTTTCTTGCAGCCACTTTAGCTTTGGATTCGATGAACCTTTCATAGTTGCGGTTCGAGGAAACTTCGACTTCCAATAACTGTAGGCGGTCGGTGCATTCCAGGGATACATTCCGGAAAGTGGGAGCCAAGGTGAACAGGCTCCGTTTTGCGGTGAACAGACACGTCTGCGTTTTAGTGGCATGGCATAATTATTTTGTGTACCTACCCAAGATACACCATCAGGCTCAAGTTGCTCAATTATGTATACAGGCTTTGCAATTTCAACGTTACTAACAAAAATATTTTTAAATCTTGTTCAGATATTCCCATCCGTTCGAGATTTACATATTTAGCCTCCAAGATAAGTATACCAGCAGGCCTTAAGTTGGTCATTAATGTACTGATTTTGCAATGCCAACGTTACTAAAAAAAAATATTTGTTATTCCTGTTAAGTAATTTGCACCCGTTCAGGAGTTAACTATTTGTTCTCCAAGACACGTCATGAGACCCTTAGTTGGTCAATGAAGAACTGATTTCACAATGTCAACGATAACGAAAACAAAATATCTTTAAACACCGTTCTACCTATTTTTTTCTACCATTGAGGAGTTCCTTTATCTCGAGATATTTAGTACTCTTTATCTCCAGATACCATCATCAGCTCCTCACTGAATTTCAAATTTACTTGACAAAATACCCAATGTTATACAAAAAAGCATAATCCAAATTGCTTCTTAAACAAAGAATTAACTCGTATTAACTAAAATCATGGATATATTACTCTGTCTGGATCATAGACTTTGTAGAGGTACCTGAAGATCAATGACGTCATATCGGAATGACCATTCGACCAATCACAGGCCGGATTGAGGTTGTCCTTCATAATTGTACGGTGTACACACTTAGAAAAATTATGTCCTATTTTGATACGGTTCTTCAAAATGTTTTCTATATGTAATTCTTCTGGTGGCAAAAAGTGTAATATTGAAATAATATACATTTTATAAGAATTTCTTCAAAATTACCTAATTTAAATAATTGCATTAGGAGTAAATTGAAAATTAAGATACACAATTATGTTACATCTATATTATAATTTCATCTTAGATGTTTTTAAACCATTATAAAAAATCACAATCGAAAGATAATTTTATTATATCCTGGGACTATAGATAACATGGACACAATACAAAAATGGTCATTATTTTATGCCATTATCGATCTTCAGGTACAACTACGAAGTTATGTATCCAGTTAGAGTAATATGTCCATGACTAAAATCAGTGATTCAAAAGTTACTGGCCTAAACGCTTGCACAGCTATAGAAAAATAAAGCAATTTTGACATTAGGCTAAAACCGCACTAGGATTTTAAAGACGTACGCACTCATCCGACATTTTAATAATGACTTGCTTAATCGGTTCAGGAAAATTAATATTTTTTACTATAAAGTAAATATAAAAAATATAAAGACATTTACGAATGTTAAAAACCAAATTTGATGATCTTTTGCAATCAATTAAACCTGATACGATATCTTATAATACTTCGATAGCACTTCTTATTGAAAGGTAGGAAAAAACTTGATAAGCTACATTGAAGTATTATTACTGGCGTATAAAACCGATACAGCGAATACTATGTTTGGCCAAATAAATTGGCTGCAGTGGGCTTCAATTTTTAATGGATTCGTTCGATTTAAAAACAGAATCTACCGACGCGACACAAATTTTTTTCGCGCTGTCTGTTCTGGTACTTTACTATATTATACTTCAATGATAAGCTACCAGTTATTTTCTTTATCGTAAAATTATTATTTTTTGTAACTCACTGATTGCTCATTAGGTGCATGAAGCGCTTTATAAACGCTAGTATGTAAGCAGCCTTAGTTTTCCACAAAAAATGTTTTGTTGAATTATTTAATTTTACACAAGATCGATGGCTACTAAACCTCGCATTGTATGATAAAAATTATCACAATGTGCATCTCCGCACAATTGGTATATTGTTAGGTATTAAAAACAATTAACCATATTACAACTTAATCACTTAATCAGCTGATTGAAGTTCGGCCATTTTTATTTCGTTCATCTGTCATGTCAGTGTGACGAAAAACGGCAAACTGTTTTTCTATGACTAAATTGTACCTCTTATCCCTCAGGAACAGGTACATTTTCCGGGATAAAAAGTAGCCTATCTGGTAAGTTAGGTTGAAAGCTATCCGTGTGCCAAATTTTATCCATATCCGTTCAGCCGTTTTTGCGTGATTGAGTCACAAACATCCAAACATCCAAACATCCAAACATCCAAACATCCAAACATCCAAACTTTCACATTTATAATATTAGTAGGATATCCTTTTACTTACTGAATAGTTTTGGTTTATTTATTCAAAATTTATCGTATAACTTAACCTTTGTATTTCTCACTCGTAGGACTTTTGTATCTTTAAAATTACCATTTGTAACATCCTTGTATAGCTTTCTCTTTAGTTTATAATGATTTCTGTATTATTTTCTTAGAACATTTAATATTATGTCCATTTTCTATAACTTATTATGACATCGTTGTCATTGATGTCATATCATTGTTTTCTAAATTGCCATAGATTTAATGTAAATTTGTTAGTATTTTATATAGATTATATCTAAATGTTTCAAAATATTTTATGTAACCTTTTCCTCTTCCTTTTTAAATTATAAGGAAGAATTCAAATCTGGAAGACCGTTTGAAAATGGTTCGCCGAGCACAGAGCAGCTCGGCGAAACAGCGAGTTGCCCGGTATCTTTCACACGTGAGAGACGTGTGCCTGGACTTCATTTTTATTGAAAGGAAAAATATCTGATGGGAAAATTGTTTCAGAGCTTCCTGTGGATTATCTGATTCTCATTTCCGGATTACGACGTGTGTTGGCTTGTGCGCCTGCTGCACGCCCGCAACTGACCGCTCTGTTGACGCTCCGAGGGAGCGAATTGCCGAGTCGCTGCGTGCGTGGGTTGTGCGACCCAACGCACGACCCTGATACACCTGCTGAGTGTGCCGGCCGGTATATTCTCTTACACGGCCGCACCTCACTTCCTTATTCCTTTGGTGTGGACGCTGACGGGAGTGAGTGAACGCCTCCTTCAACAGTGTTTCAGAACAGTGACTTTTTGTTTTCTAAATTTATTCCTTTCTTTTTAATACTTACCGTGTAACCACCAGGTAAATTCTATTATACCCTTTTAACTTCTAACCTTTCTTTCATTTATAGCTTCTTCTCCCCTTATTACACCACACCATAGGCTATTCAGTGAGCTAGGCTGAACTGTAAGCCCAATATCTAGACAGAAAAATCCTACATCTAGAAAGAAAACTGTGATTAGGCACTGTTTTTTCTTCTTAATTTGCGTTTCCTAGGCTATTCCTTTTTATATGTTGACGATCCTATAGCCTAGTTGGTAGCGACCCTGCCTGCGAAGCGAGGGGTCCCGGGTTCGATTCCCAGCCGGGGCAGATATTTATGTGACAGATAAATATTCGTGCTCGGGTCACGGGTGTTATTGTGATGTGTTATATGTGTAGTCCATGCCACCCGCGACACAGGTATAAACCTACTGCGAGGGTGTGAGTGTGTGAGCGTTTATTTATTTATTTATTTACTTATATTGTTAGTAAACCTACCTGAAGAGCGATGGTTCCGAGTTCGATTACCATTCAGAGCAGATTTATATGACACTAGCTTCTACCCGCGACTTCGTCTGCGTGGACTTCAGAATTAGATCTTTAGAAGAATGAAGAGTATGATCAATAAAAGAAATGATAAAAAAATATATGCTAGCCATTTTTAATTATACCACTTATCTTGAGGGAACGGTCTATTCCCGATATAAAATTTAAACTTAACTCACCAGTTTTAAACTTTACCACCATGGAACACGATCTATGCAACAGGGTCGAAATATCGGAATACAAAATAAATATCATAAGTACTCGTATTATAGTAAAATCTATCCCCGATATAAAAAGTACCCTATCCTTTAACGCGGGATATTAAATATCTGGGAGCCAAGCTAAAACTAAATTCGTTTAGCAGTTTAAGCGTTAGTGAATAAGAAACATTCACATAATTTCATTTTAAAAATGGTTTAAAAACAACAACAAATAACTTTGAAATAAATTTCGTTATTTCCGTTCGTTCAGGTGTTACATAATTATTTGGTCTTCAAGATACACCACCAGGCCCAAAGTTTGGTCAATAATATGCTAGTTTTCCAATGTCAAAGTACAACCATGTAATATTTAAAAAAAGTGTTTCCGTTATTGCCACCCAATCAGGAATTACATATTATTTTATCTCTAAGATCACTATCTGGCCCTAAGTCAATGATGAACTGGTTTTGCAATGTGAATGTTACCAACAACAACAGTCACCCATGTAATAACTGCTGTTATTATGTATATTTAGCACGCGCCTCATGGTATATCTAGAATACAATGATGTTCTTAGCGACAGGCAGTACGGGTTCCGCTGAAACCGGTCGACGGGAGATCTTCTAGCGTATGCCACTCACATCTGGGACGAGGCCCTCGAGAAAAATAGGGAAGAGCTAGCAGTTTTTCTTGACATCTTGAAGGCCTTCGATTGGGTCTGGCATACCAACTTTGTGAGATTAAACGTCACAAAAAATCAAGCGTGTCAATTCACCGGCAAAAGAAGCCCTTTCATCTTGGCTCTTACTCTTATAATACGGGTGTCTTCAAGTGAAGAGAGAATAGGCTTTAAGTAAGTTAGTGCGCTTTACCACCCATACTTCATTCCCGCTTACCATCAAGTGGCTTTTTGGTCAAGCATTAGCTTATTTCACATAAAAGTTCCATTTTTTTTACATAAAATAAGTGCGTGACAACAATCCCACCTGACGGTAAGTGGCGACGGAGTCCAAGATGGTGAATGCACTAACTTAATGAATGCCTATTCACTCTTTTCTTGAAGACACCTACATTGTAGTTGGACGCGAACACCCACGCAGGCAAGCTATTCCAGTCCTTCGCGGCACGCAGTATGAAAGAAGACGTGTATCGCACCGTTCGCAGCGGTAGGATATTGACGACATATGGATGGATGCTTGCCGTACGACGGGTTGTTCGATGGAGGAACGGGGATGGGGGAATTAGTTCGTGCAATTCCTGAGCACAATCTCCAAAACGCATCCTGTAGAATGCCGAGAGGCTGGCTACTCTGCGCCTGTGTGCGAGGCTTTGCACGTTGGTTATCACCAAGTCTGGGTCGTTAATGAGCCTCATTGCACGCCTCTCCATCGAATCTAAGGCTGAAAGGTAACATTTTGCGGCACCGGCCCAAATGTGACAGCAGTACTCCACACATGGGCGAACCTGAACTTTATATACATTGTTAAAATCTGCCTCGGTGAGAAGTACTGGCGCACCCTTGCAAGGACCCCAAGTTTTCTTGCAGCCACTTTAGCTTTGGATTCGATGAACCTTTCATAGTTGCGGTTCGAGGAAACTTCGACTTCCAATAACTGTAGGCGGTCGGTGCATTCCAGGGATACATTCCGGAAAGTGGGAGCCAAGGTGAACAGGCTCCGTTTTGCGGTGAACAGACACGTCTGCGTTTTAGTGGCATGGCATAATTATTTTGTGTACCTACCCAAGATACACCATCAGGCTCAAGTTGCTCAATTATGTATACAGGCTTTGCAATTTCAACGTTACTAACAAAAATATTTTTAAATCTTGTTCAGATATTCCCATCCGTTCGAGATTTACATATTTAGCCTCCAAGATAAGTATACCAGCAGGCCTTAAGTTGGTCATTAATGTACTGATTTTGCAATGCCAACGTTACTAAAAAAAAATATTTGTTATTCCTGTTAAGTAATTTGCACCCGTTCAGGAGTTAACTATTTGTTCTCCAAGACACGTCATGAGACCCTTAGTTGGTCAATGAAGAACTGATTTCACAATGTCAACGATAACGAAAACAAAATATCTTTAAACACCGTTCTACCTATTTTTTTCTACCATTGAGGAGTTCCTTTATCTCGAGATATTTAGTACTCTTTATCTCCAGATACCATCATCAGCTCCTCACTGAATTTCAAATTTACTTGACAAAATACCCAATGTTATACAAAAAAGCATAATCCAAATTGCTTCTTAAACAAAGAATTAACTCGTATTAACTAAAATCATGGATATATTACTCTGTCTGGATCATAGACTTTGTAGAGGTACCTGAAGATCAATGACGTCATATCGGAATGACCATTCGACCAATCACAGGCCGGATTGAGGTTGTCCTTCATAATTGTACGGTGTACACACTTAGAAAAATTATGTCCTATTTTGATACGGTTCTTCAAAATGTTTTCTATATGTAATTCTTCTGGTGGCAAAAAGTGTAATATTGAAATAATATACATTTTATAAGAATTTCTTCAAAATTACCTAATTTAAATAATTGCATTAGGAGTAAATTGAAAATTAAGATACACAATTATGTTACATCTATATTATAATTTCATCTTAGATGTTTTTAAACCATTATAAAAAATCACAATCGAAAGATAATTTTATTATATCCTGGGACTATAGATAACATGGACACAATACAAAAATGGTCATTATTTTATGCCATTATCGATCTTCAGGTACAACTACGAAGTTATGTATCCAGTTAGAGTAATATGTCCATGACTAAAATCAGTGATTCAAAAGTTACTGGCCTAAACGCTTGCACAGCTATAGAAAAATAAAGCAATTTTGACATTAGGCTAAAACCGCACTAGGATTTTAAAGACGTACGCACTCATCCGACATTTTAATAATGACTTGCTTAATCGGTTCAGGAAAATTAATATTTTTTACTATAAAGTAAATATAAAAAATATAAAGACATTTACGAATGTTAAAAACCAAATTTGATGATCTTTTGCAATCAATTAAACCTGATACGATATCTTATAATACTTCGATAGCACTTCTTATTGAAAGGTAGGAAAAAACTTGATAAGCTACATTGAAGTATTATTACTGGCGTATAAAACCGATACAGCGAATACTATGTTTGGCCAAATAAATTGGCTGCAGTGGGCTTCAATTTTTAATGGATTCGTTCGATTTAAAAACAGAATCTACCGACGCGACACAAATTTTGTTCGCGCTGTCTGTTCTGGTACTTTACTATATTATACTTCAATGATAAGCTACCAGTTATTTTCTTTATCGTAAAATTATTATTTTTTGTAACTCACTGATTGCTCATTAGGTGCATGAAGCGCTTTATAAACGCTAGTATGTAAGCAGCCTTAGTTTTCCACAAAAAATGTTTTGTTGAATTATTTAATTTTACACAAGATCGATGGCTACTAAACCTCGCATTGTATGATAAAAATTATCACAATGTGCATCTCCGCACAATTGGTATATTGTTAGGTATTAAAAACAATTAACCATATTACAACTTAATCACTTAATCAGCTGATTGAAGTTCGGCCATTTTTATTTCGTTCATCTGTCATGTCAGTGTGACGAAAAACGGCAAACTGTTTTTCTATGACTAAATTGTACCTCTTATCCCTCAGGAACAGGTACATTTTCCGGGATAAAAAGTAGCCTATCTGGTAAGTTAGGTTGAAAGCTATCCGTGTGCCAAATTTTATCCATATCCGTTCAGCCGTTTTTGCGTGATTGAGTCACAAACATCCAAACATCCAAACATCCAAACTTTCACATTTATAATATTAGTAGGATATAAACTGTTTGGTTGGTAAAATTGTGCTGTTTGTGATTTGTGGAAGTTCTATACAAGTGGCTACTCAAAGAATCCTAGTGCGCGGTTGTGTAAACATAATCATTATTCTAGACCAAACGTTCTCCAACAAATTTCAACTATTACACCCTTTGAAAATTAACAACTTTCTAAAGCTCCCTTTACTTAAAATATGCAGGTAAATAGCACCTTAAGGGGATTGCCTTGCCCGATGACCTTGAAGATTTGGTCCCTCTACTAGTATTTTTTAACTAAGCGCCATCTACCGACCAACGACTATACTACAATAAAATGAACTGAAGATAAAGCAAGAAAACATGTGGCACAGAGTTGTCACCGTTTTTGCCTATTTATATTCGCTCTCTGAGAGATCTTCGAATACATTTTGTTCCTATAGTTTTTGTAGTCTTGTACGAGTACCTGCCTACATGATAATAATTTATTTATTTTGAACTACACTATGCATTATGACTGCTGACATATTATGTAGCTTTCATTCTACTAAAATGATACATTCTGAAGTCTGATGATGACCAGGTAAGTACTGATCAGTTTTCAGTAACGGGAATAGTTAGGATGACCTAGCTTTCAACATTTATCTAACTGAGCACGGGTCCTACTACATGAAACATTCTGAAGGTCTGATGATGACCAGGTAAGTGCTTATAGGTTCTCAGTAACGGAAGTACTTAGGATGACCTAGCTTTCAACATTTAACTAACTGAGCACGGGTGCTACTACATGAAACATTCTAAAGGTCTGATGATGACCAGGTAAGTGCTTATAGGTTCTCAGTAACGGAAGTACTTAGGATGACCTAGCTTTCAACATTTAACTAACTGAGCACGGGTGCTACTACATGAAACATTCTAAAGGTCTGATGATGACCAGGTAAATGCTTATAGGTTCTCAGTAACGGAAGTACTTAGGATGACCTAGATTTCAACATTTATCTAATTGAGCACGGGTGCTACTACATGAAACATTCTGAAGGTCTGATGATGACCAGGTAAGTGCTTATAGGTTCTCAGTAACGGAAGTACTTAGGATGACCTAGCTTTCAACATTTATCTAATTGAGCACGGGTGCTACTACATGAAACATTCTAAAGGTCTGATGATGACCAGGTAAGTGCTTATAGGTTCTCAGTAACGGAAGTACTTAGGGTGACCTAGCTTTCAACATTTATCTAATTGAGCACGGGTGCTACTACATGAAACATTCTAAAGGTCTGATGATGACCAGGTAAGTGCTTATAGGTTCTCAGTAACGGAAGTACTTAGGATGACCTAGCTTTCAACATTTATCTAATTGAGCACGGGTGCTACTACATGAAACATTCTAAAGGTCTGATGATGACCAGGTAAGTGCTTATAGGTTCTCAGTAACGGAAGTACTTAGGATGACCTAGCTTTCAACATTTATCTAATTGAGCACGGGTGCTACTACATGAAACATTCTGAAGGTCTGATGAAGACCAGGAAAGTGCTTATAGGTTCTCAGTAACGGAAGTACTTAGGATGACCTACCTTTCAACATTTAACTAACTGAGCACGGGTGCTACTACATGAAACATTCTAAAGGTCTGATGATGACCAGGTAAGTGCTTATAGGTTCTCAGTAACGGAAGTACTTAGGATGACCTAGCTTTCAACATTTATCTAATTGAGCACGGGTGCTACTACATGAAACATTCTAAAGGTCTGATGATGACCAGGTAAGTGCTTATAGGTTCTCAGTAACGGAAGTACTTAGGATGACCTAGCTTTCAACATTTATCTAATTGAGCACGGGTGCTACTACATGAAACATTCTGAAGTCTGATGATGACAAGGTAAGTGCTTATAGGTTCTCAGTAACGGAAGTACTTAGGATGACCTAGTTGATGACCTTGTTTTAATGTTGCCACTGAGGGCCATCCATAAATTACGTCACACTAATTTCATAACTTTCTGACCCCTCCCGCTCTCTTTGTCACAGCTGGTCACATTTGTGAGACCTCCCCCCCTAGTGTGATGTCACATATTATGAATTAAGTTCCAAAATAAGTTTTATTTCCATTAATTGTTTTTTAATATTCACCTATAAATATACATATATATACCAAATATCCGATTTTGGAATGTGACGTCACAAAATTTAGGATCCCCTCCCACCCCTTGTCACACAATGCCACGCTACATCGAACCCCCCTCCCCCCTAACGTGTGACGTAATTTATGGATGGCCCTTTGTGATTGTTCCTAAATTACAATAATTATTTAATTCTATACGAAATACGGAGTAATCAAGGTCTTTGGTCCTGCCGAAGGAGATCAGTGTATTTTAATAAAAAAATTGGAAATAAGGTTATGGGGGCGTCAAGAAATCTGTAGAGTTTAAAATTTTCAAATATCACCTAGCCTCACCTATTATATCTAGCAGGTACGCGCGGTAGCGTGTCCAGCCAAGTTCAAGCTAACAGAACTGGCGAGCAGTACCGCGTGTAAAATTACACGAACGATTTGGAGCCACTTTTGACCCCCTCATAACTCAAAAAGTATTCGACATAAGCCTGTAAAATTGCTCATTGCTTGAGACTTGCGAAATACATATTTGCTCCAGATTTCATAAACACACCTCAAACGGCTATTAAGATAACGTCAAAAAATCGTCATTTTTATCACTGAATGACCTATAGATCAAAACTCTAAACTAGTGCCAGATGACCTAGAAAGTTAAAATTTGGCTTCCAGATAGGTAGTTGAGTATACAAATACAAATACAAAGGAATAAATCAGAAACTAGCAAATTTTTATAATTTTATTATAATGTGTAATATTATACGAATCATTTCGAGTTACTTTTGACCCGTTCATAACTCGAGACCTATTTCACCTAAATACATGAAATTTGGCACATTTATTAAAACCCCTTAGCTTATTTAAAATTTAAAATTTCATAGATGTGGCTAAAACTGTTTTTGATACATTAACGTTTAAAAATCCTCATTTTGGTGACTGAGTCACTGATATAGGATCAAAATTCAAAAACATAACCTACTTCCAGATGGCCTAGGAACTAGATATTTTGCATCAAGGTAGACTATCAGGCGTATCTAAAGGAAAAAAGCTAAAAACTGAAAGTTATTGATAATTAGTGAAACAAGTGAATTAGCGGTTCCACTGTGTAGAGTAATTTTACAAATAACAATAGGTTTCTTTCTATTATTTCTAGACAAAAAGTAATGATATATTATCAAAAACATAAATGTGAAATGAGAGTCAAGTTAAAAAAAGGACTGAGACCTAAATGGGTTCCAAGTTCAATGTAAAAAAGACTAAAATTTTAGTCACAGGGACATGCAATTCAAACTTTCAAAGCACCATGGCCGCCTATTTCTTGTATTTTGGAAAAAAGTAAGTTAGATCTATAACTCGTCTTCCAGATATATTTTTTGTTTCTGCTTGTGATTCTTCTTCAATAATCAAATATTGTAAATCTTCTTCATCTTGTTCAACCTAAAACAAACAAACAATGCAGTGTCAAATTAAATTAGCTAGGGAAACTATCTAGTATCTAACAAATACCACAGTGTAAGCAAACAGAATAAGTTACCGGCAAAATTTGCTCTGCCCCCTCATCAACTTCCATCCCAGACAGATCGTATGTTTCTGTTAACGGCTTAAGTTCCTGATTTTGTAATTCTGAGTTTTGCTGGTTCCTGAACTGCCTGAAACATAATAACTTAAGTGAGCGAAGGTAATGTTTTTGCTGCTACAGTCAGTAATAAGCCATACACAAAAATTCAAATGAGTCCAATCACGATAGTTCTGCTTAGTGCCGTCACTGAGATCCTTTACCCACCTTCGGAGTCCACCATCAGGTAGGTGAAATCATCAGTCACCAAGGTCTTCATGAGACCTTTCAAATGAGTCTAAGCACGATGCTTCTACGTAGTGACGTCACTGAGATCCTTTACCCACCTTAAGAGACCACCATCAAGTAGGTGACATCATCAGTCACCAAGGTCTCAATGATACCTTTTAAATGAGTTCAAACACGATGGTTCTATGTAGTGACGTCACTGAGATCCTTTACCAACCTTCGGAGTCCGCCATTAGGTAGGTGACATCATCAGTCACCAAGGTCTCCAAAAGCCTTTTCAAATGAGTCCAAACATGATAGTTGTAGGTAGTGCCTTCAATGAGATCCTTTACCCACCTTCGGAGTCCACCATCAGGTAGGTGACATCATAAGTCACCAAGGTCTTAATGAGACCTTTCAAATGAGTCCAAACACGATGGTTCTATGTAGTGCCTTCACACAGATCCTTTACCCACCTTAAGAGTCCACCATCAAGTAGGTGACATCATCAGTCACCAAGGTCTCAATGATACCTTTTAAATGAGTTCAAACACGATGGTTCTATGTAGTGACGTCACTGAGATCCTTTACCAACCTTCGGAGTCCGCCATTAGGTAGGTGACATCATCAGTCACCAAGGTCTCCAAAAGCCTTTTCAAATGAGTCCAAACATGATAGTTGTAGGTAGTGCCTTCAATGAGATCCTTTACCCACCTTCGGAATCCACCATCAGGTAGGTGACATCATAAGTCACCAAGGTCTTAATGAGACCTTTCAAATGAGTCCAAACACGATGGTTATATGTAGTGCCTTCACACAGATCCTTTACCCACCTTCGGAGTCCACCATCAGGTAGGTGACATCATAAGTCACCAAGGTCTTAATGAGACCTTTCAAATGAGTCCAAACACGATGGTTCTATGTAGTGCCGTCACACATATCCTTTCCCCACCTTCGGAGTCCACCATCAGGTAGGTGACATCATCAGTTATCAAGGTCTTAATGAGAGCTTTCAAATGAATCCAAACACGATGGTTATACGTAGTGCCGTCAATGAGATCCTTTACCCACCTTCGGAGTCCACCATCAGGTAGGTGACATCATCAGTCACCAAGGTCTTAATGAGAGCTTTCAAATGAGTCCAAACACGATGGTTCTACGTAGTGCCGTCACTGAGATCCTTTACCCACCTTCGGAGTCCACCATCAGGTAGGTGACATCATTAGTCACCAAGGTCTCCATGAGACCTTTCAAATGAATCCAAATACGATGGTTATACGTAGTGCCGTCACTGAGATCCTTTACCCACCTTTGGAGTCGACCATCAGGTAGGTGACATCATCAGTCACCAAGGTCTCAATGAAACCTTTCAAATGAGTCTAAGCACGATGGTTCTACGTAGTGACGTCACTGAGATCCTTTACCCATCTTCGGAGTCCACCATCAGGTAGGTGAAATCATCAGTCACCAAGGTCTTAATGAGAGCTTTCAAATGAGTCCAAACACGATGGTTCTACGTAGCGCCGTCACTGAGATCCTTTACCCACCTTCGGAGTCCACCATCAGGTAGGTGACATCATTAGTCACCAAGGTCTCCATGAGACCTTTCAAATGAATCCAAACACGATGGTTATACGTAGTGCCGTCAATGAGATCCTTTACCCACCTTCGGAGTCCACCATCCGTTAAGTGACATCATCAGTCACCAAGGTCTTAATGAGAGCTTTCAAATGAGTTCAAACACGATGGTTCTACGTAGTGCCGTCACTGAGATCCTTTACCCACCTTCGGAGTCCACCATCAGGTAGGTGACATCATTAATCACCAAAGTCTCCATGAGACCTTTCAAATGAATCCAAACACGATGGTTATACGTAGTGCCGTCAATGAGATCCTTTACCCACCTTCGGAGTCCACCATCAGGTAGGTGACATCATTAGTCACCAAGGTCTCCATGAGACCTTTCAAATGAATCCAAAAACGATGGTTATACGTAGTGCCGTCAATGAGATCCTTTACCCACCTTCGGAGTCCACCATCAGGTAAGTGACATCATCAGTCACCAAGGTCTTAATGAGAGCTTTCAAATGAGTCCAAACACGATGGTTCTACGTAGTGCCGTCACTGAGATCCTTTAGCCGCCTTCGGAGTCCACCATCAGGTAGGTGACATCATTAGTCACCAAGGTCTCCATGAGACCTTTCAAATGAATCCAAACACGATGGTTATACGTAGTGCCGTCAATGAGATCCTTTACCCACCTTCGGAGTCCACCATCAGGTAGGTGACATCATTAGTCACCAAGGTCTCCATGAGACCTTTCAAATGAATCCAAACACGATGCTTATACGTAGTGCCGTCAATGAGATGCTAATACCCACCTTCGGAGTCCATCATCATTTAGGTCTCCATCCGCCGTCAAACGAAATTCTCAAGATAGCTAAAACGTTAAAAAAATAAACACACAAGAAATAATGTACTCAATAGGGTAGGTACTTACCAATAGTTTTGGAGAGCTCGGTCACGTTTCACTTTACATTTATTCATATATTTAGCCACAGTCGGTCTTACTCTATGATAGGGTCAATAAACTAAACGAAATTATAATCTACTTTACATCTATTTACAAACTTAATTTCTATTGTTCTTTTACGAAATATTTATATTTGTACTATTTACAATATGACTTCATTCAAAAATTTTTCAAAACGTGAGGTTTTAGTTTTTATTTGGAAAAAATAACGCGCGTACAATCCACCCGTCACAAGAGTCATCGAGACACTGATGTATCGCGTTGCGAGACTCCCGAGCACGCGACGCAGGGCTTAGCGGGGGCGCTCCAGCGGGGTACTGGTGAAGTTTTGGGTTTTTATTCATTTTTTCAAAATATTAAAATAATTAAGAAAAAAAAAACCATACAAATTGTGAAACACGTCATTACATATTTTTTAGTACAATATTCATGCCGAACTATTTAACCGTTACAGAGAACATTTACAATTTAGGTTGAAGAAGGACCTATTTAACAAATTTTTTTCCCAATATTTGGGAGAGGTTATTAAAATTTTAAATAATAGAATATCATTGTGATGACCTTCAGTATACCATATATTTTTTATATGGAAATCGCACAAAAGGATTCATCTGCAATCTTCTTCAAACTTACAGCATTTTTGAGATTTGAGCGAGCCAATCCCCTTAAATGTAATTCTAGATGGTCTACCTGCGTGCTAAATTTTATAAAAATACGTTCAGTAGTTTTTCCCTGAAGGAGTAATTAACATAGTTACATTATTATATATCCTCACAATTTTTTTAATTTATAATATTAGTACTAATCATTTATAAGTACTATTATTTCTTCTGTGATTTTAGTAAGAAGTAAGACAAAATTTTAAATAATAATAAGTAGGCCCAAAATTTTAAATAATACTAGCTGCCCGGACAGACTTCGTTCTGTCAAAAGTTTTTTTTTGAGATGTAAGCTATCCTATCTTTCAAGGTGGATCAAACCGCACACGGTGTGCAAATTTGATTAAAATCGGTTAAGTAGTTTTGGAGTCCATTACGGACAAACAACGTGACACGTAATTTATATACTTATCCATACTAGGCTGGGTTGGAGTGTATGCTTTCGTATGTTCAGATCATCTCTGTAAACCATGTATCAAAGAGCACTTCACATCTATGAACATAGATCTCTTTCTATGGGCGTAGTTACACGTCAGGACTGCCAGGATACTAAATAAAATACACAATTCGACAGGCACAAGATTACTATTCGTTTATTGCCTGATAACACCCGGTTTCATCAATTCAACGTTATTTAGTTTTACTTTGGTTTCGCGATCCTACCAATCTGTCTACCGTAATAACAGTTCTCTTTTTTAAATTTGATAGATTACTTACGAACTTATTTTACTCTGCGCCAACGTATATATATACGTATATATATTAAGCAGGCTGAGCTCACGATACCGACGCTTCACCACAAACAGTATTACAACTTTACACAATAATCTTTCCTAATGCCTATGTTCACCTCTCACATATAACGACAGCACAATCAAACTACAGGTCAAATGCCAGGAGTCAAAGCGAATCGGATGCTATTTGAATTTCATGATCGAATTCTAAGGATAATACACGGTCCCTGGTATTAGGTCAGACCGAACTTACTCAATAACTGTACCTTAACAAGGAAACTACAGTGGCATTCTATGTCTATCCATTACTATCGATAATAGGTCATAATATGCTGTGTTTGTTGAGTTTAAATTAGGATACAATTTTTTTGTAATATGTCTTGAGTTATCATGAACATATTAAGCTGATGTCGTTTGAGAGAAGAGGATTGACTAATATGAAACAAAATAATATTCTGATTTGTACGATAAGGATAACGATACAAAATGTGTATTTTTAAATCATAGACAATCGAAAATTGTTAAAAAATTGATAAAATTAAATATTTTTAAAACGCCTTTTGAATGTTCAACAATACTTTGTTTACTGTCTTACAAAATCTTTTCGTATAATATACGTTTTATGCAGTATAAATGAATGTGAGTCCGGCAAATCTCGACTCAAGGCAGGTACCAGAAAAGCAACAAAAATGTCATAAATATAAAAGCAACAGTATTCTTTATCCAAATTGCATCACTCAAAAAGCTCAGAAAGCGGAAGTTCTCAACATAAGCTATGTTTAAAAATTACTCGGTGCACCCAGTAATGCAAGATTAAATTTTCGTGAGGAAGGAGGGTAGTTTTACAAGACCAGGTTTGTATTTTAAAAAGTACTTTATGCGATTTTTGGAGCCATGCCTAGTTAGCGGTAGAGGCTTGGCGGAAATAAAAATGTGGTTTATCTTTGTTCTATTTACATTGCCCATTTTTGCAATCTACCCACATTTTACATATTGTGAAATAACTTCCTCCTTTTACTGTCTACCCACATTATAACTATTCTGAAATATTTTTCATTCAAAAACTTTAATGTTGCTTTTAATTAAATATGTTTAAACTGCTCTTATATACGCCACCTACGGTCGAAAAAAGAAATGATGAACTATGTAACTAATCTTTAAGGTTTGACACATCTGTATAATATTGATATCGTACATAACACTGGCAACACAGTTGATACTATAGCCAGTGTTTACGAACATATAATTTGTAAAATTGTTTTTATTCATAATAAATCTTTAATCTTTAACAATATATGTAGGTAATCCTCAGTTAAACAACACCATGAGATTAAAACATAATTTTAACATAACAGTTGCTATAAGAGATATTGAAAATATGAGTAATTGTTCAGTAACTGTAGAGATTAAAAGTTATAAATAAATGATTATAAAGTACATAATCTAAAATGAACAAAAGAAATTTTAATGTTGTAGTATTTGTTCTTGTAACATAAACACTACCGCAAACGGAAGAACTTAGTGCATAACTACAAGTGCATATTAAAATTCAGAGATTGAATCATATTACTGTGCTTTCGTTGCATCGGCGTGCAATCAGTTTTTATGATTCCGCCACTTGACACTTGAGTAGGTGCACCACTATTTCAAATTTAAATGGACAGTCTCCGTCGGGTTTTAGATAGTAACACCAGCAAATTACGGATTTCCCTTCGTAATCGAAGGATTCTCTCTGCACGCTTCACAGGTGTGGATAAGTGTAGGAAATTAATTGGAGTGCTATATGAACGTCTATGACAATATTTAATGAAACCCAAATATCTTCATAAACTTGTATATTTATAACATTGAGAGGAATATCATTTTATTGCAATGTTTAATTCTGCACTTAGCTTTGATTTTTCTACGATTTTACTTTTATTATAAAAGATGGTGTATTGTATGTATGAATATGAATGTATTGTAACATGATCTTGGTCATAATGAGACCATCTCAACGTTGATCCATGTAACTGGATCAAAATATTGGTAATGTATTATAAAATACGAATCGTGAGTACGTACCCGTTGAATTTTAAAATGTACGTATTTTAATTTATTATCAAATTATAATGATTAGTAGGATAAATGAACGTTAAATAAATAAAAGTACAATTTTACGTTAACACGTGATTTTTGGAATTTGTCCTTTTCGTCGCACCTGTACTGGTAACCCTACGAACGCGTTATTAGAATCGCAAGTCTAGTTCAGATGGCTACCAAGCACACTTAACACATCTTCAATATTCTACTAAATTCTTTCATCTTCTTCAGTTAATATTACATAAAATATTTGATTTGATAGTCCTCAAAAAAGCATGCACTTGAGATGTGGTGCTGGAGGAAACTGCTACTAATCTACAACTACGTAGAATAAATGCCTCAATTCTTAAACAACATCAAAGAAAGGCTATTGTTAACTCTGAAAATACGAATAATTAAATATTTCAGGCATGTATTTTGCATCATTAATTCCATGGAGTGGCAAAGTCGAGGGCAAATAGTGGATTGACTTAAAACTTCCACACAAACCAATCGCAGCCGATGGAGAAGCTTTGCAAGAGTTGGGTTACTATTGGGAGTCCTACAAACCTTAAAAAAAGAAAACCACGATCATGCCAAACGTGCACGAGTGGAGAAAGAGATTTTTTGTTGATGTTTACATCTTATAATTCAACTTCACTAACTTCATTTAGGAAGATTGCCTTACTTTATACCAACTGATAATAAACCAGCAATACACTAACAATCGCTCATGGCGAAGGTTTCCGATAAAAAAGAAGTCGCATACGACTGAAACTCTAAAAAAATCTTTGACGATCAAACATGATCGTCCTGGACACTCGTTACACTAGTACAGTTTCAACATGAAGTCCAAATCAAATCCGAGATTAATCGAAAATCGAATCGAGTTTAAATCGTTATCAGGAATAATCCAACAGATTTGAATAATACCGACATCCGATTCTCGACCGAAACAACCATAATGCCATTCAGAGGATGCAATGTAAATCGCATCAGTATGCCAATTTGATTTGATTCGGATTGCTTCAATCCGTCGAATAAATTTTGGATACAGTCTGCAAAATAAGGTCTTCATGAAAATTTATGATGCAATGTTATACTGAATTTACTTAGAAATTTTGTAGAGTCCATATAACTTATATACGCATGATAAATTTTACGGATAATATATTTGAATACTATTTTATTCAGTCTAAATGATCTTGCTTTGTCTTTCGATATATTGGATTCCGCTACCTATAACATTTGCATAGTAACTGTTAAAAAGTTAGTTGTTTTTATTTTCACTGACTTAGCTGAAGATTATAAAGATTCAAAAGTAGTTAACAAGACTTTAAAAATTAATAAGGAAGACCATAATTGTATTCAAAGCATTAAGAATGTTTTTGTTATAATCGGAATAAATGAATCCCCATCCAAGATAATTCTAAAAGAAATTCAAATAATATTAATGATCTCTTTTCACTAGTAACATTAATATTCAAACCAAGTTTCTTAAACATGCGACAGTTATATCTAATTTCTAATATATTTACAGTAATTTCTAAGCCGATATCTAGGTTAACTAATCGATTACCTTAATACTAGATGACAAAACACTTTCAGATTACCTAGATAGATTGATTTATTGATGACTTTCGTCACCGACTGTACCGATTTTCATCTAATGAATGTAATTATGTTGATATTTTCTACGATAAATGTCGTTAGTGACGTATGGTCCGCGGATCCGGGGCGCGTGCTATTTGCTTAGCTCGGTGAGCTCAATGAGACTTCTCGATACGAATTATTGAGTAAACATGCTCTCGATTAATCGATTTTATCGATAATTGGATCAGATTAGTGCTCCGCAGCTGAATGCAAAACCCGATTATTGTTTGTTAAAAACTTGCTTTGAATAAATAAAATAATTTACGTGTACAATTTTCTGTATTCTTTCGTCAAAATAGGACAAGTAACTTTACAAAAATATGATTTTATACTTTTCCTAATACCCTTAAGTAATAATCTTTTGCTAATAAATGAATATACGTGGAGGAAAATACTAGTGACTTTTGATTAGACGACCAGTGTGGCGCAATGGTTACCATGCCGGATCGCCGCACCGAGGGTCCTGGGTTCGATTCCCAGCGAGGCGGAAATTTGAATGATGAGTTTGAATTTCTGTTCTCGGTCTGGGTGTGAATGTCCTTGTCTTGTGTGTTGTCCATGGCACCCACGACACAGGGAAACCTAGTGTGGGGCTATGAGTGTGAAGCGTTATTTATTATTTATTTATTAGTTTTAAGCGTAAATTTTAACCCATTGACACTCATGTGAATAGGCGACAATCGGCTACCTGATGTGAAGTGTTCACTGCCCACGCATTGCCTGCCGGCGAAATAAGTTGAAAAGAGACGCGCTTCTAACCGGCTCCCCAACAATGCAACCGAAACTCGTAAAAATATTTCGACCATTATTATGACGTGATGCCTCCCCGTGGACAGATTTCGTATCTACTTTTTGACACATTTTGTATTCATGCCAAATTACAGATCTGTCTGCGTTGTGCTGCCGACGAACGAACGGACGAACAGACATGACAAAAATTTAAGAGTTCCATTTTCACTACGGAATCCTAAAAAAATATAAATGTGTATTTTCTATATCAAATGGCACGAAGACACGAACATTTTCCTGATAAATTAACCCCTTCGGCGATATCTCGAAAACATTCGCTGAATGATTTCTTTAGCAGAAATAGATATTCTATTTCCTGGAAGAGATCCATTAAAGCAAGATAGCACGCGAATCCCTTCATATAAATTATCACTGTACGTACTGAAATATGTTGAACGAGACTTGGGTGGTAAAACTGTTTAGAAGATAATTCTTGACAAAAATGGTTGTCTGTAAAGTCGGTATACGAACGGAGATTTAACGTGACAACGTCTGTTCGTGGTATAAGTTTTTGGAACATAGAATTAAATGAAAATCACAATTTTAAATTCATAATTCACTGATATAATTCGTTGACGCCAGAAACGCTCGCGTAGAAGAGCGATCCTGCCTGCGAAGCGAAGGGTCCCGGGTTCGATTCTCGGCCAGGGCAGATATATATGTGACATAAATATTTGTACTCAGTTCATGGATGTGATTGTGATGTGTTATATTTGTCATCCTTGCCATTCGCGACACAGGTAATAACCTACTGCGAGGGTATGGGGGGGGGGGAGGAGTGTGTTACCGTTTTTAATGTATTGTAATAGCCTTTAATAATAATCTTTTAGTAATAACAATTAACACTCGAACACGCTTCCATAATGGAGACTAAATTATTCAGTTTTGAATTTACGGTAGATTAAAGTTGTAATCAGAATGTATTTTCTGGCCGGTTTTCCTAATAAAATAAACTAAAATAATCTATTCATACAAAACTCAACAAGTTGAACTTAAAATTAGTCAGGCTATGACTATTGAGAAGTTTGTTTTTGTATTTTTGTTACTGTCAAGAAGTCGGTGCCGTTATTTATTTCACCTACTTATCATCCGGAGAGATAGAATATTTCAAATGCCTCCCTAGCCGAAGCATAGAGGAATTTAGTAACTACATCAGGATTGCTGACCAGTTTTCTATCACCATAAAAACTGTTTTTCCGCAGCAATGGGACTTTAATGATCGCTTATAATAGTGAAAACAACATAGAAATGTAGATCGTGAAACAGATAGACATACAGACTTTCCTTACAGTTACTTATATATTTTCTACGGTGTATCTAACGAGCTTGTTCCATATTAAGTCACTTTCAACCTAATATGTGAGATGTAATGATGTTTTTGTATCGTAAAGAAGAACGGGCTATACCTACGGCTAAAGGAAGTTAAGGTTGTTAAATGAAATTACACTCCTGTTTTATATCATAGTTCTACAGCAACATTCATAAAATACTTTAAATCCATAAAATACTCTACTTGCCAATAGAATCTTTCATAAAACGTGTAAAAACATAGTTGTCAGGAAGGAATATTATAGTGTAGACGAGTATTTAAATGACAAAGATGCATGGAAATGACCAGTTCTGCAACCAGTTCCGCTCAGATTACTAAATATTTTTGTAATATTTTCTTTTTTGTAAATTTTTTAAAAAGATGTGCTGAGGAGTTTCTTTACGGCTTTTCTTCTCCTCCATGACAAAGTACCTTTCCGAAAAACTGGTAGATTAAAAAATGATGACGTGCATAAGTGTATCAGTCATACCTATACGAATTTGACTTTGACTTTACTATTTGTAGAGATATTTTAGCAAACAAAAGCAGCCAAAAAGAAAGGGATTTTTAAGAAAACACATCGCCTCTAGCGACATTCAATTGTTTCATTATTAATTGAGCAGTTATTTTGATTTAGTGAAGAAACGTTTGGCCATAATTGCTTACTGAGATCATTAATCGTTATGTCGTACTAAAACAAACATAGTTAATTCTGTCTAGCTCGGTTGTTCTCAGCATAAGTATCATTTACTAACATAACCTTACCAAAAAATATCGGAATTATACAGCCAGTAACCGCTGGTACGAGGCCAGACCTTCAGGAAAGTAGGAAGGCATAAAAGTTGTCTTCAGATCCTAGTACAGGGATGGGAGTACGTGATTCATGTCGTATAACAGATTCGATAAGTCGACAGTAATAATGATCCATTAGTACATGTATCAGGGAACCTGACAGCGCCTCGTAAGTAATGTATTTACGACACGGAAGACTGCTGTATCCTAAATTTATCACTCTTCAATGTCAAAGTCACTCAGTGACGAAGGTAAGTTTATCACTACGCTCAACGACTTCACTATACCTTGTAGCCATCGTCAAGTCAGCACCCGTAATTGTTCTGATAGATACAGCGGATAAAGCTGCCGTAGCTTTCTTTCTTTTTCTTGTCTTTTTCTTGGCCGGCAACGCATCAGTTATGCCTCTGGTGTAGCTGATGTCCATGGGCGACAATAGCCACTTACTATCAGGTGGATCGTCAGCTCGTTTGCCGGCTATTTCCATAAAAAAAGTAGTATCGATTAGGTCTTTCTATTTGAAGAAAGTGATATTACTCGTAAGTTTAAATCACGCACGTGAGTTGAAAATCTACTTAGGCATAAAGTTTTTAATTAATTATGATTGAAAAATTAGAATTGCGTGTATTAATCGAACCCGGACTTCCTTGCAATCGAATGGAGTTTAAACCTCTATAGTATTACTTCTTAGGTATCAATTGCAATTGAATTGACGCTATTAGAGTAGACATCGAGTTTGAATAATGCGCGATGATCCTAATAGGATTTTTGCTAGGTTCCTGCCACCATCTTAGAATCAATCATTATGGTTTGTGAGTCTAAGTTGCAGAATATGAGAGTTAATTGTAACCGATCAAATCGTAAAAGAGAAGCTCTGCTACGAAGCAGGTTTAGCGTTAATGATCCGTTGATGGTACCGATGGGCAACTCCATCACCAGTTATTCACATAACCGGTACCTCGCATGATAAGTCTTGCCTTTCCTTGGTTCACTTGAATTTCCCAAAGCCGGATTTTCAGGTCCATTTGCATACAGTTTCTAATTTCCCAACTTAACTCATTAAGCATACTGGAGCAAACGATATTAGTATGTACATAAATAAAACATCGGAACTTGCTCGAGTCGCTGGGTTTAGTTTTTGTTGTAGTTAGGAAGAGGTGTCGGAGTCGGTTCTGCTCGCGTAACAGTGCCGGGTTGAGTTGACGCGTGAACGTGGAAATACGCTGGTTTTATGATGTAATAGGACGTATGTTGACTTAAGGCAGTTTTCATGGGACGTGTGTTGATTTAAGGCAGTTTTTAAATCAATCCATTAAATCTAGGTAACTTAAGGTCGCTGGCTCGCTGCATACGTAACGTATCTACGTCCGTGCCTCCGTGGCGTATGCGCTATCGTTTACATTTTCTATCAAAAAATGTTTCCAAAACTTCACGTCCCCGTCCCGTCCCCGTCCCGTCCCCATCCCGTCCACGTTACGTATGCATCGACCTTTAATTGGTAAAGTTGTACCAACTAAAGATGTGATTCTGATAGTTGCTAGACACCTTCAGAATCAGAGTTAAAGATAATGGATACAGAGAATATTTGTTGCCCCTAGCGGCCTTTAAAGCTTCACGCGGCCAGACGCGCATATAGCTCAGTGGTAGAGCATTCAACTGTAGATCGAGAGGTCCTCCGTTCAAACCCGGGTGATATTGAGAATGGCCGTTGGATCATTAAAATTAGAGCCGTAACGGAACGGCAGATGTAAAACTATTTTGTTAATAAAATAAGAATGAGAGTATGACTTATTAAAGGAAATAAATAGTATGGCATAATGAAAAACACAATTTTAGTAATCATTTTCAATGCCTGTCAGGTCAGCTAATAAACATAGTTTTATAAAAAAAAACGCGGTGCAGGTTTTGCTATTTATGCGTAGATGACTCCAAAATAGATATATGAATGTCTAGAAATTACCAAGGTACAGTGGGCAAGTAGGTTCTTTCTAATGTAACGCTCTCCAGTCCGGCCGCGTCTTAACGTAGATTAGGAATGCGACGGATACAACCGATACTAAGTAATCAATAAAATATGGTGACGTCGACTTTATTCACCTGAGTTAATTCACCCAGGTGTCTTAAGTCTACTTTTAGTGTACTTTATTACTTCAGCTGTGAAGTCAGTCGCTTCTATGTTGTTTAGGTATATGGGTGTAAATATGAGCTGCACTTATAATGTTATCATAAGATCACAAATAAAAAAGTTTGTGCGTGTATTCTTGACGTTGGTGACACGTATTACCAAAAAAATTAAACTTAATTTAAAATTTTACAGATAACTCATATTTAAAAACAATATAACTTTACAAAAACGAATTTAAAGCTATAATTATTATTCGTTACCTATTGATACTTATTTAACCTATATACTTGTCACAGATACAATATAATCTTAATAGAATTATGTATATGTACCTTAAATTTGTTTATGGCATTGTTTTCATTTTTAAATAGCGGAAACTGCGTCAACAGACTATAGAGTATAGAGCGTTATTTCGGTCCGAAAAATAATCTGAGTTATTCTCAAGTCGCGCCTAAAGAAGTTTTACTTCAAAAAGAAAAGAAAAGGTGTGACTAACTACCCACACCAAATCTGAATGTGGTCGTTTCCTTCAGAGTATAGTACTGAGTGCAGCTGCACTTCACACCGCGTTTTTGTCATCGCTATTGTAACGCAAGTTGTAGTGGGTACTCTAAATGCCGAAGTCACAATATTTTCTCTCTTTCTTTCAAAAAGCACTAATTACGCATCGGTGATGTGATGCCTAAGGTTACTGATGTCCATGGTATGACGATGTCCGCTTGCCATCAGGTGGCTCGACTGCTCGTTTGCAGTCTATAAACATAAATAAATAATAGGACAGTCGCTTGTCTCAATCAGAAAGAATCGATCATATCCTGACAATGTAGCAGATGAATAGACAACAATGGTATTCTGCCTATTCATGACCTCTAGATAGACTACTAAATAAAATTCCGTACTCTAGATAGACTACTAAAATTCCTCACGGCCGTAACATACCTTACAATTTTTTTTTCATACTATTGATATTGAGCTTATAACGTCAAAACAACCAAGCGATAACAAAATCAACAGCAATTAGGTATTTTATTAAGACGATAGTGCATAAATATTCAAGGTTTCACTGAAGAAAAATTAACAAATTATACATATAATAATTATGTGTGTATCTATCTATTGTACTCGTATACGTATACGTCTGTCATATCATACAGAGAAAGTCCAGTAATAGAAAGTGTAGGTCATAGACAAAGGTAATAACGCCACTTCTGTAATCTTAATTACTCTGTGGCTCGCGCATGTAATTTGTCCACCATACTTAATGGACGATTTATGGCGTTTCACCGCACTCGGGGACAATTTCATTCAGTAATGATGCCTTCTATTTAATTTCTGCATTATGGCAGGGGTTTTTACTGGACTGCTAGCTTTTATAATCCTTCTAGAATAAATCGTGAATCGAATTTTAACCTATCTACTTTAAAAAGAAGAATTCATCGCGTATACTATTCAATTTAATTCATTTATTCGTATATGTGTAGGTTTTACAAGATGTTTTTTAATTATTAAGTAGTAATTACAGTGGCGTAGCTACCCCTAAGGAGGCCCCATATCAATATTTGTTGTGGGGCCCCCTCAACGTCAGCTGTCAAATATAAAAGGAGTGCCAACTGTACTAGAGGCCGTAGGCCGCTGGCGAGCGTTTTTTGGGGAGTGTTAGTTGGGGCCTCTATACGCTGGGGGCCCCGTATAATTGATACGGCTGATACGGCGGTAGCTACGCCCCTGAATAATTAGCATGTACACTTCGTCAATTTTATTAACGTACGAATATGTCCGTTAAATATAGTTAATTCAAGATTAAATATAATAATTCAATATACCTAGCTCAATAACATGTCATAACAATATTATTTTTACTATTGTTATATGTTATGTGTTTTTAAGTTATATGTTTTATCATTTTATCATTATGGGCATATGGATTCAACCACTAGTGACTGACTGATTACGTCATCTCAGAACTAACAACTCCTGTAAACTCTTACAAGCAGTACAAGTAATAATAGTGACGTCAACTTTTTTACAATAACGGTACACTAAAAAGACGGAGGTTTAAACCATGGAAAATAGAGAGAAGGAATGCCATCTCTGTACCTTTATGAAAATGTCCGTAAAAACACGTAAAATTACGGGTAGCGCTGTGGTGCTGTTGGCGGACACTAGCGGCACTAGCGCCATTCATTACGGGTGACGCTGCGGATGCACTCGGCATAACTCAGCAAACTTCACTCCGTCTACAACAGCTACGTTCATGGTTCGCTATTTGTATCACACTAGCGCCATTCAGAAATGGCCATTATTGGAACCTCTATTTTTAACCGAATTCAAAAAAAGGAGGAGGTTTTTTATGTTTGTTACCTCAGAACTTTGGACTGGGCGAACCGATTTTGATGATTGTTTTTTTAATCGAAAGCTGGTGGCTGTCCTGTGGTCCCACATAAATTATATTGAGATCTGACAATGGTATCCATGAGAAAACCACATAAAGTCGTAAATTTGTGTTAAGATGTGCGCGACAAATTGACGAATAACTTAATACAACGCCAACCGATTTCGATGATTCTTTTTTTAATCGAAAGCAGGTACTTGTCATGTGGTCCCACATAAATTTGAACGAGATCTGAAAAGTAGTTTTTGAGACTTACAAGTCGGTTATTTTTTGTTAGTAAAATTTAGATTATCTGTAAACAGCTGGACGCTTTTTCAACTTTCCCTTCATATGAGATGGCCCTCCTTCTATCTCAATGCTCCATGGTTTAAACTTTCCACTAGCTATCATTGTTATTAGTCTATGAACTATGTCTATAGTTCAACAAGTTATTGAATAACTTTATTGCGTTCGACATTGCTGTTGTCGTAACTATAGTTTTTAACAAGCCGTTAAAAAACTTAAACGAACCGAAACGAAACGGTTCAATCAAATCAAATTAAAAATTTTATGCAATAGATTGTAACGCCGGTCGTGCAGACCACTAAGTGACCATTTGCTGGATGGAAGGTTAAGAACCTTGGTTTACCGTTTTTTGGCAGCGCTTCATAAAAATGAATGAGTAAAAACTCAGCTTAAATTGAGTAGCTTCAATTTATGCTTGACTATCTTCTATTGGAGTTTTCAAGAAAAGAGTGAATACTAAATGGGCTTGTATCTGTGATTGTACTAAATTAGTGCGCTCACCATCTTAGGTTGCATCTCCACTTACTATCAGGAAGAATTGTAGTCAAGCATTAGTATTTAACTAATGAAGTAGGTATTAGTACGTATATAGCAAGTAACATATATTGTAAAAAAGTAAGTGCAAATAAAGTCTAGGATGGTTAAGCTCACTTTTAGGGTACCGTACGAAAAAACGAAAATCGGAACCCTGGCGATCGCCGTTCACAGCCAATTTACTGCGAAACTACTAGACCAAATGAGTTGAAATTTGTTACTCATACAATGTACTTTTTTGTGACGAAGGTATAAAGTAAACAAAAGAATTTTGAAAAAAATGTAACGAAATCAAAATTAAACAAAAACACACTCACGCCCCCACTCAGAGTTTGTATGGTGATTCTTTTCTGAGGAGCGAATTAAGTACCAGCTATTAGTGACTCTGAGTTGGGGCGTCAGACCGAGAACAGAAATTCAATCTCACCATTCGAATTCTGTCAATAGTGTGGTTTGCCTATATATGCCTACATATGCCTATAAATGCCTATATATGCCTTAGAGCCTTAATTAATTTAGTTAATACGAGTAACCGCCCTCGCTTTGCTTCGGTTTTCTTATTATTTACACTTTGGGTTACATTATTGGGGTTTTATTAAGGATCCCTATTTTTTTTTTGAAAATAAAATATAGCTTATGTCACCCGGGGATAGTGTAGCTTCCCAACAGTGAAAGAATTTTTCAAATCGGTTCAGTAGTTTCGGAGCCTGTTCAATGCAAACAAACAATCAAATCTTTTCTCTTTATAATATTAGTATAGATAAAATTAATCTGATGAGGATAATTATTTGTTAAGACAGTCATATTGGTTAGAATGTAATAAAGTTAATCTAATAAAGAATATTAAAATCCACCTCTTAATTAAAAAGGACTAGAGCCACACTAATCCACCAAAAGGGTTAGTAGCCAACATAATTGAAGGCCTCAGACGTGATTTAGCGACGTATGAGGCTATTATGAATTTACACGTATTTCTTTATTTGTATCAATTGTGTAACTCGGTACTGTGTGTCTAGCTCATATTTTCTCAAATAACACGGTCGTAAAAAACAAAGTGCCTACCGAACGACCTTTGTCAATTGCAGGTAACCGGTCGAGGTAACTATAGAACAGTTCTAATTGGATGGATGTCAGTAGCAAAATTTCTTTAACGCTTAGCTTGTGTGCACGGACGTAAAAAAAAGACGGACGTAATCCCAAGAACAAATTCAGTGAAGCACCCATAGTAATACCAACTCTGTACTCGTACAAGTACACACACCCACACATTGACACCATACTGCTACGACATTGACACCATCGCGAAGCAAAAATTACAAAATTACGCACACATGGTAAGCAAGCTGTCAGCTTCACTCTCGATTAGACAAGGTTACGTCCGTTCTTTTTTTTACGTCCGTGGTTGTGTGTTAGACAGAAAGTAATCAGTCACGTAAGAACTTCCGACCCTAGGGCGACTTAACCCGCTATCCATTTCTATTTGAATTGGACAAAATACGCATAGATGCAGTACGGCAAACTGCGTACTTCGAGAGAGTTACAAGCTAAGAGGAATGAGAAATAAAACGCTTAAAATATAAAAAAAAATCCTTTTTGGTCATAACACAAACACGTCAAAAGACCGCTAAAACATGATGACACAATAATGTTACGTCACTCGATAACTCCATTATTTTCCAGTAAGTCACATTACTAAGTTTCGAGGGAAAAAACGTGATCCATGACAAATGGTGTCGAGGCGAAAAAAGTCTACTCACGGACGAAATAATGAAGAAAATTCGTGAGCCTTTATTTTGTCGTCTTTGTTTATTTGTTAACATATTTTAAATAACACAACACTTCAGTCTAGTTTCGTTTCTGTTCCATCCTAATTTCATTTTCACTTCGTAGAACCTGTTTGGAATTTTCCATAATTTCCTTCCAGCCATCTTCCAGCTTCCTTATTAGGTTCCTGTTTTTACGTGTTTGCTATCAACAAAGTTGTACGTCTGTTTAATAATCTTGACAGTTTATGGCCTTCGTTACGAGCTGGGTTCCTCACAAATTGGCTTTGAGAGGAAGCGAATTCTGAGGACTCACTAATTTAGATAGACACGTTATAACTTTAATGAGATAATTAGCGAAACTAAAAAAAGGAGGTAGAAGGCTCTCAATTCCGTTGTTTTTAACGTTTGTTAGTTCTGAACTCAGTAATTCTTATTAACCAACTAGCTGATCCGGCGCACTTCGTATTGCCTAACAAACAATTTTTTTTTTCTAAATTAAAAGTAGCCTACGTTACTCCTTGTTACATCAGCTATCTGCCAGTGAAAGTTCCGTCAAAATCAGTCCAGCCATTTCAGAGATTAGCTGGAACAAACAGACAGACAGACAGATAGACAGACAGACAAAAATTGTAAAAAATGTTGTTTTGGTTTATGTACCGTAAATACATCCAAATGCACTTAGTAAAAAGCGGTTATTTTCATATTACAAACAGACACTCCAATTTTATTTATTTGTATAGATGTATAGAGTATTGATTTTTTTATAAAGAATAACTTTCAGATAGGTCCCAAATTATTGAAATTGAGACCTGGGGATGGGAAGCCAGAGAAATTGAGGGAACTCCTCAAATGTAAAATTTCGCACATATGGCGATTTTCTAATGGTTGAGCCATTTGATTCGAATAAACACGCATTTTTTATCTCATCTTTACTTGAAACAATAAAATTAAACATTTTCTCTTACTTCAATCACTCAAACAATAAAATGAACATAATTGAATTACAAATTTTATCTTAGATCGAAGCGATAGTGAATAGTGATACTGACTGTGATAGACGCAGACGGATGCGCTGGTGTGCACTGTGCATGCGCGCGCGCATCTCCACGACGAGCGAGCCGTTGGACTGTGAAGTAATAAGTTACTTACTTTCCGATAAACGATATTTCCATGCAAATTATTTTTATAAAACAATTCCCCGTTACAAAGAGCTGCGGTGAATATTTCTACGTCAAATCTGTCTACGACCAAGTTTTTTAAGTCTCACTGCATTTAGCATCGGCAGAATACGGCGTAGTAATAAATTGCTAACTTTATTGTCATATCAATTCATAAGGTAATAAATAGCACAAATAATTGTCACATTAACGCATACGGTGGCGTGAAAATACGTTCATAATAGAGGTGTAAATATTATGTTCCGCATAAAGATAATGTACTCATTTCGAGAGATCCGGAAAGAGGCGTAAAGATATTATCTTGGAGGATTCTAGTGTCGCACGGATGATTGTCCGAACTAAAAAAATATCCGACTTTCTATAGGTTCTTAAAACGTCTACTGTCTCATTATATCCAGTGCCCCGTCTAGTTTCTCATTATGCTTAGTGTTTCATAATGTCCAGTGTCTAAACAATTCTAGTGTACTACAACATCAAATGGCCTTATGCCATCTCTCATCTTCTGACCGACATTTAAAACTAAGTGATATATATCTTGATCATAGATGAAAGATGAAAGATTTAAATTGACATGTAACAATAATGTTGAACACACATTTATCCGCGTCGTCCGCGCCGGACGCATCGCATTTGTATGAAATCATATGAGAGCCCGAAGCGGATGACATATGCTCCGGCATAAATGTGCGTTCACCATTATACAGGCTGTCCCAGGGCCAAGTGACCGCCCGGCGTCTATGAATTATTTGGACAAAACTATCAACAAAAATCCAATAAAGTACAGGTCTAAACGGTTTGGTTCTTTTTTTGTTAGCTTTTTAATTTTTTTGGAAAAAAACCTGACTTGCTGCACTATTTTCGACATTTTTTTTTTGTTTTTACATTTATTTTCATTCTATTTTTTTCATTTACCAGTTGTTACCAGTTGTTTACCAGTTGTTACCCAAAATTAAATAGAACATATTTTTTAAAGACATTAACTGAATTTTTTTTGAAAAAAATTACCCTTTTTTATTTAATTTCGCTAAAAAGTTGGAAAAATGCCCTATGAATATTATTATTTTATCAATTATAATTAAACTACATGATATTACCTACAAAATCTCATGAACATGTTTGTAGTTATCTAAATCTTTTACCGAACTACAAACTCTTGAAATATGCACCCTATTTTCGATAATAAGAAGGGTAGACTTTTAAAATTTTTTTCAAGTAGCAAATTCAAATTGTTCTCAAGTAGCTATTGGCACAGTATACACTTTTTGTTTCATGTAGCCCCAAAAATAATAATCAAGAGGCGTTAAATCAGGAGACCGAGAGAGAGGTGGTCCAGTAGCATGGTCCTCCAAGGTCTCAATTGAAACAGAGGATTTTTGTAGATAGTTTTGTCCAAATAATCCATAGACGCCGGGCGGTCACTTGGCCCTGGGACACCCTGTATACCTATTTTGTCATACATAAACCACATCTGTGCAAAAAGTTGCGAGGCATTAATTTCATGAATTCTATTTAATTAACACTCCCTCTGTGTTGTGTTGAAGTGAAGTGAGTCGGCAAGCGACCGTCTACCGAGAACTATTCCGGTTTATATATCGACAAACTTCCGTTACTTTATATTAGCATAGCTATCAATTTGCCGAATTAACAGTTTTCAATTAGCAAGTCTGTCTCTCTGTAGTTTTGTCGTTTTTAGGGTTCCGTACCCTAAAAACGGGGTAAAAACGGGACCCTATTACTAAGACTCCACTGTCCGTCTGTCTGTCACCAGGCTGTATCTCATGAACCGTGACAGCTAGACAGCTGAAATTTTCACAGATGATGTATTTCTGTTGTAATAAGAAGTACTAAAAAAACAGAATAAAATTAATATTTAAGTGGGGCTTACATACAACAAACGTGATTTTTTACCGTTTTTTGCTCCATATTAATAACGGCAACAGGTATATAATATAATGGTATGCATAATGTATAGATAATGGCACGGAACCTTTCTTGCCTGACTCGCACTTGGCCGGTGTTCGAAATTCCATAACATCAGCGAAATACGGAATCATTCGATGATTCCTTTCTTATTTCTTTCCTCTTCTTTCTTGTCCGGCAACGCCTGGGTGATGGATGATGGCTTTTTATGAAAATAGCTGACAAACGAGCTGATGATCCATGTAATGGTTAGTGGCTATCATCTCAGGTCCTGTGATGGTGATGATGACACCCGCGCACAACTCTATACATCACATCTCCCATGGACATCAGCGGAACCAAAGGTATCCCTGATACGTTTCTGTTCAGGAAAGAGAGAAGAAAAGAAAGGAACAACTGGCTCTCAAGTAGGGTTGCCAGATGGTTGGGATTCGTCTGGATTGTCCCGAAATTTCACATAATGTCCAGACAGTCTCGATAATATACAAGTACAAGGCTAGACAAAATACAAAATGTCCAGACATATCCCGACTTTTTGAAGTTTTGTCCAGATATTTTAGTCTTGCCAGCTGGCAATCCTACTCTAAAGCCCCCAGCCGGAACAAGACATGTTGTTTGTTTTAATGAACTAATAGTTAAATCAATAATACCAATATAATCCCTTCAAAGGGGCCCATACCACCAGTAGGTTAGATTAAGTTGCCTCTTACGACACCTATCCGGCGTGGGATAGGGTTAATATCCTAAGCCGCAAGAATTCAGTTGTTTGGTGTTACTAATTTCCTAAATTGTTTTTAAAACTTATTTTGAATTAAAGACAATTATGTTGTTTGATTTGACAAACATTTATTTTGCATACCTAAATGCTCCAACCAGGAATCGAATCCAGTAACCCTTGTTTCACAGGAATGGTCACTAACTACGCTAGAAAATCATCAAGCTAATGATTCCTTTGTTCAACTTTCATATAAGAGCCATAATGTACCGTCAAAGCTAATAGTAGGTGCCATCCTTCTCTCATTGAACTTAGGGCCAGCCTGGGCCATGTTTCCAATACACAACAGCCATTACAAGCGCACAAACATTTTGTTGTGCGCCTAATTTCCCTCCCATAGCGTCTAATCCATTGAATTGACAATTTATTGCTCATTGTTGAGCTGAGATTTACGCGAGCCATTGTGTTGCATAGTGTGGATGGGGCATTATTACTGTTACCAACTCTGTACGGTAAACTAGGACGTCCTATTATAGCAAATATGATTATTATTTTTTTAAGTAGCGTACGTAAGTGTCTAAAAAATAATCGGAGATCTTATACAATAATTAAAATTGTACCCCATTCTAGTAACTTTAAAATTTTACTAACAAAAAATACAGTCGAATTGAGAACCTCCTCCTTTTTTTGAAGTCGGTTAAAAAGACGATTTACTCCATGTTGTTGCCAAAATAATTATTATTATTACTGGGATTAATTATTAAATGATAACATTATTGTTCATTTCGGACAGAGAATGATGTCCTTTGCAAATCGAAGTTATTAGGCGTCATACTACAACATTATTAATTACAATCTATGTGCAAATATAAATGTTTTTACAGTCTAAATAAATGTTTATTAGTTGCTTTTGATTTTTTTCCAATTATTGAATCAAATATTAATAGATCCCGACCACCGACGTCCTGGGACTGAAAGGTCCAGGGTTCGATTCCCGGACGGGGTTGATATTTATGTAACAGATAAATATTAGTACTCGGGTCTGGGTGTTATTGTGATGTGTTATATGTGTCGTCATTGCCACCCGCGACACAGGTAAATAACCTACTGCAGGGGTATGAGTGTGTTAGCATTTATTATTATTGTTTATTATTATCTGTATTAGTTCATGCTAAATACCGGTTTTAAAGTAAGATTGTAACTACTACTAAAAAACGTTTTTCGGTTTTAGGTTTGTCCTACAATTTTAAACGAGTCGTGGTGTTACTAAGCATTACCTAGCTTGATTAATTCGAGTGTACGAGTTAAAATTTATTAATGCCCGTATTATAAGCGGAATATTGGCTTCAATAGGTTTGTTTGGACGTTAATTTCTGTGGCTTGATCAGCCTTAATTCATGAGATCCACGAAGTATGATGTTAGTATTTAAATAACATTTTAACTTACTTGTCGACTATGTCCAATGTGCAAATATAATATACCTAACCTAACCGGTAATCCAAAAAGACACTTCTATTTATCTATTTAGCAAACATGTATGCAGTCTAAGTCGTAGTTAATAGCGATTTAATTATTGAAAATACCCTTGGGATACAAATTTACTCAACTTAATAATAGGACGCATAGAAATTATATTACCTTAGGCTATTTACTCTATAATGAATTTGCAAAAAGTTATTACCTAACATTGATTTATTTTACAATGGAAGGCCCTACACAGACTCGAAGAAGGAAAATATAGAAACGTAGAAAACTTTGTGATTACCTTTACAAACTAAATCGAAGTTTGAAGCAATTTACTTCTCAGTTAGTTCTAATTTCTGTATCTTCAATTTTTACATCTATTCGTCATAACTTTTTAGAGAAGATATTTATACATTTTTGTTCTCAACGCCTTAATTTAGTAAAAGAAACGCTTCCTCCCTACACTTAGACCGTTCAATTAGTTGAAATAATAAAATAGTTTTCAAATTATAATTATCATGTTTACATTCATAATGATGTTTAATTTTTTGAACAATGAAAACAATTTAAATTAATATTATCGTTCCGACTGAAATGACACTAATTGAATAACATTTACATAAAGGTATCAACATACCGATCTGATATGCTATTTATAAAAAAATATATTTTTCACATTGTAAATTTTAAAAGAATAATTTTGTAAAGATTAAAAATTAAGGAAAATTATATATTCTAGAAAAGGTAGATACATGTAGCAGTGAGATATTTAAGAAAACAATACAAATAAATTACATCATTTTATCTTATAATATTTTTAAATGTGTGTATCGATTTATAGGCATTTCCTATATTTATTTAAAAAGAAAATATTACCATGAATAAAAAGAACACAATATCAAATTTCAGCGCACGTCCTGTCCCTCCGACCGCTGCGACGAGAATGACTGAGTAACCGTGACGTCAGCATGGGCAGCGGGCTCAGTACCGCCAACAGCAGGAGGTGGTCGAAGCGGGAAGCTCCGAACGCGGAGTCCTCGAGGGTACTCTTCTTGCTGTACCTCATCCATCGAACCTGGAACGTTGTTGTTGAACATGTGGATTCAAAAAGCGCGAGGTAATCTTTTGGAATAACCTTTTACTTAACTTCCTTCGGTAGTATCATACTTAGTAACTTTTGTATCACTTCAACTTTGAATTGAAATTTGTATTTGTAACCTCTACGGGACTACTATATGGGATATTGCCATGCTACCTGACCAGGTTTCCGTTCCAGTTTCACGTCGACAGACACCGACTCGCTTGGCCTTAGCGAGGTACCGAGTAATGATCATGACTGGTATACTCGGACTCGTCGTGTCCGCGACACTGGAGGCTTGAGAACCAGTTCTTTCTTTCTTTTTCTTCTTTCTTTCTTGGCCGGCAATGCATCAGTGATGCCTTTGGTGTTGCTGATGTCCATGGGCGACGGTAGCCACTTACCATCGTGGATCGTCAGCTGGTTTGCCGGCTATTTCCATAAAAAAAAATATTTTTCCTTGAAACATGCCTGGGTAGCAGCTATACTCTGTTTTTAATTCCACAAAGTAAATTGACATTTCCAGTATTGCAAGTTTTTATTGTTTTCTAAATATCGATGTGCTAAAATAAGTAAAGTGTAATCTATATTTTTTTATTATTTTGTGTTCAAAACTAATATCGAAGTAATTAAAATTGAAACGCAACTTATTTTATATGCCCCGACCCAGAAATTCAAATATAATCGTATCACTAGCAGTTTCTATCAATTATAAACTTTTAGTACTAATAATTATTACTAAGCTAAACAATTAAAAACTAATTTAGTAGAAACATTTATCGGAAAAGTCCGCCATCCTAGGAGTTTCTCTTTAGGTTACGTAATGTTTATTGAACTTTATGAATAATCTTGAATAAAAAAATTAATTATACAATACAATAAAAATACAATAAAATTTACCGGTTAATCAAATAAACATCTTACGATTCATGTAACCGGAATCATGAAAACATCACTAGAAAAATAAAACAGGCAACATTATTTTTGCATTTGACATTAGCATGTGTGAAATCACTTTGCGGAGTTAATAAACAGAGTTTACTTGCTTGAGTCACCCCCATCGTCAGGCCAAGGGGGACTCCCAAGTTGGGAGTCAGTTCTTTCCTTTCTTGGAACCTCTCCGTGGTCCCTAAGGTAATTGTAATGTCCATAGACAAGGATGACCACTTACCTTCAAGTTTGTTTTTACATAATAACTATTAATCTGTTTTGCCCAAACATTCCAGATGGCGTGGCTCCCACACGGTGCCCAGCTCGGGAGAAGGCCTGGGTCGCAGGTTCGACTCCGTCAGCCTGGCGGACTCCGAGCCAGGGTCCTGCTACTCCTCCTGCAGCTGCAGCTATTGCCGGCTCCGGGAGTGCGCCCAGGACTGTGTCAGGTACGAAACTGACATTTTTCTTAAGATACAGAGACAGAGAGAGAGACGTTTCCTTTTTTCTTCTTCTTTATCGATCGGTTAGGAGTGCGTGAGATTCTGTGTCTTTTTTTAAATATTACAGCAAAGCAACGTTTTGTTTTAATTTCGGAATGTATTCGTAAGACCCAAGGTCGATGCATACGTAACGTGGACGGGACGGGGACGGGACGGAATGTAAAGTTTTGGAAACATCGTTTCATAGAAAATGTAAACGATAGCGCATACGCCACGGAGGCACGCACGAGACGGGAACGGGGCACGCACGTATATTTGCGCCTCGTCCACGTTCCGTACCCGTCCCGTCCACGTAACGTATGCATCGATCTTAAAAGAAGATTTATTGATGAAACGTACCAAGCTGTAGTTTACTCATATTTGCTAAACTAGTTATATTAATTTAAACAGTGAAATAAGGACGATACTTCTTTCTTAATTTATTGGAGTAATAATGTTTATTGTTTTTCTCGTTCCAGGTACGATTCGGAGTTTTGAAATCTTCAGCATTTAAAGCAATCGAAAATAACAGAAAATATTTTATAAATGAAAAATAGAAACTTCATAGCGGTATCTAATTTAGTTTCTATTCGAATTAAAAAAATTGCAAGAAATTAAAAAGTAAATTAAAAATCCGCTTGGGATCAGCGTAAAAGTGCTCTCAAAATTCCTTTTTCAGTTCTTAGCCGGCTTTCAGTTTTAGAATTCGGAGTTGGCAGACCGGTTTTTGGCGAGCATTTATCATTTAAAAGCAGGTACAGGCAATTTTTGTATTCGCTGCCAACATTTCGGCTTATCAGCTTTTCGTGAGTGACCACGTACAAAAATCGTGTACGGAATACCACATTTTGACACAGTATTCACCAAAACTAGAGATGTGTCCTTAATATTTATCAGTATCAGGAGGGCTATTCTCTAAAATACAAACTCGAAATCGAAGCTCACCCAAGTGAGACTCGAAATAATCTTGCATCATCTTGATATGTCATTCTATAATCATCTAGTACGCACTTGCGAAGTGAAGTGAGTCTCGAACTCGAACTTCAAACGACTAAAGATGGCCTCGGTATGGTATTCTTACCGAATTCATATAAGTCATTCTTCAATCATCTAGTACGCACTTGCGAAGTGAAGTGAGTCTCGAACTCGAACTTCAATTTTGAAACTCATCGCGGATTCCGCTGTCGAGTTACAAAACAGAATAGCCTTGCAACTCAGATACTCAGCTACATTATACACGCTCATACAGTCAAACTCCGCATAATAGATTCCAGGTGGCATGGACTCCCTCCTGTTGGTCACAGTTGACTTCTGTACCACCCAGTTCAACCCTGACTGCCGTATTCATACATGGTGACAGAGTTATACTCGTATTACCCACCGGGCTAACCACTGCTTTCTTTTCTAAAATCGATCGGATTATATTTTTAACGAGTTCCACCTCAAAGTTTTGGAGAGTTAGGTCCGTATTAATATACCGATCTCGGCTCAAGAGCGCAATCTCAGATCTTACAAATTAATATAATTTTTACGTACCATGAAATTATTTCAGCATCTGAAACAGAATTTTGAGATCACAGAAATCTTAAGAGCGGTTTACTAATACCGCTTAGAAAAAAGTGTGATGGTTTTTCTGCTGTTTTGTCAAATAAAATAGATGCACAGAATATTTGCTTGTTATAGCAAATTAACGCCTGACATTGTTAATTATCAACAGCATCTGGTTAAGCAACTAAGCCACAAAACCTCTTTAAAGCTTAACTCAATTATCTAAGCGGTCGCCGGGCAAAGGTTCCGTATCAGCGAGTCGCAGGGTGATTGATATGAAAAGTTTGGGGCCACATTTCATAGGGCTGTAGACAAGGGCAATTTCAAGAGATACAATTTTTAAATAACTTACTAAGAAGTAGACAAGCCAAAGCTCAACAATATGATCTAGGCCTTCTGTGTTATAGGATAGTCCCGTATCCTGTAGTGGACAAACGGGTATTGAATTACCCCATGGTCAGGATGACAATCCATCTGTATCCAATTGCAAATGAAAATACTGTGTCCTATTTAATACGATTTCAGGCTTTGAATCCATTCCATTTTGTAATATCCGATAGTCCAATTTTCACGTTCTTTTCTATCACGTACGTGCAAATTGAGGAACGAACTTCCGACTGAGACATTCCGGAACGCTATAACATGGGCTTGTTTAAAATATAAGGCGTTAAAAGAGCTCGTTCTTAACGCCAGCGATATATTGACGATTCGTTCTGGCTTGCTTTTCATAAGAAACTGTCAAAACCTCAGTGTTGTGCTTTGTTTAAATAAGTCACCTTATTTAAACAAAAGATATTATGGAAAACTGCTTAAAAACCTCTGGGCTCATTTTTGGAACCCTTGGACCAGACTACATATGACCCAGTAGCTCAATCGATATTGAGCCGTGCCTATGTACAATGAATTTCCTCAAGTTTGTTCCCTATGTATGTACTATCCTGATCAAATATCATGAACAATAATGTAATTATTGAAAAATTTCAATTAATGCTTTGTGACAACCCTAGATATCGTCGTAAGATTATAGTGAGTAGGCCGCGATAAGTGCAAAAGGCTTTAAATGGTCATTATAACGAGAGACAGTCAGCGACAACTGAATTTCTTTAGAATTATTGGCCAACTTTGTTACTTTCAAATTACTGCGAACTAAGAGCTTTTGGGAATAAAAACTCTTTTTACTTTGTCAGAGGAGCACTTATCCTAAAAATCTTTATACGCTAGACTAGTCACTTTTCAGTGTCATCCGTTTGTGGTGCGGGTGCGCGAAACAAACTTGCTTACATAATTATTCATATTCTGACAGTGAGTCAAAATATTTCAAATTCAAATAATAATTTTATTCACGTAGGTATTTATTTTATACTCAGTTTATTTCTTGATTCAAACGCCGTTTTATCCCGACTGTACTTTCCCGTGGGATGATTTGGACGTTTTATGTTTGTGAAATCACTTTTCCACAGGAAAAATCGGCGGAATCTAGTGTTGTAATAATTAATTTGTTTACCATTGTATTCTATATCTCACATAGTTTGAAAACTAACAACAGTAGGTAGGGGAATGTGGGGTGACACCGGATAGTTAAGAAAAAAACACCATAAATTCGTTATAATGTTATATATTTAAAAAATACACAACACTTCTCAAAGAACATAATGTAAGACATTACTTTGGCAAAAAATATCCGAAATCAATAAAGATAAAAAGAAGTAGTAATTTATTTTAATAAAAAACATAAATCCGGATTCACCCCATACCTATGGGTAAAACCGGATACGCGTTTTTAGTCAACGGGGTGAATACGGATATTTTTTTTATGCCTTAAGCAAGCAAACGAGCTGACGGGTCACCTGATGGTAAGTGATTACAGTCGCTCATGGACATTAGTAATACCGGGGGCGTCACCAATGCGTTGCCGGCTTCGAAGAATAACAATAGACCTGCTTCTTGAAGGACTCCATGTCAAAGCTTAGTGGGAACACCGATGCAGGAAGTTCGTTCCACAGTTTACATGTGCGTGGTAGGAAATTACATGAAAAGCGAACTGTGGACGAACGCCAAGTATTAAGGTGGTGTTGATGGAACCTGATACATCGTGATGCGTGGTGACGGAAATCAATCGCAGGTATTAAACCGAACAGTTCTTCAGAACATTCCCCGTTGTACAGACTGTAGAATACGCATAGGGAACCTACGTCTCTCTTCAACTCAAGTGATACTGAGGTCCTGTAAACTTACTTATGAAAAATAAATAAAGTAAAGGTTTAAGATTTTAAGTAAATAAGCAGACATAACCTATTCAATGATTGGGGGTGACACCGGATACCCGATATCACCCCGTCCGGTCGTACCCCACAGGTGCCACTTTTAAAATACTACTTGCAAAATTTTTATTCTTAGACTCACAACAACAATGAATGCTGTTTTTTTAACTTAAATAACCAAGATATTATGAAAAGAATGTTACATTATGATTGTACATGGCCAAAACAAATGAGAATACGTCAAAAATTACAAAATATTAGATAACTTACCAATTTTTTCTATTTTGTGGAGTACAGCACGTGATGAAATTCTATCCTGTCCGCCTTTTGCAAGCAAACTGCCCGAGTGTTCCCAAATAACGTTTGACTATTTAGAACGAGATAGCTATATGCCTACTAGTAAAATAGCAACTATCTGTTTTCACCCCCTGTCCGGTTTCCCCCCATATTCCCCTATTTACTTTTAGTTTTTAATTTTTTTCCGCAAATACAATAGCAGTTTGATATGATTTTCCATATCTCAAAATTAAATTGAACTGTATTGAAACCATTTCCAAATTGAAATTCTGATCTTTCACATTCGGAGCTAATCAATTAGATGGATCTTTGCAGATACATATGCTCTGTACTATCAACTGTACCCGGTTTTGTTGAAATGCAGTTTAGTTTTTACTACTATAAGGACAGAATTCACAGAACGGTTAGCAGGGCTAATGCAAGTTATCCTTTTTTTTGCTGTCACCAGTAGAATAGGGCAATCAATGGACTAAAGCCGTTCGAAGGGTTCTATTCCCAGCGAGGCAGTTTGAATTTCTGTTCTCGGTCTGGGTAAGTGTTCTTGTCTTGGTGTGGTCTCCATAGCACCCACGACCACCGATGGTAAATGGTCAACGTCGCCCATGCTGCGAGCTGATGAGGAGAAGCGATTGCCAGCCAAGAAAGTGAATATTCCACCGCTACGGACGACGCCTTTGCTTCTTCATAGAAGGTTACGACAGAATCAGATAAAATGATACCTACATACGTACCTATAGTTAATTATAACCTTTATTGTCATTTAATGATATAAGATCGATTTCAGCTTCAATATGGTATACAATAATGATATCCTACACTTAAATTTTAGAAAAAATCTTGAAAAATTAAATGAAATTCTACATTAATTATTTATACGGTGGATAAAAGCTTGCCAACGTGGGTGTTCCCTTCACATTCATTTTAAATCAGGTGGGATTGTAGTCTGAGTGGCATTAACTAACACAAATAAGAAACACAGACATTTTACGATTTTCTAATGTATGAGATGTTTGCGTCGCTACCACTTAACTTGATAAGCTTGGCGTACAACTCTGTACCTAACTCAAATTCAATTCTGAATATGTAATCACGTTTGAGGCATTATTTACCTAGTTCTGGTAAGTGGTTTGCTGTATATTTAGTAGGATTTTGTGTACCAACATAGCAGAAAAACGATTTAAGGGGTTTTATCCATCTAGATTCCACTCTGCTGAATAACGCACCAGGCTATGTGCCTGCTCCCTTCTTTTGGAGGTTGCTGGGTTCTAACTTTGCATTGGTAGGTTTCAGCATGGTGTTTTCAGTCATGTATTTAACACGTTTATGGTATGTTTATGGTCGACGCGCGACGGTGGCCACCTACAATCAGGTGGTTTATCAATTCCTTTGTTTGAGCGTTTTACGCTATCCACTGTACGTTGCTATATTTGACGCTAGATGTCGCAGTCATCACACACTATGAACCCCTTCAACATGAAATATATTATCAACGCTTATCGTGTTGCTATTACAAACTTGACAGGCACTCAAAATTGCTACGAGTATAAATTGCGTCCAGAAATAGCAATACCAATGATTTTAAATGTATAAAAAGATAATGAGATTATAGGTGAAAATTAAAAAACTTTTTTGCTTTACCATTGGGCAATATCCACAAAACGGAATACTTTCTTTTAATAATAAATTGGTATCTACAAGTAAAAAAAATTGTTATTAGAATGTTGTATGTGAGGATCGTTATTAGTATTATCCAAGTTTAATTTTATAAAATAATACAAGTGACAGGTACCTATATTATAATTATCTCACTACAGTATTTAAATAAAATTACTGTTTCCCCTACAACTGCTACGCATGTTCAATAATGTCCTTAACCGAAGTTTGTAGTTGCGAAACACGATTACCACGTTTCGTTAACTTGAAATTTAACCTTCTTGTGCTACGTTCTAGCACAAGGTTAAATTTCACAGCTGTGGCCATTTGTAAAGCCATGTGTGCGAACTGAAGAAACCAATGAGTATATTCATGGTCAATGTAAGAGCTCATTCATTCAGGATGCTTTTTTTTCCACCTGATGGTAAGTGGCCATCGTCACCCATGGACATCAGCAACACCAAAAGCATCACTGATGCGTTGCCGGCCAAATACGACGAGTCGTTTGGCGGCTGACTCATGCTCAAGGGTGATAGCTATCCAGGCGAACCCCATGGAGAAATAATAATAGTAATAATGGTATTAATAATTAACAATTAAAATCAATATTACCAATATAATCCTTCGAGGAGCCCTACCACCAGCGGGCCGGATTTAGTCGTCTTTTACGACACCCATCCGGCGTGGGATTAGGGTTAGTACTCTTAAGCCGCCCCAATACGGCTGCTAGAAGCGAAAGGACCATTCATTGGTTTGAAAAGGACTTGAAGGGGGAGGGGGGTCTTTAAAATTTCTACACGACCTTTTCTTGGAGGGGAGAAGGAGTAATGCCAATCTTACGATATGTTTGACATTTCATCAAATTCTGAATTTTAGTAAAATTGATCCTTTTTCAGAAGAGGTCCCTGCCAGCGTCGTTGACCGCGTTTTCCGGGATAATAAGTACTTCATCCATCCATCCATCCATCCATCCATCCATCCATCCATCCATCCATCCATCAGCCTTTTGTGGTCCACTACTGGACATAGGCAATAAGTACTTCCCCGGTGTCTTATTCCAAATGTATGCTAAATTTCATGAAATTCCGTTCAGTTTTTTCGTGAAAGAGTACACGTTTTTAACATTAGTGGAATTAGGATTTGTTTCTTATAGACATGCTTAGGAGTTTCTTTCACCGTTTCTTCTCCACCACGAGAAAGCTTTCTAAACTGGCAGAATAATTAAAAAAGGTAGGTTATTTTCCGCCTGGAAAACATAAGTAACTTTCCAGGAAGGTAAAATGCTTACTTATGAGGAATATTACCCATAATCTGTAAGGAATCGAAGAGTAATTTTCTTGTCGATCAGTTGTCTATGGTACCCAAGAACCGAATTGTTTGCCATATTATTTCAGTTCAAAACACTAAGCTTAATTCAATTTCATTTTGAACTACGCTCAAAGACGTATTGTAGTGCAAATAGATTGCAGAGAGAGCGGTTACTTAACAAACTCGACACTTAGATAGATTGGAACCGCTTGCTCGATAATGAGTTTGCTCGATATTTAGTTAGATATTTACAATAGAATCCTGGAAAGTTCGCTTTGTAACAATCCACTATTCAATTATTCACTTTTCAAATCTTCCATTCTGAGTAGGACGAGTATGTGGATAGTACTTACTACAATGAATACCTACAAAATGCAGTATAAAAATGTACGAGAAATTAAATTTACTTATTAATTTTAAATGCAAAAATTGTAAGATAATTATGAGCAAGTAATCTTTTTTACGCTCTACAGTAATCTTTTGGCGCTCGGATGAACCCGATGTATGTTTTATGAATTGGGTCCCATCTCATTTTTATTAATTTGCTCCCTTTGGATACGGAACCCTAAAAATGAGAATCCCAAATGTGTGTACAACATTTAACTTTTGGAGAACAGCGCCATCTAGTAGCTTAAGCGGAAACTAACTCATTTTCTACTTTCCACAACTTTCACTTCAAGCAGTTCGTTTACAAGTGAGTATTTTGATGGCAAGAGAACACTGATAGATGGCGTCATTATCATTGCAAGATTAAGACGAAAATTTTTATGCTGGGATCGACATAAATTAAATTTTTGTTTTTATTCATTGAACTAAGTCATATTTACTTTATTACTTATTTATTTATTTTCTTTAATACACTTAAAATTTACACTATAGTAGTTTCTCTAAAGCTAAACAGATAAAACTTTGTTGGAAATACCATAAACGAATAGGCCTTTATTTATGTAAAATTGTATATCGATCGATGTAGCAATAAAATTACGTGTAAAAATATTGTGGTTATCAGTCTACTAAACATTTAAGTAAGTTATACTTTAATGTACCTATCTAATGTGCGAAGAAATATAGTAAATGTATATCGCTCGAGAATGGAATAAAAGTTGGAAGAATCGTGATTGCTTATTGTCATGTTAAATCGCATTGGTTCGAAGAATTCTTATGGTTCTCTAGTTCGATGAGGGGAAAATGAGAATGCAGGTCATTGCCAGTTCCCGGTATCTATTTATATTGAATCGTGTTCCAATTTATAATCAATATTTCAAAAATCGGTAAACGAGCGGAGAGTGATGAGAGTTAAGAGATGGCTCTTAATGACTTCCATAAATGTACCCACATTTATGGAAATCATTAATAACTAATAATGATTTCCACTGACAGATTGCTGGCCGAAAAAAATTGCTTGTTTATTACTGGCTCTCCGACTAGATAACAACTAGGTACTAAAAGAAACATTTTGAAATTATTTCACAGTCTCTTCTGAAGAATGCAAAACGGAAAATGGCTCAACCAAAGGTTCCAGATATATACTCATATAAGTAATATCTATTTAGTTGTTAACATTAATAACAGTTAAATAGAATTATTTGAGGGAGAACTGCTAAAATGCTACATTATGTTGGAAAGTCCTTTTCTTTATTGTTGCGTCTCAGAGTCAGAATACGTGATTAAAGTTTTTTTTTAATTTTTAAAAGAAATAAATAAATGTACGCAACGAATCCGATTTGAATAGGAATCCAATTGGGTTAAATATTAAATCATATGAGGTCTGTCCTGATCTACATAAAGCACGAATCTCATATACAATCACCGATCATTTCGTGCCAAATACGATCATACGCAAAACGGAACCGAGATTGCAAATTTAGAAATACGGAACATTACCACGATTTATCGATAAATGGAGAATCACAGAATCTTATGGCAACTTTAACAAAAATTGTAGAAAAGGTTTTTTTAGATGTAGTATAAAATTTTCTTTCGCCTTTTGTTTTCCTATTTAACAAAAGTAGAGACAGGCTCTGTGACCAAAATTCGACCGTAAATGCTCTACCTCACCAGGACGCCATAGCGAAGTCGCCAACGTGGTTACCACGGCTACCTTTGGCATCCAAAGGTAGCCAAATAGAGTAGCCATTATGGCTTCTCTTCAGTCAGTTCGATTATGATGTAAGGAATGGACTTAAAAGAGAGGCCGAGCTCTAAATGTCAAGGATTAGTTCACATTGTCGCAAATAACCCGGATTAATTAAATATTATCGTTAAGTGACAAAAGGCATCCTACTGATACTAATTTGTGAGAATGTATGTATGGGTGTTTGTTATTCTTTCGCGCAAAAACTACTGAACGTATTTTCATGAATATTAGCACACCGGTAGATCATAATCTGGAATGATATACAGGGTACTTACTATCCCGGAAAATGCAGACAGAGCCGCAGGCTTAGCGCTAGTAGAACGTAACATTTTACTATCCGCTGTAAAGCTAAGAAGTATTGAGAGTAATTAAATATGAAAATCAATATGTCCACTGTCTAAAGACCGAATAGGGACCATCTAAGAATAGGGTAAGTAAGGCCAAACTAGCTGCAAAGAAATTGGGAGTGCTCAACAGAGCTAAGCAGTACTTCACGCCTAAGCACAGGTTGATGCTCTATAAGGCGCAAATTCGACCACACATGGAGTACTGCTCCCACCTTTGGGCTGGAGCCCCAGCTGGCCAAGTGGATCCGTTCAATCGAATTCAACGGCGAGCTATTCGTCTTGTCGACGATCCCATGCTTACAGACGGACTAGAATCACTCGAGTTGAGGAGAGATGTAGGCTCTCTCTGCGTATTCTACCGGCTGTACAATGGGGAATGTTCTGAAGAACTATTTGGCTTAATACCTGCAGTTAGTTTTCGACACCGCACATCACGGGGTTCCAGGTTCCACCAACATCACCTGGATACTTGGCATTCGTCCACAGTTCGGTTCTCACGTAATTTTCTACCTCGTACGTGTAAACTGTGGAACAAACTTCCTGCATCGGTGTTCCCCCTAAGCTATGATATGGGGTCCTTCAAGAAGCGGGTCTATCGTCATTTTCTTGGCCGGCAACGCGTTGGTGACGCCCCCAGTGTTGCTAATGTCCATGGGCGGCGGTGATCACTTACCATCAGGTGACCCGTCTGCTCGTTTGCCTGCTAAAAGCATAAAAAAAAAAATCTATAAATTACGTCACACTTTAGGGAGGAGGGGGACGGGGTCGATATATTGTGACAAGGGGTGGGAGGGAGTTCTAAATTTCGTGACGTTTCCAAATCTATAACTGGTATGTATAGGTAAATATTAAAAAACAATTAATGGAAATAAAACTTAATCCGGAACTGCTGTTTTAATTTAATAATTTCTAGGTGTAAAAATTTCATAATATGTGACGTCACAACGGGGAGGGAGAGGTCTCACAAATGTGACCAGCTGTGACAAGGAGGGGGAGGGGTCAAAACGTCATGAAATTAGTGTGACGTAATTTATGGATGGCCCCATACTAGACTCTTCAGTTTCTCAAGAGAGAGTCTACCAAGAGTACCGCACGGGTATATTAAAACAATGGGTGCTTCCACGTTTAGAATTACATAAAACGGAAATCACGCTATTTTAATATCACGCCACATTTTCACGCGTTACATTTCCTTGTGCTTACAATATTGTTAAACATACTGTTTTACAAAGTAAGAATACAAAATATAATTATAGTCAAATTCTCAAAATCTTATTGCGCTCGTATTCCAACATCATTATGTCGATCGTAATCAAGAAGATTATGCAGAGCAAGTTTCGAAGAGATATCTGAAAACAATGATATTATAATGTAAAAAAGAGGTACATAATTATGTCACTAGCGCACCGACGATGAAGAGCGTAAGAACAGGTAATTGACCGTTCTGCTCGTAGTTGCTCTGTCAATACAAGACGATACGCACGCTTTTGTTGTTGTCAGAAGTGCTTGACATTTGACATACAGCGTTAAAATGCCTTCGTATATTATACCAATGTGATTAGTATAGTGAAACAAAAGATAAACATGTGTGTGTTGTAGCTCTTTTCGAAACAGATTTTTGGTTGATTTGTAAGAGCATGTATAACGCATCTATATTTTTAAATATCATTGCCTGAAGAAGGATCACGTGACATTGGATGGTTAGAGTCCCTTATGCCGTCGGTCCTAATTATTACCATTAGTCATTTCACGCTTCCTTTAAGATTTTAGCCATGTCGGTCTTTCAAATCAGAACCTCTAAAAACCACCTTAAATATCGCTTTTATCCCTAGTATTTTTTAATAAAATTATGAATCGCGAACAATGATTACACTTTTCCGACATCCACATCAAAACCCATGTAATAATATCATCTGGGAACGGTAAACAATTAAATTTATTGTGAAGACACATCGAAATACAGGTGAGACGTGGAGGTGCCCGACGGCAGAATGAAATGGTACAATCAACTCATAAAAACAACATGCTACTTCAAATGACCTACAAAAACAATTTAAGTAGACTTTTTTAGCTTGATAAATCATCTTTCTGCCCCAACCATGCATGCAATCTATTCGTATAGCTGTAATATCACTCAGTTACAAGCCGTCCTATATTTCTGTAATTATACTCTGTATTTTGTGTACTACTCAAGTGTAATTATTGTTTACAAGTTAAATTACAGGAAAATAATGAATGCAATATGTTTAAAGTAATAATTATATTTGGTATAGTAAGCTTGTTCTTATAATAATCACTTCAAGACATTTTCGTACCCCATCGCACTACTCACATTGTAAGATTTTGTCTCAAGTCTGGTTTTCCTGTGCAGAAAAGGTGTTTTTTTTTAAACGCACAAAAAAATTGTTTTCATGGGACATTCATTTGAATTGTAGTTTAAATTGCTGACACAAAAATTTCTAACCCTGTCCCAAAAATTACTTGCACAAAAATAGTCTTATAAATTACAATCAAAATTCATGCTGTTTTAAACGGTCGTTCCGATTCAAAATCCCTGTGCTTATTAAACTTCGTTATAACACAGTACGATTTAACGCAGCAACAAATGCACGTAGAGTGAAGAACTTGATTCCCCTCGATATTTCCATTACATAAAAAAGTGTAATAAATTAGTGCGAGTCCCGATCGAGTCTCGGGCGAGTGCTCGTGGTTACGGTACGGTAGCCGCGCACCGCAATCAATGGACGGACTAGAGAACGGGGACCTATTCTGGAAACTTATACCTTTATCTATACAAATAAATAAAATTGGAGTGTCTGTTTGTAATATTAAAATAACCGCTTTTTATTTAGTGCATTTGGATATACAATACGGTACATATACCAAAACAACATTTTTTTTTACGTTTCTGTATGTCTGTTTGTTCCGGCTAATCTCTGAAATGGCTGAACCGATTTTGGCAGATAGCTGATGTAATAAGGAGTAACTTAGGCTACTTTTATTTTAGAAAAAAATAGGCGATACGATGTTCGCCGGGTCAGCTAGTGTTAAATATTTTGCTGAAGAAGTTAAATGTTTTCATGTTAAATGGTAATGAAAGTAGAAAATACTTTAATGGGTACATGTTAACCGCGGATTGTTACAAGGAGACTAATACTAACTTAATAATAATGTAAACTTAAATTTATATTTAAAATGTTAACAGAACATCTTTTAATACTGATGATCAGTGAAGACATTATTGTCACAATGAAGTATTATTTTAAGCCAAGTTATTTTAGGTTAGTAAATTGAAATGCAAATGCAATGTTAGTAACACAGTACTGATTTTGCGATAAGCTGTGTCTCTGTCTACTATAAGATAACAAATAAATATCCACAAATAAAATCATTATATCACAAATTAAGTTTTACAAATATTATCTAGTTTTAAACCTGTTTTAAGAGGATAAGAACAATTTTTGTTTTCACAACAGCAGTCGAAATAAAAAAGCAGCTTGTAATATATTTGGATTATTAATTTATAAAAAAATCATAAAATTTTTAGAAAAAAAAAAAAATTAATGTATACCTACTATATATTACAACTTATATCAAAATGAAAAGGTATCGACCCCGAAGCAATATCGCATTCCGGCGATAGTAAAACGACAGAGCCTCAAGAATAGAGCCGCGGTCTTGAAAAAGCCAAGTTCATGCTTACAAACGAAGTCAAGTCAAGAGTAGCAAGACAGTGCTTCGCCAACCGTCGCAGTGAACGTGCGTAACTTACACTTACAATTTACACTAATACACGTTACAATTTACAATAAAATTATACGCGTTACAATTATCAATAAAAAGTGATAGTGTGTTGTTTTTGGGATTGTGTTGTGGAATGGCGGGATTGGTTTGAGCGTCGGCTTTGGAAACAGGTAAGGTTTTTTTCTTAAGTTCCCGAGTTTGAAAAGCCGGGATGCATGATAAGCAAGTAGCTTAGTTTTCTTACACATGCTATGCATGGCATTGCAAGTTTGCAAGCCTAGTTGCGTGGAACGCTATTTTCAGGAGCGTACGCGTTTGACGACCCTTGTAGCGCAATGGTTACCATGCCGGATCACCGCGCCAAGGGTCCTGGGTTCGATTCCAAGCGAGGCGGAAAGAATGATGAGTTTGAATTTCTGTTCTCGGTCTGGGTGTAAATGTCCTTGTCTAGTGTGTTGTCCATGGCACCCGCGACACAGGGAATCCTAGTGTGGGGCTATGAGTGTGAAGCGTTATTATTGATGATTATTATTCTATTTACCCCTGGTTAGTTGTACTCGTACGTTGATTGTCTCAATTGGATAATTCAGTCCCAATAAAAGTTAAATGCGTATTATTTATTGTTGGTTATTGCACGATACAAGTGTAGGAACCGTTACTTCAATTACAATTATTTCCATAAAAACCTTGTCAGTGCTCTAATTTTTCAATGAAAACACAGACATTTAATAATGTTTTGATAATATATTTAATTAGATAATTATGCATTAATTTATTTACTTCGTTATGATTTAAATTAAGTTTTCTATTCTAACGTTCAGTCTAGTGTTTTGAACGTCTTTTTTCCACTCGAGTAACCTCTACAAAACCTTTTCATAGCAATAAATTAAAATTTCGAGTACACTTACGTGCTCCTTTAAATTAATTATAAACGCTAACACACTCATACCCCCGCAGTAGGTTTTTACCTATGTCTCGGGTGGCATGGACGACACACATCACAATAGCACCCATGACCCGAGTACAAATATTTATCTGTCACATAAATATCTGCCTCGGCCGGGAATCGAACCCGGACCCCCTCGCTTCGCAGGCAGGGTCGCTACCAACTAGGCTACAACGTCATTATGCCTTGTTTTGATGAAGAATAGATTTGCGATAACTTGTGCTCTATAGTATATAGTAACTCTATAATATTCAGTAAGATATTGAAAGAATACTAAATTGTGACAGTTCAGCGGTGTGTGGGATCTTAACAGACTATTATCTAAACTAACGACTCATGTCGCGTCATGGTTACCATGCCAGACCGCCAAGGGTCCTGGGTTCGATTCCAGCGAGGTAGAAATTTAAATAATAAGTTTAGAGTTTCTGTTCTCGGTTTAGGTCTGTGTGATCTTTGACATTGCGTGTTGTTCATACACCCACGACTCAGGGAATCCTATAAATTTAGATTGGTATCAAAATGTTGTTTTATAATGGCAATACCGGTAAAAAATGTACGCATGGTGCAGTTTTATAATTATAACTTAAAAGAATAAAACATAACACCCTCTCCTTAAATTTAATCCCAAGCAAAATTTCAAAATGTATGGTCAATAAACATGTGATAATGACCATAATACTTAAGGATACCAACAAAAATCTTTACTACAGTTATAAAAATTACCAGCTTGTAAATAAAATTTCTCCGAGCGCGAGAAAGCACGGCTCGTACTGATCGCTTTCTGTCTCAGTAAACTGGTGATATTTCACGATATGCGATTCTTTACTTCTCGACTAAATAAAGGGGTTATGAGATCCGTCTAAATCGGAATCATTTAATTATTCATTGATTCAATACGAATAATTTAAATTTAAAAAGAAGATTTTTCTAAATTACATTCCCATCGTTTTGAGTTCCTACCTAACGTAAAGTAAAACCGCATCAAAAACTGTTCGACTATGGCAACAACTCTGTACAAACATCGGAACCCCTATCATAATCCAAGATTATTTTAATTACCATACATTACAGTTTTATATAGAGATAGGATATAAGTAATTAAGTACTATACTTAGTGCTTATAAATTAAATACTTACTAGAGGCTACTTCATTCGTAGTGGAGATAATGTTACTAGTTTTCTAAGCAGGTGCACTCTTGTGGTCAGTCTGTAAATAGACATCTAGGAATGTTTGCGTTGTATTCTTATTGTCGTGGTCCATACATTGCGACGACTCGGTTATTCGTGGTCTGTTCGAAGTTGGACATACTTAGATAGAATAGAATAGAATTATTTATTTAGGTTTTCTTTTACTATCGATTTGTATTTTTATTTGTGATACAGATGTACACTACTCACTATATTACAGTCATTCGGTTTTATGAATTATAGAATAGAGCAATACTGTCCAAATTGTTCAAGGTATGTTAGATATTACACTCCAGTTTTAACAAGAATGTTGAAAACATTAAATCCGCCGGGCACCCCATAAATGTCATTAAAAATCACTAAATTCCATAAATGTCATAAATAAAACATTAAATTGAAGTTTACGTAACTTACATTGTGCTAATGTCGACACGGCCATCAAATTTTATGATTTACGAATAACATATCGCGTCTGTGTCGAGTTTATTGCGATTTTAAGTATCGTTTCAGACACGGGAATTAAAGGTTTCACGTAAACTTCGATTAATTTAAATGGCCCATAACTCCGTAGTAGTACTTTTACTACATATCGAGTAGTTTGTGAAACTAATCAATTATTTTGTAATAGCTGATGTAAACACCCTTAGAGTAACTATTTCGTTACATTTTATTTGATTTCGCTCGTATTACAATTATTTATTGATATATAATCAGTTTCACCCGCGTTAATTTGTTGAAAAAATTAAGTACTAATGTTATATAGCCTATAATATAGCCTTTGTATAGTATTTGGTGTTCAAATTGGACGGTTATACAAAATTCTACGAGCGTTGATAGTTCCTTCATTTTTGACATTAATTTTTCAAGGGCCATAAATAATATGAATTTCCTGTTATTAAAAAATATCTTGTAAAAACTTGTTGAACTAGATGGCTCTTATTATTTTCGTAATATATATGAATAAATTTTGTTTCAGAATATGTCACTAAATTGACGATAAAGTTAGTGTTCCGTATAACAAACGATAGTAATATGAACTATGGTACGCAGTCATCAATAGTCATGAATATTAGTAACACCAAGGGCATCACTAATGTGTTACTTGCCAATAAAGATACTTGGGACACGTATATAACCTCTCCAGGTTCTAGGATGATTCTTCTTCTAGGGTAGTGACAAACTTGAGAACTTGACAAACATGTTAAAAAAAAACCACCAACACACTTGCAAACCTTCCTGATTAACCTGGATAGTACTAGGATGGAGCCCAGTGACCTTTAATACAAGGGACCTGGCGCCATGTAACCGCCACGAACATGAGAGATTCATTTGGAGTGATTATAGCCTTTGAAGGATAGAATAAAATGTGACACAACAAAACCTGCCAGGTAGTAACTAGGGCAGGTGTCGTCATCATCACCAGCAGCATCAGAAGGATGATGATGATGATGATGCGGAAAATGTAATCTCTCTAGTTCAGTTGTCTAGCGCGTAATAAGAGATCTGATAAATCTGATGAAAATCCTGAGAAATTCACTCAGTAGCAAGGTTTTTACATAATATAATTATCAAGAGACATTGGTAATAAATAATATATCAGAATAAACTATATTCACATGTTATGTATTATATAATCTGACTAAAATTCACGATAAATAAGTATTTCATACAAATATTTCACGGTAGTACATATTACTAGCGTGCCGTATATCAAACACCATTTTCCAGCATTTCCACAAAAGTTAGATTTTTTTTTTAATTTTTTTCTTGCTATTTACTTTATGGCACTGACTATACACTATACGGCATATACTATACGGCATATACTATATACTATACGGCATACCAAAAATCGGTAAGTTCCATCGAAAAAAGTCATATCCGTAACAAGTGGGTTAATTAAGATAACTCTTATCTAACCTAACCGTTATCATTCATGCCTGGCAACCTATTGTCCATTTGCCCGATAGGAATATTGTTGTAACCTCTGTAATATACCTATTATACTGTCACAACGATTATTCCACCATACCAAACCCCTTCAAGGATGTAATTTCAGTCGACGAAGATGCTGTGTGAGCTGGAAGCTATAAAATGTATGAGAGTATGATGGTGAGATATGATACCTAGGAATATTAGAAATACTAGTTGTTACTTAAAGTACTTATTAACATAAATCAATTAAGAAGCAAATCGGTTAGTGTTTTAAAAACATTCCATACAAACTTTCGTCCTGATTCCCAGGGAAACTTTTAATTTTCGTGGTGGAAATCTTTTCTAACATAATAAAATAAAGTAAAATTATGACCCGAAGTATAAGTAATACCTTAACCAATTTTCATCGAAATCCATTCTCGTGTTTTTGTCTCGATGGCAGAAAGCAGGACAGGCAAAAATTCTAAAAAAATATTTTTGATTTGTAATTCGTTATTTAAATGCCACCTAATCAAAATTTTTTAAAAATGTTCAATGAACAGAAAAATTGTCCTTTGTTTATCTAAGGTATAGTAAGATAGATTTCTTCCCATTGTAATCTTAGATCTTGGACTTCCAATCCTTGGGTTCAGGCCATGAAAAACTGCTACATTATCATTGACTCTTCCTGACATCTATTGGCGTGTAATAATACTATTATTATTGGGAGCAAGTAACTGCTTTAACGACACAGAGCTATTTCAGTAGAAATACTCGAGCCCAGTAGTGAAACAATGTGAGAAAAGCATAGACCTATATGTATAAACTATACTAGACAGGCTGTTCAGTACTAAAAGTTTCGACACCTACGTTGACACCAGATGGTGCCAACGCATTTTAGTCGGCTGCGAGCAACCGTGACAAGTAGATTTTATTTTTGAAAAACCCATCCGTTTCAGAACACATAATAACGCATATTGTTTATTTTGCACAGTTAAAACGACTTCATTATTTACGTTTGAACTTTATTTGAGTTTATTTAAATTATGATTAGTAATTAACTATATTTTACTTACATTTTTAAAAATTATTTAGTGCAAAATATTTGATATCCGCCATCTTGAACCGAACTTGACCGAACGAAGCGCTGTCACAGAGTACGAAAAATACTTCAAAACGCTCTTCATCGTTGGCGCGCTAGTGACATATAGGTACCTCTTTTTTACATTATAATATCATTGTTAAAGAGTAACAAATATTAAAACAAACTTTCACATTTATAACATTAGTAGGATTGGACACACAATTTCCCTTTTCTCATACGAAGTTAGATAATCTTTACTATGATATTATAGGTACCTATGTAAGATTCTAGTTAAGTATTAATATTACATCCAGTAAGCATAACAGGCAATTAATTTGTCATCAAAGTTCCTTGGCGTCGGTGGCTGCTTCGCTCTGTAATTATGCTAATATCCACGGCATGCATGGGATATACGAGTAATCCGATAGCATCTTGATTATATCTTCATTATGGTACAAAGTTAAATGTAAGTCTTAATGAACTTTGTAATTGCGAATGTGAAGTAAATTCTGAACGAAGTTGTAAATATTGTCTTTGTGAGTTCAGCGACTATGTCAAGTTTGTTCCATTCGATTGTTCGATGGAAATATTATTAATTAGGATGTAGGGATGATTATTACTCGTTCATGCAAAAACTATTGAACAGATTTTCATGAAATTTAGCACACAAATAGACTATGATCTGGTATTAGATATACTAGAGTACCTATTATTCCAGTAAACGTGGATAAAGCGCAATTTTTTTATAAATGTTAACTAGGAAATTTGAGTGTATCAACCTGGCACATAATGGACGAACAAAATTTTAAGATTATAAACACGTCATGTCTTGTATCTTCTTCGTAGAATCAGAGCAAGATTCGCTCGCCCACTCACACTAGTCTAAATGTAATACGTTTAAATGAACAATTCTTGTATACTCGTATGTATACCTATATTATATATATTCTGAATCTCGGAAACGGCGCCTACGATTATCATGAAATTTAGTATGCAGGGGATTTCGGGGGCGATAAATCGATCTAGCTAGGATTCATTTTTGGAAAATGTCGTTTTATCCGTGTTTTCAGGCAATGAAAAACTGCTACAATATCATTGACTATTCCTGACGTCTATTGGCGTGTAATAATACTATTATTATACGCAACTAACTGCTTTAACGACACAGAGCTACTTCAGTAGATGGCGTTGTTAACCAATTCTAAAATATCGAGCAAAGCTCGGTCATCCAGATATTAACTATTAAAGTGACACCAAAACCTCGAAAACATCGTAAAAGTTATGATCAAAACAACCACATTAACGGACCCTTAGTAATAGACGAAACGATCTTCGGATATTAACAAACCGGAATTTTTCCAGTATACTTCGTAAACGCATCAGATTAATCTAAATCTGACGTAAGTTGAACCTTGTCTGACAATAACAGGTGAAGCGAGAAATATGTAGACTGTTATCGCGGCCAAGTTAGGAGAGGTATATGTCCAGCAGTGGACTTGTGTGGATGAATGGAATCATTATCGTGGCAAATATAGTTACTGTTACAAATGCAAAAAGTAGTCTAATAAAATAATATTCGTATGGCTTCCTTCTTTGTATGTAATACTTATAAAGTTACAGAAATCAACTTGACAAATCAGTAACTAAACTCTTACTAGGATTCTTTGTGATGTGGATGCCATGCCATTGTCATAAGATGAGGTATATCGAACGTTTATCTTTCATAACCGCATAAAATAAATGTTTATTAATCCTTCTCATCGAACCGTGACTCTCGCTCAGCAAAAGACTAATATTGTCAACAACCGATCTTGCTCAAGGAACCTTATTACATTTTTTTAAATACATCTTTTACATCTGTTATCTCGCTAATCGTTTCCCGTATGCAATGAAACAACTCATCAACACCAGACCAGGCGAGATTGAGACATTTCGCGTAGTTTACGTCAACAACCACTTATGAATTATTTAAACTTTACCGGATTTCCGGATATTGACTTGTGATGTATTATGGATTTGTCGTTCAACTTATTGCATTAACTATGTTAGCAGAAGTAATACATGGTGATTAGTAGTTTATTTTCTTTCACCGTAAGATGATTTATTACTTTGATTTATATTGGAAAGTGTTTATTTAAGGTAAATATACTTAGCTCAGGTATACAATATCACTCGTCAATTATTCATATTTAATTGCAAAACACAAAAAATGTCGTCAGTTATTCATATTTTATTGCAAAACACTAAATCGACTAAAATAAAACCGGAACAAATTATGTTCCATCTGGAAAACGATTCTGGGATCCTATTATACATTATGTTATACATATACCTATCTATCTTTCCATCTCTTTCTCTTTATGTATTGTCTGACTAAAAGATCACTCTTTATTGACAAGCTGTTGTACTATGTCTGTTGAGCACTATGTTATTGTAGCTTTGAGTGTATGATAAGAAATCCAATCTATTACAATTATGACCACAGCGGCGTTTTATACATTGTGTTGAGAAGCTGTGAAAAGATTCGCATTAAGATCAAAGAAGCCTTAGCAAAAAAGGCAAAGAAATGTTAGCACTTCTGTTTGCCCAGGAGCGCGGGTACCGTTTTAACAACTGATAGACTGAGAGCTCGAGGTTGCAGGAAAGAAACAAAATCGGGCATTCGACAAAAGCTTCAAGTAAAACTCTGATTTTACTTATTTAGGTTTTTTTTCTTTCATCGAGACTCTTTTATTGATAAATTTCGTCCTTATTTTCCCTGAAGATGGCTGAAAATGTTGACGGTTTTCAATTGCTTGATATTATCCGCAGTATTATTCGTAGGTCTCTTACATTTTTGTCATTATTATGTAGAATATGTTTTTTGTACTCAACAACATTTACATAACTAGTAGATAATTTATTTCCCAATAACTCAGTAAATAAAAAATACATAAAAGTGTACTTATGTACGCGCGTGAAAAGTTATACTTCTTTGGCATCTTTAAAATTGAAATAAATATTTAACACTAGCTGTCTTGGCGAACATCGTATCGCCTAGTATTCAGTAAATGTACTTTGTTGTTACTTTTAACTTTTATAGTTTTGGTAGGTTTAACAAATCAGAGACCACTAAATTCCCTCTCCCTCTAAACTCACCCCCTTCCCCTCCCCCTCCCTCTTCATCTCCCCTCTCCTCCCCTCCCATCCCCCTAACCTCCCATCCACCTCCCCTCTCTACTCCCTCCCCTTTCCCTCCCCTACCCTTCCCTACGCCTCCATTACCCCTCCCCCTACCCCACGTCGACGTAGACGACCCTATACCTAGTTAGTAGCGACCCTGCCTGTGAAGCGAGGGGTCCCGGGTTTGATTCCCGGCCGGGGCAGATATTTATGTGAGAGATAAATATTTGTACCTGGGTCATGGGTGTTATTGTGATGCCCATGCCACCCCCGACACGGTTAAAAACCTATTGCGGGGGTATGAGTGTGGAAGCGTTTATTTTATTTATTGTTAGACGCTTCTCGAAATGCCGCAATTCCTAAGAGACGACCACCTCACCGGTAATGTGGTTGCAACCAATTAGAGTGCTACAGACTACCAATTCAAAGGCGTTAGGTGAATAACGAACATTCAAAGAAATAAATTCTTTACACTTTATTGTAGAATTTTTCCGTACAGGTAAATAAAAGATACTTCTCATTTAAAGGTAAGGAATCGGGATATTTTACCAACTTTGCGTTTGGGAATGTTAGATGGGTAGGTAGGTACTAGATAGTTAATATCTACAGCGAATAATAGGTATTATGATTAGCTTTTACATACACTAACAGCAACTTTTTTGTAATAAAAACTGCTTCGTTTCTGCCTGATCTAGTAAGAATTAGACAGAAAAAATTCCAAAAAAATATGAGTCTATTTAAACATGTTTTCGCCTTTATTCAATAACAAAATACACTGCTTCAATGAAATTTTTCCATGCTGTTTTATTATTAGTATAAAAATACTGCATGCTATCACTCCATACCGTTATCATCGTATTGCTCACGCGATTACTACTCACCTGTTTACATTTAATTACCTTATTTTTCTAACTACATCAGATAGATTATATCTGGATGTACTAACCTACAACTTATTCAACGGCTTATAAATGATATTTTAATACCCGTAATAAACTTTAGATCAAAGATACAGAATTCTATAAGGACAAGATGCAGGTTATGGACCTTTTATGTGAAGATTAGATCACCGACAGAAGTTAACGATGAACTGTATTTATGTATGGAAGAAGCAAATTGGTACTAGTTAGGTAAATTATGTGTTATGGTACAGCCACAGGTACAAACAACATCTCAGGGAGAAGCAAGTGATTGATAATTTTTATGCATGAAGTCTACACCTTTAGGTACAATGACACTAACCTACTATCTTCTTGTGCTATAATAATATTATTATGTGTATTTGCAATTTCTGGTGTACATTATATTGGTGTTCTAAATAATAAATAAATAAAAAAAAATGAAATGTATGCCGGGACACATAGTAAGAGTGAAACTTCGACAAGTGGAATTCAATAAAATTTTGTTTAAAAAAAATTGCAATAAGAAATATAAAAAAAATTAAAAAAAAATTGAAAAATATATTTAAAAAAAATATTTAAAGAAAATAATTAAAAACAAATTCAAAAAACATTTCAAAAAATATTCTAAAATAAATATTTAAAAAAATAGAAAATTATTAGAGTTGCGTTTATAATCTTAATTTAAATATTGAAAAATGGGAATGATAATTAATGGGAATAGTAGAAAAAATATTCAATTATAAAATTTTATTTCAATTTGCGTATTAGAGTATTAAAAACTAAGAGCAATGTTTATTTAAATCATTGAATCTCTATTACTATTCTTACTCCAGAGCCGGCTGTAATGCGACATGCGATAGATGGACGAAAAATTTTGGGGCGATAGAATGAGAGTTTCACTTTAATAAATAAAATAAGGGCTTTAATAAATAAAATTTGCTATGGCTCTAGCAGTCTTTGCAGTTTCATGCGAACAGAGAGGTGTGCCTGAAGAGGCCCAACGTCAAAGTAAGATTGAGCAGTGGTTTTTAACCGACTTCAAAAAAAGGAGGAGGTTCTCAATTCGACTGTATTTTTTTTTATGTTTGTTACCTCAGAACTTTGGACTGGGCGAACCGATTTTGATGATTGTTTTTTTAATCGAAAGTTGGTGGCTGTCATGTGGTCCCACATAAATTTTATTGAGATCTGACAATGGCATCCATGAGATAACCACATAAGTCGTGAAATTTGTGTTAAGATGTGCGCGACAAATTGACGAATAACTCAATATCACGCCAACCGATTTCGATGATTCTTTTTTTAATCGAAAGCAGGTGCTTGTCATATGGTCCCACATAAATTTGAACGAGATCTGAAAAGTAGTTTTTGAGACTTTGAAGTCGGTTATTTTTTGTTAGTAAAATTTAAATTTTCATTACATTTTTTGGCAGCCGGCAAACGAACTGCCGATTCACCTGATGGTGTGACTATCGTCGCCCATCAGCAACGCCAAAATCATCACTGATGCGTTGCCGGCCAAGAAAGAGAGAAGAGAAAGAAAGGAAGTCCATTTATGCTTTGAGTAGACAAATGAGAAGACGGGTTATTTGATGGGCAGTGAACACTGCCGACCACGGACATTAGCAACACAAGAGTCTTCAAAAATGGGTTGCCAGTCTAGAAGGAATCCATACCCTAGTGGCCTAGTATACTCGTATACGGTATACTCGTATACGTCGAATCGTGAATCATATTAAATCATGTGGATACAAAGATTTCATGAAATATAGGTTTTGTTGAATGACTGACAAAGATGAGTTACAATTGTATTGTTTCCGGGGTAGTTACTGTTTATGAACCCTAGGATCAAGATTCCCGAAGCAAAGCAAGACGGGTTTCTGATTTTATTTAATACCTGTACTCTCAATAAGATTGGAGATAAAACTCAAAAGAGACGACAGGATGCAAACGTTATTGTATCGGGTTATTCCGTGAGTACCCCGATCTCCGAGGCCTCCGTCCCGGAGAACCCCGATTTATTTTTATCTCGACTTAGCCAGGACTTATAAGACTTATTTTTTTTACAGTGTAGATTTCCCGCAGAGGGGGAACAGTTAATAATAAATATAGCATGGTCATACATTTCACAGTAAAACCTTGTTTTGGTAAAACAAAACTTGAACTCGAGGAGATATTCTCAAAGGTGTTTAAGATCTGCCAAACTGCCAAAACTACCATAGTAGTAATCCCAACTGTTCTGCATAGACCTATGTATTATGCTGTTCTGACGATTATTGTTTGGTGGGAAAGATATTTATGTGACAAACAAATGTTTATTCTCAGGCAATTATTCTATCTTATCTGTTCTATTCTGTCTTATCTGTATTCTGTCGTAATTAAAAGCGCGTCTATTCTAAGCGTTTATTAGGCAGGTGTGACGCCAGTTCAGTTTTTACACAAAAACAGGATGCAGTTGCATTCCTGTAGGAACCGCATACAATATGCACCGTGCAATTAGATAGAAGGACTTGTTAGAATATAAAGTGGTTGAAATACTTCGATAGTATCTAACGATGTCGACGTATCGTTGGTAAAAATATATATATATGGTAATGCGTTTAACATGGTCGTATTTTTATGAACTACTTTAAAAACATTGCATGTATTATATAGTAGGTACCTATGTATTATTTTCTAGTGATCACGTTTATTGCTAGCTTCCTGATATGCTTAATTAATCAATCAATCAGTCAATCAAATATTTTATTTGTGAAATAAGGTACATAAGGATGGTAACATTAATAAATAGCTCGCTTACTCTGCCAATTATTGGCGTACAAAATAATAAATTTCAGCAATGCCTTTGTGTATATTTCTGTGTATTAGTTGACATTGTGATGTTACAGACACGCTTTAATTTAATAATACTGGGTGTAATAGGGCTTTTAATATGACATTGCAATTTTATTGTACCGTCCACTTGTGTGAACGGAAATTTCATACTTTAGGCTTTTTGTACACTACATAAAGTCGGTCAGAAATAATATGGCAGGAAAAATCGGCCCGATTATCGGTCCTACAAAAAGACTGACGTGGGCGGGAAGCCTTAACCCCATATCTGACCCTCGAGAATATCAACTCTCAGGGTGCGCGGTATTTTATTAGGAGGTATCTAAATATAGCTTCAAAATTAGAAGTCTCAAGCAGGACTCAAACCCAGTCCTTTTGAAGACCAGCCAAAAGCTATCCATGCGTTTAAATCTTACTTTAGTTTAATCACAGATGCCTGAGGTTTGAAGCAACCATACGATCCCTGATTGCCATATGTCATTAGAATAAACCTACAGTTTTTAATCCTAGAAAGTCTTATTACAATTTATGATTGCAAATTGCAATTTCAGATCCATATCTAGCAGCCAATTATCACGCAATCATACATCAAATTGCCACGGAACTGTCTCGCATCGGGATTATTGAGGCAATCTTCGTCGATAGCCAAGTCATTCTCAGATATTCTCAGTCATTCTCGGTCATTCTCAGTCACTCCCGAGTTCTCGCGTAATTCTAGCTTGAGTCTGATTGGAATGGACGTGGCGCTTGGCGTGAAGAACGGCTGTTTTATTAGTGCTTGTTTAAGGAAGATGCATTTAGTAGGGTTGTCGCTATTTTTGCATACTATTAAATAAGAAGTTTTACAATAATCATGAACAATATAACCCACCATAAAACCTTTTTCTTAGTATATCCTTTCATCCTCTAATACAAGACAACATGATACTGACGACAGACGGACGGACGTATGACTGTCTATCAGTCTCCTTGATTGATCTGTCTCCACTTTTAACAGTAATCAACCTGACAATCATCAACAATATTGAAAATTAGTACGTTATTTATTTCTTCTAGTTTCTTACCATCGCTGGCGGCCAAAAATAAAAAATAAAATTAAATGCTTTTGTATCTTTTAAAAACTCTGTTTTTTTACATAAAACAAGCTTTACTGCTTTTTGTATTGTGTAAAGATAAATTATAAATCAATAAAATAAATAAACGCTACACACTCACACTAAGATTTCCTGTGTGTGTCGTGGGTGTATGTATGGACAACACACAAAAACAAGAACACAAACACCCAGACCAAAAACAGAAATTCAAACTCATCTTTTAAATTTCTGCCTGAACTGGGAATCGAAATCAGGACCTTCAAACGGCCGCGGCGGTCCGTCACGGTAACCATTACGCCACGCGAGTAGTTCATTAATAATAATAAATTTCTTTGGCTTGAGAGCCAGTTCTTTCTTTGGCTTGAGAGCCAGTTCTTTTTGGCTTGAGAGCCAGTTCTTTCTTTCTTTCTTTTTCTTCTCTCTTTCTTGGCCGGCAACGCATCAATGATGCCTTTGGTGATTCTGATGTCCATGGGCAACGATAGCCACTTACCATCAGGTGGATCGTCAGCTCGTTTGTCGGCTATTTCCATAAAAAAAATGCAACAGTGGCAACCCTAATAATAATGATGGCGTTGTAGTAAACACGGGCTGTCCGCCGCGGCGTAGCGCCGGTAGCGCGCATCACTCGCGTTTAATTATCGCTCCCCTCAATATGCAGCGCGTCGTCTGGCGTCCAGTGTGCAGTGTACTGAAAACTAGGAAAATATATTCAATAGTTGCGTTCTAAAAATAACTACAGTGCCATCAACTCATCTGTGAATTGGAGGTGGGCGCTGTCGGACGCATTAGACCAATCATTGGACGCAATTCGAGATGTAGTAAATGTCAAATGAATGAGCACAAAGAACAATTTTCGCCATTTTACAGATAACTTGGTGGCACTGTTTACGTTACTGTCGACCTGTAGCCTAGTTGGTAGCGATCCTGCTTGTGAAGCGAGGGGTTCCGGGTTCGATTCCCGGCTGAGGCAGATATTTATGTGACAGATAGATATTTGTACTCGGGTCATGGGTGTTATTGTGATGTGTTATATGTGTCGACCATGCCACCCGCGACACAGGTAAAAGAACCTACTGCGTGTGAGTGTGTAAGCGTATTAATTTTTTTAATTTAAAAACTCCCGACTCATTTACACTAAACATACATAGCTAAGAACCTCGTCACGTCAGCTGTCGAACAAAAAAACCGCATCATAGCACAGACGCGTCAAATTTATTAACACCCCTGTGTTTGCGCCCGGGACTCAGGTCCGGGATTAATAAAATTCAACGGCTTCCTGAAAAAAAAAGTGAAAAATTATAGCCCTTGATTCATGCGGTTTGGTCAATTATTTCCTCGTAAACGATAACTTGTAAGTTACTTCTGAGTTGTACTTGTATGAGGACATGGTAGGATGAGCAGCGAATAGCGATATCTCCCAAACACGTAGAATTTTTTGAAAATAATAATAATATAATAATAATTCATTTATTGCTAGAAGATAGTACATGCATAAAGATGGTTCACAATATACGTTTTAACCTTATGTTCTGCCTCTTTGGGCATGCAAATTGTTACACATGACTGTAATAAAATTAATGCAATATTATCAAATTACAATCAGAAATTAGCGAAATAAAATGTCAGTCGATTATTAAATACTATTACAACGTCAAAATGTCCCACAGTTTTTTCATTTCCTCCACTGATTTCCTCCCAGTTCAAAACTTCATCAAATTATAACGCAATTTCATCACGTATTGCCAGTTCCTAGGCAACTGACTTGAGTTGTATGGATAGACAGATATTGAGAACCTATCCTCCATTACAGATCCCCTTTGCAGTACTATATATACGTATTATTAATAATAATAAGTACATATAAGAATCAGGAATGCCCGCTGCGTTCCATTACCATAGCACGGCTCCACTCCGGTTCATACTAATATATGAATATGCTAACCATTTCTGTGTACATGTAATTTGACTTTTATTGGATCATGCATGCATGCATATTGCTTTTTACAACCAAGAAAGCTATTAATGCCTATTTATATAGCAAATGTGTCCATTTTTTTGTTATATTAATTATCCGTCCTTGCTACGTTAAGGGAAGAATTTTTTACAAATATTTGTGTTCCCGAAAGAATTTTATTATATGCGATTTTTATAATTTTTATGGTATTACTCATGTAAGGCGATTTTTTACCGATTTGTGCGATTTTTTACCGATTTAGGTATTAAATTAAAACCGAAATACCTACTAGCAGAGCCATAAATAAATAGGTGGTCTTCGTCCCTGTCAGTAATACTCTACATTACTCACGTCAAGACTGGGAGAAAAAAGAAAGAAAGAAAGAGCGAGATCCCAATTTAACGATAATTTTATGATTTTAACGCAACATCAACCTCAGATCAGAGAACAATGGCGGATAGAATTAACCAATACAAAAATACACTTTGACCACATCTCAACAAATTTCTCATTGCGAATCGATTGTATAACTTTCCCTCTACAAACACGTCAAAGTAAGAACTCGAGCGAGTTAGAGATAATTAATTTTTTTACTTTTACGCCCACTATCTTAGCGGATCTGTCCGTGATGAATGATTACTGTGCCTTTCCCCTGTTTGCGTCCAAAACGTGTTATATAAATTTATAACGATATAATAACCAATTAAAACGAAGAGTTATGTTAATTTGTCATTCTCAGATCTCATTATTTATTACTCATTTCTGGCAGAATCTATCTGACTGGTAGGTACACACTCACAGTAAAAGAAAGAGAAAGATTGGAGATAGGTTGAAGGAGACAGAGAAGCAGATACGAACACATAGGTATATTATGTATGTGTATGGAAGGCTCCGAAATTTACCTTTCAATGCATTGACGATTTCAATGTTATTATTAATTACTAAGCATTATCATCTGCACATCCGTGTAGCGGTAGGAAAACAGGGTTCCGTAGTCGACAAATAAACAGTATAGGTCGACTATTAATCTTTATTACTAACAAAATCTGAACTGAAATTTTCAAACAATATAAATCATTATTTAATTAAAATGTATTTATTTAAAAAGGAATGTCATGGGCGAACTTAATGCTTATTAGCAATATCTAACTAACTTGGTGAAAAGTAGGCGTATGTAGGTACAATGTATAACACATAATTATACATAATTAATATTATAGGTATGTCACAGAGATATGAAAAAAATCTCCAAGGGAAACTGCTTTAGTGAAATGAAGCACTTTAGAGAATTGTTGAAATCACTGAAATTCACTAGAGAAATGACAACACAGCAGTTATTTTATCAACCTTAGGGATTTGATCAGATCTTGATTTTCATAAACAATACCTTCTACTGAACCGAGCATCAAAATATTTCAACGCTTCGCTGCAATATATGCATCTACTTGGCTTATACATATGCAAGCGAAATGCTCGAGATTACTCGCACAACATTGTACATGCATTGACTTGCACTTATAAATGCAATTTGAAGGACGATTGGAATTTCCTAGATGGGTTTCCATCATGAATTTAAACTTACATAATAGTTCATTTTGTAAGGTTTTACCGTGGCAATGGCTCATGTAACTGGGTTGAAACTTCCGCATAATAATAAAAATTACAGCATTAAAAAATAACCATACTATTCGTTTTATAACTTTTATTTTGTAGTTTTTGAAATCTAGTAGGAAGATGCTAGCCAGGTTTTAAATGAATTGTGTCAGATTAAATTGGACTGTATAAAGCACGCAATAAGATCACGATGATACAATAAAGAAAACACACAAACTTAGTGAGTACCTAAGTACCTAACTATTGTTTAAAAATATAAGTAAACGACAATTATAACTTTAAAATCCTATTTTAAAACGTACAGAACCACTGGAATGAAAATTTAACCTTTTACACGGTTGCAAGCCTATGTCCACATTGCATGAGGTAATTCTAAAAATTACACGTATATGCTTAGCCCGCGGCTGTGCTCCCCGTAATGCGGCGAGAAGCCTGCATTGCTAACGGTAGGAGGATAACGGATTGGTGTTTTTCCACCGTCCGTCTGTGCGATTTTTGCTATTTTAAACACTTGTGAATAAGGAAGTATTTAACTACAAAAATGGAGCTGTGTTAGAGTTAATTTTATGATAACTGCAGGCATGGTTACTTTTTGTTATTTATGGGATCTTAAAGTTATCCTTAGTTATTCATTTATTTATTTATTAAAAGGTCGCCAACATTCAATACAGAATTGAATTTTCAATTAAACATTAGGTACATAAAAGTCCATAGTAAGTGCTAGAATAATTAAAGGCAACGACAGAATGAAAACGAGAACATGATCGTCATTACATAAAAAAATAAATTAGTATGAAATTAATGATAAAAAACAAATTTTTGTTATTAGTATATCCTTAAAAACTTCTTATAATAAAAACCTCCGAAAAACAAGCAGACGAACTGCCTGATATTAATGATATTTAAAAATATAGATACCTACGTTATACCCTTACAAATCAACCAAAAAATCTGTTCCTAAAAGTGCTTCAAAACACACACGTTTATCTTTTGTTTCACTACACCAATCACATTGGTATAATACAAGAAGGCATTTTAACGCTGTATGTCAATCACTTCTGACAACAACAAAAGCGTGCGTATCGTCTTGTATTGACAGAGCGACTTCGAGCAGAACGGTCAATTGCCTGTTCTTACGCTCTTCATAATGCGCGCTAATGACAAATAGATCTACCTCTTTTTTACATTATATTATCATTGACGTGATATTCTAAATATTAAGTCCATTGGCAGTTGGCACCATTCAAAATTATGTTTTCATTATCATCTACACCAGTAAAGATAAACTAAAACGTCTTGTTCTTGAATGTCTTCACATTCATATCCATTACCGACAATGCATTTGAGAAATGATCGTAATATTTGTACTGCACTGTTCTAGAACATTGAATAGACTCGTAATTAAGGCTAAGCTGTAATAAATAACGTTCTGTCCGGGTGGCAAATTGTTGAAAGGTCTTGGGGTCAGTGTATCCAATAGTACCAAAGTATCTTGAGTAAAATTGTGGCGCTTTGAAAATGTTGATGCGGGACATTCAATTTTTGAAGTTATACTTCTTATGCGACTTGCAAAAAGGTTGCGTTAAACGTTTGCGCTACCATGGAGGGGGTATGAAAGCACTGGATAGATGGCCCTAGCTTTTTATTATCTTTACCTCTTTTAACATTTAATATTACTTATACAATCTCACAGAGTCTCAACAGCGTGATTCAGGTTCATGAACAACGCCATCTAGCTTGTAATTGTTTATTTTTATTTAGTACAAAATAGTTTTTGAAAGATAATTAAAACTGATACACGTTATTAAATTAAATATTTATTTAATTATGTCAAAGAAGTATAACTTCTCACGCGCGTACAAAAGTACACGCACCCTTTTTTATTTATTCATTTATTTATTAATATCAAAAATCAATACAGATTTCACAGTGAGTAAATGTGAATATTATTATTAAAATATTTCTGTGACTTATCGGAGTAGCAGAAATGGTGCCTTGAATGTGAAAGCGAGAGCATTTATAAGAAAAGATTAGGGTTATGGACACCTTATGGACGTTTTGATTTGAACCCATTTATGCTGTCATAGTCTCCGCTTTTCAGGAATATTTAGGACCAAACATTTTACTGCTAAGAAGCGGATATACTTCAACCCGACGTACTACAATAAGATTCAATAATAATTCATACGATTCTGTTGCTCTGGTAGCGCCCGTCGACTTACTGGTATGGGATTCGATTCCCAGCCAGGAAATTGTCTTGCAGGACTGCCATTAACTGATTGTTCATTGCTTTCCTCATGACCGACAATACAAGTCCATAGGTGACGGAGATCTATCATTAGGTGTGTGGTAATTTGTCGACTATATAACATACGTACCTTAGTCCATTTTATTAAGACGAGTCTTATTTTGTAAAAAATCTTAACAAACTTTTATTAAATATTAATTTATATTCGTTTAAAAAAATAATTAATAGTAAACAGAAATTAGATTTACTTTTATTATTATTTTTATCGCTTTCATGTTGTATCTGGCTTATTTTTAAGTTACACAATGAATAGTAAAAGATACTGGAAGATTGAAAACCAATTATAATAGACGAGTCCGTCTAAAATCCATAATTATACATCCGTAATTAGTTAACACTTATTTGCGATTTGTTAAATCGAATGCATAGTTCTTTCAAATGCTAATTCACTTTCACGACGCAAAATTGTAAAGTCATGGAAAAAACATCAAACAGTCATGGGTTTGGTTTGGAATGACCTTAGAAAGAGATGGATCTTGTAAAGACAGAGACGGGGAATCGTTTTCATTTTCTATGCCTTTTGTAGTGTTGTACTTGAAAAGGAAAAGAAATTGAACATGCCTCTTAATAACTTAGGCTTTAGTAAATGAAAGTAGGTGCATATTTGAACAACACTTATACACAATGTTGTATGCATTGAATAAATTATAATTTTTACAATATTAAGTTGTTTTAAAGTAAATGCCTGATTTCTTTATTTCATTTAATTTTTACATTTCTACATGGTCTAGTTTGAATCGAACAACTCTAGACTTAAAGTCCAGTACTGTAAATGTACTAAAAAATATATGCTGTTTCTCGTTGTAAAAAGGATTCAGGAGATTACATTTACGAAAATAATTAATTACAATAATTAATTACAATTGATAGCCACGACATATTACTAATACATTAGTCAGTAGGCAATGCAGTACAAGTTTATTAGCCTCATTACTCGTATACCTAACTAAAACAAAAATGCATAAAAATTACAAATATTAAAAAATCCACCTTTTTAACTGACTTCAAAAAAGGAGGTGGTATTCAATTCGACTATATTTTTTTATGTTTCTTACCTCAGAACTTTCGACTGGGTGAACTGATTTTGATGATTCTATTTTAACTCGTCGATTACCGGGAACGTGGATTCACGTTCGAACTCAAAAGTACCGCCGCCGCCGCGATTCTCAGGTATTAATAAAAAGCTGGTGGTTGTCATGTGGTCCCACTTAAATTTGAGCGAGATCTGATGAGTAGTTTTTGAGTTATCACTAATTTTGAAGTTGGTTATTTTTTGCCAACAATTATTATACATTAATTAATTTTATCAAGTACCTAATCAAATATTGATTGATTGTTTATCGGATTGAATAATGCGACAAACTGTAGTTGTTTTATTTGATTACCACGTCTGTTTCATTTGTTTTGTAATGAATTACGAATTAGAATAATCCTTAATATAATTTGTATCACGGTATCCGTATTATCAATTAATATATAATAATAATACATTCCTAAAACTGTATCTGATCGATTGCAATAAAATTATACTAATATTACATCTAAATGTGAAAGTTTGTATGAAAGTTGTTGTTAAAACTTTTTCACGCAAAAACTACTGAACTAATTTTCATGAAGTTTAGCACACAGATAGAACATGAGCTGGAGTAACATAAGGGTGGTTATTATCCTGGAAAACGCAGGTGAAACCGCGGGCAGAGCGTTAGTTATAGACAGTTTTTTATGTTTCTTACCTCAGAACTGTCAACTGGGTGAACCAATTTTGATTATTTTTTTTTAACCGAAAGTTGGTGCTTGTCATGTAGTCTCACCTAAATTTAAGCGAGATCTGACGAGTAGTTTTTGAATTGTCGGTTATTTTTTGTCAAGGCTTATTTTTATCTAATTTCGTAACTTCGTAAGGTTGTAACTCGGTTGTGGCATATCCGTATCCATACATATCCGTGGGTGTATGTCTGGAGGCGCGAGGTGCGTGTCAACATATAATATCTATAAATCTCTACCTGGAGTTTATTCGCAATTAAAATGCGAGTGTAGTGATGTCCGGGGGCTAGTGTCGTGCGGGATTAATGCAATCAAAATATCTTCATTCAGCGTATCGTCTTAAATGGTTTTATATAGTGGTTTTGGTCACGCCTACAGTTTTGAAACTTAACATCAGCCTTTGGGGTACGTTTCTTTTAATGGGAACATTATATAATGATGTGACCATACACTAAAAAATATCGATATGACTTAATCATAAACAAATTGTTTAGTTAAACTTACACCTTGGTTGTGTGCAAGGCCGTCTTTAACCTACTGGAGGCCCTGGGCATATTAGGATAACGAGGCCCCTATGACTTTGTCACAACACTATTTTGTTAGAATAAACAAAGAAAGTACATAAGCAAGCCTTTAGATTAATGCAAAAGCTAATTTAGCAAATTGGTATTGTAGTCAGTAATTTAGGTTCGATTTATTCGAATTAAAAAAGTTTTTCGGTAATAAATATCGGTTACCTTTTAGTGATCTGGCAGGAACAAGGGGGCCCCTATTGATCACGGGGCCCTGGGGACGTGCCCAGAGTGCCCAGTGGGAAAGAGGGGTCTGGTTGTGTGTCTACGTTTTATCGTATTAAAATATCTAATTCCTGTATTTCGTCTATTTAAGACTTTTGCATACAATATTTCAACTGTCGTTTAAAAATGAAATGCAGTCCAAATAAACAAGCATTTTATAAAACTACGACTTACTGTGTAATTAATATTTATTCATTCCGATTTTTTATACAAAGACCAGTTTAAAAACTATGAATCTTTCTTTCAAGTTGAAATTCAAGCCAATTCTTCTGCATTCAAACGGAACGTGTTTTGTTTAAACTTCTTGCAATGACATTGAGACTGACTCCTTCCGTATTTCTAGAAACGGAAAGAAACTTCAACATTTCTATAAAATAGATGATGCGAAAGCAGTGATAGTCTTGTTGTATACCTAGTAGTTAATCTTTCCACTACATTTTATTGAAATAATAATTTAAATTAGGGGCCATCCATAAATTACGGCACACGTTAGGGGGGAGGGGGGTCGATGTAGTGTGACAAGGGGTGGGAGGGGGTCCTAAATTTTGTGATGTCACATTTCAAAGTCGAATAATTGGTATGTATAGGTAAATATTAAAAAAGAATTAATGGAAATAAAACTTATTTTGGAGCTGCTGTTTTAATTTAACAATTTCTAGGTGTAAAATTTCATAATATGTGACGTCACACTAGGGGGGGGAGGTCTCACAAATGTGACCAGCTGTTACAAGGAGGAGGGGAGGGGTCAAAAAGTCATGAAATTAGTGTCACGTAATTTATGGATGGCCCCTTTCTTGAATTAGTAAATTACTTAAATTACGTAAACAGAAAGTGAGGTAAGAGTCGTAGAACTCCAAGATATAAGATGTGTAGGTAGGTATGTCATCAAGTCTTTGTCTAGGCCCCCAGCGAAGTTGCCCTATTACCTATCTAAGCAAGTTACAACTCAAAAGTAAATTTGACACCTCCCATCCAACATTGTCCGATCTAGTGAGAGCCGATTTGATCTAGCACCTGTCAATCCAGTTTTCATACAATACAGACAATCGTACGACACGTATCTTTCACGCAACGATGAATATTTATAACGTAGGGGGAAGCATGTATGACGAATAGTTTTACATGAATGCACTCACTGAATACGATTTGTAACTATGAATTGCGACCGACTTGATACTCGATCGAACTCAAGGGTGGAAATAGAAAATGGTCGTAAGCTATGGTCGTAAGACAATATGTTATACACAGAGAACGTGATATTTTTTAGGACACTTATCCGTCAAAACATCGAGTTATTTGATGTTTCAGTGGTCATCGTAGCACCACGGGCCTAAAAAAAGACGAACGTAATCCCAAGAACAAACTCAGTGAAGCACCCATAGTAATACCAACTCTCTATTCGTACAAGTGCACACACCCACACATTGACACTTCATTGCTTCAATCGCGAATCAAAAATTACGCACACATGGTAAGCGGGCGGCCATTGCTATGCTTCACTCTCGATTAGACGAGGTTACGTCCGTCTTTTTTTTAGGTCCGTGCGTAGCACATAAAAAACAATAACTCGAGAGGCATCACCGATACGTTGCCCGCCATGAATAAAGCTAGTTGCATTATTCACATATCAATAATACTGTAAACCATATCCAAGATAAGCCAGTTGATAGTTAAAAAAGGAAAGTGATTTAATATTACAATACTATTGAATCACGCTAAAATATTCTAATGACTGTGACGTCTATGACGTTATTATAACAACAATATTTTCCCTTTTAAAGGAATGCTAATAATGGCAGTGACTGACTAACAGGTTTCGTATACAAACTCGATGTAGATTGTTTATTTAAATATATTATCCTATGAGATTTCACCTGTGATTTAGTGGCATTAAATATGTAAAAAGCATCTGCGAAATTTGTCGGTGACAAGCAGGTACTTATCACAAATTTCTTCATGTAGCACTTAATATAAATAATATCTACTTATCTATGCTTAATTATTATAATGAAGCTATACCTGTTATTTATATGAGAACGAAAATGTTATGCACCTAAAGCTAATTAAGAGTAATTCATAAATGCAATAGATTGAATTTTTGTATACCTAATTTTAATTTTAATTTAAAATTGTCTGTATGTTTCTTACCGGAAACCAGAAATCTACGTTTAACCGATTACGATGCGGTTTGCACAAATGTTTTGAAGAAAGCTTGTGTATCCAAATGGTCTATGCGTTAATGAAAATCCGTTCAGTACTTTTTGCGTTAATGAATAACAAATATTCATAAAGCCATCCTAAAAAACTCTCACATAATATAATTCTTGACAAAAAATAACCGACTTCAAAATTAGGGATAATTAAAAAACTGCTTGTCAGATCTATCTCAAATTTAAGTGGGACTACATGACAAGCACCAGCTTTCGATTAAAAAAAGAATCATCAAAATCGGTTCACCCAGTCAAAAGTTCTGACGTAGCAAACAAAAAAAATACAGTCTAATTGAAAATCGCCTCATTTTTTGAAGTCTGTTAAAAATAAATATTATGACAATTCAAATGATCCCGTCTGAACATTTTTTCGTGTGTCGGTTTTAAGGCATAGATACCTGTGTTTCCTGAAGCCAAATGAAGGCGGTTACGATTTCATTTTAAAAAGTTAATTCCACATATTCCATACAAATCCATACAATTTTGACGACACTTTTGTTGCTACAAAATACGTTATAGTCTAAACCCACAAGACTCAAATCCTTGTCCGAGTTTAATCACCTTTAGACAGTAAAAGTATTTTTTCCTTGGAATTTACTATTGATTATTTTGGCGATAGTGAAAGTAATCTGCAAATATTGTATTAGATTAATATTTATGAGATCGGATTTTTATTCACGCTCGTAAGATTTACAAGACACATCTTGTAAAATAACTATAAATAAACTAGTTTCATAATCGTTGTCAATAAAACAATCGATTGACTTGCATAATTTTGAAATTAATCGAATAGTTACTTTTGCGTTAATCGCTTAATATTTCAGTATATAATAAAATTATGATCCAGGATTCTCCTCCAAATTGAGGAAGCCTAGATCATATGATAAGCCACGCTTCTCCATTACTGATTGGTGGAGAAGAAGTGACTAACCCAATTTAGGAAGTCGTTGTCGGAAGTTCGTATGGCGTTTCAAATGGCTCAACGAATGCTACCTAACGATAAAACCCTGGCGATGGCTAATGTATAGTTTAAAATGGAAGTGCTCAAGAAATACCATGAGTGCCCAATGATCACCCAATGCATCTATCCAAATATAACCTGACCCGCGTTGCTTAACTCAGCCGATCCCTTACGATTACAAGCTTGACTATAAGCATTCTAGGACTTCGCAATAAGCCGATATAATGGTATGTAGGTAAGCTAAGGTAAGTAATAATGCTCGCGTTACCCAACAACTGATCAGCCGAGGAGTTTGGTATTGGACGTACGTCTCATATTACTGTGACAACAGCGGCGGAACTAAAGCTTAATCAGAATAAATTATTATTTATCCAAGACAGCAATGCTCGAGCAATATAATGGCGTACCGATAGCTCAGTTGCATGGGAAGGGGGTACAATTAAAAATAATTAGCGGTAATAATTAGTTCATTGGTGTACGATAAGGGGTTCGGTTAACATCAGATAAACAACTTAAACTTAAATAACGATATTTGGAAGGTCGCAAAGTTTAGCCAATTTACTCTAAAGCAGCTGCAGCTGGGGCCGGGGGCTTGAGAGCCAGTTCTTTTTTTTTCTTTTTTCTTCTCTCTTTCTTGGATGGCAACGCATCAGTGATACCTTTGGTGTTGCTCATGTCCATGGGCGACGATAGCCACTTACCATCAGGTGGATCGTCAGCTCGTTTGCCGGCTACTTCAAAAAAAAATTTTGGTAAGTTGGAAAGTTGGATAAGACCACCTAGAACCTTTTAGCCGTATTGGCGGCTTAGAATACTAACCCCAGTCCCACGCCGGATGGGTGTCGTAAGAGGCGACTAAATCCGGCCCGCTGGTGGTAGGGCCCCTCGAGGGATTATATTGGTAGTATTGATTTTAATTTTTAATGAATACCATTATTACTATTATTATTTCTCCATGGAGTTCGCCTGAATAGCTACTACCCTTGAGCATGAGTCAGCCGCCAAAGGACTCGTCGTGTTCCGGCTGGGGGCTTGAGATACATTTCTTTCTTTCTTTTTCTTCTCTCTTTCTTGACCGGCAACGCATCAGTGATGCCTTTGGTGTTGCTGATGTCCATGGGCGACGATAGCCACTTACCATCGGGTGGAACGTCAGCTCGTTTGCCGGCTATTTCCATAAAAAATAGAAGTATCAAGATAAAGGTGCTCCTCCCTCCAAGTTATGAAGCACCCAAATGTAACCGCAGTCCTAAAACCGAACCAGCTGTGATAAATTACTATTTAAACCAATTGGCATCTGCAAGGAACCGATTCTTAACTGCTTAACTAAGTTTATTGCGAAACACATAAACATTTAACGCTTTATTATAGTTTGATGGCAATAGTCAGTAGATTACCTATAAAACTTTAGCTTCAAGTATACCGGCGGAATTACTATGGGTGGTCTGAAGTTGGTTATCCTAGAAGCTATCTCACTTGCCTTATTCGTTGACTAAAAGGAACAAGTAAGGGCAGGAGACCTTTGTTAGAATTCGCAGACAAAATCACTTAGACCATGACCCTATTGAAAATGTATTAAGCTAAAACAATTCACATTAGCCACACGAAACAGCCAAGATTCCCACCTTCGTGACAAAGGCAACAGCAATAAACACTTCCCCCTAATAAGGCTGGATCGCATTTGCATAATTTGCTAACGTATCCGTTTTCGTGCATTCCGCATTCCCGCACGCAATGTCAACAGACGCTTAATTGAAACAAATTGGCCATAAACCAACTGGAACAGTATACATTGCCGTTTTGTGACGACTTTAATGGGAGAACTAAAGGGAAACACGCAATGGAACTCGATGGATGCCGAGATTACGCTGCTTTACTGCTTGAAGTGCTTAGATTAAAAAGATTGATGGAGCTATGCGCATTGTGCATCAGGATTTAGCTTTGCCAGAGTGAAACGACTAAGTAGGGAAGCATTAAATTTAATCTGTATAAGAAGCTGAACTTGTCTAAAGGAACAAACAAGATTTGTAAATAACTTAAACCTTTGGTATGGTATTTGATATTTTGAGAGTAGATTTTTTTATGTTAAACGTTTAACAAAACGAGTAGATTGTCTGTTTGATAGTACAAGTGTAAACGTCTTTGGTGTGTAACATCACCGTCTTCTGGTGAGGTGAAAATCCGATAAAAACTTCAGAGCTTTTTGGAAATTCGACTTATGCTTTTATTACGTTATTTTTTAAACGTTATTATTATAATATAAAAAAGAGGTAGATATGTCACTAGCGCGCCGACGATGAAGAGCGTAAGAACAGGCAATTGACCGTTCTGCTCGTAGTCGCTCTGTTAATACAAGACCATACGCACGCTTTTGCTGCTGTCAGAAGTGCTTGACATTTGACATACAGCGTTAAAATGCCTTCGTATATTATATCTACCAATGTGATTGGTGTAGTGAAATAAAAGATAAATGTGTGTGTGTTGTAGTTATTTTCGGAACAGATTTTTTGTTTGATTTGTAAGGGCATATCGTATCTATATTTAAATATCATTGAGAGCACACTAATGTATTTTTTGTAAGCATAAAGTGTAGTTTTAACAAGAACAGTTTCTTTTTAATAATAACACAACTAAGAAGGATAAATACTGAGAAAAAATAAATAAATAACAGACTATACTTTTAGCATTTGTTTTACTTGATTCCCCTTAAATCTGTTATCAACCTTGTTTAATCATAAACGATCTGATGTTTAATAGGAAAACTTCAAGAAAACCACGTTCCGATTGTGACTTTCGATGGCATACCAACAGTTTTAAACGAAGCCATTGAACAATATGTCGGAATGTGGGAACGATCGACCTGCTTTAGCTCTATAATAACATGAAACTACCTTTTGTTTCCTGCAATTATCTTCATTAGATGAAAGCTCTGTCGTTAGTGAATTCTTGGTCTCATTAATAAACTGATTAACTTCCCAACTCAGAGTCACTAATGGTTACTTAAGTCGCTCCTTAGTACATAATTTGTATAGTGATTCTTTACTAAGGAGTGATTTATGTAACCGTTAGTGACTATGAGTTGGGGCGTTAGACTTTGTGTGTGTTCTTTAATATTCTTTAATTAACGAAAAAAGAGTTACATTTTGTAACGTCTTTAAAAAAATATTTCGTCTTGTTAACTAGCATAATTAATTTGCATTAATTAAATCATATAAATGAATATCAACAATTAATACATACGTATTTTTATTCTTCTATGTAGTAAAATACTAAAATTTTGAAGGCACTTTTATACCCATAATTGTCACACTGCTGGGCTCTGGGTCTCCTCTCACAATGTGAGGGGTACAGGCCATGGTCTACCACGCGGGCCAAGTGCGGATTGGTAGACTTCACACACCTTTGAGAACTTTATGGAGAACCCTCCAGTGTGCAGGTTTCCTGACGATGTTTTCCTTAACCAAAGGCACTTTCACCTAACCTCTATTTTCTCGGTAACATAATAATTTCTGATGTCCTGAGTAATGGCAAAATAAAACATTGAAAAATTTTATTAAGGAAAAATAACCACGCTAACTGGTAACATAATAATATTTATTCTCTGAAAAGATTCCGGTATTCCCAGCAATGTTATTCCATGTATTTTTAATCCTTTTCATCTTATCAGTATTACGGGGCTGGGCTGGCAGCCGAGGTCAGATGGTCATCGAGTTCAAAACTAGAAACAGTGGTAGGTATCTGGGTGGCAATCGCAGAACCTGAACCATTATACGAGTATTCCTAGCAAATCTAGAAACTGGAAGCAGATCTTAATAGATGAAATTTCTTGGAAAATCTTTGCGGTTAGGTGACGTTAGGGAGGCTATACACGGTCAAGTGTATCAAGTCTACAGTTTGACTTGTCAAATTTGCAGTTTTACTTGACGCACCATCCAGTGTGCATGAGATAGATATATGGCCAGATAGCTATACCGTGGCCATACACGATCAAATATACTGGATGCCGCGTCAAGTCCGCTTGACGCTTGATCAAGTACACTTGGTCGTGTATGGCCTCCATTATTAGACGAGTAATCTGTCATGTTTAATCAATGTGAACAGACACATTTCTATAGTTTTCCTTTTTTCTTATTTTACCTTTCAAATTCAGTATTTGGTAGCTGTTGTAGTTGTATAGTGGGTAGTTCAATTCAAAGATCTTGGCTGCGAATCCAAGGGTCCTGTGTTCGATTCCGGCCGGGGCAGATAAATTTATTCTTTTGTGACATGCCATATCCATGCCAACCCCACAGACCTAATGCCTAGGCCTATGATAATGAAAACGTTTACTTACTTACTATCTCCCTCTTGCCTTCCATCTCTTTCTCTCTTCTTCTTCTCATCTTCTTTCGCCATTTCTCTATCATAAAGAACCTTTCCGAAACGGTGGTGGTTTAAATAAAATAGGTACGTGCATAAGTTTTTCTGTGATAACTACCTATATGAATAAACGATTTACAATTTAAAACTTTATTCTTTTAAAAAATAAACGTAAGTAAATTAATACAATGTAAACATGAATGTACAAACAGTAGATATGTACAGTCGGCCGCAGAAGTAGCTTAACATTTGAGTACCTTGTCACATTACATTTCTTGAATTTGTCATAGATGTTGTTAGGAAACGTCGAAACAGTTACTATTACAAAGTACTAAAATGTCAAGCTACTTCTACGGCCGACTGTACAATGCTGTTAACAGACTACAATCAATGAAATATGTATCTCGTACTCCATCGCAAGGAATACCGTTACCGAAAATGGCTACGAATATCTGAGAGTCCGGTACAATAACTTATTTCTCGTAATTACCATAATACACGACTCCCACATTCTCACAGCTTTATCTACTTCAAAATAATAGAGCTGGTACAAGGGGAATCTGTGTTCCCTTTGGAAATATCTTATTCGTACAATATGAGATCGTCAACTTTAAAACGTTTAGCGATTATTACAAATAGAATAAAAAGCGGCCAAGTGCGAGTCGGACTCGCCCATGAAGGGTTCCGTAGCAGCAAGTAACATAATATAAAAGTTCTTGTAGTTCGTTGTAACTTTGATCGATATTTTTTGCGGTTTACGATTTATGACGTATTAAAAAAAAACTACTTACTAGATTTCGTTCAAATCAATTTTCGTTGGAAGTTTGCATGGTAATGTACATCATATATTTTTTTTAGTTTTATCATTCTCTTATTTTAGAAGTTACGGGGGGGGGGAAACACATTTTACCACTTTGGAAGTGTCTCTCGCGCAAACTATTCAATTTAGAAAAAAATTATATTAGAAACCTCAATATCATTTTTGAAGACCTATCCATAGATACCCCACACGTATGGGTTTGATGAAAAAAACATTTTTGAGTTTCAGTTCTAAGTATGGGGAACCCCCAAAATTTATTGTTTTCTTTCTATTTTTGTGTGAAAATCTTAATGCGGTTCACAGAATACATCTACTTACCAAGTTTCAACAGTATAGCTCTTATAGTTTCGGAAAAAAGTGGCTGTGACATACGGACGGACAGACAGACAGACAGACAGACAGACAGACAGACATGACGAATCTATAAGGGTTCCGTTTTTTGCCATTCGGCTACGGAACCCTAAAAATGATTACCATACTTAACAGAGTTAGGTGCATGCATATAATAGAACAACAATAAACATAATTCTTGACAAAAAATAACCAACTTCAAAATAACCCAAAAACTACTTGTAAGATCTCGCTCAAATTTAAGTGGAAGCACCTGACCAGCACCCTTTTGATTAAAAAAAGAATCATCAAAATCGGTTCACCCAGTCGAAAGTTCTGAGGTAACAAACATAAAAAAATACAGTCGAATTGAATACCTCCTCCTTTTTTGAAGTCGGGTAAAAACAGAATTTAATACACACGCGGGATTTGAATTACTACATAGTACGAATAGGTATCAAAAAATATTTATTGTTCGTCTACAAAATCAGTACATAATAATTAAACAGTTGTTGGGACCACCCTTTGAGCGTTTTATTGCTTGTGTTGGGAGGCCCCGCTCTTCCATAAATAGATCTGTTAAAATTTACCTGATGACATAACACATTCTCATGTGTACCTTCATGGCTGGTGAGGCCGAGCAGAATCTGGGGTCTATAAACTGGTTCCGTTATGTTGATATTACGTTTATATAACTTTTTCTACTTGGTATAACTAAAATATGTTACAATGGAAATTTACACTTCACTTTTAGTCGTATAGAAAATTTCAAAGGTAAGTTGTTTTATTACTTGCTGCCCGCGGCTTCTCCCACGTTTTCCAGTAATAAGTTCCTTTTGTCCTATTCCACATCATCGTCTATCTGTGTGCTAAATTTCATGAAAATCCGTTCAGTAGTTTTTGCATGAAAGAGTAAGAATTATGCTAAAGAACTTTTACATTTTTATTAAATTATTTATTATTACTAGTTGACCCACTTGACCCGGTGAACTTCGTATCGCCTATTTTTTTTTCTAAAATAAAAGTAGCCTTAGTTACTCCTTGTTACATCAGCTATCTGCCAGTGATAGTCCCGTCAAAATCGATCCAACCATTTCAGAGTTTAATCGAAACAAACAGACAGACAGACAAACAGACAAAAATTGTGAAAAATGTTGTTTTGGTATATGTACTGTGTATACATCCAAATGCACTTAGTAAAAAGCGCTTATTTTAATATTACAAACAGACACTCCAATTTTATTTATTTGTATAGATGTATACATGTATAGACTAGTATTACGCTGAAAACTTTTATGATGAGAATGACAGATCAGTGTTTTTGTGTTGTTCACGTTGATGCGCCATCTTTACATAATTATCTTCAAATTGTTGTATGGGAAAAGTGGAAAATCGACTTTATCAATGGACCGAATGTGCCTAATGCGTTGGTTTAGTGGTCTCAAACCACCACTGGATTGTTGCCTTTCAAATGAAACTATTTTGAGGTATATCGGTTGGATGGTTTTAAGTCTATAAAGGGACATTCGTACAAACATTTTTTGCTTTAAACTTTAGCTGATATAGGTATATCACAAACGATGTGAAATTCAGTTGTAAATAACAAGTTTAATTAATAATTAAATGCCGAAGACTTCTACTTTCATTTTTATACCATATCATTATGAACGTATTCTTGAAATTAGAGTGATTAATATTACCCTAACAACATTAGTATATGTAAATTCAAATTAAAGACATTATAGAGTCGAGACATCAATAATTCCGAAATCCAGTTTACGACAGTAATCAGTAATATTGGATATTGGATATTGGATATTGGATATTGCCGAAAGAATGCTCGTCTTGAATCTTATTGGATGTCGATATCATGATGAAAAATGTAAACAAAACTTTTCTAATTTTAGTCTCACTTCACAAGAAAATGTCAGTTTAGCTTTAGAGCACATTCAGTCTCAAGTCCTGAAAGTTTAAATGATGGTAAAAATTCACTTCAGGATTATATTTGTAACTACCTTTAACGACCTTTGACGACCCTGTAGCCTAGTTGGTAGTGACCCTGCCTGCGAAGCGAGGGGTCCCGGGTTCGATTCCCGGCCGGGGCAGATATTTATGTGACAGATAAATATTTGTACTCGGGTCATGGGTGTTATTGTGATGTGTTATATAATATGTATCGTCCATGCCACCCGTGACACAGGTAATAACCTAGTGCAGGGGTATGAGTGTGTTAGCGTTTATTTAAAAAAAAAAACTAGCTGACTCGGCTTACTTTGTACCGCCTAACAACTGCCCCCTCTCCCTCTCTCTCTCCCTCGACTGTCAGTTATAAATAAAAAACTTAGATATGTTGTTAAGGTTAGATTAAAAAGTTAATATAGGTAGTCGTTAAGTTTTCAAAGAAATCGGACCTCATACTACAGCTATGAAAGAGAAAATTTTCTCAACAAAGATATTAAATGTTTCATAGCTGGGAACATTTTGTAATGGAACATTAACTTGTCATTTTTAGGGTTCCGTAGCCAAATGGCAAAAAACGGAACCCTTATAGATTCGTCATGTCTGTCTGTCTGTCTGTCTGTCTGTCTGTCTGTCTGTCTGTCTGTCTGTCTGTCTGTCTGTCTGTCTGTCTGTCTGTCTGTCTGTCTGTCTGTCTGTCCGTCCGTATGTCACAGCCACTTTTTTCCGAAACTATAAGAGCTATACTGTTGAAACTTGGTAAGTAGATGTATTCTGTGAACCGCATTAAGATTTTCATACAAAAATAGAAAGAAAACAATAAATTTTGGGGGTTCCCCATACTTAGAACTGAATCTCAAAAATGTTTTTTTCATCAAACCCATACGTGTGGGGTATCTATGGATAGGTCTTCAAAAATGATATTGAGGTTTTTAATATCATTTTTTTCTAAACTGAATAGTTTGCGCGAGAGACACTTCCAAAGTGGTAAAATGTGTGTCCCCCCCCCTGTAACTTCTAAAATAAGAGAATGATAAAACTAAAAAAAATATATGATGTACATTACCACGCAAACTTTCAACGAAAATTGGTTTGAACGAGATCTAGTAAGTTGTTTTTTTTTTAATACGTCATAAATCGTAAACCGCAAAAAACATTGATCAAAGTTACAACGAACTACAAGAACTTTTATATTATGTTACTTGCTGCTACGGAACCCTTCATGGGCGAGTCCGACTCGCACTTGGCCGCTTTTTAGTATTTTCCGTTACTTATTATTTATGTTTCTCACCGTTTAAACCTTCCCTGGAGTTCCACAAATATTTCCAGATCAAAATTAACCAAATCGGTCCAGCCATTCTCGAGTTTTAGTACTTATTGTAAGTACTATTATTTCTTCTGTGGTTGTAGCGAGACAAACGAACAACAATTGATTTTTATATAATTATAAGGAATACTAACCAAATTCTAATTTTAACAAGGATTCAGAAAGAGCAAAATATTCATAACTTTATAGCTTAGAGTATTAGTAAGTAATAAAACTCTTAATAAGTAATAAATATAAGCTTATGATAACTTTATATGACGACCCGGGTGGCGCAATGGTTACCATGCCGGATCGCCGCACCGAGGGTCCTGGGTTCGATTCCCAACGAGGCGGAAATTTGAATGATGAGTTTGAATTTCTGTTCTTGGTCTGGGTGTGAATGTCTTTGTCTAATGTGTTGTCCATGGCACCCACGACACAGGGAATCCTAGTGTGGGGCTATGAGTGTGAAGCGTTATTTATTTATTTTATTTTTTATATCCTAAGCTATCAAAGTTTAACACTGCAGACCTATTAGCCTCGGAGCATAGAACAACTTTCCTTGCCTCATCTTACAAGTTTTGTACATCCTAAGTTGAACAAATTGACGGAGCACTAACTGTAAGTTTCGTAAAAACCAAATTGACGTCTTTATTATTAGAACAATAAAACCACTCAAACAAACCTCAGTGGCCTTGGTCCGTCTTATGATCTTACTGTAACATAAACCAGTTCATGATTCGGGTGTATTATTGAATAATCTCAATATTGACAACGTTATTCTAAATACGATCTTAGTGCTAAGAGTTAAGTTCCATATTTGAATGGGCGACGAGCACCGGTCAACTACCTTTTGTAGCGTTATGATTGCCTGGTAGCTACCGGTGAGAAAAAAAAGCGTTGGGCACTCACGAACTGTAACGATGTGGGAGCTAGCCTGAGAGGTGGCGAACAATGCGTAATAGGTCCTCGATTAATGTACGAGATACTTAATATAATGTTTTATTACCCTTGTGTTGCTCAAACAGTAAACAATGGGTTTCTTCTCACAATGTGAGGGGTATAAGCCAAAGTTCACCACGCTGGTCAAACGCGGATTGGTAGGCTTCTGATACCTTTGAAAACATTATAGAGAATTTTAATACCCACTTATATGAGGTGCGTGAAAGATTTGAACACTGGCCCGCGAATTCTAGAGACTTAACGTTCAAACTGCTGAGCTATCACCGATTTTTTATAATAAATACTTTACCTTTATTACTTATCTGTATGTCTGTGGTTAAGCTCTAATTCCAAACCATCCGCTAGCTCATAGACTATAAAAATTTGACTTCCAAGTTATCTAGAGCGGATGGGAGATAGTTTTTGGTAAAGATACCAATCGGTGAGAGGTTATACTTATAATAAAGTACTAAATAATAACATATTTTAATTCACACACGCAATTATTAGCAATCATAATGATCGGTCAATGGTCGAATTTTGACCGTATAATTCTTTAACGGAATAATTAATTAAACCGAAATAATTGACCCATTTATCAAGAATTGCAAATAACCTTAACAATTAACCTTTTTAAGGATCACTCATTATTGTGTTGTAAAATACATAATTACATAACGCTAACAAGAGTAACAAGCAATGAATGAATAGAACATACATACTAAAACAAAGAGTGGAAATAGAAAAAACCCCTCGGGAGTTTCATGCCGCCTCTTCTTGCAGGACGACTCAAGATAGGTTTTGTTAAACTGATGGCGTAGTTTGAACTTCGAAAAGTGTTTGTGAATCAACTGACTTGTAGTAAACCTTCATTACATAATATACAAGGGTTTTGGACCTCACTTTATACCAGGTGGACAGTCAATCAAACGCAGCTGTGACGTCTCGAAGCATGTCGAATTAGGAATTAATTACCTTTTGCTAAAAGCGTAAAAAACTGTGTATTTTAAGATATGGAAGGAAACGGCTTTGCAGGTGGAGTGTTAAATTTTTTTCTTGGTTTGCTAAGTTATAGGTAGACTGAAAACTTTATAGACATCCAAATCGCACCGGAACTGAGCGAACCATATTCTAAGAACGTACTATGAGATCTACAAATATAAAGCCCGATTCATTGAATTATGTACCACTTGGCTTATAGATTATTAGTTAACTAGCTGACCCGGCGAACTTCGTGTAGCCTAACAAACTATTTTTTTTTCTAAACTAAAAGTAGCCTAAGTTACTCCTTGTTACATCAACTACCTGCCAGTGAAAGTCCCGTCAAAATCGGTCCAGCTATTTCACAGATTAGCCGGAACAAACAGACAGACAGACAGACAAAAATTGTAAAAAATGTTGTTTTGGTATATGTACCGTGTATACATCCAAATTCACTTAATAAAAAGCGGTTATTTTAATATTACAAACAGACACTTCAATTCTATTTATTTGTATAGATTGATTTATTGTCATTAATGGATTGATTGATACTATAATTGTATTTAGCACAGAGAAGAAGGCTCGAATACCGCATTCAATACTGCTTTTCTAAGTTATAGGCGTGTTGGAACTTTTCACCGTTTATTCAATACAATTAGTAAAGGTATTTCACAGCATACTGATTACAAAAAACTAAAAATTGTTCGTTATGCCGGTACTTCACTTCGCTAATTCGTGTTCGCGTATTCGTGTTATGTGGCACATAATGTAGCGATGTGTAGATGGTACATTTGAAGAAACATTCGCTGTTTTGTTATGTTTCGCCAAATAAAGCAAACACGAATACGCGAACACGAATAGCGAATTGAAGTGCCAGATTTTTAACATTTCTTTAAAGAAATGTTAGCACTTAAACGCTAGGATTGTATTTATTTTAACATTTTTTGAATATTTTTATGTCGCATACATGTTAGATAAGAGGTGTAGGTAATATCCATACATATAAGATTAAATGTTCTCCAATGTTCTTTTGTGATCCAAACCATGGATCACAAAAGGACTTTTACGTTGTCTAAGACACCGTGACAAATTGTACAAAAAAGTTAAAAGGGAACCCGGGAACGACGAATTAAAACTTATATATAAACGATACCGCAATTATTGTAACTTTATCCTAAGGAAAGCAAAAAGAGAGTACGACAGACAAGAAATAGATCAAACAAAAGGGAATAAGAAAAGACTTTGGGAAGTTATTAAAAAAATTAGTGGGCTACATAGATCCCCAGATCACTCGGGTAGTTTAGTGTCAACTATCAAACCAATAGAAAGCCTTAATGCGGTTAACAAATTTTTTGCGTGTATTGGTAAAAATTTAGCTGAAAAAACTCAAACCGATAATAAAACTATCCCCATTCGTACGAACGAAAATACCCCCACCATGCTGAATTCCTTTTTAATGAAACCGACGGACGAAAATGAAATTACCCAACTTATTTATGCCTTAAATACGAATTCAGCAGTCGGTGTTGATCAAATCTCTGCGAATATATTAAAAAGATATATACACCTGCTGATTAAACCAATCACCCATGTTTGCACGTTAGCAATGACAGAAGGAGTTTTCCCGGAAGCATTTAAAATTGCGCTCCTAAAGCCAATACACAAGAAGGGGGATAGAGATTGTGTCAACAACTATCGGCCCATTTCCATCTTGCCGACTCTATCAAAAATACTAGAGAGGATAATTAATAATCGACTAATAAACTTTTTAGAATCTAATCACCTACTCTCACCTTCACAATTTGGATTCCGCCGAGGTAGGTCAACGAGTGACGCAGTACACGAATTAGTAAACTCAATAATTACAAATTTAGACAAAGGTAACAAATGCTTAACAATTTTCCTTGATCTCGCGAAAGCTTTCGACACAGTCTCTATCCCACACCTGTTAAATAAACTAGAAAGACTAGGAGTAAGAGGCCCACCGCTAAAACTCATAGGTGACTACCTAAAAAACAGAAAGCAAAGAGTAAAGATTGGTCATCTGATGAGCGACGAACAAACCATGGAGTTCGGGCTTCCCCAAGGTAGCATAGTCTCGCCAACACTATTCCTGGTGTATATAAATGACTTGTGCCAGCTCAAACTCTGTGGTGGAAAAGTCCTTACATTCGCAGACGATACGGCTCTCTTCTTCGCTGGAAATAGCTGGGAAGAATGTTACCAGATAGCCCAGTCGGGGTTTCAGCAGGTCAGAAAGTGGTTACAAAATAACTTATTAACCTTAAACATAACAAAAACTAATTACATACCTTTCGGCCTTAAAAGTAACCTACTCCCACCGACCTCACTAACAATCACGGTACATACGAGTACATGCGCTTCTGGCAAGACAACATGTTTTTGCCAGAAGCTTGAGAGGGTAGATAATACTAAATACCTCGGAGTCATTATTGACCAAAGACTAAGCTTCAAGCAACACGTCGAGTCATTAGTGACAAGATTACGTAAACTTACCTATATCTTCAGGTCCCTGCGTCAGGTAGCTGACCTCAATATCATAAAAACGGTCTACTTTGCCCTATGCAAATCGCTTATAGACTACTGCATCACATCGTGGGGTGGAGCAGCCAAATCCTACATGATAGAAGTTGAGCGAGCTCAAAGATGTATCTTGAAGGTGGGAGCTGGTCTTCCTTTCCGCCATCCAACCACTGACCTCTACAGCCTATGGGGAGTGTTAACTGTCCGACAATCGTTTATCCTACAAACAATTCTCAAAAAACATGCACAACTGAATTACGACCCACAGCTTTTCAAAGATAAACGTAGAAAGAGAACTGTTTGCCCGCCATCAGTATACAACACAGCCTCATCTCGTCATTTCTTCTGCTACCAAAGTAACGCCTTATACAATAAACTCAACATCGCCTTGAATATATATCCCTTACCCACTTACAGTTGCAAACAAGCTGTCGTAAACTATCTCAAAACATTAAATTATGACGAAACAGAAAACCTCCTTCGTTCCAGCCTCTAATTCCTCGTCTATATGTAAAAAAATAAAAAATAAAAAATAAAAAAAATCGTCTTTCCCTGATATCCCAGCCAGCCGTAAAACACAACACACACACACACACACACACACACACACACACACACACACACACACACACACACACACACACACACAAACACACATCACTTACCTACGTATACAAGTACCCACTTGACACACCCACACACACTCTCACACAAGAATAAGATAGTAATAAAGGAAATTGTTACCTTAAATCTGTCCGCGGGAGGGCATTGGTGACCTGTAACTCAGGTTCTTCGGATACCTACTTCAGGCACCAAGTTCTCACAAAGTAGATCTTTGGAAATAAGTTCTTTACTTGTATTAACTAATTTAAGTCTACTTACTGTAAAATAAGATCCTGTTGTGAGAGCAAATAAAGAATTATTATTATTATTATTATTAATGTTCTATTTATGGATATAGAACTTAACTTTAACTTAATCTAATTGGTGTAAATACTATTTTTAACAGACTTTAAAAAAGGAGGACGTATTCAGTTCGACAGTTTTTTTTATGTTTGTTACCTCAGAACTTTCGACTGGGTGAACCGATTTTGATGATTATTTTATTAATCGAAAGCCGGTGCTTGTCATGTGGTCCCACTTAGAGCAAGATCCGACGAGTAGTTTTTAAGTTATCCCTAATTTTCAAGTCTGTTATTTTTCCTCAAAAATTATAATGCAAGCAATTGTTTTTGTTTTTTTAGTTAAATGTTTTGTTGTCCAATTAAACGACTTTTTACTGGTGTAACTACTTTTTTATTAATCTAAAACATTATTTTTATTTTTACAGTTACGACAGAGGTATCTTAAAAAAATGTTGCATAACTTCATTGTGTCTATGCCACAATATAAACTCGGACACAATAGCTGTAAAATGTACACTAATAGTTATATTATTTGTTTTGCCATACATAACATCAACAAGCCTGTTATAACGTTGCCTAAATTAATTTTGGTAATAATCACTTTATTATGATTCAATATAATATTATATTATTATTATACTTTTATTATTTTTTAGTATCAATGCAATTACAGATAATAAGGTTACGTTGTATAATACAATACATAAAGTGGTCTTGGACAATATTTGATTGATAATTTCGTTCTGACAGGAAGCGTTCATGATTGGTATATTAGCCTAGGGGCTTGAAACGTTACATAAAGATTTGTTTAGTAAAGATCAAAAGTTATTACTTGAATTTCAAAATATCCGCCCATCGATTCTATAGATCAGGAACCTGCTATGGTTATGTAAACCTAGGGTTTTACATTTTTTATCTATTCAATTACTCTTTATTGACCACAATATTTAATTACGGTACAATTGGCGAGCTAAATAGTGAACTGAAGTGAAGTGAATCACTCTCTAGATAGTGAACAATAATAATACAAAAACAAAACAAAATACATTTATACGTACATGGATAACAACTGCAAGAGAAAGAATAGATAATTAGATACGTTACACTAGTAAGTTAAAGCAAATGAGCTGCGATTTAAATATTATTGTTGTTTCAATTATTTAATACTGCTATTGTTTATGAAAGAGAACTTTAATAAATAACCCGTTGTATCGTCCATTATAAAAAAGTACATTTTTACAGTTTTTTAATAAAAGAGACAACTGGTGAAGTTTAAAAAATAGTTTAGCCAAACTAATTTAAAAATATAAAAAAGGGTTTGAAATAAGGTGAAGTGGTTAGCCGGCATAGCCTCAATAAGTAGGTACATTACATACATACATCATAATTATTTGGTTAGTGTTAGCTAAGCGGCGGTGTCCATACCATCGGTATACCGCCGGTTCGTTAATTAGATAATTACATAAAAGAAAAGAAAAGTGTCACAAATTAGTTTTCCGCTCACGCAGTGGACACTTGACAGTCCCTGCTAAATTATAGGTATCACAGCATTCACAGCCCCCAGGAAACAACTATTATATATGTACGTACTACCAACTATTATAATCTATTTACGCACGTAACAATACAATTTTATCTCACATGTCTGTCTGTAATTACAAAATATATATACGTTTGTGTTAGATTAACCTGTGCACATGGTTAACCGCAAGCAGTGAGAATTTAACCCTTCTTGCGTTCGCTGCAACACACATTTTTATGTAATTTGATGCCTTGTGAGGGATACTGTCTGACATGGTTGGATACTTAGGAATATATTTTTATTGTTGTCACTATTCACATGAAATTTATTTTCCTGGAAAAAGGGTCATAGACGTAGTTGTGATTCCAATTATATATTTATTCAAAATTATATTTTAGAATTGCACATGAATTTTTCGATTATTTTGTCATTAGTTTGAGGCATTTTCCAAACAGTTTTTAACCCCTGACAAAAAGAGGGGTGTTATAAGTTGGACGTGTCTGTGTATCTGTGTGTTTGTGTATCTTTGTGTCTGTGTATCTGTACATCTGTATGTGGCATCGTAGCTCCCAAACGGATGAACCGATTTTGATCAAGTTTTTTTTTTGTTTGAAAGGTGACGGAATCGAGAGTGTTATTAACTATGTTTAATGTAAAACTCTTTATTTTTATTTTTATTTAAAACATAGAAAAGTGGGATTGTATGTATAAAATTTCGCACGTATGATAATAGTTTCAAAATTTTAAGTCGAGTTTATTATTCGTGTGAGTGTCCTGAAAATATATTTTTTTCTATAACATCTTGGAGTTCATAGTTACTTTACGATTAGATGAGTTTGTAGTCATTGACTTAATGAGTAAAAAACTAAATTAGGTTTGTAAAATAATTGTGGCTACTGTGTAGAACGTGGCCAAAACCGTAAATGGAGACAAGTGATATTAATAAATTACCATGAAGGTCCGCGTAACCCAGTGGCAAATTACTGTAATCGTATCGTGAACCAGTTAGAAAGTCCACTGCTACCTAGCACTTGATAGGGAACGGCCCTACAATTTTCTGGTAGTTATGAATAAATTTTGTTCCATATTTAGGACAGACTAGAAAGAGGAGGGTTGTCCTATTTGAAGCCGACTCTCACTCGTTAAAGAAATAAACCCAGCTAACAATATACTACATCTTGCAATGACAAAAAAGTCTTATAATTATGCTAACAAACACTTTAAGAGATGCGATGAATTATTCCTAATAACAAAATGATGACTAACATAACAATAAAATGAGAGTTTATATCATTATAGCATTAAATTAGGACTGGCAAATATATTTCACACTTGAAAATCAATCTATTAAGTTAGTATTACAATTAATTACTGGTAGTTTAAAAAAAATACGTGCGTAAATGTTTCAGTGATACCTATATGAATAAAAGATTTTGATTTGATTTAATTTTAATGCATAAAGATCATTAATTGGCCTTTTAATTTTATTCAAAATAAATACTAACCGATTTCCGCCCAGATATCTTTCCACAATATATTATGATGATAGCTTTCTATCTTAACTTAGCGGTGATTAAATTGATTTTGATCGACCCGAATAGTTACCATTCCTTTCAGTTACAACTAAATGAGTGTAGGTCACTGTGTAGGACACAAGAAAATCTCGAGCCATTTATACCATTTATAAATAATTGACTCTTAGTATTTAATTCGAATCTTACATTATTCTTCATTAAGTTATCCAGGAACTGCCAAATACAAGGCCACGTATCAATACTGAGAAAAATATTATGCAAATTTTAGAAATAGAAGCACTCCGAACATTTGTTTCTGCATACATTTGATCATTTGATGTAGTCTCATACAGTCGTGAAGAAAAGTGAAAATAATATTATTGTTTAGGTACTTAGATATTGGAATATTCGTCCCCAGTTGTTGTGAATGGTGTTGCGAATCTGCTTTTGTGTTTTTATCTATTACTCTGTACTTTACTTTTTCGCAAGTGTCCGTAACTTTCACTGTCACTCGTAAAAAGTTCTGTCTTAAATTACAATTTTTTTTTGCTACATTCAATTTATAATTTTTGTTTTTGTTGCAGGTAACTTGACGCTCGAAGCTGATGATAACCGAATCTACATTTGGTACGGTAATAATCAACTCACTATGAATAGAATGTCACTGAAGATTTTGAGAAATGGTTTCTTTGGTCGTTTTTTTCATTGTTTAGGAAAACACGAATGAAAAGAGTTATCTCGTATTATTCATAAAGCACCCTTTGCCTAACGTTCGTAGATATAAACTAATTGACGTTCAAAAGTGTATTGATAAATACGTGCATGAAATTAACTTTTTGAGTTTTATGAATTAGTGAGATGAAAATAGATTAATCGAAATACTGCCTCCATAATATTAAAGGATTTTTTCTTCCACTTAGTAGCAAAAGTTAACATTTTTATGGAGCTTTTTCAGGTCCCAAATTATTATTAGATATTTATTTCACTCTATTTTGTTTGTTTAATTTACAGCTAAAACCGCTTTATTTCATTACTATTACTAGATAGACCATAAGTATCGTACTAAGTGTTAATAATAATATTTTCTTATTATATTACATGAAGATGAAATTGAAAGCTAACTTTGTTACATAAATTAAGTGCATTATAAACTCATTACTTTTTGCGTCAAACAGCAAACTACTCTTATGTCTTTCCGACGTAGCCAAAGAGGAATTTCTCTTTGATTTACCTCACCTTGTAAACGGAAGTTCATTACAGTTTACCTGTTTTTCGTTTCACGTCTTAATGTAACCACAGGGTACGTGGGATATGATATAAGTAAGTCATTAGTTATGTTAATCTTCTAGATTTCTAGTAGCGTCAGTGTTGTTTTTTTTTTGAGTGGAGTAAATAAGACATTAATTTGAAATTTGGTCGGACTGTATACGTTGTATATTATAATTTTTTAAATTCATAAGTGTATCAGAGATACTTATATGCATAAATGATTTCGAATTAAATAAAAAATTATTGGTTACCTGGGAAAAACAGTGTTAATTCAGCTATCATTACGAATTTAATTATGATGGAACCCCTAACAGCCTAAATTGTTACTATTGGCAGTAGAAAGATGTAGTTTAAGCATGATTATGACCTGAGATTATGACACACCACTCTCCTCTTGGCACATAATATTATGCTTAGCCTTACCTTCATTCGTTCCTACAAGAAAGCCAAGGTCTTGGAAATGAATTCAAAATGTTTTGAAAACATTTGTCGAGTTCACTGTACATCAAACGAGGAAATGTGTGTGGGAAAGTTTGACAAAGAGCTATTGTTGTTTGAGCTGGTTTAGCTCAGCTGAGGTCATCGCGAGCGATACCTATGCTTTGTGTGCTCGATGTTATTTATCAATTGACTTTATTTAAGCTTTTGATGTTTAATATTAAAAATTAAAGTGATACAAAAATGTTCGTTCGTCCCTGGACTATAAACTTAACAAAAATTATATTATGACATAATTTTAGGACGTCTGTCATAAATAAATAGGAATTTATCATATTGAGTTAAAACTATTCTATTCCGTTACGGATTATTAGCAAAACGGTCAAGATCGAGCCTGAGATACGTATCAGATATTAAATACTTATCTGCTCCAAATACTAACTTCGGTACAGCTATTATTATTATTAAAATAGTTATAAAATTACTGTGCTCCCACATCTCAGTACTACAAAACCAACTGAATAGGTCAACTATGACGAAAGTACCTTAATTCTTTCTTTGTGGTAGAAATTCATTATTGAAATGAAAATAATGATATTTCATAATATTTCGAATAGCTTTTTCTACTGTTACTTGTTGTTTTTAGTGTATTACCTGATGATCAAATATATTTTTATAAGTTAACCTATGATATTATGATGTAAAAAAGAAGTAAATACGTCACTAACAGAGCGTAAGAACAGGCAATTGACCGTTCTGCTCGTAGTCGCTCTGTCAATACAAGACGATACGCACGTCATTAGTGTAGTGAAACAAAAGATAAACGTGTGTGTGTTGTAGCTCTTTTCGGAACAGATTTTTTGGTTGATTTGTAAGGGCATATATCTATATTTTTTAAATATCATTGGATTTAACATGCTTTTATTGCTTAGGTAAACTCGTCAGTGTATAACAACCAAAAATATAAAAAATCTGTTGACAAAACAAAAAATAATAATTATTTTTTGTTTACCGTTTCATTTAATTATAGCTGTCCATTTGCAATCTCCTCATAAAACCCAATTATTATCTCCGCCGTAGCCAATCTTCACAGGAAGGCATAATTGTAACTGTCAGTGTTCCGGATGCTCAAAGCTACCGGACCACCGCTACATGAATAAAATATAGGTTAACATAGCCCTAAAGTGGTCTCATTTTAATTACTCCGCCAGTATACGGTACTTTTCGGCGGACCTGTTTCTCGCGGAGTCCGGTCATTGATCTTACAAACTGCACACTCATTATACGTAATTACACTTGCATTAATATCGCGTATGCACGTAATTGAGTTGCGTTGTTTTACACAGAAATTAAAATTGGATTACGGATTAACTTTTACTTAACGATCATCGTTTAAGGTTTAAATTATAAAAAATAGTGTATCTTCTTTGTTTGTCAATCGATTTTCTTTTCGTGTTGTTGCTAATCGAGCTTGAGGATTATCTGGGGGCACGGCAGTGCCACCGCCAAGTCGAGCAAAAAAGCGGCACGGCCTTACCATCCTTTTCTCGAAGCAATTTTCATTTTCATTGTAAGTTGTGTGTGGGATGTAATGGAAGAAAACTTGTTATATAAAAATACGTGTTACCCAAGTCAATACAATATAACATAACGCCAAATAAAGCCCACGAAATATTTATTTTCACCTGACAGACGCGTTATCAACCGGGCTGTCGTCTATAGTCAAACGTATGCCATCAAAAACATAACTTGTAAAAAAACCAAGTCTCGCAACTCAGTTCTTCTGCCATAAAAAGTTGTGAGATCTATGTAATACCAAGTCGGTTATTTTATTCAGTCCCTACTTAAGGGTCCTTCTGTTTTAAGTTATTACGTAATTAGCCAACCTAACAAGTAACAACATCTTATAGTGACCATATCAATATTAAAAATATTTTATGTTTTAAATAAATAGATCGACTTGGCCATCGCATAAAAACACAATGTGTCTCACAAGTAATACATATTATATTACATTTGATTGTTTAGTGCGATTGTTAGTGTTCTTTCTTTCATGGAAATTTTGGACAATTTAGTCTACTTAATACTTTGCGAGATTTTGGTACAACTTCATTCATAAATGAATTTGAATTTGAATTTGAATTCATAAGACATGTCCCGTTCTTGCTTTTTCATTCCGTTGACCATTTTACAAGTTACTTTTGAACATAATTATATTTAGGTACCTATTTACACCTATTATTCCATTATATTATACATATACAAGTACACTGATTCATTTACTGCAAATGTAACTTTGTAATCCTATATTTATATGGGATTACAAAGTTATTTATGCAGTTGGTGTATCTAGAAAACTGGACCGAAATTGCAAAATATTTTAGTTTTCCTTGATTTATACACTAAACACTAATTGTGTTCTAAATTTGAAGCTTCTATGTCTGCTAGAAGTGCCTTAGAGTTTTGATGATCGGTCAGTTAGTCAGTGAGTGACGAAATTAAGAAACTTTGACTAGTTATAATTTTTAAAGCACTGGTTCAAATTGAATGAAATTTGAAATATACCGTGTTCATACAATGCCTGCTTGTTTACTGAAAATTCAGGCTTCTAGCTTTATCCACAACGAAGTTATAGGGGGCCGAAAATGGCCTGAACTGCTTCGAGAAAAGGATGGTACGGCCGTGCCGCTTTTTTGCTCAACTTGGCGGGGGCACTGCCGTGCCCCCAGATGTATGGGCAAAAGCGACAACCAAGTAAACAAAATGCAAGATACTATTTCCATTCCATAAACCGACTTTCAAAAGTTTCTTGGTTTTAAATTGTACTATTATTAACTTTACGAGGGCATTATGACTCCCATAACATAGCTCGCGGCCAAAACGTGTGCGGTAGCCACAGACTGCATGACACAGCCTAATGTATTCTTTGATACAGTCGGTCAAAAGACATCTGTGACGTCAATAAACAACAGCAACATTTTCTTATTATTTTACACCTTGGGTTATTGGAATTTTATTAAGAATCCCTATTTTTTTAAATATAATATAGCCTGTGTTATCCAGGGATAGTGAAAACATTATCCCTTATCCCTGGATAACACAGGCTATATTATATTTAAAAAAAATAGGGATTATATTATATAATATCTTTATAATATTAGTAAATAAAGATAATCAAAATAATTCAACGGTTTTATTTAACTTGCCCTGTTTGTTTGGATCAAATCTTGCAAGCTGAATTATAACTACTTCCTTTTATCCTACGAAGTTGAAATTTTTTATATTGCTATAGTTGACAATACATTTTTATGATAATAAGCATAACCTAATAATACTTTTAGAGTTGGCTCCAGACGAGGGAATCCTTTAACGTTTAACAGCGCGATCACAATGTTTTCTTTAGTTCCTACAATGGCACTATAAAATTGTTCATTTAGTTTTTCAACTACTAACTTGTTAAAGTTGTATCAAAAAATAACCGACTTCGGAAATAATCTTCGAAAACCATATATCAAAATTGCCATTTAGTATAGGTACCTTTAATGTTTGAGGAGTCCCCCCAATTTCTCATAGATTCCATCAATAGAACTAAATTTTGAAAAATATGAGGCCCATGTGGAAAAAAACAACTAAATCGTTTGATAATGATGGAGTTATTAGGTAACAACATAGAACAAACATGAAATAAAATACAACCGAACTGAGACCTCCTTTGGTGAAGTCGTTAAAAGGATAATGTCACTCACGAAATGATGAATGAATTCACTTAAATTCATCATTTAAAAACACAGATCACGCACGTCCCTTAAAATATTATTTTATCAATCGAATGTAAAGGCCTTCCATGGTTATATCCAAGTCCATTTTAATTGCTTGTGTGCACTTTGTTGAACAACAGATGAGACTGAGACGCCAAAGACATAAAGTCTGCCTGGAATGAGCTGGAATCACCCAGTACACCGACACCCTATTACCTGCCTGGCTAACCTAACAAGGCCCATAGCCAAGCCCGTTTTAGTAATCCGTTCTGCCGTTCATTTTCAGTCACACAAACGTCGGCATCAACAAAGACGTTAACCGACTGCAAGCAGCTACTCTGTGGCGTGTCGTGTCAGCTGAACACGGTGTCACCATTGTCCCTTACCACGAAGCGACGTTTCCTCCAATCGCCCATTGTTCGTACGTGCTTATATTTCCCTGCACGATGAAGTTGTAAATTACGACCCGATGTTACCCACCAGTACCACCACATCCTATACAGTTGCCGTTGCTAGATGTTTAGGGTATCGGAATAATAATCTAGGGACAATGTTTTGACGGTTGTTGGGGAAAGTCCGGAATATTAATAAATAAATAAATAAACACTTACATACTGATAACAATACTGATTACATGCAGTAGGTTTTTACTTGTGTCGTGGGTGGCATGGACGACACATAAATAATTCTTGACAAAAAATAACCGACTTCAAAATAACTCAAAAATATCAGATCTAGCTCAAAAAGTGGGAACCACATGACAAGCACCAGCTTTCGATTTAAAAAAAGAATCACCAAAATCGGTTCACCAAGTTGAAAGTTCTGAGGTAACAAACATAAAAAAAAAAATAAAAAAAAATCAGTGGAATTGAATACCTCCTCCTTTTTTGAAGTCTGTTAATAACAACACGAATATCGAAGATTACATTTTAAATGGCAATAGAGCCCTCTGTAAACACAGATGCGTTAATTTGACAAAGGCTTATTGTTATATGTAAGTTTATTTTTGTAGTTTGTATACAATGGCGTTTACCTTAGTTTAGCTGTTAGTAAAACTGTTTGTGTTAAAAATAATATTTTTTTAGTTTTTTCATTTCCTACGTTAGGTTAATATTTTTTTACTTTCAGAAACTATTAAATACTACCCACTACTACTAATTCCTCGTCCTAAGTTTGTTAAAAAAAAAACACTTTAAAGATAACGTCGTTTATAAAGAAATGTATGGTTACAGTATGGTATTTAATCCTGACAGGACTAAACTCTTGGTCAAACTAACCTCACAGCACGGCCATGCTGGCTACTTGAAAGGCTACGCAGTTTATCAAAATGAGGAATGCTTCTATGCACTTGTCGTAACATACCTACTGCTGAATTAACTGTATATTTATTTATGTTGTGCCTACCTATCAGAGGATGTTCAAGTATCTGCTTTGCCTTAAGCTTCTGAATTACGTAATAATTAGGTAAAAATGTTTGAGTATCGTAGCTTCTTAGTTCAATTCATCACAACCCTGAACTGCTAGGATTGGTTATCTCATAGTTGGTGATGAATGGCTGGCGTTTAAGGATGATGAATCGCAATGTTGTTGCTACACTTATGCTTGTTAGGCTAATAGCTAAGAGACGAGCAGACGATTTGAAGGCAAATGGTAACCATTGTCCAAGGGCACCAGTAACATCGAAACCAAAAAATCGAAAGAGAACCAGCGAAGAAAAAACCAACGAATCGAAATAGAAGGAAAGGAAAGTGAGTGTTTAATACTTCATTCAATTCATTCATTCAGTTATTAACCCATACTGGCGACCTATGACCACTTGTTTTTCACCGGCTCGTTTCAGGGAACATTGATTTTATTCTTAAGCCTGATGTCTCCATCAATCCGCACTGGAACGAATAAATTTGAACAGTTAATGCTCTTAATAAATAAATAAATAAATAAATAAACGCTAACACACTTCATACCCCCGCAGTAGGTTTTCACCTGTGTCGCGGGTGGCATGGACGACACATATAACACACATCACAGTAACACCCATGACCCGAGTACAAATATTTATCTGTCACATAAATATCTGCCCCGGCCGGGAATCGAACCCGGGACCCCTCGCTTCGCAGGCAGGGTCGCTACCAACTAGGCTACAGGGTCGTCATGAATGTTATAAACGGTTATAATCTCTTCAATAATCTTCATCAATAACCGTGTATTTCCAAAAGTTAAGACTAATTAAGACACTGGTTAACCACCTTTGATTAATGTCTCAAGGTTAATCTCTATCAAGTTAACCTCTGTCAATTTACACTGGAGTTACTGGACCAGTGTTAGGAGACCTCGATCACAAAAGACTGACTAGTACCCACCGTTTAGTAAATCGCTAATGGATAGAAACTACTACTCAAGTACTATTATTTCTTCTGTGCTACTACTATTAAAGCCACATGAACCGCTTACCCATTAAGGCCATTAACCACATAAGTCACCATCGAACGCCTATTACTGCCAATAATTCAATCGTTCGAACTAAGTATGAAAAACGTCATAGCCAGCCGATGTTCACTCATCCAGTTTAAATACCAGAAGTGTACACTTTCGCCGTAAATTAACTGTAAAACTATTTTAAGTCTTGCTGCTTGGTAATAGGAGTCACTGTTATCGTCGAGTTGAATTGGAGTTGAGTGAAAAATTGCGAGTATGTCCGCTACCGAGACGCTCAATACAATTATCGATAGAAAGTTGTGCATCACTATCAGTAGTGTTACCTTGTTTTATGCTCAAGGCAGGACGGATACAATCGAAATTTGGGTTTTTAATGGGAAATCTAAAATTTATATTTTATTAACTAGTTTTTCCTACCTGCTACCGAATTGTTCCTACCCGCTACATAATAGAATGTAAAAAATCTTTTGGAATATGGATAACTTGTTATATTAGCAAGAATAATTGTAATTAAATGTGATTTTGCCAAAGAAATACAGGAGATATGGTTGTCATTTATATGAAGAAATCAGGAGTCCCGATCTATCGAGACATGTCCTCATTCGCTGGGTAACGGAAGACATCCCAACTCTAGTTACTGTGTGCATGTGATGAGTGACATTGTATTCTATAAGTGGAAAGTGTGGACATCCGACTGTTAGCAAAATAGAGTATATAATTAGACGGCCCTGTAGCCTAGTTGGTAGCCACCCTGCCTGCGAAGCGAGGGGTCTCAGGTTCGATTCCCGGCCGGGGCAAATATTTATGTGATAGATAAATATTTGTACTCGGGTCATGGGTGTTATTGTGATGTGTTATATGTGTCGTCCATGCCACCCGCGACACAGGTAATCCTACTGCAGGGGTATGAGGGTGTTAGCGTTTATTTTTTACTAGCTGTTTCCTGCGGTTTCACCCGCGTTAATTTGTGGAAAAACTAACTACTAAAATATATAATGTTATATGTATAGCCTATAGACTTCCTTGATAAATGGACTATCAAACACAAAAATATTTTTTCAATTCAAACCAGTAGTTCCTGAGATTAGCGCGTTCAACCAAACAAACTCTTCAGCTTTATAATATTAGTATAGATTATAATTATATTTTTATTTTTGCAGTCAAACATGATGAAATAATAGCCTTGCAAGAAGCTTACCACTTGTGATGAGAGCTTTAAACAATTTAAATTTCCACTAAAAAATATTTAATGCGAATCCTACTGCTATACAGAAAAGTGTGTAGTTATTAATATTCTAAGACAAACTACTGAACGGATTTATATGAAAAGCACAAAGAATAAGATATTACGATACATATTATCCTGGAAAACGTAGTGAAAGTAGCGGCCAGAACGCTAATGGAAACCAACTCACAAAATTCCAATTTGGACTGACATGACATTATTTTATTTTATCTATTAGCAATCTAAGAGAAGAAAAGAAAGTATGATTATTACAAAACAAATGTACCTATTGCATTGTTTTCGCAGTCGTTACGAATTTGCACACTCATTTCCTCCATCAAGAACTCATTAGTTCATTATTAAACTACTCACTGACTAGAGAAACAATAGTTGTTACGATTTCATTTTATTATTATGAAAAACTATTAAGTGTTATAATAGTAGCGCTCACACCAATGATGTTGTATGTATAGGGAGGTAGATATGCCGAGAGGGCGTTGAAATTAAGTCAGTCGAATCTAGTCAAGTGTAGGGATTTCATTGTAGACAGTTGATAGCTGCCTTTGAGTGAGGCTGTCTATAGTTGTCATAAAAATGCCGAGTTGTGTTTTGAGATTTTGCAAAAATCATTTCTCCAAATTGAATAATAATGATAGAGTTACATACCATAGGTAAATACATAAAACGTTATGTTAAATTTTGTTACTAATATAGAATATTTCTTTTAAAATTGATTAAAATAAATATTTTAATATGGCACATGCTATTCGTCATAGACTAATATGGCAGAAGTGAAATTAGGTAGTGAACATATTTCGTAAATTGAACCAAATGAAATCTTTATATAATGATTGTTTTAGATTGTTTGTAAAATAAAAACGTTAAATATCCTTTTATCTTTCATTATTTTAAATTTTCCTAGATTTCCAAGTGATGAGCTATTTATAAGTTATTGGGTAAGCATAGTTCAAAAATTTCACAGTGAAGCCAACTGGATGCCTACGCTATAAGAGTTATTTTATCAGTAATAAGTGCACACAATATTCTTTTCCTTCAATTTAATCTTTTTTAAATCTTCTAAAGCATGTTGGTTAAATAAATAGAACTATTTTCATGCCACTTCCTTATTACACGAGGGTTGGAGAAAGGATTCAAAATAAAAATAAATCTAACACAAGTATTTTTTCAATTCAATTTTTAAATTATTTAAAAATAAACCTTACACTGTTGTAAACACACTGTGACCTAAACGCGCACTAAGGTCACGCTTTTCAGCGCGTACAGTATCCATTTGTTTGACGTTCGGAAGCCTGTTGGTGAATCAAAAACCGTTAAATTCTCCCCCCTAAAAGTGCAACTAATGTAACTTTGTAATTTTTTCGAAAGTTTATCCCGAATAACTCGTAAAATGTACTGAATGTTCTAAACAAAGCCCAAATAGTGATTTTTTTATTCTTATAAAAGTGTCATTTATGGGCCAAATTTGTGTAATCCACTAAAATAAAGGCGCCAGAGATATCGTAATCGCGCCATTTTTAATTATTATATAATTACATACTTTTAGTTATTTGTTTTTGCAATATAATTTCAAAATGTTAAATCACAATAATAATATTATGCCTAATCGGTACTATTTCTTTTATTCCCTTCTGCCTGACTATTCTGTTATGCTTTGACAATTATGACATGTCATCGCGGATCGAAAACTAAACCTCGAAATGTATGGACATAACATATCTATGGTAAAATATCTTTGGCTCACACACATATCCCTCCAATATGTATCTGTATACTGTAGACATATTATGGACACACACAAACCTACGACCCGCAAACAATACTTTATCTGTCACATATAATTTACTATGTGTTTCTCCATAAAAGAAAATAGCCTGTGATAGAATAAAAAAATAACTTTTATATGTGTGCCAGTGACACCTATTTTGATTTTGAATTAAATTGCTACAACCCGAAAACAAGCCTCTATTCGTCATATAATTAACTAATCATTGACCTCACTTGATAGGCAAGATGAATACTAAACTGCTGGGTCATCAGTTAACCCACTAATGCTAAGATAATATGTTAGAACAAATAATAATACTTAGCACACGTTAACATGTACGTAGCATGCCAGTACCGCCATGCGCCATTGCAATGTACTATGTTCACATTGGCTATGAATGGATTCAAAACGCAACGTCATCTTCCCAATGATGCCAACGAGAATGAGCACAGTCAATACTGATTGTAGGGCTGGCATCTTTGAAATATTTTTTTTTATTATCAAAAACAAAAGTAATATTACAGAACATTGTTAGAAAATATCCGTAAAAACCATAAAACAAGGTTTGTCCCGGATGCAATATAATTACAAAAATCAAATCAAAATCAAAGTAAGGTAGGTACATCATAATAATATTATCATCACATTGTTAAAAACGTAAATAATAAAAATTGTTAAGTAGGTAGATTGCAGTCATATTGAGAATCATAGCTTGCCCGTCACAGTCTCGAATTATGAAAAAAGACGCCGGATAGATCGATGCATACAAAGCGGTTACTAAATACAGGATGATTGAATTAATTTGTTGTAACGTAGTAAAATATAAAGGTACTTAATTGCCACTTTTTGTGAATGGATGTTTAAGCCCCCATAAATCTTTGAACAAGTAAATTTTCCGTGCTCTTGGTGTGGGCTGCAATAGGGGTTGAAAATTTGTATTGAATGGGTAAAAAACATTGGCTCAAATAAAAATAATACTAAATACCTAAAAGAAACACATATTTAATTAAATTCATCGCTCAAAAGTATAAAATAGGGGTTGTTTTAAGTTGCCCTAGTTCCGTCTTGGAATTGCAATATCCAGGCGATCAAAGCCCTGAGAGCATTTTTTGATACTTTACAGACATCAATTGACTGAAAAATCGATAAAAAGATCATGATGAAATAACATAAAAAATACAGCAAAAATTGCCAACCCTATGCTTTCACGTGAGATCTTTTACCATACAGTTGAAGTCAAATTCATCTTCCAATGGGAACACTTTCTAAAAGTTTAAAGAGTCTGCATGCCGTTTACTTACCAATGTTGAAGAAATCACTCTTCATTTGTAAGAAATAGTACTTCTACCACATACAGGCTACAGCTGAAAAGCCAGAAATAATGTTGGTGATCCTGGTGTCCATCTCAATGTCCTCTTACCATCAGGTGGATAGCTACCTCGTCAGTTGGCTATTCACATTAAAATAACATCCAGATACGTGCGAAAACTTTTTCGATTAATCGGCTATTTATTTACATACAAAACAAATAATAATTCCAGAATCGTAAGGCATTAGTATGAAAATCATTTCCCTGCAACAAAAATAGCGTTAACTCGCGGTCAGTGGTCGCACCATTCAATTAGCAGTTATTATTATCAAACGGTTACTCGAACATCTTACGTTGTAATCAGGAGACTTTCACAGTGTGACGAAATCAATCAAACTGTTGGATTTCTTCGTGCTAATAGTATGAGCAGGTCAACATTGTCCTTTGTGTTCCCGAGTCTCTTACAGCATTTGGGTCCTTACGCTTCCCGCCCACGTCAGTCTTTTTGTAGGACCGATAATCGGGCCGATTTTTCTTCCATATTATTTCTGACCGACTTTTTGACCGACTATTGCTATCAGTACGTTCTATTTTTCTCCTACAAAAAAGCGGTCACCAATTATCGGACTTGGGCGGGAAGCGTTAGGCCGACCTAATGTAATAAAGGACGCTGCATACGTAACGTAGACGGGACGGGGACGGGACGTGGACGGGACGTGGACGGGGCATAAATGTACGTGCGTGCCCCGTTCCCGTCTCGTCCGTGGCGTATGCGCTATCGTTTAGGTACATTTTCTATGAAACGATGTTCCCAAAACTTCACGTCCCGTCCCATCACCGTTACGTATGCAGCGACCTTTACATACCGACATACTGAATTACAAATAGAGTTATTATCTATTACATGTATTATGAGAGTAAGTTTTTGTATTATTTACTATAATATAACATTATTTAATTAATTGTGACCGTTATTTATCGTACCAAAATATCATGACCCGGCAACTGAGTTTTTTTTTATAATCTCCGAAGCCGTGGTTCTTGAAACAATAAATAAATATTTAATCGTTTACAATCACGTATCGAGTACAAGTGATTTTCTGCTCAGTTTGATTTCAACGAGTCTTCTTTAATATCGCGATGTGCACGTTCGAGTCGTCGAGTCGCACGTTGTAAACCAGTATCGGACAACGTGATGAGTATAACTGTATTGTTAGAGTGTCGACTAACTGGCGACTTACCGACAGTTTACAGACAAAAAAATATTAACATAACAATTTTTGTTGCTAATTCGTAGGAACGGAATTTGTGATCGGGGTGCGACTTTAAAAGTATCTTACTCGTACGTATACTCCTAAATACTTAATACTCATAAACTTGTTTTCAAAACGAAACAAATTTTAACCAAGAATTTATTACAGGTTATGGTTGATGACATTGAAATTACTTATATTCAACTTAGTTAATACCAAAGCAATCCCTATTAATAAACTAATATCAACTTTTCTTACTTTGAATAAAAAAAGGACGTTTTCAAATTGTGACTGTGGAAAGATTTAATTTTCAGTGCCACAACGACAAAACTCAAGCAGCGAATATTGTTGCTGCGACATTTTGACGCACGTGTGAATCTATAAACTTTCATAGAAATTTGCACGCGCCAACCTATGATATTTTGTTGACTCGCTATCGCACGTGTAAAAAATTAAAAAGACATTATGAGTATGATTCTCCAAACATTTTGACGTGAACACGATAAAAATCTTACGTTTTTGCTCGGACGACCGAAAACGCGTTGCAGGGACCAGTTCACCGAAATACTTAAATAAAACTGGAAGCCGTAGTATGTCAGTAAATCAGTAATGCGAAGGCGATGTTTTATTGGAACTTAATTTCTTATTCATTCTTACCGAAAAAGGATCCCGTTTTATTATTCCGTTTGTAATTTCCTTTCACAAGAATGGTGTCGCGCTGATTTACCAAATAATTTTCTGTTTTTAATGATAATACCTAAATATACATATTTGACCCATATATTTAAATTAGTAGTACCTAGTGGCTTAATAATATTTAGGTAGTGCACTTATAGTTACTAGCATCACTGCTGATTTGATCTTGAATACATAGAGGCCAAGTTATAACAATACAGAGAGGGCTTAGATTAGGTTAATGAGAAACTTATTTGAACTACCGGTCCCTTTGGTTCCCGGACAAAAATTTATGGCCCGAATAGGTACATCAATTAAAAAATATTTAGTTTATTAAAACTATTATTAAATAGCAACGCCACTGTACCGTTTCTGTCTCCGACCTGGTTTCAGTATTATACTTAATAATCTAAATTTTACTAACAAAAAATAACCGACTTCAATATTACTCAAAAAGTACTTATCAGATCTCGTTCAAATTTATGTGTGACCACATGACAAGCACCTGCTTTCGATTAAAAAAAGAATCATCAAAATCGGTTCCCCCAGTCCAAAGTTCTGAGGTAACAAACATAAAAAAAATACAGTCGAATTGAGAACCTCCTCCTTTTTTTGAAATCGGTTAAAAATGGTCCAAAGGTTTTCTTTCAACGTATTAACATAAAGAGTCCCTATTTTCACTTCGATCAGGCAGCCAACTTCACAATTATTCCACTTTCCTGAGTGCTACCTAACTATTAGTTAACTAACCTACATAGACAGAGGAATAACCGCGAATCCTCATGCCCAGTGGCGCTATACAAGTAATCCGTGCTACAAGTAATTACTCGATCCTAAGGTTGTCAGACACAGGCTTTTATACTACTATCACAGTTATACCAGGACGTAGTAAAAAAATCTATTGAAATAAATATCTTATTTAAGTAGACCTCGATATTGTTCGTTAATTAGGTAAAACTTTGGTAGGAGATCAACACGAGTAAAATTTAAGTAAAAAAAGTAAGTATTCAGAATTCAGGACGGTAAGATACGGGCAAATCCAAATTCTGGGATATTCCCAGATTTCCTGGCCAGTTGACAACCCTATTCGACCCGCTACGGGTAGAACGCGTCTAAAACCGTTCATAGTAGCTCTTATCGACTTACGCGCATCGCTGCTTATGAAGATAGCTGTCTTTTAGCATAAGTGTTTCGAAGACTTAATATTTAGATCAGGTCGCCCCAGATTGCTGATCAAGTTGTAGGTATTTAGGATTCAAGGGCAGTATCGACGCCGCGAACTTTGCAACTGAACATAACAAAAATTAGCTAGAAGCATTGAAGTATAATGCATAGAACAGACATCTCGAACAAAATGTGTGTCCCGCCGGCAAGTTCTATTTTCAAAATTGAGCCCCGTTCTCCTTTCAAAATCGAACGAATCCATTGACAATTGAAGCCGATGTGTCGTTCTATATACTAGTAATAATGCTTCAATGGCTAGAAGTTCTTAACCGTCAAATACTAGGCACAGTAACTTAGTCTATTGACAATTTTATTATTTTCACCAAACATAGCTGACAACCGCCTCGTTCGTCAGCTTTAAAGCAATAAATCGCATGAAAATCGGTCCATTCGCTTAGCAGTAAAGAAGCCAATAAACTCAGTTAAAAGTTTAAGGTTTAAGTATGGTACTTGTTATTATCATACCAAACCTAGACTATTTAAGTAGTCACGGCTTAAACCATAGACCGCGTTTTTTAATAAGGCTGTTAGTTTTTACAGCACAATTCACACGAAGCTGCGAGCAACAGCCAGTATGTAATAATATTACAAGTATTACAACCAGGACATTATCCAACACCCAACGGTATTTAGATTTCCTTCGAACGAGAACCCATCCGCAGTGAGTGACAAATGGCAGGAGCGCCCGCCACTGTGCTAACAGACGATTTGTCATAACTTCAGGTAAAGCTGCGCCTACACTTTGCAAGATTTTTTCATGGGTTGAGACAATGGTTGTGAGTTTTTGGATATTTTTGGTAGTACTTGTAGATATATCCCATCACCCAACACAATGGGTGTAGTGTCAGGAGAAAACAAATCTGTGTACTACATTATCATAATATATACAAATTACGTGTCACGTTGTTTGTCCGCGATGGACTCCTAAACTATAGTATAGATAATGTAGCTAAATATAGATAGTGTAGCTTCCCAACAGTAAAAGAATTTTTCAAATCGGTTCAGTAATTTCGGAGCCTATTCAATGCAAACAAAAAATCAAATCTTTCCTCTTTATATATTAGTATAGATAACCGTTCCGATACCTATTTTTTATCTATACAATCTATACATCTATACAAATAAATAAAATTGGAGTGTCTGTTTGTAATATTTAAATAACCGCTTTTTACTAAGTGCATTTGGATGTATACACATATACCAAAACAACATTTTTTACAATTTTTGTCTGTCTGTTTGTTTCTTCCGGCTAATCTCTGAAATGGCTAGACCGATTTTGACGAGACTTTTACTGGCAGATAACTGATGTAACAAGGAGTAACTTAGGCTACTTTTATTTTAGAAAAAAAAAATTGTTTGTTAGGCGATACGAAGTTCACCGGGTCAGCTAGTTGACGTATAAAATAAAACATGTTTAATAACAAATATCAAAAGTACAGTTAAAGTAAAGGAGATGTATTTCTGGTTACACAACGGTACATCTGTTGCGATGTCATCTGCAGATTTCCGATAAAACGACCGAAATATCTAGTTCCCGTGAAACCGGAGGCAGCGCGCGGTACGTACCTGTTTTTATTTAATTACTTTAGTTGTATAAAGCACATTTTAATGTTATCCGTTATTTCGACAGCATATTTTGAAGTTATACTTCTTATGCGACTTGGAAAAAGCTTGCTTTAAACGTTTGCGCTACCATGGAGGGTGTATGAAAGCACTGGATAAATGGCCCTAGCTTCTTATTATCTTTACCTCTTTTAAAATTTAATGTTATTACTTATACAAATCACACAGTCTCAACAGCGTGATTCAGGTTCCTGAACAACGCCATCTAGTTTTTACTTGTGTAATAGGTAGTAGGTACACAAGTAATATTTTATTATATTAGTGACTAAAATATTGAAGAAGTATAACTTCTCACGCGCATATAAAAGTACACGCGCCCTTTTTATTTTGCTTTAGTTAGTTTCCTTGCAAATACTTGAGACTTAGATACAGATTGAGCTCAGCTAGTGAATAATTCATTATAGTTAATAGTTGACTGCTAAGAACTGAGAAGACATATTACAGAAAAACATACAATAAAAGCTGAAAAATTATATGGTGGTAAAAGTAAAAACTGGTAGTAGAAGAAGCGAAAAAAGTAAAGAAAATTATTGTGTGGTTTTATGAAACCACGATGCAAGTGAAACTTTTTTCGGTTTGTAGGCATTTAACTAAAAATTTTTAGAAAATTATTTGATTTAGGGTATTAAAATTGCGTTTTTAATCATAACTTAATTATTGAAAAATGGGAATAATAATGGGAAATCAATAGTAGACAAAATATTCAATTAAATTCTGTTATTTCAATTTGCGTATTAGAGTACGGAATACATAATTAATACAATAATTTAGATGATAGACGCAAATTCAAAACTAAGAGCAAAATTTATTTAAATCATTGAATCTCCGTCATTATTCTTATTCCAGGGCCGGCTGTAATGCGACATGCAATAGATGGACGAAAAATGGGGCGATAGAAAAAGCGTTTCACTTTAAAAATACTTGAATATTACATTAATTCGCGAGATGTTTTCGAGATAAAGTGAGCACAGCCTAATAGACACGCAGTTTCGTTTTTGCTCCACGCAACGGTTGCTTACTGCAAGGAATTTCCGAGTGGACGGCTTTTAACGGTTCCTGCAAAACAATTATACAACATACTTGGATTCATTAAATTAATGTAGTTACCCGTACTTACCCGCTTATGGCATCATGATGCAACTTCATAGAAGAAATGAGTGTGATTATGGTGGACGCATCCTGGCAAATGGTTGTAATTATATGAATTCTTTTAGCTTTAAGCAATGATATTATAATGTAAAAAAGAGGTAGATATGTCACTAGCGCGCCGACGATGAAGAGCGTAAGAACAGGCAATTGACCGTTCTGCTCGTAGTCGCTCTGTCAATACAAGACGATACGCACGCTTTTGTTGTTGCCAGAAGTGCTTGACATTTGACATACAGTATTAAAATGCCTTCGTGTATTATACCAATGTGATTGGTGGAGTGAAACAAAAGATAAACAGATTTTTTGGTTGATGTGCAAGGGCATAACATATCTATCTATATTTTTTTAAATATCATTGGCTTTGAGAGCTAAAACTGGAGAAAAATGCATCTCATTCTGGGATTTTTTCTCCATCTTGCATTCTGTTCTTTATCGTTAGAACGTAAAATCTACCAGCTTCTCTTAACCAGTAGGTAGATACTAGAGAGAGCTGGAAATAAAATACTCATACATATCAAAAACTAATAAAATATTTCTGTTCAACTCCTTTCCTCTTACTCCTATAGTGTCGTGTAGTTTAGACTATGAAACGTATTGTTATTGTCAAATCGAAATAAATTTCATACAATATAGTTTTTTTTTTTATATCTACAAGTTAATGTTACACAAAAACATAATCGCCCAATAATTCTTGACAAAAAATAACCTACTTCAAAATTAGAGGATAACTCAAAAAATACTAGTCATATCTCGCTTTTTATGTGGGACCACATGACAAACACCAGCTTTCGATTAAAAAAGAATCATCAAAATCGGTTCACCCAGTCCAAAGTTCTGAGGTAACAAACATAAAAAAGTGGCCAAGTGCGAGTCGGACTCGCCCATGAAGGGTTCCGTAGCAGCAAGTAATATAATATAAAAGTTCTTGTAGTTCGTTGTAACTTTGATCAATGTTTTTTGCGGTTTACGATTTATGACGTATTAAAAAAACTACTTACTAAATATCATTCAAACCAATTTTCGTTGGAAGTTTTCATGGTAATGTACATCATATATTTTTTTTAGTTTTATCATTCTCTTAGTTTAGAAGTTACAGGGGGGGGGACACACATTTTACCACTTTGGAAGTGTCTCTCGCGCAAACTATTCAGTTTAGAAAAAAATGATATTAGAAACCTAAATATCATTTTTGAAGACCTATCCATAGATACCCCACACGTATGGGTTTGATGAAAAAAACATTTTTGTGTTTCAGTTCTAAGTATGGGGAACCCCCAAAATTTATTGTTTTTTTTCTATTTTTGTGTGAAAATCTTAATGCGGTTCACAGAATACATCTACTCACCAAGTTTCACCAGTATAGCTCTTATAGTTTCGGAAAAAAGTGGCTGTGACATACGGACGGACAGACAGACAGACAGACAGACAGACAGACAGACAGACAGACAGACAGACAGACAGACAGACAGACAGACAGACATGACGAATCCATAAGGGTTCCGTTTTTTGCCATTCGGCTACGGAACCCTAAAAATACAGTCTCCTCCTTTTTTTGAAGTCGGTTAAAAACATAACCACCCGAACATTATACCCATTAAACTTAATACCCATATTCAATATTGAGAAACTTAGTCGCTAAATGACTTCAGTAAAATAGGAAAAATTTATAAATAAAAAAACCCGCCTGCTATCAAAAAAGCTATCTATCATTATTTACCTTTTCGGAATCTGTATGATGAGCTCTTTAATTTAATAAGTACCCATATTGCAATATTCGATTTATTTTTATTTTTTGATACTTCAAACAACGGCATCTCACAGCCACCGTATTTGTTTTTTATTTCACCTATCTGAGAACACTTGGTTTATCAAGACGAATCTAAAGATATCTTAATTTTATAAATTGGTGCAGCGCGCGGTTTGGAAGATATAAGGTAATAAAGAATATCACATTCATTCATACAAGATACGCGCGAAAAATTATTGAAGTATTATTGCTAGCATATAGAACCGACACCGCGAACACAATGTATGTCCCAATGAATTGGCGCCGATCGGCTTCAATTTTCAATGGATTCGTTCGATTTTGAAAGCTCAATTTTGAAAATAGAACCTCCCGGAGGGACACACTTTTTGTTCGAGATGTCTGTTCTATGACATTATACTTCAATGCGAAAAACATAACCCTTCCGTGGTGGTGAGGCAAAAAGGCATCCCATCAATTATAATATTGGCAAACGGAAAAACTTTTCCCGTCCGACTTCTAACCACTATCAGATATGAGTCCACATGACACAGGACTTGTTCAAGCTCGAGCTGATTACATCGTCGACTGTGATATGAGACGACAGTTAAGAAGTGCTCTTACATGTCGATTTATAAGTAACAGATCTCCAATACGTCATTTCTGAGTAATACGTGCTGGTTAAGGAATCTGCTACCCATACATGTTAGTGACGTCTAGACTCAGGTACGAAATAAAAAGTCTGATATGATTGAGACGGGCTTAGCATGAGGGATTCCGTATCATTAATGAATACAGGAGTTACTATCTGTTTTGTGTCAAGCATAAATATGAAAGATGAGGACCTTTAAGGTTTTCTATTAGCCATAGATGACCATTCACATATATTCCTTATTTTCTTAGGTGTGTTTTTTATATATTTTGAAATCTTTCGCTATTTATTCTGATACTTGTCCCAACTTGTTTAGGGATCTATCCTCCTAAGCTTGCGTCACCACTCACCACGTCCATCGCATGGCCATAATAAAAATATATTTGATATATTTTTAACAAGCTCTTAAATTTAAAACATGATTGACATTATTTCCTTATTCACCCCTGAAAATCATCCTAAAACGTGAAATAAATAAATATGATCACTTATCCCGCAAGGTTTCTTTATTTAATCTAATGTACGGAACGCTAAAATAACTATAATATTGTTATACTTGTGTGCGTGAAATAACCCGCTTAGTTTTCTTTATTTTTCCTTATTGGTTGTGGCTTCAACTTGCTGACAGGTGTCCGATTAGGATTCGAAAGTATACCTTTAGTCACGGGCCTGAAAAAAAGACGGACGTACAACCTCGTCTAATCGAGAGTGAAGCATAGCAATGGCCGCCCGCTTACCATGTGTGCGTAATTTTTGATTCGCGATTGAAGCAGTATGGTGTCAATGTGTGGGTGTGTGTACTTGTACGAATAGAGAGTTGGCATTACTATTGGATTACGTCCGTCTTTTTTTAGGTCCGTGCTTTCAGTCCAGACTGTCTGTAGAAAATAAGTACATGACATAATAAGAAAATTTCTTTAAAACGGCCGCAAAAAGGCCAAGTTATGCTTTATAACCAAGTCGCAGGGTTTGAAGATTCAAACCTTGTAGTGTGAGGGGTTTGACTCATCGTAAAACCAAAATTTTTATGAGTGACTATTGGCATTCTATTTTATAAGGAAGGAGGATATGTTTGTTTCCTTGTAGGAGTAAAAATATTGAAAAATGAGATAATTTGAAGTTATAATAATATTGATAAGATTAAGGCTTACCGGCACTGGAACAACACAATGAGAGCCATTAGAGGAAAAACTACTGCAATAGCGTTTTAACACTTACCGAACGTCGTCGGCATACAATGTGACCGGCGACCGGTTTCATCTATATGCGATGCTCAAAGTTTCGTGTAAATGGATGTTTATTAATTATGTTTAAGACATAAGTACATACTCTAGCTTCTTACTATTATTTACAGGATTGGTAATAACTATATGAAATGTTTAATTTTATATGTACTTTTACAATTAATAAAAGAAACTAAATAAAAAATTAAATGAAATTATTAATTAATCAACTACAAAAGACATTATATTTATGTCACGTGTTAGTATGATTTGACAATACAGATAAATTCCACAATTGAATATGTAATAGATATTATTATCAAATAAAAAACTGTCGTGAGTGAGTAAAAAACAAAAATAATATTAGTATTAAAAGTCAATTAATCTTGCTAGTAATTGCAAACTTTGAGAAACGCTTCTAAAGATGACTTCACGTGATAAACAGCATTAGATACCGCTTATAAAAACGTAAGGATCCGCGATGTTCCCTACTTCAACTAGCCTTTCCTCTTTTTACTGTTCTTATAATAAATATAATACATAAATACTTGGCATTAGAATATGGTATAATCATCTCAGCGTCAATAAAATCATTCTTATACCGACTTGGACGGATATTGTTATCAAAAATATCACTTCATCAATTTTCCTTCAATAAGTAAGTAAAATAAGTAACTAGGTTTTTGTTTGTACTACGGATTGTTTAGTCTCAGCGGGATTTTTCTAAATCGCGGGGCTGTCAGCACAAGTCTATTTAATTAATGCTCCGGACTTATTACTATTGTAATCATGAATGCTCTCGCAGAATTTCAGTAGCGATAAATTCAGAACAAGAATAATTACTTAAGGCCCGGTATGACTACGATTTAAAAACGTTGATTTCACTCACACAACCGCATATCTGCGTTAATCTAATGTTACATTTACGTGACGCTGAATAGGGTTCAAAATTGCAGAGCATATTTTTGCTAACAATGTAACTAGATTGCGAATAAACATTTAATTTGAGGGTTTTCCTTAGGTTATTCAAAATATACACATTAAATTCAATATCTGTCAGGTTTAAGTTTTAATAAAACCATATACATATTATATTCTCAAAAAAAATATGTTGTTACCGCTGAAAATACAAAGAACTTCGACGATTAAGTTTATTTTTGTATAGCAAATTACGATTTTTTATTGGAAATATCAAACAACTATTTAATATTCTATTCGGTTAACATTTTTCTTTAGACCTTTTTCTATGCTCTGTATTTTTTGCGTGCGATATTTTCATTGGGTTTCCTCGTACTCAAGCACCAAAGAAACCCAGTTTTGTGAATGTTGAGATCACACCGCGCCATAATTAGTTACATTTTATAATACATACAAGCTTTTTACTTTACTCATCGTGGACTCATGAACACATTTCATTATGATACCGGTAGGTACTCGCGATATACTCGTATTTTATTTTGTACTTGTATTTCGACCCAGTTGCATGGATCGTGATCACGGATGAACTGACATAATTTATCGATGTACAAAATAAATATCATATTGTAGTCGTATCATCGTAAAATAATTTATAAGTAAGTGCTTGACCTCAGTTGCACCTGATGGTAAGTGAAGATATAGTCGAATGGTAAACGGTTTAACGTAAGCCGCTAACTTTGTAATATTCCTATAACGTTGAAGTTAAGCTAAAAAGAAAGGTATTGATGCGTTTTCCTACATCCAGTAATATCATTAATCAACACTGTGTATAATAATATTACTATTACGTAATTATTACTATACTATCAGTTGGCTGCAACCCATTAATGGTCCACTACTGGGCATGGGTCTCTCCTCTTGAGGAGGCCTAGAGCATACTCCACCACGCTGCTCCAGTGCGGATTGGTGGAGGGGTTACTGGCCAACCCTAGAGTCGGAAGTTTTCAAACCGCCCGAGGGCCTCTGACATGGCTTAAGCTTAACGACTGTTATCATATGATAACAACCGGGACCGACGCGACGGCTTTACGTGCCCTCCGAAGCACGGAAACGCTCAAGAAATTTTTGCCACTAGCGGTCACCCATCCAATTACCGACCGCGCCCGCTGTTGCCTAACTTTGTCGATCACATAGGATCGACGCAAGCCGCCGGGCTATGAGCGCTTCAATACTATCAGTTAAATACATAAAAAAAGAAAATAAATTATATAAACAGTCTCACGAAATATTTAAACCATGGCCACTCTAGCCTCCGGTACGTGAAGATCTTGCATTAACATTAACAGTAATTCATTAGTCCTTCAGAAATCCGCTATATATCGTCATTATTTTTTATTGAAATTACCGTCTTATTTCCCCCCATTTACGGTTCGTGGGGAACCGATCGGTGAGTTGTTTGTAGTGTGTGTAAAATATCAACGATTCCTCCCTCGTATCAGATGATCATCATAAAGCGTACGTGAGTAATTGTACATTATGACAAGGTCCTTGATCTCTGGACTAGTGTTGTATTGTATCGATAGAAAAAATTACAAGTTGTGTTAGATTCGATTTGCTTTATTAAGTTAAACTAGGGGCCTACTCTACAGTCAAACTGACGAAGTCGGCTGTAATGTAATTTATCAAAGGTTGTTACAATGACATTTTTAAACGTACTTTTCTCTTTCACAAATGCAATTTTAACACATAGTAGGTACTTATACCTATTTAGCCTTCTGCACTTCTTCTCTAAATGTATGAACTTTAACTGTACCAAATAACAGACCAAGTGCCTCCATTATTCTTTAAAATGATGCGAAGCATTTCCCTTCATTCTTTTTAATTTAATTTTTGTAATTAATCTTTCTAATGAATTTCAATAGGTATACAGATTTATCGCACGATCTTTTCTTTACAAGCTACCACCCTGGAAGTCTCTAGGCTGCTTGGTAGAGATCCTGCTTTTTAAGCAATGGGTCCTGGGTTTAATTCCCAGATCAGAAATTTAAGTAGGTATTTCAAGAGACAAGCGTTCACCAATCACTTAATAATGTATCGATATCTGTGCCGAAAAGCGCATCCCTATCGAGACCATCACTAACAATGCTCCTTCAGTTCCCAGTTCACACGCAGCGCCACCTACATTTCTCACAAACATTGTAACATAGGATGCACATTATAAGTATATTGCATTGGGAATAAATTTACATATCATTGACAAGGAATTTAATGTTATTACTACCGCAGTTAAGAACTTTATTCAGTGTTTGATGAACGAATTTTCGCTTGCCGATTTTCAAACTATCTATTTTGGAAAATTTTGGAACGAAAAGTTGTAACGACACTTTTTGCCGTCGTTAGTCGCTACAACTCGGGCGGCGTCGTTTCAAGTCGTGCGGCGTGCGCATGTTTTTCTGTCTGTCTCTCTCTCTCTCTCTCTCTTATAGAAAGCAAGCCAGATATTTTCGTTTCTTGCAGTAAGTACTAGGATAGCAAAAACATGCAAGCGAGTGTGCCAAAACAAATCTGGGGTATTAAATTTCTCATCGGCTTTGTTCACCCAGTAGCTTTTACCGAGTGCTCTTTAGGTGCAGCGCAGACGGCACACTGTCCGTGACGCACTTTTAAGTCTGTGAAAATAGAACCTTTGCAATTATATGCAGTAACGCATACGACGCGCAAAAAAGTGCGGCTGCGCGCCATATAAACATTTGTGCGTCCGCACACTCGATCGCACAAAAAGAGCGTCGTCTGCGCTGCACCTAAATCTTAGAACAGTCTTTCGCTGATGTGTTTTACTAAACCTGGTGTAACATTTTATTTCAATCAACGCATAGTTATATCAATTCAAAGAATCTAGTCAATAAATTTTTTCGAATGTGAACCATGAGGGTATGGAGTCTTTAGTAATATAGCAATAATATAAGTGTGCGTGATTTGACGATACGATAGTAAAAGTTCTCAAGACATCCAGGCAGGATGACAATATTTTAAGTACCATTTTCTTAAAGCCTTCGCTTCCGTCTTACAGCCCTTAGCTGCTGAAAAAACAGCAATTTTTCGACTCCTGAACACATTTGTGTTTTTTCGCACGAGCCATAGGGTTGAGAAAACGTTAATCAATGCTAATTTAGCACATAATATTCCACGTGTTGCACTACGATTAAGTGTTCATAAATTATTCAGTGCGGATCTCAACAATCCACACTACGGAGGAATGTCGATAGAAATGCGCGTTTATACGCGTGCTTTTAGGGTTGTCATCATCAGTATAAATATAATCATCTTCTATACATCTATACAAATAAATAAAATTGGAGCGTCTGTTTGTAATATTAAAATACCGTTTTTTACTAAGTGCATTTGGATGTACAAGGTACATATACCAAAACAACATTTTTTACAATTTTTGTCTGTCTGTCTATCTGTTTGTTCCGGCTAAGCTCTGAAATGGCTGGACTGGCAGATAGCTGATGTAACAAGGAGTAACTTAGGCTACTTTTATTTTAGAAAAAAAAATAGTTTGTTAGGCGAAACGAATTTCGCCTGGTCAGCTAGTCAATACATATAACTGATCGATGTCTGTACATGGAATATATTTGAGAAAAACTTTGAGTAGGTAACTATTTATTAACGCAATGGATCTCATAACAGTGATTTACAGGAGTTTTGTCTCTTGTTCTGTGCGTTTGTTCCGGTTAATCTCAGAAATGATTTAACAGATTTAGATGCAGTTTTCACTGCGGTGATCACGGTTGACATTTAGTGTTTGTTTTATTTAAATCCGTTCACAAATAAAAAAGTTATATCAATTTGAATAATTCATTATACACTGGAATAAATGTATGGACGATCCATACATTTATTCCAGTGTATAATGAAAAGTTCACTGAAGTGATGCGATGACATTTACTAGTAAATCATAAAAATATACCTAAGTATTTCTTAGCTTTTCACTTCTTAACAAAGGCCATAAAGTCTACTCAGTAAACTCTACTGTTACATTAAAAACAGTTACAAAGGAATTGATACGAAGATGAACGATTTAAATACAGACTTTGGAATACACGCTCAATTTAATTCCCTTTTACTTTTGAAGCAATTAAGCCACAGTCACCTATTATCTTAGTCCAAGTAACTGATACTTAAATAATCTGTGTAATTACTTGAAATAAACTATGTGATTAACAATTACTGATCAGTGCCTAACGAATAGACCAGCAATTTGTGAAACACCCGGCGACTACGCAAAAAAAAATTGTATAGAAAAAGTCGAAAATCGAAAATTGGTCTCAAACCAATTTCGCATTATTGCCTTTCAAATGAAATTAGTTTGGGGCCTATCGATTGGATGGTTTCAAAGTCTATAAAGGACGTTCGTACAAACATTATATTATATTATTACAATCTATATCTTAATATATGTATATAAATTACGTGTCACGTTGTTTGTCCGCGATGGACTCCTAAACTACTTAACCGATTTTAATCAAATTTGCACCCCGTGTGCAGTTTGATCCGATTTGAAAGATAGGATAGCTTACATCTCAAAATAAATAAAAAGCTAATATTATTATAAATATTACATGGATTGTAATAACCGTATACAAATGGTACAAATAATGTGATGCAATCTCTCCCAGTTGGCTCTTAAAAATAAAGATATCAAAGGCAGAATAGAAAAATGAGGTTATTCATTATTTACTTAATACAAATTCAATTCACATTTTCCACATACTGTCAAATCTCCAAGCACAACTCCAATAATAATTTCCCCCAGTATTTTTCCGTCGTTTTGTCATCAGCTGTTACGCATCAGATGCTCTATAATGGTGACATATTCATCTATACTCTATACTATTATATAAAGAGGAAAGATTTGATTTTTTGTTTGCATTGAATAGGCTCTGAAACTACTGAACCGATTTGAAAAATTCTTTCACTGTTGGGAAGCTACACTATCCCCGAGTAACATAGGCTGTATTATATTTTCAAAAAAAAATAGGGATCCTTAACAAAACTCAAATAATGTAACCCAAGGTGTAAAAAAATAAGAAAACCGAAGCAAAGCGAGGGCGGTTACTCGTATTTTATACAGATAAATCGTTACTGAACATCACGATACTTTAGACATATAGTTTATATTTATAAATATAAAATAAATCGATTTAAATAAGTGATTGACTTATGCTCTGGTATGATTATGATTGTGTCAGTAACTTCACCTAGACAAAAAACAATAATACCGAAGGTAATTTTGACAAGGTTTTTATGAACTATTATTATTTCTCCACGGGGTTCGCCTGGTTAGCTAACACCCTTGAGCATGAGTCAGCCGCCAAACCACTCATGTCTCATCGTGTTTCTTGCTTGAGAGCCAGTTCTTTCTTTCTTTTTCTTTCCTCTTTCGTGGCTGGCAACGCATCAGTGATGCCTATGGTGTTGCTGATGTCCATGGGCGACGATAGCCACTTACCATCAGGTGGATCATCAGCTCGTTTGCCGCTATTTCCATAAAAAAAATTTACCGCGTGCGATCATTATGCGCCGTCGATACGCAGACCGATGACTGTATGATGATAGTAATAATTCGATATCAGTATAGATGTATCGATATGGCGATCAAAATCAAGCTGCAGTGTGTCATCAACGAGCGGACCCGGTAAATTATCGGATGGAAACGATCCAGTGCAAGATATAGACAACGAGCGATTGCAAAAAAACGCATATATTTCACGATCGGTGAAAAAGCGAACAGGTCACCTGATACTGAATTTGGTGAACCTTTATAGTTTCATAAGAACTCGCAGCGCATGCTATCTATCCAATTAAGATAACGAATGCAATGATGACGGGTAATGACGGTGTTTATTTATAAGTAAACAATTCACAGAAAATTACCCATATTATTTCTTTTCTACTATGAAGTAGGCTCTATATTTCTTTTTAATTTAAGTAAGGTGAATTTCTTACACTTACTATCTAATATAACAGACAGTATCACAACTATGAAATACATCGTTTTGAAAAAATAAATATAAGAATACTGTGGAAACATGAACTCGTTAGGAAGTTCTGTGATCACTTAAGTCATCGTGAGTTCTCATTTTTAATTATTTACTATGTGTTCATGTTCTGCATGTAAACCATAGAAGTTGGAAAATAGGATAATACCTTGCCTAAAGGGACTCCTTTTAATAATATATTTTAGTTATTATATTATATTTTTTAAGGTTTTTAGTTTCAGGTTTATTGTTCTAGTATATAATTTTTTTTATAACCATATGGTTCATTTTTAGGGTTCCGTAGCCGAAAGGCAAAAAACGGAACCCTTATGGATTCGTCATGTCTGTCTGTCTGTCTGTCTGTCTGTCCGTCCGTATGTCACAGCCACTTTTTTCCGAAACTATAAGAGCTATACCATTGAAACTTGGTAGGCAGATGTATTTTGTGAACCGCATTAAGATTTTCAGACAAAAATAGAAAAAAAGCAATAAATTTTGGGGGTTCCCCATACTTAGAACTGAAACTCAAAAATGTTTTTTTCATCAAACCCATACGTGTGGGGTATCGATGGATAGGTCTTCAAAAATGATATTGAGGTTTTTAATATCATTTTTTTCTAAACTGAATAGTTTGCGCGAGAGACACTTCCAAAGTGGTAAAATGTGTGTCCCCCTCCTGTAACTTCTAAAATAAGGGAATGATAAAACTAAAAAAAAATTATATGATGTACATTACCAAGCAAACTTCCAACGAAAATTGGTTTGAATGAGATCTAGTAAGTAGTTTTTTTTTAATACGTCATAAATCGTAAACCGCAAAAAACATTGATCAAAGTTACAACGAACTACAAGAACTTTTATATTATGTTACTTGCTGCTATGATACCCTTCATGGGCGAGTCCGACTCGCACTTGGCCGCTTTTGTTGTAACTATAATAATAATCATATATTATAAATTATAAGACGTCACCATTATCTAATAATTAAGTAGGAAAAATCTAATCCACAAGAACGTCGTTCGCTTATTACTTAAATCATGACATACTTTCATCTCAAATTCAATGATATCGCGGTTAGAGATATTATCGAAGTCAGTGCGGAAAATTGCCCTGACAATCCGGTCATTTTGTAGGAAAATCGTTGCTTAGATTATTAACTTTGATCTCATTGCTCCTTTAATCATATCTTTTGTAATGTAAACATAGGAATCGTAGAAAGTTTTATCGATAACTATTCGATTCGATAGTCTGATAGGAAAATACTGCAAGAAATTAAAGTGTCCGGTTTGTATTGTACGAGCGTTCTCGTGCTTCCGAAGGCACGTAAGTTAAGATTACGTTTTACTTTTGTAGTTAAACATGAAAGTTTTCTATAGACCTGATGATTTTTCTTGTTATAACACTGTCCCAGGTTCGATTCCCTGGGATCGACTTTGATTCTGAAAGAGACATGTGACAGATGAATATATTTTATTATCACATAATACTTTAATGTATTATTGTGTACGTCTTACTCCAAGCAAAGAATTCTTTATCAGGAAAATTATTATTATTTCTTTATGAATTCATTAAAAACGTTTTTCATCTGTCCAGCACCCAATACCAGAAGTAACCATCCCATAAAGTCGAATGATACCATTATACTCCAAAACATCGATACACGTAATCGATTAACACGCATTATCTAATCTGACATCACTGTGCCTAATCGATCTTTGCATAACACGGGCTACACGCGAGGAAGTACCGAGTTATGTATGTGTGAGAATTGTGAGCTTCCGAAGTGATTAGACCGTTTGGTGGTAATATACGGAAGCTTTAGAAGAACTACCGTTACTGATAATGTCCAGTACATCACTAGACCGTTAATGGCAATTTATTAGAAAGAACTACCGTTATTGGGAATAGGATTTAGCTTAGCTATATCACGGATGTCATCTATACTCTATATACTAATACATAAAGAGGAAAGATTTGATTTTTTGTTTGCATTGAATAGGCTCCGAAACTATTGAACCGATTTCAAAAATTCTTTCACTGTTGGGAAGCTACACTATCCCCGAGTAACATAGGCTATATTATATTTTCAAAAAAAAATAGTGATCCTTAATAAAACTCCAATAATGTAACCCAAGGTGTAAAAAAATAAGAAAACCGAAGCAAAGCGAGGGCGGTTACTCGTATAACATAAATTCAATTTTAATAGTCATTAAGATTGAAAATTTTGAAGATTAAATTAATTTAAAGATGTCATTAAATTATGTAATTTTAGTTTAATCACAGAAGACATAATAGTATTTATAATAGTACAGAAGGCGCACTCCGCCAAATCATTTAAATAAATAGCGACTCTTGCTCCAACGCAATTAAGTGTAATTCAGGTCGCACAGCGCTAATCAAAAACGCGTAATGAGTTGCCTTCCTTTCTAACACTATCTCTTATCCTCTCTGGCATCGTCAGGGTTGTCTTTTTTGAAAGAATGAAATTAATCTGAAAGTTTAATTACCAGTTATATGCCCATGCTACTCTTATGACAAATTAATGCCGTGTAAAATTAATCTAGGCTAAGTAAGAAGGTATTTACTTAGTAGTATGTAGATCAAAAAACTATTTTATTTGACAATGTCTGTATAGGTTCTTTAACGTAAGAAGATGGCCATACGGAATTATGTTGCTATGTATTTACCTTGTCTATGAAGCAAATTACATCAAATGTAATTTAGCTCTATGTGCTATTTAGCTTTATGTTATTTAGCTCTTAGCCTACGAATTACTACGCGGAAATCTTATCTTTCATACTTGTATAAAATTTCACCCCTTATTTCACCACTTATCCCCTTTAGGGGATGTATTTTCAAAGATACTTATACGTATAAAAACATATTATATTTCCACTATCCACTATCAAACCATCTATCAATTTAACCATCGGACCATTATTGTAACTTTGCCATAATTCATACCTTACCGAAGAAGGATTAAGAATTTATCCGACCGATCATAAACCTTTTAAATTCAGCTTTAATTCTTCATCACCTTGTTAGGTTGGGTTATCTGAGCGCTATTCACTTCGTCCCTATAAGTTGATCCTTTGAAGACGTAAATGGTAGTGAAATAGTAACAGGGCAGTTGGTGTGAATTGTTTATAAATTTGATCCTTTGTTATCTAAGGCTAACGGCTAGAACGGGACTATCAGCCCACTAAATTACTGTCTCCGTACGTTCGAACCGCGCCGCCTTCCTGATGGTAGGAGCATACCGAGCTACTCGTAAATCTCGCAGGTTTCGAGTCTTTTATAACCGACTTCAAAAAAAGAGGAGGTCGTATTATGTTATTTATTATATTATTATTATATAAGTATATTCGACTGTATTTTTTTTATGTTTGTTACCTTAGAATTTTCGACTGGGTGAACCGATTTTGATGATTCTTTTTTTAATCGAAACCTGGTGCTTGTCCTGTGGTCCCACTTAAGTTTGATGCTAGATCTGACGAGTAGTTTTTAGTTATTTTAAAGTCGGTTATTTTTTTCTTGGTAAAATTCAGATTATTATTACTTACCATAAAGGGGGCAATTAATTCAAAGGGGGTGGTATGAATATTAAAGTTTATTTCATTTGATTTTCTTAAAACTTGTTTATTTTCTTTCCTGAATTTATAAACAACTACATTTTTTTTTCTAAATATGAGGATAAAAGTCCCTCTAGGAAGTTCTATATTTATGTGGCCGAAGTGACAAGCACAAAGTAGAAGCACCTACTAACGAATTAATATTTCCTTCGGTAATCTTCACTGGAGAAGCGTGGTGAGACTGGTGAGGGACACTTTAGACTTCTAGAATGGTTCCTTTATTTCTTCTTCCTAGGAATAACTAAACAAGCAACTAAAGATTTGTATTTGTAACTTTCTATTTTGCATAAGTAGTAGGTACCTATCTTAGATAGTCTTGCTGCATAGATAATGTTAGTTTTGAATAGAGGAAGTAATTCATGGCTTTTTATTAGTTTTTATATCAACTCACTGATGAATTAAATGAGTAATGTTCATCGGGTCATCAACGCTGATGTAAAATGTGGTGACGAATACGTTTCCGCTATTTGTAACCACCTTACCAATATTTATTTTGTACATTAATTGATTAATTAAATTGATTGTATTAAAAGAATCTGCTACATTCACGGACGTAAAAAAAGACGGACGTAATCCCAAGAACAAATTCAGTGAAGCACCCATAGTAATACCAACTCTGTATTCGTACAAGTACACACACCCACACATTGACACCATACTGCTATGACATTGATACCATCGCGAATCAAAAATTACAAAATTAAGCACACATGGCAAGCGAGCTGTCATTGCTATGCTTCACTCTCGATTAGACAAGGTTACGTCCGTTCTTTTTTTACGTCCGTGGCTACATTGTAATGTTTTATAAGCAACCTTATTTTGTGTTTATGTGTTAAAAATATATGGTGGAAATAGTTCTGCCCACGGTTTTATCCACGTTTTCCGGGATAATAAATTCCAGATCATGGTCTGTGTGCAAAATTTCATGAATATCCGTTTAGTATTTTTTGAGTGAAAGAGTAACAAACATCCATACAAATTTTATTAATTTAGAGACTACATAGAGTAGGTACGATAACCATAGACTTAAATATATAGATACATAGACGGGCTGTTCCGAACAAAATCCGTGTTACATTTTTCATACTGACAGCGCTTCGTTAGGTCAAATTCGGTTCAAGAAGGCGGATATCAAACTGTTCTTACGCTCTTCATCGTCGGCGCGCTAATGACGTATCTACCTCTTTTTTACATTATCATATCATTTGTATTAGTAAGATTTATAACATTAGTAAAATTTCCCAGTGTACCACCGCCTCAAACTAAGTCGTGAGCTCGTCATATACGATCGGTAGCTGCCAGCGCCGGAGGGATCACGATGCGATCATTTCCTAGAAAGCCTACACAAATTCCCTATTAAATTTTATTCCTGCCATCGCTGAATCGTAAAAGAATCGGAAATGACTTGCCTGTTATTGTGCGGAAATATATCAACAGTGGCAATCTTTTTAAGATTGGCACGCAAGGGGGTGATAACAATGTATGTGTATTCAAATCAAATCAAATCAAAGTGTATCATTAGTATGGAGTTCAAAATTAACTCGCAGGCGTTGTAATTAATTTTGCCAAAGGTCTACTTCACATTGACACTATAAATACACCCCGTATTGCCTTTTAAATAAACAAGAATTTATTTATTTAACCTTTATTGACCACAATAAAAATATTACTGTGCAATTTGCGAGCTTAATGCTTAAAGCATTCTTTACCAGTTAACCATTGGATAAAAGTGAAAAGGGCGAAAGGCTGTTAATAAAGTAAATTATATACGTACATACAAATACCTACATAAAATATACATAATTATGAAGAATTCTATTTATTATTTTACTAGTTCTGTTTTTATTATTTTTCTGATGCTTTTAGGTGATACGAAGTTGAAGTAAAAGTCAAATAAATATAATAAGTCCAAAGTTACTTAACATGTAGCATAATGGTCGCGGAAAAACCAAAGCCGCTGGTTTTCAGAGTGAAAGAGAGAGAACGTATCTTTGTCTCTGTCCTCATTAATTTCTCACGGAATGATCTATCAGACAACCAGGACATTTCTCTTTACATGTGAGCAGATTAAATAATATAGAGTAGGGTTGCCAACTCCTAATTTTGAAAACCAGGATAATTATAATGCTGGAAATATCATAAATTTATTTTAAGCAGTTGCATGAACAATACAATACATCCGACCCGAGAACTATCCGTCACGGTATCGAACCCGAGACCCCTTGCATCGCAGACAGCAGGATCAATACATCAAAACATACATATGTATAAGAGGAATGGCGTCTGAATTTCAAAGCATTAATCTAAAGCGGTAACGTTTCAAAAAACACAGATCACTCAAAAATAAATAAATAACGCATTAGGTTAAGAACCTGTAATGTTAGTGTACATAATGATAAATAAATAAATAAACACTAGAATTATCCATGCTGTGGGTGTTAGGACGATACAAAATTACAAACAAAGACTAGACAATCATCCAGACCGGTAGAAATAAACACATCATTAATTTTCTAACACTAGCAGTACGCCCAAATCGAACACAGTCGGACATGGTAAAAATTACGTCACACAAGTCAAAAAATCAGGAAGTGTCCTAAGAAATTAGGACGGTTGGTGACTCTAATATAGAGTAATGTGCAGCGCAGTAACTGTGACCATTCGTCTCGGCCGCGCCGGCCAGTCCCGTAACTCTATTACTGATGCAGTTATAGCCTTATGGCGTCCAACTTTACGACGTGTGCTTTGGAATTAACATAAAGAAAATGCTGACAGATAGTAATTCTTATCTACATACTTATAGATTTCTTAATTTAATTTATGTCACTTATGTCAGATTTATTAGGAATTATATCTATACTAATCTATATCTATACTAATATATAAAGAGGAAAGATTTGATTTTTTCTTTGCAATGAATACGCTCCGAAAATACTGAACCGATTTCAAAAATTCTTTCAATGTTGGGAAGCTGCACTATCCCCGAGTAACATAGGCTATATTATATTTTCAAGAAAAATTAGGGATCCTTAATAAAACTCCAATAATGTAACCCAAGGTGTAAAAAATAAGAAAACCGAAGCAAAGCGAGGGCGGTTACTGGTCTCAAATAAGTTAGCCTCAGTAGGAACTCTTTACCGGTGTAGGCATTTAACTAAACAATCTAATAACTCAAGATAGCCCTGCGTTGCCCGGATTTTTCCCAGTTTATGGCGATTTATGGAGTTTTTAAAAAGCGTCCTGGGAAAATCCGGACACTTTCTGCGTCTCTTAATATAAAAAGAACGATGCCAAAGAACAGAAGCAAGGTATAGATAGAAAGTAATCGGTCGTATTATGTGCCTCCAAAGCAAAAACCCCTTGATATTGACCAGTGCACACTGTACAGTAATCCACCGTTGCATCTGAGATATCACCAAAAAAACAATCGCACTGTCACGAATTTTAGACGTGATGGGCGACATTTGGTGACAAAAAACGACCCAGTTTCTGGCTTGAATGTCGAACACTGAAGGTGGAAGTGACGAATCATAAGGTTTGGATTACCTATGTAACGTGGTATCTAATCTATGGGTCCGGGTCGAGATGGGAAGGAGTATGACTTTTTGATGAACGGCGGAATACTTTTAACAAAGACTTGTCAAGTGCCAGTGGCGTAGCTAGCCCTAAGGAGGCCCCATATCAATATTTGTTGTGGGGCTCCCTCAGCTGTCAAATATAAAAGGAGGGCCAACTGTAGCGGTCGTAGGCCGCTGGCGAACTTTTTTTTGGGAGTGTTAGTGGGGGCCCCTATACGCTGGGGGCCCCGTATAATTGATATGGCGGATACGGCGGTAGCTACGCCCTTGTCAAGTGCCCAATTAAATTACCACGAAGCAGGTCGGTTTCTGTCGCATTGTACGACACTCTAGTCTAGTATGCCGGCCTTGGATTGGATCAGTATTCTAAGCCACCCCAATGCGGCGTAAATTTCCCATTTCCAAAAAAAAAACTCAACCCAATCCGTCAACTTTTATTCGAGTTTCTCTACCACAAAACGTACGTAAGTATCTTATATTATACATAGATAATGAACATCAATTTGCACCGTATTGAACAAACATAAATCCTTTCTTGTAATAAAAATTCTATCACGTATAAAAAATATGTAATAAATCAGGGTTTATTTTCTCGCAATATAACTGCAGTTTAAATTGTAATTTTCGCCATAAATATTGCATTGGCAAGCTCCGATTGATTTGTAGGTCCGATGTGGCTGCGGCGCGGCCGCGGTGCCGTGAATAAAACATGGCTATTATTGTTCCGTGTTCGTGGTGAATACCGGTGCGTTTTCTATTCAGATTAAAAAAAAATCGAATTACCTGAGGAACATTAGTGAAATAGCCGAATACCATGACTTATCTCCTAATTACTACCGATAAAACTCATACTACATAGCTATTAGCTCCAAGTATAACCGCTTTTGTTCATTTTTAATTTTTATTCACTCTTATTCAATTTATTAATTTAAATAGACGTAGGCATTGATGGCTACTCGTAAATACAAATTATATTTTATTCAGTCTCACAAATGACTGACTAGACTGGAAACTTTTAGCCGTATTGGGGCGGCTTAGAATACTAACCCCAATCCCACGCCGGATGGGTGTCGTAAAAGGCGACTATATCCGGCCCGCTGGTGGTAGTACTCCTTGAGGGATTATATTAGTAATATTGATTTTAATTATCAATTAATACCATTATTACTATTATTATTTCTCCATGGAGTTCGCCTGGATAGCTACCACCCTTGAGCATGAGTCAGCCGCCAAACGACTCGTCGTGTTCCGGCTGGGGGCTTGAGAGCCAGTTCTTTCTTTCTTTTTCTTCTCTCTTTCTTGGCCGGCAACGCATCGGTGATGCCTTTGGTGTTGCTGATGTCCATGGGCGACGATAGCCACTTACCGTCAGCTCGTTTGCCGGCTATTTCCATAAAAAAAAAAACTGGTGTAAGGCGTATTATCCTTTACGTTGCTTAATAAGCTGCAGCGTACATTTATTTATTTATTTATTTATTCCAAAATATTATCACTAACATTACAGGTAACATAATAGGAAACACGTAGCATAGACGCACAATGTTTGTTTGTCCTTCAAAAGATTTTCCTATCTCTTAAAAGGGATACATGAGTTACTTTTGTAAGGATCTGTTCTCTCTATCGCAGTAAAAGGAGTCGTTATTCATTTCTATGCGACACGCATTCCTGAACAATGGAACTTCCACGAAACATGAAGCGCACCGATAAATGCATCGACATTAAAACGTTTTATTGCTTACGGTACAGCCATAGACAATGGCTGTTCATATCTGCACAATGGATATTGATAAGTTTATAGCACGAAGCATCTTTAGGAGACATTTTTATTTAGTTTTATTGTGATTTTATGCGATGTGGTTGAAGTTTGGTTCCGCCATTTTCTTTGATGCAAAATTGTATCGATTTTATAATGTATCTAATTTGATTTTCATCCGCATCCTGATTAATTTTGATTGAAAATGTATTAATAACTAAGTACCCAGATGACCGAGCTTTGATCGGTATTTTTTTTTAACAAACAACGCCGTGTACTGAAGTAGCTTTAGTGTTGCTACTCGCCGATAGATGTCAGGAAAAGACTATTGTAGCAGTTTTTCATTGCCTAAAAACACGGATAAAACGACATTTACTAAAAATGAATCCTAGCTAGATCGATTTATCGCCCCTGAAATCCCCTGCATACTAAATTTCATGACAATCGATGGCGCCGTTTCCGAGATTCAGAAAATACAATATATATATATATATATATATATATATATATATATATATATATATATATATATATATATATATATATATAAAGCAGAAAGGGTATTCTATGGTACAGGTTATTCAATAATATTCCTTTTACTTTGCATCATGATATAATTATTTCCAATTCTCCTACCTAACGTTCACATCAATATTCCAAAGTACTTCAACACTACGTAATCATCCGTTCTATTCTTATTGACAATTCCTTAATCTAAATATGAAATGCCATTTCTTATATGCCAGCCTCTGCATCGGACAAGCGTTGTAGAATAAAGAGGTCCGTCCCTGGACCTTCACTGGAGATTCGTGGCCTTACCGACATAAAAAAGTATTCCTCGTTTAAAGGTATTAATAAAAATTCAATAATTATTTAAGTAGTATTTTCTCCCACCTTTAAGACAGCAGTAAAATATAGTACAAATGGGTCTACTAAAACGATAATGCTTAAAATATCCTGCTGTTTCCTAGCTACTAAGATCAAAGATTTCAATATGATCCTCCAAAGTGTGTGAAGTCTGCCAATCCATATTTAGCTATCGTGATACGACTTGTATCCTTCATACTGTAAGCGAAGACCTGTGCCATCACTGGCTGTGTTATTTGTTGTGATGATGATGAACGATTTGAACAATAAAATAAATGTTTTTGTTTCAGTGAGCTGACCTTGCTGGAAGGCATGGCGAGCTGTGGGGGATGGAGTGAGCAGCCGGTCTCCAAGGTAATTTGATCCATAATAATAATAAAGACAGAGAAGGTATTTAAATAATCAACAATGCGGGCCTCTAGTAATAACTAGACATTGGTTACTTCACTTTGGTCAGAATTTTGTATAATCCAGTTAACCTCTAATAACCAACCAACGCGCATTTATTTGACGTCTTTCACTGTGTTTCAAAACGTGACGCCCCTTCCAAAAAAAGCTCGCCTGCCACCCTAAACCCGCTACTGTTGGCGCCCTTTTTCCCCGAAATTAAGGCTAGCTACATCACTGCAAAAAAATATGACATGTAAAGTCGCAAGCCAGCAGTTAGTCATACAACGCCAACAGACACCTCACATCTCTATGTGAGGCTCGTGCTCAAATTGGGCCACTAGTTAATCAAAGCCAATAAATCTCCACGTTTTAGAGAACACTTCATCCACCAAGTCATGCTAGTAAAAGCGTGAAAAAACCAAATGTGTCTGATTCGATGAAAAGAAAACTAGTTCACGTATCAATAATTTTTCTCCGCACATAGCAAAGATATTTCGATAGCATTTGCGTGTGGCAGGCAAAAATGGTATTATAACGAAAACGAGAGCGTGCGACCGATTAATTGAAATAATAATTGTGTGTGAGTGAGTGGTAAAAACGTTTGAAATGTACGTGGGTTCCTTACTACGCTTTTATATTTGTTTGAGGTGTTCAAGCTGGTGTCCTATTATTCCTATCTCTTTAAGGCCTTGTTAATAAATCGATCTTAAGATCTCTGCGATCTCAGCATTCGTTTTAAGTCTTTGAGATGCTGAAATACTATGTCAAATAGTAAGGAAAAATGACATTAACTTTTGCCTCCCTTTTACGCCTTCAGGGTATTTTACAAAACCTTTCTTAGTGCCCACTCTATAGTATAATAAGGAACCCTTATACAAAGTTTATGTATGGGTAAATCTTGCAAGTTGAATTAGAACTACTTGTTCCTTTCTCAAGGAATTTAATTTTACATATTGCTTTAGTACCGATGACTTTTCATGTTAAAAATAATAGTCTGATACAACGCTCAGAATTGAAACGAAACGAGGGAACTTCTCAACCGTTAACATCACAGACTTGAAATTTTCATTATTTGTTCTAAACAATAAATTTTCTTAAGGGTTAACAGCATAGACACTTTAATATAAGCTTAAATTTAACGACCCGAGTGGTAACCATTAGTTTGCATTCGGACCGCTATTTATTTATTTATTTATTTATTATGAGTTTCAATTTCTGTTCTCGGTCTGGGTGTGAGTGTTCTGGTCATTGTGTGTTGTCCATGGCACCCACGACACAGGGAATCCTAGTGTGGGGCTATGAGTGTGAAGCGTTATTTATTAGGGTGAGCTAATTATATTATAATGTAAAACAGAGGTAGATATGTCACCAGCGCGCCGACGCGGCAACGATGAAGAGCGTAAGAACAGGCAATTGACCGTTCTGCTCGTAGTCGCTCTGTCAATACAAGACGATACGCACGCTTTTGTTGTTGTCAGAAGTGCTTGACATTTGACATACAGCGTTAAAATGCCTTCGTGTATTATACCAATGTGATTGGTGTAGTGAAACAAAAGATAAACGTGTGTGTGTTGTAGCTCTTTTCGAAACAGATTTTTTGGTTGATTTGTAAGGGCATAACGTATCTATATTTTTTTAAATAAATCATTGGGGTGAGCGCAATTGTTTTTCAACTACAATTCATTTGTTTTTCATAGAGGTTCCTACTTAATATTAAATACTTCTTGATCACAGAGAAAATAAATAAAGCGTTCGTCTTCCATTAATTCTGTATTGGCTAATGGTTTCCGGAATGATCGCGGAACCCTATGGTCGATAGTATTGGATCCAAGATTACATAAAGCTTGTTTTTATATACAACTCATTTCCTAGTTTACGAATAGGTACATAAAGATATGACACTTCTTTAATAACGTAACTCTGCTTTATATAATAAGTTATGAATAGAGAATCAAGTTAGTAATATTTACTTAATAGCAACCTCAAACTGAAAACTAATCCGATTCAAGTCCAAGTGTATATATCACCTACATAAACAGAAAAGGATTAGGTAGTTTGATTATCGTAGTCTTAATAACCCATAAAATATTAAAATATTTTTATTAGGACTTAAAACCTATGGACTACTCAACAGGACAAGTGGAAATAAACGATATTTTTGAAGATTCGCTTACAAAAAATAGTAAGATTTATGTGACAGGTAAGTATTAATTGTACTCGGTTCATGTGTGTCATTGTTTTTTTTTTTTTTTTTTTTTTTTTTTTTTTTTTTTTTTTTTTTTTTTTTTTTTTTTTTTTTTTTTTTTTTTGGGAAACATACAGTGTCTTAAGTCTAGAATACTAACATGATAATGCTTATCTTTAACACCATTTAAGAGTTTCCGCATATAAAAATCTAAGTTTGTTTGCTCCTTTTTTTAACATTAAAAGAAAAAAAACGAAAATAAGAAAAAGACCGAAAAAAAAAACAAAGCCGTTAAGGAGTCACAGCGAACCAGTTTGAAGTCATCAAATGTTTTATTATCTTTGGATGTTTGGATTTGTGATGCGTTATAATATTATGTGTCGTCTAATGCACCCGCGATACAGGTAAAATCCTACTGCGGGGTATGGGTGTGTAAGCGTTTATTTAGCGTTAAAAAAAAAGAAAAGAAAAAGTTTCAAAATCATTCTACATCGTCGATAAAACCATTCTGTCCCAAAATTTACCTAACGGAAGCTTCAGTCCAGCGCCGCGCCGTCTCTCTCACAACCTACTCGTGGAAAAATGGGTTGAAGAGATCTAATCAAAAATACAGTGTTAAGTTTTGTTATTAGATACTGGAGTTGGTCAGTACTGGAGCTAAAACGTTTTTCATAAGCACATTTGCCTTTTAAACTTATCAGTTTTAGAAAATCGCTGACTCCTAAAGAAGACTGTAACGTGGTTGAGATAATTGTTACTGTCAACTCCCAAACAAATCGCTTTTCGACTGGGGGCTTGACTTGAGACTCGTTAGGAGTATACCTTCTCCTCTTTCTCAGTTTTGTGGTAATAACTAGGTAGTTAGGTAACTATATCGTTGATGCCTTTAGCATGGCTGACGTCTTTTTCCGACGATGACCACTTACCATCAAGTGACTTGTCGCAGTTGTCGCCTACTCACATAAAAACCTGTGAGTACGCTTGAGGCACTATAAACGACCTGTCACAGACGCCATAAAAACATCTCCGAACTAATTACTATCGGCTCTTGACAGGGATACGGCCGGATTAATGTGGGAGAATTCTTCTTATTAGTATTAAGTAATGCACTAATGGGCCCCATTCGTGTGAACTGTTTGTCGCGTAATGATGTGACACGCTACTCTAGAAACTGCGTGGTTATACTACTACTTATCTATTGTCTATAATTAGTAGTTACTAATAGGTAGATGGGTCTTATAATAAATGGGATAGAGCCGAATTTGTTGACGATTTAAGGGTTACTGGTTATTGGTCACGATGTCAAACATAATAGGATAAGTTATGTAGTAGGTACATAGTAAGTCAATAAAGTTTTATCTAAATTCTAAAAGTGTATCGAAGTGATCAGATTCTTCAGCTTACAAAGATACTGTTCCCGAAAGCAAAACAAAAAGATGTTGCATGTTAGGTAGATATAACACGAAGCAAAACTTAATAACCCTTATTATCATGTGTTATAACAACGAAAACAACCAATAATTTTGTATAATTACTTCTATTATACAGATCATGTGTATTCAACCGCAATTATATCGAATGAAATTTTGCTTCGGACGATACAAGTACCTACAAGCCTCTCTCTTTTAAACAATACTAATTTCAGAAGTATAATTTGCAAGTGCGGGTATAATTATGTATAACTAACTATACAGCCAAAACATCGTTCTCATACAAACACTTTACTTGATATAATCTACGACGAAAACTTTAACACAATAGACGCTGTTAAAATACATGAAAAATGTTATTTTATCTGTGGAACAAGTTACACGCGACTGCGAACACCAATGAACTAATTTCACTGGCGAACACACTTACTCGTACATTGTCATAGATTACGAACTTTTGTTGTAGGTAGCTAGTGGGTACAGAATTTTGGTTAAATCGATGCCATGTGATGTTAGTAACAGGGGTTTGTTTGCACCTTTTGCGGGACCCTAAACAAAGACGTTTGGATTGAAACTTAAAATGTAGGTTGGCAAGTGTTGTTCGTATTAAAATTTACTCAAATATATTTATAAATATAAACCCTTTATAAATATAAAACCGAAAAAAATCAATAACCTCAATATTAAAAAAAAATACTTATTGTTTTTCGGCGGTAAAATTAAAAAATACAGAATTGAACTTTTTTGGAGTCAGTAAAAAAATTCCGTTTTCTTATCTATTTGCCTTTATTTTGAACCACTAAAAGACATGCACTGACAAAACAGTGCCCACACTTGAACTCTTGTCGGTTCGTTGCGTCCAAATCCCTACTCCGTTCATTAACCTTAAAATTATAAAAATGGCGGCTTTTCACTTATCTAGCATTCTTAAGGTGACCATACGTCCCGCTTTGAGGCTGTTTGTCCCGCAGTCCCCCGCGAGTACAAGAAAGTCCCGCTTTGTACCAAATATCCCGCTTTGATATATAATATTTACTTACTTGTGGACATGAAAATCACCCTATACTTAACCTTTTTTTTAGCTATAAATACTACCACTGGTTGTAGAAAAATAGACGCCTGACAACCACGGACATAAAAAAAGAACGGACGTAACCTTGTCTAATCGAGAGTGAAGCTGACAGCTGACAGCTCGCTTACCATGTGTGCGTAATTTTGTAATTTTTGATTCCCGATGGTGTCAATGTCGTAGCCGTATGGTGTCAATGTGGGGGTGTGTGTACTTGTACGAATACAGAGTTGGTATTCCTATGGGTGCTTCACTGAATTTGTTCTTGGAATTACGTCCGTCTTTTTTTACGTCCGTGCCGACAACCTATTTTTTAGGGTTCCGTAGCCGAATGGCAAAAAACGGAACCCTTATGGATTCGTCATGTCTGTCTGTCTGTCTGTCTGTCTGTCTGTCTGTCTGTCTGTCTGTCTGTCCGTCGGTATGTCACAGCCACTTTTTTTCGAAACTATAAGAGCTATACTGTTGAAACTTGGTGAGTAGATGTATTCTGTGAACCGCATTAAGATTTTCACACAAAAATAAAAAAAAAACAATAAATTTTGGGGGTTCCCCATACTTAGAACTGAAACTCAAAAATGTTTTTTTCATCAAACCCATACGTGTGGGGTATCTATGGATAGGTATTCAAAAATTATATTGAGGTTTCTAATGTGATTTTTTTCTAAACTGAATAGATTGCGCGAGAGACACTTCCAAAGTGGTAAAATGTGTGTCCCTCCCCCCTGTAACTTCTAAAATAAGAGAATGATAAAACTAATAAAAATATATGATGTACATTACCATGAAAACTTCCAACGAAAATTGGTTTGAATGATATTTAGTAAGTAGTTTTTTTTAATACGTCATAAATCGTAAACCGCAAAAAACATTGATCAAAGTTACAACAAACTACAAGAACTTTTATATTATGTTACTTGCCGCTACGGAACCCTTCATGGGCGAGTCCAACTCGCACTTGGCCGCTTTTTTAGCTCTCAATAAGTAGTAATTATCGGTTGTTGTAAACTCGTCACGAAAAAAAATATGTCGACGCTAGAAAGCAAACACGTAGTAACCCACAAAAATCAAATTATTCATCAGAGCCGAAAAACTTTATGATCTCTGGAAAAAAATTAATAAATTCTCTATTTAGTAGAGAAGTAACGATTTTTCTCTGTTTTAGTTATGATTGCTAGAGAAGTTATGATTTTTTTTTTTTCAAGAAATCAAAAAGCTTTGCAGGTTACTACGTGTTTGCTTTCTAGTAAATTTGCCACAATTCAAATTTATAATTGTACGAAATTCCGTAGGCATATCCCGCTTTAACACGAAGGCGCCCGATGACCTTTTGTTTTTTTTTTTTGTTTTTAGTGCCCGTCCCGTTTTCAGTGCTCAGAAAAATGGTCAGTTTAAGCATTCTCTACATAGTTCATTTCGTAATTTATGAGTGTTACACAAGACTTAAATTAGTTTGCGATGTAACAGATGCGGTTAACTAAAGTAGGTTTATAATATAGCTGTAAACTTTTATAATAGGATGTTTCATTTCAGAGGAAATTTCATACAATGACACACAGTTCAAAAATTAAGAGCACCCAAATGACCCTGTAGCTGGTTAGCGCTGGGATTTAACATTATTTATTTATATTAATATCATATTATCTAATATTTCTAATATTATATAACATATTATTTTTAACACCTAACACTAATTACAGCACCTAATCGACTACAGTCCTATTCGAAGTTTGTCAAATTGCATGAATTTTTTTTTTTAAAACATTGTTACGAAGGATTAGAATTTAGGAAGCATTGTAATGTTTTTTGTGTAAAATCACTGTAACCGATCTTAATATTTAAACTTACAACAGTGGACTTAAATGACTCATTTATCCATTTCTTTACTTTCCCTACATCATTTGTCTCGCTTACACTACTTCAGGGTTGCCAAAACAAAAGCCTTGCCTATGATAAATCAGGCACACATTGCATAAAATTTTAAAATCATAACAATATACGAAAATACTAATTCCACGGTTAATTTAAAACCTTCCAATGGTACAAAAACTTTATTCTCTTGTAAAAGTTTTAGATCTTTTTGTTTTCCATCTGTATAATAATAATAATTCTTATTTTTAAGTTGGCAACCCTACTCACCTAGTGCGTTTTAATAAAGACCATCAACTACGAGGTATAATAGGTTTTTTGTGAAAGCGAGAGTGAAGCGAAGTATTTATAGGTCCACGAAGATTAGTGAGTTATCGTCACTTATCGTCAATCATCATTAGCTGTTAATTAATAGCAGTCACGTACTTTGCAATTATCCGCGGCAACGATCTATATTTTATCTTATCACAGAAGATGCGAATATAAAAATATAGTATAGTTCGTCGGGTAAATACAAAAAAAAAACATGTAAAATTACGAGTATAATAAACTTTTAAAAAAGCCGAAAGGGCGACAGTCATCTGAAGTAGAGTGAGATGGGGCAAAACGTGACTTAGGTATATGTCATTTGCAGTAGTAGGCTTATTTATAAACCGGCGAAAAATAATTCTTGACAAAAAATAACCGAATTCAAAATTAGGGATAACTCAAAAACTACTCGTCAGATCTCGTTCAAATTTAAGTGGGACCACTTGACAAGTTCCAGTTTTCGATTAAAAAAGTATCATCGAAATCGGTTTACCCACTAGAAAGTTCTGAGGTAACAAACATAAAAAAATACAGTCGAATTGAATACCTCCTCCTTTTTGAAGTCGGTTAAAAAGGAGGAGATTCTCAATTCGCCATGTATAAGTATTTTTTTATTTATGTCATATTTTGCTATCTGATTTTTTAAAGTAACCCCTTAATTACCTGGTGAATTAAGTCTACTGATACTTAATTCATCTCAGTCAGTAGACTTGATTCACCTGGGTGCGTAGGTGAATAGTTCACTAAAACTAGATTTTAGTCACCTGCTGGGCGAATTAACCCGGGTGAATATAGAGGACGGCATCTAGTTTCACAGTAACATTTTCCGTTTCCAGGATAAGCAACGTCCCCCGATATACAATCCAGAAGACTACGCCACGTCTCTGAAGAAATGGGGCAAGAAGACCGGCGCAGGGAACTTGTACGATCTGGACCCAGGACAGGACCCCAACAAGTCGCGGACGCTGCCCAGCCAGGGGAGCAAGGATTTCAGGTATTTACAACAATAACTTTCAGATGCGTCGAGTTTCTTTCGCCACTGCTTCTTTTCCATGATAAAGTACCTTTTCGAAATGGTGGTAGATAGAAAAATGACGCGCAAAAGTGTATCAGTGACATTGAAGTATAATGTCATAAAACAGACATCTCGATATTCTCGAACAATATGTGTGGTCCCGCCGGAAGTTGTATTTTCAAAATTGAGCCCCCGTTCTCCTTTCAAAATCGAACGAATCCATTGAAAATTGAAGCCGATCGGCGCCAATTCATTGGGACATACATTGTGTTCGCGGTGTCGGTTCTATATGCTAGTAATAATACTTCAATGATCAATGATTTTGAATTTTGATCTTCAGTGGACTTTTTAATTGGCCCCAAAAATCTGTGATGATATTAAAGAAAAATATTATTGGAGGTATTTATTGACGCAATAGATCTCAGAACAATTATTTATTTTATGATTTCTTATCCCTCTGTATCCGCTGTTCCCGCATAATCTCCTAATTTGGTTGCGGTTTCACTGATGTTTTGTTATAAGACGCTTTGGGGTTTGTTTTATCAGTCGATTTTTAAATTTAAATAGTATTTACGTGACATGTTAATTGATAAATTAAGAGAATTAACTTAAAGAAATTAACCTTAATTAATTTTGTACGCCAATTATTGGCAGAGTACGCGAACTAAGTCTTAATGTTACCATCTTTACGTACCTCATTTCACAAATAAAATATTTGATTGATTGATTGATTGATCGATTCACAAATTATAAATATTCGTCAGTTGAAAGAATCCCTTCTTAACATTTTATCTAGAGTAAAATTATAATGGATTGCACAAGTTTCCCGTATAACGAAGCAGATCGTTTACTAGTGCACGATTATTCATTTTATCGGCGTGTTATGGGTACATAATAACAAAAACAACGTGACATAATTTAAGTCATTGTTACCGTGTCCCATCACTCGGCCAGTCCAGCGACAGCCAATGTGAATACAGTTATGTGGACATTACAATAACGACCACCATTTGGGTCATAGGTTCACAGTGTGCCATGAAATACTAGTGTAGTGACATCAGTCGCAAGCCTATGACGTGAGCTATTACGGTGATTGATCGATTTAAATCTTAGTTTATTGTTAGTGCATAGGTTAGTGATATAGGGTTACGGCTGAATAATTTTATTTATTTATTTATTTGTTTATTATGAGTCTCGTATTTGACGACCCTGTAGCCTAGTTGGTGAATAGTAGTATCTCCGCGACACCCCAGTCAGCTGTGGCGCTCGGGCGCCCGTGGCCCGCGACTACGATTGACTCAACTGGCTCAAAATATTGGATACAATAGGTAGACGACCCTGCAGCCTAGTTGGTAGCGACCCTGCCTGCAAAGCGGGCCCGGGTTCGATCCCCGGCCGGGCAGATATTTATGTGACAGATAAATATTTGTACTCGGGTCATGGGTGTTATTGTGATGTGTTGTGTGTATGTGTCGTCCATGCTACCCGCGACACAGGTAAAAACCTACTACGGGGGTATGAATGTTTAAGCGTTTATTTATTTATTTATTTATTTGTATAGTTGAGAGCTCGTGTATGATAAGAGCCGATGCATAAGGCTGATATAAATTAATAAGAGGATATAATTTATTTATCCATAAATTTGCGGCAACTGGACCATATAATTATTTTACTTAAGATTCAAACGTAGTACGGATTATTCGCAAACGGACAGATTCGCATAACGATAATAATTATATTGTCAACAAGTACCTACGACCTACGTATATACGAGTACAAGTAAGTTATAAAACTTTACAAAACTACACTAAATCATTCGTTTTGCCGCCAGGAACCCGTGCCTGGGCGTCGGCGAGGAGATGAGCCTGCGCCAGTTCGGCACGCCGAGCGAACTGCTCACCAAGCTGAGAGCTGATCTACGACTCTCTTTCCCGAGGTAAGGACCAATGACCGACATCGACATCAGATCTTAACAGTGTTGCCAGGTACCACATAAGTAGCTATACAGTATTCTGCTTCCATCTCTCGTAACGATGGAAATGTTTTTAGTATATTCTACCGTATTTTGACCCACACAAGTGGGTCTATCGTCATCTTCTTGGCCGGCAACGCGTTGGTAACGCCCCCGATGTTGCTAATGTCCATGGGCGGCGATGATCACTTAACATCAGGTGACTCGTCTGCTTGTTTACCTGCTCAAAACATAAAAAAAAAACAAAAAAAAAACGTGTATTATTACTTATGTAGGTACGCACGTAAGATAACTTTAATCCAACTACGTACCTCGCTCACACCTAGCGACTGCTGTGCGCCTAGTATCACGCACCGTCAACGTGTCGCTTTTTTGGATGTCGCATCGTAAAAAATTTACTCTCATATTTTTTTCCAAACGCTCCATAAGATGTTTAACTTCAAAACAGATTTTAATAGAAAAAAAAACTCAAAACCGTGTTTTATTGAAATCTACCGTATTTCATGGAAGAAAATATTGTAGGTAAAGTTTTTGGACCTGGTTCCCAAATACCTTTTTAGCCGGCGACGAGTAGGACCGAGCTGCTATTTGTCGACTTGTGACGTTATTGCACGTATAAAAAATTCGCTGGTTTGTATTCTCTTGAAGCCGACTCATCCTACAATTTAGGAGGTCATAGTAGTCTTGAATGTCACGAGTCCCCTACTGATACTTAATTTTTTGCATTTTCATTCATAAAAAATAATTCGAAACAGTGACACAAAACCGAATCAATTCGTGTACGCCAGCTAAGATTAGACTGCTTGTTTGTTTTGATGAAAGAAATGAAATGAAATGACCTTGATATCTCGAAGATTAGCGTCGTCAACACTTCAACATCTCTTACGTTATAGCAATTTCCCATCGCACTGCCACAAAGAACTCTACGCTAAGCACCAGTTGCCCAATCCCAGCATCATTAAGGTAGATTTGTGCAATGCGCGCCTTTATAACATTTTTTGCACTTGAATACGTATTTCGTAAATGACTACAGTTCCTGTATTGTGTGTGTAACGGTGATGTTCAAAGGTCTTTCAAAATTCCATGCTTTTTGCTCTATATCATTTAGGATTGCGCCGTTATATGCCACATATTTTCAAGTTGTGTCCGTTATGCAAACTTTAACCATATTTTGCAATAGGTCAGGTCATTATTAGGTTCACATACTTCGGGAAATATGTACATTATGTTAGCAATGGTGAATTATTATAATATTTTTGATGCTGGCAATAACGATTTAAATAGATAAAATTGAATTATTATAATATTTTTGATGCTGGCAGTAACGATTAAAATAAATAAAGTTTAATGTGGGTAGAAAAATAAAAAACTTGTTTTTGACATTGGACTCGCTGAAAATTAATGGCGGGAAGCGCACTGTGTACTTAAGAGGAAAATTAAATAAAAAGTGATTGTGAAGTTGATAAGTGTTGTATTTTCTTTCATGTCAGAAGTGTGTAGATTATAATCATCTACGTGCCGTCCTCTGCGGCATCCTGAGTGGAGAAATAAGGTCAGATGTTTTAAAAGTGATTTCCAGCATCTCTATGTGGAGTGTTAATCCAACTTCATGTAAAGTTATATACAACGTATAAGTTATATAACATATACATAAGGCTTGACTAAGCAATATTTCATCAACAATATCAAAAAGAATATGACAACAATAGAGAATGAATATAATATAGTTAAATATGCCTAGTGATTTTTGGACAAGACCAATTAAATTCGAGCATTTAGTGAAGTGAAGACAAAAAGGAAAGAGAAACGTACATCAAGTGTTAACTACATGTAGAACTGTTAAAATAGTGATATTATACTTACATTTAATGTTGCAATAATTACTACCTAATAAAACTTATAACACGGTTATAGTAGATAGTAATAGATACTTCTTTTTATTTTACCGTGTTTATATTAAGAACTACATTTGCATTATATTCTCATCTTCTCTTGTGATATTAATTTATTGTTATAATATTTTCATATTATACTTTTAGGTTTATGAAAGTAATACTATAGATACTCGTATTTTAATAATTCATAATTATTTGTATTAGGTGTTTATGCATTTTTCTTTGAGTTACTCGATATTACATCTCACTTTTGGTATAATCTCAGTTTAATAAACAATGGGTAAATCTAGACGTAGGCGACGGAGTTCAGATGAGACTAACATATCTACTTCTTCGAGTGACAGTGATATAGACGAACATAGATCACTGCACCGTAAGGAAACGGAGCGCGATCGCGCTCGTTCGCGTAAGCATAGAAGTCATAGTCACCGTAAAAAAAATAAGCGTTCTAGAAAAAATTATGAACGAACACCTTCACGGAGGGACGTTACTAGACGATCTGCTCAAACACCTCCATTACCCTCTACGTCACGATCTGAAAATGTTGCTCGCTCAAACGAATTGCCCGGTGATGCATCGAATGTTTCGGAAGGACATTGTTCCGTCAGTGGACCTGTACCCACGATGAACTCAAACTTTTGGGCTCATAATAACTTTCCTGTTGCTTTTAGTGTAGTCCCCGAATTTGATCCAAATGATAATAGTCAAACAATAGAAAATTGGATAAACAAAGTCAATGAATGCGCGCAAATTTACTGTTGGAACGATCGTCAGATATGCCATTATGCATTACATAAACTAAGCGGGTTAGCCAAAAAGTGGTACATGGGACTACCATCTGTCCTATATACATGGGACGAATGGGTACAAAAATTAAAATTAGCTTTCCCATCTAATGAAAATTACGGTGATTTATTAACATCTATGTTAAAGATTCGATGTCGATTTGGTCACTCATTAGAACACTATTACTATGATAAAATGGCATTAATTAACAAATGTGAGATAACTGGTGGCAAAGCCGTTGGATGTCTTGTACATGGTATCGATGATAAGTTTATAAGAATGGGAGCAGGAGCATGTATGTTTAGTCAACCGGAACAAGTACTCAATTACCTGCGAACAGTATCTCAACACGAGAATAATACGCCTAATATATATAACCGCAACCGAAATAATGTACAGTACAAACATACAAATAAACTAGCTAATGAACCGGTTAAAAATCTATCAGATAGCGGCAGTAACGCGATTAGATGTTTTAACTGTAACGAAGTGGGTCATATTAGTCTGAAATGTAATAAACCAATTAAAAGATGCACTTTGTGTTTAAAGTTAGGACACGAGACTAAAGACTGTCGTAGGAAAAATTTTAATAGCAACGATGATTTTAGTAAGAAAGATGTTTCGGATAAAACAGTTATGTGTATTACCAGTAGCGAATCTAATAATGAAAAATATTATAAAAACGTCATTGTGAATGGTGTTCAGCTGAGAGGATATATTGACTTAGGTAGTAAATGTTCCCTTATTCGTGAATCTAATGCAAAGCTTTTTACCATGAGTGATTGGGATACAAGTAATTTACCAATTTTACAAGGGTTTGGTAATTCTGCAGTAAAACCTATAGGAAGGATAACGGTTACATTAGAAATAGGTTTGGTTAAAGCCAGGACGGAAATGTTTGTTGTGAATGATCATTTTTTGTTAACTTCTGTCTTAGTTGGACAGTCTTTTACTGAGAAACCTAATATTACTCTTCTTAAGACAAATAATGAGCTGCTGTTTATGCAGAGTCCAGATATCAATGAAAATAAATTAAAGATTAATATTTATGTAAATAAAGACATAGTCGTCCCATGTAAAATTACAATGCCAATTGATGTGATTGCTGAAGATGAATATTGTGGTGGATTGTATGTACAATATAGTAAGAGGATCTTGCCTATTGATGAATATATCATTTTGCCTGGTCTTTTTAAATTTGCATCTGGTAATGGATATATAATGCTTACGAATTTATCGTCAAGAGATCTTAAAATCAAAAATGGAACTTTGATAGCCAGAGGGCAACAATATGAGGAAATTAATACTGAATATGTTGGGTTTACTACAAATGCTAAGAGTTATATGCCATTGCCTGTTCAGGATATAAAAATTAGTGTCGTCATGACCGAGTCTGAAAAACAACAATTATTTTCGATATTAGAGAAGTATAGGGATTGTTTTGCAATGAATTTAGGTGAATTGGGTAAAACTAATTTGACCGAAATGCACATTTCATTAACTGATGATAAGCCTGTTGTATATAATCCGTATAGAATATCTCAGAGTGAACGCGAACAACTTAGCAAAATTATTGACGACCTTTTAACTAATGGTATTATACGAGAAAGCACATCCAATTATTCGAGCCCGGTAATATTAGTTAAAAAGAAGAACGGCGATAAACGCCTCTGTATTGACTTTAGGGCTTTAAATAGAAAAACCATAAAGGACAAGTATCCTCTACCTCGTATTGAGGACCAGGTTAGGTGGCAATAAGTTCTTTACGAGTTTAGATCTCGCATCAGGATACTACCAAGTACCCATGAGTGATGCTAGTAAAAGATATACTGCGTTCGTCACACCAGATGGTTTATTTGAGTTTGAACGAATGCCTTTTGGGCTTGCTAATGCTCCTAGTGTCTTCCAACGTACTATCAACACTATGCTTAAAAATAAAGGAAGGGATTTGGCTTTAGCATACATGGATGACCTATTAGTGTCTTCTCACACAATTGAAGAAGGCTTAGAAAGATTGGAAAAGATTTTTCAGATTTTAAGGTCAGCCAATCTTACTTTAAATTTAAAGAAGTGTGATTTCTTTCAAACACACATAAACTATCTGGGTTATGAAATAAGCTCAGAAGGAATTAGGCCTGGTAATGTAAAAATTCAAGCAGTATCAGAATTCCCTATGCCAAGAAACGTCCATGAAGTTCGGCAATTCATTGGACTTACTAGTTATTTTCGGCGGTTCATACAAAACTTTTCAGTCATAGCCAAACCCTTAACGATGCTGACAAAGAAAAATTTACCCTTTAGTTTCGATGAACCCCAAATAAAGTCATTTAACGAATTAAAGGCAAAGTTAACTTCCAGGCCCGTTTTAGCGTTGTATGATCCTTTGGCTGATTTGGAAATTCATACTGACGCCAGTAAATTAGGTATAGGTGCCATACTCTTGCAGCGTGATAGTTCTGGTGCACTACATCCCGTATCATACTACAGCCGGCAAACCACTGTCGATGAGAGTAAACTGCACTCTTATGAATTAGAGACATTGGCAGTGGTTGCTGCTTTAAGTCGATTTAGGGTTTACGTGTTAGGTAAAACCTTTAAAGTGATCACAGATTGTGCCGCCATCCGCAGCACGATGACCAAACGGGATTTAATACCTAGAGTTGCACGTTGGTATATATTGATGCAGGAATATGATTTTATTGTTGAACATCGTAACGGTACTAGCATGTGTCACGTTGATGCATTGTCGCGGAACCCAATTAATCTGCAAACTCAAAAACCTGTTGATGTCATTGATGTTCTTGCAATAGATGAAGATGCTTGGTTGTGCACAGTGCAGGATCAAGACTCAGAGATACAAAGAATAATGGATATTCTAAAGGATCCTGGAACCAAAGACATTGTTGACATACATAAGAATTATTCCATTAAGAACAGGCGATTGTATAGGGTTATAACGGATAAAAATGGTGATGTTAATCTAAAGTGGGTAGTTCCCAAATCAGTGAGATGGCAAATAGTTCGTATGAATCACGATGACGCAGGTCATTTTGCTTTTGATAAAACCTATAATAAAGTAAGTCAAGTGTATTGGTTTAAAAAGATGAGACGTTTCATTAAAAAATACTGTGAATCTTGTCTGAGTTGTGCTCACAACAAAATACCAGCTGGAGCCAAAGAAGGACAGCTTCACCCAATACCAAAAGTCAATAAGCCATTTGATACAATTCACATGGATCATTGTGGTCCCTTTCCCGTTAGTAAAAAGAAAAATTGTCACATATTGGTCATCATAGAGTCCTTTACGAAATTTATTTATATTAAACCTGTAAAGAATCTTAAAAGCAGCACAACTATTCTGGTGCTCAATGAATATTTTTCAATTTTTGGCGTACCCCACCGCGTTATATCTGATCGTGGCACAAGTTTCACAAGTCTGGAATTTGTAAAGTTCGTAAAAGAAAGGGGAATTAAACACATATTAAATGCCGTTGCATCCCCCAGATCAAACGGACAGGTAGAGCGGTACAACCGTACCATTGTCGATGCACTTACGGCAGCTAATCACGGTCACCCTGAATGTGAGTGGGACATGCATATACCTCAAATACAGTGGTCTTTGAATAATACTCTTAACAAGGCAACCGGTCGTACCCCTTCTGAGATGTTGTTTGGTATTCAGACAACAGGGGTTTCCGATAGTTTCATGAACCCAGTGGTGTCTGAATTATGTACTCCTGTCGATCGCAATGAAGTTCGTGAGAACGCGGAAGCTCGAATTCAATCTGATCAACAGAAACAAAAAGAACGTTTCGATAAGAGTCATAAAGAGCCCACTCAATATAAAATAGGTGATTTAGTTCGTGTTGAAAAGGATATACGTACGGACCCTGGACAAAGTCGTAAATTGTTACCCAAATGCATCGGTCCTTTTAGGATTTCAAAGATAATTGGTAATGATCGTTATGAAATCGAAGATACTCCTATTACAAGAAAAGAGGGCAGCAAATTTTATAAAGGGATCTATGCTGTTGAGAAGCTGCATCCATGGCTTGTTTTTAATCACGATGTGGTATCGAGTGATTCCGAATGAAAAGTTAATGTGAATATTATGATCTTTAAATTTATTTGTAATTGTTAATGGTTAATAATACATATTGAATAATATAATATGAAATGTTCTTAAGTATTGTACAATATATTGCATAGTGATTTATGAGGGATAAATGTAATGTGATTATATCGTAACACTTTAATTGATATTGATAATTAGTTATTAATTATTAAAATGTAATATGTATCAAAGATAGATATTGTGAAGTTAGATCAGATAAATACATTAAATAAAAAGAGATAAAGAAATATAAAAGTGAATACGAGTGAAATATTATTATAATATGTATACCAAAAAGTAAAGAGATATTGTCATAATTATATATCAATGTGTATATTAGTGAAAAAGAAAGTGCAAATTGATGTATAACGATATCAAAGCGAATGGACAAGTGAAATATTAACTTTACAATTTATAATCGTATTATTAGTGATAATTATTTCAGATATTATTGAGAAAATATGTTATATATTAAGAGCGAGTCGCTATAGGTGTGAGTGCCTATAGACGACAATAGTGATGTCATAAGAGTGAGTCGCTGTAGGTGTGAGTGCCTACAGACGATGTAGTGATAGAGTGAGTCGCTGTAGGTGTGAGTGCCTACAGACGATGTAGTGATAGAGTGAGTCGCTGTAGGTGTGAGTGCCTACAGACGATGTAGTGATAAGAGTGAGTCGCTGTAGGTGTGAGTGCCTACAGACGATGTAGTGATAAGAGTGAGTCGCTGTAGGTGTGAGTGCCTACAGACGATGTAGTGATAAGAGTGAGTCGTTGTGGGTGTGAGTGCCTACAGACGATGTAGTAATAAGAGTGACCTTTTCTTTTCTTTATTTGTTTAATTTTTTTTGTTTTGTGTATTTTTTAAACGCGAGGTCGCGTTTAATGTCAGGATTAGCCGAATGTTAGCAATGGTGAATTATTATAATATTTTTGATGCTGGCAATAACGATTTAAATAGATAAAATTGAATTATTATAATATTTTTGATGCTGGCAGTAACGATTAAAATAAATAAAGTTTAATGTGGGTAGAAAAATAAAAAACTTGTTTTTGACATTGGACTCGCTGAAAATTAATGGCGGGAAGCGCACTGTGTACTTAAGAGGAAAATTAAATAAAAAGTGATTGTGAAGTTGATAAGTGTTGTATTTTCTTTCAATTAAGTCTGATTAAGTTAATGCTTATGTCAATCAGAGGATTTCCAAAGTCTGATAGATGGGGATTTTTTTGATTGGACATTTTTTGGCATTGGACAGTATTAATGGCAATAAACGTAATACATCATTGTACATACAAGTATAACTCTATGATCGTGTAAAAGAAAAAACCAGCTAAGGGCGTGTCAGGCTACGTGCAATGTAGGGTTCCGAAGTGGTAAGTTTATCGACTATTACTCATTATCTAACTACTTATGCTAACATAGCCGTGTTAGTTTTTCTTGTAAATTCACCATAATATAACTATTGAGAATTTTTTCACTTGTTTTTCACTTTTTCACTTGTACCCATATTATTTCTGAAAGACTTTTTCAACGATACCGTTCGCTATGTGGTAGGTACGTGACGAAAAACAATCATCGCCATATGTACCCTGAAAATATTTTTATATTTTTCAATATTTTCTACGATTTTGGCGTTTTAAGAAATATAATAAATATATATTCACGCCGAATTACAGCTTTCTAACACAAAGGGTCTAGGCGCTATGCGAACGGAGAGACAGACGGACATGACGAAACTATAAGGGTTCCGATTTTTCTTCGCAACCCTAAAAAAAACCGTTTATCAAATCAGATCAGAACAGCCACAGAAATACCTCGTCCCGGTAAGAATTAAGAACAATAATGACAGCGGAATGCGACACTGCAAAAAGGTATTAATGTCAAAGGAATAACAAATTACGTAGGAGTGTAGCTTCCATTACATGCCGCTCGTCTGCTATGCGGTGCGGTCCGCAGCCGCGCGGCATTGCTGCGACGCGGCGCGGTGTACTTCGGGTGGCCTATGTCATAAACATTTGACGACCCGTGTGGTGCAATGCTTACCATGCCGGATCGCCGTGCCAAGGGTCCTGGGTTTGACTCCCAGCGAGGCGTAAATTTGAACGATGAGTTTGAATTTCTGTTCACGGTCTGAGTGTGTGTCTTTGTGTGTTGTCCAATGTCCATGTCACCCACGACATAGGGAATCCTAGTGTGAGGCTATGAGCGTGTAGCGCTATTGTACCGGGTTGGCAGGCGATGTTCGACCTCGCTAACCGAGTATCACAAGAGTCGCTCAGGGGGAACACGCCCCTACATGCACTCGTAGAGTCACGCGAGCCCCCCGACCAATAGGGGGCGACTGACTGCGACCCCAACCTGCTAATCGGATGATATGAGATCCTAGTTCTCTCGAGTTCACGTCCGGTTGAAAAGGTGACTCTTGAGACCCTTGAGATCCGCTGTTTGTCTGTCTGTCATAAACATTACTTGAAAACTTGGATAACGCCTTTAATTAGATTAAGCACCTATGTTATTTTTGATAAGCTTATAAATAAATTAATAATTTAGGACTGAAGAATTTGGTCATTTTTAACTTTGAATTGTGTCGGTCTAGCTTTGATTTTGAGTTAAGACGTTTTTGCTTTGAGATTTTTCTAAAAGTACATATTTTCAATACTTCTACGATAAGCTATCAGATTTGTTGAAATTTTTACTTTATACAAGTAGGTTAGGTACAAAGGTCTGTAAACTGTAAATCTTTTATTTGCAGAACTAAACGAATTTTTATTTCGATTAATTATTATTACAAAATTTTTATTTATCACTACCGTTATTATCTTCCAAATAATACCATTTTAATTAAAGCAAAATTAACATGATTTCCATACGCTTATAAAATCCATCAAGATTATTACATCCAAAAGTAAGTCAAATCGCTACAGCTTATCCCTCGTACGGTGCGTTTAAAAGTTTTTGTTCCTGTGCCAGGACAATTGTAGATGATTCTAGCGAACCGCAGTACTTGTGATGGTAAATTGTGACAGTAATTTTTCTTTATGCCTCAAAATTATATGGCAACCATTATTATATCTCGCACTGGATAGGTGCGCTAATGGTCGGTTTATTTACTTATTTTATAGTGGCGCCGAGATAGTTTTATTGTAGTAAATAGCACCTTTTGTGCTGTCTGTGGAAACTAAACTATAATTTATCCTTTATTGCAATATGATACGAAATAGAATCTTGTAACGTGTGTCGATCGAGTTGAGTAGCAGCGGACGTGGTCGGTAGTTAGATAGATCACCCATGGTTTCTATTCTTGAATGCTATCGTGCTTCGGAAGACACATTAAACCGTGGCAGGTGCCTTCTTTAAGGCGCGGTGTGATCTCAACATTCACAAAACTGGGTTTCTTTGGTGCTTGAGTACGAGGAAACCCAATGAAAATATCGCACGCACAAAATACAGAGCATAGAAAAAGGTCTAAAGAAAAATGTTAACCGAATAGAATATTAAATAGTTGTTTGATATTTCCAATAAAAAATCGTAATTTGCTATACAAAAATAAACTTAATCGTCGAAGTTCTCTGTATTTTCAGCGGTAACAACATATTTTTTTTGAGAATATAATACGTATATGGTTTTATTAAAACTTAAACCGGACAGATATTGAATTTAATGTGTATATTTTGAATAACCTAAGGAAAACCCTCAAATTAAATGTTTATTCGCAATCTAGTTACATTGTTAGCAAAAATATGCTCTGCAATTTTGAACCCTATTCAGCGTCACGTAAATGTAACATTAGATTAACACAGATATGCGGTTGTGTGAGTGAAATCAACGTTTTTAAATCGTAGTCATACCGGGCCTTAAGTTCTAAAACTCTTCACTCAATCGAAACAACATGGCGGAGTAGGTACACTCTAGGACTCCTCAGTTTCAAGTAAACCGTTCCTATGAGACTTATGTATATACTTCATATTTTCACCTGCGATATTCTAATTGATTGTTTAGATAATTGTTTTTTTATTTATTTATTAACCAACGAGTAACCGCCCTCGCTTTGCTTCGGTTTTCTTATTTTTTTCCACCTTGGGTTACATTATTGGAGTTTTATTAAGGATCCCAATTTTTTTTTGAAAAGAAAATATAGCCTATGTTACTCGGGGATAGTGTAGCTTCCCAACAGTGAAAGAATTTTTGAAATCGGTTCAGTAGTTTCGGAGCCTATTCAATGCAAACAAAAAATCAAATCTTTCCTCTTTATATATTAGTATAGATGTAGACTTACAAAAAAAAAACAGATTTAAGTTCTGCCAAACTGTAAGCCAGTTTGTGGACAGATAATTGATCATTCAAATAATTGATAATTCACAGAGTACTTAATCACTACGTTTTATGATTATCCAGATAATAATTGATGAATCGATAATATTATGATTGTTCAGTTAATTGATTGTTCAGATAATTATTGATCGTTCAGATTATTTATTATTCAGATGATTGATTATTCAGATAATGATTGAATGTTCAGATTGATTTTTAGTCAATTGCAATCAATTGATTTTTAGTCCGGACTAAATAGTTCCCCCTTAAATGCCTCCATTTTTTCTTCTGTCTAACGTTACCTGCACCATTCCAGCTTCGTGCAAGAGTTCGCGTGCGAGCCGCTAGATGGCGTAACGCTGCTGTTGGAGCTGCTGCGCAACGTGCAGCTGAGCCAGGCGGGGGAGGGCGCGAGAGGACCGCCCGCTGTCAGACGCAGGCCGCTTCTGGACGAGCTGGCTTGTTTGTGAGTTACGAGATAGATCGATAGGATAGCTCTTACGTTATCAGTTTACCACACTGGCAGAGTCACGTTGTTTTGCTATTTTACTACCGCTGGTTACAAACCGCTACCTACACTGCTACTGGTATTGTATTTAAATATAACCCTCGACATTATTCTCCATTTTTGAATCAGACGTTACAATAGATATCAGTTCTGTTATTTGAAACATTTACTGTAAATCGTACTGTAAATACTACGTTTAAAGTATATAAAAAAACTGTAAATACTACGTTTAAAGCTGTAAACAGATGACAAACACAATATTTCTAATTTCGAGGATCACATCAAAAGCCTTATCACACGCCGTTTTCACTTATGAAATAAAGAGCCAGTTAGCGATTGTTTGATTGTTAATGTACTCACTCTCGCCGCATACAACCCACATAAGCCTGTCTTCACGGCTTCACTGAACGACTGCATGATATATAGACTGAACAAATCGCAATTTGTTCACATCAAGCCTCGTGTTCCTTCAGACAATGCCTCTGGAGCTGCTGCAGCCGCTACTCGGAGTGCGTGCGGCGGCTGGTGGCCGGCTCCAACGGGGTGTACGCGCTCACCGTCTGCATCATGTCCACCGTCAACAAGTCCAGGGTTCTCGCCTTACAGGTACCTCTTACAAGTTCATTTTCGTACTTAGTACCAGATTCGCTTTGGTGCGGAGCGGAGTCGGGCGTAAATAACTAATCGGATATCGTTTTTCACTTTGGTGAAAACCGGCCCTTAGAAGCCAGCTAGGAGGGAGGTCTCACAAATGTGACGAGCTGTGACAACGACGGGGGGAGGGGTCAAAAAGTCATGAAATTAGTGTGACGTAATTTTTAGAAGGCCCTACTAACCTTAAACAGTGGGGACAAACGAGCTAACGATCCACCTGATGGAAAGTGGCCACCGTCGCCCCCCAAGACTCAGTCGGAAATAAGAACCGTCTTTAACAGGCTCTGACACGCTATTCTCGATCATAGGAGACCGACTTCGACTCAAAGATGAATAGAGCAGGCATGTGATTAGTTACAATCCAAGTTTAATCTGATCCGAAATCTTCTTCCAGCTCCTAACAAAAGCATGCTACCCACCGGCGAACGGCCACAGCATGGTCTCCGAAGCGCTGTCCACGCTCCGGCTGCGGTACGGCGAGCCAGTTCGCTTCAGGTTCCTGGTGGGCATGCTGCAGAGTTCCGGGGGGTCAGGAGACCTACAGGCGGCTGGTCTCGCCTTCATCAACGCGCTGCTGGCCAGCGCACCCTCACCACAACGGAAGCTCTACATCCAGGCGGAGTTGGAGCAAGCTGGATTTGATATAGTGACTTTAAAAAAGGTGTGGCTTAGAGTTTATGCCTGTGTTAAAAATTTATAGTTCAGATAGTGAAGTTGAGATATTCTCCCGTCTTATTTGTTTTCGTAATTTATTTTGTCAAAATTATGTACAATCAGATTTGAAATAAGTACATATTATTAAGGAAACAATTATAATTAGGCCTTGAGCCACTAGTAAAGACGTCATCATTAGAAATCGTCTGTCCTATAGATGAACTTGAGAGGTATTAGCATAAGCTGATTTTATAGACGAATGCCTCAAGAGATTCATCACCTATTTACATTAATATTATATTTACAGATAGTTTCCAAGCTTACGAACTCAAACGAAGACGTAGTAAGAGAAATTGAGAACTACGAGAGACAGCTGATTGACATCGATACATTGAGCGAAAAAGCACACGAAGCACAGAAAGAGAAGGATGATCTCAGACACAAACTTGATCTTCTTGAGAAAAGAGTCAAGGTAAACAACTGAAACTTAAGTTCTTGGAGTTAATAGTACACTTGTACCTTCAATTACATTAAGTGATGTATCTAATTATACTTTCATTCCAGATTCTTCAAGAAGAGAAAGGGATCCTGTTATCCTTGGAGAAATGTCTTAAAGAGAAATGTTGCGAATTGCAAGAAGAGGTGTCTACGCTAAGATCTGAGCACAGCAACTCCACACGTAAGAAGACATTTGTGAGTAAGAAAAAAAACTCTGCTCACAAAAGTAGAGGTAAGTTTGTCAATCATTCAGAAATTATTTTGTATTGGACAGCAGTTTTTTTAACTAATAACTAATAATAACATGTACGGTTCCGTACAACTTGTTTAATTTAATTAATTATAAAATAATAAATATCACGTTTTTTTATTTCTTTCAGATGAGTCATCCCCGCCCGAAGATGAAGGCATCAGTTCTTCAGAACGGTCCCTGAGTCCTGAAGGTGATCCCCAAAGAGAATCAATGGTATACGAAGTATTTAACATCAAGAATGAAACTTACGACCTAATGCGTAACAAGCGACCTCTGCATAAGAAACTGGAAAGTACCAAAAAGACAGAACACAAGAAGCCGTCCGACGACGAAGATGAAACCACAATAGATGAAGTTATACAGGAACTTAGAAATATTGTGAACCATGCCGAGACAGAACAGTATGTAAAAGATAGAATCTCATACGACGATCAGTCTAGATGCAACGACAACTCAGAAATGAACGTTTCTTTAAACGCTTTACATAGAAATATCGAAAAGGAAGATTCCATAACAAGCACCCGACACAGTATTCAAATAACCAACGATTTTCCTAATGATACTGAAGAAGAAGAGGCTGAAATTGTTCCCAGTAAAATTTTACCACACCCACCACGAAAGGCAAAAAGTTTAGTACACTTATTCATCCCACCTGCAGAAAAAGGATTGATGTACAGTAAACCAGCAGATTTATTTGAGGACAATTATTACTCAAGTGATGAAGGATCAGATTCTTTACTCAGCGCTTCTCGTTGCCAGAATCAAGTAAACAAAACTTTCGATTTTAATGAATGTCGAGCTGTATTTAATTCAATTACAGAAAGAGATATAGAAGACAACAGAAAACGTACGAGAACAAGGTCCAAAGAAGAATCTAGAAAGACCTCTGTGAAACGCAGCGAATCATTTCAAGCGTCGGAAAAGGGTTCCCGGCAACGTGAATACATCGACAGCATGTTCTATTCGGACACTCAAGCCTCGTTGATTAGCAATACGTCATTGCAACGTTCGAACTCAAAATGTAACCGCGTCGATGAAATAGTAAATTTAATAGAATCTAAAAAGTTAACAAAGAGCTTGGATCGAATTGATGAAGGGCTAAACTCCATGGTCGATATCGTCGTGACTGAGGAGCCTAAGAAATGGTCTTACGAAAGGAGACAAAGATCTTGTTCGCGGGATAGCAACGACGGCATGGAATCTCCCGTCATTCCCGTCACCAGGTCTCACGGCAGATTAAATCAAGGCTACGATTCGAGAAATAACAAAGGCAAAGAGGATACCAGGAATGATATGCCGAAAATACATTCAAAGTTAGGCTCTGGGTCTTTCGACAGCACGACGAATTTCAACAACACTTTCATCATGAAACGTGGGAATAACACAGGGTTCTACTCTGGGACCCATATGTTACGCGATGCACCCGCTAGCATGACAAGCCTTGTAATGAATGGGACACACAGCTATAGCGATCTCAAAAGAACGTTATCCCCAGTTGGGTCCACAAGCAACTTCGGCGCCCATAAAGTCACAGACATGCCTTCAGGGCTTTACTAGCTTTAGCGTTTTTGTTATTCGGAATCAGAACCAACGACTAATTTAAGCATCGTGTACCTAATTACTATGACTAGTGCAATATTATAGCCGATTAGGATAATCTGTATCGAGATCGAGTATTTAATTTTTGGTTAAGGTCTTTGTTGATGGAATCTTAGTAATTTTGTGCGTTAGCAAAATTGGCTTAAGATCGCGTTTGTCTTAATAGTTTGCTTTTATTTTGGGTCATTTCGCGATATCACCAAAACGTTAAACTTTTGTGGGTAAGCTCAAATACGGGATGCGACCCAAAATGAGCATTTTTTTTATTTATATAATTTTGAATCACAGTTTTGTTTTCATCGAATTAGTTGTTTGCATCACAATTCAACGTTTAAGCGCTGTAAATATTTATAGATTCTAAGTAAAATATTGGTGAATACAACATTAAAATTTGAATTAATTTACGTCTTTTATTAATTTGTACCTAAAGCATCAATAAAATATAGAAAAAATGTATTATAAGGAATTTATTGAATTATAAGGAATTAATTGGTCACCACCGACTTGTTTGGAGTCGCACACAAGCGATAATATTACAATTTTTTTTGCCTCCATTTTGGAACTAAGTTGGTAGGTAGGTACTTTTATAATATATTCAACACAAGGGCGACAGAAACCAGTCATGCGAACATTTTGTACATATTATTATATTTTTGGTTTTAACTATGATTAGACTGATAAATCAAAAGTAAACGATAATAGATACGTACCTGTTATCTAGGCAGGTAACCTTAACTTTGTTACTAGAACCGACAGTTAAAACCTACCTGTTCTCCGTTAAGATTTAATTAAGATTAATTGATCGGCTTAACAATAGATTTGACAATAGGTTACCTAATAGCTTGATATCATTGGTTCGATACATGTTTTCATTATGAATAATATTTTCATAATACAGCTATCTGTACTCGCTACAACCAGATCTAAGCAAAACAAATGAATTGTTAGCTGAGAGCAGTCAGACTGTCCAAAATGTTCAGGGAGAGTGCTCTTCTAGCATGTTTGCCGATAGTTTTAGCTGTGTTTGGAAGACTTAGAAGGAACTTTGAGGATGTGAACTCGTCTATGATAGAAATTTACGATTTAACACATCCAACGACATGGCAAGAATTATCCGATTTTTATGGAGCGGTAGAGAAGCGATGGTAAGTTTTTAATGACAAAGAATCCGTACTTTTATGTAGTAAGTACCACAAAGTGAAAATTGTCACTTTTAAATTTTTTAAGAGCAAACTGTCTTTTTAAGTTTGGGTCAAATCTTGCAAGCCTATTAGACCTACTTCCACTTTTCCTTAGGAGTCCAAATAGTACACATTTCTTTAGGTCTGATGACAATGCACTTTTGTGATAAACATGACCTGATGCTTCTCCCAATTTTGGCTCCAGGCGAGGGATCTCCTTAATGGTTAATAGCACAGTTCCAATTTTTTTCTTCAGTACCTACAATGACAATATAAAACCGTCTAGGTATTTAATTTTTAAAATATTACTTGTTGAAGTTAAACTTCATGGATCGTATGGAAAAAAAAATAAAAAAATACGTAATATCTTTATAGGAAAATTTGCGTCAACTGCGGTGTACCCGGGCTAGGAACAGCCATTCACCTGGAACACGCTACAACCGTAGGTTCCATGAAGCCGGCAGTCATACCAACCGAATATCTGATCACAAGACGTAAGTGATTCATATCATAAGATACTTAATTATGACACGTCCAATCTTCCACACCATGACACATGAAATAAATGTGCCATAAATATCCATCCGTCCATCCATCCATCCATCAGCCCTTGGAGGTCCACTGCTGGACATAGGCCTCCCCTAACTTGCGCCACTCTGACCGGTCCTGAGCCTTCTGAATCTAGCGGATGCCCGCTGTCTTCTTCAGGTCGTCAGTCCACCTGGTCGAGGGGCGTCCTATTCTCCTTTTTCCGAGACGTGGGCGCCATTCGAGGACTTTTCTTCCCCAACGGTTATCGGTCCTTCGTACTATGTGGCCAGCCCATTGCCAAGCCGGCTAATTCTTTGAGCTATGTCGGTTACCCTTGTTCGTCTACGGATCTCATTTCTGATGCGATCACGTAGAGAAATACCGAGCATAGCCCTCTCCATAGCCCGCTGCGCTACTCTGAGCTTTTAGATTATGCCAATGGTATAGCACCACTACTAAGCCATAAATATTATAATTTATAAATCATTAAAACAATCTATATCTGGCTGTTAGTCTTCCACCACCAGTTCTTTCTTTCTTTTCATCAAGTGGGTTTAACAATCCACTCGTTTGATTTTCCATAAGGTGGATCGTCTCCTTTGTCCGTCAGTTACATAAAAAATTACCTAGCAAAAGTAGTTGGATAGTATTTTTGTACTACGCTACTTTATTGGCTTCCAGTGGCAGTAATTGACGTGAGCTACCTCGCCCAAGTGAACCCTGGAATAACCCTGACGTGGGACGTGGCGATCCAGTGGCCAGTGCTGAAGCAAGACCCTGAGGAGCCAACCCTGCTGCTGTTCAAATTCGGCTGGCGACGCTTCAGCATTATAAAGAGGCAATGTGTTTGCAAGATACCGGGTTAGTTGAGTGCAATTAGATTTTAAATTCCTGCTAAATTACATACTAATAGTAGAATGCATAATTCGACGGACTACTTTGACAAATAGTGTTGATATTTCAGTATCGATGCTTGATTTACCGAGAAAATGAGCGTTGAAAAAACGTTTTGTTTAGGAGTGCAATGGAAAACCTTTAGTTAAGTTGTTAAAATAGTGTTGCATTAATGTATTTGCATTTCTTATTGAATTAAAATACCTTTCGTTCAATGATTCGATGCCAGCTAAAATAAATAAAGATAAGTTGTAAGTATTTAATTTAAACAAAATTCAGCCATATTTTACTAAGAAAAAGATAGAGTTAATTTTTTTTCAGTCACGCAAAATATCGCTAAGAATATTTTCATAATGTCGACAAGAACAGCAATGCCTATGTCCTGGCAACATTTGTGCGTTTGAGTTGTCAAAGTGGTCCGTCGAATTATGGATTCGACAATATTATGTAAAATATAACAGAAAGGAAGGTTTTTTCGTCGTTTCTAGTCGAAGTTGAAAGGTTTATCGAATACAGTAAAGATAGATTGCTGGTAGCTGATGGAAGCCTGATTTCGGGTGGTCGTTGTTCCTGATGACTGACTACTTATTATAACCTGTAACTGAATGACTGATGAATGAATGATATTGAATGATATATTTTATAGTACCGTTTTAAGGAGTACTAATATAAAATAGTACTAAATCATTATAGCTCAACTGTTAAAAGGATTGAAACAATTTTAGTCAAATAACTCTCATGTATGAAACGCTAGAAATAAAAGGCTTTTTATTTTTATTTATTTTACTCAATCATTAATGCCTTGAAAGTGTTTGAGTGCCGTCGTCGGATTAAAATTAGGAACATAATCTTTAACCTAGTGTAACCTACTTACGCCACACCTTACTTTTTCTTCAGGCCTAAGCTACGAGCTAGCGGAGTGGATATCATCTAACTTGAGTCACGTGGTGGGTGTGGCGACGGACGCGCCCACGCTGGAGTCCGACCAGACCAGAGAGCTCGCCGCTCGAACCGTCTCCAATCTGCTGGGCAGGAGCGGCATCTATATCATTGAGAATGTTAACCTGCGGAAACGGCTGCCAGGTTAGTAAACTCATTGTCAGTTCGCTTCAACCCTTTAATGGCACAGAAGTGAACTCGGGTTTCCTCTCCTCTTAGGGGCCATCCATAAATTACGTCACACTACGTATAATTTCATGACTTTTTCATCCCTCCCCGTCCTTGTCACAGCTGGTCACAATTGTGACACCTCCCTCCCTAGTGTGACGTCACATTATGAAATTTTACACCTAGAAATTATTAAATTAAAACAGCAGTTCCGAAATAAGTTTTATTTCCATTAATTGTTTTTTTAATATTTACCTATACAAAGCAATTAATCGATTTTGAAAAGTGATGTCACAAAAGGGCATCGAACCTAATTGGCACACCTACAAGTCCGCCATTTTGAAAAAACCTCGATTCGGCGGCCAGTGATGAAACATGTGTCAATCGATAGACTAAATGATTATGATCAAAAAGTATTCAGTGATGAAATGTCGTAAGTGATATACTTTCTGAGATAAGTGAGTTCAAAACTGTAGAAAAATAAAGCAAAAAACTTCGTTTCAGCGGACATTAATAAATCATATGTCATTCGATAGGCTAAATAATTACGATTAAAAAGTATTCAGTGATGAAATGTTGTAAGTGAAACAATTTCTGAGATATTTGAGTTCAAAACCGTAGAAATATAAAGCAAAAAAACTTCGCCACGGCGGACATTGATGAAACATATGTCAATCGATAGGCTAAATGATTACGATTAAAAAGTATTCAGTGATGAAATGTTGTAAGTGATATACTTCCTGAGATATTTGAGTTCAAAACCGTACAAAAATAATGCATTAAAAATGATCATTTACTTATTTTGAATTTATTGGGTCAATAATGAAAAATAAATATATTATGCCATATGTGTATGTACTGCATAGGTACTTGATTTATTAATAACGGGTAGGTTTGAATTTAAAAAAGAAGCAGAGCAAAAGCAAACTACTAGGTTGTTTTATAAATAATTTATTTGCCACCAGCGGCTACAGCTTTGGCAATTACTCTAAACCAAAAGTTAAAATTCATTATTGGCTTAGTTTTCTATATAATGTCTGACAATCACTGAATCTAAAAATTCCGCTGGTGATAAAGGCAATGTTTCCTGATGTCGAGCCCATGCCAAGAACCATATAACACACATTATATGGGAACAACAGGACAAGGTTCTTTTTCCCACTATGCATGAGCAGTACCATCCCGCGATTTTATCTCTACCCTTAAGTTGTTTGTTTGACGAATTTGTTTAATTTTTATAATACATAACGTAACTGAGGTAAGGAAAAAAGTGACCGGTACACTTCAATTGCTGTATCGCCATAAACACTTAACCATAAATACGCCATAAACACTGGTCATCCCTCACCTTGATTATGCTATGTGTTGTACAGATTTGTCAGAGGTACTTCTGAATACATTGGAGCGCCTTCTTAATAACTGTATTAGATATATCTTCGGCTTACGTAAGTATGACCACATTTCCCAGTTCCATTCCTAACTTAAATGGCTACCCATTCGATACAGGCGAAACTTCAGAATTCTCTGAACATTTTATGCTATTTTGAATAATGTGTCTTCTTCTGTTTATTTAAAGGAAACCCATATCACTGCTTATTTCGGGAATTCCTTCACAATACAGTTCATACTGTTCTGGAACTCCTTGCTTGTAGACATCAAAAAATCATAGACTACCAAAAGCTCCTTCAAGAAGTCCGGCAGCACTACCTGAAGCAATTAGAACGTTGTCGCCCGTGGTCTTCAACCAGATGTTATATCATCCATCATCCATCAGCCCTTAGAGGTCCACTGCTGGACATAGGCCTCCCCTAACTTGCGCCACTCTGACCGGTCTTGAGCCTTCTGAATCCAGCGGATGCCCGCTGTCTTCTTCAGGTCGTCAGTCCACCTGGTCGGGGGGCGTCCTATGCTCCTTTTTCCGAGACGTGGGCGCCATTCGAGGACCTTTCTTCCCCAACGGTTATCGGTCCTTCGTACTATGTGGCCAGGCCATTGCCACTTCAGCCGGCTAATTCTTTGAGCTATGTCGGTTACCCTTGTTCGTCTACGGATCTCCTCATTTCTGATGCGATCACGTAGAGAAATACCGAGCATAGCCCTCTCCATAGCCGCAACTCTGAGCTTGTGGATCAGGCCAATAGTAAAGCATCACGTCTCGGATCCGTATGTCATCACTGGCAACACACACTGCTCGAACACCTTCGACTTCAGGCACTGAGGTAGTGTTTTGGACGAATTATTTACTTACTTAATACATAATATAATATGTATAATAAAAATAAAAAATAATTAACTATAAGGGCTTGTTTCACAATCTTCAAGTAAGTCCAAAGTAAGCTATTCGTTGGTTAAGTTGACATTTCGTGTATGTAAAATGACACTTTAACGTCACTTTAACCGGCGAATAGCTTATTCAGGACTCTACTTGAAGATGGTGAAACAAGCCCTAAATGTTTTATTTTTATACGGGTTTGAACTCAAATATCTCAGAAATCATATCACTTACGATATTTTATCACTGAGTACTTTTTGATCGTAATCACTTAGTCTATCGATTAACACTTGTTTTATCAATATCCGCCGAAACAAAGTTTTTTACTTTATTTTTCTATGGTTTTGAACTCAAATATCTCAGAAAGTATACCACTTACGACATTTCACCACTGAATACTTTTTGATCATAATCATTTAGTCTATCGATTGACACATGTTTCATCACTGGCCGCCGAATCGAGGTTTTTTCAAAATGGCGGACTTGTAGGTATGCCAGGCTCCATACAAAAATGTTGGAAGCCCTTTAGGACCCCGTCCCACTACATCTACCCCCCCCCCCCCCTAACGTGTGACGTAATTTATGGATAGCCCCTTAAAGGTGTGAATTGGTCCTAAAGTTAAAGACGAACCTATGTAAGTGTCGAAGTTGCAGACTCAGTAGGTATTGCAATGGTACATTTATTCTCAGAGAAGATTTAACGCCCCAACTCAAGAGTCACTAACGGTTATTTAAATCCTCCTTAGTACAAAAGTATGGTGATTCTTTACTAAGGAGCGATTTAAGTAACCATGAGTTGGGACGTATGTCTGCTAACGAGAGGGAGATTATTGTAACCAAGAGACCCGATCGTAACAGTAGGTCATTCAGAGATCAATTTTCACAAATCAATCTTATTTTAGGAAAAAGTACATAAATACCGAAATATAGAGCAGTGATGATAGCCTAGCGGTTAGAACGTTGGTCTCCCGAACGAAGGGGCCCGAGTTCAAATCCTGGCACGCACCTCTAATTTTCAAATATTGTGTGCGTATTAGAAGTTAATTATCACTTGCTTCGGTGAAGGAAAACATCGTGAGGAAACCTGCACACCGGAGAGATCTCCATAAAGTTCTCAAAGTTGTGTAAAGTCTACCAATCCGCACTTGGCCAGCGTGGTAGATTATGGCCTAATACCCCTCACATTGTGAGAGGAGACCCCGAGCCCAGCAGTGGGACAATTATGGGTTGTTGCTTTCATTTGCTTTTTACATAAATATCCATCCTCATCTATGTTTCCAGAACACGGCTGCATGTCAATAGCAATGCCCCTGAAGCTACTCGAAGCCGACTACGTACCAGCCCGCCTCACCGCATTCTGCCCGACGCACAAGACAGACCGGCACGTGTCCATCGCGCTCCGGAAACAACCCATCACCAAACAGGACCAGAGGAGCAGGCTCTATGACGTCAACTTGAACGAGATACTTAGAATGTGATTGTACTGTAATAAAATTTGCAATTACCATTTTTTGAGTTTTTTTATTTTATTTTGAAAGCGATTTGATGTATGACTTGTATGAGTCATAATGAAACAGTCTTAGCAGCACTTACCATGACAAGGTTTATTTATTTACTCTTTATTGCACTACACATTATGTGTATGAATTAAAGTATCTAAACAAGCGTGCATGTATGAGCGTCATTATTGGAATGTTATAGCGTCAAATATGATGCGTTTCCCAAAAAATCAACAGCTGAGCTAATGGAAGTATAAAGCCCAATGCATACGTAACGGGTTTTTTCCCCGTACGGGACGGGGACGGGGTATAAGGCACGCTCTATAACTTGCTTATGTTTACTCTAAAGGAAAACCTCGTCGCCGACGGGGCGTGAAGTTTTGGAAACATCGTTTCATAGAAAATGTATGCGATAGTGCATACGCAGCGGAAGCGAAACCCCGTCCCGTACGGAACGTGGCCCGTGCGGGATGGGGTTTTCAAAAACATCGTCGGCGACGATGTTTTCAAAACCCCATCAGTGCCACGTTCCGTACGGGACGGGGTTTGGCTTCCGCTGCGTATACACAGTCATCCCGTTCACGACGGAGAAAAAGTAGTATAAAATTCCCGTCAGCGACGGGGAATGCCCCCTCCCGTCCCCGTTTCGTACGGGAAAAAAACCCGTTACATATGCATTGGGCTTTAGTCACCTCTTCATTAGTGATTGAAAAGTTCGGTTCTGCTACCGAACTACGTATTGGGTACGAAATCAATCAATATTATATTTATTTCATTTAGCTTCAGTGTTTAATTTGGAGTCATTGTTTAAATCATTAAAAATTGCAACCGTCCTTATAAATCTTTTAATATTTTGTTTTTGTTTCCATAAACGTGTCTACTTGTCTACTGTTGATGCCGAACTATACTGATTTAGACATTGGAGTCAGAGATTCATATCAGACTATCAGTGTATCAAATGTAACATAAGAAATTATACATACTAAGAAGGGAAATATTCAGTAAAAAAGAATTAAAAGCAAATCGCTTTGAATAAATAAGCTTTATTTTGGCCAAACTATTACAATTGCATCTTTACACATCTATTAAAGAAATCATTACTGCCGTAACAAATAATTTCATCAAATATATAGCGAACAAACTAAACATACAAGCGTACACGGAAGTCAAGAAAATACATTCAAAATACGACAGTATACATATTACATACTCAGGTAAAATACAATTTAAACTGACAAGCTACTATTGTGAATATAATTATACTAAATATAATATAAATTTCTTAAGTGAAATCATACATGACGTAGGTACTCTATGCTACTTATAGCTCGAATGTTGTATCTTGTATCACGTCATCACGAACCAATCAGAATCGAGATAATAGTGTGCGCGATGCATTCACGAGTTCCGATTGGTGCAATGACGCAACCCGCACGACGATAGTACAAAATACGAATTTAGAAAATTTTAAAATGACAGATTTATTCATTTAAAAGTTTATAAAAAGGAGCCTTAGGATAAGATAAAATTACCACTAAATGTTGGCAGTTCGAACTTAACCAGTTGTATCGACATGACGTCCACGAGCGTGATAATCATAGATTAGTTGAAGAGCACAGAAAAATATATCTTTCTCGCTCTCTTCTAGAGTTAAATCTGATTTACAGCAGACAGTCTCTCATTTCAATGGCACTTGCGTGACTCGTACATTTTGTCGTACAATTCCGAAATTCATTTCGGTTTTTGTAGCGGAATTTAGATGACTCTTTCGTTCATTCGGCAAAATCATGAGAGAATGAGATAGATATTTAATCTTCAACAAATTTTTCACTCCATACTTACTCGTCAACCTACAGTTTAATCACTGATTCGCGAGTTTCATGACTGAATTAAGTTCGATTGTCACACATTTGGATTCACATTACGAAGAGCACCAGTATAACACTGAAGCACCTCTGTCACTCTCACACACGCGACCACAATCCGAATACCGTCCCGGTTGCGATATGTTCATACATCTATAGCAAATCAACAAGCCGCGTGTGTAGACAAGGCAGTACATCCCTCATACGCCAAAGCATCCTGCCCCCAGCCTAACCAATAATGCTACAATAACACGAGGATCGCAAAACGTTTTAGATTTTCTTTAATGTGTACTTTATTGCGAACGCTTAAGGTCTAATTTAACGCTATTATAAAAAGTACTAATACTTTAACATTATTGCCACATTTCGAACTGCTAGTGTTGGTTTTAAGCTACGTTGTATTAAAAATAGATTATATATTTCCGTCTTGGTACACCGTTATAATTTACTTATTTTAGTAACTAGATTTTGGTAAATTCACAACAGATTTTTAAGTAATTGTGACGACAATAAGTAGTGTAAATATGACTTCTATGAACACACAATAGAATGTGCGTTGATATTTTTTCGTGTACACACTACGAATGCAAACAAAGTTTTGTAAAATTGTTTTCTCCTATTTGTAACCCTAATGGAGGCCATACACGATCAAGTGTGCTTGATCAAGCGTCAAGCGGACTTGACACGGCATCCAGTATACTTGATCGTCTATGTATGGCCACGGTATAACTATCTGGCCATATAGCTGTCTCATGCACACTGGATGACGCGTCAAGTCAAACTGCTTTGACAAGTCAAACTGCAGACTTGATCAAGTACACTTGATCGTGTATGGCATCCATAAGACATCCACAACTTTCGATATTTAACCACGGTTTTTGGTAAGTTACAAATAAACACGAATGCAGACATACATAATATGATTCTTATCCAAACACTGGATAGGGTCAGAAAAAGGAGATCTATTCATACCCCATTTACACGCGCGCGCGAGCCACGAGACAATCCGCGAGATGCGCGCGTGCGCGCGCGTGTGAACAGGGCGCTCGCGGACCAGACAGCGGCGCGTCTCGTGGCTCGCGGGCTCGCGGCGGGAGCGGTTTGTTAGGCGCGGCCAAAGGGGCTCGCGCGAGCGCTCGCGTGGTGTTCACACGCGCGAAGGGGGCGTGGCTTATGGACGCGCCACGAGACGATCCGCTACACGCGCGTGTAAATGAGCGGTCATAATTATTGCTACAAAACAGATGGTCGAATGTATCCGAGAATGTCGGATGGTGGTGGGAAGTGTAAATCATAGCTCATTCATTTCAACAGTTTGCGTACAGACAAGTGGAACGAAATGTTCCCGTCTTCATCCTACCTCACTACGCAGTGTGTACACAGATAATATATTATAGCTTATATAGACAAGCTTGCATTTCTTACAACTCGGTTCAAATGCTTTCACATGGGAATGCTGGTTGACTGTTTTATATTTGTATGTACCCTCATTTTGAGTTTCATATTCCCAAGATTTTTCGCTTACCCTCCAGTGAGGAAATCCCAATGAACAATTAACATCTAAATTTATTTATTTGTAAAATCAATGCGTGATTATCACTATAACTATAATTAATTTCCATAGTTAATAAAATGCCTATCATTACATTGTAACGGTTTACAAGTTCATCTAAATATATATTGATTATTTTATCAATCATACAAAAATACTATTGGATTTTAACACTAACTAAAATATGTTTATTTTATGATGTACAGTTTTAATATATACTACCTTTGAGTATGCGCCAATGTTAGGTTTCCGTTTTCGGATACAATTTACAGATACGGATATCCAATTTTATAAATCACAATATTACATGTGACTTCGAAAGGTTTGTAAACTTTACATAATGTATTTTATGTTTACTTCCGAAGCATTCATAACCTTTTACGGAAACCATACATATACCGCCCGGCCTTACTGTAGAGATTAAATTACGTATTGCGATTACATCAGACTCCAATTATCAATATTTGTTTACAATATCATTATAATCAAATCCAATATTGCGATTAATACTATTGAACGCACGAATGGTATAAAAGAGCACTTGTAACTTGGAAGTATGGATGTATGTATGTTGGAAGTAGAATGTCATTAAATCACATATACATCAGATACACATCAGAACGTGAAATGCCAACTGGATATCTTGGAACCGATTTCATGTAAATAGTGATGTAACTATCAAACTCCTAACTTGACTGGTTGTTCAGACATGCTGGATTGACCGATACTGATCGCTCATTCGTTCAATTTATACATTGTCTAAAAATTTGTAAGTATAATTTTAGACCTTAGCGACATAAGCTGATATTGCAAATCATTTTAAATATGGCACAGCCTTCATATTAGGAGTTGTAATAGGGTAGGTAAATAATTTGAATGTCACTAAGTTTTATTAATTTTAATCAAAAAAATTTGGAATTGAGGCTGATTTGTAATCAATTTAAAATCGATTAATTTAATCGATATTAAACGTAACATTGATCACTAAATCAAACTTAAAATGTCGATTTACTTTCCTTATAAATTTGGTTTCAGCAGAGATCCAGATGGTCAAATCCAGCAAATACCTTGACAGAACTAGTCCTTCCAATCCTTCTTGATCTCGAAGCTCCACTCCCATTGAAGATGGACGTTCTTGTCATCGTCGGTGAAGAGGCTGTTGACGGTGTAGGCGCCGCGGGCCATCATGCCCGAGGGAGCGTCTTCAGGTGGCGTGGTGTACGACTGGATCTCAGTCTTCGGAGGGTAGGAACCGACCATGTGGGTCATTTTGTCCACTGGAAGTAATTAGGTTACTTTGAGTTATTTTCCAGTACAGTTGTTTCTATAAAGAGTGAGGCATTTTGTTATGGAAAGAGCCGGCAAACGAGCTAACGATCCACCTGATGGTGAGTGGCTACCGTCGCCCATGAACATCAGTGACACCAAAGCGTTAATTGATAGTATGTATTATAAACGAGATTTTTGTAAAAGGATATAATATCAACTTTTCATTCGTCTGTTCGTTACAGGCATCGTGCGACACGTATCATAGTGCGACTATATTATTACAGTACTCGGCAATCATCAAATTTTGGCTTTATTTTACTCTCCTTTTAAGACTTACAAAAGCCTGCTTTTCATTGGCTGAAACGGAGAAAACAAAACGGAGAAAAATTGTGCGTTTTGTTTTAATATAATAAAGCAATAAATGAAAACGTTTAGGATCATGAAAGATTAAAAATATTCAAACTCTGAATAAGCTTCATCGCTGCATGTCATGCAAATAGTAATATCGATCGATGTTTTCCATATAATGTACACAAAGCCATGGTTCAATAGCCGCGTTGTGTCAATGTGTAGTAACCTTGCAACACACAAGGTCGCGTTGTCAGGGAGAATCGAGTTACTTACTCTCTTACTCATTGTCAGTTTGTCCATATTGTCAGACTATACAATGTTACTTTGTGAACCCTCGAAATTACTTTTTTTAATTTTTGGTATGTTCTTTCCCAGAGTGTACCTAATTCGAAAATATAAAGTATACAGACCTATAAAGTGAAAGATCCAAAATAGGTATAAATCAAAATGTATTTTCTGAGAATTTGCTTTGAGTTTTTTTTTCCGACCGCCAGGAAGATATGTTTTTCACGCGTTGTATGTATGTATGCGTTATTATTTATTACCTCGTATCTTCCAAACCGCTGAACGGATTTATATAATAAAGATATCGTTAGTTTCGTCTTGATAACCCAAGTATTCTTAGATAAATGAAATTAAAAAAACAGATACGGTGGCTGTGACATGCCATGACATGAAGTATCAAAAAATAAAAATAAATGGAATAATGCAATATGGGTATCAAATTAAAGAACTCACCATAAGGATATCAAAAAGGTATATCATGATAGCTTTTTTGATGGCAGGCGGGTTTTTTTTTTTAATTTTTTATTTATAAAACCCCTACCATATATAATTCTGAGTGCAAAACGACCATAGTAAAACGGGTGAATCAACCATCTATGAAGTGAGTAGGTATGGAGTTATATTATGAATTGTGAGTATATGTATGTATTAGTGATGGGCCGACTATGGGTTTTGCCGATCAGCCGACTAGCCGACTAATCGGTGAGAAAATTGCCGACTATTCGGCCGACTAGTCGGCAATGCCGATCAACCTTACTTTGGTCAAATATTTATGAAAATAAAAGGAATCGATTGCTTCCTGATAAACCTGAAAGTCTGTCGTTTCTGCACCATAAATTACATTAGCTTATTCCAATAAAATTAAAATAAGTGTGTACATTAAAAATAAAAAAAATTGAAAATATGACTTAGTACAAATAAAAGTACCAGGTCAACTTGTAAATTATTATTGCCACATACTAGTGATGTTACGAATATTCGCATAATTTTTGACATAATTTGAGGTAACTTACATAAAAATATGTCCTCAAGTTTTTTTGTGCAAAGTTTTAAGTTACATATTTTGTTTCCAAAACACATCGTCAGAACTCGAAATGGTCACTGATTTTTGAATATTATTATTAGCAGCGACATATTATATCTTTCAATATGGATCAACAATTCCCATCCATTGAGGAGTTAAATATTATGTCTCCAAGGCATATGACCGTAACATGGTCAATGATTTTCTGGTTTTGCAAAGTTATTGAGAACAATTTTTTTTAATAATTATTAAAATAAATCTTGTATTAGCAATTCTATAATTTTGTAATTTTCTTCATTTCCTTTATTTTAAGCAGCGAAAAGTAATGCCGAATATTCGGCGATTTTTGCCGACTAGTCGCCGACTATTCGCCGACTAGAAAACATGCCGAATAGTCGGCTTTCCCGACTAGTCGGTGTATAGTCGGCCCATCTCTAGTATGTATACATATACTCACAATTCATTTACTATGTACAATAATAACTTCTTAAGTTAATCACGTTTAGTGCAATCTCACGTAAACTACAGCAGGTAAGAATATTTCCTTGGCAAGAAGTTACCTATCTGTCGCTACGGCTAAATCGATTATACAATTCCGACACCTCCACGACTATAATACGTGTATTTACTACTTGTTACACGGATATTTTATGGCAAAATTTCAACCTCAAAGTCATAAGCTAATCGTGAACCACGGCTGAATTCAGTTAAATTTTCAGTATTGGTGTGTGGTTTAAAAGTTTTTTAACGACTTCAAAAAAAGGAGGAGGTATTCAATTCGAATGTATTTTTTTTGTTTGTTACCTCAGAACTTTCGACTGGGTGTACCGATTTGGATGATTACTTTCTTAAGAGCTGGTGCATGTCATGTGGTCCCATTAAAATTTGAGCTAGATCTGACGAGTAGTTTTTAAGGTATTTTGAAGTCGGTTATTTTTGTCTTGGTAAAATTCAGACCTTGACATTTTTTTAGATAATATCATCACGTCATATCACGTCTTTAGTCATTTCAATGATGTACTATCGATGTCTGAAGAATTACAAAGCTTTCAACGATTTTAACGTTGCCAAAATCAATTTTGCAGACAGGTTCTATGAAACTTATTGGCCTACGCGAACAACACCACATGCCAATAATACGAATAACTATTTGTGTGTGCATTTTCAGCCGTTGCAATTTATAATCCGGACTCGTAATCGATGAGTCAAATTTAATGTATTTTCAGAGAAAATAGTTTATTTCTGTTTCTACTTGTTGGATGTTAACGAAAAGTCTATGTACATAGCTATTTTTAGGTTATTTTCTGCTTAATAATGGTTACATGCATGGACCATTTTTGATGGTTCTATGTGCATTTCTTAAGTGAAATAGCTCTTGTTTTTCCATTGACGATCCTGTAGCCTAGTTGGTAGCGACCCTGCTTGTGAAGCGAGGGGTCCCGGGTTCGATTCCCGGCCGGGGCAGATATGTATGTGACAGATAAATATCTGTACTCGGATCATGGGTCATTGTGATATGTTATAATTATGTGTCGTCCATGTCACCCGCGACCCAGGTAAAAGCCTACTGCGGGGGTGTGAGTGTGTAAACGTTTGTTTTGTTTGTTTGTTTATTTATTTTATGAATGCCTGCCTGATAGTTTGGTCAACCTGGTTATTTTATGTTTCGTTATTCGAATGTCAATTGGTAGCAATGACACCTTACTCGCTTTTTACTACAGTTGTAAAATTCACACAACCACATACATAGCATAAGCATATACAGGCTGCTCTATGAAGACTAATATTTTTCTTCATAATAAAATTGTTTATGAATACTGAATGAACTGATATGAAAGCCATAGGCCCTTAATAAAATAAACGCACTACGCCAATAGTTCACGTACAGACGCCCAAACAGTTCATACATGTACATGTCATTGCATACAATACACGTGACACAATTATGCGGTGCGCGGAATATTTATAAGTGCGTTTAATAATAACGCTAACGCGACGCCTGAATATAAATCGGATGGTATGTATACGTACCGGGCACTGTCCGTTGGCATGGTGGGGGGGAAAGTTTCATTTTATTAATTATCCTTTATATTTACATTTATAGACACATGTACATTAGGGCCGCTGTATCTTGGCGCGTCTGAACATAGGCTTTGCGAACTTTAGCGCATGTAAGACAGAGATGGCAACACGAACATGCTAACGTGTGACTGAGACACAATACACCGCGTATCGAGTATTGGCGAATTATGTTACTGCGCAGCCTTCTGCGCGAAGTTCAGACGCGCCAAGATACAGCGGCCGAACTGTATCTAACTACCGATTACGCTATTGTTAAATTCTAACCAAGAAAATTCAGCACCAAAGATTAAAAGTCCTTGCTCACTGGTGCTTTCAGGAATTACAGTTACTATTAGTACCATGGCGCGATGTCTCAAAGAAGTATCGCGATGAAAAGAAAAAGTGATGGCCAGAAAAATTAAGTTAAAAATGGCAACGTGACCTTTTGAACATAAATTAACGCTAAGCATATAAAATAGCCATATATACTTTTTTATTTCAGTAGTTCCCTTAATATTTCGTGTATGTGTCCGTTCATACAGACTGGCTCGGAGAGATGAGCATATTTTTATTGCGTTTAAAAAAGAGTTTTACGATATCGAAATAAGGTTGATTCTGCAATTGATAAAAATGACGACCACATAAATCCCTTATTCATTCACTGACTCACATATACACACACACACACACGCACACACACACACGCACACACGCGCACGTGCACACACACACACACACACACACACACACACACACACACACACACACACACACACACACACACACTTGCTTTCGCACTCACACAAACGTACATGCTCATATGCATGCTCACCTTTCTGTTAAAGCTACTTATTTACTTAGAGTTTTGTCTGTTATTCGCTTACTTTGTTTGTTATACACTTCATCTCGCGACCGTCCATAATATCTTCTGTGCTAATTTTGTGTATTTTTAAATCCCTGGTATCCATAACACAAGTTAAATCTTAGCTTGGGTATCAGAGTTCAACTATACACTACAAACATAACACTGGGTGTACTCATTTTTCTATAAGCTCTAGTACTAGTTACAATCCTACTTAAATTGATGGCGCTCTTGATGTAAACTTTGTAGTAAAATATTGTAATAGTAACTGATTATTCTTGGTGTAATATTTTATACTCTCTTTTATTCTAGTGTTATTAGTTGCTTATTATGTGTTTTATTAAGTAATCCTTTAGTGAGTTATATCATGTATGTCTACTACTGCTGTTTTTGAACATTTTGTCGACATATATGTTGTTGTTAAGTCACACTGTATTGGCTATGATTGTGGTGTACTTGTTTAATGTATTGTTATCTCAATAAATAAATAAATAAATAAATAAATAAATAAATAAATAAATAAAGTAAATAAATAAATAAAATAAATAAATTCTTTCATTTCACTTCCACTCTTAAGCATTATTATTTAATATTAAAAAAAAAGAAATGAAATCAACCTTATTTCGATATCCCAAAACTCTTTTTTAAACGCACACGGACACTATCCCATCATAAAATCTCAATCTTGATCATTTTATAGTCTGTATCGATAAATTTCACTACCCAAGAAACAAACTAAACCATGTTGGTGGGTCATATGACCAACTAACCATCATCCAACTTAACTTACCCGGCACTCCCAATCGATAAGTCTTCTGAACGTATTTGAGCCCGTGGACGATCTCGCGTTGCACTATGAAGTCAATCCTGATGCGGTATTGCACGCCCTCCTTTATCGTGAACACCTGGAACAGAGGAATCTTCCTTGAGAATATTGCTTCCAGCGAACAGCTTTGGACATTCACACCTTTCCCTCTATATTTAATCAGGCTTGGGAGCAAGATCTTTTTTCTCTTCTTTCTTTCTTTCTTGGTCGGCAACATATCGGTTATGCCATATGCCATATACCATATCGGTGGTCATTTACCATCAGATCATAACGCTAGTAACATAAAAAACGTGTATGTGCACCTAATAAGCTCAAGATTTCATCCCGTATGCCACAATTCTCTTTTTTATAAAAGGAATCAGTATCAGCTAGCTTCATCATGTCGCTTTTTGGCTGTCGGTGTGCGCGCACATCGTAACACGGAAACTAGAGAGACAGTTATCATATAACTACATCGTGTCACTTTTTGGCTGTCGGTGGTGCACATGAATCGTAAAAATTTTACTCTCATAATTTTTTCCAAACGCGCCGAATGAAATATAACTTCAATTAAAAAAATATAGGCCTCATATTTTTTTACTACAAACTCCCGAAAGCATCGATCGCTGCCAAACTGCGAGCAGTCACATTTGACAAAATATTACCCAGAACATTACCAGATGCAATTTAAGTCTATTAGAATGATTTATTCGTCTTTGTGGTAAATGTACGAAAATAATTTAGTACTTAACATACAAATTTCTTACGTAGCAAGTTTTTTATATATGACATCTATATTTTTATATGATGTCTGCTAACTAGCATACGACTCGTGGAAAAATACCCGGTCTCGCTAGGGTTCGATCCTGATCATGTATAATGGTCCCCCACTAAAACAACGTCGTCGGGAGAATAACATTGGACGACGCGTGTGGCTCAATCGTTTCCATGCCGGATCGCCGTGCCAAGGGTCCTGGGTTCAACTCCCAGCGAGGCAGAAATTTGAATGATGAGTTTGAATTTCTGTTCTCGGTCTGGGTGTGTGTGTGTTCTTGTCTCTGTGTGTTGTCCATGGCAATCCTAGTGTGGGGCTACGGGTTTGTAGCGTTATTTATTCATTTTATTTATATACGGGCATCAGATAATGCCAGCTGCCCCGCCCACACCGTCAGTTTACGATCATTCGGATTGTATTTATATCGGCACTATATCATACTATTGTTGCGGTTGTCGTGTCACAAGATCGGACATGTAAAATATTTAGATTTAACTACTGACACCAATGATATTTAAAAAATATAGATATGTTATGCTCTTACAAATCAACCAAAAATTCTGTTCCGAAAAGAGCTACAACACACACACGTTTATCTTTTGTTTCACTACACCAATCAATCACATTGGTATAATACACGAAGGCATTTTAACGCTGTATGTCAAATGTCAAGCACTTCTGACAACAACAAAAGCGGGCGTATCGTCTTGTATTGACAGAGCGACTACGAGCAGAACGGTCAATTGCCTGTTCTTACGCTCTTCATCGTCGGCGCGCTAGTGATATATATATCTACCTCTTTTTAGGGTTCCGTAGCCGAATGGCAAAAAAACGGAACCCTTATGGATTCGTCATGTCTGTCTGTCTGTCTGTCTGTCTATCTGTCTGTCTGTCTGTCCGTCCGTATGTCACAGCCACTTTTTTCCGAAACTATAAGAGCTATACCATTGAAACTTGGTAGGTAGATGTATTCTGTGAACCGCATTAAGATTTTTACACAAAAATAGAAAAAAAGCAATAAATTTTGGGGGTTCCCCATACTTAGAACTGAAACTCAAAAATGTTTTTTTCATCAAACCCATACGTGTGGGGTATCTATGAATAGGTCTTCAAAAATGATATTGAGGTTTCTAATATCATTTTTTTTCTAAACTGAATAGTTTGCGCGAGAGACACTTCCAAAGTGGTAAAATGTGTGTCCCCCCCCCCCTGTAACTTCTAAAATAAGGGAATGATAAAACTAAAAAAATTATATGATGTACATTACCAAGCAAACTTCCAACGAAAATTGGTTTGAATGAGATCTAGTAAGTAGTTTTTTTTTAATACGTCATAAATGGTAAACCGCAAAAAACATTGATCAAAGTTACAACTACAAGAACTTTTATATTATGTTACTTGCTGCTACGGAACCCTTCATGGGCGAGTCCGACTCGCACTTGGCCGCTTTTTTACATTATAACATCATTGACTGAAGTAACAAGCCATCGCCGAAAAAACTTGCCAGAAAAGCTATTGTTTACGGAGACATTAAGCGTTTTTTTGTTATATGTAATGTACAATACATTACATTTTTGTACCTAGCAATCAATAGGTATCACCTCACATCGCATCAATTCTCTACCATTCTGCTTCAATGTCTCCACCACCTGGCAATACGCATTGGGGTAAAATGGTGGAGTATGACCTAGGCATTATGAGACCAGACTCGTGTCCTACAGTGGTACATTAATGGGCTGAAGCCAACCAACTACTCAATATCGTTCCAAATATCTAGATCTACTAACACTCAAGGTCCAAACTCTGAGAATCTTGCACCTTGTAACAATATGTGAGAGACGTACGTCATTAGAAGTTATCGATTTATTGACATAATTAAATAAATATTTAATTTCATAACGTATATCAGTTTTAATTATCTTTCAAAAACTCTTTTTGTACTAAATAAAAATAAACAAGTACAAACTAGATGACGTTGTTCATGAACCTGAATCACGCTGCTGAGACTCTGTGAGATTTGTATAAGTAATAACATTAAATTTTAAGAGGTAAAGATAATAAGAAGCTAGGGCCATCTATCCAGTGCTTTCATACTCCCTCCATGATAGCGCAAACGTTTACCGCAACCTTTTTGCAAGTCGCACAAGAAGTCTAACTACAAAAAAAACTTTGGAGGAAGGAGTCAGTGAATATAATAAAATTGTGACTGCTAATCCCCACCAATGTCGAACAGAACAGTTTGTCATGACAAAAAGAAGCGTGCCGTCCTGGCGAGCGAGCGATTTATCGCGATGATATATGGGCCTCGGGCCTCACCGCCACAGGGTGATTCTCTACATTTTGTTTGTTTCGCCGTTCGTTCCTGGTTTCGATTCCCAGCGAGGCAGAAATTATGATGATTAATAATAATTGTTTCTGGGTGTGTCTTTGTGTACTATCTATGGCACACACGACACATATAATTCAATGGTAGGGTATAGTGAGTGGGAAGAATTATTTATTAATATGCATAGCGAATCACTGACAATTTCAAATCAAATCAAATCAAATCAAATGTTTTTATTCAAAATTGGTTTGGTTTACAAACACTTTTTGAAAGTCATGCAAGTTATGCCAATGCTTCAGGCAAGGCCCTACTATAAATCATAACAAGCAATACTTACCAAAAATATAAATCACCAATCATACATTTCAACCTATTTAAACGTTTTGGCTATCGTATGCGTGAGAATGAGTAGCGTGACAGATGAGACATTATTATGTCAGTGGCTCGTCTCATGCAATCAACACCACAACACCACCCTGTATACAAGTGCTGGCGGCGCTCCAATCGCACGCGCCGTGACGCGCGCTGCGTATGCGCAACGTTGCACCTGTCAGGTCCTATGCGCGATCTGATATAAGACATGACGGATATGACGGATACGACGGATACGACCGATCCGACCCACCCGACGCGCGACCGAATCACCCTATGGTCTCGTCCAGTGGATTATAAATATATCAATTTTTGCCACGTGAATTTAAACTGTGCACTGACGACCTGAAAACAGTGGGTATCCGCTGGATTCAGAAGGCTCAGCACCGGTCAGAATTGCGCACGTTAGAAGAGGCCTATCCAGCAGTGGACTCGTAAAGACTGATGGATGGATGGATGAATCTGTAACGCTACAAGTGCCAACAGCTATTCCATTCGAAACATTATTTCGTCGATGGAGTTACCTGCTGAATCCCACCAGGCTAGCTACCACCTAGCTATCACTCTCAAACGACTCACAGTCTGGCTGGGGGCTTGGAGGCCAGTTCATTCTGAAGCCCGGTAACGTATCGGTCTTTGGCGTCCCTTGATGTCCATGGGTAGTCTCCATGGGTCCAAAGGTAGCTACTTATCATCATGAGGTTCATCTACTCATTTGTCGGTTATTCCCATAAAAACCCTTGCTGTTGTAAGGAGTACATTAAAAACAGTAAACGCGGAGGCATACTTGCAAATCCAATATGCGTTAGAGCTATTCCGCTGCTTGTTCGACTAAAATACCCTAAGGTCTTATGGAGTGATTTTAAAATGCACCAAAATATTTAGACACGGCAAACTCGAGACATCGTAATTTCACGAGAAAGATGGCAACTAGGTATTTCCAAAAAGCACGGCAAATATCGTGAATGAAAAGCGCTTCATGCGTTTCTGATCTAAAGCAAGATTGACATAAAGACAAACAATGGAAGACTGCTGACTGCCGACCCAACCCAATTGCCTAAATCGCGCAAAAGCAATGCCTTGCTAACGCAGCATATGGATCGTACCAGCATAATCGATATTGCTAACATAATGATAGATTCTGACTAATACCAAGAGGTTACACAACACAACACAAGTTTCAACCTAAATACTCATAGAATTATAATGTGGATATCTAAATTTTTATGTAAATGTTCAACCAACAAGCAGATGATGCCAAAAGCATCACTTGAATACGTATATCCATGCTAAATTACAGCATTCTAGCACTAAGGGTCTCGGCGCTTTGCTTCGGACAGATGAACAGACGGACGGACATGTCGAAACTATAAGGGTTCCGATTTTACTTCGCAACCCTAAAAGGCCCTAACACTTGGGAAAGTGAATAAAAGTAAACAAAAAGTTCAAAACAACCAATCACGAGTTTAACGTTTGCCAATAACTATTAGACTATTACAAACAGCATAAAAACCTGTCCCTTCCGTCGCTAATGATCCCGACGCTAATGTCCCCGACGAAACACGAGTGTCCCTCCGTCGTTTCTGTGTAAATAATATGTAGATATTACGTGAGGTGCAAACAAATGGCTAATTACACAGCCGTCGGGCAGTCGGGCCATCCATCAGACGCTCGACTTGGAACGGACGGGAGCGGTGATTACCCGGTGACGGATTTAATTGTCCTCTAAATAGAACATTATTTAACGTCTTTCTATTAGAAACGAAGAAGCACATCACTTAACGCAAGGAATAGTCATTACGTTTATGTCTCGTAGTAGTTGCCTTTGTAAATACATTAACGAAAATAAGAAAAAGAAGAGAATAGTCAGAATATATACTCATATGAGTACGAAGGAAAACGATTATAGATGAATGATTAATAAATAATGTTACTTGGAGTAGTAAAAATCTAGAGTTTTGTGCTATATGAACTAAAAGATTTTTAAATCTACTATTCCGTTACAACGTCAACAACTTATAGAACGAAGGACATGAGCTACTGATTTTGTCGTTTTCCTAATAATTTTAGTCGATAGACTGGAGTCGAGAAACCAATTAATTCAATAAGAATTATAAATCTATATATTGTATAGACACAAAAAACCTTTAATTTATATCATTGAGTGTATAGTCTCACAATCAGATGTACAATTAAAGAATGTAAACGAATATGAGTAAAAAAATAAAAGCATGTTAAAAAAAATGTTGACCACTGTAAAAAAGATATAATTCAAGACTTTAAAATGTTTTAAATAACACGTTACTTAATTTCACTTAAAAAATCTCCTACCGATGTCCGATTTACAGAAACAAGGCAAAATACCCTTCTATTCATAACCCCATGACAGAAAAAGGGGTGAACTTTACCTAGAAAGGGTGTTGTAAAAAAATCATTGATTGTACACTATTGTAGTACCTACATCGTTTTAATTGGGGTGGGCTTGCATTCTAAGTTCAACTTTATAATTGACTAGTAACCGCCCTCGCTTTGCTTCGGTTTTCTTATTTTTTTACAACTTATTGGAGTTTTATTAAGGATCCCTAATTTTTTGAAAATATAATATAGCCTATGTTACTCGGGGATAGTGTAGCTTCCCAACAGTGAAAGAATTTTTGAAATCGGTTCAGTAGTTTCGGAGCCTATTCAATGCAAACAAAAAATCAAATCTTTCCTCTTTATATATTAGTATAGACAAGGCGTTCCACTGTGGTACCGTAACCTATTTCAATAATACATAATTTTAATACAAAAATATATGAAACTACTAGAAAATACAATAAAGTCTAGCCTCGTTACAAAATTTCTCGTAAAATACTATGAAATATAGATATTGATATTACTATACTTATCCCTACGGTACCCGCCATTTAATCACATAGATACAAAATGTAAATCTATCTATAATGGCCACGTTCCACTAGACGCGGCCAATATAAAAAGCATCACAAATGTCAATGTCAGTGTTCTATCAATATTGTATCAATTGGCGGTAAATCACAGGTAATATTTAGACTATAGATAAGGGTAGCAATTGATTTTGCGATAACATTAAAGCATGTAGGAAACGCAAGGTAATTTGAATTCGGTGGTCAATTAAATGACGTCAATAATGCCTAATGCATTTAATTAATTACCATTACTTATGAATTATCATAACTATTCTGTACAATGAGTTTGTTGATGGGTGTCGTAAGAGGCGACTAAATCCGGCCCGCTGGTGGTAGGACCTCTCGAGGGAATCCGAGGGATTATATTGTTAATATCGATTTTAATTGTTAATTAATACCATTATTACTATAATTATTTCTCCATGGGGTTCGCCTGGATAGCTACCACCCTTGAGCATGAGTCAGCCGCCAAACGACTCGTGTTCCGGCTGGGGGCTTGAGAGCCAGTTCTTTCTTTCTAGTTCTTCTCTCTTTCTTGGCCGGCAACGCATCGGTTACGCCTTTGGTGTGGCTTATGTCCATGGGCGACGATAGCCACTTACCACCAGGTGGATCGTCAGCTCGTTTGCCGGTTATTTTCATAGAAAAAAAAATGAAAATTGTATGTTTAAATCATAGATCCTATGTCAACTTTAAATCCATTACACCATCACTCAAGAGTATGTATTAACTATTACCTAATACAAAGTTATTAGAATGTTGACCTACACCGAGTTATTGAAATATTGATACCGTTATCACAACCATGCATCCGTTATTAGATACAGATAATGGTCAATTACCAATACGTACAGCTGATATAACCTCTGCATGATATACGTATAAAATTAGAAAAGGTCCGGTATTGAATTCCATGACCGTTTATAAGCCCCGTAAGAAGTGAAAGTTTAGATCGAAAGCCAATTCCTTGAATCCTCGTACGCATAACCCAGACTTCTCTATATTTTCTCAAAGGTATGTTCAGTTCGCTAACATGCTTTTGAGTAATCTTGTGAGGAATGATAAAAATCCCTTCGCAGATGAAGACAGCGGCATAAAAGTATGTTTTCACAAAGTAGGGGCCATCCATAAATTACGTCACACGTTAGCGGGAGGGGGGGAGTCGATGTAGTGTGACAAGTTTCGTGACGTCACATTTCAAAATCGAATAATTGGTACGTATAAAAAAAATAATCAGTATCATACCGGTCAATGAAGAAACGTTCTAAAGCGTATTGGTAAGATAATTTTGACTTTTTGCGATTTTGACCATTTGCGTCTTTGTCAATTTACGAGTTTGACAATATGCGTATTTGACATTTTGCCTGAAGCGTTTTACTTTTTGTCATTTTGCGTGTTTGACTTTTTGCGTTTTTGACCTTAAGAGTATAATCCGTGTAATCGTGTAGGTTCAAAAACAAATAATGGAAATAAAACTTATTTCGGAAGTGCTATGTAAAATTTCATAATATGTGACGTCACACTAGGGGGGGAGGTCTCACAAGTGTGACCAGCTGTGACAAGGAGGGGGGAGGGGTCCAAAAAGTCATGAATTTCATGACTTGTGTGACGTAATTTATGGATGGCCCCCTAGTAAAACAAAGTCATTCTTCCTTGTCTATCATACAAACTAAAGGAAAACATTCCCTTTCCTTGTTTACATGGAAACCTTTAAATGAACAACTGTATATTCAGCTGTTATTATAATTTTAAATTATTTATTTAACATTGAACACAAACGCGTGTAGTTTTACAAAATGTATACATTCTCAATGTGTTGTAACATGTGTAACATATTAGTCACACACTGTAATCATTTCTTTGAAGGTATGTATACTGTATATAATAATGTATATATTTGAATTTCAATGGCATTGCCAGAATTCTATGGTTTTACTTCTCGGATAACTTAGGTTTAAAATTTATTTTGTTTATTCATTAGTTAATTATCACTTGCTTCGGTGAAGGAAAACATCGCGAGGAAACCTGCACACCGGAGAGATCTCTATAAAGTTCTCAAAGGTGTGTGAAGTCTACCAATCCGCACTTGGCCAGCGTGGCGAACTATGGCCTAATACCCCTCATATTGTGAGAGGAGACCCCGAGCCCAGCAGTGGGACAATTATGGGTTGTTGCTTTATTTATTTGTTTGATTCCAAACGTGCGAGAGAAATCTAGTAATCTGACTAAATAATCATTTTAATTTCGATATTAAAAATGATATTGTTAAAACTAGAGTGATTACGGTCGATGTTTGTAGCGGAATGATCAGAAATCGTAGGTGTTTAAGTTCCCAGGCTCGTTTCCGCCAACCGTCATATGACATTCATTGATCTGAGCATATGATATCTTGACTATACAAGTGATGGATGCGGCGGTGTCTGCTTTATTAATTAACTAGCTGACCCGGCGAACTTGGTATCGCCTAACTATTTTTTTTTTTCTAAAATAAAAGTGTCCTAAGTTACTCCTTGTTTCATCAGCTATCTGCCAGTGAAAGTCTCGTCAAAATCGGTCCAGCCATTTCAGAGATTAGCCGGAACAAACAGACAGACAGACTAACAGACAGACAGACAGACAGACAGACAGGCAGACAGACAGACAGACAGACAGACAAAAATTGTAAAAAATATTGTTTTGGTATATGTACCGTGTATACATCCAAATGCACTTAGTAACAAGCGGTTATTTTAACATTACAAACAGACACTCTCAATTTTATTTATTTGTATAGAGTATAGATTATACCTAAATGTTTAGGTTGGTGAGGATGTATTTATGTTTTTTAATCTTTCACGCAAAAACTACTGAACAGATTTTCATGAAATTTAGCACACAGATAGACCATGATCTAGAATAACATATGGGGTACTTATCATCCCGTAAAACGCGAGCAAAATCGCGGGCACAGCGGCAGTTTATAATATCAATAGGATTTAAAAATGTTTATCTAAACAAACCAGTGACTGACGCGCAAACGAACGGTTTTAAGGAGAAAAAACTTCATTAAAACGGATACACATCGCCTACGTCTATATTTAGTCGGCACCTCCCGTTGCAATCGATTAAAACGTTTACCCGAAGGCAAAAAATACTAAACCAATTAATAGATACTTTCAACTCTAGATTGCCTATTCGCGATCGATTAAATCAATCTTCACATTTCAAACAGAAAGATGAAGAATCTAAACGTATAAATATTATAAATATACATAGCGACGTGAAATTTTTTAAGCAGATCTTTTCTATTTCTTTTTTAACTAAAAAAAATGTCTATTTTTTTTTTCAAATAATGTGTAGTAAATAATACGTATTATGCTCGCGGTTTCCTAACGGGCCAACTACGTACGCACAACTAGTGGTACGGCACAACTATGTACAACTACACACAACTGTTTTACTATAACCATTCCTTTTGACACTATGCCATTTCTACTACAAAATTCTATAAATTCCCAATTCTAACATTGAAAACTTCTAGAATTCCCCCGAATTGAGTTCATGGGACCATTAGGACCCACATCATGAATCATGATCCTAGTGTAGAGAAGACTTGAAAATGGCTAAAAAGAAAGTTTTGGTGGATTTCAAAACCTATCAAAACCCGAAAATCTCTTCCAACCGTGACAGGATTTACACTGGACCTCTCTACCTTCAAAATTAAGGAGTAGAAAATCCTACCTGCTTCTTCAGGTCCGTGAGATCTCCGCTGAGGTCCAGCTCCACGTCATCTCTGCCGGCGACACAAAGGGCCAGTTTCTTCACTATCACCTTCCGAGGGTCGTTTGCGTCTGAGGAAAAAGGACTTGATTAGGACTTTTCATTCGTTAGTTTATTATCGACACCGTAACCGACAACCAGGGACCGATTCCTGGTCGGGACAGACATTATAATATTATTATGACGGATAAATGTTTATTCTAGGCTGGTTATTTTCTTTTCTGTGTATCCACATTGCAATGCCGACTACTAACAATGAATTGTATTACGATTTAAATGTTTTTTATTACAATGCCATTGGGCCATTTGTAAACACCAAATAGGGGGTTGTATAATGGGGGACACCCCATTTTCTCCATTAAATTAATACCAACCAATTTAAGACGTTACAAAGAGTTTCGTCAATTACGCATTTAACCTGTCATCGTATCCCAAGCGTCAATTGATAGAAGCGGCGGTAAACACAACACTCGTTATGTCCCAGTTAAATGACGCAAATAGCTCCATACTCCATACATACTCCATATGACGGTGCTGACGGGCGATGCATTACACGGTCGATTTGCTCACAATCGAACTCTCAGGTTCTCAGGTCGCGTTCGCTTTAACCTGTCACTATAGACGGATTTTGCAAAGAATAAAACTTTAAAATACTCTTACGTTACGTATCACCCAAGGTATCTTGTAGGGGGAGAGGGGGGCTTGAAATAGATCGCCTCTTAGTAAAAACATCCCCTTTTTACATCCAAAACAAGATAAGGGAACACGGCTAACAGGTTGGGAATTACGAAAGCGGAACATGGTCATTTGGTAACAAGGAATCATCTAAGTTAGGAGATGGATAGAGGCCTATCTAAGGAACCCTTTGCATCACAATTAGTATCTAAATATTTGCACATTAAAATAGTGTGTTCCCTAAAGGGAATCCATCTACCAGCACATTCAGGTCAAGTCTACAATCGAATTGAGACAATGATTAATAAACCATGCACCAGCTAAAGTAACTTAGCAACTGTCCTAAAAACAGTAACATGGTAAGATGCAACACATATTCAATATTGAGCTTTAAATTTTATTACTGTTTAACCATTCATATTTTCATACTTTCAATGGGATGTCACATTTATTTTAACTTGTTCAAAAAACAACATAATCAGATTATCACCAGACACATGGTGAAACTCATACCAAATCTCACTTGTGAAGATAACAAAACATTCAAGTACCTTTTGTTATCACTGGATCCAACTGATAATGTGAGTTTATCAACACATAATTCTGTAATTCATGTACAAAACAGTGGCTTTGTTATACGAAAAATAACAATAAATAAACAGTACATGAGGGCCTGAATATCTGTACATTATATGTTATGAAAAAAATACAAGTAATATTTTGTTTTTGTATGCTAAATATTTTTATTGTTTTGTATTCTGCTAGCCAGCAACATAGGATCGAGTTAAATCTATGCTCTAAATGATGCCAATTGGTTACTGCCCATTATAAACATAATACATATATAACACTGCAAGAACTAAAAACATTTGACAATTAATTTTTGGGAACTTTGAAGCATAGCAATAAGGTCCAGAAAAGAAAAGGATCTAACCACACACATTACTATTGGTTTCACAGGTAATATTTATCTTAGTAAACTCCCAAAAACGAATCACTAACAGAGGATTTTATGAATAATAGATGTTGCCTTGATCTATACTCCAATCTTTGTCTTCGATATAGAATGGGGCTATAAAAGACTTAAAAATGTAAACAATATTACATTTTCACAATAAATATTTACATAATGTAAAGCATGTGAATTACTTCGACACTGTTGTGTCACTATTGAGAAATTATGCAAACTGAATACCCCACAGACTTAATGAATTTCTGAATTTTTAAAGTAAAGGAAGAACATCATATTTGGCACAGTAAATCTGTACTTTGTTAAACTTACCATATATAACAACCCCAGTCTGCGCCTGCCCTAATAACGCCTCTTTGTATTTCCTCAAGGACTCATCTTCCTGGTCAGCTGCTAGAATCTCCTCAATGGTCTTTTCTGGTGGTGGCTTGTATGAGGATTTGATTTCTTCGTCTTCTTCCTCCTCAGGAGTTCGTGTGATATCAGGCTCACCAGACATGGTTCAGAATGCTACAGATACAAAATTTTCTATTTTATTAGCAAGACATACCAGGGTGGCATTTGTAAACGCACTAGTTTTATTTGACATCATCGAGTGGTAGATGCCACATTGCGTAATAGATAGTATTTATTCAGACTGACAACCCACCATGCAACTCTGGGGCCATTAAGTCCTGTTACTACGAATTATTGAAGTGAAACTTCTATATAGAGGGGGTCGTAGGCAATTTCTGTCATGAAAAAGTGTTACCGTGAAGTGAAGTAGACAATATATCACTTGGAAATATTTGAAGTAAATCTATACTAATATATAAAGAGAATAAACAAATAAACTCAAAAACTACTGAACCGATTTTAAAAATTTCTTATATTAAGATACAATAGTTGGATGTTATAAATAATAAGCAGTGTTTTGTCTAATGTATAATATCATTATTACACAATAAACTCACAAATTTACTCAGTCATCGGTGTATCATTTAGCTTTTGAGATGTTTGACTCATAAAGTAACTTTAACATGTGGTAAGTTTTAGTGTGCAAATACATATTTATCAAAAGATTTAAATATACTCAGTTAATAATAGATCATATTTGATGGATACTAAGGGTAGAGTCACACTCTCCTCAGCAGCCCTATTCAACTTGCTTGTAAAATGTGGAAAGAACTTAAGCTTTATAAAATTACTGTTGTAATCAAAATTTATGGGAGTACTAATAATTTCGATGACTACAGTTTCAATCATTTTTCAGATAATAAATATTGAAGGGCTATCTATAACTACAATATATTATCAATTCAAACATAATCATTCTGCAACATTAAATTATTAAAGACTTTTATTGATGTTATAAAAACGATAATTAGGGGAGAGGGGGGCAGTTTAGTACAGGGGCAGTTTTGAATTATTCGATTTATAAACGCATTCTTTATCTTTCCCAACCTCCATAACCTTTTTAATACTGGTAAATCCGAACTACACATCTGTCAGATCCCAACTACCGTCAACGTCAGGGTAATTTTACCTGTTACTTTACGGAGACAAAAATAAACAAATATTTTTTTGCTTGTAAGCAAATTACTGAAAACATAAGTATTATTATCAAGTAGTGATTATTTCATAGTGTTTCATATATTATAGACTCAGTATTTACAAATATAAGATCATTAAACACAAGTTAGTTTTTCGTCTAGAAATTTTTTATTCTGAAGGTTGGTATTGGGGCAAATTTGAACAAAATCACTGGGGCACTTTTGAATAAAATATTCAAAGTGCCCCATACATATAAATAACATATGGGTATTTATTTTATGAAAATATAAGGAAGCGATTTCATTTTTTATTGTCTTTACAGTCATTGAGGACCGCTTTTTGAGATTGTTTATTTTGTATTCAACACTTTTAAAGTAGGTATCTTCCTAAGGCTCTTTAAAATTTCATATTTTTTAAGATACTTATAAATGTTATTACTTTTTAATATTGTTTCGGAATATTTAATTTGATCTCGGTTATAGAAATAAGTTTGTTACCTTTGTTCAAGACTGCCCCAGGCCGTTCAGAATTTTATAAAGTTTATTCAATTAATAGTTATTGTAAGAAATAAATGACAGTGTACTATGATAATATTCGATACAAATAACATAAATATACTGTTGATTATATTCTAAGTTACATGGTTTCCATTTAATCCTGGTTTTTCAAAACTGCCCCCAGGGGTTTCAAATGTGCCCCGTGGATGGGGCACATTTGAACAAAATAGAGCTAAAAAGAAAAACGATATTGTGTTACTTTAGCAAGTCAAAATAAATTAATATCATCTTTAGTATGTAGTATAAACCCCATATGTAATACTAAAATAAAATAAATCTTGATTGGTAATACTATACGAGAAATATAATAATTTATATAAAAAGTGTTCGAATGTGCCCCCCTCTCCCCTACACTAAAAATCAGTTCTTCAAATAAGTTGAAATGTTTCAATTTCTGATAGATATTTGGCAAGATGTTGGTGATTTCTGATTACAGTATGGAACATAGTAATTGGAGTTGAAAGGTGAGTCATTACAATAATTGATTACGGTGAAGTGTTGCGAAATTTAGATTTACCGCTGAAAAACAACCTAAACGTCAATAACTTATAATCTTGATAAAAAAACAGCGTTTAATAATTGATTAGAATTGATTCTGTTTTAATACATTACATACTATAATATCATTGATTTTATAATTTTATCCTCGTAATACCAAAACCAGTAATAGTAATAACCGGCCGCAAACGTGGTGACAAATGGAACCGCCCTTCAAGTTTGAATCGGCGAGGATTTAGTGATGAACGGAGGTGAATGAATACACATGGGAGTCCATGAAACATGGGGATATTTATAACTTACAAGGACCTGCGACACTGACGCACGCTATGTAGAACACACAAAAACAGACAGACATTACAGGCTTCGTCATTCCAACAATAACGCAGTCTGAGACTTATGGAAATGCATTTTAAAGTAATGTAAAATTTACCGTTTTTTGTATAGGGTGGCTTCCAAAAAATCAATATCCACTTAATGACACAAAATCACCAATGAAATATAAAAATAAGCTATCGAAAAAAAATTAGAATTAGCTTGTAAAACCTAGGTATAGATCAAAAAATACTGACGGATGAACGGAAAGCTTCCGGTCGTTCGCCGACTGGCGTTTATTGTACTTAGGTAGGTACTCTATGGATCGCACAGTGTTTCGATGAGGAATCAAAAATGTCCAAAAAAAGTTTTTTCCATATGTGCAGATCCAAACTCCATATTTATGATAATTCAAATGTACCTTAAGTATCTTAACATTTAATTTTTTAACGTTATAATAATAGATCGAAGTAGGCATTATTAACATCGTATTTTTAAACATTTATTTTCTGGTTCATTCAAGGTTGTAATAAATTACATCCTTGGGTTCATTCATTTAAATAAACCTTGTATTGCAAGGATTGTTTTTTCAAATACAAAAATGTAACCTTAAAATCAAAGACAAATGGTAGATTATAACTGATTAGTATGTAATTTCTATTAACGTTACTTTATTGTATTACTCGCACCATTAGAGAAACTAATCTAAAATGGCAGAACCTATCATTCCCTCTCACTCGCACGTTATCCTTGTCTTTAGTCACACACAACAGTACAGCACGCAAAAAAATTGACCCTGGTGAAGGGACGTCTGAACAAAAAAGTTTTAATATACTAGTTCTGTTTGTTTCTTGTTTTATTTATAAATTGAAATATTCCTATGGAGTTATAATAATTATAACAATAATATACCTACTTAAATCCGGCCAAGTGTTAGTTGGACTCTCCCAAAGGATTTCAACCAGTATTCAATATAATATTATGTTGTTAGGTTATGTTTTTTTGGTTCACGATACCGATTAGCACTTGGTTGGGTTTTTAAATATTTAGCTAATATTCACCTATCATTATTTTAAATATATTTATATCACCTATAATTTATATATATCACCTATCGAGCAATTTTGTTTTGCTGATTGTGCTAACCTATCATTACAAATACCAATCACCATTTTAGATTCGTTTATTGGCGTGGCTAATACAGTTGTATGCTGATAAAGATAAAATAACTCCCGGTGGCTCCCAGTCCCACTTCCAATGTAAGGCCATTTAACCATTATCAAAAGCAACTTGACAACGGAAAAAAAAAGTTAAATAATAGACAAGACTTATACACAGATGATAAATGACATTGACTTTGACGTTGTAATGTCACAGTCAATGATGCCAACAGCCAAATGCCAATTGCCATCCATTTGCAAATTTTGTTTTGACAAGTTTTTTTCCAAAAATCATTTAAAATGGCAAAATCAGGGAGAAAATTAAATAAAATCATATGATTTAATACATTCAACTTCTGTTACATCCAAACCATACAGTTAATAAAGAATATAATGTTATAGCTACAAGATATGCTTGTAAGTTCCCCAAATTCTTCAATGATTGTTTTTAGTTTCACCATCATCATCTCTCAAACCTTTAATACTTTCTTTCAGAAAATAAGATTTTCGCCCATTACTTGTATATTGAGAAGCCAGTTCAATCATCAAAGACTTTGTACTTCAGCAGATGTAACAGATGAGGAAAAGGAAAGAGAAATTGAAAGGATTACCAAGAATGTCAGTGAAATTAATTTTTTAAGTGTCAGTTAAACGAGGATTTTGATTGTGTGACGAGAAATTATAGAAGAAAGACATTCCATATTTTTAACTGTCAGTATTACTATATAATTGGTTGGTTATAGAAAGTATACTTAGATGTTATTGTCTGATGCTATCACTTGATACTAAGTAGCATGTCTATAATATTTTCATATAGATCAATATTATCGATGAACAATAGAGTTTTCAACACTTTGTGATTAGTCTTAAGAACTCTGTCTCTTAACTCTTGTACTATTTATATATATCACGATTAACACCTTTACGCAGACAGAGGGGCTTGGCAAAACCTCAGCGATAATATTATCTATTCCTCCTTAAGTGAAACTTTAACAAATTTTTAGGCATTTATTTTCAGGCCTCCCTAGATGAGCCACCGACGGCTTGTTGTAGATCAGGCTGTGCCAACTGTGTATTCATCGTGTGGGCTGAAGCTTTGGCATCCAAAATGGAGAATGCTGGTCCAGAAATAACAGATAAGATAATGAAACTTGTTGATGATCCATCAATGAAAGCTTACTTAGAAATGGAACTAAGGCTACGACTTAAAAAGAGTTGATTTAAAGCAAATTAGATACATAATAGGTATTAGTATGTATATATATTTTTTTAATTAATTTGTAGATTGAAGATCTGTGTAAATATTTGTGACCATTATCTTTCAACTTTTCTGTGTTATTTATTAATTTTATTAGAGTTTAGAGTAAGTTTTAACATACTTATTGTAGGTGTTAGATGTATAAATAAAAATATATTGTTTTTAAAGAAAACAAAAATATTCAAGTTTTTTTTATTTGAAATTTTACAAACAACATTTAAGATAACATGTAGGTATACATCTAAACATTTATATAATTACCTATAAAATATGTATAATAATATTTAAAATTACCAATGTTGGATTCACTTGGATTAATATAAGTGGGTACATGGACTAGAAAAAATGGCGACATTGAGATTATTTTATTTCTAGTCTTTTATAGTTACTCATCATCATTTGGACAATTAGGTAGGTATTTATAAATATATCGCTTTAATTAGCCTTAATATGAAACTAATAATATTAATTTTAAATACTTAACTTCTCTTTGTTTTTTATTCTTTCTTTAATTAATTTATTTCTTTTAAAATACATGGGTACTTTTACTTTTTTAAGTACCAAAAATTTTGTATAAAACATATTTTTATTGAGTAATACATATAAATTTATTAATACAAATATCTTTAGAGCCTAGAATATTTTCTCACTTCAAGTGGACATTAATGTTATTATGTATTTAATTTAACAGCAGGTAGGTATACAAATAGACATTTGTATACCGGCTGTATATTTGTAGACACAAATCTGTATTATAGGTAAGTTTCAGTAAAAAGCTATCACAAAAAGGGCTTCCAACATTTTTGTATGGAGCCTGGCATACCTACAAGTCCGCCATTTTGAAAAAACCTTGATTCGGCGGCCAGTGATGAAACATGTGTCAATCGATAGAATAAATGATTGTGATCAAAAAGTATTCAGTGATGAAATGTCGTAAGTGGTATACTTTCTGAGATATTTGAGTTCAAAAACGTAGGAAAATAAAGCAAAAAACTTCGTTTCGGCCGATATTGATAAAACATGTGTCAGTCGATAGTCTAAGTGATTACGATCAAAAAGTATTCAGTGATAAAATGTCGTAACTAATATGCTTACTGAGATATTTAAGTTCAAAAACGTACACAAATATTTTTTTTATTTCTTTTTATCTATTTTTATTTCTTTTCTTTTTATTTCAAGTGGATCTGTTACTGTATCAGTGTAATGCCAGATAAGAAATATTATGAATATTTAGAATAATTACTATATACCTACATATAAAATCACGATATACATAAACAAAATGAAATAAATACAGTTTTATTCATATTTACATATAAACAACTTATATATTAAGTAAATAAATATTTATAAATACATTTATAACATCTGGTTCAAGACCACGGGCGACAACATTCTAATTACTTCAGGTAGTGCTGCCGGACTTCTTGAAGGAGCTTTTGGTAGTCTATGATTTTTTGATGTCTACAAGCAAGGAGTTCCAGAACAGTATGAACTGTATTGTGAAGGAATTCCCGAAATAAGCAGTGCTATGGGTTTCCTTTAAATAAACAGGAGAAGACACATATTCAAAATAGCATAAAATGTTGAGAGAATTCTCAAGTTTCGCCTGTATCGAATGGGTAGCCATTTAAGTTAGGAATGGAACTGGGAAATATGGTCATACTTACAGTTATTATGAAGGCGCTCCAATTTATTCAGAAGTTCCTCTGACAAATCTGTACAACACACATTAGCATAATCAAGGTGAGGGATGACCAGTGTTTATGGCGTATTTATGGTTAAGTGTTTATGGCGATACAGCAATTGAAGTGTACCGGTCACTTTTTTCCTTACCTCAGTTACGTTATGTGTTATAAAAATTAAACAAATTCGTGAAACAAACAACTTAAGGGTAGAGATAAAATCGCGGGATGGTACTGCTCATGCATAGTGGGAAAAAGAACCTTGTCCTGTTGTTCCCCTATAATGTGTGTTATATGGTTCTTGGCATGGGCTCGTCATCAGGAAACATTGCCTTTATCACCAGCGGAATTTTTAGATTCAGTGATTGTCAGACATGATATAGAAAACTAAGCCAATATTGAATTTTAACTTTTGGTTTAGAGTAATTGCCAAAGCTGTAGCCGCTGGTGGCAAATAAATTATTTATAAAACAACCTAGTAGTTTGCTTTTGCTTTGTTTTTTTTTTAATTCAAACCTACCCGTTATTAATAAATCAAGTACCTATGCAGCACATACACATATGGCATAATATACTTATTTTTCATTATTGACCCAATAAATTCAAATTAAGTAAATGATAATTTTTAATGCATTATTTTTGTACGGTTTTGACAATGATGTTGTATGTATAGTGAGGTTTTGAACTCAAATATCTCAGGAAGTATATCACTTACAACATTTCATCACTGAATAGTTTTTAATCGTAATCATTTAGCCTATCGATTGACATATGTTTCATCAATGTCCGCCGAAACGAAGTTTTTTGCTTTATTTTTCTACAGTTTTGAACTCACTTATCTCAGAAAGTATATCACTTACGACATTTCATCACTGAATACTTTTTGATCATAATCATTTAGTCTATCGATTGACATATGTTTCATCACTGGCCGCCGAATCGAGGTTTTTTCAAAATGGCGGACTTGTAGGTGTGCCAATTAGGTTCGATGCCCTTTGCATACAGTTTACAAGACAATAATGTCTTAAACAACTAATACATAATTACTTTTTAAACACTGGATATAAATATACTCTCTTAGCTACTTAATTATGATCCATACAATTTCTTGCAAATTCCATAAAAATTGTAGATACTTAGGTACTTATCTACTTAATGTATTTAATTAAAAACATTTAAATATAAAACAATTGCTACAAATCATTTAGTTCACAGATGTAATCACAACACAAATGTCACACACATAAAACAATAACATTTTTTTTTGTATTTTAATAGTTTTATGACTACAGCACTACATGTACATTGATGACAATCTAAAATATCCATATCCGTTACATCACAAAATATACAACATACAACTTAGTAAGCGTTCATCAATAGATAGGTATTATAAATTAAATTTAAAAAATCCCCGACAGTTTTATTTACACTTGACATAGCTAACAACACTCGATTAAGTCACCTTTCATACAAAAAAAAACTAAATCAAAATCGGTTCATCCTTTTGGGAGCTACCTTGCCACACACAGACATACAGATACACAGACACGTCAAACTTATAACACCCCTCTTTTTTCGTGGGGGGTTAACAAATCAACTGTTTTAACTTTAACAGCCGTTCCCAATATTCTGTTTTATCCACTTATCCATAAGACGGACAAACGACTTTTAATGCATTAAATCTTGTCTCCATACGTAATAACCTACGCAGTAATATAATTATTATAGCTTATAATCTCCACCAGAAATAATTATTAAGTTAACATACGTAGCTATACATTTTCCGTACTTTTTTCTGAACTTTCAACTACCCGCTATTTGCAAAACTGTCTGGTGGCCCCATACACCCAGATATCTTAACTACTCGTAGGTATAATATTATATTGAACCATTCTACCAAAAACCTCCTTATTTACTATACCTGTCTTCTCTGTGAGCCTGTCTTAAATTAGTTATAATATATCTTATATATCTATTATCATATTATATTTTATTAATAACTGATTGTAATTTTCCCAGACACGAAAATATCACATCATTTATTTCGGAACTACATACATACATTTATAAATAAACTAGCGACCCGCCCCGGCTTCGTACCGGTAGTAGAGCATAATAATTATGCCTACATGTTTTGGGTAACTATATAAAGTATTTAAATTGACTGCATCCTACGTGACCATTTTTTAGAAGATGAAAATGATTATAGTACTTATAGTGTGCTATTCTTAAAGAGACAGACAGACAGACAGACGCGGCGGGGGACTTTGTTTTATAATATGTAGTGATAGAAGATATACCAGCAAAAATAGCATATTAAGTTTGACCTTCAGAAATAGGTTTTATACAGGATATTATACTACTATTGTGTAATGTTATACATACCTACATCGCGCTCACGTATTGTTGTAAAGTAGATTAAAAAGCAAAACAAAGCAACAACCCATAATTGTCCCACTGGTGGGCTCGAGATCTCCTCTCACAGTGTGAGGGGTACATGCAGGCCATACCTACCATGTTGGCCAAGTGCGGATTGGTAGACTTCACACACCTTTGAGAACATTATGGAGAAGTCTCCGGTGTGCAGGTTTCCTCACGATGTTATACTTCACCGAAGCAAGTGATAATTAACTTTTAATACGGACATAATATTTGAAAATTAGAGGTGCGTGCCAGGATTTGAACTCGGGCCCCCGCGTTCGGGAGACCAACGTTCTAACCGCTAGGATATCGCTGCTTAACTTAGTATTAGATAACTTAGATTAACACTAACTTAATAATAATACATTTCCGTAAAGTAACGCCTATTATTATAAAAAATAATAAATAAATAAAATTTATTTATTTCAGGCAGTTTTAGCCCATAGAGTTAGTAACAATTTACTTATAAACTATATTAGTACAATACAATTTCATTTAAAACACATTACATTCTATTTTATTATAATTATTACTATATATTGAAATTTCAATTTAATTTAGTTTACAATAAATTTGATGTCCAAATTTGCTACCATTATTCAATTAATTAAAAATTATATTATAGGTATCTTCTATTAGGTAGGTATAGGTTATTATTTATTACTAGGTCCTTATAGGTACTTAATTGTCTACTCCTTCCATTAAAAATTATTGTAAAGGGCAATGTAAAATCTGAAATCTTTTCAGTATTCGGTAGTCTTTAGTGAAGCTATCTCTAATGCTATGTGGGGTAAAGGAAAATTATCTTCATATAATGGGCGCTAAAGTCAAAAGTAAATGCGAACAGTGTTTTCATACATTTTAAAAACAAAGAAACTAACGCAGGTACCTAGTAGTGGGTAGTTAACAAAAATATACGTACATTTGTGCACATAAAATGTTTTTATTTTATTTTAGTGATCCTTTATTCAGTTAATAATTAATAGTTATACTTCTACTAGATGCTTTAAGCTTTAATAAATTTTAATCCGAAAGCTTTATGATAAGTTTCAAAACAGTTGCAAGTTTGAACTAAACCGCCCATTGCCCCTTACTTTACATAAAGTTCTATATTTTAACAACAGAAAAACACTATTTACATTAGACACAAATACAATAATTTACAGTTAATACTGATGATTACGTTATAAAATCTTTCTCAAACTATCTTGGCCGCGACTATTTAAACCTTTCAAAAATAGTTTCAGAACATTGTTATCTGATAGAAGAATTTTTAACCAGATTTTTACAAGTGATATGTGAGGTTGCTGGGAATACTGGCATACTTTTTTATAAGACAAATATTTTTTGGTCAGACTCGTTGACACATTCTAGTAACTATGTTACTTGTACATTATTTAATGCGGTACCTCACCGGGACGCCAAGGCGACGTCTCCGGCCACGTATCCAAACAGTTTATAATATTGAAATGTATGGCGGCTACCTCACTTGGCGATGGTGTGGCAACGTAGCCTATTTGGAAGCGTAGCCACAATTTAATATACCTAAACTGTTTGAATACGTGGCCGGCGACGTCGCCTTGGTGTCCCGGTGAGGTACCGCACCTAATATTTCTTCTATGCTTCTACACTATACAGGTTGAATTGTTTAAGTGAACTCCTTTGGAACCAAGTGACATCTACAGCCAGCAATAGTCCAAGGCGTACAGTCGCCTCATAGCCGCGAGCCCTCGCTGCCTGGTCTCGTACCCCTCGTCCTTCAAGTCCGTCACGGTCCATCCTCGCAGAAAGTTGCAACCACTATCCTTTGGAACTTTTGGCGCGTTTTTAAAGCTGAATTCAAAGTCTTTGTACATTAGGGAGCCTTTAGGGAGGACACACGCTTGTTAGTGTCAGTCGTCGCAGAAGGAGACTACAGGGGCGGAGTGGTGGTCCCTCTGGGGCACGAAGCACGCGCACGCGGGGTCTGGGAGGGACAGGACGGAGCCCTGCCCGAGGGACCCCGCGCACGACTGACGTGCTCGGTCACGGATGTTGAGGATAGACCGCGCTGGGGTTTTGAACTTGTTTTCGGGATAGTCAGTTTCCATACTGCCTATTCCCATTTCTGTGGAATGTTTGTAAGGTTAACATTTTATAGGTAAGTATTTGACTAACCACGTACTAAACTAGTTGTGGACAACTAAAAGGGTTTTCTTACTTAATCGACAAAAAAGGAGAGCCCACACTACGGTGGTAGGGCACTGTACCCTACGGTGGTAGGCAGTGCCGGTTTTAGCACTACCAGCGCCCTAGGCGAGATTTCTTCGGCGCCCCCTATCATACGAAATTGATACGAAAATAATAAATATATAAATCCATGTCAAGGTACAGGTTTCCAGCACTAAGTGTCGACACTATGCTGCGGACAGACGGACATGATGAAACTATAAGGGTTCCGTTATGACCACCTGCGGCGTCCCTTCAAACCTGGCGCCCTGGGCGGTCGCCCAACCGCGCCATACCCTAACGCCGGTACTGGTGGTAGGTACCTACAGTTAATGGTATAGGGCCCAGCGAGCTCTGCAGTGGGGCCTAGTGAAATAGCGACGTCCGTTGTTCTTCAGGTGCCTCAAGATCCAACCTGATTAAATTTTATAAAAGTTTACTTACGTAATCGATATGAGGAGTCCCGTCTTCTTTCATGCTTTTCGCCCACCAGCCACCATGTCCTCATTTCTCCTTTACCCTATCACAAGTACAGACAGAGATATTAGAGATATAGAATTAGGATAATCAGTAGTTACCTATATTCTTTTTTTTTACACTAATAAGTTAATGCTTGACCACAATCCCACCTGATGATAAGTGGAGATGTAGTCCAAGGTCCAAATTCCGAACCAGGGCATAAGCTTCCTACTTTCCCATACAAATTTGATCATGCAGTCATTAAATCAGGAACTTTCAGGACAGGAAGTTCATGGAAATAATCAATTATCTACAAAAGAGAATTTGGAAAGGCTGGAACAGGCAGTAACGCGACCTCTTGATACCACCACCCGGACCTGATACTAATAAAGTCAATGATATTATAATGTATCTGTAAAAAAGAGGTACGATAATTATATTAAATTACTAGCGCGACGACGATGAAGAGCGTAAGAACAGGCAATTGACCGTTCTGCTCGTAGTCGCTCTGTCAATACAAGACGATACGCACGCTTTTGTTGTTGTCAGAAGTGCTTGACATTTGACATACAGCGTTAAAATACCTTCGTGTATTATGCCAATGTAATTGATGTAGTGAAACAAAAGATAAACGTGTATGTGTTGTAGCTCTTTGCGGAAACGATTTTTTGGTTGATTTGCAAGGTCATAACGTATAATGAAGTATGCAACTCCAACCTTAACATTAACGACGCCGCGCTCCTTGAAGTGGTACCCGCCGTGCTGACGCAGCAGCGCATACGTGTCGCCGCTGACGTGGATGCGTTGCGGTTCGCCCGTGGACTCCATGCGCGCCGCCGTGTTCACCGTGTCGCCGAACAGGCAGTACCGCGGCATCTTGATCCCCACCACCCCGGCCGCACATTGGCCGCTGTGGATGCCTGGAATCCGGTTCATTCATGATGGATGTGGAAGAGATTACTAAGTAGTGATAGGTGATGGTACTGCCTGATGCACTAAACTTACAACTTTGCAAATTGTAGGTAATTGTTTCTCCACCAATCCGCACTGGAGAAGCGTGGTGGAGTACCTATGCTCTAGGCCTCCTCTAGAGACTCGTGCTCAGAAGTAAGCCATTAATGGGTTGGAACCAATTCAACTTTGCTGTAAAACTTGCTGGTATCACAGAATAGATAATAGTACAGAAGTTGCACTCATTTGACGTGGACGAACAGTCGACAGAAGTCAACAAACAGAATCTTATGTTCACAACTTTTTTTTAGCCGGCAAGCGAGCTGACGATCCACCTGATGGTAAGTGGCTATCGTCACACATGGACATCGGCAACACCAAAGGCATGCGTTGCCGGCCAAGAAAGAAGAAAAAGAAAGAAAGAACTGACTCTCAAGCCCCCAGCCGGAACACGACGAGTCGTGCCGCCGCTAAGGCTGACTCATGCTCAAGGATGGTAGCTATCCAGGCGAACCCCATGGAGAAATAATAATAATAATGGTATTAATTAACAATTAAAATCAATAGTACAAAAATATAATCCCTCCGAGGGCCCTACCACCAGCAGGCCGGATTTAGTCGCCTCTTACGACACCCATCCGGCGTGGGATTGGGGTTAGTATTCTAAGCCGCCCCAATACGGCATAGATTTTCCTACTTTAAGTTACCTACTAATTCTTTTTATAACAGGTACCTATAACTGTCATATTCACTGAATTTACAACTACGCACCTCAGCTAAATCACACCTTGGGTAGGTGTTCAATCTATAACTCACCGATCCTAATATGCAGCTTGGCGGCTGGTAGATGCCTCATCTTGATGTTGGGCACCTCGTCCAGGATGTGCAGCGCCATGGACGCCACCTCGGCGGCGTGGCGCGGGCAGCGCTCCGGGACTCCGCCCACCACCATGTACGCGTCGCCTATTGTCTCCACCTGGGTTCACATCATTGAATTAAGTACTCGAGTTCTTTTCTCTCTTCGTCTTTGCAATTAATAACGTCTTTGGAAAAGAGTTAAATCCACTTACCTACAGTTATATAATGTATTTATAGGGCTGATGCTTGTCTTAGGTTACGTTTACAATTAGTACTGTACCTACCTAAAGACAATTAAAATAAATAAATAACGCTATAATCTCATGGGTGAATTAACTCAGGTGAATAAAGTCGACGGCACCAAAGTTCAGTTCTGCTTCACTGGGAATCGAACCCAGGATCCTTGGCACGGCAATCCGTTGTGGTAAGCATTGCACCACAGGTCATCAATGACATTATTAATGCCCCTGCTACGTCTGCTACGACGGCTACGCTGTAACACGTTTTACTTAGCGCATAGGCCGCATAATGTAAGTACAGTGCGACCAACTTATTTGTGAACTGAGGGAGGGCGCTGTCGAACGCATTGGACCAATCACTGGACGCAATTCGAGACGTAGTAAATGTCAATGAATGAACACAAAGAACTTATGAATGGAGCGGCATTAGTTCCAATTTTCGCCATTTTACAGATAAGTTGGGCGCACTGTAACCTATAAGATCCAAATCTTTTAATGTGTCAAAGAAGCTTTCATCGCTGTTTGGTCAACGCTTGCAAAAGAAACGCTGATATTTTGGCAACCCCACATCTATCAGCCTTTTGAGGTCGTACCTACGTCTATTAAGTATAATAAGAAGGTACGTCTATAATAATAATATTAACCCGCATCTACTCATGACAACTTTTGTCATTTTTATTTTTGACGTGATAACGTCTATTAAAACGATGAACGCCGGGCGCACGTACGAAAAAATGTAGCGTTCCGCGAGCGAGAGAGCGACAAAAGCGAGAGAGAGACACGATCGGCTACGATCGGCGTATCGTAGGCGAGCCGTAGGCGATCGTAGTTGAGTGGAGCGGAGCGGAGCTTTGTCATGACGTTGTCACGTTAAACTACCGTCCGTAAACCGAATTTACAGACAACCATTTTTTATCAGACAATAAATTTCAAGTCAACCTTACGTAGGTACTTACTTACATTATGATTAAAGTTTAAAAAATAATGTAATATAAAAACATTGAGTTTAATGTATCGTTCATATAACAAAAAATAAACAGATATAATCTCATTAAACATCAAAATATAAGGACAATATTATGTTTTTTTGTACACACTCGGTACTCCATTACTTCGCCATTTGCAATTCAAATAATAGACATAAACCCATCTTATGAAATTCATAACGGCTTACATGGCTGGCTTCTAGAAAAATACATTCGTGCGTGAAGCGCATACATGATGTTACGAAATATTATCAAAACACCGAATTATTCATGATACTAGTACTTGCCTTGTACACGTTGTAATATGATATGATCTCGTCACAGCAAGTGTACAGGTCATTTAGGATTTCCACCACCTGTAAAAGAAAATGAAATAATAAATAAAACGGATATGCAGATAGTAGGCGCGAGTACTGTGATGTTGTGATGTATTGTTTCGTTAGGTAATACAAACTAGTTTAAAAAAATAAATACTACTACTAAATAAATACTACTACTAAAGCAACCAAAAAATCTGTTTCGAAAAGAGCTACAACACACACACGTTTATCTTTTGTTTCACTATACCAATCACATTGGTATAATACACGAAGGTATTTTAACGCTGTATGTCAAATGTCAAGCACTTCTGACAACAACAAAAGCGTGCGTATCCTCTTGTATTGACAGAGCGACTACGAGCAGAACGGTCAATTGCTAGTGACATGTCTCTAGTCTAGAGTCTAGACCATGGTCGTCCCGTGTGCAAAATTTCATGAAAATTCATTCTGTAGTTTTTTTGTGAAAGAGTAACAAACAGCCAAATATTTTTTTCTAATTGTAAGTTAACAAATCTGTGTAGGCGTAACGTAATATAAAACTTTGAAGGGAACTTTACCTGATTCTATTACGAGTACACCTACGTAATGATTAATAATTTATGATCTCGTTAGGAAATTATTTCACGTAATAGCGTCAGCAACCCAAAACTTACAAGATTACCTGCAAACACAAACATCTAGGCATACTTACATTCAGTTAGTCAACTAACTTTGACCGGTACCTAACTAATTACTAATCTAAACCACAGAAGACATAATCTTAATATATATAAATTACGTGTCACGTTGTTTGTCCGCGATGGACTCCTAAACTCAGCTCCTAAACAACTTTAACGATTTTAATCAAATTTTCACACTGTGTGCAGTTTGATCCAAATTGAAAGATAGGATAGACGTAAGGTTTTAATAAAAAAAAAACTTTTGACAGAACGAAGTCTATTCGGGCAGCTAGTAGTACATAAATCTAAACTAATATTATAAGGAGGAAAGTTTTGAATAATTTGTTTGTCTGTTTTAAATGGATAAACTTAAAAATTACTGCACCAATTTAAAAAAATATTTCACAAATAGGCTGCTATATTATTTCATTAGGGCTATATTTCATTAAAAAAAATTACCGGATCTATACGGATGTATATGGAATGTTTTTTTAGATAGAAATTATATTAATTTATAATAAATTATATTTAGTTTTCTATATGGAAACCGAAGTAAAGCCAGGGCGATTGCTAGTATTTTATATTGTACCTAAAACGTATCTCTAGTGCTGTCTGTAATTCCTGTGAGTAGGAAAAAAATATCTCTTGTGTATCTTGCCGCTTCTTATCCCAGGACCACTCACGGTAGGGATTTGTTGGAGTGATGGCGTTTAGTGACCTTTCGAAAAGAGTTTGTAAACAAACCTAATTCGAATAAAAACATTTGAGTTTAAGTTTACCTATTTACTGTTCTAGATTCCAATCAGACTTGAGTACATTTCTTTAGCCAAGCAGGAACCAATATCTTATAAACCTTTAACGGCAATCCTCGTATTTACTATCTAACACGATGAAAGCACGAATACCTACTTACGATGAAACACAAATACATTAATATTCTCCAAGTATTTACGAATTCTGTATGAAGAACAATGTGTATAAGGAAAACTTATTTCCTTACAAATAAATTCTCCAAAATAATAAAATAAAGAACAGCATGTTCTAGGCTTCCTCGAGAGGAGGGAGGAGAGATCTGTCCGTGCTCTACTGAGCTAATGGAGCGATAATGGGTTGAAACCACAATGAAATAAATAAATTCTATAAATTATAAATCTATAAATTTATAATATTTAGTACTAGCTGCCCGGACAGACTTCGTCAAATATTTTTTTTATTAAAACCTTCCGTTTATCCTATGTTTCAAGTTGGATGAAACTGCACACGGTGTGCAAAGATTTAAATCGGTTTAGTAGATTAGGTGTCCATCGCGGACAAACAAATTGACACGTAATTTTATATATTAACAACACTCAAACCATTTCTTGTGGGAACGTTAAATAAAAGTTATAACTATACTAGTAACCACCCTTATTTTAAATAAAATATAACCTATGTTACTAAGAAAGAAAAGAGCTTTCTATTAGTGATTTTTTTTAATCGATCCAGTAGTTTTTGAGTTTATCTATTACAAAAAAACAGAACATCAAAACTAACTTTCCTCTCTATAATATTAGTATAGGTAACCGTGAAATGAGCGGTAGTATCCGAAAATGTATCGAGTATTCGAATCTATATATTTAAAAGAAAGTTGTGTTAGTTACACTATTTATAACTCAAGAACGGTTGGACCGATTTAGCTGAAAATTGGTGAGGAGGTAGCTTAGAATCAGGAGACGGACATAGGATACTTTTTATCCCGGAAAATAGACCTGTTCCTGTGGGATAAGGTAAAATTTTGTTATATGTAGTTGATAGATTAGTTATTTATACAGATATAAAATAAAGCTCGGGGATGGATATAGGATACTTTTTATCCCGGAAAATAGACCTGTTCCTATGGGATAAGGTAAAATTTTCGGGAGCGGGAGCGGGAGCGTGAGAGAGAGCGTGAGAGGGAGAGGGAGAGGGAGAGGGAGAGGGAGGAGCACACAGAAACTGTAACGGCTAAGAACGGCTGTACCGATTTTAATGATTTCTGATTTGTTACATTCTTAGGCGATACGAAGTTCGCCGGGTCAGCTAGTATATTATAATTATGGTATTACCTGCATGGGTGAGTTGGTCGCAGCGAGTCTTGTGAAGCCGACGATATCGCTGAAGTAGATGGTAACGCAGCTGAAACTCTCTGCCTGGACCGGCTCACCACGCTTCAAGGCTTCGGCTACACTTCTGGGAATTATAAATGATGGTAGTGAAAAAGAACGAAATAGGTATGTTCGTCATGGGACGCATGACAGTGAAAATCGCGAACCTACAAAAGTACGTCTCCAGGAGAAAGAATGACCTAACTTAGCAATGTTAGCATTTAGTTACGGACATAATTTTTAAGATAGACTTACTTAATAGAGTTTACTGTATTATTTTAAAAAAGAAAGAAAATAATTATTTTGTACACAGAGCACTGCAATGGATCAAAAATCAAATAAATCAGCTTAAATCTACTGTAATGCTGAAAAATACATGCAGTGCCATGCCGATGGCACAGAAAAAGGTCAGATTCAGCGAGGCCCGTTGAGCGACCTACGGTGTCGCGCGGAGCGCACGCAGGTGTGGCGCGTGGCGAACTTACTAATTCAGTTTAAATTACTTAAATATGGTTGAAATACAAAAAATTGCAAACTAGATTACACAATTATACAACATTAAACAATTATACAAATATAGAAGAAACTATATCAACACAAGGAAGACATCGTTAACTACACTACCATTTCTGAAACTCTAAAAAATACAATATTTGATGTACCTACTGTATAATTTGATATAAATCTTTTGTGATTTCTGTAATTAATACGCACACTCGACACGCATAAGCAAGGAAGAGTCAACAATCACAATATAAATTTATTAGTTGCGTAACTGCGATGTATGCATTTAAAAATCTAGTGCTTTTTTTCAAATGGATTTCAAATTTCAAATGGTTGCTGTTCGTCCTAGCGGCCTTAACAACTTTGCGCGGACAGCGAAAAAAATCTAATGCGTAACTGCGTGTAAATATGGAACACTTTAGCTAATGATATTCATATACTTACTTATTTATTACCAGATATTATTTTTACGGGAGGCGGAGAAAATACTTTTTTGTTTCATAAAATAAAGGACATTTTGCGATGGAATCCAAATGGGAAGATTATTACTACGAGGAAGTATGCCCTAGAGATACTCTTCTTCTATGCTCTTGAGATGCCTATGTTTTCGTAATGTACGAGTATTTGTTCTATCCCATTAATTCCGTGGTGTTGACGAGGTCTAAAAATTTCACAACGGTCCCGCGGGACAAGTGGGACTCGGATTTGCTAAACAATGTCACTTGTCCCGTCACGAATCAGCTCAACGGGACGAGTGGGATAGACCCGTAAATTCTTATATTGACCTACCTTGCCAAGGGGCCATCCATAAATTACGTCACACTGATTTGGTCACATTTGTGAAACCTCCCCCCCGAACAGCAGTTTCGAAATAAGTTTTATTTCCATTAATTATTTTTAATATTTACCTATACATACCAATTATTTGATTTTGAAATGTGACGACACCAAATTTAGGACCCCCTCCCACCCCTTGTCACACAATGTCACACTACATCGACTTTCCCCCCCCTAACGTATGACCTAATTTATGTATGGCCCCCAAGCTAAATCAAGACAAATTAAATTTAGCCGACACTAATTTGACGCAAAGCTAATATTAATGTAATACCTACTCACTTTTGATTAAATTAACTGTGTTTACAAACATGAGACACAACTACAAAGTCTACACGTTAGTATTGAAATTCTCGGGCCCAGACATAATATAATACGCCCCAGAGAGACTTTTCTCGTTATTACGGGTCATATCATATAAGTAAATATGTCAGTTTTATCTCATACATATAATTTTATGAAACGTGGTAAATATCCGCAAATTTTCTAGACTTTTCTTACTTTTAAAACATTTTAACAGTTAATTTATACGTCTCGCGTATTATTGTCTCAAGCTTTTCGGTTATTGTACCTACGACAAACTATATATATATATAGTTTTAGTGGTCTTAAATTATCTTCGCATTATTGCCTTTCAAATGAAACCAGCTTAGGGCACATCGGTTAGATGGTTTCAGAGTCCATATAGGACATCCATAAATACAATTTTTGTGTTTTATATATGTACATATATATGTAGATATATAGATTTATGTTGTGTTGTTCTTTCTTCTTATATTCCTTGCTACATTCAAACATTGTGCTATAACCGCCTTCAAAAAAGGAGCTTATCTATTAGATACGTATAGCTTGACTAGCTTTTGACTTCATCCGCGTAAATATTATTACTTTAACCCACAAGTGATTTCATCATTTATTCCTTTAAAAACTTTACGGTTTGGTGGTGTACATTACATATTATTGTAAGTAGCTGTTAATATAAACTACCAAAAAATGATAGGTACAGTCGGCCGTAGAAGTAGCTTAACATTTTAGTACTTTGTAATAGTAACTGTTTCGACGTTTCCTAACAAAGTCTATGACAAATTCAAGAAATGTAATGTGACAAGGTACTAAAGTGTTAAACTACTTCTGCGGCCGACTGTACCTAATAAAGTATGTAATCTTGAACTTAAATGTGAAAGTTTGTAAAGAGCCACATGATGATAAGGAGTGACCGTCGCCCATGGTTATCAATAAGAGCAAAGGCATTAACTACGTGCTTCGGATAAACGAATCATTGGTGACAATAACCCGAAACTCAATAATCTTAAAATAAAATTTAAGAAACCCCCGACAATTTTATTTACACTAAACATACCTAAGAACCCTCTCGATTAAGTCACCTTTCAAAAAAAAAAAAACTAGATCCAAATCGGTTCATCCGTTTGGGAGCTACATTGCCACAGACAGACATACAGATCCACAGATACATAGACACGTAAAACTTATAACACCCCTGTGGTTTCTGTGGGTTAAAAGCGCTTTACACTATATTTTAGAAGGGTGGTATTATGCTAGGCAGGTAAAATACCGCCTCTGTAATAATTCGGATACGGGCATCAAGCTTGAGATCAATGAGGACATAAAATGAGAATTCGTTTGGGGGAATATATCGTAGTTTAGTTAAAAATTGTAAAATTTTACAGTCTCAATTAGTTCAGTCTACGCTATGCAGTTCACACACTTGTTAGTCTCCTTAATCTACTATTTCGTATTGTGTGAAGTGAGAGCGACGTATTATTTGTTCTCGCTTACGCCCGCTGAACTTTGCGCATGCGTGCTAACACCGCACCGCTCTTAGTAAGATTTTATCTCTTTTCTTTCTTGGCTGGCAAAGCATCAGTTATGCCTAAGGTGTTAAAGGCCGATAAGGTCTGATTGATAGGGTGGTGTAATAATCCCTACCCTACGCTACTTTCGATCGGGCCCTTAAAATTGGGTAATATAATACCTTTTAGGGAGATCGGGTCGCGCCGATCGCCCTAGTTATGGACCCTTACTCACTAATTCTTATTACACCACCCTTAGTTAGGGTAAGGTTCCCTTAAAATTGGGCCTTTTACTGATGTCCATGGGTGACAGTGACCACTCACCATCATCATCAGTGATCAGGTGACTCGTTTATTCGTTTGTCGGCTATTTTGATAAAAAAGATATATTTTTATATTCATATGAGACATCGGATGTGGGATAAAAATTAATTTACCAAATATTAATTACTTAAATATGTGTTCATAACACATATTTACAGTAAGTTATATTAATTGTTTTTCGTTCATATCACGCATAAAAATACATATTTCAGTAACATCTGTACCAAATATTCGCGACTACTAGTACCTATCCCTGTGGCCTAAGGTGGAAAGGCCCGGTTTTCGGACCGGAGATTGTGGGTTCAAATCCCACCAGGGTAATCGCTATAATAAAAAATACTCCTCCTTTTTGCTACTGTTTTTGTATTGTTATTTTTAATATTTTCTTTTGAATATTATTTCATTGTTTTTGCAGTTTATTTTTAAGTGTTCTTTATTACAGTTTTAGTTTTCACTAATGGATACCCGGCGTGTGCTACAACGCAAAAAAAAGAAATATGTTTATAAATTCGAGAAAAAAATTGTACGGGAAAAGTCGAAAATCGACTTCGTGAATTTAACCGAATGTGCTTAAGGCATTATTTTAGTGGTCTAAAATTTAACCATATTCGTATTATTGCCTTTCAAATGAAACTGTTTTGGGGCACATACATCGGTTTCAGAGTCTTTAACGTACATTGCCAAAATTTTTACATTTATTTATTTATTTTATTTATACCTACTTATGAATGTAAAATTATTAGAACTTCAAAATTTTTACATTATAACTATGATAATCGATTAAGCATTTTAAACGAATATAAAAAAATCGTAAGTGTATGTACAGAATACCCTAACTACTAGGCTTTGTTTCTTTAGCTGGTGGGGATTCAAGGAAAAAAACTTAAATCTAGCAGTGGGATATCTTGGTAGGGATTTCATGAATAACTACATACTATACGGTGTTTCTTCAACAGATTTTTGTAAATCCAATCTTCATTTGAACATAACGAAAAATTATCTATTATGTACAACACGCACAATAATATGACATGTTTAAAATTATTTCGCTGTTTACCTCGGTAACATCCTATTGAGCAAGTCATCAGTCCTCTGCTTCTCCTGCATCAGCTGCTCAGTCCTTGCGTCCACCAAGGCTTCCAGACTGGACGCGTACTTCTCCATCAATGTCAGCATGTTGTCAAAAATGTTCGTTTTCCTATAAAGATGGATAAAGTTTAGCTTTGTTAAGCACTTTATACATTACAAGTTTGTTTCTCATCAGACAGAGATAATTATAAAACCAGTTTAGTGTCCTTGGTGTGACATTTTGAGTTACGCTTTATTTATCAATAATATGAGTCCTACTCAATTATATATGTGACAGGTAAATAGGTGGTTTGTAATTTTTAAATTATTCTGATTGCCAAAATGAAAAATCTTTTCGCTCTCATACTTCTGTAGCCGTAGAGATTGTTATAGATATCCATGGGCGGTAGAGGATAGCGGCTCGGCCAGCCTACACATGTCATGTTGGCCGAGCCTGAACCAAGCGGTAAGTATTGGCGGGTGATGAACAAGCAATCGACGACCAACTACTGTGCGGATAGCATTTGGCCATTGGAGGCGAGCGCCTTTGGTTTGTGCTAACCCGACAGGGCTTCAAAATGACGCGAGCGTGGCTAGCGATCCCAAGCGCTGGCAAGTCACCGCAAGCGACCCCTAATACACTTTAGCGCGTGCCATCACTCGGCATGCGTTGGCCAACATATTTTATGGGCTTAAAACAGGGTACTCACATGCCAGCATGCATATCCTTGAGCCGAACGCGCACCAGCCTGACATCAGGGCGGCGCTCGGGCCGCTCGCTCCAGCACGCGTTGAGGACTGCTATCAGCGAGGGTCGCGTGGACAGCCGGCCTAGTGGCGGACGGAACAGCACTCCGCCGATAGGCTGACGGACTCGACCGATGATTTCTAAAAAAAAAACAATGGTTACAAGAAAAGCTACTTTCCTTTCATCGATTCAAATCCTGCAAACGGTTCATTGGTTTAGGTGAAAGTAATAATGGTTAGTGTCGTGAAACTCGTACTTTGTCATTCTCATATCTTTCCCATACATTTTGTAGGCAGCATCTAGCGTGAGCGTTTAAAGAAAAGAGTTTTGTCTAGAGGCTGGCTGGTGTCGCGCCTAAGTTAACGACTATTATATACTATTATATACTATATACGTTGGATGGGTTACTTCTTGTGACAAAACGCTTCCGTGCTTCGGAGGGTACTTAAAATCCGTCTGTTCTGGTTTGTTATCATTAGACATGTTGGAGACCTTTGGTCGAAATGCACTTGTGACACACGCGATGGCCACTAACTCCTCACTGATCTGTACAGAAACAGCGTGGTGTCGTATAATCTAGGCCTCCTCAGTTTCATAAGGTGAGGTTTATATAAAACGCACTAGACTCGGACTTTGCTTAGACAACAGTGAAATGTACAAGTTGACTGACATTTTGTTAGTACAAGTTAGTTTCTGAGTCTCGGAAACGACCAAGTAACTTGAACAATCAGTCCTTACAAAGTGACATCCGGAGAGTCACCATTTCCTCCAATTTCATGTAAGACCTCTTCCTTCGACACTACGCGGGAGTTCAAACTACTAAGCTTACAACATAGGTACTCCTTTCTTACATTTGATTATAGGTACCTACCTACGTACTTACAACTTACCTTTGACGCCGATAGCCCAAGCCTGTTCGCCCAAACGTCACGGGTTCGATTCTGGGTTGTGCAACCATTTAAGTGACACGTTAACATTTGTTCTCAGGTCGTGGATGTTAGCAATGTTTTATATTTATGGTGTTCATCACAAGAAATTTATTTGCGGAAGTATGAGAGTGTCTCCTTTCATTTTCCTTTATTAATATTAGAAAGTCCATCAAATTATTAGCGAAGTCATGGTAAACAAAACACCTAAGAATAAGGACTAGCTAAGTGAGAAAATATTGGTATTGGAAATAAATTAGGCAAGGGTATAAGAAGAGCAAATTCATTGTTTTGTGAAATACACCGAACCGAAATGTTTAAATTGATTGATTGATACCTAAATCCGCCTTTTCATGATAAGAAGTTAATTTTTTTACTTCTCTCAATATTTATTGACTTCAAGCCAGAAACAGCCCATTGAGATTGCAGATTTCTCTTCTTATTTAATTCAGGTGCGAAACAAATCGAAGTAACTTGAGGTAAAGTGAAAACGTTTACGTTGCTCAATTGGGAATTAGGAGAACAATAATTACTGACCCAAAATAAATAAAGCGCTTACACACTCATCGGAAAATATCGGAATCTTACACAGACCGAAGTCCATTGTCAGCTTAACGATTGGTATGTCATATCTATGAAATAGCTTCTGAGGTATTCCCGGAGTGCTATGGCATATACGAGTGGTTCTTGAAGAAATGTTTAAAAGAATCCTCCTTAAAAGCCAACATGATGATAAGTCCCGTAAGTAACGTAAATGATAGGTCACCTGACCCATCTGCTTTTTTTGTCAAATAAATTCACTCGCACTTTACCTGTAAGGGAGATACTCTGAAAAATATTTTTTTAAGATTTTATTCTACGACTTTGAGGTTTAAATAACTAAAGGTGATAATAACTAAAGGGTCTCTACGCTGAGCTACTGACGGACGGACGGACAGACGGACAGACATGAAGAAACGACGGAATGACGGAACCCTAAAAAATACTATGTAATAATAATAATATACTTACTATATGGATAATTGCATAATTACAAGTTGAAAATTACTTACAACTAGAAGGTCTGATCATTTCAAGTTTTTCAGCAAAAACCTTACATAAAACTAAATGATTTGCAAATGATTCAGCTTAAAATCAAATCGAGTAAATTAAGTAAAACCCTTTCTGATTCCGTGAGTTGCGACAAGTAGTGATAGTGATAGCTCAAGGACATGTCAATCGAATTAGGATAGGCATTTCATTAAACCTTCTGTTACGTAATTCTACAAATGCTTACCTAAATTGGAATTAGTTGCGAAGTTCGAATTTCACAGATCAAAGCCTGTGAAAGACAATTCTGATAGTCGATGCGGTCGATGCAATGTCTAATTTGTCAATAATTAATGTGTTTTTGTTTGGAATTTGTCTCTTCTATTTTGTACCTTCATCACATCCATAAACTAAATTCTAGCTCAGGAGTGTGAATTTGTGACTTATTTAAAACATATTCGTACAGAATACGAGGCCGAAGCCTTCACTAAGTTTCATCTTTGTCATGGAATAGTTCTACGAAGCCACCTAGCTTTAGCTTTTCACCAAGATGTAGGATTTGTAGTGTTAAAACCTCAGTCAGATCTTGTAGAGCTTTAGTTCCTAATATTTAACCAGGGTAAAAGTGTTATGACTTTGTGAGATTTGTCTACCTATTTTATACTGAATATTTTACATGGTGGGATTACATTCTCTTTGTTAGAAGTCTCTTTTTGTGTGTCCTCACACGGCCTCCAGTTTTAATTTTTAAATAACCAGCTATTTAGGCTGCTTCTATAGTAGGTAGTAGCTATTTCACATGGAAGAACTCATCGCAAAACGCATGTGCGCTAAGCAACCAGTTTGAAACGACCTCGAAACCGTTGCAAATCAGTCGCATTACATCCGTCGCGAGAGGCCGACGTCCTTTGAAACGCAGCGTAAACAAAACTAAATAGGTAAATAGTTGTAAACAACAAAACGATGGCCCACGAGACGCGGCTGAGTGAGCAAGCGAGCAATGTAAAGTTTGTTTACGAAATAAAGAAACGTCCGTGCCTGTACAATCCTGATTTGATGACATACTCTCGCAAGGACATCACGGACCAAGCTTGGGAAGACGTTGGAAAAACTATGAACATGACTGGTAGTGTAATATTAATTAATGTTAAATACAATCGGAAAGATACTAACAGAAATTTATGACTTGCTGAAGAATCAAACAGTGATTAACAATATAAATTCTCATTCTGATAAATAATTATGAAATAAGTGATGGCATAGGTACCTTATCATGTTGATACCATACACGTTAAGTTTATTCCTACCTACCTGCAGAGTTTGAAACAACCAAATTATATAAATGCATGTGAATATACCTAGTTGTAAACACATATCTAATAGAATAATTATTTAGTAATTAGTGATTGCTAATTAATATGACAGCGAGACGTCTGAAGGTGATTGAAAATAGGTACCTACAACATTAATTTTAAATGTAACTCATATTTTATCTGCTCATCATTATTGACTGTCTGTTGCATAATTTAGCTACGCTAAAGTTTTTTATCTAGGTACACAATGTGCCACTTGAGATGTCGCGTCGTGAACTGGTTTGTAGGTATATGTGTCTCATTCATCGTCAATCGTCCGTCTCGCTTCCTCTTGTCAATGGTAGTTACTGTTATGAAAGTGTATTGCTCTATTTCGACCTTCGAACTATAATTTCCCCCAGTGCAATCTGACGGTGAAGGTTATTCGTATATTATTAGGTATCCTAGATTACTTTGTTCACTCGTTTTACAAATAACCTCATTATAATATTGTTTAGCACAATTTTATTATTCCAGCAAGTAAATCCGTAAGAGATTTGTGGGTAATCCATTTATGTTGACGAAATTTGTGTGAGATTATCGTAGTCATATCACATTTTGTGTTGAATAATTTTATGAACATTTTTGGAACGAAGTTCCTTATCGCGCGTTGCGAAAGGGGGCTAGGCGGAAAATTTGGTAACGAAAAGTTGTAACGACACTTTTTGCCGTCGTTAGTCGTTACAACTCGTGCGGCGTCGTTACATGTCGTGCGGCGTGCGCATGTTTCTCTGTCTGTCTCTCTCTGTCTCTCTCTTATAGAAAGCAAGCCAGATATTTTCTTTTCTTGCAGTAAGTACTAGGATAGCAAAAACATGCAGCAAGTGTGCCAAAACAAATCTGGGGTATTAAATTTCTCATCGGTTTTGTACACCTAGTAGCAAGCTACTAGAAGTATTTCATAATGACATAGTATATTAGTAGTGTTAAGCCATGTATTCATTAGGCATTAGTTAACTGGCAAAACATTCCTAATTATGTCGCTCAAGTAGGTATAATTGATGGCATCCTTGGTAAGACTCCCACTTATTCAGTCACCTCCTTAAGAAATGAACTCTTATACCAAAAAAAGGTACAGAAAACATATTCTTCGAATATGAAAGCCAATATATAATGTAATATCTTTTACTCTTCAGATTCCTTCATACTGACGCAGATGCTAACTGGACCGGGAATAATGTGAACATTACTTTACGAATACTAAGGGATGACACAAATGCTTCCCGAAAATATGTTTTGGGAATTTAACGTTACTCGTAACAATTTGTAGCGAATGTGTAGTGAGTATTAAAAGTTTGAAGGGAATGTTACATTATTTTGAAAAGTTAAGCGACATTATATCCTGAGAGCCCCAATTTACTGACCTAATCAGTGTCTTTTACTAAACATGCTCTGGACATTAGCTCAGGAAATAAAGCGACTTTAAATTGCGTCTTAAATGGCCTAACTGTGGCTGCCCTTTGATTTCGGCAAGGTTGTCCTAGTTTTGTAAACAAATAGTTTTTACCCGACTGCGCCAGAAGGAGGATTATTACAGTATTTTATTCATCATCACGCATTATTTTCAACATAATTTTTTTCAACTTAGTTTTTCACAAATCTGATACATTTAATACCCAATTTACATTAGAATTTAAGACATACTAGTACAGGAGCCGTATTAGAGGCGTTTCTGCACCCATCTGCTTAACGGATAAAAATTGTTTTATAACAAATATCTTATGTAAAAAAAATATCACGAATGGGTTGCCTAAAAATATGTTCAAGCTCAGATCAATGTTCAATATAAAGGGTGTTTCACGAATAAGTAGAACTGCATTCAAAGATTTTTGTTAAATCACCTGCTTGAGCCGGGAATCAAACGGGAATTAAATTAAAAGAAGACCAAGAAAAATATGAGTTAGTTGAAAATTTATATAGATTACCACCCTGTATGTAGATTATTGATAGCCTTGAACATATTTTTTTAAGCAACCCATTTGAGATACTTTTCTTTACATAACATATTTGATATAATAGGAATGTTGACACTAATTGTAATTTAATATAAATTTATGTTTAAAATAATAAGGGAAACATTTAAACACCTAAAATATTATTATTTTGTTGAAATATATCACAATAAATTAAATATAATTAATTTAAAATGTTCAAAATAGTACTCACTGTCACGTGACCTCAAACGCCATTTTGAGCTAATGACGTCATTGTTCTTATTTTATATGCAAGTTCAACCAACTTCAGTCGACCGATAGTATTGAATATCGGTTAGTGACGTCACGTGACGTTTTTGGCGGGAAATTTGATATTGATTTTTATTTATCAATTTTTGTTTTTAAATTGAGGATTATTATTATTATTATATTTTTTTCGTGAATATTAAGGTTCCGTCTATAAAATAAAATTGAATCCTAAAATTAGTCAACATCCCTAATAAAGAACGCAGAAACGCCTCTAATACGGCTCTTAGACTATACCATTACCAATACTTTAAAGCGTTTTATATAGCGTTGAATTACCCAATGATTTTAACAAATTATTTCCATAAAGTAGAGCTCTAGCATAATCCACCCTACTAATGTTTTGTCACGCACCTGATTATTTGTAAGATGGATATCCTATTAAAACATTTTCTCAGTCCACGACACTTCTGTAACATTAATGAACTTAAAGATCGCTACCGAGTTTAATAACTGAAGTTTTTAACGATAATTGTATGCCACATTTCCAAAATTTGTAATTTTGAAATTTGAAATAGGTAGGTACCTTTTCTTCCAATAACCGAATGGACAGTTCCTATTCGCCTTATCAGCCTACGCGCTGTCCTACGTGGGCAACTCAACGCGAACGCGAAGTGACGCGGCGTGACATGAAAACAACAAACAGTCGAGCAGTGTTGCCAATGCTACGGCAATTACCGTGTTCTACGGCTTTCAGGCCAAAAAATCACAAAATCTACGGTCTACGGTCCGAACCCTAGGGCCGTAGCAAATTCTACGGCTTTTCGCAAATTATACGATCTTTTTGTTATTTATTATTTTTGCAGACATTTAACGAATGTTAAAACCCTTAAAACAGCGCCAATAGGCTAATATGAAAAGTGTTCCTTGTTTTGTGGACATCAAATTCACTGCCGACGACCTTTTTTTTTAGTCCGAGCGCTGAACCGATGGTATTGGCATAATTGGATAGCATAATATATTGGCAGCTGTGGACACGGCCCACAGTTGATCTTTTTCCATAGAAACACGGCTTTTTAGGGTTCCGTAGCCAAATGGCAAAAAACGGAACCCTTATAGATTCGTCATGTCTGTCTGTCTGTCTGTCTGTCTGTCTGTCTGTCTGTCCGTCCGTATGTCACAGCCACTTTTTTCCGAAACTATAAGAGCTATACTGTTGAAACTTGGTAAGTAGATGTATTCTGTGAACCGCATTAAGATTTTCACACAAAAATAGGAAAAAAACAATAAATTTTGGGGGTTCCCCATACTTAGAACTGAAACTTAAAAATGTTTTTTTCATCAAACCCATACGTGTGGGGCATCTATGGATAGGTCTTCAAAAATGATATTGAGGTTTCTAATATCATTTTTTTCTAAACTGAATAGTTTGCGCGAGAGACACTTCCAAAGTGGTAAAATGTGTGTCCCCCCCCTGTAACTTCTAAAATAAGAGAATGATAAAACTAAAAAAAATATATGATGTACATTACCATGCATTCTTCCAACGAAAATTGGTTTGAATGAGATCTAGTAAGTAGTTTTTTTTTAATACGTCATAAATCGTAAACCACAAAAAACATTGATCAAAGTTACAACAAACTACAAGAACTTTTATATTATGTTACTTGCTGCTACGGAACCCTTCATGGGTGAGTCCGACTCGCACTTGGCCGCTTTTATTTATCTAATGTACACGGCCTTCCAAAAATTTTCATTGGCCACACTGCAGTCGAGATGTATTGAAGTGTCCTGCGTTACAGCTACATGCGGAAAGATCGCTACACAGGCTTACGATAAAAGTATCAATAGGTACATATTAAATGGTTGATTGTGTACAGCAACATGTTGCTATAATTAATTGTGTAAGCCCACGTGTAAGCCCCAGATTTTATTTTGATTTTATCTGTGAGAAGTCTAGATTTGAAGTTCGTACCATGATAATTATGTCGAAATATTCCATTACGCGCCCTCAAAACGCAAACTATTTATTTTAGATAGGTAGATACAATACAATTAACTGATCGTCAATTGAATTAGGTATGAACGTCAAATCTTTTGAATCTACCATTGAGATTCTAGTCGATGTCTCAATTCGGCCACGAGAATTTGCAATGAGATTTGGAATCAGCTTTATCCATTGATAAATTCAGGTTGATTTAAACTCCTTTTCCGAAAACGAACGACCGAAACAATGACGCTAGGTTTCCCCTATCTTGTTACTAAGTTGTACCACCTGAAGCAACCAGTAACTATTCCTAACGAAGCGCTTATAGCCCGGCGGCTTGCGTCGATCCTATGTGATCGACAAAGTTAAGCAACAGCGGGCGCGGTCGGTAGTTGGATGGGTGACCGCTAGTGGCAAAAATTTTCGGAGGGCACGTAACGCCGTCGGTCCCGGTTGTTATCATAAGATAACAGTCGTTAAGCCATGTCGAAAGCCCTCGGGCGGTTTGAAAACTTCCGACACTTGGGTTGGCCACTAACCCCTCCACCAACCCGCACTGGAGCAGCGTGGTGGAATATGCTCTAGGCCTCCTCAAAAGGAGAGACCCGTGCCCAGTAGTGGGCCATTAGTGGGTTGAAGCCAGCCAGCCTCGTGCATACAAACATTTAAAATTTAAATATTTATCTTTGATTTAACTGAAATGTTTTTGCTACCCCATTGAAATAACTTTTGCCGTTTTCGCAACTCAAACAAGACTGAGCAGAGGATTTGCAAATAATAAAGGTATATTAAAATTTTTGCTGCGATGCCAGTGCAGCAAACGACTCACGATAAAATAAATATGGATAAAAAATACTTCACTCTGTAATTTTAGAATCATGACATTAAATTTTGTACCTCCGCAATACGAGCTTGTACCAAACAAGCGTGACAAAACAAAAAAACAAACATCGGTGAAATATATTATACATATACGTAAAAAAAGAACGGACGTAACTTTGTCTATTCGAGAGTGAAGCATAGCAATGACAGCTCGCTTACCATGTGTGCGTAATTTTGTAATTTTTGATTCGTGATGGTGTCAATGTCATAGCAGTATGGTGTCAATGTGTGGGTACTTGTACGAATACAGAGTTGGTATTACTATGGGTGCTTCACTGAATTTGTTCTTGGGATTACGTCCGTCTTTTTTTACGTCCGTAACATATGTATAACTTACATAATTCCATAGAAAGATAAATACATCATGTTAAGAGCAAAATAAAGGCTAGTTAACACAAAAACTAAATGAAAAGGGCAACTTCCTAACGCTCTTTCAATGTCGCTAATGGATTGTATTATCAGCTTAAAATTATATCTATTTGTAAAAACTCTTGAGAGCGTATTTTACTTCTAAATCAATCATTTGACGTCAAATTTTCATTTGCCGCAGGTGGTGCTTGTAAAGAAAAATGGCGTAACTTACGAATCGTGTACATGAGACACATGAAGTCAAGTCGATATAGCGGGACAGGGCGGCGAAAGAGACGGTACTATCTGTCAGAGGCGATGGAGTTCCTGCTTCCTTACATCAAGATATCATCACCAGTGCCTCCTAAGAACATTACTCCAGAAGAGGCACAAACGAAGGAGAAAACGTTCTATGACGCTTACAGATTTAAGGATGAGGAACGATCACAAGACATGATGCTGGAGGCATGGAAGGTTCCCATGGTCAAGATCGAAACAGATGACGACCACAGCAACGACACCAGCACTAACCAAGACTCTGAAGGAAACTCTTCGAGGAAAATATCGATACAATCCGACCATTACAACTTCATGACCGATGCGGAACGTCTCGATCGTTCCGTTCCGTATTTTGTAACGGATCCAAGTGATCCGATCAGATCTTTCCTGAATAGTCTAGTTCCGGAGTTGAATGAAATGAATGCATCCCAATTCAAAATCTTCAAGAGAAGAGTTCTTGCTTTAATAGACGATATCACAGACGAAAATGGAACTGATTCGATTAAAAAATCTTGAAATGTGATAAGTATAAAACATTATTACACCAATTTTATGAGTACTAGTTATAAATGTAGTTAGAGCATGTACCTAATTAGTTACATAAGTAGCTGTAGTTGGCAATTGTGTTATAAGTACAAAAAATGTCCTAATAACTATGTTATTTGTATCTCGCTATGTAGCTTGATTAAAAGTATTTTTCTAAGATAATTGTGTTTTAACCACCGAAGCAAAAAGATCGGTGATAAAAGTTAGATATGTCTGCCCGTGTATCTGTTTCTGTATGTGACACCGGAGCTCCTAAACGAATGGACTGATTTTGATGCGGTTTATTTTCATCGAAAGCTTTGTGCTTCGAAATGATTCTAAGAGAGAAACCAGCATCAAATATGAAGAAATAAAAGCAGTTGTGTCCAACATACATTAAGTACAAAATAGGGATGTTGACGCTATCAGTAAATTAAAATAAATTTATGTTTAAAGTATCAAGGGAAAAATTTAAACACCTAAAATATTATTCTTTTATCGAAATCAATCACAATAAATTAAATATAATTATAAATAATTAATTTTTTTTATAAAATGTTAAAAATAGTACTCATTGTCACGTGACCTCAAACGCCATTTTGAGCTTATGACGTCATTGTCCGTATTTTATATGCAAGTGCAACTAACTTCAGTCGACAGATAGTATTGAATATCGGCTAGTGACGTCACATGACGTTTGTGGTGGGAAATTTGAAAATGATTTTTATTTATCAATTTTTGTCTTTAAATTGAAGATTATTATTTTTATAATATTTTTTTCATGAATCTTAAGGTTCTATCTATAAAATCAAATTGAATCCTAAAATTAGTCAACATCCCTAATAGATGGTTAGTATTGATAAATATTTGAATCAATAAAATTTATAAATGAATACGACTGACCACCATACTCAGTAGTATCTAAGTATTGAGTATTGGTAGTCAAAAATAAATTAAAACAAAAATGTACTTTGAACAGTCTATAAATCAAGACAGAAATATTCTTGTAAAAGTTTAATAAGAAAGTAACGCGATCTGTCGTTTTCACTTTTCACCCCGGGATTGACAGACTTTAGACATTCAGGGATCATCGTCCGATACTGGTCCGATAGCTACAGAGGCGACCTCTACAACAGAAGTGTACCTAAAGTTTATTGCCATCGATATATCAGCTTAATGAAAAGCTATTGTAAATAGTTGAATCATTTGGGACTCGTTTATATAGTGTCCCAAAATTACGCAAGATCTGAATTAATTACAAAAACAGATTTTATTTTAAGTATTGTTATTTAATAAATTCGAATATATAGCACCATAAGGGTGTCCAGAACAGTCACTATTCAACCAGTCAAATGAGGATGGATGCGGTCCCTAGCGTATCATAGCGTATCACGTATCCAGGTGACTCGCTACTGGCAAAAACTTTTTGAGCACTACTTCACTTCGGAGGCCGCAAAGCCGTTGGTCTCGCTTGTCATTGTTAAATAGCCGCCTTAAAGGCCTTCGACATTTATTTATTTATTTTAAATCATACTACATCTAACATTACAGGTGTCCGCAATTCCATAGAGTAGTGAAAAAAAAAATACAAATTATAACACATAAAAGAAAAGACATAACTTCTGACACTTGGTTGCCCCACACTGTACCATTAGTTTATTATTACATTATTATTACATTATTGAGTTGTGGTTGCCTATAATTGGGAAGGCACTTGTATAACTTTGTATAATTGCTATCTAGATTTAAGGTGTAGTGTACTTTCCGTTGGCAATCCTTAAAATAAATAAATAAATAAATAAATTAGTAATTTGAAGGCACTTACCATCGTTCGTCAAGTTGGTATCGCCCCAAGGCCCACTTCTCCCCAGTATCTCATACAAGATGATCCCGAAGGAGTACACGTCTCCCTTCTGGGTGCCTCGTGGTGGCGGGTTGGGGTCTCGCAGCAGCTCCGGAGCCCGCCACAGCATTCGCCGTTCGGTCCGCAGCGCGTCCTCTGTTACTGCACATCCACCTGAGACGAAAGGTACTTTTAGTATCTCACTAAGGACCTGCGTTAGGGCTTCAAATGCCGTCAAGGGCCGTTAAAATAACGCTTCTCACTCATAGCCCCATACTAGGATTCCCTGTATCGTAGGTGCCATGGACAACACACTAGACAAGTACATTTACACCCAGACCGAGAACAGGAATTCAAACTCATCATTCAAATTTCCGCCTCGCTGGGAATCTAACCAAGGACGATTGGTGCGGCGATCCGGCATGGTAACCATTGCGCCACACGGGTCGTCGGTTAAAGGTGACGGCTTGACATGGCAAGGGAAGACGACCAATCTGGTGGAATGGTTACTATGACGGATCGCCGTGCCAAGGATCCTGGATGCGATTCCCAGCGGGGTGAAAATTTTAATGATGACTTTGAATTTCAGGGTGAGTGTGTGTGTGTTTTGTAGCTGTGTGTTGTGCATGGAACCCACGGCCCAGGGAATCGTAGTGTGGCTATGAGTGTCTAACGTAATTATTTTTATACACACACACTAACAAATACATCTGCACAATATGAAATCGCATCGCTACTTTGCAACTCCGAAGTAGTTCACGTTGCGATGTCATGACGTGGAAATCTACGTCGTGAATCGTGGAAAAGCACGACACGGCATGCCATTCCGCGGTCTTCCGAAGGCTGCCAAAGCATTTCGAGGGATGCCGAAGGATGCCAACACGGAATCATCACATCGGTATTTTATACCTGCGATGAGCATCATTGAATTTTCTTATCCTTATCGTCATAACATAAAGCCCATTAAGGAATGGTTGTATTCGTCGTAAAAAATGTTGCGCCGTCTATTTACGTCGGACCTTTGTTTATACCTTCTTGTATATTAATAGAAATCACGTGTAAGCGATATATAATTATTTATTATTAACCTGAAGCGATGTAAAAACAAAATGGTAAACGTCAGAAATAAAACAACAAAAGTATTCTATGAGGAAAAATCCGTAAATTATCAATTTATAATGAAACGAGCAATTCTTGTACATATATATATTATACGAGTAACCACCCTCGCTTTGCTTCGGTTTTCTTATTTTTTTTTCACCTTGGGTTACATTATTGGAGATTTATTAAGGATCCCTATTTTTTTTTGAAAATATAATATAATGATCCGGCGAACTTCATATCGCCTATTTTTTTTTTCTGAAATAAAAGTAGCCTAAGTTACTCCTTGTTACATTAGCTATCTGCCTGTTAAAGTCCCGTCAAAATCGGTTCAGCCATTTCAGAGATTAGTCGGAACAAACAGACAAACAGACAAAAATTGTAAAAAATGTTGTTTTGGTATATGTACCGTGTATACATCCAAATGCACGTAGTAAAAAGCGGTTATTTTAATATTACAAACAGAAACTCCAATTTTATTTATTTGTATAATGTATAAAGTAAGTATAAATATATAAAACACAAAAAATGTTTGTACGGATGTCCTTTATAGACTTTGAAACCATCCAGACAATATGCCCCAAAATGGTTTTGCCATTATTCACTAATATTAAATGTTATTAACAAGAAAAATGTTAACTACGTCGTAAATATTTGTTACAAGCATGTTACCTTCAACTCAAGTATTACATTATACTGTAAATAGAAGCAAATTTATTTTAATTGACTTAAAATATGAGTGTTTTGTTTGAAGCGTAGCAAATTTACAGAAATTTGCTCGGATCAAAGTGGAGTTAATTACTTACGTTATTTACATAAAGCTTTTTGCCGACTGCCAAGAAGGGTTGTGTTTTTAGCGCGCATCTTGCATGTATCTATGTATGTGTGTAATATTCTTTACTACCTTATGGGCTTGTTTCACAATCTTCAAGTAAGTCCGAAGTAAGCTATTCGTTGGTTAAGTTGACATTTCGTGTATGTAAAATGACACTTTAACGTCACTTTAACCGGCGAATAGCTTATTTAGGACTCTACTTGAAGATTGTGAAACAAGCCCTAAATCTTCCAAACCGTTGAACGGATTTATATAATAGGGATGTTGACTAATTTTAGAATTCAATTTTATTTTATAGATGGAACCTTAATATTCACGAAAAAAATTATAAAAATAATAATCTTCAATTTAAAAACAAAAATTGATAAACAAAAATCATTATCAAATTTCCCGCCAAAAACGTCGCGTGACGTCACTAACCGATATTCAATATCGGTCGATTAAAGTTGGTTGAACTTGCATATAAAATACGAACAATGACGTCATTTGCTCAAAATGGCGTTTGAGGTCACGTGACAGTGAGTACTATTTTGAACATTTTAAATTAATTATATTTAATTTATTGTGATATATTTCGACAAAAGAATACTTAATATTTTAGGTATTTAAATGTTTCCCTTAATACTTTAAACATAAACTTATATTAAATTCAGTTAGTGTCAACATCCCTATTTATTAATTGTAGGTAGTCAACAATGGCGACATGTAAATATTTGAATTAAGTTAATACGTAATACCTCCGCCAAAAAATGCTTATTTTGATGAAGGACAATGTCTTTCAACATCAAAAAAGTGTTATCTGATGATGATATTAAGCTTCTTACTTAACTGCTGTTAACTTTTGCTTTAATCGGCAGATTATTTACTTTTTTTTATGGAAATAGCCGAGAAACGAGCTGACGATCCACCTGATGGTAAGTTGCTATCGTCGCCCATGAACATCAGCACCACCAAAGACATCATCAGCATCACTGATGCGTTGCCGGCCAAGAAAGAGAGAAGAAAAAGAAAGAAAGAACTGGCTCTCAAGCCCCCAGCCGTAACACGACGAGTCGTTTGGCGGCTGACTCATGCTCAAGGGTGGTAGCTATCCAGGCGATGGTATTAACACGTTCGCTGCGTAACGATTTTTAGTGTACTTTTTGCTGGTGCGTCGTGAGTTTATATTGACTCATAGATGACCTTTTCACAGTTCGGCGTGTGGTCAAATAAGCCCTCATTCAGTTCTGTTTTGAAATAGGTTTTTCTCAATGGTGATATATATTATTGGATATATTTTATTTTGAGGTCAAAGAATAATAACCAAGCAATATATACCTAGCTGCGTGTTTAGCTCTATTGTTTCATTTAGCGTCTAGAAGAGAAACAATTTGAGAGGTCTATTTGACCACACAACGCACTGAAGATATCAAAACACTAGTGATGGGAAACACCTCTGTTGTATAGCACTCGAAAAATTTTCTCAAAATTTTATTGAAAGTTTAATTTTTAACCTTGTAAGTCACAGACGTGAAAAAAAAAACAAAAGGAAAATAGATTTCATGTCTATTCTACTGTATGTTTAGGCACACAATGAATTAACTCTTGCTACTTCATCTGGTCCAGGTATAAGTTGTTAACTACTTTACTAATATAATATACTTAAATTAAAAGTTACAAAAGATCGAAAACGTAGGCGCAAAAAATTGCTGAAAACGACGCAACGTCTTTCCTATCGATCGCGTGGCACAACACTAAGCGCACGACATGGTGCCAGCGACACGTTCAGTGCGGATGTGGGGTGCGTGGAGCAGCAGGTCATATTGACCTCACACCGCACTAGGGTGAAACATTTTTCTTTAGGTGCGGGTGAGGTCAAATTGGCTCACGAGTGTTTAAAAATGCTGGATTGTTCAAGTTAAAGCGGCAATTACAATGGTATATAAATCTCTTTCCTATGATAAAAATATACAAAGTTATGCCTTCCGCACCAGGGGAAAGAACGCTATTTTGCTCGCCGCACCACATGAAAGTTCGCTGTGAGTCAATATGACCTCACAACGCAGCGAACATGTTAATTAGCAATGGTATTAATTAGCAATTAAAATCAATATTACCAGTGTAATCCCTGCGTGGGGCTTTTTATTTGAATATTATTCATTTTCGCCACTCGCTGCGATGCGCGTGTCTGACATCTTGCGCGCGTCACAAATAATATGATATGCGTTTTAGAAAAGCACTAGATTTTATCTATATTTTTTGTATCGATGAAGCTGATAAAATATAGATTTTTTAAAACAATTTTCTTTTTTCCAACGTATAAAAAGGTATACAGGGTTATTGGTAACTCGACGTATTCTTGGTGGAAGGTGAAGAAAGAGTTAAAATGCAATATCTTTGATCGCCCATTTGTATGAGCGAAAAAAATGGTTGTCTGTAAAGTCGGTTTACGGACGGTAGTTTAACGTGACAACGTCATGACAAAGCTCCGCTCCGCTCCGCTCCGTCCCGCTCCGCTCCACTCAACGATAGCATCGTAGCCGATCGTGCCTCTCTCTCTCGCTTTTGCCGCTCTCTCGCTCGCGGAACGGGACACTTTTTCGTGCATTCAGCCCGTGTTCATCGATTTATAAGACGTTATCACGTACAAAAATTCTTGCTAGTTGTACAGATATTTGTCATTTAAGCTTTTTCGTTATTTACTCAGAATTGGACATTTAAGTGCATATTAAAAAAAACTACTAATTAAACGGTTAAAATTTCAATTTATTTTTTAATAAAGTCAATTCTACCTTATTAAGATTGAAAAACTACGAGCTTTAAGAAAAACAAAATTATTTTAAAAATACATGTTACGTAACATGTAAAATGTGTTGTCTAGTTCAAAAAATTACCGTGAAGGCTTACAAATTGTTTTAAAAAACTTGCCCATTTAATCAGCTTTTTAAAAAGGCATCGATGTTAATCCAAAAACATGTAATTCTTAACAAAAGCGGCGTTTCACACATCGTAGGTAGACAACAGCGAGGGCGCGCCTTTGTTTTGAATAAGTGTTGTCACTTCATAATAGGCAGAAACTGAAGCCTCAAGTGTCGTCGAAGGCAATAATGTCGTGTATGTTTCATGTTTCAACTCTAGACCGCGCAAGCACTCGTGTTGTCTAAATACTACCATGCCACTTATAGCGGTAAGGCGCGGTATAACTACGATTTAAAAACGTTGATTTCACTCACACAACCGCATATCTGCGCTAATCTAATGTTACATTTACGTGACGCTGAATAGATTGCAGAGCATATTTTTGCTAACAATGTAACTAGATTACGAATACACATTTAATTTGAGGGTTTTCCTTAGATAATTCAGAATATACACATTAAATTCAATATTTGTCAGGTTAAAGTTTTAATAAAACCATATACCTACCTATTATATTCTCAAAAAAAATATGTTGTTACCGCTAAAAATACAGAGAATGTCGACGCTTAAGTTTATTTCTGTATAGCTAATTACAATTTTTTATTGGAAATATTAAACAACTATTTAATATTCCATTCGGTTAACATTTTTCTTTAGACCTTTTTCTATGCTCTGTATTTTTTGCGTGCGATATTTTCATTAGGTTTCCTCGTACTCGAGCACCAAAAAAATCCAGTTTTGTGAATATTGAGATCACACCGCGCCTTAATTAGCTATCGAACCTTGTTGTTACCGTTACATTTTTATTGTTACTCAGAGATCTAATTTTAAAACGTTTACACCGTTTTTTAATTACATCCATGTTGTTACTGCTCAGTTTTTGTTATTGTTTGTTATCGTTCATAGATCTCTATGAACATGGCTTTGTATTCTAACAACAAATACGCAGATGTAATGTATTTTTATTTTGCCGACGGCAACGCTGCTAAGGCTCGCAGAGCGAAAACAAAAACAATGAGAAAGAGAAATCGTACCTGTATAAGAAATAGTGGGGCTCATATCGATCAAGACGTATGAACATGAAAATAATAGTTTGTGCATTACTTTTACGCATTGTAATTTTAAACCCTGAAATATGCTCTACCTGCGTTGAGTTAAAAGCCCCTTTTATTAATAATTACATGTTTTTAGTTTAACAATAAGTAATTCCTTTTAGAAAGCTGATTAAATGGGCAAGTTTTTATAATAATTTGTAAGCCTAATGTCATGGTAATTTCATAAACTAGATAACATTTTTGACACGAAACATGCTATTTAAAAATTATGTTGTTTTTGTTGTAAGCCATAATTTTTTATTGTGAAGCAATATTGATCTTGTTAAGCTAGGATAGGATTAATTAGAATATTGGTTACAATGGTTGAAATGATAACCGTTTAATAAGTGTTTTATATTTTTATTTTTTATTTAAATGCCCAATTCCGGGTAAATAACGAAAAAGCCTTAAATTATAAATATCCCTACAGATCAGATTTCAACTACAATACATTAGTTAGTAGCTACACTTACAATTTTAACAGGGAAGTTTATGTTTACGTATTCGACAATCTTGTTGAATCATTTTGAGACAAGTAACAATATACGGATGATTTGTCTGGCCGTATTTAATTCTTATTTATTTTATTTATTTATTTATTTATTTATTTTTGTACACGAAGGAAATCTTACACAAAAACAACAATTAAGACACAATTTGCACAAAGAAAAAAAACTGCTTATTTCTTTAAGAAATTCTTGTTGTGAAATGTTAGCTTTAGGCTATAGTCTGGTAAATTATACAATGAACCTACAATCTGAATTTATTAGCAGACTACCACGGTATCGAGTCAATACTTACAATATTTAGTATCTAAAACTTATGGTTCAACTATGCATAGTTTTTAACCCAGGAAAGAAGACAGAAAAAAGATAAAAATATTGAAGGCCTTTAAGGACTAGTTACATCACGAACCTTCGACAAAAACAATAAACAGTAATTTTGACAGATTTATAATTTTAATTATCGACAGAACAAAGTCTGTCCGGGCAGCTAGTCTATATAAATAAAACTGAATTAACATATTATGTGTTGCTAAGCGTTAAAATCGAAAACGACTGGACGGATTTCGATAATTCCTTTTTTGTTATGTTTGTTATTGTCAGGAAATGGTTATTATTAAAGAAAAATTAAGAAAGTTGTGCAGAAAATTTTAAAATTTAAGAAAACTTAATAACCATATTAACTTTTGGATTGTAACCTTAGCAATGTAACTTTTTTTTATAACTGTCAGTCGAATGAGAGGGAGAGGGAGAGGGACAGGGACAGTGATAAGGAGAGGGAGAGGGAGAGAAGGGAGTTGTTAGGCGGTACAAAGTTCGCCGAGTCAGCTAGTAATAAATATAAATCGCTAGGGTTAGGGCAATATAAAGTTGATCGATAAGATATAACGACTTCAGTAAGTACATCTGAAACTCATACGGCCTTCATTATCTCAATTTCTATAGCTATTTATATTTGCCTGTCAAAGTTTTCATTGTTCTCTGGCTAATTACCTCGTAAATTAATGTATTAGGGTTAAGGGTAGTTACGATATTGGGAATACCGAATAGATTTAATAGTGTATGAGGTTAGATTTAGATTATTTAGGCAATGTTTCAGTAATGTTATGTGTTGAAAATTGAAGATGACATTAAATTGTAACATCTACATATTATTATGTGATGAGGGTACAACTAAGACTACGTAATAAATACGTAATATAACTCATAAAGTTCTGCATATTTCTGACACACATCACTTAAAAAAATTATATTTATTAGCTTAAACTAGCTGTTGCCCGCAGCTTCGCATGCGGAAATTATGCTTATCATATTTGTACCCCTTGCAGAAAAAAATTTAAAAACAGGTTAATTTATATGGAAGTACTTATATTTAGGAATTGATATACTGAAACGTACGATATAATCACAAATCATTCCTCCGGGAACGAATTTTAAAAAATAAACAACATTAGTTTTTTATTTTTCATGAAAAAAATTGAAAAACTCGAAAACATGTATTTCATCAATTAAATGAGGAATTTTTGTTGCAAAAAAGCAAATCGTTGATATTTCAAAATATTCCACACTAAGTTTCATCTTGTTTCCGGTGAAAACTTTTAATTTTATCGGGACGAAAAGTTTTTTAAAACGTGATCCAAAGTATGAGGAACAACATAACTAATTTCCGTCGAAATCAGTTAAAGGGTTTTCATGTAATGCCCGAACATACAAACAGACAAACAGACAATAATTTTAAAAACAAAATTTTTGGTATTCTAACACGTTATTGAAGTGCCCCTAATCGAAATTTTGAAAAATATTATATGTACAGAAAAACTGGCTCTTGAGTTTCATTAGAAAAAAAAACAAAAAGTCCCGTTATTTCCATCCATCCAGGAGTTACATATCTTGTCTCGAAGTAACACCACCAGATCCTAAATGGATCAATGATGAACTGGTTTTACGATGTCAACATGAACAGTACAAATATTTTTAAAAACGGTTCTGTTGTTTCCATCTGGACACTTACACTCCCTCTCCCGCTCCCACTCCCTCTCCCACTCAAACTCTCTCTCTCTCTCTCCCTCTCCCGCTCCCTGTCCCTTTCCTTCGCCCGTTCACGGTCCCTCTCTCGCTTCCTGTCCCTCTCCCACTTCCAGTTCCTCTCTCGCACTCGGTCCCTCTCCCGCTTTCTGTCCCGCTCCCTCTCCCGCTTCCTGCCCCTGTCCCTCTCATTCCTCTCCTGCTCCTTGTCTCTCCCCTCTCCTTCTCCCGCTCCCGAGTCCTCTCCCGTTTCCTGTCCCTCTCCCTCTTCTCCTCCCGCTCCCCGGCCCTCTCCCGCTCCCTGTTCCTCTCCCGTTCCCGGTCCCTCTCTCGCTTTCTGTCCCTTTCTCCTCCCCCTAGCGTCCGTAAAGTCCTCTACACAATTTTTTTGTTTCTCACTATAAGCTTACATATTAATTTTCATATTTCTGAGTTCGAAAATGACAAAGTTCTGGAAAAACTTGCAACCTCTTTATTTACCTCTTAGGGGATGAAATTCCAAAAAACCTGTTACAGTTAATTTTTGATTTATTTTCACATTTCTGAGTTCGATATTGACGAAGTTTCGTACAAACTTACATCCCCTGGTTTTACCCCTTAGTGGATGAATATCCAAAAAAACTGTTACAATTAATTTTTGTTTCTAATTATAAGTTAACATATACATTTTCACATTACTGACTTTAAAATGACGTAGTTTCTTAAATAGATATTTACAACCCCTTAGTATTACCCTTTATGGGGATGAATTTCGAGAAAACCGTGATACAGTTAGTTTTTGTGTCTAACTATAAGCTTATATACAAATTTTCATCCTTTTTACTTCAAAACTGACGAAGTTGCCATACTAACTTGCACTCCCTTAATTAATTAACCCTTCAAGGGAGAATTATCCAAAAAAACACATTACTGATCGATTGTTTCTAATCTTGAGCCAATATATATTTTTATGTTTTTAACTTCAAAAATGACGAAGTTGCGTACTAAGTTAAATTGAAGAAATTAACCCTTTAAGGGATGATTTTCCAAAAAAATGTGTTAAAGTTAACTTTTGTTTATTACTATAAACTTACATAAAAAATTTCGAATTTATAAATCTAAAACTGACAAAGTTGGTTTGTATGAAAGTGACTTCTAACCCGTATTTTTACCCCTTAGGGGATGAATTTCCAAAAATCCGTTCTTAGTGGACGTCTCCTTAGCATAAACTATCTCCCTGCCAAATTTCATCTTAATCGGTTCGGCAGTTTCTGAGATTTTATGTTTAATCAGCGGTGTGTCGCTTTTCAATTTTATATATATAGACGAGATCTTATTCGCAGTGTAACTATTCTTATACATATAAATAATAAATCTTAAAAGAAGTTATTTGCGTCCCGTTCGGAAATAGCATAGACATGCGAAGAAAACCCAAAAAAGAAAAGAAAAACGTACCTCAAAATATTTCAAAAACAAAAGATTACGTGTTAATTATTTAAGCTTAGACATCTTAATAGGATAAAAATAAATTAAAAGAGGGATCTTTCGTGTCGATGACCCAAGGGTGCTTTCCTCTCCGACAAATCGCCGTCAAATCCCTCGCCTTCAAATGAGAGAGCGTCTTAAATCCTACTAGACTCTCCAATTATTTTTGAAAGCAATATTTTTCAAGTGGTCGGTTTACAGATAATTAGTGGAATTATACTCAGATTATTAAATCAATCTGCATCTTTTTCCGTAAATAATTTATACTTATAATAAAACCTGGTTCATTATATGTATATTTTCAAATCATAATGTACCTACAATTTTTGCCTGATCTGTTTCGGACATTAAGAATAAACCATATAATTAGTATACTTATAATATTACTTATTATTTACATTTATTAGATACCTTTTCGAAAGTGATTTGAATACGTACATACCTACTAAAAATATTACGAATTTAATTAACATCTAAGTAATAAAAATTTTGCTGTGCGGGTGAAAGCAGGTAGTAAAGTAAATGTAAATATACAAATATATATAAAATCGTCAAAAGTAATATAATGAGGTCTGACCGACCTCAAATATGACTTCAAGTGAGGAAGGAAGGTGTCTAGTGAATTGTTCATGTTCCTGGATCATTGGAAACACTTATATTAAAATACTAGCTGACCCGGCGAACTTAATATCGCCTAACAAACTGTTTTTTAATAAAAGTAGCCTAAGTTACTCCTTGTATCATCAGCTATCTGCCAGTGAAAGTCCCTTCAAAATCGGTCCAGCCATTTCAGAGATTAGCCGGAACAAACAGACAGACAGACAGACACAGACAGACAGACAGACAAAAATTGTAAAAAATGTTGTTTTGGTATATGTACCGTGTATACATCCAAATGCACTTAGTAAAAAGCGGTTATATTAATATTACAAACAGACACTCCAATTTTATTTATTTGTATAGATGTATAGATATTGAGGTAACGGAACTCTGGAGTGTACATGTTCGTGTCAAAGACATTGTTATCTCTGGATCGTATAACAACGACTTAGATGAAGATGAGTTTAAATAGGTACTTCATCGTAATATTCGTAATATAATACGAGTATAATTACTTAGTACTTACCAGCAAAATACCTTATATTCGAGAACGGAATTGAACTGATCAATACACACATTATTCTCTATAATTAGAGTCATTGGCGAAGATTGAAGATGATAGATATTTTTTTGGGAAGTTTTTGCCCCTTCCTCTCATAAAACAGAATTAAATTGTCAAGACTTGCTTAATTTTCTACAATGCGCTGAGTTTTTTTACTTTGCGCTTTTTTGCACGTTTGTTGAATTAGCGATGAAAATATAGTACGAATATAATAGCGTATAGGTGGCAACCCTAACTCTATTGCACACAATACTGTAATCACCACAGGTAATCACTTACTTTTCAAAGTATGCAGTCCATAGTCCGTAATCTGCAGCACCCAACGTCTATCCACAAGGCAGTTGCTAGAGTTGAGATTCCCGTGCGAGATCAGGTCTGAGTCGTGGAGGTACGTGAGTCCTCTCAGCAGGTCAGCGACCAGGCTGGCCACGAACATGTCGTCCAGATGCAGGTCGCGGTCAGCCAGGACCGTGGCCAGGGAACCCCTGGAGCAGTAGGCGGTGACGATGCAGGCCATGCCGCTCTCGTCGCAGACACCCACGAATGGAGTTAGGTTCTCGTGTCGGAGCTCTCGCATCTGTAGGTCAGAGTTCAGTGATGTAAAACGGAGGTCTTCTTACAGTAAACGAACGTAGATGGTAGTAAATAAATTGATATCGTTTCAAGTTTCTCGGAAAAGGCTTAAGGAGCAAAATACTCCCTAATTATTCGAGAGGCTATTCTCATCTCATCAACTGAGCAGCCGTGATGTAGAAGCTCTTGAAGGTTATTTTTTCATTAATAAACAACACAGAAAACGAAAACACTACGCAGGAGTACCTACCTATCATCTATAGTATACTAATATAATATAACATGATATTATAAAGAGGAAAGTTTTGATATGGATAAACTTAAAAAGTGCTAGGCTGATTTCAAAAATTATTTCACCAATAGAATGCTCTATTTCTGAATAACAATGGATATATTTTATTAGAAATTAATAAGGAATCTATAGGAAAACCAAAGTAATCCGAAGCCGTTATCAAAAGGCGATTCTCAAGTGCAGGAGATTAGTCCATCTCGTCAAATTCCAAGATAGAACAACCTATATAAATCACGATTAGAGATGAATGAAGCAGTAAGTAGTATCGCGATATTAAAGATCTTACAAGAAGTACCTTCACACTTATACGTCTATAATTACCAAAAGGTTAAAGTTAAAGGTTACATGTTTCGTTAAGACTTAAGACTCAATCTATTCGACGATTTGGCGCCTTGTCGCCGTGACGCCGCCAAATAGGTACTTAACTAAATGGCCAAGGCAATACCATCATTCAGATCAAAGACTTCTTATATGACATAGATGACTGGGCATCTTCGAAAGACAATTAAAAGGCCTTATTTATTTCTTTCCTATAAGTGTAAAATGGTTACACTTTGTAAACGTGTCATGTGTCTGGCCCAATGATACTAAGATGATACAAAATAAACCATTTTTCATTTTAAAATAACATGCAAACCTGTGATAACTCCTTTACAAGCTCCCCATCCAAGCAAAACATTAATCAGCACATTACCCACATGACTTGGTCAAATTTTAAACAAGCTATAGAAAAAACCCAAACACCGTATTTTCTTTCACATTATTTAATTACATGTACCTAACGTTTAACGATTAAATAAAGATGATTGTTTGGAGAAACGATTGCGTCATTTAACTCATAAGAAGAAATCTTGCGTGAGTTGTTACAATAAAACCTATGTATATGTGTCTGAAGCAATGATATTATAATGTAAAAAACCGGGCAAAATGCGTTTCAGGCCACGCGCAATGTAGTGTTCTGAAGTAGTAAGTTTATCGACTGTTACTCATTGTCTACTTATGCTAACATAGCCCTGATAGTTTTCCTTCTAAATTCATCATTTAACTTATTTTTTGAATTTTTGGAACGAAGTTCCTTATCGCGCGTTGCGAAAGGGGGCTAGGCGGAAAATTTGGTAACGAAAAGTTGTAACGACACTTTTTGCCGTCGTTAGTCGTTACAACTCGTGCGGCGTTGTTACATGTCGTGCGGCGTGCGCATGTTTCTCTGTCTGTCTCTCTCTCTCTCTCTCTTATAGAAAGCAAGCCAGATATTTTCGTTTCTTGCAGTAAGTACTAGGATAGCAAAAAAATGCAGCAAGTGTGCCAAAACAAATCTGGGGTATTAAATTTCTCATCGGCTTTGTTCACCTAGTAGCGCTACTAGGTCAACAAAGCCGATGAGAAATTAAATACCCCAGATTTGTTTTGGCACACTCGCTTGCATGTTTTTGCTATCCTAGTACTTACTGCAAGGAACTTCGTTCCATCCGGGTGTCCCTTGACACCTGTCAACTTTTTTTCACTTGTCCAACTCCAACCGTTTAACCGGCAGGGGGGAGTGACACTTGACTTGACTCTAACCAAAATTAGCACTTTAAAGCCAAATATTTCGCAAACGGATCCCTAATTCCAAAAATGGTCTTGAAGACCCATAATATTTTTGAAAGAGCTTTTCAACGATACAATATAGGGTACGCGATGAATAAAAAATTCATCCTCACGTTACGGTAGGGAATAGCGATGGGCCGAGTAATACTTTTTACAACTCGAGTTACTCGAGCAAAATTAACCGTTTACTCGAGTAAAAACTCGAGTAAACTCGAGTAACCGAACCGAACCGAACCGACGCGACAGCGAGCTCAGCGAGGTAGCCGACGCGAGCGAGTAATGAGTTGGCTGAGTAAAATCGTCGCAACGCGAAGCGCGTCGGCGGCAACTCGACGAAGTCGACGAACTCGACGATTAACACCGACTGAGTTGAACCGCGTCGCCGCGTCGACTCGCGTTCGTCGCTGAGTTGAATCGGCCGAGCTTACTCGAGTACGAAAAATCGTTACTCGAGTTACTCGACCAAAGAGTTTACTCGAGTTACTCGAGTAAATTTCGTCGAGTTGCCCATCGCTAGTAGGGAAGGTACCCTGAAAAAAAATGATTTTCAATATTTTATTCTATGATTCTGGAGTTTTAATAAATATGTATATCCATGCCAAATTACATACATAAATTTAGTAATTACATGTTCAATCCTTAATTTCTGATTCTTTAAAGTCTCTACATCAAAAAATAGTAAATTAAATATCTATCTAGTACCTACATGAGAACGTAGATTACAATGTTGTACAAACGTTATATAAAATACGAGTAACCGCCCTCGGGTTACATTATTGGAGTTTTTATTAAGGATCCCTAATTTTTTTGAAAAAACAATATAGCCTATGTTACTCGGGGATAGTGTAGCTTCCCAACAGTGAAAGAATTTTTGAAATCAGTTCAGTAGTTTCGGAGCCTATTCAATGCAAACAAAAAATCAAATCTTTCCTCTTTATATATTAGTATAGAGAATAGAAGAATAGATAGATAATAACATTGCTCAAAAACTGTAACACATCCAATCAAAATGCAATAACCTGCACTCGACACGCGGTACCTTTTCAACACGCATGGTCGCACGTGTACAACATTGTAATACGTAAACTTTAAAATTTAAATTGCGTTTTACACGAGTCAAAAACTATTCCAATTCTAATAACTTGTGCTGACGCCGCCAGCGACACGTGAATAAGTTTTTTCATAATAAAGCAACAACAACAGAATCCTCTTTATTCCACACCAAAATAATTATATCTTGATTATGTTACGGAACAATACAACAGGCGGTCTTAATTACTACTTAGCGATCTTCCAGCCTATTAAGCAGAGTAATTGGGTAGGGTGCGCAATCACGTAACGTTTGTCAACAGCTAGTAAAGTTTGTAAAAACTAGAAAAGATAAGTAAACAATAAATCGCACCGTCAGTGGAAAAAAACCATAAGTCGTGTTCTTTGAATTTTAGTTATTAATATGATTGGAAAGAGGGACAAAAGCTGCATATGCTCAATTTTTTTTTTAATTTTTATCATTAATCTTGACGGTTTTGTGCAAGAAATCGTAATGTTAATTCCTTTGACTACTTAATGATATTTTAACAGTTTTTTACTCTCCCGTAAAATTACAATTTTTATCTTATGCCCTTTTCCACTGAGGGTACGAAATAAGGACACAAATTAAGAGAAGGTAAAAAGTGAGCATTAAGGCGACCAGTTTTTATTCTACCCTAGCCACGCAGCCGTGCCCAGACTTAGTTCGCGAGGACGACCTTTCCCCGTTAATTCTGATCCCGTGGGAATTCCGGGATAAAAAGTGAAATGTAAGTGAAAGTCCCATTAAACCTACCTAAAGTACTTTGATGCCAAATATCAAGTTTTTAAGTCATCTAAAAGTACGTTAGGTTTTTGATCCTATGTCAGTGAGTCAGTCACCAAAACGCTGATTTTTAAACGTTAATAAATCAATAATTGTTTGAGCTACATTTATGAAATTTTGAATTCTAAATTAGCTAAGGGACTTTAATAAATGTACCTTTCATGTGCATATGTAGGTTAAATATGTCTCGAGTTGTGATGGGATCAAAAGTAACTAGAAATGGTTCGTGTAATATTACACACGTCGCTGCGTCACCAGTTATTTTGCTTTGAACTTAGCTGGACACGCTGCCGCGTGTCTAGATCAAAGCTCTTACCTGTTTGAGCTCCTTTTTGATGGCTCGCGTGATATCAATATTCTTCTTCTTAAGTCTTTTCACCGCGACGATGTTTCCTCTGTATGACGCGATTGTTGTATGTGCTCGTCTCCTCTCCATCTCAGGAAGGCCACCCTGAAGATAACTTATTATTATAACCACATCGGGGTAAGTATAGTGTAGGTACAGTTGTACACCTTATCTATACTAATATATAAAGAGGAAAGATTTGATTTTTTGTTTGCATTGAATAGGCTCCGAAACTACTGAACCGATTTGAAAAATTCTTTCACTGTTGGGAAGCTACACTACCCCCGAGTAACATAGGCTATATTATATTTAAAAAAAATAGGGATCCTTTATAAAACTCGAATAATGTAATCCAAGGTGTAAAAAAAAATAAGAAAACCGAAGCAAAGCGAGGGTGGTTACTCGTAACTTATAATAAAGTTTCCCGGCTTCAGATGTAAGAATAGTCAGCATGACAGACAGGAAAATGTTCTGTTATCTATCTATCTATATTTATAAAAGGCAAAAGTGATTGACGGATGTACCAACGCACAGGCCAAACCCTTAGGGCTAGAAACTTAAATTTTTGCACACGTATTCCTCTTATGACGTAGGATTTTTTTTGAATTCAACACCCAAGGGGTGAAAAGCACAGGAGGCTGATAAGCATAATTTCCGCGTGCGAAGCCGCGGGCAACAGCTAGTGTTTAATATTATAGAATGTTTATGTTTTTATCAATTATGGAAGTTTTGTATCATACCCTGTATACCAAATTTTTTAGCTGATTGTACCTAAATGGGCCCTGTAATTTGGAAATATGCGCATGAGAACAGATTCTCGAAAGACAGACTCTAATACCTACAGACAGATAATATAAAAAGGACGAAGTACACGTAAATTGGAGAGACAGCCAAAGGAATGCTCATTTTGATAAATAAATAAAGGCCAACACACTCATACCCCCGCAGTAGGTCCTGTGTCGCGGGTAGCATGGACGACACATATAACACATCACAATCACACCCATGACCCGGGTACAAATATTTGTGTCTCACACAAATACCTACCCCGGCCGGAGATCGAACCCGGGACCCCTCGCGTCGCAGGCAGAGTCGCTATCAACTAGACTACAGGGTCGTCTGATGAATGACAACCTTCTTCAACTTTAAATAGTGCTATGTAATTTTAAGCAACTTACTGTTTACATTTAATTTTATCGATAAATTATTTAGTCACTATAATCATTTAATTGGAGCTCTTAATTACGAAAGTTCTATATAATGTATAATAGGCATGATGACAGTAAGTAAAAATCACTAAAATTATGTATTTATTTAATGAAACCCTATTAATGGATTACAAAATACGCATTTATCGTATTATTATTAGCGAGATAAACATATTATTGATAAAATAAAACTACAAAATACGGCAAGCCGTCATCTTGGTTAAAACGCCAGTCAGTCTCAATTAGCGCAAATTACGTCACAAGTCTTAAAACAAATGAATATCACCATGCTAAAATTCCGTATCGTCTTTTGTTTTCCTGAGGCATGACGTCACCACCACGCCCTGACAGTTTGAAGCGTTTTGGTGCGTATTTTAGGGCTTGTTTCACCATCTTCAAGTAGAGTCCTGAATAAGCTATTCGCCGGTTAAAGTGACGTTAAAGTGTCATTTTACATACACGAAATGTCAACTTAACCAACGAATAGCTTACTTCGGACTTACTTGAAGATTGTGAAACAAGCCCTTAAACTTGTAATTTGAAATGTATTTATTTTATACTAAACCTTATTTTTTTGCGGAAATATCATATACGTTGGAATTATATTATATTTCCCAACAATATAGAACAGTATTTCAAAATCAGTCATCATCCCTATTATATTAAATACATTATAGGGCCGTAAATTGAGCGTCTTTGGAAAGGTCTTTACATATTTTAAGTTACTCTTTCTATACGGTCTTACCCAAATACATAGAACATTCAAATGTCTATATTAGCTCTGAGAGCTGGCGTGGAGATACAAATCAAACATTTAGAGGTCCCTTTGAGTCGTCACGTCAATTATGAGAGCTACGTTATCTAGGGCGGTTAGTATCCTAGATTCAATTATTATTTTATCTCAAGCTAGAATTTATTCAATAGGGATGTTGACAATAATTCTAAATAAATATAAATTTATGTTTAAAGTAATAGTGGTAACATTTAAAGGCGTAAAATGTTATTCTTTTATCGAAATAAATCAAAATAAATTAAATATCATTAATTTGAAATCACGGACCTGAAAAAAAGACGGACGTAACCTCGTCTAATCGAGAGTGAAGCATAGCAATGGCCGCCCGCTTACCTACCATGTGTGCGTAATTTTTGATTCGCGATTGACGCAGTATGGTGTCAATATGTGGGGGTGTACTTGTACGAATAGAGTTGGTAGTACTATCTATGGGTGCTTCACTGAATTTGTTGTTGGGATTACGTCAGTCTTTTTTTAGGTCAGTGTTTGAAATGTTAAAAATAGTACGCACTGTCACGTGAACTCAAAACGCAATTTTAAGAATATGGCATCGTTTTTCGTATTTTTAAAAAAAAAATTACTAACAAAAAATAAACGACTTCAAAATCTCAAAAACTACTTTTTAGATCTCGTTCAAATTTATGTGGGACCACATGACAAGCACCTGCTTTCGATTAAAAAAAGAATCTTCGAGATCGGTTGGCGTGATATTGAGTTATTCGTCAATTTGTGGCGCACATCTTAACACAAATTTACGACTTATGTGGTTTTCTCATGGATGCCATTGTCAGATCTCAATAAAATTTATGTGGGACTACATGACAGCCACCAGCTTTCGATTAAAAAAACAATCATCAAAATCGGTTCGCCCAGTTCAAAGTTCTGAGGTAACAAACATAAAAAAAAAATACAGTCGAATTGAGAACCTCCTCCTTTTTTTGAAGTCGGATAAAAAGCCAATTCAACAAACTTCATGAAACGGCTAGTATTGAATATCGGTTAGTGACGTCACGTAACGTTTTTGGTGGGTTTTATATTAATTTCTGTTTATCAATTTTTGTTTTTAGATGGAATATTATTTTAATAACATTTTTTTCGTGAACATTATGGTCGTATCTATAAAATAAAAATGAATTCTAAAATTAGTCAACATCCCTCGACAGTCGCCTATGGACTTTCTTTGAAAATCATCTTTTGGCCTTATAATTATGACTGGGCCACGAAACACACGCGCTAGAGGCTAAATTCGTTACAAAGTTCATCTCTAATTCATAAACTAAATCTGTGAATATGTTACAGAGCGATATTCTCAAAAACTTTGTACCTACTGTAAGAATTTGGTTCGTGGGGTTTTAAATAATAAATATACCAATTCATTAACGAATAATGTTTCCTGTTAAATATGTATAGCTCTACCTACTTTGGTTCAATGTCATAAAATTCACAGACAAGACTCCTATTCACTTGAGAGTGGTTAAATTAAAGTAGGTATGGGTACGACAATTTATTGGATGTATTCCCGGAATAGAAGAAAAAATTTGATGTGGATATTTCGTTAAAAGGTTGGCAAATAATGTTATAGGAGCTTTTTGAGAGTATAAATAAAAAGGGTTCCGAATTCCGCAAAAAGTTCCGGAAATGAGTTAATGGAATTTTCAAACTCCTACATTCAGAGCATACTGGACCGGCCACATGTCGCTAAGTTATCAGTGCCGTCATACCAGTAACACCAAAAGGTATCACCAACGCATTGCCTACCAAAAAAAAATAAAAGTGTTATCTTCCAAGGTGCTTTTCAGTTTTAAGATTTTCATTTTTAGCATCGCGGACTCTTATCATATAAGTAAACTGTCAGCTGTACTCAGAAAGGTTCGATAATGTAATGTGTAAATCCTTAACTAATTAACATTAAATATTTTAAGGGCTTGTTTCACAATCTTCAAGTAGAGCCCTGAATAAGCTATTCGCCGGTTAAAGTGACGTTAAAGTGTCATTTTACATACACGAAATGTCAACTTAACCAACGAATAGCTTACTTCGGACTTACTTGAAGATTGTGAAACAAGCCCTAAGTATCAGAATCATAACGTCAAGTGACCCTAGTGATGCTCTAGCGTGGACCAACGTCAAATAACCTTATCGACTATCATATTCATGGAGTCAGTGTAGCCACACTTAAAATATCTACGTTAATAGTAAATAAAAGATAATATCTATTTTAATGCTTTTTGAAGTATGATTTATACTAATAATATAGTAACGCGAAATTCGTTTACTGTTTTTTCTTACTTAAACAATTTAAAACAATAAAGATGTTACGCCATTTTATATGGTAGTACGTACTGCTAACTGTCAGTGTCAATGATGAGGCGTTGATTTGATTTGACATTCAAAAACTTCAATGTTAATCAATCATTAAATAATTAAGTAAAAGTATTTTTATACTTAACTTTAATTGTCCGTTAACTGACTCTGAGAATGAATTTTTGTGATTCTATTAGCGATTTAAGTTACCGTTAAGTCACTCTGAGTGCGGCAGTGTGACTTAAAAATTTGATAGTTAAATTGTATTTCATCCAATTGTTATACGTATAAATTCCGACACAATTATATAGATAGTAACTGCGGTGCCATCATGATAAAATTATCGGTATAAATTAAAAATCGCAAGTATCCGATACAGTCAAAGTACTCTTTCAGCTACATACTACAGGTACTCACCGTATCATCACAAGTAGTAATAATCTGCAGGTCCTTAGCCTGTATCCTCCACAGCACGGAGGCCAGCTTCCTCTCATACCGGTAATGTTTGACCAGCAGCGCCACAGCCAGTATAGCGGCTGAGGCCACCGCTACGATGGCGGAGATCACCCCTGGGTCATGCGGCAGGGAACACTTGCGTCTGTCGAAGCCGCAAGCTGGTTCCGCGACGGGTGGCTTGCCTCCGATCCAGGATATATCGCCGCCTCCCACCAGTTCCTGGTGAAGGGTGAAATGGTTAATTAAGCCTAAATAAGAAATCGGAGTCATCAACTCAAACAAAACTCAGGGCCCATCCAAATTCTCTTGATCATTCTCAACCATCCGAGTTGTATTTCCTAACATAGTAGAAACATAATACTCAAACAAAGAATAAGCGTAGCGTCGAAAGCTATTGTTGAGGCAGTCCATTCAGTACCAAATGATCAGCCGAAGGCTTAAGGACTGATTCAATAGATTCGTGTTTCTATATTGTACTTATTGTTGACTTTAAGAATAGCCAAGATTATCAGATTCAGAATCCAAAAATAATATGTTTGTTACGAAGCCCATAAGATAGATTGTGTACCGATACGGTCTGAGAGGAAGTAGTCAATCAATTTGTGATCTACGTCACCATTTGGCGACGCGTAAGTAAATATTTGCCATTTCCTAGCCGGCGCTCGTTCTCAGAGTGTTTTACTGCGTAGATACTACTTAATACCGACGTGTCTAAACACGGTTTGTTGATTTTGTACGTATACCTTGGTTACAACAGTTATATTTATAATTCAAACGTGACATTCTGGAAAAATGTAAGGGTTCGATGACCTCATTCAAGTATTTATATCAATTTATTTGAGAATAAGTCTATAATAATACAATATTATAAAGCTGAAGAGTTTGTTTGTTTGGTTGAACGCGCTAATCTCAGGAACTGCTGGCTTGAATTGAAAAACTCTTTTTATATTGGACAGTTCATTTATTGAGGAAGGCTTTAGGCTATCGAATTTTTGGATATTCATCCCCTAAGGGGTTAAAATAGGGGTTGGAAGTCACATTCATACAAACCAACTTCGTCAGTTTTAGAGTTATAAACACGAAATTTTTATGTAAGTTTATAGTTATTAATAGAAATAAATTTTAACACATTTTTTGGAAAATCATCCCTTCAAAGGTTAATTTATGGGATGGAACTCATTACGCAACTTGATCGGTTTTGATGTAAAAAGGGTGAAATTTTGTACAAAAGCTTACAGTTAAACGGGAGGGGGAGGGAAGAGGGAGGGGAAGCGGAAGGGCGGAGCGGGAGGGCGAGCGGGAGGAAGAGGGAGAGGGAGAGGGAGAGGGAGAGGGAGAGGGAGAGGGAGAGGGAGAGGGAGAGGGAGAGGGAGAGGGAGAGGGAGAGGGAGAGGGAGAGGGAGAGGGAGAGGGAGAGGGAGAGGGAGAGGGAGAGGGAGAGGGAGAGGGAGAGGGAGAGGGAGAGGGAGAGGGAGAGGGAGAGGGAGAGGGAGAGGGAGAGGGAGAGGGAGAGGGAGAGGGAGAGGGAGAGGGAGAGGGAGAGGGAGAGGGAGAGGGAGAGGGAGAGGGAGAGGGAGAGGAACAACGTCAGAGTATGTTATATGTATGTTTTATAAAAGTTAAAAGTAACAACAAAGTACATTCACTGATTTTTAGGCGATACGAAGTTCGCCGAGACAGCTAGTTTTAAAATAAATTTAGGTATATATTATATGTTACTCATGCTTGTAAACAATAGTTAGTAAAGATTATCATTTTGAAATTTTAATAATATTTAGGTATAAATCGGTAGTTTCGAAAAAAATTACACAATTAAGTTTAACAAGTTTTTCGACTTAACATAACCGTGACAGTTTTCCTTGTAAATTCATCATATTTAAGATTTTTTCACTTGTCCAACTCTAACCGTTTAGCCAGTAGGGCGGGGACACTTGACTCTAAATAAAATTAGCACTCTAAAGCCAAATATTTTGCAAACGGACACCTAAATCCAAAAATGGTCTTAGAAAAACCCATAATATTTTTGGAAGACCTTTTCAACGATATCCCACACTATAGGGTACGCGACGAATAAAAAATTCATCCTCACGTTCCTTGTAGGGGCTGGGTACCACAAACATTTTTTTTTCAATATTTTATTTTACGATTCTGGATTTTTAAATACCACCTACATTACATTGAAGTAAACACGTAATTGTTCATACAGAAACATTCTGGTATTTTTTAGAGTATTTTTTTATAACTACATGCAACAACTATGTTCTTAACTCAGCATAACTAAAACTTATTTAAAACATTTACGCTTAATATAATACACTTACAACTTACACTATACAATTAAATTGACCCTTATCAAGTAAGGGTCAATTCAAGATAATTCGCGTAGAGACGGAGAGGACTTGCTCGAAGGCGTCAGACAGGACAACGACAGTGATCTAACGATTTATCGAACTTGTTAAATAAAACAAGGGAGCAATCAAGTTGCTGTATGCAGTCATCCGGCAATTTACATACTCTGACGTTGTTCACTTACAAAAGTTACCTTCACAGGCCTTTGAAAGTTTGTTACGAATTATATTGTTATTTATACTAATATATAAAGAGGAAAGATTTGATTTTTTGTTTGCATTGAATAGGCTCCGAAACTACTGAACCGATTTGAAAAATTATTACACTGTTGGGAAGCTACACTATCCCCGAGTAACATAGGCTATATTAGGTATATTTTCAAAAAAATTAGGAATCCTTAATAAAACTCCAATAAGGTGTAAAAAAAAGAAAACCGAAGCAAAGCGAGGGCGGTTACTCGTTGTAAATATAGGTAATAATGAAATTGAAATTTCAATTAGGGCTCTTGCACAAAAACACGATATGACGTCGCGTCGTGCTACGGCACGGCATCGTTTCACGTTGTAACGTCGTATCGTTGAAATCTACGACGGGCAACGTAAAAATTCACGACGCGACGTCATGGATATAGTAGTGAATGTATCCAGTATCTTCTGTTTAAGCGTGTGTATTCTTTAAGCATCTTCTTAGCACCAGCAGGAGTATAAATCTAGTGCATGGCATTGACAGGCGACCCGCGACACAGAGGATCTTATTGCAATGGTAAGAGTGTACAAGCGTTTATTTACAGTTATTCATTTAATATTGACGACATTCATTTATAATTGACGACCAGTGTGGCGCAATGGTTACCATGCCGGATCGCCGCACCGAGGGTCCTGGGTTCGATTCCCAGCGAGGCGGAATTTCGAATGATGAGTTTGAATTTCTGTTCTCGGTCTGGGTGTTAATGTAATTGTAATTGGGTTGGATGTGAATGTGAATGTAAATGTAATTGTAATATTTTTTTAAAAAGATGTGCTGAGGAGTTTCTTTACGGCTTTTCTTCTCCTTCATGACAAAGCACCCTTCCGAAAAGCTGGTAGATAAAAAAATGTCGACGTGCATAAGTGATACCTATATGAATAAAATATTTTGACTCTGACTTTGACTTTGAAAATGTCCTTGTCTAGTGTGTTGTCCATGGCACCCACGACACAGGGAATCCTAGTGTGGGGATATGAGTGTGAAGCGTTATTAAAAAAACAATCCTCACCGGTAAGAGATCAGAGTAATTGTAGTATCTGAAGGCGGCGACGGGCTGCGCGCGCCAGCCGCCGGGCGCGCCGGGGTCCGCCACCAGCCCGATCACCGAGAAGTTGCCCTCGGCGTCCCCCGCGCTGTCCATGTACACCTGCTCAACAACAACATCCTCTTTATTGTACACCAATTTAATCAACAACAACAACAAGATCCTCTTTAATGTTTTTTTTTTATTTGAAATAAATTTGAACTGCGTTATACCTACAATAGACGACATTGAATACAAAAAATACTAAAATAAATAGCATTTTAATGCAATACTTCTTTCACTCTCATCTGATTTCCATGTTTTTCAGGTTACATTTCCTGTAAGAGTAAATGGCTTTTCAAATTAACTAAAATTGCAAAACTAACAATAATTATCTTCCTAACTTAATCCTATTCATTCACATTTGATTTTCATAGCGCGCCAAGAGAAATATAACTTGAATAATAAACATTACGCCCCCTCACTACGTCTCGTACTCGTAAAACAGTTACGGCCGGCATGAAAATGAAAAACAAAAACATTCAAGAGCCGTTAATAAACATTTATCTGACACATATCTGATATCTGTCACATGTGTAATGTATTATATTATCTGTCACATGTGTGACATGGCTGCGGTTATGTTTTTCCCGATGTTTCCTGACTGAGAAACTAACCGCACATAGCCGAATGACTTTTGTCGATGTATACGTATTTTGTACTTGGGCGTCCTAATAAAAAATCTTTAGCGCTTCCATACTTTGAAGAATACTTAAAGCGACCCCGGTTCCTATTGTCAGACAACAGTTGTTAAGCTATCCATGTCAAAGGTTTTTGAACGACTTCAAAAAAGGAGGAGGTATTCGATTCGACTGTGTTTTTTTATGTTTTTTACCTCAGAACTTTTGACTGGGTGAACCGATTTTAATTACATATATTCTTTTTTTAATCGAAATTTGGGTCTCGTCATGTGGTCCCACTTAAATTTGATCGAGACCTGACAAGTAGTTTTTAAGTTATCCCTAATTTTGAATTCGGTTATATTTTTGTTAAGAATTATATGTAATAATGTTACATTATAACTTCCAACAGTTGTATTGGCGACTAACCCCTCCACTTACGAGTATCTGCACCGAAGAGTGTGGTGGAGTATTGTGACACATAACTTCCATTAATGGGTTACTGTGTATAGATAATCATGTGGTTACTGTGGTTACCGTAACATTCTTGTAAGTGACAGTTAACCTGACAAAGGTCCCCTCTAGGGTTTACTGTAATCAGATTATCCGTTTATTCCTGTAATAACTATATACAATTATATCTTACATTAAATTTAACTTTAATTAATATTTATGATACTTAAAACCGTAATAACGAAAGATAAGATTGTGAGCTAAATTGTGTAATCATTTCATTAATTAACGTTAATTTTTTAGAAATATTTAAGCAATTTATTGCAGTAGTATTATATTTATTGTAGTATGCTAAAAATGCCTAAACCTGTTGTTTCATAGTAAATGTAGTTACATTTACTAATACTTATCTAATTTACATTCGGTAGTGACGTGTTTTAGTAAGTTTAACAATACATAATTATTATTGGAAAGTGGAAGGAACTAATTATTTAAAACCCTTGTCCGACTTATTAACGTTCAATTTTGAAACAAAGCAGGGCAAATTGTTGTATTAGATTTGCTAATAAATTAGGTTTATGACTAATTTTATACGTATTAATATTAACTAATAAACTAGCTTTTCTTTGCGATAAATTATTCAGTCTGCGTATTTCAAAAATGTATTTTCATAAATCTCATTCATTATTAGAAGTAGATAACTAATTGAAGATTCAATAAATTGTTATTTCATTTACAATGTTATTTAGAATCAGGCGTCTAGTTTGAGCTGGTATAAAATGTACGACGTAGCCGAAATTAGGTGGGCGGGCATAGGGCGTAGCAAGGACGTACGTTTTCATTACATAAAACAAAAATAAAAAAACAAAATACCTGACTACGTAAAAAAAGTAAAAAACAAGCCCAGTAGTTCAGAATGTTGTTAAAAGTAATACTGAACAACTACACCATAGAAGGATTAACAGTTGAGACCCATTCTTCAACCAATCAAATGTTATTCCTTTTTTCCCAAGCAGCCCTGTAAAATTTAAATGGGTTATTATTGCTTGTGGCCACTAATACTTTATCACCATCTCGTATCATGTAAAATACATATACTATTTTAGGTAGTCTTTGACTTGACTTTATTCAGCATGGTACTTTATCATATATATAGGTATAGGTATATCTATACTATTTTAGGTAAAATATTTTCCTTTATCTACGACAACAATATTTTTATTTCCTTTGAGTGGGATATCAGCAAAGGATTACTGTTTACTTTGCAGCGAAGTTGACCCTTCTTTATTTAAGCGGGATATCTCAATTTATCTCAGCTTCTTTCACAGCATTTTTAGGGTTCCGTAGCCGAATGGCAAAAAACGGAACCCTTATAGATTCGTCATGTCTGTCTGTCTGTCTGTCTGTCTGTCTGTCTGTCTGTCTGTCTGTCCGTCCGTATGTCACAGCCACTTTTTTCCGAAACTATAAGAGCTATACTGTTGAAACTTGGTGAATAGATGTATTCTGTGAACTGCATTAAGATTTTCATACAAAAATAGAAAAAAAACAATAAATTTTGGGGGTTCCCCATACTTAGAACTGAAACTCAAAAATGTTTTTTTCATCAAACCCATACGTGTGGGGTATCTATGGATAGGTCTTCAAAAATGATATTGAGGTTTCTAATATCATTTTTTTCTAAACTGAATAGTTTGCGCGAGAGACACTTCCAAAGTGGTAAAATGTGTGTCCCCCCCCCTGTAACTTCTAAAATAAGAGAATGATAAAACTAAAAAAAATATATGATGTACATTACCATGAAAACTTCCAACGAAAATTGGTTTGAATAAGATCTGGTTAGTAGTTTTTTTTAATACGTCATAAATCGTAAACCGCAAAAAACATTGATCAAAGTTACAACGAACTACAAGAACTTTTATATTATGTTACTTGCTGCTACGGAACCCTTCATAGGCGAGTCCGACTCGCACTTGGCCGCTTTTTATTTTCCATACGTGGTCCGTTTACGAATTTTTTTACGACCCGCCTACTAACTAAGGGGCTTAGAATTTTGTTCAATTAATTATGTTCTTCCCTTCACCTTTTTAATCTTCCAGGAAATAAAGAGTCCAGGCAGTCCCAAATGATTGTTTTCGTCTGACAGGATAAAAAATTACTGCTAAAAATCACAAAATGACGTCTCCAAAAATGCTCGTGGGAGAGCCTTCAATTGCTTAAATGAAAATAAATACACTTTCTTTTTCTACATTTAAACTTTTTTCCCAGAATGTTGCACTTTACATGATTACTGTCGGTCTTAGCACCAGCAAATACTACAAAACATTGAAAACGCGTGCCAGTTCCTATGTATGATTTAAATGTGTTAAATAAACTTCTACCTATCCACGCCCACTCCCCCTTTAGTATGGCAAAAACGTCATCTACGTACCTTCTCCATATCTTTACGAAATTAGGTCCAGTGGTGATGGCCTTGGTCTCAAAGTATTCCATAAATATGTTGGCAACTACCGGCGCGACGGCGCGACGGGATACCCCATTGCTATACCGTCAACTTGGAGAATATATTTACCGTTATGCAAGAAGTAACCAGAATGGAGACAGTGTCTTAATAATTTAACATATTCCTTAGGTATATCGTTCTGACAAAGAATAATATCTATTACCTATAAACACTCGGTAATGGGAACGTTTGTGAATAATGACTCAACGTCGAAACTTATCATTGGTCAACCTTCCTCGAGCCTAGTATCTTGTAATATACTTACGAAAAGACGAGAGTCTTTTACGTATGATGATGTCTTTCCCACCAGTGGCTGTAATCCCTAGCTATATGTTTGGCTAATTCATAAGTTGGTGAGTCAATTTGGCTGACAATGGGCTTTAGCGGACTATTTGTCTAATGAATCTTGGGTAGACCGTACAGTTTATATGGTTGCACTATACGAGGCTGTAACAAGTACTTATACGTATCTTCCCCTGTAGTAACCCGGCATTCCTGGATTATTTTTGTAGTTTGACGTTTCACTCTGGCCGTATGATCGTAGTTTACTTCCCTTTATGTTGTTGTGTCACATAAAAGGTTGGTAATTTTATGTTCGTAATCAGTGACATTTATAACCACTGTCGCTTAAAATTATGATGTTTTTATTATCATGTAAAGTTTTAGGTGCCGCACGTTCGTCAGGTGTTATCTAATACCTTTAAGGCGCGGTATGACTACGATTTAAAAACGTTGATTTCACTCCATAGATTACCCCCAATAGATACCGCATAAGTGAAATTTTCTTAGAGTTTGAACCCACAAAATTTGGCGGAAGACGCGGGTTGCGGGGGACAAAACAATGCGCTGTGATTGGCTATTTCTTATTCATACTTGGACTTGACGGGTCAGTATTGGTCGACACTATTGTCGTCGACTTGCAAATGCACGTATGTGTTGGCGCGCGTCAGTTGCCTTGAATGCGGTATCTATTGGAGGTAATCTATGTTTCACTCACACAGCCGCATATCTGCGCTAATCTAATGTTACATTTACGTGACGCTGAATAGGGTTCAAAATTGCAGAGCATATTTTTGCTAACAATGTAACTAGATTGCGAATAAACATTTAATTTGAGGGTTTTCCTTAGGTTATTCAAAATATACACATTAAATTCAATATCTGTCCGGTTTAAGTTTTAATAAAACCATATACGTATTATATTTAGAGTCCGACCGAAACTGGTTTTTCAGCCGAAACCGAAACCGAAACCGAACCTTCGGCCTTAGGTCCAATTTCGGCCGAAACCGAAACCGAAACCGAAACTTAGGGTGAGGCCAAACGAGCGTATTTTTGGTGCTGTGAGTGGTGAAATGAGCTGGTTTCATACAAAAGATCTAATTCAATTCTTTGAAATTTGTATTTTACGCGATTTTACGATTTACGCTATTTTACGCGACGCACAGCTCAAAAAATACGCTCGTATGGCTACACCATTAGGGTATTTTTTGAGCTGCTCATTTGTGGACCCAACAGAAAAAAGTAGGTTAAAGGAGCCGAGTTTTTTAGGTCAACCTTCAAGCTATCTGTCCCCTAACGTTGACCCACTACTTACGGGACACCCTGTATAGGTACTGAAATCTTGCTTTTTTCACATTTTTATTTGTAGGTACATTTTTATGTGTATTAACTGCCTTCAGTTCGGTAAACTTATCTTAACGTAAACGACAAAATTCGAAAAAATGTGGGTACCTATGGATGAACGCTGTTTTTAACCCCTGACGAAAAAAGAGGGATGTTATAAGTTTGACGTGTCTGTGTATCTTTATGTCTGTCTGTGGCATCGTAGCTCCCAAACGGAGGAACCGATTTTGATCTAGTTATTTTTTGCATGAAGGTGACTTAATCGAGTGTGTAATTAGCTCTGTTTAGTGCATATCAAACTGTCGGGGGTTTTTTAAATTTTAATTTAAGATCATTTAAATAGATCATTTAAATATTAGCCCCATTTTACGTAAAATACGTCAGTGAAAACGGCATGCAAATTAATTTAGCCGATTTTGAAATTACCCTGAACAAACGCACATAAAATACAAACAGACGAAAATTCTAAAAATAATTGCTATGGTCTCTTTTGCGTTGACTTTTGTGTACAGACATATCGATCAGTTACCGTTTCATTGTAATGGATGATTTGGGATTTAGACTTCGAAAATACTACTAGTGAATGCCCTCGCTTTGCTTCCGTAAACCTTTCTGTAAGCCCTCACTCAATAAATGTAAGTATGGGCGAAATTGACATAAAGTAATTTATTTATTTGTAAACCGTTTGAAATAAACCAACCACTAAATGTTAACCAAAGCTCACGACAATACGTATGTATTGTAAGTTATAAGGGAGTGAAAACCGCAGGTAAATCTGTTATGTCGTTCCTGAGAGTAGCCAGAACAAACGCACAGATAAATAGACGAAAACTACTTTTTATATAATCTATTACGTCTAATTAATACCCCTAGTAAAAGTTTTACTTAAATATCTTCCAGGTACAGTTTCTATACCATGCTTGGATATGAGTTCCGTATCATTATCTATACAGCATTAGACACTATATTATATCGTTTTTTCTACCTGTTGCCGTTATTAATATCGAGCAAAAAACGACTAAAATCAAGCGCCAAAGCACCCTGTGCCCTGTCAGACGCTCTTCAGATTAATGAACAAATATAATAAACATGTTAAATCAATGACTTCACTTGAAAAGTCAGCGCCCACGGGTTAGCCACGAACTTAACCGAACGACGCACGAAAATTAACGAACAAAGAGTTTCGGTTTGGCCGAAAGTTTCGGCCAAATTTTTCCGAAACCGAAACCGAAACCGAAACTAGATTTTTTAGCCGAAACTGGCCGAAACCGAAACCGAAACCGAACCTTCGGTCGGTCTCTAATTATATTCTCAAAAAAAATATGTTGTTACCGCTGAAAATACAGAGAACTTTGACGATTAAGTTTATTTTTGTATAGCAAATTACGATTTTTTATTGGGAATATCAAACAACTATTTAATATTCTATTCGGTTAACATTTTTCTTTAGACCTTTTTCTATGCTCTATATTTTTTGCGTGCGATATTTTCATTGGGTTTCCTCGTACTCAAGCACCAAAGAAACCCAGTTTTGTGAATATTGAGATCACACCGCGCCTTAAACGAGCAATTATTTTCTATAATTATATTCTGAATCTCGAAAACGGCTCCAACGATTTTCATGAAATTTAGTATGCAGGAGATTTCGGGGGCGATAAATTGATCTAGCTAGGATTCATTTTTAGAAAAAGTCGTTTTATCCGTGTTTTAAGGCAACGAAAAACTGCTATATTAGACTCTTCCTGACATGTATTGGCGAGTAGCAACACTAAAGCTACTTCAGTAGATGGCGTTGTTAAGCAACACAGAGCCAATGAGTGGTTTGAGGTTAGACCAAGAAAATCAATTGTTTCAAAAAACACGATTTACCAAAAAAAATACCGAACAAAGCTCAGTCATCCGGGTACTGTTGGTTAACGGAGGTTTCGACCACCTCAGAACAACAGAAACATCTTGTCTCAAAGCCTCCGCATCGTTTTGTGACCACAATCCATGTACAGTACGGCCGCTGTATCTTGGCGCGTCTGAACATAGGCTTTGCGAACTTTAGCGCATGTAAGACAGAGATGGCAACAGGAACATGCTAACGTGTGACTGAGACACAATACACCGCGTATTGGCGAATTATGTTACTGCGCAGCCTTCTGCGCGAAGTTCAGACGCGCCAAGATACAGCGGCCGAACTGTAACTGGGTCGAAATGTGGGGATTATAAAATACGAATCATGAGTACCCATTGCATTTAAAATGTTCAGTGTCCGCGATGATATAAATTTAAAATCAAATTAAAACTTGTTTACTCACTTCGAGGTAAATATATTCTGTACATTAAATGTTTTTTTTCAAAATTTCGGTTAGAGTACTATTATAAGTACTACTAGCTGATCCGGCGAACTTCGTATCGCCAACAAACTTTTATTCTCAAATAAAAGTAGCCTAAGTTACTCCTTGTTACATCAGATATCTGTCAGTGAAAGTTCCGTCAAAATCGATCCAGCCATTTCAGAGATTAGCCGGAACAAACAGACAGACAGACAGACAAAAATTGTAAAAAAATGTTGTTTTGGTGTATGTACCGTGTATACATCCAAATGCACTAAGTAAAAAGCGGTTATTTTAATATTACAAACAGACACTCCAATTTTATTTATTTGTATAGATGTATAGATTATGTTTCTGTGGTTAGAGGCAAGAGCACCCAAAAATATGTTATTAAAATTATTGTCTGTCTATTTATCGGTTTGTCTGTCCGGGCATCTCACCAAACCCTTGAACTGATTTCGACGGAAATTAATTAAGTTGTTCATACTTCGGGTCATGTTTTAGAAAACTTTTCGTCCCGAAAAAATTAAAAGTTTTCCCTGAAAGATGAAATTTTGAATGGAATATTTTTAAAATATTAATTTGGTTTAAATTTGCAACAAACGTTCCTTCTTTAATTAATGGAATATAGTTTTCGAGTTTTTTTTTAGCTTTTTCATGAAAAAAAAACAAATTAATGTTAATGTTGTTTATTTGAAAACCCGCTCCCGGATGAATGATTTTTGATTATATCGTAGGTTTAAATTTATAAATTGTTAAATATAAATACTTTAATAATAAATTAACCTGTTTTTAAATTTTCTTAAAATAAATAAAGCTTCAGTTTTCTTATTTTTTACACCTTTGGTTATATTATTGGAGGTTTATTAAGGATTCCTAACTTTTTTGAAAATATAATATAGCCTATGTCACCTGGGGATAGTGTAGCTTCTCAACAGTGAAAGAATTTTTCAAATCGGTTCAGTAGTTTCGGAGCCTATTCAATGCAAACAAACAATCAAATCTTTTCTCTTTATAATATTAGTATAGAATATGAACAATAGAAAAAAGTAGCCATCAAGTGTGCCTGAGTCTTAGAGTTTGTTGATGTGTGTATTTCAAAAGCTAAGTACTATAAGATTTTTCGTCACAAAAAAAGTTAATGTATCAGGGATTCTTTTTTTATAAGACAAAAAATTTCAACAAGCATAATGCAGACTTTAAAAAAGGAGGAGGTTCTCAATTCGTCTGTATTTTTTTTATGTTTGTTACCTCAGAACTTTGGACTGGGTGAACAGATTTTGATGATTCTCTTTTTAATCGAAAGCAGGTGCTCGTCATGTGGTCCCACATAAAGAGCGAGACCTGACAAGTAGTTTTTGAGTAATTTTGAAGTCGGTTATTTTTTGTAAGTAAAACTTAGATTATAATGCATAATATAATTCACTGTATTTTAAACCGAGGCTCAGAGAACTCTAGTTTGAAATATAAGAAAGTTTGAAAGAAAAATAATGGAAATATACTTATCTACCTACCTATACATAATCATCAAACTCTCATCAAACAATACTGTCAAAAGTAATAAAAGTTTAAGTTCTTTACAAAGTCAGTATTTTGTCTGGCAGCTAGAGTTACAAACGCGTAAACTTTTATAACCACAATGAATACTCGTAATGTTCATTGGATCAAAATGAAACGATTACGAACTGTTAGGGCCAAAAAATTACGAAACGAATTTCCTGTTATATTTTGTACCAATCCAATTAGAAATGTGTAAGTTGAGTTAATATTTAAATGTAACGATGGCATAAAATTAACGTCTTACTGAATAGAACAACAAAAAATTTCTTCCAACAGTTTAGGCTCAGTTACGAACTTATTCTTATATAATGTGATTTTTTATTTACGATAATTATATTTTTACAATATGTAACTTCAGCTAACGTAAAAGCAAGTTTTAAGTGTCATCTGACGTTAACAGCCTTATAAGTTCAGCGCTCCGAAAAACGTCAGAAGAAAGTTCACATTTATAACACAACTAGCTGATCTGGCGTATTTCGTATCGCTGGTGGTAAAAGAGTAAAATTTAGGGTTGTATGTATTTTTTAATGCAAATCATTAAAAAAAATTTTGTCCAGAAAATAAAAAAATAATTTTTGAGGTGGACCACCCTTATCATTTAGGGGTATAAAAAATAGTTTACATCCTATTCTCAGATCTACTGAACATACACATATAATTTCATAAGAATCAGTCAAGCCGTTTCGGAGTTTTGTTACTAACACTGTGACACGAGAATTAATTTTTATATAATAGATTTCTTAACGTGACTCGAAAGTTGGACTGAATTGTCGTTGCGAAAGCCGTATATGTGAATGGAATCACAATTTCATACGATTCGGCCTGAGGACACGGCTTTCAGTTTTTATTTCTTTATTTTTCTCTTTGAATCCCTGAATACTCACATCAAATCCCTGAAGAGATCTGTAGGTGGTAGGGCGGAGGAGCCTCATGAGCGTGGCGCCATCTGTCGGTGGTATGCCGTTCCTCATGGCGGCAGTGGCTGCGCGAGCCCACAGGGTCACACCGTCGTACAGGTGAGCAGCTTCTATTGGTACCTAGTTGGGAAATAAAAAAAACCAGACCTACTATTGTATTTACTGAAAACTGTCCTTAATAAGTATGAGGATGCTCATTAATCTCCTATGAATATTAATTGCTGATTTTATCTCATGACAGACGATAAGCTTGCAGAATTCATTACCTTAATCCTGTGCTACGGAAATATACGATATATAGGTATGTTGTAGGTTTGTACGTTAGCACGTTTGATTTTCCTTAAAGCAAAATAATATATTTTTTTATGGAAATAGCAGACAAACGAGTCAACGAGACAACAATCCATCTGATGGTAAGCTACTATCGTCGCCCACACACATCAGCGAAACCAAAGGCACCACCAGTTGCCGGTCAGTAAAAAGAGAAGAAAGAGAAAGAAAAAGAAACGTGCTCTCAAGCCCCCAGCTGGATGTCGGCTGACTCAAGCAAGTGGGTGGCAGGCGAACCCCATAGAGAAATATTAATTGTAATAGCTATATTAATAAATTAAAATTAATGTAACCTCCGAGGGACCCTACCCTTAGCGAGCCGGATTTAATCGCCTCCTACGACACTCATCCGGTATGGGATTGAAGTTGTATTCTAAGCCGCCCCAATACAGCTAATATAACTTAACGAAGTAATGCCCGTTTTTGAACCGAGTATATGAAACCTCGTCATTTCCAATCAGGAGGGAATTTCAAAATATTCCAGCAACCTACGTATATCAAGCGGGGTTAAACCACCAGGGATGACCAGGGCGTCATAAACTGCAAGAAACTAAAAGATCTTACCGACACATCTTCGAATATCTTGTGGTAGTTGGGTACACAGAAGGGCGGCGCCGCGCTGAGCTCCCTGATCATATGACGCAGCACCCTGCAACAACACCCACCATGACAGAAGGACAGATTCGCTAAAGGACAGATTCCCTAAGGATCAAATTAACCACGACGATATTCGTCGAGTAGGTTGGAAAATGCGTGCATTTTGAAAGCTTACACGTTGCGTGCGTTGCGAGAATAGTTGAATCTACAAGAAAATAATGTGTGACAGAATTGTTTCTCATAAAAACAGTAACCATTTTTATCATTAAAATTTTCATCTCAAATGACGACTTATTTGCTAATTTTGCGTTTTTAATCTTTAAAGTATTAATATATACATAAATAAATACGTTGATCATCATACGTGTTTACTATAGAACATATTTGTCCTTTACACTTCTATAATTAAAATGAATAAAAATTGAAATGATTATTGAAAAAAATAACCGACTTCAAAATTAGGGATAACTCAAAAACTACTCGTCAGATCTCGCTCAAATTTAAGTGGAACCACATGAAAAGCACCAGCTTTCAATTAAAAAAAGAATCATCAAAATCTGTTCACCCACTCGAAAGTTCTGAGGTAACCAACATAAAAAAATATACTCGAAATAAATACCTACTTTTTTAAGTCTGTTAAAAATGAAATAAATTGTGGTTGCGTTCATTCAGAATAGATCAATAGAGTGGTACAGTATGTGTGGCAGCCAGTATCTGTAACTGCTGCTGGGACAAGTCTTCTAGTTTAAAAATATAGGCTTTACCTATTATACTGTCTTGCTACTTTACGAGGAGGTACGTTCACTTAAAAACAAGGACTATTTCTTCCGAAGCGAAGTGAGGGCGGATTATATGTAATAAGGAAAATACTTACGGATAATGCGGGTTGCTAGGGAACGATGGAGTAAGCTTTAAAACAGCTCTAAAAGCCATGTCGCTGCTGCAATTTTGGATAAGGTGATCTGTAAACAAGAAAGTGTTATGAAATTGCTGCTCATTTAACAAGTATCAAACGGCCACAGTCCGATAACAACATTTACAAAGAACCATTTTTAGACGAGCAATAAACGACAATATTGGACTAAACTAACCGTATTTTACGGAGAGATTTTCTAAATCCAGTATATTTATATTTTGGATCGTCCCAGACCCAGTTTGTATCATTGTTGTAATCTTACACAATCCGGGAAACCCACAATAGAGCCGTTTCTCATTGTAAAGATTTTCTCTCTGATACCGAAAAATATGTTTCCGGCTTTAGGAGTTTCACGTAATCGTTTCCGTCGCGGAAAAATGGGAACTATTAAAAAAAAATAAAAAAAATCAGAAAGCGTGGTATTTCTGCATCGCAGCAACATTCCACTACTTGGTTCAACGGGCAGACGTGTCAGATATAGGCACGTGCAGTATTCGCTAGCTGGACTGAACCGGGACCTAACCAGCAAGAATCGGAAACCTACATAGTACCTACAAGTATTACAAAAATGTTAGTCTATTCGGTTTTCTCTAGAGTAGAAATCTACATTTGCGGCCGTAAAACTCGTTGATGGATTGACTTGACTTTTTTAACATAGTAGGTATTTTATAGAAGAGATTTTTTATACTTTTTATTTCGAAGCTCACATGGGAATTGAAGATTTCTTTAGTATTGAGTTGACGGCTGCGGGCCCATCAAGCAAATAGTTTGCGAATTGACTATTTGCCTGACGTAATAGGTACATTTTAGACAGCCCCGGATCTACGATTTTTTCAAACCGGGGCAGAAATTTGAGTGGCGCCCCTCTCTCCAACGTTTCAGATAAATTGCTTAAAAAATTCACTAATATACCTACATAATAATGGTTGGCATTTTTCGTGAATGGGACAATAAGAACAGAAGAATAAATTTTTAATTTTTAATCATACTATGTTATGATTTTGGCGCCCCCTGAAACTGCCGCCCAGGGCGGGTGCCCCGGTTTGACCCCCCGTAGATCCGGGGCTGATTTTAGATGGAGCGTTCGTACAACGCGTAGGTACCTACTGCATGCAATTTGTGGCGTTTGGCTTACCGATAACTTCAGTCAGTAGATAGCTATATTATATCCCGTACAATTAGTAACTCTATGGTCAGTAGACGATTCCCCGTCCAACTTCAAACTGACGACCCGTGTGACGCAATGGCTACCATGCCGGATCGCCGCACCAAGCTGAATTTCTGTTCTCGGTCTTGGTGTGAATGTCCTTGTTTAGTGTGTTGTCCAGTGCACTCACGACACAGGGAATTCTAGTGTGGGGCTATGAGTGTAGAGCGTTATTTATTTATTTATTTATAACTACAGATCGCGATCCTACAAAATATGTTCCTACTAAAAATGAAAAGTTAATTTTCTCGTAAAGTATGGCATTTTGAACAAAAAACCGAATGTAAAATTTTAGTTAAAAATTAGTAAAAACTTTTCAGCTAATTTATTTCAAACTAAGAGGTTGCACCTAGTCGATAAAGCCGAAAATATTGGGCCCTCAGATCAGAGGTTATCCGAAAATTCGAAGCCGTTTTACCATTCAGCCGTTACTTCTTTATCACTATTTCTTTTTTTAACTAATTCATAGGGATGTTATCTAAGGGGTTTTCAATGTACATTTATGCTTTTCTTCCTTTAAACCTATGTTTCGCCTGGGCTCTCAGTTCATAAACGTCTGGATTGAGGGCCAAGTAAAACTGCGATATATCTGTAATGTTATTCTCTAGCCAGTTGAGAATGATATCAATCGTTTTAAGAAATTCTTAACTAAATTCTAAAATAAAAATTATTGACACAGAGGTAGTACTTTCTGAGATTTATACCATGCCACTTTCTGTAGGCATCTGAACTGAGGGCCCAAAACATTTGCCCATAACATCTTTAATTCACGTTTAAGAAATTTATGAGTGTTTGCTTTAAGTTTTAACTATTTTTAACTAAATCCTCTATAAATTTCAATTCGCTACGCCAAGAAAAAAAAAGTGGGCCCTCAGTTCAGATGCACACCATAAATAATATGTAATATTTACATTGCAAAGAATAAATAATGTTCTCTGACTCGTTTCTTGACAGTTGAAAATGTTTTCGAGTCTCGTATATTAGGCGGAAGCAAATTACATAATGTAACTACATGAATAATGAAGGAATTGGAATTGCAAATTTTATGAGAAGGGAAATGAAGGATCGTTTTCCGATGGGTTCTACAGGGAGCGATAAATGGACGAGCGAATGAGAAACGTAGATAGGAGGGAGACGTTGGGCAGCGAAGGATATTAAACAGCAAACATAAAATTTTGTTGTTCCTGCGAAAACGGATGGGGAGCCACTTGAGACTTTTGCGAAGATGAGAAACATGGTCAAATTTGCCAATACCAAAAATGAAACGAATGCATTAATAGATTTTGCAGACGCTCAAGTTTGTTAGAGAGCTCCTCCGTACCCCGTAGCATCCAATTAGCAGGCATCAGCGTAATCTATTAATAGTAGTTAGTAATATTGGTCGAATAAGAGTTTGGGATAAAGAAATTTTAGTTTTCAAGGGCAGAAATCCTTGGAGACATTATTATTTTGAATATTATGATATTTCCTAGATATTTGAAATTAACGAACCTTAAAATAATACCTTGCTATTATTTATTACCTTTTTCAAATATTGATTAAGATATGAGTGTTTAAAATTACCTTAGATCAAAATCGGTTCATCCGTTTCGGAGCTACGATGCCACAGACAGACATTAAAACGTTTTCTTGAAGCTTAATCTTTTTTTACAAAAAAATAGATTATCAAATTCGTTAATTTACTTATTATTAAGTATTCGATTTCCTGCTCCCTAAATAACATAGAAGTCTGCTAACAATTGTATTTTTCTGTCGAGTAGTAAGCATTCGTTCTAATTAGAGATGGGGCCCGACTACACACCAACTAGTCGGGAAAACTGACTATTCAGCATGTTTTCTAGTCGGTGACTATTCGGCGACTAGTAAACATAAAACGCTGAATATTCGGCATTTGTTTTTGCTACTAATAACTAAAGGAAATGATTAAAACTACAAAATTATACAATTAGCTTATCTAGATTTATTGTAATAAATCCGATAATAACCAATGTTGATTATATTACTCGTAATTTTCTTACATGCAACATTGAGTTAGTCGCAATTAAACAGTTAAAGCAGACACTCGTATATTTTTGCATTCCTACACCTCACAGTAAAGCTAGCCTTAATACAACGTACATATGGTCGAATTCGAGCCGAATAACTACATAGTGCATCGTCGTTGAGTCGAGCGACGAGAACAAAAGAGACCCGCATTCCAGAGATAAGAAGCATCGTACGATCTATTGAATAACAACTTGTTTACTACTGTGAAATAATAGTGCAAAACTCAATTTAAGACTGTTTGGTGTTCAAAAAACGTGAACTATACGGTCCTACTATGGCTTCTAAAGAACAAGTGATAAGTGTACTTGAAGATATTGCTTCGTTATTAAAAAAGACGCAAATAAACCTAAGAAAATGTCCTAAGCAGCGGCTCACACGGGGCTACGTCGAATCGCGTATAAAGTGTTTAGAAGAATATTGGGGCAAATTTCAAGACGCGCACGATAAACTTATCAAGTGCACTACACGGGAGCAGCGCGGGGAATTGCCGTACTTCGTAAATGAGGAATTTTTTATACAAGAAGACTTATATCTGTGTATGATGGGTGATCTTAAGGATTTATTAAACGAGTGTACTTCGACCCATTTGCAACCAGCTAACAGCCAAAACTCGTCACACAACGATGGTCAAACACAAGTAAAACTTCCTCCAATTCAAATCCCGATGTTCACCGGCAACTACGAAGACTGGCCGACATTTAAAGATTTATTTACATGTTTAGTCCACGAGAACACAACATTATCTGACGTACAGAAACTGCACTATTTGAAAACGAGTATCTCGGGCGAGCCTGCATCATTGTTGAAATATGTTCAAGTTACTAATGCGAATTATACTCAAGCATGGAACACATTATGTCACAGATACGGTAATAAACGCTTAATAGTAAATGCATTGTTGAAGAGACTTTTCGGACAAAAGAAATGTACTAGCCAGTCGGCATCTCAGCTTAAGGCCCTGTTAGACACAACTACTGAAATATTAAATAGCCTACGCAACTTAAATGTCACCATCGACTCTTGGGACCCTATAATAATATTTCTGGTCGTGCAGAAGTTGGACCCGGAGTCACATAAAGAGTGGGAAGAAGCTGCATATAAAATAAAATCTGAAGACTTATCAACATTAGATGACTTAACGAAGTTTTTAGAATCGAAATTTCGAACACTCGAGTTGGTGGCACCGTCGACTAGTACAAGGGTTATAAAAGAACGCGCCTTACACGTTTCTCTTCAAAAATCATGTATTATATGCAAAGGAGCACATAATTTGTCCCACTGCAATGAATTTAATAAAATGCAGGTGTCCGAAAGGAGCGACTGTGTTAAGAAAAACAAACTCTGTTTTAACTGCTTGGCAACAGGACATGCCGTATTCAAGTGTAAGGTTCCTGTGTCATGTCATATTTGTAAGAGACGTCATCATACACTTCTCCATCAACAAAAGGACCCGTCGATCACAATGGTAGAATGCAAGCAACCGACGTTGTCAACTCAAGCGGATGAAGAAGTCAAGCAAGTACAGACGATGACTGCCTCATATTATAACGCCGAGCATACAACGTTACTAGCTACCGCAGTAGTAATGATAAAAAACGAGCAAGGTCATACAACTTTAGCGAAGGCTCTTATAGATTCAGGATCTCAAGCGTGTTTTATTAGTGAGAGGATGACTCAGATTCTGAAATTAGAGAGGAAACCAGTCGATATACTAGTCTCTGGCATGGAGTCAATGAAGGTACATGTAAAGCACGAAGTCAATTTTCAAGTTCTGTCACGATGGGAATCTAAATTCAACTTACCAGTCCGAGCCTACGTGATGTCCAAGCGATTGACGACAAATCTACCTTCTACTGTGCAGACGATGAACATGTGGCAACATTTGAAGAACATCAACTTAGCAGACTCAAACTTTAATGAGTCAGGAACCATTGATCTGCTTCTGGGAGTTGATGAATACGCAGCTATATTACAGCAAGGACTTATCAAGGGTCCACCAGGAACACCATGCGCGCAAAAAACTAGCCTGGGTTGGATCGTTATGGGAGGAATAAACATGAAGATAAACAAGATAGAAAGGTCCTTGACGGCTACAATACAAGAAATTAACATAGATGAACTATTAAAGGGTATATGGGAGATTGATACAGATACGAAAAGAAAACATACACAAAAAGAAAGGTTATGCGAAGAAATATATGAGAAGACATACAGAAGAAACACAGAAGGAAGATACATTGTAAAACTACCATTTAACACTGAAGAACCTAAATCACCAGAAGGTCACACAAGAGATATAGCACAACGAAGATTCATACAATTAGAGAGAAGGCTAAATCAACACATAGAATTTAAAAATGATTATAAAAAGGTGATAGAAGATTACAAAGAACTTGGACACATCGAAGAAGTACCTGAAAAGGAAATAAAAAATAAATCGGTGTACTTACCTCATCACGCGGTGATCCGAAGTGAAAAGGAAACCACGAAGACTCGCGTCGTTTTTGATGCCTCTTGCAAGGGTGACAATGGCGTGTCACTAAATGATGAGCTTTTATTGGGTCCCATCCTTCAAGATGATCTAAGAAGTTTGTTAATCAGATGGCGTATCCATGCTGTTTGTTTTGTCGCGGACATTGAGAAGATGTACCGAATGATCTTGGTTGACAAAGCAGACACAGATTATCAAAGAATTCTCTGGAGAAGTGATTCATCGGAACCTATAAAAGACTATAGATTACTTACGGTTACCTTTGGAACGGCTTCGGCTCCCTATCTGGCGGTCAAGACACTCATGCAGCTAGCCAAGGATGAAGGCGATAACTATCCCGAAGCTGCTAAAATTCTTATTGAAGATTTTTATGTGGACGATATGATGTCCGGCTGTGATGATATAGAAGAGGCTATAAAAATAAGTCGAGATTTGAAGGAGCTTCTAAGTCATGGTGGCTTTAATTTGAAAAAATGGTCATCAAATAACAAGAAATTTATGGATTCTATAAATCCAGATGAAAGGTCGTCCAATGCTCATGTAAATCTAAAAATTGACGGAACCGTGAAAGCTCTTGGTATACAGTGGAATTTAGGAAATGACCAATTCGAATATAACCTGAATTTAACTTCAGCTACGATCATCACCAAGCGAACCATCCTTTCTGATATACAAAAATTATTCGACCCTCTTGGTTGGATTTCACCATGCATAGTGCTGGCCAAAGTTCTCATTCAAAACCTCTGGCAAGAAAGAGTCAGCTGGGATGAACCCTTGAATGCAACACTTACCAAGACTTGGAATACAATAAGATCAGATCTAGAAAACGTTAATGAAATTCGTATTGACAGATGGATGGGTACGAAGAGCTCAGATAAAGCGTCCATTGAAATTCATGGATTTAGCGACGCTTCTATTCTAGCTTACGCGGCTGTTGTCTACTGCCGAGTAACAGGACCAGACGGACTAGTGAGGACGTCGCTAATTGCGTCGAAAACTAGAGTGGCCCCTCTGAAGACAATCTCTTTGCCGAGGCTTGAATTGTGTGGAGCTTTGCTATTGTCACGTTTGATGAAACAAATCGGACAAGCTTTACGATTGCCGTCCTCGCAGATGTACGCGTGGACTGATTCCTCTATTGTCATCTCCTGGTTATTTGGGGATCCTGGAAAATGGAAGCTATTTGTGGCAAACCGTGTTGTTGAAATAACAAGTAATGTCCACAACAGTCAATGGCACCATGTTCAATCGCATGACAACCCTGCAGATATTGCGTCCAGAGGAATGTTAATAGAAAACCTTAAAAAATGCGATCTGTGGTGGAAAGGACCAGAATGGTTGTCTGCAGAGAAGATACAGTTCACGAGACCAAATGTCATACCGACAGACATAGAAAGAAAGAAGGATAAAATACAAAGTTTGAACATCGTTGAGAATGACGACTTAGAAAAATTAAGAGAACAGATGAAAAACTTTGATACACTAACAGAACTATTAAGAACTATAACACTTTGTAAAAGATTTTTGAATTTTAAAAAATTAAAAGAAACGATAAATAGTAGTTTAAAAACAGAAGAACTTGAAGAAGCATTAAAAATATGTGTAAAATTAGCTCAAAGAGAAGATTTTTCAGAAGATATTGAAAACTTAAGAAAAAGGGGTTACGTTAAAGGGTCAAGTAAAATAAAATCACTGAATCCATATTTAGACAAAGATGGTATAATCAAGGTGGGCGGGCGCCTCAGAAACGCATCACTGAACGATGATAGCAAGCATCCAATCGTTTTGGGACGACTCACTAATTTGACTACACTCGTCATTGCTGAAGCGCATCAAAAGACCCTACACGGTGGAGTCCAGCTAATGATGACATATTTAAGCGCTAAATATTGGATACTCAGGGCAAAATCGTTAGTCAAACAACATGTTCATCGATGCTTGATTTGTGCTAAACATAACGCCAAGGTGAGAACACAAGTTATGGGTGACTTACCTTCTGTACGTGTGACGCCAGCCCGACCGTTCCTCAATTCTGGTGTAGACTTCGCTGGTCCTTTTCAAATTCTGATGAATAAAGGTAGAGGAGCCAAGACCAGCAAATCATATGTTGCCATATTTATATGCATGGCCACAAAGGCCACGCATTTAGAACTTGTTGGTGATCTAACAACTGCTGCATTCATTGGTGCTTTTAAAAGATTCACTTCCCGGCGAGGTAAATGCACTAACATCTGGAGCGACCAGGGAAGGAATTTCATTGGAGCTAACAAAGAGCTTTATAAGGCTTGGAAGGATGCCAGTTTGCAATTCCATAAGGAAATAGCCGATTTATTAGCCAACGATGGAACGCAGTGGCACTTCAACCCCCCCTACTCACCAAACTTTGGAGGTTTATGGGAAGCAGGTGTAAAATCCATGAAGCACCATCTAAAGCGAATACTCACCACACACTTGACCTTCGAAGAAATGACCACTGTACTTTGTGAAATCGAAGCCTGCCTAAACTCACGACCCTTATGCCCCTTAGATAATGATACAGAGAACCCACTGACGCCAGGTCATTTTTTAATTGGAGAAGCTCCAATCGTTGTCCCCAGTCCTAACTTGAAAGACTTAAAATTAAATAATCTTGCACGGTGGCAGTACACTCAAAAACTCTGTAATGACTTCTGGAGCAGATGGCAAGGAGAGTATTTGTCGCGCCTTCAGCAAAGACCAAAATGGCTTAAACGCGAAGAGGAATTCAAGCTTGGCGACATTGTACTTATCAAACAAGAAAACCTTCCTCCGGGAAAATGGTCTTTAGGACGCATAATAGAAAAACATCCCGGTCCAGATGGCCTGACAAGAGTCTACAGTGTGAAAAGCGGAGATTCTATAACACGAAGATGTGTAACAAACCTTTGCGCTTTGCCAATCGATACTACAATCACTTAGTTTTCAAGGAATATTTTTATAGATTGTTCTCATGCATGCATTGTACGCCCAAGAAGTAATGTCTTATGTTATTTATTCAAAATTTAATGTCAATTTGTTTGTCAATTTCAATCTTTGATTTTTGTAGTTCAATTTAGAAAAGGACTCATATAGTCCTTTGGTGGGCGGTTATGTTGATTATATTACTCGTAATTTTCTTACATGCAACATTGAGTTAGTCGCAATTAAACAGTTAAAGCAGACACTCGTATATTTTTGCATTCCTACACCTCACAGTAAAGCTAGCCTTAATACAACGTACAACCAATAAAAATACGTTATGTATCATGTAGCTTGTGTATGTAGCAATAATGATTAACATGTTTGTACTTTTATTTGTAGTCATATTTTCAATTAACAATAGTATATATGTATATTTTACTGGATTAAGCAATGGTAGGTAAGTTATGGTGAAGAAAGTTCAGACTTTCACCTCGATCACGAAGCAATCGGTTCCTTTTATTTTCATAAATATTTGACCGAAGTAAGAGTGATCAGCATTGCCGATTAGACGGCAATTTTTTTATCGATTAGTCGGCTAGTCGCCTGATCAGCAATATCCATAGTCGGCCCATCACTAGTTCTAATGCGTCACTGTTCAAATACGTAATTCTGTATTCCTAGAGCACCGAGGCATTGCTAATTTAAAATCTTGAAAGCATTTGTATAAATGTAACTAAATCCATATAATGTTGTGATAAAACATACTGACACATCTAGATCACAAGTCACTGACACTAGAAGTTATTTATCACACGCAGTAATTAAAATGGATGGTCAGATCATATAGATGAACATATTACGTACAACGCTTACAACGACCTACCAGAATCGCTTTATAAATAAATGCAGATTAATGTTACCCTCATGACGTACAAGGGTTGTAAACTAAATAACAGGCCAACATGAAAACCAAGGGCGTCGCCAAGGGCAGTTGCCCCAGGATATTCTAAAAAGTTACCAAATGTAATAAAATAAATGTATCTATGCTATTGTTAAGGCTTCATGTGCTCTCGACTTTGCCTACAATTCATACTTTTCTCATTCTCCATATTATCAACTTACCTCCCCCCCCCCCCCGGGCCATCGGCTGGTGACGCTCTTGATGAAAACATAAATATACATAACGAGTAACCGCCCTCGCTTTGCTTCGGTTTTCTTATTGTTTTACACTTTGGGTTACATTATTTGAGTTTTATTAAGGATCCCTAATTTTTTTTTTGAAAATATAATATAGCCTATGTTACTCGGGGATAGTGTAGCTACCCAACAGTGAAGAATTTTTTAAATCGGTTCAGTAGTTTCGGAGCCTATTCAATGCAAACAAAAAATCAAATCTTTCCTCTTTATATATTAGTATAGATTATATCGAAGTGTAGTTCGTGCTTTAGACGAGACTTATTTGGTAAACTATTTAGCACTGCTTTTTATCGAAATATTAATTTAAAATAGTTAAAGAAAACAAATAATAGTAAACAGAAATTAGTTTTGGCTTGAAATGATTTTCCATCCGTACATCCATCAGCCTTTGAAGGTCCACTGCTGGACATGGGCCTCCCCTAACTTGCGCCACTCTGACCGGTCCTGAGCCTTCTGAATCCAGCGCATGCCCGCTGTCTTCTTTAGGTCGTCAGTCTACTTGATCGGGGGGCGTCCTATGCTCCTTTTTCCGAGACGTGGGCGCCATTCGAGGACCTTTCTTCCCCAACGTTTATCGGTCATTCGAACTATGTGACCAGCCCATTGCCACTTCAGCCGACTAATTCTCTGAGCTATGTGGGTCATCCTCGTTCGTATACGGATTTCATCATTTCTGATTCGATTGCGTAGAGAAATACGAGCATAGCTCGTTCCATAACTCGTTCCAAATGATTTTGTTTGTCTTAAAATATTTTTCATTCTGTGGCAGCCTTATTTTTAAATTACAAATTACGATAAGAAGACACGGTAAGATAGGATTTATCAAATAGGGCTCAGTTAAAAATAGACAAAGCTGTATATACGTAATACACAGGGCGAATATTGGTTCATCTGAGACATATTTTTTAATATCTTTGAAAACACGTCATCAAAAAGTTTCGCTCCAAAACACAATTGTAAAATCACACAAGTGACAGTTCAATTGTTAAATTAATTGCTCCAAAACTAATCGGTTCGCAGTTTTAAGGTTGCAAACTAAAATTTTCAAAGTTAATTAACAATTGATTTATTTGGCTCAACTGTTTAAATATGATTCGGGTTATGTATGTTATGTACGACCCATGTAGCGCAATGGTTACCATGCCGGATCGCCGCACCAAGAGTCCTGGGTTCGATTCCCAGCGAGGCGAAAATTTGAATGATGAGTTTGAATTTCTGTTCTCGGTCTGGGTGTGAATGTCCTTGTCTAGTGTGTTGTCCATGGCAGCCACGACACAGGGAATCCTAGTGTGGGGCTATGAGTGTGAAGCGTTATTTATTATTTATTTATTTATTAATTATTATATCTAGAAGTCACTCGCAGATCACCTTTAATTTTCAGTGTAAAAGACGTCTCCGATTATATTTTTTACATCTCAACATTACATCTATCCATATAATCCTCAAGTTGTATAAACTTTCAAGATATCAACATTATGGTGTTACTAAATCTACATTTCTATAGATTATGGATAGATGATAGATAGATTATTGAAAACCATATTACAGATATCTCAGTAGGACACTACGGGAATAACATCGCCGCGCCGGATACACTAGCCCAGTATTTGCGTCTCCACTCCACCTAAGTACGCTATTTACATAAAACAATCTTCAGGTATTTATTTACAAATGTAGGTATGTCACCTACTGAGCAGAAGAATCAAAGGGCAAACTTAATGCCTAATTGCATTGTCCACCAGTTAACCCTGCGTGGATGTGGAAATAGCTGATAACAAGTGTTAACAAAAAAGATAGAACAAAGATATAGAACTACACTATGTATTATACTAGAAGAGATATAACGCCATATTAAAGCTAAAACCGACGAATTTAATTTTTGAGTTAAAACACTTTTATTACACCTTTCGACCAGTTTTAGGTCTTTACTGTATAATTATTTTATTCCATATATATACCAAAAGTGAATATGGTTGTAATCTACTGATTCGAGAGCATAAGAATACGAATAAAAATGAGTCTGTACGTCCTCGGAATTATATGTATAAACAATGCGTACAAACTTTCAAACCGCAATAACGCTAAAATATTTTTCCCCTAAAATGGTCGAGTTAGTTGGTTTTAGCTTTAATACGGCGATAACAATCTGCAAGTTTTACCTGCATGTGTGATGGCAGCGTTGCTAGGGTCATAAATCTCATCATCCACGGCTACGACGGCGTACTCTCCATTCGTGAGCAGTCCGTTACGCAGCAGCACGTTCACGAAATCCACCAGAGCGATGTGCTCGCCGAGGAACACGTACACTGGGAACAATACGTTTGGTTTAACGCCTTCCACACCATACCATAATGCTTGGTGTACTAAACAATCGTCATGTTGTATGAGTAACGAATGAAGTAAGGAATTTATAACAAGTGCGTGTCAGGCCACGCGCATTGTAGGGTTCCGAAGTAGTACGTTTATCGACTTATACTCATTAACTACTTACGCTAATATAGCCGTGATAGTTTTCCTTGTAAATTCGTCATATATTATGACCTATTTTTGAGAATTTTTTCATTTGTCCAACTGCAACCGTCTAGCCGGCAGGGGGGGGGGACACCTGACTCTAACCAAAATTAGCACTTTAATGCCAAATATTTCACAAACGGACCCCTAATTCCAAGGTTCCGATTTTACTTCGGAACCGTAAAAAAACGTGCCCAGTCTCGTTCGCGTGGGTGCATTTCCGGTATAAATCCCAATCCCCTGGGAATCCTAATCAACTACTGGTATGAAATATTTTACGACGTATTCTCATATATACCAAATATGCACAAAAAAATCATAAAAATCAAAAAAATCAAAAAAACGTACACAAATACCGTGACACGAGATTTGTATATATTAGATAGATTAGCTTAAGCTACAGTTCGCTACGATACGATAGCCACTTACCCTCAGGTGGATTGTCAGCTGTTTTGTCGGCTAGTATTTCTATACAAAGCCTTGTGTTATTTCTATGGGATTTCTTGAATTTAATATAATTAAGATCAATACCGTGATTGAAAACATCCACCTACTCAAAATCTCATCAACTTATCCTCCAAAATTACTCTAAAATTAACTTCCGACACCTCGTTACAGCAACAAATTTATTATTCAGTGCACATCACAGGCATGTAATTTCACTAATTGGCATAATTTGCCTTTAACGTGCATAAACCAAGTTACTCTCAAAGTAAAAACAATACGCTTAATCTCAAACACGAAATACAATTTAGTTATCTATTTCTTTATATATACCTTCTAGAAAGTACTTAACAATAGAATTTTCCCATCTGAAACCGATCGTAAAGTCATTTGAGACCATCCGATCCACATGCCGTTGAGTGATAACCGTTTTTATTACTCATAATCTCAGTAATAACCAAAAAATATGCTTAGGCTTCGTAATAACTGAATCCATCTTACGTGTTAGATACTTTGTGAAAATTACTAAACTTTACCCAAGATATCCTGAACAGCATAGCAATTCATAATAATCTAAATTTTACTAACAAAAAATAACCGACTTCAAAGTCTCAAAAACTACTTTTCAGATCTCGTTCAAATTTATGTGGGACCACATGACAAGCACCTGCTTTCAATTAAAAAAAGAATCATCGAAATCGGTTGGCGTGATATTGAGTTATTCGTCAATTTGTCGCGCACATTTTAACACAAATTTACGACTTATGTGGTTTTCTCATGGATGGCATTTGTCAGATCTCAATAAAATTTATGTGGGACCACATGACAGCTACCAGCTTTCGATTAAAAAAACAATTATCAAAATCGGTTCGCCCAGTCCAAAGTTCTGAGGTAACAAACATAAAAAAAAATACACTCGAATTGAGAACCTCCTCCTTTTTTTGAAGTCTGTTAAAAAGCCGTGCATTCATATTTGGGATAGAGTTTCAAAGTAAAAGTCCTGAACACAACCGATTTATGTAAAGACCAGGGAAGTAGTTGTGAATGGGGAAAGTATTCAGTAACGACGCAGAATGAATTGAGTATCTCATAAAAACTTCATATGTATCTTTTATGTAAACCGGGCCAAGCGAATTTGGATGTTGTATTACGTATCACTATTTTATTACGTCAAACTTTATTCGTACCAAAAACACCAAAATGTGTGATCGCAGACCGACCGATTTAGCGACATGGGGTGTTATTGGTTTTTGGACGGTTGATGGCAGGTGATAACATTTTTTTACATAAAACTCTTCTCTCGTTACCTTACATAATATAAATTATTATGAATACGAATATTTTTTGTCATTCTTTTGTAAGCAAAAAAAATATTAAGTAGTTACTCGTACCTATTCTCTCAATAATTCATTCATTCATTCTCTAACCTATTTTCCTTATTCTGTCTATTAGACTTTAAATAACTTCAAAATGTTTATGAAATACGGAGCAAGCCGATTTGTTTTTGTTATTTAACTACTGAACTATAAATACAGAAGACATAATGGTACTTATAATCTTAATAAATACCTATATAAATTACGTGTCACGTTGTTTGTCCGCGATGGACTCCTAAACTACTTAACCGATTTTAATCAAATTTACACACCGTTTACAGTTTGATCCAACTTGAAAGATAGGATAGCTTACATCTCAAAATAAAAAAAAATAAAAAACTTTTGACAGAACGAAGTCTCTCCGGGCAGTTAGTAGTACTATAAACACAAAAATATAACAAAAGAAAAAAGCACGTCTGCGGAGTTGTATATTTAAATTTCATAGACTTAAGATGAAGAAAATTTAAAAGCTCTATTCGCACTGAATCATAACGAGACAAAGAACGAGTATTATAATTTATACGACACACAAAAGAAAATTGATCTCTTGCCGAATCCCGCGGGGCTCGCGCGGTTCGTGACTTTGTTATTGTGAAAAGCTCCGAAAGTTCTCTTGGACAACTAACCAACTTTTTCTAAATACTTGTTCAACATTAATAATAACGTTAACTTTATAAATAAACGTTACTTTCTGGACGGTTTATGACTTTACTCACCATTGATTGTGTACATTTTACTCTTACTTTTTATTGATAAGTCCAACCTCCAAAATTAAAGAGAATCATCTTTTAATAAAATCATCAAATATTAAATACAGTCTATGTCTGTCTTTTTATCCGACCGCGATTATCTCTAAACGAATTTACAAGCTCTAATAGAAACTTAAGTACGAGTATATAAATTCATATCTATAAATACGGATTACTTCAGAAAATGACGACCCGTGTGGCGCAATGGTTACCGACGACCCGTGTGGCGCAATGGTTTACCGTGCCGGATCGCTGCACCGAGGGTCCTGAGTTCGATTCCCAGCGAGGCGAAAATTTAAATGATGAGTTTGAATTTCTGTTCTCGGTCTGGGTGTGAATCTGGGGGCACGGCAGTGCCCCCGCCAAGTCGAGCAAAAAAGCGGCACGGCCGTACCATCCTTTTCTCGAAGCAATTCAGGCCATTTTCAACCCCCTATAACTTCGTTGTGGATAAAGCTAGAAGCCTGAATTTTTATTAACCAAGCAGGCATTGTATAAACACTGTATATTTCAAATTTCATTCAATTTGAACCAATAGTTTAAGAATTATAACTAGTCAAAGATTCTTAATTTCGTCACTCACTGACTGACCGATCATCAAAACTCTAAGGCACTTCTAGCAGACATAGAAGCTTCAAATTTAGAACACAATTAGTGTTTAGTGTATAGATCAAGGAAAAACTAAAATATTTTGCAATTTCGCTCCAGTTTTCTAGATATATCAACTGCATAAACAACTTTGTAATCCCATATAAATATATGGGATTACAAAGTTACATTTGCAGTTAATGAATCACTGTACCTGTATAACAAAGTAACATTTGCAGTGAATGAATCAGTGTACCTGTATATAATATAATGGAATAATAGGTGTAGATAGGTACCTAGATATAATTATGTTCAAAGGTAAGTAACTTGTAAAAGGAAAAAAAGTGGAACTATCTACAAAAATAAATGAGATGCCATCAAAAACAAAACTTGTAAAAAAAACCAAGTCTCGCAACTCAGTTTTTCTACCGTAAAAAGTTGTGAGATCCATGTAATACCAAGTCGGTTAATTTATTCAGTTCCTACTTAAGGGTCCTTCTGTCTTAAGTTATTACGTAATTAGCTAACCTAACAAGTAACAACATCCTATAGTGACCATATTATCAATATTAAAAATCTTTTATGTTTTAAATAAATAGATTGACTTGGCAATCGCACTAAACAATCAAATTTAATATAATATGTAGGTAATAGTAGTAATTACTTGTGAGATACATTGTATTTTCATGCGATGGTCAAGTCGATCTATTTATTTAAAACATAAAAGATTTTTAATATTGATAATATGGTCACTATAGGATGTTGTTACTTGTTAGGTTAGCTAATTACGTAATAACTTAAGACAGAAGGACCCTTAAGTAGGAACTGAATAAATTAACCGACTTGGTATTACATGGATCTCACAACTTTTTATGGTAGAAAAACTGAGTTGCGAGACTTGGTTTTTTTTACAAGTTTTGTTTTTGATGGCATGTCCTTGTCTAGTGTGTTTAGCATGGCACCCACGACACAGGGAATCCTAGTGTGGGGCTATGAGTGTGTATATATTATTTAATTATTTATTTAAAATCGTTCTGCCAGATCGTAAGAACCTCACCCCTGGTCTTGTCGTACGTTTGTTCAACAATCTTCTCCATGACGGCGATGTGGCGGGGAATGTAGTCCGCGAACCGGTGCTCCGCTGTGATGGTGAGGCCATTGGTCTGTGCCAGCTCCTGATGGCAAAATTAGTGTAATGCACTGAAGTATAATGCACTAACGTACTAGAATAGACATGAACAATACCAACATTGTTGATCGAAGGCTAAAACCAGACTCGCATATTAAGGATCCTCTAAACCATATCCAGGCAAGTTTTTGGCAGTATCGCTGTGGCCTAGAGGCTAGAATACTGACCCCAATCTCATGCCAGCAAATCAGAGTACCATAAAAGGCGACAGAAGCCAGGCCTCACTGACTGGGGGGTTTTGTAAAACTTATCTTTTCGTTAATGCCCGCCTAGGTAGTTATCATACCCTCCTGCTTGAGTCAGCCGCCAAACAGTTCTTTTTTCTTTCTTATCTTATCTTTTCTTTCGTGACCGGAAACGTATATCCAACGTAGCAAATTATTTCTTTTGTTTAATTACCATATACTTGTACCTCGAGAAATGGCCATCTTTTATGATAATAGCGCGTCTTTCTCCTTGACTAAATTGATTGTACTGTTACTTGTAAATTTGAAGATGTTTTCCAGCCTGAACGAATTAATATCATCGAGCCTCTTTCATAACGGCGTTTAGCCATTCAAGTGTGAATGATTGTTGTAATTTGAAGAAATTAAAAGTAATAAAAGCTATACTACTAAATGTTTAGCGTCATTGAATGGCTCCAACTCATTAATGGACTACTGAGCACGGGTATTTCAGGAGGCCTAGAGCATACTCCGCCACTCTGCTCCAGTGTGGATTGGTTCGACATGATTTAACTATGGTCTTCCCCTCCGAAGCAAGGAAACGAATTGAATATTTAATCATAATAAGCATGATGACAGATTTTGAAATACTGTTCTATTTCCGCACAAAAATAAGGTTTAGTATGAAATAAATACACTTTAATTTATAAGTTTCAAATTCGCACCAAAACACTTCGAATTGTCATGGCGTCGCTTGTGACGTCACGCCTAAGTAGAGTAATAGACAAGATGTCATTGTCAGTATTGTCATATTCGTTTGTTTCCTCAGGCGTTACAGATATACGTGTATATGACTGTACTCTAACGTGTGATGTATAGTATAGTACAATGTCAAACACATCAATAAATAGCTGGTCATTTCCAACTGACCTTTATCGCATCCATCTGTTGGCCAGCGGCGGTGGCCTCGTCTCCGGCCACGATCGCGAACTTGTTCCAATGGAATGCCTTCAGGAGCGCTATCACGGACTTGCTCACTTTGTTCGCCGGCGGCAAGGTCCGCGCGAACGTCGCGCCAAAACCCCCGTGCTCCGCGCCTTGAGATCCGGCACATTTCTAGAGAAAAACAATCGATATCAATATAGAAGCAGTAGGTATTAGTACAGATAAGAAATAAACTTGACAAGTGCAAGTTAAACTCGTTTGGAGAGGGTTCTGTACGTTGATTATGTATTAACCGTTATTTTTCAATTTTATTTATTTTTGCCGTTTTTTAAGACCATAGACTTCTTATAGGTATTCCTGTAATATTTAAGTAAAGATCTATGCTCTGTATTTTTTCAAAATTCTAGCTCAATAGTTTCGGAGATAAAGGGTAAATGGTCAATTTTTGGCTTTAATATTCGTTCTTTCTTAAATAATTTTAAAAGTATCCATTGTAGAACTATAACAAAAATAATATATTTTTGTTATACTTTATACTGTTATACTTTCGTCTTAAGGTCAGAAAAAAAGTACATGAGTAGGGGAATGTGGGGGGAAACCGGACAGGGGGTGAAAACAGATAGTTGCTATTTTACTAGTAGGCATATAGCTATCTCGTTCTAAATAGTCAAACGTTATTTGGGAACACTCGGGCAGTTTGCTTGCAAAAGGCGGACAGGATAGAATTTAATCACGTGCTTGTACTCCACAAAATAGAAAAAATTGGTAAGTTATCTAATATTTTGTAATTTTTGACGTATTCTCATTTGTTTTGGCCATGTACAATCATAATGTAACATTCTTTTCATAATATCTTGGTTATTTAATTTAAAAAACAGCATTAATTGTTGCTGTGAGTCTAAGAATAAAAATTTTGCAAGTAGTATTTTAAAAGTGGCACCTGTGGGGTACGACCGGACGGGGTGATATCGGGTATCCGGTGTCACCCCCAATCATTGAATAGGTCATGTCTGCTTATTTACTTAAAATCTTAAACCTTTACTTTATTTATTTTTTCATAAGTATGTTTACAGGACCTCAGTATCACTTGAGTTGAAGAGAGACGTAGGCTCCCTATGCGTATTCTACAGTCTGTACAACGGGGAATGTTCTGAAGAACTGTTCGGTTTAATACCTGCGATCGATTTCCGTCACCACGCATCACAATGTATCAGGTTCCATTAACACCACCTTAATACTTGGCGTTCGTCTACAGTTCGCTTTTCATGTAATTTCCTACCACGGACGTGTAAACTGTGGAACGAACTTCCTGCATCGGTGTTCCCACTAAGCTTTGACATGGAGTCCTTCAAGAAGCAGGTCTATTGTTATTCTTCGAAGCCGGCAACGCATTGGTGACGCCCCCGGTATTACTAATGTCCATGAGCGACTGTAATCACTTACCATCAGGTGACCCGTCAGCTCGTTTTCTTGCTTAAGGCATAAAAAAAATATCCGTATTCACCCCGTTGACTAAAAACGCGTATCCGGTTTTACCCATAGGTATGGGGTGAATCCGGATTTATTTTTTTTATTAAAATAAATTTCTACTCCTTTTTATCTTTATTGATTTCGGATATTTTTTGCCAAATAATGTCTTACATTATGTTCTTTGAGAAGTGTTGTTGATTTTTTAAATATATAACATTATAACGAATTTATGGTGTTTTTTTCTTAACTATCCGGTGTCACCCCACATTCCCCTACTAAACTTCAACTCATTTGGTCTAGTAGTTTTGTGAACGGCGATCGCCCAGGCGCACGAGTGATTCTATAAGGCTTCCGTTTTTCGTTTTTTCGTTCGGAATCCTAAAATCCTATATAGAAACAACAGCGACTCAAAATTAAATATGGATGTCCGGACTTTACATCTGTTTAATATTCTAGGTTGATTCGGATGGACAATCATTCATTATTCACAAACTTTACAACTGAGCACTTGAAATAAACTTTGTTAGCGAGAAAATGCGCACAAAAGTAAAGTTAGATCCGCTATGTAAACTCTTTAACTCCCGACGAAAATAAGATGTTGTAAAGTTTTAATACCTACATTTAATGCGTAGTATTTGTGTATTATGTTATTGTATAAGTGTGTATCCGTGTATCTGTGTATAGGGAGGGTATTTCTCTGAAATACAATTTAAAAATGACACAAACAATCATTCATCAAACAATTTTATTGTATGTTGAGATCATTAAATACAATAAGGCTCTGATGTGCTCCTAGTATTTAGTTTTATTTATTTATTTATTAATTTATTACGATACAAGTCAACTTTACAGATCCAGTTGGCGTAATTTTTTCATTTCGGCAACGCATCAGTGTTGCCTTTAGTATACCTACTAATGTGTGTGGTAGCTACTACCATGCGTGTCGTAGCCACCACCATATCTGTGGTAGCCACATACCATCAGGTGGACCGTTAGCTCGTTTGTCGGCTTCTTACATAAATAAATAATTCTTGATAAAAATAACCGATTTCTAATTAATTATAATTCAAAAAATACTCGTCAGATGCCGCTCAAATTTAAATGGGACTGCAGGACAAGCACCAGCTTTCGAATAAAAAAAGAATCATCAAAATCAGTTCACCCCGTCGAATGTTGTGAGGTAACAAACATAAAAAATAAGAAAAAAAAAATAGAGTTAAATTGAATACCTCCTCCTTTTTAACCGACTTCAAAAAAGGAGGAGGTTCTCAATTCGATTTTTTTTTATGTTTGTTACCTCAGAACTTTCGACTGGGTGAACCGATTTTGATGATTGTTTTTTTAAACGAAAGCTTGTCATGTGGTCCCACTTAAATTTTATTGAGATCTGAAATGGCATCCATGAGAAAACCATATTAATCTTAAATTTGCATTAAGTATGTGCGCGACAAATGGACGAATAACTCAATATCACGCCAACCGATTTCGATGATTCTTTTTTTAATCGAAAGCAGATGCTTGACATGTGGTCCCACATAAATTTGAACGAGATCTGACGAGTAGTTTTTGAGTAATTTTGAAGTCGGTTATTTTTTGTTAGTAAAATTTATTTTAAATCAGTTAAAAATACAAAACGATTAGTGGATTGGTGGCACTTACATGTGATATAAGAGGCAGGTTCCAGGCCGCTGCGAGCTTGGCCTCCGTCTGACAGGTCCCGTCCAGGCCAAAGAACGCCACTACACCCAGGTCTCGCATTTGCGTCATCACCCTATTAAAAATAGCACATAAAATAAACGATACTTAAATCGGGTCTGCAGCATGACTAGTAAGCAGTGATAGCTTAGTGGTTAGAACGTTGGTCTCCCGAAAGGAAGGGCCCGAGTTTAAATCCTGACACGCGCCTCTAATTTTTTTTATTTATTTATTCAAAATTACATCTAACATTATTATTATTTTATTTATTTCACAATTATTTTCAAATATTCAGTGCATATAGAAGTAAATTATAACTTGCATCGGTGACGAAAAACATTGTGAGGAAACCTGCACACCGGATAGTTCTGCATAAAGTTCTCAAAGGTGTGTGAAGTCTACCAATCCGCACTTGTTTTTATTAAGGAAGCCAAAACTTATTTTTCCGGGCTTTTATAAATCCGTTTATATCCTTTTTGTATCTATACTAATATATAAAGAGGAAAGATTTGATTTTTTGTTTGCATTGAATAGGCTCCGAAACTACTGAACCGATTTGAAAAATTCTTTCACTGTTAGCAAGCTACACTATCCCCGGGTGACATAGGCTATATTATATTTCCAAAAAATTTAGGTATCCCTAATAAAACTCCAATAATGTAACCCAAGGTGTAAAAAATAAGAAAACCGAAGCAAAGCGAGGGCGCTTACTCGTCTTTAATAAAATTGCGTCGTCGCATTAGGATACGTGACTCGTCATATCTACAAATACTTATTTGTTTCGGGACATCGGGACATGGATTGATCCCGTGGGATTAAAAACTAAAGTAAATATAAAAACCTGATACGAGATTAGTAAACATTTTCACAAAGTAATTTGGTAATCATTTCATTTTTTTCTTCTGTATGTTACTAAATCTCCTACATGCACTTTTAAGATTTCATTTAAGACATATAGATTCATTTATCTTTCCTAGTAAATGAAAGGTTTTGTGATATTTATGAAATTTTTTTTTTGTTATATTATGATTCATTTATGGAGTGAAATACATATTATTATATATAAGTATATCAGCAGCAGCAGCAGCAGCAGCAACAACCCATAATTGTCCCACTGCTGGGCTCGGGGTCTCCTCTCACAATGTGAGGGGGTGTTAGGCCATAGTCTACCACGCTGGCCAAGTGCGGATTGGTAGACTTCACACACCTTTGAGAACTTTATGGAGAACTCTCCGGTGTGCAGGTTTCCTCACGATGTTTTCCTTCACCGAAGCAAGTGATAATTAACTTCTAATACGCACATAATATTTGAAAATTAGAGGTGCGTGCCAGGATTTGAACTCGTGCCCCTTCGTTCGGGAGACCAACGTTCTAACCGCTAGGCTATCACTGCTAATAAGTATATAATAATATGTATTTCACTCCATAAATGAATCCCACGCCATCGATCACTTATTTACGGCTCATCTGCACATGAGGAAACTCAGATGACAAAAAATATGATCAAATCGCTCAAGTTTCCTTATCGGTAGGTATTACCATAGATTATACACTATATTTTTATATAGGTATGACGTTATACGCACGATCTTACAGTCGTAAAAGGCCATTGAAATGTTTTGATTGCGCTGATACAATATTACTGAACATAATATGGTAAAGTAATCCCTTATACCTCCGAAATAAGTAACGAAAATCCATTTTCATTTTAGAAATTGTTGCGTTTATCTATGTAGATGAAAATATTTTTCGCGAATTTTATAAATAAATTTCCAAAAATCCGATAGCTAGTAGTTCCTGAGAATAGCGTGCTCAACCAAACAATTAACAAACAAACAAACTCTTCAGCTTTATAACATTAGTATAGATTATGATTAGGCGCTCATAAGATTCGCTGTATCGCTGGTGTCACAGACAACATGAATTATTCAAGAACAAACAATTGTCTACTACATAAGTATATACCCCGGCCAAGAAAAGAAAATCAAATCAAATCAAATCAAAATCTTTATTCATATAGGTATCACTGATACACTTTTGCAAGTCATTTTTTTTAATCTACCAGCTTTTCGGAAGGGTGCTTTGTCACGGAGGAGAAGTAAAACCGTAAAGAAACTCCTCAGCACATCTTTTGAAACAATAAAAAGTTACATAATATGTTCTAACCTACGCGGAACTGGATGCGGCACTAACCAGGCGCCTTTGTCATTAATATATTCATATTTTATGCTATAGCATCCTTTGCCTACTAGCAGAGATTTCACACATCTCATAAACATAAGTTAGTGTGCTTTACCATCCAAGGCTTCATTACTGCTTACCATCAGGTGGTTTTGTGGTCAGGCACTAACTTATTCGGTATAAAAAAAAAAAAAAAACATTTGGATAGGCAAATCACGTATTCACTTAGGTAATTTATTGAAAAAACGTACACCGAGCCCCGTATAAGAACGTTGTACCCTACTTACACTTAGGCAAAGAAGACGTCACCAAATTATGTCTGTATATCGCTCACCTAGTAATATAATGGCACATCTGCAAAAAATGCGAAATATAGTTCATATGGTATACGTGTTTAAAAGTGCATAATCTACATAGTGGTAAATATGTTTTAATGTCTATACTAGTAACCAAACCCGTACAATCTGTAAAAAACGTAAAAAAACGTAAAAAGAACCCTTAAATTAATTTTAAACATTTTTAAATAATTTTTGAAATTCGCTTCTGTAAAATATGACAAACGTAAATGTGCCGTTGTATTACTAGGTGAGCGATATATAATAAGTAGAAACTGTGTTTTTATGTAGATTATTTAATATATATTTTTCTTTCTTTCTTTCTTTCTTTCAGCACGTTTATTTACGAGAATCTACTCACAATTTTCAATTTTAATTTATTTATTTTTAATTATAAAAATGTACAAATATAAAGTTGGAGTCCCTGTCTTCTACATTTTGCAAACTAAATGCACTGTGTTGTAGAAGTCACTGTTTTCACAAAAAAACTAACACAGTATGAAAACTAACATACCACTGAGTAAGATCAAAATTATTGTCGTTTTTTTTATGTGAATAATGTAATAAGATCAACATACGACGTATATCTCAAGAGCAATTAAGAACAATAAACAGAACTCAATACCCGCTAGCAACATTTGGGTGCTATTTAAGGAAGCTTGCGCGAGATGTTTTTGTGACAACATGATGATGACAAAGGAACTATTTTCTGAATAAGTAGGGAAAATCTACTATTACTGACAAGTTAATGTAGAAGTTTAATGTAAGGTGTAAAATTAAGACATAGATTGAGGCTTTTTTCACGATTTTCCAAATTTTGCTTAGTGGATGGAGTATTTCGTTTTCGTAGTGACAATCATTAGATTTTTAATAGTATGAGAATGTAACGATTGACACCCAAATTTCAATCAAAATGCATTTACCACGAAGTTTACAACTATCCAAATACGGATTTATTTATCTTACGAAAAAGGTTATGATAAAGGTTATGATAGGTAAATAAATAGTCTAAAAGTACTCCATAACATTTCAGCCGTATTGGGCGGCTTAGAATACTAACCTCAATCCCACGCCGGATGGGTGTGGTAAGAGACGACTAAATCCGGTCCGCTGGTGGTAGGGCCCCTCGAGGGATTATATTGGTAATATTGATTTTAATTGTTAATTAATACCTTTATTACTATTATTATTTCTCCACAGGGTTCGCCTGGATGGCGCTACCTTGAGCATGAGTCAGCCGCCAAAAAACTCGTCGTGTTCCGGCTGGAGACTTTAGAGCGTGTTCTTTCTTTCTTTCTTTTTCTTCTCTCTTTCTTGGCCGGCAACGCATCATTGATGACTTTGGTGTTGCTGATATCCATGGGCGACGATAGTCACTTACCATCAGGTGGATCGTCAATTCGTTTGCAGGCTATTTCCATAAAAAAAGTAATTAATGACATTTATGACAATCAGTAGGTACATAATATTATTTCTTGAGCCTTCTGTACTTCGAAGGACACGTAAATCCGTTGTTGTGTCATTGTTGGATTAAAGTCTATATTATTACATCATAATTATCATATTGTCATATCATAATATTATACTTATTATCCTAGCTGACCCGGCAGATGTTGTTCTGCAATATAACTGTTTTAGATTGCAGATAAGTTACTGACGTGAAAAGTTGATAAAATCCATCCATGAACCTTAAAGTATCTACATATATATATATATAATATTATATGTATATAAAATTGAAAAGCGACACACCGCTGATTAAACAAAAAATCTCAGAAACTGCCGAACCGATTAACATGAAATTTGGCAGGGAGATAGTTTATGCTAAGGAGACGTCCACTAAGAACGGATTTTTGGAAATTCATCCCCTAAGGGGTAAAAATACGAGTTAGAAGTCATTTTCATACAAACCAACTTTGTCAGTTTTAGATTTATAAATTTGAAATTTTTTATGTAAGTTTATAGTAATAAACAAAAGTTAACTTCAACACATTTTTTTGGAAAATCATCCCTTAAAGGGTTAATTTCTTCAATTTAACTTAGTACGCAACTTTGTCATTTTTGAAGTTAAAAACATGAAAATTTATATATTAGTTAAAAATTAGAAACAAAATTTAAAGGTTATGTGTTTTTTGGGAAAATCAACGCCTAAAGGGTTGAATAAGGTTGTTCAAGTTTGTATGGGAACTTCGTCAGTTTTGAAGTAAGAAGGGTGAAAATTTGTATATAAGCTTATAGTTAGACACAAAAAATAACTGTTTCACTGTTTTCTCGAAATTCATCCCCTAAAAATAGGGGTTGGAAGTCTTTTACATATAAATCAGCTTCGTCAGTTTTACAGTTATAAGTATGATTTTTTTATGTATGTTTATTAAATAAAAGTTTACTTCAACACATTTTTTTGGAAAATCATCCCTTAAAGGGTTAATTTCTTGGATGGAACTTAGTACGCAACTTCGTCATTTTTGAAGTTAAAAACATGAAAATTTATATATTAGTTCAAAGTTAGAAGCAAAATTTAAAGGTTATGTGTTCTTTGGGAAAATCAACCCCTAAAGGGTTGAATAAGGTTGTGGAAGTTAGTATGGCAACTTCGTCATATTTGAAGTAAAAAGGATGAAAATTTGTATATAAGCTTATAGTTAGACACAAAAACTAACTGTATCACGGTTTTCTCGAAATTCATCCCCATAAAGAGTCATACTAAGGGGTTGTAAATATCTATTTAAGAAACTATGTCATTTTAAACTCAGTAATGTGAAAATGTATATGTTAACTTATAATTAGAAACAAAAATTAATTGTAACAGTTTTTTTTTGGAAATTCATCCACTAAGGGGTAAAAGGGGATGTAAATTTGTACGAAACTTCGTCAATATCGAACTCAGAAATGTGAAAATAAATCAAAAATTAACTGTAACAGGTTTTTTGGAATTTCATCCCCTAAGAGGTAAATAAAGAGGTTGCAAGTTTTTCCAGAACTTTGTCATTTTCGAACTCAGAAATATGAAAATTAATATGTAAGCTTATAGTGAAACAAAAAAATTGTGTAGAGGACTTTACGGACGGTAGGGGGAGGAGAGAGGGACAGGAAGCGAGAGAGGGACCGGGAACGGGAGAGGAACAGGGAGCGGGAGAGGGCCGGGGAGCGGGAGAGGGAGAGGGACAGGAAACGGGAGAGGACCCGGGAGCGGGAGAAGGAGAGGGGAGGGCCAGGGAGCGGGAGAGGAATAAGAGGGACAGGGGCAGGAAGCGGGAGAGGGAGCGGGACAGAAAGCGGGAGAGGGACTGAGTGCGAGAGAGGAAATGGAAGTGGGAGAGGGACAGTTAGCGAGAGAGTGACCGTGAACGGGCGAAGGAAATGGACAGGGAGCGGGAGAGGGAGAGGGAGAGGGAGAGGGAGAGGGAGAGGGAGAGGGAGAGGGAGAGGGAGAGGGAGAGGGAGAGAGAGAGAGAGAGTTTAAGTGGGAGAGGGAGTGGGAGCGGGAGAGGGAGAAGGAGTGTCCAGATGGAAACAACAGAACTGTTTTTAAAAATATTTGTACTGTTCATGTTGACATCGTAAAACCAGTTCATCATTGATCAATTTAGGATCTGGTGGTGTTACTTCAAGACAAGATATGTAACTCCTGGATGGATGGAAATAACGGGACCTTTTTGTTTTTTTTTCTAATGAAACTCAAGAGCCAGTTAGGGGCACTTCAATAACGTGTTAGAACACCAAAAATTTTGTTTTTAAAATTATTATCTGTTTGTCTGTTTGTATGTTCGGGCATTACATGAAAACCCTTGAACTGATTTCGACGGAAATTAGTTATGTTATTCCTCATACTTTGGATCACGTTTTAAAAAACTTTTCGTCCCGATAAAATTAAAAGTTTTCACCGGAAACAAGAAGAAACTTAGTGTGGAATATTTTGAAATATCAACGATTCGCTTTAAATTTGCAACAAAAATTCCTCATTTAATTGATGAAATACATGTTTTCGAGTTTTTCAAATTTTTTCATGAAAAAGAAAAAACTAATGTTAACTAATGTTGTTTATTTTTTTAAATTCGTTCCTGGAGGAATGATTTGTGATTATATCGTACGTTTCAGTTTATAAATTCTTAAATATAAGTACTTCCATATAAATTAACCTGTTTTTAATTTTTTTTCTGCAAGGGGTACAAATATGATAAGCATAATTTCCGCATGCGAAGCTGCGGGCAACAGCTAGTATTGCATAAAATTTGAGCTGAGATGAATGAGTGAGCGAATGAACGAACGAAGAATGAATGAACAAATGGATGAATGACTGATTGAATGAATGATTAATTAAGAGGAAGAGGGAGAGGGAGAGGGAGAGGGAGAGGGAGAGGGAGAGGGAGAGGGAGAAGAGAGGGAAAGGGAGAGGAAGGGTCTCAACAAAAATGCAAGGAGAGTCCGAAGCAGTGAAAGAAAACTCAAACCAACTCAAAATACAAACCCAAAAATAACAGTACTTTCAAATGTACTCATAAATAAACAAAAAAGTGACAAAATATATTTCAGTTACCTATAGTTATAAAACGCCATTTACTTAGCTTTTCAATGCGAATCAATGTGCCTACTAGGTGTCAATCATCACACTCTTCGTTAGGTTTCAGTCGTTACATTCAGGTGTCAGTGAATATAGTTCTGCTCCTTCTTATTTTATTTTAGAACATATTTTTTTCTTGATTAAATTAATTAAACTGAACTAAAATTTATATTAAACTTCTCCTTTATAAATAAACAATATATTTTTAACAAAAAAAAATAGCATTTTAAAGCAAACTAAAATAATTATGTATTTATTATCGATTTTATTTAAGTAAGTGTATGTTTATATAATTATTTTTATTATAATTATCCAAAACAAAGTGCACGGTAATCAGGTTCCAAATCACCATTCCTTTCCATTCCTAGATCTGCTGGAAGAGATTTCTGATAGAAATAAGCAGTAGTTTTGTACAAAATTTGTTACTATGGCTCATTACCTACTGTATTTGTGTACTAAAATTGTTAAATAAATAAATAAGTTTCCTTCATATGTGATTCGTTATGCGCAATATACAGAGTCGCTTTAGGGCGAGGACAAACGAGCGTATTTATTGAGCTGTGCGTCGCGTGAAATGAGTCGATTTCATACTAAGGGGCCGTCCATAAATTACGTCACGCATTAGGGAGCGGGGGGGGGGGTTCGATGTAGTGTGACATTGTGTGACAAGGTGTGGGATGGGGTCCTAAGTTTCGTGACGTCACTTTTATTATTTTTTCTGTTGTATAGGTAAATATTAAAAAACAATTAATGGAAATAAATCTAATTTCGGAACTGCTGTTTCAATTTAATAATTTCTAGGTGTAAAATTTCATAAATGTGACGTCACAATAGGGGGGGAGGTCTCACAAATGTGACCAGCGGTGACACGGACGGGGGGAGGGGTCAAAAAGTCATGAAGTTAGTGTGACGTAATTTATTGATGGCCCCTAAGTCCAAATCTTTGAGTCGCCCTATGATACAAACAGGACTTTAGTAAGAAACCGAACGCACGTGAAACATTTTTTGCGACTGACAGCTCAGAAAAATACGCTCATTTGACCTCACCCTCTTATAAGAGCTTTATTTATAAAAACATAATTATGCTTTTTGGCAGACAGTGTAAAAAAAATTTACGCGGAAAATTAACGCGAAAGTGCTTCCGGCTCAAATACATTTTCAATGAGACACCATATTTCAATTTGGCGCTGAAACACTCTATAAACTCCATGGAAACACGGAAGCGAAAAATTTTAAAGAAAAATATTTGAAATTGGAACACTCGTATTTCTTTCACTTATTATAACTGACCAGATTTATAAAAAGTTTGTTTTTTTAGTATTTTTCTTTGTATAACATGTTCTTAATTATATTTTCATGCCTGAAATGATAAAATACACTAGACATGTTGTATATTTTTCAAGATCAGCTATAACTTGTCAAATAAATAAAATTGAATTAACGCTTGAGGAAGCATGTAAGTCAAAGTCAGTCAGTCACATTAATCTTACCTCAGAGAAAGGCTGTCCTTGTCCAAAGCCAGCGAGGGTCGAGGTCTGCCGATGTCAGCGGCGATGTACCGCAGCTTCATCCCGGGCAGCAGGCTGGGCTCCCGGTTCACCGCGGCCACTGCTAGGGGCAACGCACCCAGCACCGTCTGCAGAACAAATATTTTGTCAAGAAACGCCACTTAGACATGACAACCACAAAGCTTTATTATTGTAGTGGTCACGGTGCCATGAAATGATTTAAAACATTTCCTAACAGTCTACATTTTTACAAAACAGATAACGATCACGTCAGATTTCAAACAAAGAAACCCGCATCAAATTGGGTCCATTCTTTTAGGACAGGGTTTCTTAAACTGGGGTCCCTTAGGAGTCCGTAGCATGTGTATCAGTGGTCCGCAGTAGGTCAGTATGTAAGCAAATTTATTAGGAAATTGTGTAGTAAACTTGTCGAGACGCATTGTCGTTATCTGGTGGCGAATTCAATATTATTCAATACGTAATATCTGCACGCTGTCTTAATATCGACGCTGTCGTAGTAATAAGGGTCTTTTTTTCACTTCCAAAAATATTTTTGACAGGAGTCCGTGGTTTAAATTGTGAAAGTGATGCTACAGAGAAACACACAGACACTCTTCAAAATAATAACACCCCATTCTGCGAATAGGACATTTTGCGTCCGCCGGACATTTCGCGAAAAGGACATTTTGCGCCTAAACCCTTCTATTGCGTCTGGGGTTAATAAGATGTCACTATTGTGCTGTACAATGAAGAAGCGGCCAAACCATCAGTCACCTGTTGGTATAAAGAAGAAAGGTGTAAGATGGTGAGCATCGGGCATACTAACTTAGTAAAAGCTTATTCACTCTTTTAGACTTCTTCAATACTAACGTTAAAGTGAACTTTACAAATACGATACGATGATGGACTTCTCCAGATGCGTACAGAATTGAGATAGTCAAGCAGCCAACGATCTCCAATAGGCAAGAATTGTTAATTTGTTATCCAGCATGGATGAGCAAGGAAAGTCGGTGTGGTCCTTAGATTATATTATTCTTCAGAAAATAAATAAGTTATATCTTATCGAGACAAAAGCAATGTCATCTGGTAAGACGTACGTAATTTGGAATAATGAATAGATAACCTGCTATATAATAACGAACGCAAATGAAACATGTCATTATATACGTCAACATAATTATAATATAGGTAATCTTAAATTACTTAGACAACATAATAACGCACTCGAAATTACTAACAACTATTTCGTTCTCATTTTTAAGAACGGCGTTTTATTAATGATCAATCAATGTAATCAAACATGATTACGGACTTTACTCGATCTCGATCCTTGAAACTCAACTTTGGGCGGTTCATCGAGACCAAAGCTAAGGCTGCTGCAAGGAAACTTGGTGTCCTTGCAAGGGTGCGACGGTACTTCACACCCAGGCAACTCTTAAGCTTGTACAAAGCTCAGGTTCGGCCGTGTGTGGAGTACTGTTCGCACATCTGGGCAGGCGCAGCCAAATGTCACCTTTCTGCTTTGGACTCGATGGAGAGGCGTGCGAAGAGGCTCATTGGTGACCCAGATTTGGTTGAGACCAATCTTCAAAGCCTCGAGCACAGGCGCAGAGTAGCCAGCCTCTCGGTTTTCTACAGGGCACATTTTGGAGAGTGTGCGCAGGAATTGTTTGAGATAATTTCCCCATCTCCGTTTCTCCATCGAACGACACGACGCATGGCGGGTATCCATCCTTTTGTCGTGAACATCCCGCCGGTACGGACGACGCGGTTTGCCTCGTCATTCGTTATACGCACCGCGAAGGACTGGAATAACTTGCCTGCGTCGGCGTTCCCGCCAGCCTACGACGTGGATGTCTTCAAGAAAAGAGTGAATAGGCTTTTTCTAAGTTAATGTGCTCACCATCTTGGACCACATCTACACTTACCATCAGGTGGGATTGTGGTCAAGCATTAACTTATTCGTGTAAAAAAAAAAATTAATCTTTTGTAAAGGAGATAATCTAAATTTTACTAACAAAAAGTAACCGAATCCAAAGTTACTCTAAAACTACTTGTCAGATCTCGTTCAAATTTATGTGGGATTACGTAACAAGCACCTGCTTTCGATTAAAAAAAGAAATCGGTTGGCGTGATATTGAGTTATTCGTCCATTTGTCGCGCTTACTTAATACAAATTTAAGTCTTATATGGTTTTATCATGAATGCCATTGTCAGATCTCAATAAAATTTATGTGCGACCACATGACAGCCACCAGCTTTCGATTAAAAAAAGAATCATCAAAATCGGTTTGCCCAGTCCAAAGTTCTGAGGTAACGAACATAAAAAAAACTACAGTCGAATTGAGAACCTCCTCCTTTTTTTGAAGTCCGTTAAAAACTCGGAGGGTCCAGAATAAGTCGCAGTGGCGCCAATCAGGGCAAGCTTAGGTCCAGCTGTGTTATTTAAAAGGCTTGTAGAGGTTGTTCAGTTGAAGGTCCACTAATGTTGTATCAGAAAGGTTGCTTCAAGTAATACTTCTGCTGGTTATCGGAGGAATATATATTGGGTAAAAATGAACGGGTTTATATACAAAAAATTGTAGAGAAGAATATCCAATAGAAATAGCTACATTAATTTACAAGAAAAATAAACACGAATAAGAAAGAGGATTATAAAACACGTGTAAAGGGTAATAAAATTAACAATGATTATTTGCATGCCGTCTCGTTCACTCCTGTAACAATAACGCTATATCTGTCGCTAAGTATTGCCATCTCGTTCTAACATCGCCGCTCTCCTTCGCAAGCGCGAGGCGATGTTATAAATATTGCGCGAGGCCAAAATGGGTGTACATTTCACGGCAAGCTGCGAGCGCGGACACACGACACGGGCGTGAAGATATATACCTACGAAGATAACTGCCGGGTGCCGGGTGCTTCGAAGATGAGATCTTGTGGCTTGAAGACTGATGAAGAGGAACGAGGAAGATGCTGACGGACTGCGCTTATCTTGTTTCTTAAACAGACGTCATTCGTTTCTTAACAGAACGTCAAAGCAAATAAATATATTTCCCCTGAGGTGTTTGTTTCACTTAGCTTGAAATATAAGTTAGGCTGTTGTATTTATTCTTTCCTATTGGTAATCCAGGTATTGTTGTGGTAAGGTAAATATGTAGGTATTGAGAAGGTATTGGTAACTGCGTGAGTATTCATAGGAGGTATTCGGTAGGTATAATGATAGCTGCGTCAGGCAGCTACAGGCTGATAGATTGATAAATTCTCCATATCGTTCTTTTTTTTTGGAAAACTTACCGCTAGATATAAACACAAATTATTTATTGTTTTCTTTTTATTTAAATTGCCATGGAGGGACAAAGAACGACGAAAGAATATAATTTCAAAGAATACGCATTCGCTTCGCTTGGTGTAAACTGACCTTTATCTATGCAATACGCGATGCGCTGAAGCTGAATAATATAAAAATTTTCATAGGGTCTTATAATTCCAATTCTTCAAAGAGTATCTTGTATGCATGCTAACATATGGGTTTGTATGATCGTATTTATTCAATTAGAATTGTTCTACATTTATTCAGAGCACTATTTCTCCTACTCAATTATTTATTTTCATGAATATAAAATGATCGACGAGAAAGTTATAGCAATGTTTTCTTTTGAATCTCCGTAGTAAATTGGAAAGTTTTCAATTTCCTTTTCCTTATAGTATTATAAAGATACCTCTCTAGCAAGACGATGAGGTGTACAGGAAATAATGCAGCCTCTTAATAATTTATCGTATTCACACGTAACATAATACGATTAGGTAATCTATCTACGTAATTCAGAATTTCGTCGTTGCGACTTTAACCCCCGTATTCAAGAACAACACTGTGAGCTCTCACAGTGCTTGCGAGTGCATAGTGGCATTAAAATCATTTCGTAAACAATACTTGATTGAAGTCCTTCGCTGTGCGTTTGTCAAAATCGATAAAGTAGCTGGCGAGCTACTTTACCGAACGCATAGTGTTGGTTTGACTTCTGTCAAAATAGAAAGAAAGGATCGATTGTTTGTATTGTTATCTTTGTCTTTTGCTTGTGTCAAATGACTAGAGTGAAGTTAGCCGCATCAAATGGACCAATAAGAGGCCTGTATACAGCCTGTGCGTCCGCACAGCCAAGTGATACTTAAGGGTCGACTGTGAAACAGAAGGGTTGCCATGACGAACGCACTGAGAAATGCCTTACTTCGCATAGTATTGCTTCTTTACTTAAACAAGTATTGTTCTTGAATACGGGGGTAAGACCTCTTATGTGTAAAATGTCAGCTTTTTGCGGGAATCGATAAAAATCAATAAATTTTAGTTTAACAAGCACATAATTATGATTTTGAATTTAGTGAATAAATTACGATGGAAACGTCGTACACACCTGAGAGTTTCTAGCTTCAAAATGTACAATCTTTTGACGTAAAAAAGTGATTTTGCCAAAAGTGGCACATAACATATAAGAGTTCTTAAAGTCGCAACGACGATTTGTAAGTATATTGCTTTAATTTCTCGGCGTTATTAGGTCCAGGAGAATATAACGATTTTATTTACTAAAGATAATATTATTTTTAACGCTAACGCTTCAAACTCATAACTCCACACTAGGTTTCCCTGTGTTGTGGGTGCCATGGACAATACACAAAGACACACATCCAGACCGAGAACAGAAATTCAAACTCATCATTCAAATTTCCACCTCGCTGGGAATCGAACCCAAGACCCTTGGCGCGACGATCCGGCATGGTAACCATTGCGCCACACGGGTCGTCATACATAATGCGGTTGTGTATGTATGCGTATCATACATACAACATAAAGCAATGATAAGAATAATTTATATTATAATACATATCCGTAGACTCTACAGTACCTACACTATAATTAAAAACCGGGCAACTGCGTGTCAGGCCACGCGCAATGTAGGGTTCCGAAGTAGTAAGTTTATCTACTAATACTCATTAACTACTTACGCTAACAAAGCCGTGTTAGTTTTCCTTGTAAAGTCATTATAAAAACTATTGAGATTTTTTTCACTTTTCCAACTTCAGCCGTTTAGCCGGCAGGGGGGGCACACTTGACTCTAACCAAAATTAGCACTTTAAAGCCAAATATTTTGCAAACAAACCCCTAAATCCAAAAATGATCTTAAAAGACCCATAATATTTTTGATAGATCTTTTCAACGATACCCCTCACTGTGGGGTATTCAAAGAAAAAAGTTTCATCCTCCCGTACGGTAAGTACCCTGAAAACAAACATTTTTAAATATTTTATGGTACAATTTTTGAGTTTTAATTAATATGTATAATTTACGCCTAGTTACAGCTTTCTAGCCTTAAGGGTCTGGGCACTTTGCCTTGGACAAACGGACGGATAGACGGACCGACGGACGGACGAAACCCTTCGGAACCCTAAAAAGCAATCCATGTCCTGATATATCCATGAGTGCCGATAGCCTGCACGATACGCCACAATTTGTTAACTATTGCAGTCATTTACGAACTTTTTCAATTTACATATTTTGTTTATGTTCAATAAAATCTTTGAGAAATATAAAACTTCCCAAACACGCGACCCGCGAACAAATAAACTGACACATCTATCGACCCAGTCGGAAATCGACTCGTGGACTTCGTTCGGCCTACATGAAAGACTTGGCTATAGGATCGTCTATTCAACTTTTATTTATTCAAATATTCAGGCGCTAAATGTTCATATTATAATATTGTTCCCTAATCTTAAATGATTTTGGGAGTAATTTCAACAATGATTGCTTAATATGCATTGGATTATCATAATAATACATTTTTACATAATGAAATATTCCAGAGGGTACTATAAATATCGGTAAAATGAGCGAACGAATCATTATCATCGAAGCTTGTCAAAGTACAACATCTCAAAATGTTTTTCTTCCTGATACTGCTGTCCTCTTCCTTTGTAATGTAAGTAAATTTTCTTACTATATTACCTTTTTTATATTAATAGAAAAAAAACAACTTTAGTTCTTAATATTTAAAACTTAAATTAAACTTCTATAAATTTTATTATTAAAGTGGTTCGATCATGATGAAGTAGGTAGGTATGCAATAGCTGCCACGGAAATCTATCTTTACCTACCATTGATTTACCACTAGCCGCTATTAATGGATTACAAAACGCGCATTTTTTACATTATTATGATGGAGATTAACAATATTTTGATAAAATAAAACTACAAAATACGGCAAGCTGCTATGATATCTTAAACGCCAATCAGAGCGAATTACGTCACGCCTGAGGAAACAAACGAATATGACAATACTGACAATGACACTTGTCTATTACACTACTTAGGCGTGACGTCATAAGCGGTGCCATGACACTTTGAAGTGTTTTGGTGCGAATTTGAAACTTATAAATTAAAGTGTATTTATTTTATACTAAACCTAATTTTTGGACGGAAATATGATATATGTTGTAATTAGAATATATTTCCCAACAATATAGAATAGTGAAGCGCTCATAGCCCGGCGGCTTGCGTCGATCTTATGTGATCGACAAAGTTAAGCAACAGCGGGCGCGGTCGGTAGTTGGATGAGTGACCGCTTGTGGCAAAAACTTCTTGAGCGTTTCCGTGCTTCGGAGGGGACGTAAAGCCGTCGGTCCCGGTTGTTATCATTAGATAACAGTCGTTAGGTATGCCATGTCGGAGACCCTCGGGCGGTTTGAAAACTTCCGACACTCGGGTTGGCCACTATCCCCTCCTCCAATTCGCACTAGAGCAGCGTGGTGGAGTTTGCTCTAGGCCTCCTCGCGAGGAGAGACCCGTACCCAGTAGTGGGCCATTAATGGGTTGAAGCCAAAAGTGGTATAATTATATCTTTACTTATTTTAACATAATACAAGCCATTTTACTCTTCATTAGTATAATTCAAGACATTGTACAATTCATTCATTCATTACCAAATTTGAGGTTTTCTAAATTAAATTAGGGTGCCAGGCGAAATAAATTTGGGAACCCGTGAGGTAAATAATTGCTGCCATTACCTAATCAAAATGTAAAGGTTATATTTGGATAGAGTATTTCGGGACCGAAAGCGATTTCATTCGGATTCCGATGGAGTTTCAATTGACCGCAAAAAGGTTGACAGAACTACCATCCCACTCGCGTCCGCCCGGAAAACATAATCTAATGTCAGAACCATACTTATTGTCATGACATAATTTTATTTATCCTGAAATACCTTTTCCTTTGAAGTTACAAAGAACTCTCTTTAACGCTTCCCGCCCACGTCCGATAATCGGTGACCGCTTTTTTTTGTAGGTGAAAATAGAACGTACTGATAGCAATAGTCGGTCAAAAAGTCGGTCAGAAATAATATGGAAGAAAAAATCGGCCCGATTATCGGTCCTACAAAAAGACTGACGTGGGCGGGAAGCGTTAAGGACGTTTTAATTGTACTTATTAATTGCTGTCTAACTGACATGTTTTAAAAACAAATGAACTTTTTAAATGCTTTTTATCGCAAGAAATAATTTATTTAAGGGTTATTTCACTTTGAAAAACATAAAATCCGCTTATACATTATAATGAAAATAAACGTTGATAATTTGAAAAAGGTTTTTTCAACGGAAGTTAGATAATCATCAACATAGCAGGGAGTATTTTTATTTTTGCTTCAAAAAATGGTGAGAATTGAATGCAAATTGAAGTAAAAATGCAATTGTACTCATGATTTTTTTATTTTATACCGATATGTTTCGACACAGTTACTGGTCATGGCGGGACTCCCGATGATGGAAAATCATGAGTACCAGTTTGCATTCAAAATATTTAGTGTCCGCAATGATACAAGAGTTCAAAATAATTATAGAGTAAGAGCCCCGTCTGGGGGAGACGTAACTTATTTTCTAAAGGACAAAATGTGGGGCATGTAACTATAAATACGACTGGTCTGGCTGAATAAATGGTATATGTTTAAAATAGTCCCATAAATAACATACCTAATTATATAAAAGCCAGACATTAGAATACAAGTAAAATGATAATATTTTTGGGAGCTTTAAAGCGTCTGGGGTAGTTATGACCGGCGGAAAATGTCTGGCAATATTCAATATTATTTTGTAATTTTATAGAATACTAGCTGACCGGGCAAACGTTGTTCTGGCAAAAAAATTTTAGGGGTAGGGGGATGAAAAATAGATGTCCGATTCTCAACCCTAGCCGATATGCACGCAAAGATTCATGAAAATCGGTCGAGCCGTTTTGGAGAAGTTCAACTTCTAACACCGTGACACGAGAATTTTATATATAAGATAATTCCAAAATCAACTATTAGAATTTAATTTAAGTTAACCCTATTTTTGTTATCTTTCTAACCTGGTACCTGTGAATTGCGGGCATTCAATACACATATAAACACTATTTGAAGCCCCATGTTAAATTAAATTATCTAACATGATAAGTCAGTAGTCATAATTTGGCTTTTAATTGTCCACTTTAAATATTTAACATTATATTTTTTCATATGGCATCACTAATAATAGTGAGTAATAAAATTTGTAATGGTAACACTCCCTTATAGACCAGTGCCGATAATTTTTGAAACGAAAAAAAATTATAGTAGGATGAAACCCACTGTAAAAGGAAGAGAATATAACGAAAATTATAGGAAAAATAAATTACGGGCGATCTGAGGTCGGGAAGTGGGGGGAGGGGGGGTTTAAGGGTAAAAAACGGTTTATCTCGATTTCCGGCAAAACTACAAGTCCTATTGAAAAAAGTTAAATGGCAAAGTTGTAGGTAATAAAAAGATCTACAACTTTTGTATTTACACTTTTTTACATAACCTCAAAATTTATGTGAAAAATTCAAAAAAGAACGTTTTTGGTTTTTTATTTTTAACTTTTACAAAAAAAAATTATTTTTCACGAAATTTGGTGAAAACTTACCTTTGTATTTCCTTAATATACTGTAATTTTTTTGATTCAAAAGGAAATCACCCTTATTTTCAGTCGAAAAATCTCATGTCAAAATATCAGATTTTTTAAAAAAGTTATGTTACTAACATAGTTATTTGCTGATTAAGTGATGATGAGAGTAACCTTATCATCAGAGGTATCGTGTGCACTCTTGTCAGCTATAGCATAATGGAGTGATACTGATAGACTAAAGAAGAATTGTACAGAGCCATGACAGACAAAGAGCAAATGGGCCTTATTTATTTATTCATTTATTTATTTATTTATTTATTTATTTAACTCTTTATTCTACACCAAGAATTGGACAACAACAATCTAAAAGTAGACAAGTATATAGAGTACAAAAGGCGGCCTTATGTTCAGTTTACACGTATTAAGTAGTTAACTAAATTTTAAGTAAATTAATACGTGTAAATGGACAATTTAGTAGTTTAGTAATCAAGTAGACAAGTAATTTAGAAATTTTTGTATATTCAGTTAAGTAGGTGGGCGGGACTTATCATTTAACACGTTTGGACAGGCACTTTTTAGTTAAAATTTAGTAAAATGCTTAAGTAATTAAGTAGAATCGTATGAACTAAAGAGCTTTACTAAATTATTACGTGTGGACGCACACTAAAAATTATTCACTGAAAATTTAGTTATCTACTTAACTACTTAATAAGTGTAAACCGGACTTTATCGCTCTCTTCCAGACAACCTTAGGATGCGGAATGCTGTAGGTATATAGTTAGATAAAAAGAGTTACGGTGCACGAGTAGTATCAAGGAAACAATAAAAATTTAAGATCACAAGAACAAATTTGAAATTATGGATGACAAAAGTGTGAAAGAAGCCTGTGTCGGCTTATTCCTCGCTTTTCACTGACAGCAATACATTTAATGATGATGATTGTTTCATTTACAGGATATCATCGCAATGCAGTGAATCGTTTTGTGATGACTATTGTAATTCTATCGAACGACTGAAGCTACTGTGTAACATAACCTCGTACGATGATAAGCGGGCGACGCGGTTGGGATCCCCTGCCTTGAAACTGGAAGGACACACAAATGATGCCGACTCGAATATGTTTAAGCCGAAATCTGACATATTCGAACTAATCACGAAGACACCTAAAGTACGTATTTATATTTTTATATCAAAACATTAATAATGACTTTTAATTGAACACTAACGAATGAGCACTAAAGATTGCACTGACTCCTTAAGTACAAGTCAACAACAACTAGTTTTGGAAACTAGTTAAACCGACATTAAATACCTATGAATACCTACAACTTAAGTTATAGTACAAATTAATAGTTAAGGTAATGAAAATTGTAAACTTTCATGCAAGAAATAAAATTATTATTATTATTATAACTATGTAATCTATATATTATATTCTATCTATATGTTATATTATTATCATACTGATATTATAATGAAGAAAGATTTGATTGTTTGTTTGCATTAAATAGGCTCCGAAACTACTGAACCGATTTGAAAAATTCTTTCACTGTCGGGAAGCTACACTATCCCCGGGTGACATAGGCTTTATTATATTTTCCAAAAAAATAGTGATCCTTAATAAAACTCCAGTAATTTAACCCAAGGTGTAAGATAACCGAAGCAAAGCGAGGGCGGTTACTCGTGATTATATATCTGTGCTATAATTAACAGTACTTACTACACATTTTAAACGTACATACGTGTAGAGTCAGTCAGATTGCAAGAAGCAATAAAATTCATAACATCTATATTTAATACCAACTAATGTAAATAAATTAAATACAGTTCCCGTACTCAGGTACTGGGAATACGAGAATTCCCTGTTGCAATTAATATGCAAATACATGTTGGCAACCAACATTAAATATTTTTATGATACGTATGCCAATGTGACAAGAACAGAACCTATGTTTTGTAAAAGTAAATAAATTTTATTAATCTCCTGGGACTAATTATAATTTCATCACAAAACCAGTCTAAGTCTGCTCTTAAAATTTTGATCCTTCGAATCGGTTAATATTAATTACCTACACATAAAATACCCACGACCTTAAAACAAACATTTATCTGCAACATACAACTGAAAGTTTGCAACAGAACAGTAATAAATCGTCGTTGCGACTTTAAAACCTCTTATGTGTTATGAGCCACTTTTGGCAAAATCACTTTTTTACGTCAAATGATTCTACATTTTGAAGCACTATCGAAATCAAAAACTCTCATATGTGTACGACGTTTCCATCGTAATTTATTCACCTAATTCAAAATCGCCTATGTGCTTGCTAAACAAAACTTTATCGATTTTTATCGATTCCCTCAAAAAGCTGATTTTTTACACATAAGTGGTCTTAAAGTCGCAAAGACGAAATGTATTTGTATAGGGAGCATTATTATCGACCCTGTAGCCTAGTTGGTAGCGACCCTGCCTGCGAAGCGAGTGGTCCCGGGTTCGATTCCCGGCCGGGGCAGATATTTATGGCAGATAAATATTTCTACTCGGGGTGTTATTGTGATGTGTTACGTGTAGTCCATACCACCCGCGACACAGGTAAAAACCTACTGCGAGGGTATGAGTGTGTAAGAGTTTATTTATTTATTATGTCATTATTACCATTTCAGGATTCCTCACGCCTCCTGACACGACGACAACTACAAAACCTGGAAGACTACGCCCTCTACAACTATTACCTGCGAGCTTTTAATAATTAAGAAACCTTGTCACATTCGTAACCTGTCAACGACATTGATATATGGGCCAAAGTGGAATATGAATTTTGGAATATGATAAATCAAATAATATGCCATCCCGTATGTTATCTTTAAATCAATAAAATATTAAATATTTCGCGAAATCTGATGTCTTTTAATGAAAGAAAACTAAATACCGATATTTACCTTTGATATGATATTAATTAATGTATTTATTAACATATTTTTTATTACTTTTTTATTTAATGTTTATTTGATTCAGTAAGTAACATAGTTTGGAAATATTTTGATTATTATACCCTGAAGTCATGAAAGATTAAGTTTTTAATACATATTTAACTACATCAGGATAAATACGTGCAATTAACTCACCTGACTCCAGCCGTAAGCGCTAAGAAATCCAATTGTAATTGTATTCTTTTCTGTCCAATTTGCACGTAAATCCGGACAAATCTTCGCTCCTCCGCAGTTGCTCTCCACTAAATCATACAGGCTGATGCCGTTTACCGCAATCTCATCATTTGTTACCTTGTTCTCTATAAGATCTATTGTAATTGAAGAGTAAATGTTGTTCAGGTAAACGGAATTTAAATTCTTGGTCTCGAGTTTTGGCTCATTCATTGTTGTATTGTTCACAGCTTCGCATTTTCTGTTTGGATCTAAGCTAACTGTAACTGTTTCTGTTATTTTACTGAATTCCGTATCAGGATCTTTAAAAATGTGATTATTGTTACCTGTTACAGGAATATCTGTTTGGTTTTCATTATTGTTTATTATATCCAATGACTTATTCCGTTCATCACCTTCGTCGCTGTCTATGGTTGCATTTGAATTTTCCATGTCGATTGTGTGGTGTCTTTCACTATCTAAAAAATCTTTAGATATGTTTTCAATGTAATAAGCTGTTGAATCATTAAATGCTATTAAAAGCATAAAAACCACTGTTCTTGTTGCCATTTTTGTAGCTTCTAACTTTTGGTTACAAAGTCATCCGTTGGGCATTTTTACGCTGCGAACAAAAATTTCAAAGTTATTAATTATTATTAATATTATTAATAAATTAACTAAAGTTTTGTAAAAACGTACACAAAGATTTTAAAAACTTAAAAACGCAAACGTAATATTTTGAATACCTGATTTCATTCTTAAAGTAAAAAAGTTTTAATTCGAATCGAAAGTAACAACTAATCGAGAGTCTTTTTGTGTAAACTGTAAACGTTTCCAAAGATAAATAATTTTAAAGTGGATTTACTTTGCCGTTCACTAAAACAAATTTACCAAAATGATTGATTACAGAAGAATGACTTTTATTTAATTTTGTCGTACTGAATTAACATACCGTCTAATAAATCATCTATCAAGTAATCTAATACCAATTAAGATAAAAGCTATTAAGATTTCAGAGTTAAAACTTAATTATTAACCTTAATATGAATAACATAATATCATTTTTGGCATTAAACAAAACTTAAAACATGGTACTTATAAAATAAATGGTGTGAGTATAAATAACGGAAATACATGGCGTGGTGGAGTATGCCTTCTTAGTTAAGAAGAGAGAGATAGATGCTATACATACACCACGCTGCTCCAGATCGGATTGGAATGTACTAACAACTCTATTAGTGACCAACCCAGGTGTCGCGAGTTCTATGTTGCCCAAAGTCAACCTGAACTGAAGCTTGCGTCGCGGCCTCGTCGGTCTAATATCCGGTTTACACGTATTAAGTAGTTAACTAAATTTTAAGTGAATAATTTTTAGTGCGCGTTCAAATGTAATAATTTAGTAAAGCTCTTTAGTTCATACAATTCTTCACGACCTGCGTAATTACTTAAGCATTTTACTAAATTTTAACTAAAAAGTGCCTGTCCAAACGTGTTAAGTGATAAGCCCCGCCCATCTACTTAACAGAAAATAGAAAAATTACTTGTTTACTTGCGTACTAAATTTTGACTACTAAATTGTCCGTTTACACGTATTAATTTACTTAAAATTTAGTTAACTACTTAACTACTTAATACGTATAAACCGAATATAAGTGATCGGCCGAGTTAAGCAACAGCGGGTGTGGTCGGAAGTTGGATGGGTGACCGCTAGTGGCAAAAATTCTTGAGCGTTTCCGTGCTTCGGAGGACACGTAAAGCCGTCGATCCTGGTTGTTATTGAAATATAAAAGATGTTAAGCTGTCCTGGGATGGCCACTGACCCCTCCACCAATCCGCACTGATAAACTGTAATTTTTGTCTGTTATTCTGGGCGTTTGTTCAGTCAAAATCTATACGGAATGATTTATTGGATTTACTACAATAAATTGCTCAATTTGCTGCAATAAAATCAAATTAAAAAGGTGAGACAAAGATGTATAAATGATTGATAAAATGATAATTGATAAAAAAATAAAAGAAAGATTACTGTTAACGCCATCTATGAAAGAAGAAGCCAAGCTGTTTCGATTCAAACCATTAAAACGTCGAACTAATATAGTAGTTCCCAATGGAATGGATAGATGGCGCTACGAGTACGAAGACGAATTCAAACCCGACCAATTACCAATTCGGACCCCACCAAACCGAGATGCCAATACGGGTATTTAAAGGAACAGAAAGCTCAAAACCCCTCTCTCTCGCCATCAGCACACCGGAAGAATAAGACCATTGGCCGAGGGGCCCCTCGGACAGCGCTCTCAATAATTTATATTCGTTCAATTTGCATTGTAATCAGTAATAAAAATACATAAGTTCTTCACCATCTTTTAATTAATAAGTCAGATGACACAGAGCGATAGGGTCAGTTATAAAAGTCCTAGAAAGCTATAAAAAGAACCAGCAAATTCAGTGAAGGTCCTTCAGACCCGAATTAGTAACATTAGTCCTACGAGCCAAATCCCCAACATTGGACCTTCGGAGCCGAATAATAGCCAACGTGGACGAAGAAAATCGGCCCTCCCATCACTCCTAAAAATATCCCTTTCCGTATTTGCACTAAAATCGTGTTTTTGTTGCAGAGAATTCAAGATAAATCGGTGTGCCACGTGGTGGTTGCAGGAACACGTGAGTACCTTGTTTTTCATACACTGCCAGTATGAGTGTAGAACGTCCTAAATCGCCTAAACCGCTTCTTGGTGTCGAAACAAGTGATAATACGCGTGATTTAATTAAAAAACGGGCATCGATTACCGGGAGATTAACGTTGTTCATTAAATTCGTAAATATGTTCGAGGGGGCTCAATTAACGCAGAAACAAGTAACAGAATTAAAATTACGGTACGAGGGAGCAAAATTACTACACGACGAATTTAATTCGGTCCAAAATAAAATCGAGGAATTAGTGTTAGATAGCGAGACATCCCAACAATTAGATACTCGTGAAGCGTTCGACAATAATTTCTACCAAATCATGGCTACAGTCGATAATTTATTGCAGAGCTTTGTACCTAATGATGAATCTTCTAGATGTAATAGCGCGCACGCGGTTGTAAAACTACCTACGATATCGTTAAACAAATTCGACGGATCGTACGATAGCTGGCTCGAGTTTAGAGACACCTACCTTTCCATGATTCACAATACTCAGCTCGACGATATTCAAAAGTTCCATTATTTGAGATCGTCTTTAGTAGGTAATGCCGCTCAAGTTATAAAATCAGTAGAATTCACACGAGAAAATTACTCGACCGCGTGGGAGTTAATTACAAATAGATACAACAATTCTAAGTTATTGATTCACAACCACATTAAAGGAATATTTTCTATTCAACACAAAAACAAAGAATCTTATTTTCACATTAGAAAATTAATCGACACGATTCTGAAAAACTTACGCGCTTTGAAAACACTAGGAGAACCTACCGAATCATGGGATACGCTAATTATCTACATAATTACTTCGAAATTGGATATAGAAATCGAAAGGGAATGGGAATTATACAAAAATAATATTACTTCTCATTCCAACAGACGTGTTCAATTAGACGATTTGCTAAGTTTCTTAAAGGACAAAGCAGATACATTAGAGATGGTGAAATCACACCAATCTTCTCATTCAAATAGGGCATCGTGTGAACAAGCTAAAAAAACGACATCACAAAGTTTTGTTCATACGGCTTCGGCGCAGAACAATGCCCATGCGAAATACAAAACTACCCGCACATGTATTTTGTGCAATGCGAATCATTTATTATACGTATGCGATAAGTTTATTAAATTACCTATTGAAGATAGGTTAGAATTCGTTAATCGTAATCGTTTATGTACGAACTGCTTACGCGTCGGTCATACGGCAACAGATTGTTGGTTCAGTTCATGCAAGTTATGTAATAATAAACATAATAGTTTACTCCACACTCATCCACAATATACGTCGGGGTCGATAGTGAAAAAGGATTCATCATCGAAGCCTACACAATTATCTACTACGTTACATTCGTTTCAGCAGTCACGCGTTAATATGGATTGCAATCGTTATACGTTGAATTCGGTCTTGCTTTCTACCGCCATAGTCGAGGTAGCAGGTGACGACAACAATTATTATAGGGCTCGCGCGTTATTAGATAACGGGAGTCAACATTCGATTATTACAAATACGTTACGCGACAAAATAAAAGCTCATTCGATACAGTCCTCTGTTCAAATCACGGGAATTGGGAATTCGGTCACTCAGACAAACCAGTCCTGTGAGATACGTCTTAAATCGTTACACGGTAATTATACTACACGTATTAATTGTATTGTTTTAAATAAGATTACTAGCTCGTTGCCTTCAATCGAGTTAGATTTTAATTCGTTAAACGTACCTTACAATATTCGTTTAGCTGATCCGACATTCCATTCACCTTCAGAAATCGATTTATTGATTGGAGCGGATTGCTTTTGGGAATTATTAATAGACGGTAGAATTCGTTTACCTAAAGGTCCATACCTTCAAAACACAACACTAGGATGGATCATATCGGGAACCATTAATAATAATATAAAGTCGAATAATTATCAATTTTGTTGTAATTTTTCGGAGTCTACTGAATTAAACGATCAATTAAAGAAGTTCTGGGAGTTAGAAGAATTAAATGTACAACCGCCAGTTCTTTCAGTAGAAGATAGCCTCTGTGAACAATTATTTAACGAGACGACGAAACGTGTAAACGGTCGATTTTCGGTTCGTATTCCGCTTAAGAAACCGGTTGAATCATTAGGTGAGAGTCTTGAAACTGCAAAGAGTAGGTTTTTATCGCTTGAAAAACGCCTTCAGCGTTCACCACAATACAAGCAGATGTATACAGATTTTATGCGAGAATATTTAAGTTTGGGACACATGACGCGGATAGATGATTACACAGAGCCGTGCTATTTTTTACCTCATCACGGTGTTTTTAGAGAACAAAGTTCTACTACAAAATTGCGAGTGGTATTTAGCGCGAACCAGAAAACGATACCAACAGCTACTTCGACGTCTTGTGATTCGTTAAACGATATTCAAATGTCCGGTCCAGCGTTACAAAACGATTTATTTTCGATTTTATTGAGATTTCGGCAATATAAATATGTAGCATGCGCGGACATAGAGAAGATGTTTAGACAAGTGTTAATTCAAGAGGATCAAAGAAACCTACAATTAATATTATGGCGGGAAAACCCGTCGGATACATTAGGTATATACATGCTTAACGTAGTGACTTACGGGACGAAGTCAGCACCTTATTTAAGTATGCGTTGTATCAAACAGCTGGCGTTAGAATGCGAAGATCAGGAAATATCACGTATTATGTTAAACGATTTTTACGTCGATGACTTATTAACCGGTCACGATTCAAAAGATAAATTATTAGAAAATTGCCGAAAGTTATCTGAAGTTTGTTTGTCTGGTTGTTTCCCATTAAGAAAGTGGACCTTTAATTTTAACGAAGCCACTCCGGAAATACAACATAATACGGAGGAGTCGAAATGTTTATCACTTGATCAGTCCTATTCGGATCGAGTTCTTGGTTTAGGATGGCTTCGAGAAACCGACGAATTTCATTTTGTATCTAGAATAAACGTGAACAAATCGAACTTAACTAAACGGTTTATGTTATCCGTTGTGTCACAGATCTACGATCCTCTCGGTCTATTAAGTCCTATTATAATAATCGGAAAGCATTTATTACAACAAGCGTGGGGCTTCAAAATAGACTGGGACGATTTAGTACCGAATAGCCTTTTACAATCGTGGGCCAAATTTATAAATATAATAGAAGGTTTATCTAACATACGCATTCCGCGTTTTGTACTTCAGGACGATTATGATAAAATCGAGTTACACATATTCTGTGATGCGAGTCAGATAGCTTACGGAGCGGTCGCTTACTGTCGAACACGTACCCATAGCGGCGGTATTACAGTCAGTATGTTGTGTTCTAAGAGCCGTGTTGCACCGGTTAAGACGATAACAATACCGCGGTTAGAACTCTGTGGAGCGTTATTGGCCGCGCGGTTATTACATAAAACATCTGACTGTTTGAATTTAAGATTTGATGACATATTTCTGTGGACCGATTCAACCATTGTGCTCGGGTGGTTAAACACACCATCTTATAAACTCAAACCATTCGTACAAAATCGAGTAAACGAAATAAATGATTTATCTTGCAATGCTAAATGGCTACATGTTAAAACGAACGATAATCCAGCCGATCTCATTTCGAGAGGTACTAATCTTACTGAATTACATACCTCGGCACAATGGTGGAACGGGCCGTCATTTTTACAACAAGATAATAGTAATTGGAAAGTAAATAATAACGATAAGCTGTTCGACGTAGATTCATTGCCCGAATTGAAACAATGTTCTGTTGCTTTGACCTGTAAGAATAATTATGTAAGTTTTATTAATTTCAATCGATTTTCCAATTTTAATAGATTGTTAAGGTGTTACGCATACGTTCTTAGATTTATTCGTAATGCAAAGTGTAAACATAAAACGGAACGTCTGTACGGTTCTTTATCTGTGACAGAACTTGAAAGGTCATTACAATTATTGACACGTCAAGCTCAGTGGGAATCATTTCCGAATGAATATGATGCGTTATCCGCAAACATTAATATAAAATCGGATCGTAATCTCACAAGTTTGAATTTGTTTTTGGATCCGAATGGAATTATACGTGTGGGTGGTAGATTAGTTAATTCATATAACCTATCGTACAACAAGAAACACCCAATGCTGGTATGTAGTAAACATCATTTTACTTCGCTTTTGTTTCGTTATAAACATTTAAAATTGTTACATGCAGGTCCTCAACTTCTCTTATCGCATATCAGGGAAGATTGGTGGCCAGTTTCGGGCAGAAATTTAGCTAGAAAGATAGTTAATTCATGCGTTACGTGTTCTCGTGTCAAACCTAGACTGACACAGCCGATTATGGGCAATTTACCGAGCGAGCGTCTAAGCCCAGGTGTCCCATTTCTACATGTCGGTGTAGATTACGCAGGACCCTTCTATATATTAAATCGTAAGGGTAGGGGTGCTAGACTCGAGAAAGCTTATCTGTGCTTATTCGTTTGTTTTGCAACCCGAGCGTTACATCTGGAGTTGGTCACCAGTTTGACGTCTGAAGGTTATATTTTAGCTCTAAAACGGTTCATATCACGCAGGGGAAAGCCGAGGAAAATACTTTCTGATAATGGTAGAAATTTTGTAGGCGCTAAGGAGTTCTTTAATTTTCTCAATACACATCATAATGTTATATCAGAATATGCTTCAGATAATAACATAGAATTCGAAACTATTGTACCATATTCTCCTCATACTGGCGGTTTATGGGAAGCAGGTGTCCGTTCCTGTAAACATCACCTTGCACGAGTTGTTTGTAATGCTAATTTAACTTATGAAGAGTTCAGTACCGTTTTAGTGCAAATTGAAGCAGTCTTGAACTCCCGTCCTATGTATCCTATGTCACCTGATCCAAATGATTTCAGCCCACTCACCCCAGCTCACTTCCTTATTGGCCGGCCTTTGGTTTCTCCAGCAGAAGAGGACATGACGGACAAGGCAATTACCACTTTATCAAGATATAAACGCATTGAACAGTTGCGGCAGTCATTCTGGAGGCGATGGTCCATGGAGTACATAACGGAGTTACAACAACGCACCAAATGGAAAATTACAAAGGATAATCTGCAGCCTGGTATGTTGGTCGTGATCAAGGAAGATGGACTCCCACCTCTTCGATGGAAATTGGGTCGAATAGTTACAACGTATCCTGGAAGGGACGGAATTAACAGGGTGGCCGACATCAGGACAGCCACTGGAGTCATCAAGCGGACGTTCTCCAAGATATGTCCATTGCCTGTTCCAGTCGAAGATGAAGCAAATAATTAAATAAATTGAGCCAGCTCAAGCCGGGCGGGATGTTAACGCCATCTATGAAAGAAGAAGCCAAGCTGTTTCGATTCAAACCATTAAAACGTCGAACTAATATAGTAGTTCCCAATGGAATGGATAGATGGCGCTACGAGTACGAAGACGAATTCAAACCCGACCAATTACCAATTCGGACCCCACCAAACCGAGATGCCAATACGGGTATTTAAAGGAACAGAAAGCTCAAAACCCCTCTCTCTCGCCATCAGCACACCGGAAGAATAAGACCATTGGCCGAGGGGCCCCTCGGACAGCGCTCTCAATAATTTATATTCGTTCAATTTGCATTGTAATCAGTAATAAAAATACATAAGTTCTTCACCATCTTTTAATTAATAAGTCAGATGACACAGAGCGATAGGGTCAGTTATAAAAGTCCTAGAAAGCTATAAAAAGAACCAGCAAATTCAGTGAAGGTCCTTCAGACCCGAATTAGTAACATTAGTCCTACGAGCCAAATCCCCAACAATTACAATAATTCGTTTTTTAGAAGAATCTTAAGTTTTAGGTATTTTAAACAATCTTGGAACTAGGTTTAATTGAAATATTCATTTAAATTTGTTAAAAAAAGGGTGCGTGTACTACTTTTGTACGCGCGTAAGAAGTTATACTTCTTAAACATAATTAAATTAATATTTAATTTAATAACGTGTATCAGTTTTAATTATCTTTCAAAAACTATTTTTGTACTAAATAAAAATAACAAGTACAAACTAGATAGCGTTGTTCATGAACCTGAATCACGTTGTTGAGACTCTGTGAGATTTGTATATGTAATAACATTAAATTTTAATGTGTACTACCTATGTTTACACAAGTACAAACTAAATGGCGTTGTTCACGAACCTAATCACGCTGTTGAGACTCTGTGAGATTTGTATATGTAATAACATTAAATTTTAATGTGTACTACCTATGTTTACACAAGTACAAACTAAATGGCGTTGTTCATGAACCTGAATCACGCTGTTGAGACTCTGTGAGATTTGTATATGTAATAACATTAAATTTTAATGTGTACTACCTATGTTTACACAAGTACAAACTAAATGGCGTTGTTCATGAACCTGAATCACGCTGTTGAGACTCTGTGAGATTTGTATATGTAATAACATTAAATTTTAATGTGTACTACCTATGTTTACACAAGTACAAACTAAATGGCGTTGTTCATGAACCTGAATCACGCTGTTGAGACTCTGTGAGATTTATATATGTAATAACATTAAATTTTAATGTGTACTACCTATGTTTACACAAGTACAAACTAAATGGCGTTGTTCACGAACCTAATCACGCTGTTGAGACTCTGTGAGATTTGTATATGTAATAACATTAAATTTTAATGTGTACTACCTATGTTTACACAAGTACAAACTAAATGGCGTTGTTCATGAACCTGAATCACGCTGTTGAGACTCTGTGAGATTTGTATATGTAATAACATTAAATTTTAATGTGTACTACCTATGTTTACACAAGTACAAACTAAATGGCGTTGTTCATGAACCTGAATCACGCTGTTGAGACTCTGTGAGATTTGTATATGTAATAACATTAAATTTTAATGTGTACTACCTATGTTTACACAAGTACAAACTAAATGGCGTTGTTCATGAACCTGAATCACGCTGTTGAGACTCTGTGAGATTTATATATGTAATAACATTAAATTTTAATGTGTACTACCTATGTTTACACAAGTACAAACTAAATGGCGTTGTTCACGAACCTAATCACGCTGTTGAGACTCTGTGAGATTTGTATATGTAATAACATTAAATTTTAATGTGTACTACCTATGTTTACACAAGTACAAACTAAATGGCGTTGTTCATGAACCTGAATCACGCTGTAAACAGAAAACAGTTTCAGCATTAAATGATATATGCTTAAATTCTTCTCATTTTATTTTGCCTTATTTTTACAAATGACGACTAAAAGACACTATTAACTCATTCATCATTACACATTCCGCCCCACTAAGGCGCTGATTATTTTATTTTTTCAAGCGTTTATTTTACTTGTAATATTATCTTGTATGTTCAACTCATCCCATGGAGTTTTTTTAAATATTGCTTTGGTTCCGATGATAATTTATCCATATCTATTTTAATTTATTAATAATAGTGGTCAACGTGATGTTCGCTCAAGGTTGGTTCCAAACGAGCGTTCTCGTCAGCGGTCAACATACACACAACATACATACAGCACAAATATACAAACAAAGTTTGTTTTTAAAGGTATTTTTAAAATATTAAACTTATTACCACCGAAGATAGCTCGCTTACTAAAGCCCCGTATTCATGGTAAACATTTGTTTAAGAACAGTTGATCAACATTGTTGGTGAGCGGCGAGAATGTTGCTAGCAACTATGACGCTATTAACTCTGCAACATGCATTGTTGCCAGCAACATGTTGACAGCAATTCCGCAACACGTTGATTCAACTTTGTTGCTAAACAAATATTTCCCATGAATACGGGGCTTAAACCTCACATTTGCAACAACTGTCTCCCGCGTGTGTGAAACTGTGTGCGGCGATGAATGACGTTCGTTATAACAAATTGCGATATATAAGCGTCAGTTTCTATTACAGGGCATTTCCATAATAGTTATCAAATTTCTCCGTATTATATTTGTATTGTATTGATATTGTTCGTAAACAATGATATAGGTATACGTTATGTATTCCAAAACATCTAACTTGAACCTGCGTAATAATAAAAACCCTGATGAAGAATATTGGTCCAATTTAAAATATTTATTTATTTATTTATTCATCATTTATGTACACACAAGAGTTCACAAGACAGTTACAGAAGGGATACAATATACAAAAGTTCTGCTTATCTCTAATGAAATTTCTTCCAGCAGACCTGCGACTGGAGAGGTGACAGAAAGGTACATAGTGCGATATTTATTTGTTTTACTTTATTTAGGGTAAGATGAGGTGTAACTGCCCACATGTTTATTTTATATTATTTAATTTCACTTAATAAGAATTTCTTTTACAATTTTTTCCAGTAGATACTAGTGTTGTCCTTTCCAACAGGTGTAACATGGGTGGTGGATCAACGGTGGCCCAGGTGTAGGGACCTCAAGACCTACCTATTCAACTGCCAGTTACTTCTGAGTTTACCCTACCTACATACACTATAAAAATTGTCCATAATTGAATTTTCAGTATTATTTTTTTAAGTTTTTGCTTATTAACTCCTAAAATTCGACTTGACCTACGTCCTAAATATCCGATTATCTGAAATTAATCAATATTTTATTGTTGTTATAATATTACTTTATTTCTTAAACTGTTAAATTGAAACGAATAATAAAATAACGAATACTAAAGTAATTATATCGTAGACAAATAAATGAAGGCACTATTATTCTGTTTTATATAGTTATTGTTTTGCAAATAAGTTTTAAAATTACAAATACATGACATACATCCATACACATTTAGGTTAATTTCTAAAGACAGACGTTGAGACGTCTTATTTTATCTTAAAATAATCTTTTTTAACAACTTGAGAAAACAACCTAATAAGAATAATAAACAAACAACGATTCTTAAAAAAACTTATAATTTTATCTAATATAAAAATATTATTTCTTACCCTAAATTAAGCAATGCTGTATTAGATGGGAAAATCAACTAAAACTGCACTTTCGTTCAAAGTCACTTTGCACTGTTAACTTTGTGAATTCACGCGTAACCGACCGTACGTGTTCACTGCACTATGACTTCCGATAGACTGAAGCTGAACCTCCTACGAAGTCTTTTGGAGGCTTTGGAGCTTTTAAAAGTCTTCGTTCTGAGATTGTTTACATTAGTTCACGACGTATATTTGACGCGATAAAACACGATTTACTAAATGTGTTCGTGTATCGAATGAGACCTGAGTCGTATGTCAATCTTACGTAATTGTATTCTGAGTGAAGCCCTCTCATGTTTTGGAACGCGTTAAGCAATTACTTCTAATTTATGTAATTACCCGGTGAACGAGACACCGACTACCATTTTGAATCATTAAAACGTAACCATATAATGTAACATTATGTCATTGTGTTACGATTATTTTACGGTTAATTCGGAAAAAAGGCTATATTTCCAGGGCTCTGTTGTATAAAACTGATTATCCTACGTAAATAATATGTCATACGAGAAAATTTATCAATTCTATAATTTAATAAAAAAATGGCGCTGCCTGGTGATCACTGACTGTGACCATTTTTCGCGATATAATTGTCCTTTCTGCTTTAAGAATCAAAAAATTATCACGACATATTTGTAGAATTATCCGACAAAGGCATGTGTAAATAATATTAGACGTAAAATTGAATTTCAGCAATTATTGCGCTTTTGGAAACTTGTTTACATTGCGACAATTTGTCAAAATTAACTTTATAAAACAAGATACAATCCGATTAGTCAGTTTTGTCAAATTTGTAGCAATGTGGGCCTTATAAAACGTGACTCAAAAAGAAAAAACAACTCTCTGATCGTCGGATTACCTAAACATTGATTTAGCTGTAACATCCGATAAGTTAATACTGTTATATAGTAATTATTGTCTTGCCAAAGGCTATACGAGATATTCGGTTATTAATATCATAATAATCTCTCAACCTTAGGTCGTGGCTTAGATTACGTTAATTGAAATCCCTAGGGTACCTTTCGGTGGGACGTCAATGAGATGTGAATTGATTAATATGTATAATTTACTCTTTAGTTCTGTGTACAGTTTTTATTTAGTTACTAGCTGACCCTACGAACTTCATACCGCCTAACAACTTCCTCTCCCTCTATTATACTTATAAATCTTCCTCGTGAATTGTTTTGTTTATTAATGAAAACCGCATTAAAATACGTTGCTTAGGTTGAAAGATCTAAGCGAACAGACACGGAAAGTGACTCCATTTTATGCTATGTAAATAAATGATTAACGAGCTGACCCCAATCGACTTACTACTACAATAACCTTGTCTGCTTAAAAAAATCATTCTAAAATTATTTTGTCTAAGAAACAAAAATTAAATCATTAGCAGCGCTACTTCGTAGAACAATTCGTAGCTCGTAGCGGTTACGGCGTAGCACATCGCTACGATCACAAACATTCACTCTACGTAGTCTCCGTTTATTAAACACGAGTAACCGCTCTCGCTTTGCTTCGGTTTTCTTTTTTTATACCTTGGGTTACATTATTGGAGTTTTATTAAGGATCCCTAATTTTTTTGAAAATATAATATAGCCTATTACTCGGGGATAGTGTAGCTTCTCATTAGTAAAAGAATTTTTGAAATCGGTTCAGTAGTTTCGGAGCCTATTCAATGCAAACAAAAAATCAAATCTTTTCTCTTTATACAATAGTATAGAAGTATAGATGACAATGCAATTAGTTTCAATGCAATGGGTGAATGGGATAAATGTTTTATACCTAACTAGCTGTGCCCCGCGGTTTCACTCGCGTTAATTTGTGGAAAAAACTAACTACTAAAATATATCGTGTTATATAGCCTACAGCCTTCCTCGATAAATGGACAATCAAACACAAAAATATTTTTTCAATTCAAACCAATAGTTCCTGAGATTAGCGCGTTTAACCAAACAAACTCCTCAGCTTTATAATATTAGTATAGATATTATATTATATAGATATTATATTATATATAGATATTATTGTGAAAAATTGATAAAACAGGAAGATTGTAAGTTAATCGAATAATGCATATTTTCGTCATAAGCTATCGCACTGTCTATTACTAATTTATAAAAAAACGCAAAATTTGTGAAGCTGAAAATAAGATTTTTATTTTATGTACAGGGTGTATTTATCCTTTTCCAAGCCAACCCTCTCGTATTACACCGTGCTTATAAATGGACAATACAACGGCTGTAACATCAGAGTTTACATTGTTAAAATTTGTTATAACTTTGTTTAGATAAAATGATCATTTTCCTACAGTTTTCTCTTGGAAGGAAACGCGAAGAAAACGAGTTTTCCTATATTACTGAATGTATTGGGGCGGCTTAGAATACCAACCCCAATCCCACGCCAGATGAGTGTCGTAAGAGGCGACTAAATCCGGCCCGCTGGTGGTAGGGCCCCTAGAGGGATTATATTATTGGTAATATTGATTTTAATTGTCAATTAATACCATTATTACTATTATTATTTCTCCATGGAGTTCGCCTGGATAGCTATCACCTTTGAGCATGAGTCAGCCGCCAAACGACTCGTCGTATTCCGGCTGGGGGCTTGAGAGCCAGTTCTTTCTTTCTTTTTCTTCTCTCTTTCTTGGCCGGCAACGCATCAGTGATGCCTTTGGTGTTGGTGATGTCCGTGGGCGACGATAGCCACTTACCATCAGCTGGATCGTCAGCTCGTTTGTTTCAGCTATTTCCGTAAAAAAAAAACTTTGAATGATTGTTAATTTCGTCGTAAACGCCATTTTCTTAATTTATGGCTGTAGAAACTCGACACGCTTGACGGATAGTATTTCCTCTCTTTAATAATTCTCTGCGAGAATAAAATTAAATACTTTTATCTCCCTTTTTCATTTATATTCCCCATCTTTTTTTATTTCGTTTAGATTTATAAATAAAACTGCTTTGCAAGAAATGTTGAAAGATTTCCTGAATTTGATTTGTGAAAAAAGGAAAAAAACATAATTATTTTATTGTAATAAATATTTTTTCATCACTCTGTATCTTACGTAGGTCGTAAGAAAATGTACATTCTGAATATAATGTAATCAACAATTACCAATAACATTATTATTTCTGTCTATTTTTTTCACTATAACTTTTTTTTACGTGTGATAAGTTAAATCTTTGCTCTAATCCTGATGGCTAGTGAAGTTACTTAATAGAAACTGACTCTTATATTATCGGTGAAAATCGTTAAAACTCTTCTAGTTGATTTATGCAGCAGATACCTACTTTGTATCCCGGGTGACATTTTTGGGCCGTTTCCTGTTCACACACTGGCTTCACCCACCGGTGGGTGCACGGGAAATTCGTGTTTACCATCCTGCATCCAGCGAACCTACAATTTTTAAGAAGTTTTTTACTAGTTTTATTTTTCATTTCTGTCTCCTTCCTATTACGGTGGTAGCAGTACTACAGCCAAAAAGGTAAAAGTATGTAATTACAATGTCGTCTGGTGCCTGTAGAATGTCAAACATAATTTGAATTTGAGTATTTAATCTATACTAATATATAAAGAGGAAAGATTTGATTTTTTGTTTGCATTGAATAGGCTCCGAAACTACTGAACCGATTTGAAAAATTCTTTCACTGTTGGGAAGCTACACTATCCCCGGGTAACATAGGCTATATTATATTTTCAAAAAAAAATAGGAATCTTTAATAAAACTCCAATAATATAACCCAAGGTGTATAAAAATAAGAAAACCGAAGCAAAGCGAGGGCGGTTACTCGTGGTGTATAAATGGAACGTAAAATATTATTCTGACAAGTAATAATAGATGTCGCTACAAATTTATATTGTGAATCACGTTGTTGAGATTCTTTGTAAACCATTTAAGTAATCGTTCTAGTGAAGAAATAAATGGGAAAGTTAACCTGCACAAAGTCTTTACTTATTAAAATTATTAAAATAGTACCTAACCTACCTCCGTGGTTAAATAAATATAATTTCCGTCGGGTTGAATCGGGTTTTTATAGATAGATAGATAGTTCCCACAGTCTACGCTACGCATATAAAAAATACATCGCTTTAAGTTAACAATCCCGTAGCCTAAGCGGTCGTGATCCTGTCTGCGAAGCGAAGAATCCTGGGTTTGATTTCCAGCCAGGACAGATATTTATATAACAGATAAATGTTTTCTCATGTACAAAATGATATTCTTTTTAAAAAAATACTAATATAATAACAAGGGCTTGTTTCACAATCTTCAAGTAGAGTCCTGAATAAGCTATTCGCCGGTTAAAGTGACGTTAAAGTGTCATTTTACATACACGAAATGTCAACTTAACCAACGAATAGCTTACTTCGGACTTACTTGAAGATTGTGAAACAAGCCCTAATATGTATAAAAGGACATACGTGTTACTTGTGTTGTCGACACAGGGAATCCAACTGTAATATGAGTAGGGAAGTGAGCATTGAAGAGGTGTAATATAGTCGGCCACGGTGTTTGTGGTCGCACTCCTCCGAAACAGCTCGACCGATTTTTATGAAATTATGTATATTTGATAGATGTGAGAATAGGTCGTAAAGTATGTTTCATACCACTAGGTGATTAGGGTGTCCCTATCACCTAGCGGTTTGAAATATCCATGTCCATGCCTTGGACTTCATCGCCACTTACCATCAATCAGGTGAAATTGTTGTCAACTTATTTTATGTAAAAAATCCCCATCTTCAAATTCATTTAAATTTCATTGTAATTCTCATCACAACACAAATTTCGTGGAAATCATTTCATCTCCAAGAATAAACTGTCGGCTTCAGTTGATTCAATTACTTATATTTATACAGACCTCAATATTTCATGGAAATCTTGAATAACAATTATGAAAATACTGTAAAAGGAGACTTTTCCTTGAATCTTAACTAACATTCTGTCGTAGCGCACTGTGCTGAACAAAGGCCTTCTGTCCACGTAGACGCTATCGTCAGCTGTCGTTTGCATGCAGCTTGCCGCAAGCAAAAGTACGAAATCTGTCCACGGGGTGGCATCGTCACATTTGCCTATTGCCTATGTTTAATTATGCAGCTTACTTTATAGCAAACGATCTTCCTGTTTTAAGTCGCTGGGCTTGCTACAACCCAGTTCAGTTCCGAAATTACCTTTGATGCCTATGTTTCATTATGCAGCTTGCCTAAAGCGAACTATCTTCCTGTTTTAGATAAGCAGGCCTTCTGTCCACGTCCACACATGCTAACATCAGTTGTCGTTTGCTTGCTTGCATCTTGCGTAGCAAAGGTACGAAATCTGTCATCGTCGCGTGTGCCTATTGCCTATGTTTCATTATGCAGCTTGCTTTATAGCAAACGATCTTCCTGTTTAAGTCGCTGGGTTTGCTACAACCCAGTTAAATTCCGAGGGTACTAATAGGGCATTTTATGCACCTGGGGAACAACTTCTTAAATGAACAGTCGATAATGCATGTCCTGCGCTAACCAGCGACGCAAAAACAGGGTATAAGTTTAATGTATCTGTGTGTTGCGTCGTAGCTCTTTATCGAATGGACCGATTTGAGTGCGGTTGTTTTATCAAAAGCCATACCTCAATATATCAATATTTTTGATTATTACATAAAAATAATAAAGTTTGCTCGTCGTTGTTTACCTTTTTATTTTTAGTTTTAATTAATACAGCGGTGACCGTATTACACATTCTCTAATAAAAATAGTGTCTATGATAGACAATCTAGTGATAAATAGTACCGTCTTAACCTTTTGCACAAAGCAAAGCACAAAATAAATTACGACACCCGCTCATAAATTCCATCCCGTGTCATTCAGACTTTTACCACTATATTTGGTGGACGTACATCGTCGATTATTCACTGTGTTTGAGCTCCTAAAATGATTCAATAGATCAATTAAAATTTCAGTGTCGAACTTGTTTGCGTAAAGCTTCCGAATTCTAATTATTTTTGGTAGTTAGTTTATGGGCAGTGGCATCTTCTTATATACTTACAAGCTACCCGGACAGACTTCGTTCTGTTAAAGGTTTTTCATTAAAAACCTTCCATATTGAGATGTAAGGTATTCTATCTTTCGAGTTGGATCAAATTGCACACGGTGTGCAAATTTGATTAAAATCGGTTAAGTAGTTTAGGAGTCCATCGTGGACAAACAACATGACATGTAATTTATATATATTAAGACTTACCAAGTATACTCTTTACCGGTCACTCTGTATACAAAAATCCTAGGTACAAATAAAAAATTCGGTCACATTGCAATATGAAAGTCAAACGTTGAATATGTAGTTCAAATTTGAATCTTCAAGCAATTTGTTGAAGTGAAGTGTCAACGCGAAGATTATCCTTTGTCAACAGCTAAAGGTTGTAGGTAGCCCAAATATTTAAATACCACTCGGAATATAATTTATTTGTCGACTCGTCTGACGGTTATTTGTAGAGTATATTACGTCGTCGCGGATTATTTCACTAGAATGCACTGGAGATGAGTGGCGCAATATTAATAATAGGTATAACCGGTACTGAAGTCAACGACACCTATTTTATTTATAGCCTTCGCTTCGCTTGAGAAACATAGTCCTACCTCACTACCTATCCATTACGATTAGAGAAGATTTTTTGAACACGAATTCATTTGTTTTCAATGAATCATCCAAAAAATATCAGTGAAACAAACGTTGCCAATAAACAGAGAAATCTACAAAATTTCTTAAAAAACATCATCAAAAAAAATGTCTTTCATGTACAGACATCGATTAGATATAACTAATTGTACAAGTTAAATAATTATGTAGGATAGGTTGGTTAAATATTCAGTAGCGTCTCAAATAAAAGATCGTTTAAGCTTGTACATCGATGATGTGTAAACCGAAAATGAGATCGTGGGAGAAAATGGGATAATGACTATTGATTCACAAATATAGGAGAGAATAAATCTTACTTTAAAACTTTTTGTTCACTGACCTTTATGAGCCCTCGAATCCCGACATGTTATATCTCACCTAAGTGAGTTCCATATAAAATCCTTTATTTTCGTAAGTTATATTCTAATACTAGCTGACCCGGCGAACTTCGTATCCCCTAACAAACTATATTTTTTTCTAAAATAAGAGTAGCCTAAGTTACTCCTTGTTAAATCAGCTATCTGCCAGTGGAAGTCCCGTCAAAATCGGTCCAGCCATTTCAGAGAGTAGCCGGAATAAACAGACAGAAAGACAGACAGACAGACAGACAAATCACGTATTCAGTTTCAGCTTAAAATAATACTGTTTCTTTTAATAATGTTAATATTAATAATAAGGCAGTGATAGCCTAGCGGTTAGAGGGCAGTGACAGCCTAGCAGTTAGAACGTTGGTCTCCCGAACGAAGGGGCCCGAGTTCAAATCCTGGCACGCACCTCTAATTTTTTTTAAAATATGTGCGTATTACAAGTTAAGTATCACTTGCTTCGGTGAAGGAAAACATCGTGAGGAAACCTGCACACCGGAGAGTTCACCATAAAGTTCTCAAAGGTGTGTGAAGTCTACCAATCCGCACTTGGCCAGCGTGGTAATCTATGGCCTGTACCCCTCACATTTTGAGAGGAGACCCCGAGCCCAGCAGTGGGACAATAATTATAGGTTGTTGCTTACAGAGTCTAACCATGCCAGTAGGACGAAATGACTCGCTTTAACTCAAGATATCACTTGAGCCTATAAACGCATAAGCCTAAGACGCAAAGAAACAAGATTCGTAAGTAGGTAGTTTATTTATCTTGTAATCTATATTTTATTATAATTTTACAACCCTGGCACCGCCACTTGGCTGACATACAAAGAATGTGGGTTTGCCGACGTACTCTAGTAGGACCTTCTGTTTCACCGCATCGATAGATTCTTTTTTAACCTGAAACAAAGATTGTAATCTGTTTATTAACTATATAACTTTAATGCTGATTGCACTAACGATTTACAATAGTTTCCAATACAACACAATGAATCAAACAAAGCCAAATATTATTGTCATTTATAACTAAAGTCTGTGTTTTATTCGTTGGAGTAAATTAAAAGTTGCTAATGTTCAAATTAATTGTTTGTTATTTGGCAGAGTTTTCAATGTTTTCACTATTTCGTTTATTCTTTCGTAATTCTGATCATGTACATGAAGTTTGAGATATTTTTTTATTTTTAACCGACTTCAAAAAAAGGAGGAGGTTCTCAATTCGACTGTATTTTTTTATGTTCGTTACCTCAGAACTTTGGACTGGGCAAACCGATTTTGATGATTCTTTTTTTAATCAAAAGCTGGTGGCTGTCATGAGGTCCCATATACATTTTATTGAGATCTGACAATGGCATCCATGATAAAACCATATAAGTCTTAAATTTGTATTAAGTAAGCGCGACAAATATGGACGAATAACTCAATATCACGCCAACCGATTTCGATGATTCTTTTTTTAATCGAAAGCAGGAACTTTTCACGTAATCCCACATAAATTTGAACGAGATCTGACAAGTAGTTTTAGAGTAACTTTGAAGTCGGTTATTTTTTGTTAGTAAAATTTAGTTTATTATTTATTTATTTCTTTTTTACACGCAGGAAATCTTACACAAAATAACAATGATAACACCATTTGCACAAAGGAACTGCTTATTTCTTTACTAAATCTCTTTCAGCAGCCCTGTCAAAAGGAAATAGTCATTGAATGGTAGACAGAACGGAACTTTAATGAAAGGGCTTAAATCATCTACAACTGCCTGATGATATGAACCTGATGATAAAATAAGTAATATTACTAGATTGTAAATAACGTATAACGTACCAAAGCGACCACACAGCCGCCGAAGCCCCCTCCGGTCATGCGAGCGCCGTACACGCCACCTACAGGCCTCAGGATGTCAACCAGCTGGTCCAGCTCGCCACACGACACCTCCATCAGCTTGCTGAGTGAGTCTTGCGACTGGTAGAACAGCTCACCCACCTGACAGAGAGGTAATCATTTATTTTGGACCACACTCACCAGTGTAGACTTTCTTATTTCCCTGTACGCACACTCAGAACGAGAACAGAAATTCAAACTAATCATTCAAATTTCCACCTCGCTGGGAATCGAACCCCTGGCACGCCGCGGCCGGTCCGACATAGTGACCATTACGCCACACGAGTCGTCAAAATAATTAGTTAATATTAACATACTTTTAACAACAAGCTCTTTAATTGTATATTTGTGCTGTTTTAATGATTACATAAACATTTACATAATAATCAAGCATGTGCTTATTATTTTATATTAGGTATATCTAAGTACCTGTAATATTGTGTTTACTCTATTATTGTTTACAAAATAATATTATCTCTTAAATATCAGAGATTAAAAATCACATCGTATTACTCTCAAATACCTGTTATGTGGTTAAACAGCGTTATAACAAAACCGTGATGTCCGTGGGCGGCGATGACAACTTACAAAGTGACTCGTTTGCTCGTTTGGCAGTAATTTACATATTTACATTAAAAATCCATGTAACCATTTAACCGTGTGGGGGTGGCTTAGAATATTAATCCCAATCCCACGCTGGATGGGTTTCGTAAGGGGGGACTAACCGGCTCGCTCATGGTAGGGGCTATCGGAGGGATTATATTCGTGATATTGATTTTAATAGTTCATTAATATGTCACTATTACTATTAACCCCTGACGAAAAGAGGGTTTTTTTTATGGAAATAGCCGGCAAACGAGCTGACGATCCACCTGATGGTAAGTGGCTATCGTCGCCCATGGACATCAGCAACACCAAAGGCATCACTGATGCGTTGCCGGCCAAGAAAGAGAGAAGAAATAGAAAGAAAGAACTGGCTCTCAAGCCCCCAGCCGGAATACGACGAGTCGTTTGGCGGCTGACTCATGCTCAAGGGTGGTAGCTATCCAGGCGAACCCCATGGAGAAATAATAATAGTAATAATGGTATTAATTAATAATTAAAATCAATATTACTAATATAATCCCTCGAAGGGTCCTACCACCAGCGGGCCGGATTTAGTCGCCTTTTACGACACCCATCCGGGGTGTTATAAGTTTAACGTGTCTGTGTATCTGTGTGTCTGTGAATCTCTGTATCTGTGGATCTGTATGTCTGTCTGTGGCATCGTATCTGCCAAACGGATGAACCAATTTTGATCTAGATTTTTTTGTCTAAAAGGTGACTTAATCGAGAATGTTCTTAGCTATGTTTAGTGTACATAAAATTATCGGGGGTTTTTCAATTATAATATAAGATTATTTCTCCGTGGGATCCGTCTGGATAGCTACTACTCTCTTGTCTGAGTCAGCTGTCAAACGACTCGTGTTGCGGCTGAGAGCTTTAGAGCCCCTTCTTTTATCTTAGCTCTTTTTTCGCCGGCAACGCATCGGTAATGCCTTTGGCGTCGCTGATGTCCATGGGTGACGATAGCCACTTGCATAAAAAATCCATGTAAAGGTAATTGAAACATGTATAGTTCATTTCTTAATTAATAATTATGTAGTTTAGTATAAATATTTTGTGTGTGTTAGCCAGAAATAAATGTTTTTCTTTCTTTCTTTCTTTCTTTCTAATTTACTTTATGAAGGTCCTTCAATCGCAACGCCTGTGCAGCTTCCTCCGTCCGACTGATTTCTTCAATGACGTGTTTCGCCCTCTTCTGTACAAGCTCATCGCAACTCAGCCGGCTTAACTCTGTAACACAGAACGAATTGTACAAATAAAACCACTGTCTGTTGTACAAAAAATAGGCTATTCTGATACACTATTCTGACACAAAATAGTCTAGTCTGACGACCCGTTTGGAACAATGGCTACCATGCCGGATCGCCGCACCAAGGGTCTTGGTTTCGATTCCCAGCGAGGCGGAAAGAATGATGAATTTGAATTTCTGTTACCGGCCTGTGTGTGAATTTCTTGTCTAGTGTGTTGTCCATGGCACCCACGACACAGGGAATCTTAGTGTGGGGCTATGAGTGTGAAGCGTTATTTATTTATTCTCGACTTCATACTCGTTATAACAAGTAGCTTTGTCGGGATAAAAGATAAAAATATTTTTATTTTTATTACATAATATGAACCGCTGGTGTCCTGGTTGGCTATTACTAGATGATTGCTACAGGCCTTCACAACCCTGTAGCCTAGTTGGTAGTGACCCTGACTGCGAAGCGAGGGGTCCCGGGTTCGATTCCCGGCCGGGGCAGATATTTATGTGACAGATAAATATTTGTATTCGGGTCACGGGTGTTATTGTGATGTTATATGTGTCGTCCATGCCACCTGCGACACAGGAAAATAACCTACTGCGGGGGTATGAGTGTGTAAGCGTTTATTTATTACTTTCATCACTTTAGCATAAAAAAACTTCCATAAGGTTAAGTTGGCCATTACCTAACCCTTCACCAATTAGCACTGGAAAAACTTGGTCGTCTGAGTCATGAAGAGAGTCCAGTGATCATTAATAAATTGAAGCCAAACACTGGCACGTTAGCCTTACTTCCCAAGTCCTGCACCGTGGCACTCCTCAACGAGGGTACTCCGAGAGCCTCGGCCGCGGCGTGGCACTGCGCGCGGCGCTGCGGGTACTCACTGCCCGTCAGCTGGTGCTTCACGTTGGAGTTGATCACCAGGAGTACCGTGTCTGCCATTTCTACCGGCACCTGGGTAGCTGTGAGCGATCTGTAATCACGACCGTTTTGTTATGCGACTTCACCACATTTACACTCTCTCAACAATCCCCTTCTTAAAACGAGTTTGTAGTAGTAGTGTTGCATGAAAAATAAGAAAACAAAAACACACAAGCAGGGAACAAACATTTTATTTATGACAAAAAATAACAGACTTCAAAATTAGGGATAAGTCAAAAACTACTCGTCAGATCTCGCTCTAATTTAAGTGCGAACACATGACTAGCACCAGCTTTCAATTAAAAAAAGAACCATCAAAATCCGTTCACCCAGTCGCAAGTTATGAGGTACCAAACATAAAAAAAATACAGTCAAATTTAATACCTTCTCCTTTTTTGAAGTCGGTTAATAAGTAAGTACCAAAATTTTAATTCTCGTTATCCTGAGCAAATAAATTAGTTACTCCAGATAAATCATCAGTAAATGAACTCCTCTGTGTATTATTAACTATGTTACAACATTTCACAAACCACATATTTTCCGAGATTTGAGCGTGTGAGCGAACCATAACCTAACCTAACTTCCCTTCCGTATTATTATGTGGGTTGTTTTCTTGGAAAATATACGTTATTTACTACAGACCAGGTACACATTCAAATTTATTAATGGGTCCTTTCCATCTTCATTTAGTGTGTTGTTGTCGTATTTAGGACGAAGAATTCTTCATAAAAATACGCACTGCAACGATATTTATAACGTGGAAGATAAACAGAACCTCTGAGGGCAATATCGCTGTTGAACCCATTAACGCTGACAAATTGCGGAAGGAGTAGGTTTGTGTTGACGTTACCGTCAACCGTGAGTTTATCTCCTAGAACAAACTTACAACGCGCGTAAAGATATTTAGAGACTACGCTTCATAAAATCTTACAAATCCCTACAAACTTCGTAATTGAAGGTTGTATAACATCTACCCACAGGCCGACGTTTTTTTTAACGGTTCACACTCATAGCCCCACACTAGGATTCCCTGTGTCGTGGGTGCCATGGACAACACACAAGACAAGGACATTCACACCCAGACCGAGAACAGAAATTCAAACTTGTCATTCAAATTTCCGCCTCGCTGGGAATCGAACCCAGGGCCCTCGGTGCGGCGATCCGGCATGGTAACCATTGTGCCACACGGGTCGGGTTTCAGTATGCGCTTTAGGTGCAGCGCAGACGGCACACTGTCCGTGACGCACTTTTAAGTCTGTGAAAATAGAACCTTTGCAATTATATGCAGTAACGCATACGACGCGCTAAAAAGTGCGGCTGCGCGCCATATAAACATTTGTGCGTCCGCACACTCGATCGCACAAAAAGAGCGTCGTCTGCGCTGCACCTTATAAAAAGTTTATAAAAGCGAACATTCTGATTTGTTCGATATTTGCATCACGGCAATGTTTTAATTGTTATCAGTTAATCTTTCGCAGATATTATTATCATCATTTTTCGTCCGAATCCATTTAGTTTAGTTTTATACAATGCTGAACCTTGAGCTGAGATCAAAACGCGTGTTTTACACACATGTTAACTCAAGTAAAATGATCGGTATTATGCGTACCTTCGAACAAAGCTAGTACGACCAGATCTTACTCTGAGGGCCTTAAGCTGTAAACTCATAGCAAATATTCGCTGCGGACTGCAAGCGCAAATTCAGCGTTTAACGTTAAAACAAATACCCTAATTTTTTATGGTAAGTGGCTATCGTGACCCATGGACATCAGCAATACCAAAGGCATCACTGATGCGTTGCTGGCTAAGAAAGAAAGAAGAAAAAGAAAGAAAGAACTGGCACATACAAGTATTTGTATATTATTTACGAGTAACCACCCTTGCTTTGCTTCGGTTATCTTATTTTTGTACACCTTGGGTTACATTATTGGAGTTTTATTAAGGATCCCTAATTTTGTTGAAAATATAATATAGCCTATGTCACCCGGAGATAGTGTAGCTTCCCGACAGTGAAAGAATTTTTCAAATCGGTTCAGTAGTTTCTGAGCCTATTCAATGCAAACAAACAATCAAATCTTTCCTGTTTATAATATTAGTATAGAAGTATAGATTATTTACCCACATACGAGTATTTGTATGTATTATGTATGACCTTATTAGTCTTCAAAATTGATGTTTTATATACCACCAAGCTGGCTCTCTGTTACTGTCCCTACTCATGTCATTGTAAGACCAACACCATTTAATTGATGATTTGACTCATGGAAAACTACACCGCTCCTACTACTACTCTTTTAAAACTAAAATAATTTTCCATTGTTCTGAAAGGAGAGTTGAATAGCAGCAATACGTCAGTGAGTGGTCAAATATTAAAACGCTGAAAATAAAGAAACACGCTCCCACTCTTTGCAATAATTTTATTCAGCCATTTTAGACAACACTAAATACTTTCTCTTTTTTTTAAACCATTTTTTTTTATGCCAACCAGCTCTGCTTACTGCTCTGCTCACTGCTTTACGCAGCTCTACTCCACTCTACTCTGCTCTACTCTGCTCTACTAACAGCTCCACTAACAGCTCTACTCAGAACGCTGCTCACAGCCCACACCCTACCACTCCTGTCCCTCTGTTGTTAACCAACTTCAAAAACGGAGGAGGTATTCAATTCGACTATATTTCACCTCTGAACTTTCCACTGGGTGAACTGATTTTGATGATTCTTTTTTTAATCGAAAACTGATGCTTGTCATGTGGCCCCACTTAAATTTAAGTAGTTTTTGAGTTACTTTGAAGTCGGTAATTTTTTTGTTGAAATATTCATTGTCATTCGTTTTTAAATGCAATGAAAATAGATAATGCACCAATATTTAGGAGATGAGCTTTTTACTTAAAAATAAGTGAATGCTACAATCCCAGCTAATGGTAATTGGGGATGTGGTCCATGATGGTAAGCGCATTAACTTAGTAAAAGCCTAAGTAGGAGTTAGTTAGCCTTAGTAGCCTAGCCTACCTGCAATCGATGAGCAACGCGTGGTCCTCCTGGCCCAGGGTGACGATGTATTGGTCCATGATGCCGCACGGCATGCCGGGGAACTCATGCTCCGCCTTCTGGCACAGCTGGGCTTTCTTGACCGGACTGGGATCCAAATAAAATTATTTTTTTATATAACACACTAGCTGCCCCGATAGACTTCGTTCTGTCAAAAGTTTTTTTTTATATTATTATTTTTGTATGCTGTATCATAAAAAATAAAAACAAAAAAAATTGTCAAAAACAAATTTAGGGGAATGAAAAATAGATGTTGTTCGATTCTCCACCCTAGCCGATATGCACGCTAAGATTCACGAAAATCGATCGAGCCGTTTCGGAGGAGTTCAACTTCTAACACCGTGACACGAGAATTTTATATTTTAGAAGATATAAGTTATTATAGAAGTTCAAGTTTGTACTCTTTATTTGCAGTAGTTTTGTCATGCACAAAAGCTGTGAGTCACTAACAAAATCAATATTATTTTTCGTGTGACTAACTTGCCGACAATGATCGCTTCTTCATAGGACAATACGATAACGACACAGTTTTATAATTCCACTGCAGTTGTTAAATGTTTTCATACCGGCAACGACAGTCGTGGAGGCATATTTCTATGAAATGTCGTTATCATGGCGTCCAATAACCCGCCGTGACACAACTCGCGGGCCTCGCGGAAGACCAGCAAGGCTATTCTGTTTTGTAACTCGACAGCGGATTCCGCGATGAGTGTCAAAATCCTATCTTTAGTCGTTTGAAGTTTGACACTCATCGCGGATTCCGCTGTCGAGTTACAAAATAGAATAGCCTTACAGCGCTGGTTGTCACTAAACAGCATAACGCTGAGCGAGATCCGTTTCAGAATAAATACCTACACACTAATATTGTTAACTTATCTATAGGTGTTAGATGTAAGTTCTTGTGTGTTTGTAAAGTGTGTATTTAGTCTGAATAAAACAGTTTTCTTTCTTTCTTTCTTTCTTTCAATGAAGAGGGAGCCAATGACCGACACGATGAACGACAAAGAAAAACGACACAATTGTGCCTTAACTGACTAACGATAAGAAAGCGTGGGAATGAGTTGTATTTATACAGATATTTGATATTTGTGTGTTTAGCTTTAGGTAATTTAGGTAATATTTAGGTAATTTGTAATTTCCACAAAGTGGCCTATTTGACATAAATGATTTTTGAATTGAATTGAACTGCCATGTGGGGCCATCCTTAAATTACGTCACACTAATTTCATGACTTCAAAGAGCATTAAACGGAGCATTTGCCGGAGACACTAGATGGCTAACTTCACTCCACCACTCTTAATAATTATTTTTTGACAAAAAATAAAACCAACGAAAAAAAACTGAAAAGCGAAAAATAAAATAAACCATTTAGTATTATAAATTAAGATCCTAAATTAACTGAAAATAAATAATTTTGAGACCGTGCCAAACAAACAAACAAACAAAATTAATTACGTAAAGTTCATTTTATAAGGGCAGTGGCATGCGATGCACACGGCAGCAGCAGCGCGGCGCACATCTTTTCACCGTTTGTTTTTTCATTGGTTTGGCACCGCCTCAAAATTATTTATTTTCAGTTAATTTAGGATCTTAATTTATAATACTAAATGGTTTATTTTATTTTTCGCTTTTCAGTTTTTTTTCGTTGGTTTTATTTTTTGTCAAAAAATAATTATTTTTTAATTTTTAGTTGCTATGAAAATTTAAGTTATTGGTGATATATTCAGTTACCAGGTAAAAATATAGTAGTTGAAACATAAATCATCTCCTATTTTCGTACCTTTAGGGGTAAAATTTTCTTTCCAAATTTAAACAAGAGTAACTTCAAGGTATACAATATACAATAAAAAAAGAATCATCGAAATCGGATCATCCAGTACAAAGTTATTGGGGTAACGGGCAAAAATTCCGTGGGTGAATAATCAATCATCCCCTATTTTCGTACCTTTAGGGTAGGAATAAAATTTTCAAAAAAATATGGGACCAACTTCAAGATATACCCTATCCATTAAAAAAAGAATGATCAAAATCGGACCACCCTGTGCCGATTGCTGAGTGATCATACATAAAAAAAAAAAAAAAAAAATATACGCGTCGAATTGAGAACCTCCTCCTTTTTTTTTCGTCGGTTAAAAAGAGGAAGCAGTACCTGAATAGGTTTTCAAATTAGACAAGTACATTAACAATCTGCCTGTAAAACTTAAAAATTAAAATTTTGTTGTGATTCGTTTTTCCACTCGTCCGTTGCGATTCGTTTTTCCACTTGTCCGCTGCTATTCATTTTTCCACTCGTCCACTCGCCCACTCGTCCGTTGCGATTCGTTTTTCCACTTGTCCGTTGCGATAAGGTTTTCCACTTATCCGTTGCCGTGTGTATGTGTTGGAGTTCTAAAAGTGTAATAGATATTTCTCCTATTCCTACACTCACTCAACAGTGGTCCCAGTTAAGGCCTCGAGGAAGGTGAAGACGGCGACCTCGAGCGCGGCGCTGCTGGAGACGCCGCCTCCGATCGGCACGTCCGACACTACCACTGCATCGAAACCTTTCACCTCACCTGTTTACACAGACATCACATTCAGCACAGTTTATTCACCTATAAATGAAATTAAAGAATGGTTTTACTCATAGCTAATCCATCTCGACCACATATTATGAACTTTAAAAAAAAACTGTAACAAAATCCATTGGTTGAGGAGATATATGATGCCACAGACAAATACGCTGACATATACACACACGCAGATATTTTTTATGGAAATAGTCGGCAAACGAGTTGATGATCCACCTGATGGTAAGCGGCTATCGTCGCCCATAGACAACAGCAACACCAAAGGCATCACTGATGCGTTGCCGGCCAAGAAAGAAAGAAGAAAAAGAAAAAAAGAAGTGGCTCTCAAGCCCCCAGCCGGGACACGACGAGTCGTTTGGCGGCTGACTCGTGCTCAAGGGTGGTAGCTATCCAGGCGAGCCCAATGGAGAGATAATAATAGTCATAATGGTAAAGTAATAATAGATATGACAAACTTATAACACCCCTCTTTTTGCTCCGGGAGTTCAGGTAGAACGAAACTTTAATTACAATTCGTGATTTTTCTCAAATGCTTCTTTAACCACATTTAAAACCATTCTACAATAGGTCGTGACATTAATAAAAAGTTTTACTTATCTTGATTGAACATTATGAAATTTCAAACAGAAACTAATCCTTCAATCTTTCATTCGTGCCGAAAATTAAACGGCAGATTTCGCAGCCTTGCTGATGTTTGCCTTGCTGATTGCCGCAACCGGCAGAACACCGTAGTGCGCTTCTTGAGATCTTAATGATTCTACCACCCTTTTATCATGAAACTTGATCAGTTCACGATAAGTTAAATCTAGTGTTAGACCCACTAGGGGGTAGAGAACACTCCTTGGGAACCGCTAAGCTAACCTAATGTAATCACAAAAATACTCATGCATGATAATATGCGTTCTTTAATAAACTGGTTAGCTACCACTCCAGTTACAATCGATCTCGTAATATTTAATGTTTTTAGAGAGGTTTCGTCATTGATATTAAAATCAGTATGTAAATCTTATTCAAATGAATCTTATAAATAAGTGTCAACGTGACTCTACGCCATTCTGCTGGCCTAAGGGTACCTTGCACCCTTTGCAACCAAATAAAGTTGCTTCACCCCGTTTGTACTTAGTTGTACGCAGTGACCCTATATCGACAATATATTGGCTAGGGTACCTACTTCGAAACATTGACTGTCATTCAAAAACAATTTCATTAAGTGTGTCTCTTATTGAAGATATTTTATTTTAATCATACTAATAAAATAATAATAAATTCAATAAAATTATCACTATACCTAGAATTTCGTTATTCAAAAAAGTGAAAGATTACTTATATAATAATTAAATTCAATTTTTAATTATGAACATAATACATAATTATGTAGATAATACACAACACGGTATTTTAGTAAGTCGCCTAATAATTTATCTTTATTTTACTGAAGACCATTCTACAGAAATAATACAGAATTCTTATAACAATAAAAGAAAACCCTAAATACAGTCTCCGAGTCAATTATAGAGTAGGTATCTAAGTATTTATTATATTATATTTACCAAAGAGGTATTTCCCACAGGCGTGTATGTCTTCCACTGTCACCGCGCAATCATAAGTTTTAGTTTTTCATCGCTTACTTTTACGACTTCAACTTTCAATCACCCTTTGGGTAAATGAAATCTACTTTATTATTCTTTATTTATTATTGCATTATTTCTTGTGAATATTTTAAATCGGAATATCGATCTGTAACTTCAAAGTAAAGGGCGATACATAAATGTATGTGTTAGGTAAATTTTGTTTTGTTGTCTATCTTTCATTGAAACTACGATACTAGTAGGATACTGGATTACGTTTAAATTAACAAGTACCTAACGCATGAGGTTCTTTAAACCGGCGCCAGATACAGCTTCAAACATGTAAACACTGCTTTGATTGATATGTGTAGCACGGGACTTTGAATTTGTTCAATGTTTGAACAAAGATTTGCACTTTGCCATGCGGTATCGGTTTTTTAGCGCACATCGAAGCGTTCAAAGTTGAATGTGTTCAAATGTTTGCGTAGCCTGCCACACTTGCGCAAAGTCCAGTTGCAGGACTTCAAAGAAGTGTTCAAATGTTTGAGCTGTATCTAAATAAATAACTTTGTAATCCCATATAAATATATGGGATTACAAAGTTATTTATGCAGTTGATGTATCTAGAAAACTGGACCGAAATTGCAAAATATTTTAGTTTTTCCTTGATCTATACACTAAACATTAATTGTGTTCCAAATTTGAAGTTTCTATGTCTGCAGTCAGTCAGTGAGTGACGAAATTAAGAAATTTTGACTAGTTATAATTCTTAAAATACTGGTTCAAATTGAATGAAATTTGAAATATACAGTGTTTATACAATGCCACTTGGTTACTAAAAATTCAGGCTTCTAGCTTTATCCACAACGAAGTTATAGGGGGTCGAAAATGGCCTGAATTGCTTCTAGAAAAGGATGCTACGGCCGTGCCGCTTTTTTGCTCGACTTGGCGGGGGCACTGCCGTGCCCCCAGATTGCGTAATGGAAACAGAGTAAAGCAATTACTTTGACGATCAAAGTATAACGGCCACACTCAGAGTCCCTTAACGGTCACTTAAATCGCTCCTTAGTACAGATATCGTATTGTGATTCTGTAAGTAAGTATGATCGGTAAGTTGTCACATTTCTTGAGTCCTTCTATATCTTACTGGCTGTTGAGTTATAGGTCCCATTTATCAATGTAGCCGTGATAAGCTATGACGTGTCCTTCAAGAATCTTAATATTTGGATTGACCATCAACCCCTTCTTTAATTAAGGAACAATGCGGTGAAGGGGTCACTTAAGGAAGACTATTGCCACATGATGAACCGCTTTGTCAATTAAACACCTACCAGGGAATAAAGCTACGACGCCCTTGACATAGTTAGCCCAGGACGGCGATCCGGGCTTGAGGGGAGTCTTCAGGGGCGAGGGGAACGTAGCCAGCAACTCCTCGCCAGTAGCCAGGACTGACCGTACGTTGCAGTCGTCTGAGCCGTTGTAGGAACCCACCACCACTGTGAGGAAAGGCAGAGCCTGTGGACAAGAACTTCTTTTACACAAGGAATTCAAGATTCCTATCTTCTTGGATATCTAAGAAATCTCAATAATTTACTCAAATTTGCTATCTCATCAAAAACATAAATGTGAAATGAGAGCCAATTTAAAAAAAAAGAATTGAGATCTAAATGGGTTCCAAGTTCTGTGTAGAAAAGCCTACCTAAGACAATTATACCTACGTTTTAATGATGAACAAATATGCAAAGCTTTTAACTCTAATTTCTTCTCAATAGCTTGTCATTTGTAATTGGTCGACAGAGAAGTATCGCCAGCTCTGGATATATTAAACCTATTTATCCCGTCTAGCTATTTTGTAACTCTGTGGACACTGACAGTAATTATGTTGATTGCCCCAGGAAATAGGTATTAAGTGGATCATTTTCCATTATTTATCTGCGCAAGATGAACAGTATCGATTACCGAATCAATAGCTCGTGCGATGTTCGATGTTGTATGGGTGTATTTTATCTATTACTAGCTGTTGCCCGCGGCTTCTCCCTTACAAATCCCGTGGGAACCCTGAACTTTTCCGGGACAAAAGTAGCCGATTTTTTAATCCAGCGTATAGGCTATCTCCGTTCCAAATTTCAGCCAAATCGGTTAAATAGTTTTCGCGTAAAAGCGTAACAAACAAACATACATTCACATTTATAATATTAGTATGATTTTTAAATAATATTTATTCAGTAGGTATATTTGCATTGTAGATTGAGCAATTTATAAAGATAATATTATTTATTTTTTATTTATTATTTACTATTTAGCATTCCTATACCTAATTATTTGATTACACCTGAGCGTAAAGCGTTGATAGTATAATTTACATAATCGATCGGAACGAATGATTGATTACCTATGCCTGTATTCTCCCACACTCCCACGTAAACAGTGGGTTGTTCAAATTCAATTTCAATACTGAAATTTAATCAAGAACGAACGGGATTATCTACTCATTAAAACATAGATGGGATAATACTAGAAATGTATGTCCCCAGATTGCAATAAAGACTAGATCGAAGCTATAGGTATGTGTTGATTACTCTCGTTTATTGCGACCGTTTATTCAAATGTGCAGTATTTATATCCGTAGGAGACAGTTCCGCTGCTGCTATTAGAAAGATCGTTAAATAAAGACTACTGTTTAATCTTAAAATAGATTTAGATATTTCATAATAATGTGTAGAAACGACTGGGTTAAAATTAGATCTATCTAACATAGATAGATTGAGACGTTTGAGACTAGCTATCTATGGAAAACGCTATTCGGGTCTTTCCCACTAGACTAGACCCACTGGGTTGTCCCACAACGGGACAAGTTGACCGTCGTAGTACGCACCTAATTACCAATCAGTGGTGGATCTAAGATTTTTAGGGGTGGGGAGACTTGAATCGCTTTTTTGTTTTGAGGGAGGACTTCTAGAATAAGTCTCTGTAGATTCGCCTCTGTCCACGGGAAACTATTTTGTTCTTTTTTTTACTTACAATAAGTTAATGCTTGACCACAATCCCACCTGATGGTAAGTGTAGATGTGGTCCAAGATGGTGAGCGCACTAACTTAATAAAAGCCTATTCACTCTTTTCTTGAAGACATTCACGTCATAGTTGGGCGGGAACGCAGACGCAGGCAAGCCATTCCAATCCTTCACGGTGCGCATAATGAATGACGACGCAAACCGCGTCGTCCGTACCGGTGGGATGTTCACCACGAAAGGGTGGATACTGGATACCCGCCGTGCGTCGTGTCGTTCGATGGAAGAACGGGGAAGGGGGAATTAATTCAAATAATTCCTCCGCGCACTCTCAAAAATGTGCCCTATAGAAAACCGAGAAGCTGGGTACTCTGCGCCTGTGCTCGAGACTTCGTTAAAAATATATTTATACAAACCACAGGCAGTACGAATCCCTCGCAATAGTCGACATGTTCACCGATGAGGTTGACGCGGCCCGGTGCGCACGCGCCGGCGGCGGGCTCGCGACCGAACGATGACAGAAACTTCTCGCGCGCCTGCTGCACTAGCGCCGCCTCGCCCTTTGCTACTAGCTCATGTGACATCTGAAAACGAGTTATCTCGCGTTGTAGGCAGACCCCTCTTCCCCACTGGGCACTCTGGGCACGTGCCCAGGGCCCCGTGATCAATAGGGGCCCCCTAGCTCCAGCCAGATCACTAAACGATAACCGATATTTATTACCGAAAAACTTTTTTTATTCGAATAAATCGAACCTACATTACTGACTTCAATACCAATTTGCTTATTAGCTTTTGCATAAATCTAGAGGCTTGCGTATCTACTTTCTTTGTTTATTCTAACAAAATAGTGTTCTGACAAAGTCATTGGAGCCCCATTATCCTAATATGCCCAGGGCCTCCAGTAGGTTAAAGACGGCCTTAGTTGTAGGTAATCTAGCCTGGAGTCAAACATTAAGTTTGTATTTAAATCTTTGAACCTTTGACTACCTTTTCTACCAGTTTTCATCACTGTTGGTATGATTTGCGGGTAAGCAAAGTTCTTCAGCTACCTCCCGCCACATTCTGAACTAAAACGTTTAACGTATTCTGGTAGTAAACATTCTTAGTTTTTTTATCAGCAACTCGTCGATGTCTTGTTAAAAAAAATAAAAGCAGGTACCTCGAAAAATCTAAATACAATCTCAATGTTAATTAAAATAAAAATAAAAATTCATAAGATTTCTGAATAAAAAAATAATTTCTTAGTCGGTAAAATCGCGAACAAATAGGATTTTTATACGATAGAATAGTTTAGTGTCGTAATCCCCGCGGACAATGACGAGCATTCCAATAATCAGGTATACGGCACTTTTGATCTTACAAACACCTACAATATTCGCATAAAAATAACTACTGCAATTGGCGCTGTTAAAAATATTATCATTTTCTATATCAGCGTCATAATATAACATATTAAAATTATGAATTATATGGTTTGTTAGTAATAAATAATAATAAACCAAAGTGTAGGTAATGTGATTTTATATGAACACGGCTTTATGTTATCATCGACGTAACTCTAATCACTAATGACAATGTTTTGGGTACTCCGTCTTGTTATCAAATCTTTGTGTATACAAATGTATGTATGTAGGTATAATTATATATAGATATTATTAGTGTCGTTCTTTTGCTGCTTTACGTGGTTTTACTATAATGATTTGTGTATGACATAAAAATGAATTAAATCCCGAATATAAAATTTATACCAAAAGAAGTATCAAAGTAACAAGGAATTATTTTCTCATCATTGAATCCATGCAATGATTGATTTATTGTGACTGTGATATTGTGATGTCCTAAGCTCTTGTGATTGTGCGAAAACAGTGGACATGCAAATGGTACTCCAAAACTTAAAAACGTCAGAAAACAAAAATAAATAAAAATAAAAGATTACATAGACATAGTCTCGGTAGAAACACTCCAGATCTGCAATTCATTCATCTTTCACAACAGGTGCATGATTATTTGCTCTGCATCGGCTAGAAATCGAACCGGAAACCCCTTCTTGCAGCAGTCACTAGGAACTGTCATAAATTAATAATTTCACAAAAGAAACTTACTGTTGCTGCGGCAGATCATTGCAAGTTATAATAAAATTATGGTCTAACCGTTTCTTTTCTTTATTGCATCATAATAAAAATGTGACTATGTCTTAACCATTTACGGTGAAATTACCAATCATACTTTAACATTACAACAATCAGCTGTGAGTTTTATTGGTGAAATTATAGAATGAACCGTGCAAATAGCTCGATTACTACTTGACTAAAGAAAAAATAAACAACATAACTAGAAACGTAGTTACCAGGCAACGCATATAAAATGATAACGCGTTCTGAGATACTGTATTTTTATTTCCACTTCATCGGTTTCGCTTCATTACATGTGAAGTGAAGGATAAAATGTTTATGAAGGAACTAACCTTTTAGTTCGGAAGCGCAGTGAAAACAGTTCAGCGGATCACATGCGATGTAAACTGTGGTAAGTGGTCGAGCGAGCGGTTAGAGCGACCCACGCTAGCGATGTTACGAGATAGGGACGTTCATTCAAATATTAAGTGTTAAGGCATGTTTACAATGTTACTGTAATACATATTTTCGACGAGAAAATTTTGTTCGATTTCTCAAGCTTGTTTCTTTTAGCATCGGGCAAAGGCCTGCTTAGAAGTTTTTTTAATTATTACGTAACTTTGACTTCATTAATATTTTAAGAATAGTTTTTTTATTAAGTTACGTAAGAAATAAAGTAATAGCGTCTTCGTTCTACAGATGTTGAGAATACTGGTAACTAATAGGACTTAAGTTAATGTATCCAACTCGCCTATACTGAGGATATATGTGGGATGTTTACTGTTGAAACATCCCCAGATTACGTCAGACCCGGTTTCTGCCGGCGTGAATCACTTATTATCAACAACATCATTAGATAACCAGTTGGCGAGTTGGGTATAAATACGCCACGCTCAATGAACGATGTTCACTTTGCGACTAAACATCGTAGAGTCAACTTACCCTGATGATGCTCCGTTTCGGGGCGAAACACGTGTTGGTGCTGGTATGTCTGTCCGAACGAAGTCTGTCCGGGCAGCTAGTATGACTATATAAACAAAAGACTCATAAAATATTGTGCCCCAAGTCTTATTAAGTCTATTTCAATTTAATTTTTGATAACCTATTTTTAGGTACATATATCTGAACCTCATTAGAGGTGGTGATACAGAAACGGCTGCACATGAAGAGAGGGCGGCAAGCCACTCGATTTTTAAATAAAAAAAATATGTATTAAAATTAATAATTTTGTATTTTTTTAATGTAAATTGTGTTATGAAAAAAACAAGAAAAGTGCATTTTTAATTAATAAAAAAATATTTTAAATAATATGGGGGTTGCAAAGTTCATTGGGGGGGCGGCAAATTTTCGGTCGGCCCCGAGCGGCGGGAGCCCACGCTACGCCACTGGGTTGCTTGCTTGGATGACCATGTCACCAGATACCTCCAACTCAAAGACACGGGTCTCTGTACCCAATTCAATCCGTCGACACATGCATGACGGTAGAGGGTAGGGCATTTTGACTCACCTTTCTAATTACCATTCTTCTTCTTCTGCCTTTGAAAATTTGATCTGATGTGTTTTTTGATCTGAAATAACTCCACTGCTTCCATGTTATTGCATTTGGTTCTTCTGATGGTTTATTCCCGGTCGTCCCCACCTTGTCGTCCCCACTGGGTACGAGTGGGAAAAAAAGTTCCATTCGTCCCCAGTGGTGACGATTGGAACTTTTTATTTCCCACTCGTTCCGCTATAGACCGAGAGGAAAATACATGGGAATTTAAATAAGAGATTTCACGGATTGTTAAAATGCTTTAATTACGACTTTCGGAGCAAGACTGAACTATGTTTTTGATTGAAAATAATTTTAAAAGACTCAGGTTATCTATGACCGACAGTGACCACATAATTATATAACGTAAAACTATATTATGAACTTCAATATCATTCCCAAAACCTCTCGAAGACGCCTAGCCAGTACACATACGTAAAGATCCAATCTCGAGCCCTCCATTTCACTATAAACGCAAGGACAACTAAACAATAAAAACGATTGTGATAGCTTTGGAGCAATTTCATGGGTTCCGGTTGTAAACATGGCAAACAATAAAAAATAAATAATAGGAACGAAGCTTATATATTTGTGCTACAAGTAAGAATATCTAACTAATATATACCTATGTATACTATATGTTTATGTTTTAAATGTTTTAACTTGTTTGTACCTCTTGCAGAAAAAAAATAAAAAACTTTAAAATAGTGAAATACTTATAGATATTTAGGAATTTATATACTGAATTTCAAGATACAGTCACAAAGGATTCCGGGTTTTAAAAAATAAACAATATTCACATTAATTTGTATTTTTTTCTTTTTCATACAAAATGTTGAAAACCTGAAGAATACGAATTCCATCAATTAAGGCAAGGAACGTTTGTTGCAAATTTGTTGCAAATCGGTTGATGTTTTAAATTTTTTCCATACAAATTTTCATCCTGTTTTCTAGGGAATTTAATTTAATTTTCCGGGATGAAAAGTTTTCTAAAGTATGACCCAGAGTATAAGTAACAACTGTTCTAATTTTCATCTAAATCCATTCAAGGATTTTCATGTGGTGCCCGGACAGACAAATGGACAGACCGACAAACAATAATTCTAAAAAAAATGTTTTTATGCTCTAACACGTTATTGAAGTGTCCCCTTATTTTGAAAAAAATATTGAATATACAGAAAATTTGCCCTTTGAGTTTTATTATAGAATAATTGTTATTATACAATAGATAAAGAACGCAAGAAACATGTAGGTATAGAAATGGTATATTCTAGGGCCTGAAGTTCAGGCCGACAAAAACCTTGCATTAAAAGCAACCCAGGGTAGTTCATAAGAGCTTGAAATATAGCATGAACAAGTGAAGCATGGCTTTTCCACAGTTACCATCATCTTCTAGATCAAACAAAGGTTTTCAAAGAGCTCTCTGATTTGATTTATTTGAATCAACACCAAAAACAGCAGAGCACGCTCGATACATGATAAAGTACGCTTTAGACGCAATTAGGAAAAGAGACCCGTACAGTGCAGTGAGGTTAATGAGTTGAAGGCTCGTTGTAATCAACAGGAGCTGTGTTTTGTAGGTCTAACTAATCTCTTCGAGAGAAACCCTTCGTATAGTTCGTATAATTAAAGATTAAACGAACTTACCTGTGTGTGAAGTTCTATCTTAATATACGAAGGGCTTCGTTCGAAGAGATAAACAAATAATATACCAATATTGACCTCAATCGAGTTGTACAATTACGGTGCTGATCAATGGGAGTCGATTTGCGTGATACAAAATGTATTGGAAAATACCCACTTGATTAAATGATTCTGAATTTTTCAATCAAAGGACGGTCAATTTCATTGAACTTTAATGCAAAAAAGGCAGCTAAAATTTCCAGACCGATATAGGGATGCTATGTTTGCTCCGATGGCGATCAGCAACCAATCTTTATGCCACGGGCTGCGCAATCTTTAATTATTGATCCTACTGAAATTACAAATGGGCATCTATACAGTATCTATAGTAGAGTCGATTTGCAGCCGATACAAATGTAAACAATCCATTGAAATGGTTTTCTAGGGTTCAAAATAAAACGCATTTGTTGTACAAATTCATGTCAGTTGGTGAAAATCCTAGAAAACTATTTTAATGGATTGTTTACATTTATATCGGCTGCAAATCGTCAGCCTGGTTTTGGTAATCGCTGTCGTTCATGCCACCCAAAGGTTTCCGATATGGTTTAACTTCTGACATCTACCCACTTGGACAAACGTATCGTGCCCCATGAAGCACGAAAGTTTTTTATTTCCGCACCAGCGGCTACTTCACCCATCGAATTGTAGCTCTCGACCTCTAGCTGATTCAAGCAAGAGGGTATTAGCTTCTCAGACTTCATTAATATATCATATTATTATTTATAATATAATAGTACCTACATAATACCAGTAATACTTGTAATAACTACTGAAATATAATTTCATAGAACAGACATGTCGAACAAAATGTGTATCCCGCCGGGAGGTTCTATTTTCAAAATTTTCACCGTTCTCCTTTCAAAATCAAACAAATCCATTGAAAATTGAAGCCGATCGGCGCCAATTCATTGGGACATACATCGTGTTCGCGGTGTCGGTTCTATATGCTAGTAATAATACTTCGATGGTAACAACAAAAATACTGGTAATATGAATGAAATCTTTTCTTTTTAATTCATTCATAGTATTACTACTATCACCAACCGGCTGGCTTTTGTTGCCAGTGTGTTACGACACTGGTTTACCGGCTTGAGATTGAGGTCAGTATTATAGACCGCTACAATGTGGCCAAATTCGTAGGTAGTACACACAGACCTAAAAAAAAAACGGACGTAACCTTGTCTAATCGAGAGTGAAGCTGACAGCTGACAGCTCGCTTACCATGTGTGCGTAATTTTGTAATTTTTGATTCGCGATGGTGTCAATATCGTAGCCGTATGGTGTCAATGTGTGGGTGTGTGTACTTGTACGAATACAGAGTTGGTATTCCTATGGGTGCTTCACTGAATTTGTTCTTGGGATTACGTCCGTCTTTTTTTTTACGCCCGTGGTAGTACAATACATATCTATCTATTTTTCTATCAATTTTTATAGTACTAACTATTCTGTGCAACTATTTAGTTTCAAAAAAGTAATTGTAATCACGCCCTAACCACAGCGTTCGTTATCGAGCGGGGAGCGGGTCAACTCATTGTTTATTGCCATTGTATCTGATAAAAGTTATCCGTAAAACTATAAAGCATTGTAAAGTAACATGGGAACCATATTCCGCTGTTTTTATATGAAGATACCATAAATATATGAAATGAAAGGGAAAGACTTTAGGTCCTTTAGTCATAAAGACAACATTAGCAATCAGATCTAATAAATTAATAATGCAGGACCCCCCCCCCCCCCCCTCCGCTTTCATTACCTATTGACGTCCGTTGGTGCCAGAGAGGACCACACCATCAGTTAACCGTATAAGTAATACAAAAACTGGATACGGTATGCAGTGGTGTAGCTATCCCTAAGGAGGCCCCCAAATCAATATTTGTTGTGGGCCCCCCCTCAACGTCAGCTGTCAAATATAAAAGGAGTGCCAACTGTAGCGGTCGTAGGTCGCTGGCGGGCTTTTTTTTCGGAGTGTTAGTGGGGGCCCAGTATAATTAATACGGCTGATACGGCGATAGCTACGCCCTGAGGGTATGAAATGAAATGAAATAAGTTTTTATTCGAAGTAGGTTTGTTACAAACACTTTTCGAACGTCACTCAACGCCATCGCTTCAACAAATCCCTACCGTGAGTGGTCCCGCGAGAAGAAGCGGTAAGAAACTCCTGGGATTTTTTTTCCTACTCACAGTTACAGACAGCACTTAATACTACTTATTGCAATATTTAATATAAAAAAAACTCATGTCCAAGCAGTCTTGTCATTTAAATATGCTTTCTTCATGAGAATACCTTTTACATGAGTTTTAAATTTACAGTATGGCATTTCTGTTAATTCTAACGGGATTTTATTATAGATATTCACACATCTACCCATGAACGAGCCACCAGTTTTGCTGAGTCTAAAACTAGGCACAATCGGTCTAGCCTTATTTCTTGTGTTAATATTGTGAACATCACTCTTTTTAAGAAAAGTATCAGAGTATTTTTTAACATACATAATATTTTCATAATGTATTGTGAAATAACAGTTAGTATATTGATTTCTTTAAAGAGTTCTTTATGAGAGTCCCTAGGCTAAGGTTATAAATAGCGCGAACTGCTCTTTTCTGTAATAGAAAGATTGACTCAATATGTGCAGCTGAGCCCCACAACAACAGACCGTAGGACATTATACTATGAAAGTCGCTGTAATAAACTAATCTTGCTGTTTCGAGCCTTACGTTAACAGCGTAAGCAGCGGAACTGAGCCTCCCTGACAAGGCTTCAATATGAGAACCCCATTGTAGTCGAGAGTCTATGGTAATTCCTTATTTAGGACAATTTCAGCTGGGATTTGTTTCACATTAGGTAAGGCAAATCTGACACATTTAATTTTTTTCGCGTTTAACAATAAGTTATTACATGTACCTAAACCAGTGTAATACTTGAAATTCTTGACATTTTTTACTTGTAATACTTGAGATTTTTTCCTCCTATCACTTTAAAAATTAAACATGTATCGTCAGCAAACAATAGCGTTTCACACATGTCCTTAGTGAAATAAGGAAGATCATTGATATATATTAAAAATAGCAGTGGTCCTAATATTGATCCTCGGGGCTCACCCATGGTTATGTGCGCTCCAGGTGACTCTGAGGACTCATTCAACTTTGGCCAAGGGGGGGGCCAATCTGTTGGTTAAACCTACGCCTGAGACACTTACAGGAAAGTCAGGAAACATTAGGTAACGGAATAAGTACCTATATCTATTGACTGCTTCTACTTTATCGACAACAATTACGTAGGTACGTTGATATACAAAATCCAGGGGGAGGGCAGTTGTCTCTGCCACAGAATTATAGAGATCTCTTTTAGGTACGGTTTTTTAACCCTATGTGGGTTACCCTGTCTGTAGCAATGAATTGGGGCCATCCATAAATTACGTCACACTATTTTCATGACTTTTTGACCCCTCCCCTCCTCCTTGTCACAGCTGGTCACATTTATGAGACCTCCCCCCCCCCTAGTGTGACGTCACATATGAAATTTTACATCTAGAAATTATTAAATTAAAACAGCAGTTCCGAAATAAGTTTTATTTCCATTAATTGTTTTTTAATATTTACATAAACATACCAATCATTGGATTTTAAAATGTGATATCACGAAATTTAGGACCCCCTCCCAACCCGTGTCACACAATGTCACACTATATCAACCCCCCCCCCCCTCTCTCCCCTAACATGTGACGTAATTCATGGATGGTCCAAGAACATTTTAAAATACCTGCCCTCATATCCAATCCAAGTGTTTTAATGTCCATAAATAAAAAAATCATTGACATTCTTCAAATTACTTTTTAAACTTACAAATACCTAGCGCAGACAGGTCGCTGTATTTTTATCTGCGAGATTAGAAAATTATATTTCAAGTCACCTGAGATTATCTTAAAACTAACAAAGGAAGGTGCCTTTGGCATTCGTCATGTGTCGAGGTTGCTGGTTTTCTACTTAGGTATATACACATATTATTAGGTACTAGTAACCGCCCTCACTTTGCTTCGGTTTTCTTATTTTTTTACACCTTGGAGTTTTATTAAGGATCCCTAATTTTTTTTTAATAAAATATAGCCTTTGTCACCCGGGGATAGTGTAGCTTCCCGACAGTGAAAGAATTTTTCAAATCGGTTCAGTAGTTTCGGAGCCTATTCAATGTGTAATAATCTAAAATTTTGTTACATTAAAATATTACTTACATTAACTACAATAAGGGGTGGGAATTAGTTAAGTCTTTTTTTTTTTTTTTTTTTTTTTGTTCTTTTTTTTACACATTTCATTACAGTTATATTTTTGTGTTAACACATTTTAATTATAACTATAATACATCATGGCCAATTTCATAAATAGCACTGTTAATACTGAACTCGATTCAATAGATATATCAAATTCCTTCAATCTGTGTGTCCCTGAAACATGTTCACAATATCTAACGTGCCATGGAAAAAACACTATATATACATTCCACCTAAACATAAGGAGTATCCATAAAAACTTTGATGACTTGAATATTCTACTATCACGAATCAACATAGAATACCACATTATTATCCTAACAGAATGTTGGCTAAGTAAGTCTGACCAAGTACCTCAAATTAATAATTACAAAACGCATACATCCACAAGGCTACTAAACCAAAACGATGGTATTATTATTTACATGAAACAAAACCTAAATTATAATATTACAGAACCTGTATTTCAGGATGGTAGCTGCCTTATTTGTACTATTGGTAACAACTTAGCTGTAATCTCCCTATATAGGTCCCCATCGCTTAACAAAAACGAAAACTACGATAATTTTTTTAACAGTTTAAATATGGTGCTTATAAGTTTAAAAACTTTCGCAAATATAGCGGTAATCGGTGACATAAACATCGACATTAAAATTGGAAGTTGGGATAGACATTCTAGCGAATATTTAACCCTCATGGCTAGCCATGGTCTGTTACCGGCGCACTCATTTAATACCAGAAATAACAGTTGTCTAGACCACGTATTTATAAAGACGAATCAAATCGTAACTACCTTAACTATCGCCTCAGGTATAACGGATCACCTACCAATCATGATTGCCCTAGACCTACGCAAAAATCGTAATTATAAACCTAACAAATATCGTACCCGTTTAAATTATACAGATGCATTAGAACAAATCGCAAGGACAGACTTTACCCAAGTACTCTGTTGTGCAGATGCTAACTTCGCCACTGATATGTTTATTGATATTCTAATGTCAATAATTAAGACACACACAGAGACACTAAAAACCCCTAGAAGGCAACGTAACATTAAGCCTTGGGTCACGCCTGGTCTCCTTAAATGTATCCGGAATCGCGACAAAATGCATTTAAAATTGAAGAAATCCCCTGACAATGAAATACTTAAAATTACCTACACAAGATATAGGAATTTCTGTAATAACCTAATTCGTAAATTAAAAACTCAATACCAAAAAACTGAATTTGTTAAAAACAAAACTAACCCAAAAGGAACTTGGAAGACGATAAAAATGATTACAAACACACAACGCGAAGTAACAAATGCCGATGATCTTTTACATCTCGAGAATAATCCAACCCAGTCTGTTAATGCAGTCAATAAATTCTTTGCACAAATTGGTAGCCAATTGGCTAGTAAAATTATATCAAATAATATACCTACGCAAGCAAATCCCTTTAAAAGTAATCATTCTCAATGTAACTCACTAGTAATTAATGAAGTTGACAATGCGGACATTGAGTACATAATAATGGGTCTTAAGGATGAGTGCTCGGTGGGCTGGGATGGTATACCTGCATCCTTGCTAAAACAATCACGGGAGGTATTAGTTCCCATAATAACACACATTTGCAACCTTGCAATCAGGAACGGTGTTTTCCCGATGGCACTTAAAAAAGCTTTAGTCACACCAATCTATAAGAGTGGAGACAGAAACAATGTCACAAACTATAGGCCTATTTCGGTTTTGACCACCCTTTCGAAAATATTAGAACGTGTTCTTAATAACAGTCTAAAAGGGTTTCTAGAAAGTAATAATCTAATCTCTCGAAACCAATTTGGCTTTAAACGGGGAGTATCTACAGAAGACGCATTGCTAAAGTTAACCAACACAGTAGCTAAAAAATTAGACGATAAATTTAAGTGCATAGGGGTATTCCTGGACCTTAGTAAAGCGTTCGATACAGTTTCTTTATCTAGACTCTTAAATAAAATGGAACATTTAGGCGTAAGAGGTATCGCACTAGACATTTTCACAGACTATCTATCTGATCGTAGACAGTCTGTAAAAATATCTGGTTATGTTAGTGAGGAAGTTAACCTTTCATATGGGGTTCCACAAGGCAGTATTCTCGGCCCAACCCTTTTCCAAATATATGTAAATCAACTATGTCAATTAAATTTACCAAATTGCGAAATAATTGCTTATGCTGACGACACTGCTCTCATAGTATATGACACAAACTGGACAGATCTTATAAACAACACTGAAAAATGTCTCCGAACAGTAATTGATTGGTTGACTCATAATATTCTCACATTAAATATTAATAAAACAAAATTCATAACATTTTCTCCAAAAACTGATGAAAATCTACTCGTTAACATAAAAGCACACATATGTAAGATACTGTCGACAAACTGTGATTGTGATGAACTCACACGTACTAAAACCATCAAATATTTAGGTGTCGAACTAGATGAAAGACTAAGCTGGCGAACGCATGTCCATACTTTAGCAGGAAGAGTTAGAAAAATAATATATATTTTTAAACGGTTGCGAAGTTCAGCAGATATGGAGACATTGAACATAGTATATTCTAGCTTATGTGAATCAATTATTTCTTATTGCATACCAGCGTGGGGCGGAGCGGCAAAAACAATACTCAAAGAATTAGAAATTGCACAAAGGGCCGTTCTTAAAGTCAAAAACTTTAAACCCTTTAGGTATTCGACAACTTCCCTGTACTCTGAATGTCATGTGTTGACAGTCAGACAACTATTTATTTTGCGTACAATTCTTCGGAAACATGTCACGGTTCCTTATGTATTAAGTAACGTAAATACACGTAAATCAGACCGTCGTAGACCTATACCTCCTTGTCCCGCGATACGGCACCGAACTGTTTTTGCTAGCAGACACAATTACGTAATAAGTGCCAAAATATATAACAAAATACACAAACGACTAAATATACTATCATTGTGTAAACGTGATCTTAAAATAAAACTTAAAAACTATCTTTTAAATACAGACTACGAAAACACAGAAAAAATCATTGTATAAAGCAAGTAAATATTACAGTCACACGGTTAGACTAGTAAAAATCTCAATCATGAAACCACACACGCACGCACACACATAACACACACACACACACACACACACACACACACACACACACACACACACACACACACACACACACACACACAGAGAGAGACACACGCGCACACACACACACACACACACACACACTAGCGTGCGCGCGTGCGTGCGCATCGCTCTCGCACACATTCACACATACACACAACTTTCTTAGTATAATTATGCAATAATTGTATTCAATTTCGATTTACAGTTTGTTTTTATATAACGTATTTGTCGTACCAATACCATACGCATGCTACTACTAGTACTACTACGGAGTTAGACTATAGATCACTGTACGTTATTATTGTATACAGGGGTAAGGGAGAAGCAATGACTCCTGAGATACAAGCCAAATATTGACTTAGTTTAGGAGACAGAGTTATGCCTTATTCCTATTGTATTATCAATTTCACTTACAGTGCAAAACCTCAAGGTCACGAAATTGTAATCTTTTATATTAAGTTACTGTTACTAAATTCAACCTTTCCGGGGTGTGAGAGCCTGGAGATCCGTCATACAGGTTACCCTTGTACGGACTCCAGACTCTCACAAAGCAATAACTTTTCTTAGAACATAATATGGAATTCTTAGTACTAAGGTGTGCTTGCTTTGTGAAGAGAGAAATAAAGATATTATTATTATTATTATTATTATTATTATTATATATAGTATATATAGTATAGATGTATTATTTGTACTTAGACATATTATTTGGGTAAAACTCATTAATGGTCGCCTACAGAGCACGGATCAGTTTTCTTGAGGAGACCTAGACCATACCACCACGTTATTTAACTGCGGATTGATGGAGGGGTTAGTGGCCAACTCCAATGTCGGCAGTTATCATGTTGCCCGAAAGCATCCGATATGGCCACTACTGTAATATTACAATAACACCCGTAGTCCATTGAAATGTTACATTTTTTAGGCCTTACCTTGCGTTTTTTAGAGGACGCAATTTTATTTTTTTGAAGTGTAGGGGGGGTCAGTGTAATGCTAAAACCAAGTTTGTGCGGTCGCCACCCTTGTCCCACGGCCGCCATCTTGAAAATAGGGGTTGAAATGGTTTTTACGATATATCTCTTAAACTATTTATTTGATAAAAAAAATTGTTAACATTTTTTGTTGCAAATTAAATTCTCTACAATTTTGGTCCAGTAACTTTTTGTCATAAAACTATAAATAAAAAAGTTATAAGTGAAAATGTTCAGAAAAAAAATGTATCCTTCTTTCCTTCTTCTCCTTTGGTGGAAATAAATTTCAGTATTGCCATACAAAAAATAATAATTTTCATACAAATGTTTCCTTCTATGCATAATTTCAAGCTCTACTCTGCTTTTGATATCATTTAAATGTACAGGACTATTGTTGGATCTTACAGATCGCACACTTTGGTGGAAATAAATTTCAGTATTGCCATACAAAAAATAATAATTTTCATACAAATGCATCCTTCTATGCATAATTTCAAGCTCTAGCCTGTTTTTGATGTTATTAAAATGTACTAGACTATTGTTGGATCTTACAGATCGCACACTTTGGTGAAAATGAATTTTAATATTGCCATACAAAAAATAATAATTTTCATACAGGATACATTATCCTTCTTTGCATAATTTCACGCTCTAGCCTGCTTTTGATGTCACTTAAATGTATAGAAAATGTTCACATTTTCGCTTATAACTTTTTTATTCAGTTTTACGACAAAAAGTTACTGGACCAAAGTTGTAGAAAATTTAATTTGCAACAAAAAATGTTAACAACTTTTTTTATGAAATAAATAGTTTAAGAGATATATCGTAAAAACCATTTCAACCCGTATTTTCAAGATGGCGGCCGTGGGACAAGGGTGGCGACCCCACAAAATTGGTTTTAGCTTTACACTGACCCCCCCTACACATCAAAAAAATAAAATTGCGTCCTCTAAAAAACGCAACCCCAAATGTAACTTTTCAATGGACTACCGGGACCGACGGCTTTACGTGCCCTCCAAAGTAAGTAAGAAGCGGTTAAGAATTTTTTTGTCACTACCGGTCACCCATCCAACTACTGAACGCGATTATTAACTCGGTCGATCTCAAGCCTCACCCACAGATTATTCATCTCAGCCGGTAAAGTTAAAGCGTTTGTGGTTCCAGCGTTGGTCTCTCGCGTAGGGGGCCTGGGTTCAAATCATGCCTGCACCTCTTTTTTTTAAATGTACCTATTTGTTGCTGGGCCCTTATTCCCATGAGGTTCGTTAAATTTTCCGACTCTACCTAAACATCTCGGGACCCCCATAGCCGACCCTGCTTGTCATAGTAGAGCGAAATGGTGTTTCAATGTCCTTTTACTTTTAAAAGTTTAGCTCCTCCTCCATGAAGAGCTTTCCAATGGAGCCGCCCTAATGTTGCCATAGTTAGCGCCATAAGCTGCCGTGGCCCCTCGCTAAAACCTCTAAAAATTTTTGCTTATATTGAATCGTGTTCAGGCCGTCACTGTGCGCCACCTAGCACCTAGACTAGAACGACCACTCTTCTCAGTCTATCACAGGTTAGGGCACGGGAGCGCAGTTTCCTAACAGACCCCCCCGAAAAGTTAAGATATTGACATTTTTAGGAGCTTTATTTTTATTTAACACGTTTTTGAACTTTTGACTAAACTAATAATAGATGGCACTACATACGTCGTGAGAAAAAATAAAGGACTCCCTCAATTCTCAAATTTCTTTAGGGTTATTTTATGTTCTTTTAGTCGTTGTATTTTATTGTTTATTTAACACCCCCCCCCCCCCCCCCCCCTGAAACTAAAACCTGGCTACGCCCATGGCTGTACTGGTGGTACCTACGACACTCATTATGTTAACATTTGCTTTGTTATTGACAAGAATCGTGAGGAATTCAACGCTTTTAAGACTTCTATTTTCAGATCTGTGTACCTCCTCTGCCAATACGTCGGAATAATTTCTTTCTTTCTTTTTTTCTTATTTATGGTTCGGCAACGCATCAATGAGGCCTTTGTTGATGACCATGGTCGACTTTATTCACCTGAGTTAATTCACCCAGGTGTCTTAAGTCCACTTTGTATTTTTTTTAATGTGTTACCTCAGAACTTTCCAGTGGGTGAACCGATTGATGATTATTTTTTTAATCTAAAGGGTACTTGTCATGTGGTGGTGAGCGAAGTCTGAAGAGTAGTTTTTGTATTATTTTGATTTTTTTTCTTATCTTAATTCGGACTATAAATCTAGTAATCTTGTAAGTTTGACGTTTTTTCCAATTTAAATAAAGCGATGTGTGTGCACCTTAACATTGCGACGTCATAATAAAGTTATCAAACTGACCTTACTAATGACCTCTTCCGATATTGATAACGCGATCCAGTAAAAAAAAACTTGCACACCTTTTTTACAAGCGGTTGTTTTATTGTTGAAAGACCATATCGTTAAAGACATAGTGCTCTGCTTTATATTGTCAACACTACAACAGTATAAGTTACACCCTAATTGGTGGTGACTGGTTTGATTCTCGACCGAGGCATATTTACATTCGTTAGCACTCGCGACACAGGGAATCCTAGTGCGGTGTTGCTTCTTTATTTATTTACTGCTGTGTGTTGAAATGGTAAGAAAGCTTTTTAGGAAGCAATCAAGAGCCCAACTGATGGTAAGTGGTTACCGTTATTTAATCATGATTATCGGATCAACAAGAATAAAAATAGAAGAATAGACTAGACAGGCAGAAATAGAAGTGCCGAAACTTTAAAGAAATAAATTATTACCTACTTTTTTTATATAACAGAAGACAAGCTATAAATGGTTACCGCCGTTCATGGAAATCTGATATTAAATATGATGGCTTTCTATTAGTTTAGAAATATCTGCAGTTAAAATCAATATTTTTCTATTATATGAGAAAAAATATCCATTATTAAGAGGTAGATATAAGGGTTAATTTCATTGTACCAGACAAACTAGAAAACACAAAAATAAAAACCGAAAGGAAGTTTTAAAAAATATATTAAATAATATCTCCATACATTCATAATTTCACTTAAATAAAATAGACTATACAACTAAAGTTATACATTACTATACAATTATACGTGCAATATTTGCGGTTCTAACCGTAACCTGTCTATAGTTTCCTGCGGCATGCAGTACACAGGGTTAATAGCTTTTATTGTAGTGTTCCCCAAGAGCGAGAGCCCCGCGAGACCAAACAGGGTATGGAAGGGATCCGCCACGTTCCCTGGCCGGTCACTAAAGCCCCCTGTCTCAGAGTCCTGGCACGCCAGGATAAATTTTTCCAGATTCTTCTTGTCCACCCAATGTATCCTATTTAGCATTGATAAGGATGACATCACCCACCTGTAAGGAAACAATTATATGACATGTAAGAAAGAAATAAATAAATAAAAAAAGAAAACATGACAATTTTTGTTGGAGGCCTTGAAATTAAAACAATATTGCGATCATATTGCATATATTGGTTTAATAACTGTGTCAATGTATAAAAAACTTAGACTGAATTAAATTGAAAAAATACGCGGTTTTACGGCTCGTTTCAAAACACATTTAATTTTGTCTGAATTCCATGTTAACGATTATTTAAAAATGAATACATGTTTTCATATTTTACTTATTTCAGACAAATTGTAATTTAATATCATAATAGGTACCTATATTGTGACCATTCATAATTACTGATTCGTGTTCTCTTAACGTACATAATCCTAATATTTGCGAATTTGCGAGTGTGTGAATAGTCATAAGTGTCATAACAATTAAACTGTCACTGAAAAATTAAAACGAATGGTTTTAAATCACGATTTGCCAAAAATTATGTATCCACATATAAACAATCCCTAAGTGCTGACAAGTATGATTCCAAATTTATATGTATACATCCAGTCAATCCAAAATCTAATCTAATCCCATTGAAGTATTATTACTAGCATATAGAACCGATACCGCGAGCACAATGTATGTCCCAATGAATTGGCGCCGATCGGTTTAAATTTTCAATGGATTCGTTCGATTTTGAAAGGAGAACGGGGGCTCAATTTTGAAAATAGAACCTCCCGGCGGGACACACATTTTGTTCGAGATGTCTGTTCTATGACAATATACTTCAATGTCTAATCCAAGCATTTTCCGACTTCCCTATACCCCATCTCACCAGGAGTAGCACAAGTCGGGCAGTTTCTCCGGTCTACCGTTGAGCCCGCCGCTGGGCAGCTGCCGCTCGCACAGCCACCACGCCAGCTCGTCCGCCTGCAGCGCGTCCATCCGCTTGCAGATGGACAGCGTGCCCACGCAACAGTAGATCAGACCTGGAAGATAATTGAAGATGTATGTAGGTAACATCGACACTGGTTGTGGTAAAATGGACAGACGGACAGACAGACCAGTTATGGACGAAAATTATCTCGATGGAGAGATTTTTTAATCGGTTTCTGCTGCAATATGAAGGAGCTAATAATAATATAGACGACTTCCAGCCTCCCGAACAAGCAGGATTCCGAAAAGGCTACAGCACCATAGACCATATACACACACTGCGGCAGATTATACAAAAGACCGAGGAGTATAATCTGCCGTTGTGTGTTGCCTATGTGGACTATGAGAAAGCCTTCGATTCTATCGAGACCTGGGCGGTACTAAATTCTCTCCAGCGGTGCCGGATCGACTACCGGTATATCGAGGTGTTGAAGTGTTTGTACTCATCTGCCACCATGTCCGTCAGAGTACACGACACAGCAACGAACCCCATCCAACTGCAGAGAGGTGTCAGGCAAGGGGATGTCATATCCCCAAAGCTGTTCACCGCTGCGTTGGAAGACGTGTTCAAGCTGATGGAGTGGAAACGACGTGGCATTAACATCAATGGCGAATACATCACACACCTGCGATATGCCGATGATATAGTCATCCTGGCGAGTTCCCTGGAAGAACTTGGTACAATGCTCGGGGACTTGAACAGCGCCTCACAACGGGTGGGTCTTAAGATAAATAAAAATAAATAAATAAATAACGCTTCACACTCATAGCCCCACACTAGGATTCCCTGTGTCGTGGGTGCCATGGACAACACACAAGACAAGGACATTCACACCCAGACCGAGAACAGAAATTCAAACTCATCATTCAAATTTCCGCCTCGCTGGGAATCGAACCCAGGACCCTTGGTGCGGCGATCCGGCATGGTAACCATTGCGCCACACGGGTCGTCAAATTTCTGAACATGGACAAGATGAACATGGACAAGACGAAAATCATGTCGAATGTCCATGTCACACCCGTACCGGTTGTTGTTGACGGCGCTGCTCTTGAAGTTGTAGACGAATACAATTACCTGGGACAAGTGATCCAGATGGGTAAGTCCAACTTCGAGAAAGAAGTCACTCGTAGAATCCAACTCGGATGGGCTGCGTTCGTGAAACTGCGTCATATCTTGTCGTCCAAAACACTACCTCAGTGCCTGAAGTCGAAGGTGTTCGAGCAGTGTGTGTTGCCAGTGATGACATACGGATCCGAGACGTGGTGCTTTACTGTTGGCCTGATCCACAAGCTCAGAGTTGCGCAGCGAGCTATGGAGAGGGCTATGCTCGGTATTTCTCTACGTGATCGCATCAGAAATGAGGAGATCCGTAGACGAACAAGGGTAACCGACATAGCTCAAAGAATTAGCCGGCTGAAGTGGCAATGGGCTGGCCACATAGTGCGAAGGACCGATAACCGTTGGGGAAGAAAGGTCCTCGAATGGCGCCCACGTCTCGGCAAAAGGAGCATAGGACGCCCCCCGACCAGGTGGACTGACGACCTGAAGAAGACAGCGGGCATCCGCTGGATTCAGAAGGCTCAGGACCGGTCAGAGTGGCGCAAGTTAGGGGAGGCCTATGTCCAGCAGTGGACCTCTAAGGGCTGATGGATGGATGGATGGATGGAATAATAATATCACTGTATACTCTTTTGGCCGGCAAAGCTTCAAATCATCTTCAGAGATACATTTCATGTGTCTAATGAAAATTGACATAATGTCACAGCAAGTCACATCCCACAACAAAGTAATCATGCCATCAGCAAAGCAGAATCGATGACATTGAGACAGACCGTTGTTCACACAGGCAAAGGCTACTAGTACCCTAAAAATAAAAAACTATAGCACTATCACATACCCGCATGGCTCTCAGAGCCAGGTTTAGACCCGAACCCTCCATCGAAGTTCATGCAGCCAAGCACGAAGTCCACGGCCTTGCCCACGTCGATGGCGTCTAGCCGGTGCAGCAGCGATAGGGTCATCACCGCACAGAAGGTGAACCGGGTGTCCACTTCACCCCATTTGTCACCTATGAATTTTAAAAAATTCATTATTAATATGAATGTTATGAAAAATAATATTTTTATTTGATGGACTGCCTATAATATAGTTAGTGTAGTGTAGTGTAGTAGTATAGTGCCTATAGTATAGTTATAAAGCGAAATAATATAGTTATCCTGTCTATGCAGTTCAAATAATGAGATAAATTATAGCCTGGATAAAGAACAATACATATTATAATAATCAGGTCGGTGTCAACTGAGCTGCTCCCAGGCAAGTATACTAAATTCCTACGTCAATGTTATCAAATCAAATCAAATAATTTTATTGCCATAGTAGTAGTACATGTAGTTTTACATAGGTGTTATAAGTACATATAGAAGACCAATACATTCTACAATGTATGGTATGCAATAGTCCCAATTATACAACAATACTATATTAGGTATTTTTAGGATTATTATTAACAATGTTGTATAATTTTGACTACCCCTGTGGCACAATGGTTACCATGCCGGATCGCCGCACCGAGGGTCCTGGGTTCGATTCCCAGCGAGGCAGAAATTTGAATGATGAGTTTGAATTTCTGTTCTCGGTCTGGGTGTGAATGTCCTTGTCTAGTGTGTTGTCCATGGCACCCACGACACAGGGAATCCTAGTGTGGGGCTATGAGTGTGAAGCGTTAATTAATTAATTAATTAATAATGTTATCAAACTAAGGAATTCTGGTATCTTCGAAGCATTATCTTTCTAGAGATTCTAGATGTATAATTTGCTACAAAATAATTACCAAAGAAGCTGCCGTCTTCTTGCTGCAGTGACTTAACATACTTCACAATTCCCTCCACATCTATTGCATCTAATCTGTCAAACATTGTAAGCACCTGTAAATCGAGATTTAAATTTAACATAAGTTTTACCTCTAACTACTTGTTACTGGTCTTGGGTTCATACATATTATAATTTAATGCTTGACTACAATCTCACCTGATGGTAAGTTTTTTTATAAAACTTGTGTATCTATCTGTAAATTGACGCTTGAAAGGCAAAAATTATCAAGCGACATGTTGACAACTTTACACTAGAGCATTTTAAAGTTAAAATTTTAGAAAAGAAATTGTAAAAAATCGCCTGTTAGCTAGAGGTTAGAACGTTGGTCTCTCGAACAGAGGGGTCCGAGTTCAAATCCTGGCACGCACCTCTAATTTTCAAATATTATGTGCGTATTAGAAGTTAATTATCACTTGCTTCGGTGAAGGAAAACATCGTGAGGAAACCTGCACACCGGAGAGTTCTCCATAAAGTTCTCAAAGGTGTGTGAAGTCTACCAATCCGCACTTGGCCAGCGTGGTAGACTATGGCCTTTACCCCTCACATTGTGGGAGGAGACCCCGAGCCCAGCAGTGGGACAATTATGGGTTGTTGCTTTGCTTTGCTTTGCTTTAAATGCTTAGTAAATCGAGTTTTACGATTTCTTTTCTAAAATAAAAACTTTAAAATGCTCTAGTGTAAAGTTGTCAACATGTTGCTTGGTAATTTCTGCCTTTCAAGCGTCGATATAATTTAATGCTTGACTACAATCTCACCTGATGGTAACTTTTTTTAGAACTTGTGTACTTATCTACATATAAATATATTTTTGTACTAACCTGCACTGCACTCAAAGTATAAAGCATATGGGGATCATGGCCATTACTAGGACACATGCCCCCACTCTCACTATCCTGGCATGATGATATGAATTCAATTATCTCTTCCTTTGGCATTCTGAAAAGTATCAATAATTTATGGTTACAAAATTAAATTTTCATAAACACAGAATATGTTTTTTATGTGAAAATGGATAGGATTTACACCCAAGTCAAGATCATAACATACTAATCTAGTTCTGGCTACATTTACTACATGTATAATTTGCAGAACAGCTAAACAAACAACAACAACAGAAATTGATAAACTACAATTAATGAGATTCATGAAACAAAATAATAGCTAGATTTAAAAAAAATACTATTGGCAAATAAGCATGAGCAATACTTTTGATAGCTTATTAAGCTAATCTTCTAACTATAACGTCTTTATCACAGACCAAAGGGAATTCTACTGTGATGCGAAACACACCTCGAAGACTGGTTCATTATCTCCATTGCCGTGAGGGCCCAGTAGACTCCAGACATTCGCAGGTACTCTGTCATGCAGTATTCATAATCATCCTTGTTGAGGCCGTAACCTGCTAAATAATCGGAATGTTTCTGAAGAAGCAAGGACTTCGGACAATCCTCTGAAAGCACGACGTCTTTGGTATTAAAAGACATATTCTAAGACTAGTAAATACAATTTACAAAGGATTTACAATTTACTACAAAGCATTAAAAAGGCACTATTTGTGATTCTCTATTTATTTTGTTGTTATTCATAAAATTTTAGAGTTATTTTTGTTATATTAATAATGACATTAGTGCTGTGAGATGACGTGACGTTAATTTGACTTTGACAAGTTTTAGATTGACAGTTTTGTTGATCACAGATATTAAAACATGTTCCATATTAACAGATACGATCATAAACCATAGACACAGTCGAAGTCATTTCATGATCATGATTCGTTCTATCTGTCACTGTGACTTGTGTCATATATGTCACATTTGTCTGCACTAATGTCACTTGTCAGTACTCAGTTGTCAGTTCTCTTATCAGCAAAAATAATAAAATAATATAAACATAACCTCTCTGCAATCAATTAATTACTTGTTTTAATTTAAATGATAATCATAAATGACGCCGCTATATTTAATTCAGTTATATATGTTCAGTTTTTGTATTAATATTTTTACGTTGTTTGCATATTTTGTATGTTATACTGATTTATGGATTTCAAAATTTCAAAGTAAATTACAGCGCGAATATGATTATATTATCGGTGAGTCTTGTGTTAAACATTATTTAAAGGGTACAGGGCAAACTTTTTTAGGAGACCTAGACCACCACCACACTCCAGTGTGTATTGGTAGAGGAATTAATAATAATCTTTTATTATATTTATTAAATGTCATGACTTATACTTAGTACTTATCCAAAACCTTTGCAGTTGGATCAGGAACAGCAGGCTCTCTCATAGCTCATCGCTTGGCAACAGAGACCAACTATACATTCATAGTGCTGGAAGCGGGAAGCAGGAGTCATCCTCTGCTGGAAACCCCGGTGCTGGGACCCCTGCTGCACGGCTCAGTGTACGACTGGCAGTTTGAGACCGTGCCACAAGAGAATGCATGCCTTGCCATGGTGGATAATGTGAGTAGTTTAAAAATACTTGTGTAGATAGATTGTTCGTGTTTTAATAAATTAAAAGATAGGTAAAGCACATAAGAATTATGTCATTAGGATATGATACTTATTTTAAAGTTAATCGTAGCAAGTTTTAATTATCTGATATACTTAAAAAATTTTAAATAATGGAGTAAATATGAAATGTAAATGTATGAATTTAGATGTAAAATCTGATAAATTGACAGAATTTACAGGCCTCAGATTTATGAGATTTAAATCCAGTATGTATATTTTCCCTTTCAGAAATGCAAACAGACTCATGGTAGAATAGTTGGAGGATCTTCAAAACTCAACAACATGATACATGTGAGAGGAAATATATCACATTATGTCGACTGGTTTCAAGGTAAATTGAAGGAAGCAGACGTAAAAAGACAATTTGATTTATTAGAAAATAAATACTTTTATTTAAATAGTAATAATTACAAAAGTGAGCTCAGTGATACTATTTTGAAGGCTGCCAATGAATTAGGGTATTTAACTATAAGTCAACAATTTCAAGAAGGATTTATGATACCTAAGGTGACACAAAAAGATGGTAGGAGATGGACCACTTCTGACAATTTAGATATTTCCCAACACATAGCAACTAATACTATTGTAGAAAAATTGATAATTGTTAATAATAAATGTGTTGGATTAAGGTTGTACAGTTCAAATGGATATAAAGAATTGTATGCTAAGAAAGGAGTGATACTTTCTGCAGGGGCTTTCAACTCGCCAAAAATACTCCAGCTTTCAGGTGTAGGGCCTTCAAAACTACTTAAATCTCTTAAGATACCTGTTATCAAAGATTTGCCTGTAGGTAAAAACTTACAAGATCATATTGGGTCTGGACTAGATCTGTTACTATTTAATACGTCTTTGTCAATTGGTCCATTGAATATGTTAAATCCATATAATGTATATGAATACTTTGTTAATCAAAGAGGTCCTTTCACATCAACAGGCTGTGAAGTTATTGGGTTCTTGAGTACCAAAAACGATACAACACCGGACTTACAATTCATGGTATTGCCAGTAGGAATATCTTCAGATCGGGGTAGCCATTTAAGAAAAAGTCTTGCTTTAAGAAATAATGTATGGGACAATTATTTTGCTAAATTATTTGACAAACATGCATCAACTATCTTCGCTACAATTTTACATCCAAAAAGCAAAGGAGACATTTACATTGCCAGCAAAGATCCCCTTCAGAAGCCAATTATTAATCCTAAATATTTGACAGATGCTAATGATATAAAAGTATTAGTCAATGGATTTCAATTGGTTAAAAAATTTATCGAAACAAATGCAATGAAAGGGTTAGGAGCTCATATAAATGAACTACCATTACCTGGGTGTGAAAAGCTTACCATATTCTCAAATTCGTATTGGGAGTGTTATATAAGACATTTAACCCTAACAAGCTACCATCCTGTCGGAACTTGTTCAATGGGGTTGAGGGAGTCTGCAGATGCAGTAGTAGATTCCTCTTTCAGAGTGATTGGGATAGAAAATTTGTTCGTAGTGGATAGCTCAGTGCTGCCAACATTGCCGAGTGGTAATATAAATGCTGCTGTTGCCATGATGGCCAGTGTGTTCTTCGAATCAAATATCAAATCAGCACATGGTATGTCTATGGAAGCAGAACATGGTTTCTGTTACAAACATAATTTGTTTTTAAATACTTGCTTCAAAGTTAGTTAAAATATAGAATAAAGTTACCATTAAGAAACAACTACAAAAATCAAAAAAAAAAAAAAACAATTTTATTATTCATAATAAGCGTCATTAAATACCCCTAATTTAAGTACCAAAGTAATGTTTTATTTATTGTTAAATAGTTAGTAAGTAGGTACTCCTATATATTTTGGAACAGCTTGAAGTGAAAGAGTAGACACCTAAGTAGGTAGAGATCGTCCACTTTAAAAATGAACGTGCCGCCACTAATATACTAATTGTTACAACTTGTGGGTAACTAAATGGAAATATATATTTATATTTATTTAATATAAAATGTTTCCTAAATATTGCCACATATTATAAAAATAGGTAATATCACGCTCCCCCACGTCATTTTAAAACTAGACAATCTCTACCTAAATTATGGTTTTGTAAAAGTTCCTACTACACCATAGCACATTGAAGTAGCCTAGGCCTACTAATGGTGGGTTGCTCGGCATTAACCACAGCTTAATTAACAAAAATGTCAAAATGCGCGAACCAATAGGGCTGTCATTACAATAAAATTATGACTCCCTTTCCTATTGGCTCGCGCATTTTGACATTAGTTAAGTTAGCTAAGGTTAAATGTCGAGCAACCCACCGTAACTTACTAAGCAGGGCATCTATTTTGTAGGTACATTACCTGCCTACTTCAATTTGGGCAGTCTTACACTTAATTAAGGGTAGGTAGATAATATAAATAAAACGTAATTGTATTTTTCTAACATTTCAATGTTTTATTTACCTTTACAAATTACACTGGTATTGCATACAAAGTATTTTGAGCCTTATGTCCACAACGCGGCAACTACAGTAGATACAAGATTGTTGAAACTATTTTAAAAGAGATTACGAATCCATTTTCCGACCTGAGACAGACAGAGACTTGCATTCAGAATGAGACTAGACAATAACATAGGTACACTAGTTCCTGAATTACTTACTTATTAGTACCTAAGTACCACGAACATCGCCATATATTATTATTATTCCAATCTTTCCGTGAAACTACTTAATAATCAGCATTATTTTTCAAACATTGTCGTTCTTAGAAATGCTACTCAAACCCTCAGAAAAATCAATAAATGTTGGTCATCACATTTCTGGGCACTGAATCGATCCACCTTATTAATCCTGGTTTAAAAACAGATAGGTAATTAACTTGTTCCTAAGTTTTAGATTCGCAACACAAAAATATGAAATCTAAGGTGTTTGATATATTTTTTGTTTTTTTTTTTTTAACATAAAGAGGACACTATTTATTAAAGTTTGATAACCCGTCCAGTGCCTGCGTTAGAGCCTGACACCCCAGGCAAGAATATTGTGGCGCCCACATAAGAAAATGAAAATCGAGCTTTTTTTGCTCAAAACATTTTTTGCTGAACGAATGAGAACGTTTATTAAGAATTTTATTTTTCCTTTTTTTTTGTTCCTCACCCCAAATGCCCCTCCAAATTTGGCGCACCCCCCCCCCCTAACGCCGGCTCTGAACCCGTCAACCTACAATAATTATAATTTAAATGACACTCAATAAAGCATAATAGGTATCTATTAAAATTACATAAAAAAATTGTTTCACAAAATCTACTTTCTTATTTAATAATTATTTCACTTTCTATAGAAATACTAGTTCTAAACCTAATAGTACACTAAACTGACTAGAATACATAAAAATATTTTTGTGTATTCACACTTACAAACTACCAATTTCAAATAATATAAGTATAAGCTGTGGAAGTGTATACACATAAGTAATAAAATAAAAATTTGTATTTTTTTTCGCATAGAAAAGCGATTTTTCTATGGAATCGTAACGACAATGTACGTCGTTTCAAAAAAAGCGCATAAAAAACTCAATAGGATAGAAATTCTATAACTTCTTACAAGTGTATAGTTTTGAAAATACTTTGTGAAAGAAATTATTAAAATCTACTATTACGTAAAATAAATTATTTAGCATTTTTGTGCCTTATTTTTACCTAAGACATTGAACATTGAACACTTTTATAGCACAGAATTAAGGCACAATATAAAAACTTAAATAAATTGACTTTTAACATCAACATGAAAATTTTAAGATTAAAAAAATGATATAATGATATGTTTTTAAATATTTATTTTTATAATATTCACCTCAATCTAAGATAAACAAAGGACGAACGACAGTTATTCTGCATTTTATTAGTAACAGAGGTATTATTAATACGGACGGAAACAATTTAGAATAAATTATCTATTACTTCTAAGTTTTACTTTTTTATTTCTAACTGCAATATATTTATTCACATTGCACGTCTTAAGCACATTTTAATAACACCAACATTGAAATAAATTGTGGTATTTACGTAGTAATAAAAATGATTGTTGCTTTGTTTGATTGCTCTAAAAACATAGTTAAGGTATTCACCACGGACCTCAAATTCACTCATTAGAGTTGATATTTTCGATACCTACAAAAATTTTCATATTTTTGATCAAAACCTAAAACCACACTTGAAGAAATATAGTTTAAGTATTAATACAAACATTAAAGTGTCTTTGACAAACCTACACAATATCAATTAAACATTAATAGAAAGAGTTAAAATATTTTATTAATAAACTAATTATTAGGTAAATAAATTATTTACCTTTATTTGTGCTGAGCAATTTATTCACACATGCAGCAACTGCACACAATAATACTGGACGGAATGTCTGATAATCGTAGCTACGATCTAATTTAATAACTACATTCGAATTACATTTTTATTCTAACAATAAATATTATTATTTACATAATTGTTTTATCTTTATTTATCTTTGATACAAAACATAAGCAGAAAAGATAAGACTAGACTTGATTAAAGTGGTTCAACTATTTTGTGATCAATTTTATATCGATGTGTTACATATAGTGCCTACCTGCGTCTAAATTATTTTATATTTTTCAAGACTTTACTTTGTAATTTCCATAACACTTATATTTTTGATATTTTGTCCTCTTTATAATTTGTGTAGGGTCTATTTAAAATGTTATTTAATACTACAAATTGTGAGCAAATTTTTTCACAAAAGACTATTCAAAAACTTTTGTAAGCCAGTGAATACCTATTAAGGGTGAATATCAGAAACGTGCATTTTTTTCAGTTTTGGTGGTAATATTTTTTCTTCAGTTTTCATGAAAAATGAGGACCTGGTACCTATAAGAAAAGAAAGTGTAACAATTAGTCTTTCTTTTCTTATACCAGGTTCTCATTATTCACGAAGACTGAGGACCAAGTGAAAAATGAGGACCTGGTATAAGAAAAGAAAGTGTAACAATTAGTCTTTCTTTTCTTATACCAGGTTCTCATTTTTCACGAAAACTGAAGAAAAAATTTCACCACCAAAATTGAAAAAAAAATTACGTTTCTGATATTCACCCATAACTTTCTTACATTAAAGATTGTTACATAACATGTATGAACCTTATTTATTCAAAATAAATGTGAGCTTTTTGTAATATAGTTTTAACTTATTTATTCTGAGCAGTTTTGAGCAAATCATAGGTAGTGAAATATTTTACTGAATTTATTAATACTGTTTAATTTCATTACGATACTAACAGATAACTTACTATATTTGTGCAGAAATAGTCAAATATTATAGTCATATTGCGACTAAACTAAAGTTTATTGCTTTCGCATTCGCCGAAGTAACACTTTGTTTTCCACTATAGATACCTATATAAAATAATATTTAATATTGTTAACTCTATAATACTACAGTTTCTAGGATATAAACACGAGCTTTACTCTACAATGTAGACACAAGAACAATGACTAAATTTCCACACAATAATATTATTTTGCTGCTGTTTTCTCCACAATATTCAAATTGTTATTAGAATAAGATTTTTCTTTTTCCAAATGTTGTTATTTTTATAATATTGGAATGAATATAGGTACGACTAATTGATTAATTAATCAATAAAAATCAACGAATCAATTTGCAAACATCGTGTACCTAATACCATAAAAAAGAGAGTTTTATTAAGATTTATCTTCTCTTCAACAAGCGAATCAAGTTCAATGTATCGCATAAAACCGCAAAAAATATTATCATTTCCAACAAATGAACCAATTTCAAAACATTGTGTAATACTACAACGAAGAGAGTTTAAACAGAACTTCTCTTCAATAAACGAATCAAGTTGAATATATTGCGTAAAATCATAAAATTAATCTCATCTGCAACAACCGAATCACGTCACAAAGAAGAGAGTTTTAAATAACCTCTCATTATCATCAATACTTGAATGATTTTATCAAAAAATTCACCGAAAACCATTTACAGACAGTTTATGACAAAGTTGTACGAAAACTTGTTTCTTAAAATTTCACCTGTAAGGACGGTTTCTTTAATTTTAATCCACTAGATCGTGATTATCTAGTTACAATAAAATGATAACTTACTTGAAACACGAGTCGAGATAGTTATCCAACATATCCAGTTGAAGATCAGCCCAGTCCGTAGGCGTGAGGAGAAGAGAGGATAGATCGTCATCAGGGATAAGAGGGGGAGGCACTGCCGGTTCGACTATGACGTTCGCTCCAATGTTCGTATCTATATCCATACCTAACGGCTGGAAATTTAGCTCAGGTAAATGCAGAGTCACTGGTTCACCAACATTCGTTACCATTTCGGTATTAATCTGAACTATATTTGCAACCGCTATCTTTTCCTCTTCAACTGCTTTGGTTTCGTTCGGAGAACTTTTCTTTTTTTTATGAGATCTATTGGATAAGCGCTTTGTGCCTTCTAAGTGGCCAAGATCTAACTTCCAGAAGCCGCCTTTACCTGGCTCGTGCTTTGAACGAGCTTCTTTTACAAAAACTTTGTTCAGCGATAAATTGTGCCGTATCGAATTCTGTAACACGAATAAATAGAAAGAAATAATATGGAACATTGCACGTTGGTTTATTTAAGCGTTTTATGGAACTTTTTACTTCTACTAAACAAATTCTTCACAAAGTAGTGGTCGTAGACGTCGATAGGGACCGAAGACATTGTTATTCGATAAACAGCCCAATACCGACGGTACTACCAGTAAAAAGTAGATCCTCGCGCTTTCTTTTTAGTCGACAACGCATCGGCGATACCTTTAGTGTTACTGATGTCCATGGGAGACGGTGGCCACGAAACTCGTATATTAAAATTCTGAAGAGACCGAAACAGGTGTAAATCTGTAGGTGCAAGTTCAGAGCTATATGGCAGATGCATTAACACCTTCCAGCCAAACTCTTAATTTTTGCTGAGTGGCTAAAGTTTTATGTGGTCTAGACTGTCTCCTAAAGCCTGTCTTCTATTTCTTATTAGAGAAACATAACTAATAGCAGTGTAATAAGTAGGTAAGTACTCGTACTTTAGTGATCTGTAATCCTAATAAACCACTTGATCACCCCAATTCCACGTGTAATCCAATTAAATGATATCTTATCTTATGTTTACAGATTAGCGTTATTAAAATCAGATCATAACAAAGCTAATATTGACATAATTGATAACTCACCTGCCATGTAGGGTCTGCCTTCCTGTAATACTTGAAATTGTCCCTAATCCAGGCGTAGATAGCGGATAAAGTCATCTTATCGTTATTGTACCTCATGGCCATACAGATTAAGGTGCTATATGAATACGGCGGCTTCTTTTCACTGTTGCTCTGGTATTCCTCCTTGTTCTCCATAAAATCCTTCTGGCACTTTGCTATTGTCTGGTTAAACTTTTGCAACCTCGTGTTAGTTGGAGGCTGAGCCTTGACTGGAGGGTTCGGTGACATGGGAGGAATCGGGAATTGCGGCAGAGCCATAATGTTCGTTATATTCTGCAGCCATGTCAGATTCGTCAAGTCAGTCTCCGGTTCGTCTACGATAATCTTCTCTGGCTTATGTTTCACTTGAGCTTTTTGGGAGGATTCCGTAATTTGCACTGAATTCACTGTTTCCACTGGTGTTTGATTTATGACTATATCGTCTAAGTTTTGTGCGTACACTTCGGGTTGCTCGTAGACGTATTCGATTTCCACCGTGTGCGAAGATTCCGGCACCGTATGGTCTATGGTGTAGAAGGTGCCGCATTGTTCTCCAGAATCACCGTAGAGGTTCAAAAGAGACGCATCCAGCATCTCGCCGGACGCCGGTGACAGACCCGAGGTTATGTGCATCGCGGCCACCTACATCCCTGCAAGCGACAAAGAAACTGATGAGTCACGATTGAAACGATGATTCAGCAGATCTGGTGCGTCATACCTTCAGTAAATTGGGAAATGGTGCTGGTGTACTGGTTTTCGGATTCCAATTCGAGTTTATATGAGATTATGGTGGGTTACCTGAGCAGTGATGGCGAAGATGGTGCGGTAAGATGCCGGAGTGCGATCGATCGAGCGGCGAGCGGCGCGCGGCCGCTGTGACGTCGCGACGGTCAGCCCCCCGCGCGGGCGGTGGTGGTGGTGGCGTGGTGCGTATGTGCGCGCGTGCCGGCGGCGCGGTCGGTTGTGCGGCTGGGGGCAGGTGCGCGGGCCCCATTGTGCCGGTGAACAGGTGGTGCCGACCGATCGATATTTTTCCGGCGGCAAAACGCCATACGGCCGGCCCGCATCGACGATAGCTCCGGACAATTAGTCACGGTTATCGAAGGTCTAGCGGACGTTATCGTTTCGCCAGGTCTCTGCTGCGGGTACTTCCTCGAGTTAATTAGCTACATGTCTTGACAATTGTTTTCTTACTTGGCAAAAAAGCATTTGTCTATCATGACACCATTCTGATATTATTAGATACTTACCTGGTTTTCCGAGAATTCATGGATAAAATAAAATTGAAACCTTCTAGAACCTTCATGTATTTGCCAAATCTAACTTTGCCTTTTTTGCCTTTACTTTACATTACCTGGACTGGATTAGGTAAGTAACATACACATAAAGGGACCCCTTGAGTAAAGTGAACTATTTGTCAGATAGGTACTTACAATTAATTTAAAAAATCTTATGAATAAAAATAATGTGTGTTGCTGCACTTGCTGCAGATCTGGTAAAATCGTTTGTCTGTCATAGAGGACCGAAACATTTATTGAATATCTCAAAATTTATATTTTTATCCTATCTCTAGAACTTTGGGAAAATTCACATCCGAACTCTAACCGCTCATTTACATGCGCGTCTAGCGGATCGTCTCGTGGGCGTAATGGGGCATTAAATAAGAAAAAAATGTGCGAGATACATGTGCGAGGTACAGATAATTAATTAACTAGTATACCTTACTACTAACTAGGTACTAAAGCTGGGTACAAAGTGGTTGATTTTTATCAAAATAAATATGATACGCATACCTATAGGACGATAGTTTCTAGTAGTTTCGCATAAGTAAAAATACTAACATCGGCTATCAAATTAAAAGTTAAAACCTATGGACGTGTAACTTTCGCGTGAAAAAATACATAAGTCAATCCATTACGTGGCTATTTCAATATAACGATGACTTCACTCTATCGATTTTCTATCAGGTCATTTGTCCAGTGTAAACAAGCGCCTTTTGCACCCTCTCCAAATTAATTGAGCAAGTGCTTGTCCATTCAACTTTTATGAGTTGTTTGCTTATTGCTACACTTTATGGGGTATTATAAGGTAACGGTGTAGCTTAGATATCTAATATTAAAATCGCTTATGTTGAAAATGTTACGAACTAGAAAAAAGGTAAACATCATTGAAGTATTATTACTAGATATAACACAATGCATGTCCCAATGAATTGACGCCGATCGGCTTCAATTTTCAATGGATTCGTTCGATTTTGAAAGGAGAACGGGGGCTCAATTTTGAAAATAAAACCTCCCGGCGGGTAACACATTTTGTTCGAGATGTCTGTTCTATGACATTATACTTCAATGGTAAACATAGTTAATTAATTTTAGTGCAAATCATGACTGTGTATTTTTGTGTAAAAACTTACACCACGTGTATTTTTGTTGTTGTATGTACATAAGCATAATTTGTCGGCAATCGTATTTGTAAGGCATTATGATTCTTTAATCTAGATAAAAATATTAATTTATCAATAAAACAGTTTACTACGCAGTATTGCACCCCTTTTTCCCGCGCTTTTACCTGTCCGTTGCGGCGGCCATGTTTTATCGCCGGCGGACCGGAACGACACGGTGCCAGCCACGACTCTGGTTCCCGAAATTATCCTATCCTTCCCCGCAACCACCATCACCCTAAACATATTACATGATTTTATTACAAAAAGGGGAAAACATTTCTACGATCTTTGTGTTCCAATTGGAATTTAGATTTTATCGAAGATTGGCCGTACGTACGTGCCTTGATAGGAGGAAAATAATAGGATATATACATATGTCAGTTGACAAAAGTACCTATCTATAGGTACCTAACTAAATAATTATAGTACCGTATAAAAAGGATCTTCGTACCTGCTGTATAAATATTATGTCACAACCAAATGAACAATAATGATATTTAAAAAAATATAGATAGGTACGTTATACCGGTAGAAATCAACTTCGAAAAGAGCTACAACACACACACGTTTATGTTTTGTTTTACTACACCAATCACATTGGTATAATACACGAAGGCATTTTAACGCTGTATGTCAAATGTCAAGCACTTCTGACAACGACAAAAGCGTGCGTTTCGTCTTGTATTGACAAAGCGACTACGAGCAAAACGGTCAATTGTCTGTTCTTACGCTCTTTATCGTCGGCTCGCATGACATATCTACCTCTTTTTTACATTATAATATCATTGGAATACAATGAATTTCAATTTCCCCTAAAAGGTTCCTTCACCTCAATAAATTAAACAAGGTGCTTAATGAAACAATGTGAACGAATCCATTCATTTTTAAACACCCTTTCCTTGCTGTTGAGGATTGATAGCGGCTTCGGACCTACTCTTTTCAATACCAATGAGGTTTTTTTGTAGGAAGCTGTACTTATATAACACAATAAGAGTATCAGCAATGTAGCTTTTCTATCAGCGAATGTAATAATTACAGGTCTTATAAGTAAATACAGATACAAACAGGACATAACTACATTTTAATACAACTTATTTTTCTAATAGAAACGAGTAGACACCGTCGACATCGACCTAATATACCTATGTTATCCAAATGCATGGAATGCATTGCAATATCAAGAAAAGTGATGCCACATGTGGCGCAATGGTTACAATGTCGGACCGCCGCGGCCGTCCAAGGGTCCTGGGTTCAATTCCCAGCAGAGGCACAAATTTGAATGAGTTTGAATTTCTATTTTTGATCTGAGTGTGTGTGTTCTTTCTGTTGCCTTTGAGAATCCTAACGTGGGGTTATGAGTGTGTAGCGTTATTACTATTAATTCGCTGTTACCCGCGTTTTCGTCCGCGTGGTATTTAATAAAAAAATATGTTCTTTTTTCTAAATTAAAAGTAGCCTAAGTTACTCCTTGTTACATCAGCTATCTGCCAGTGAAAGTCCCGTCAAAATCGGTCCAGCCATTTGAGAGATTAGCCGAAACAGACAGACAAAAATTGTAAAAAATGTTGTTTTGGTATATGTACCGTGTATACATCCAAATGCACTTATCGTTAGTAAAAAGCGGTTATTTTAATATTACAAACAGACACTCCAATTTTATTTATTTGTATAGATATATAGATTTAAGGACTCATTTGACACTCCCTGTGATAGCACTAATAGGAGGTATCTAGAATAGTGGTAGAATTTTTGAAAGTGTTTAAAAACAATTGTATCCCTGTGAATATGGCTTTAAGTCCGCAGTCCGCACGCCTGCTTGAAGTTCGACCTCCGTAGCCATACGTGTCAATCACTATTCCCCCTCGCAATATGTCTGCTCACATCGTATTGAATGTCGTCCAATCGAGCAGGTAATCGGTAATTTACCAAGTCGATGCGTTTACTTATAAGTTCCAACGTGGTTAATTTTTCCATGGTGTAAAATTATCTTGATAAGCTTGAGGTTTTACTTATATCTAAATGTAAGGCACAAGTTATATGTAGTTCTAAAATGTAGATAGAACATAGGTATATATATATATATATATATATCTACACTATATATATATATATTTAGACTACACCCACCATTTCGAAATAAACACATTTGGATTACACCCGCCATTTTGGAATAGAGGTTATATAAGCCGGAGCGTACCGAGACCGGGGCTTTTCTGTTACCGGCTCTCGGAGCGGGCGCATCGGCGTGGTCTGGTTCGATCTTTATTTTTCTGTATTTTCTTTTATTCATGCGTTTGTTTGAATTTTGTTCCAATTATTTTTTTTCTTTCATAATTTGATTGTGTACTGTTTAACTTTTACGTTTAATAAATTGTGATATTTTTTATGGATTTTCACTTCTGAACCTAAAGTCAGAAGTGGGATTCAAATTCAATAGCCCACTAAAAGTTTAAAACAACTCCCTGAAAATCACTTAATTTCTATTGGAACAAAATTCTCACTATCAAGTTTATGTTAATTGTGTTACTATGTCGGATCGTGTGTATCGTGACCGCGATCGTCATCGTGATCGACATCGGGCTTCGCGAGACAGAACACGTCGATGCGAAACAGAAGGGCGAAGCCGTAGGTCGCGAGATTGTGCGCGTACTCCATCAGAACCGCGAACTATTACAGCTACCAGCGATCTTGCTCAAGCGTTAAACTCATTGGTGAATCGAATTTCCGCGATCGAAAATAGTATGTCGAAATCGGGAGAAAATAACTCCACGGCTGTAGTGAAAGATACGAATGGCGAGATATCTGAACAAATTTCTTTGTCTACCCGCAATAGCGCTAATAACGATTGCGCCGCGAGTTCAATCCGTACCGATGACGTTGTGATCATTCAACCAGAACGCGATACTCCCGTTTCCGTGTCTACCTGCAATAACGCGAATAATAGTAATAATGCCGCGAGTGTAAATCGTACTAACGACGCGTTTGCGATCGTTCAACCGGAACGCAATATCCTTGTTCCTACGCCTACCCGCAATAACGCGAATAACAAGAGTGCCGCGAGCGTAAACCGTACTGATGACGTCATGATCGTTCAAACGGAACGCGATATTCCCGTTTCTGAATCTACCTCCGCACAAGATTTAGTTACAGCCATCAAATTGTTGAGATCAGGCTCACACGACTATTTTGTGTCTAGCTTTGACCCATCGTTGCATAATTTTGATAATTGGTGTGAGGAGGTGGAACGAGCAAAGTCTACTAACAGTTGGAACGATCATGAATGTCTGTCCCGAGTTTTGAACTGTCTCAAAGGCGACGCGAAACACTGGCTAAATAGTTGGAACCCGATCGATCGTTGCTGGAGTAAATTCGTTGAGGAGTTTAAACCTTTGTGTCCCCATAAGTTAGACTACGCTAACATTCTATTCGAGGTTATGAATACAAACTCGGACAAATTCCCCACGTACGCCGACTATGCTAGGAGAGCGTTATTGCGTCTGCGGGTTATTAAGGGACTCGGCGAAAGTTTGATTGTACAGATCGTTATTCGCGGTATTACGGATCCCTCTATTCGAGCAGCCGCAACCAACGCGAACCTAACCTGTAACGATTTAGTTTCGTTCTTGTCTATTTATGTCAAACCTAATCATAACAAACAAGATAGACCTCCGGGTATGACTTTAGCCAAAAAACGAAATTATCATGAAAAATTATCATGAACAATCGCGATCAGATAACCATATACGGTGTTATTCGTGCGGCCGGCTCGGGCATAAACGAGGACATAACGATTGTCCGAAAAAAATAAAAATAGACGATCAAATCGACCATAAATCTAATTTAACTGGCTCAAGTAGTGGCTCCCGTGGCGTTAAAGTCTGGTGTACATTTTGCAAAAAACCTAATCACACCGAAAAAGAGTGTTTCGTTAAAAACCGGTCAGAGGCGCGCAATGATCGTAAAGTTAATTTGTGTATGGAGCAACCACGTACTAAACGTCAAAATAATGACCTAACAACTGCAGTTATTCAGGGTATCCCCGTCGATGTGCTCATCGACAGTGGTGCCCTTAACGTCTCCCTCATTTCATCGGACGTCGTTAAGTACTTTTCGTGCGCTCTAAAACCTGTCAATTGTACCATTAAGGGGATAGGTAGTCAGGGAATTACGGCTGATTATTATGTAACTCTAACGGTAGAATTTAGTGAAATTTCACTTGAAGCTGATTTTGTTGTGGTACCCACCCAGTATATGAACAGTCCGATTATTATCGGAACTGACATCCTCAACCGTGATGGTGTCACCTACGTTAGAACCAGAAATAGACAATACTTAACGCGGACCACGGGGAATCTTAAACATGTAGGTACCGTCGATCAACACGTACAGATCAACTCACATGTTGAGGGTAGACACCGCGATTTACTAATCTCCGTGTTAGACGAGTTCAAAGAGTTTTTAATTTCGGGAACCGCTACTACCACGGTTAAGACTGGGAAAATGCACATTAATCTAATTGATAACACACCGGTTGCATACCGTCCTTACAAACTCTCCCATCAGGAGAAGCTGAAGGTTCGTGAGATAGTTAAAGATCTTTTAGATAAAGGGATCATTCGTGAATCCCAGTCCCAGTATTCAAGTCCCATCATTCTGGTCAAAAAGAAAGATGGCTCAGATAGAATGTGTGTCGATTACCGAGCCCTAAATCGACTCACCATAAAGGATCGGTATCCCATGCCCCTTATTGACGACCACATAGACCGTTTAGGCAAATTCAAGTTTTTCACTAGCCTTGATATGGCCACGGGGTTCCATCAGATCCCCATTGATGACGAGTTCATTCACAAGACAGGCTTTGTTACACCGGAGGGGCACTATGAGTACGTCAAAATGCCATTTGGACTGACCAACTCCCCAATAGTGTATCAACGCATCATCAATAATACGTTGCGGAGCTTTATCGATGCAGGGTCAGTTTTAGTCTACGTAGATGACGTACTCCTAGTGAGCTCGACAGTGGATGTAGGGATAAACCTTCTGAGACAGGTGCTCCAAACTTTGACCAATGCTGGTTTTTCAATTAATCTTCGCAAATGCTCTTTTCTTACGACTGAAGTCGAATACTTGGGGAGGGTTATCAGTCAGGGTCAGGTAAGACCGAGCCCACACAAGATTGAAGCGCTGGTCAAGTCTTCACCTCCCGAGAACGTCAAACAAGTAAGGCAATTCTTAGGCTTAGCTGGATACTTCCGACGCTACATCGAAGGGTACGCAGTCCTGACAGCTTGCATTGCACGACTGACCAAAAAGGAGGTTCCTTTTCATTGGGGTCCTGAACAAGAAAAGGTACGTCAACATATCATTCAGCTACTCACCACCGAACCCGTGTTGGCGATTTTCGATCCCGAGCTGCCAACAGAAGTGCACACCGACGCTAGCAGCCTTGGTTTTGGTTCCGTACTCATGCAGACCCACAAAGACGGTAAGAAACGCGCAGTGGCCTACTTTAGTAAAAGCACTCAGGGAGCAGAGAGCAGGTACCACTCCTACGAGCTGGAGACGCTGGCAGTCGTTAAAACTCTACAGCACTTCCGCCACTATTTGGTTGGCATCCAGTTCAAAGTCATTACTGACTGCAACGCTCTCAAAGCCACCGAGCGTAAAAAGGATTTACTGCCACGCGTTGCCCGCTGGTGGATTTATCTCCAAGATTTCACCTTCGACATTGAATATCGAAAGGGTAAGATGATGAGTCATGCCGACTATCTTAGTCGTAACCCGATAGTCGAGGTCAACAATATCACCAGGCCGCGCAACTGGGCCCAGATGGCACAAGCAGCAGATCGGGAAACACAGCAGCTCGTCGAGCAGCTGCAAGCGGAACAGCTGGACTCTCGTCGGTATGTTTACCAAAACGATACGCTCTACTACCGTTACACACCCGTGGGAGAAGAAGCGCGGTTGTTGTGTTACATACCCAAGGGTCACCGGCTTAGTTTGCTGCGAGTCTTTCATGATGAGCACGAGCACATCGGTGCCGAGAAGACTTTACATCTGATCTTGAAGCACTTCTGGTTTCCTGGGCTGCGTCAATTTGTAGCCAAGTATGTGGCTCACTGCCTGGTTTGTATATCGAACAAACGAGTCCCTAGAGCTCCTCACCAACACATAACATCATGGCAAAAGCCCGAGGTACCCTTCGAGACGCTGCATATTGACGCGTTGGGGCCACTACCAGTGTCCCACGGATACAAATTCGTGCTCCTCGTGGTGGACGCGTTCACAAAGTACAGTCTCCTCTATCCTATCGCTCGTCAGGATGCCGAAGAGCTGAAACGAGCAGTTTCTAATGCCATATCTTTATTTGGCGTGCCGAAATTGCTGGTGACTGATCGAGGCCGTATGTTCGAGGCGAGAAGCTTTGTACAATGGATATCCGAAATGGGCTGCGAGCTTCACTACATCACACCTGAAATGCACAACTCTAACGGCCAAGTTGAGAGGTATGTAAGGACCTTGCTCAATATGATCCGTATCGAAGCTAATCATAAGAGTGCGTCGTGGTCGGATACTTTGTGGAGGTTGCAGTTGGTATTAAACACGACCAAGCAGAAGACAACACAAGCGTCCCCTCTGAACCTCCTCGTAGGTGTTGATGGTGCAACCCCCGCCATCAGGAGTCTCATCCGTGACGTAGCTGTTGAAACCACACAACCTGATCGAGCAGCATGGCGTGAAATGTGTCGAACCAGGGCAAGTGAGCTTTTGAGGCGAAACCAGTCTCGGCAGGATTCTTATGCTAACCAGAAGCGTCGTCCGCCTCGTGTGTTTCAGACCGGAGACATGGTGTTTGTGATCAAGTACTCCCAGTCGACGGGAAAACTCGATCCTGGCATGCGGGGGCCATACAAGGTCCTGAAGACCCTACCGAGTGGACGGTATGAGCTGAAGCTGCTGAGTGGCTCATACGGCAAGACCACACAGGCGGCGGCGGAATACATGGTGCCCTGGCGAGGAGAGTGGTGTCCGGACGCTTGCGCTGCTTTCTTCGAATGTAAGTTCAACTTGTTGATTACTTTGTGGCGGTGAAGCAAAAGTCGTGGTTTTGTTAGTTATAGTCCCTAAAATCTATCACTTTTCTAATAAGGCCTTACCCGCTTATGTACCTACATACTAATTGACTGACATACGATGCCTATTTTCCACCATTTTCACGCTATGACTGTCCAAATCTCGGTAATGCTTCGCTCCTCAAAGGAAATTCAACGGTGGCCGGTGCCCGAGCCTGGCCGTCTAATTCTGATTGACATGGATGCTGGCCGTATGGCGGTCCATGGGGTCGATCTTCAGTCACTGGTATACATGGATGCTGGCCGTATGGTGGTCCATGGACACGATCTTGAACTACTGATATTCATGGATGCTGGCCGTATGGCGGTCCATGGAAATGGTCTTGAGCTACTAGTATACATGGATGCTGGCCGTATGGCGGTCCATGGACACGATCTTGAACTACTGGTATACATGGATGTTGGCCGTATGGCGGTCCATGGGTGCGCGCGATAAGTTTTGAGACGTCTCGTTATTGCCGCCTCTTCTAGGCGAAAGGGTTTCCCATAGAACTAAAGTATTTACTTATCCCTCAAGCCAGTACTTATTGTTTAGTCATATTTCGAACCGCCAACTTACTACGTTGCTACGGTTATGGGGTCACACTATATCGAGTCTTATTTCAGGTGACGATGAAGAATCAGTTGACCCAGAAGCTGGTCCCTCTCCTGCACCTGAGCCCGCCTCGTCATCCCCAGAGGCGGCCTCCCCTCACGCTGACAACATTGTGGCACCAGCTGCGAGTCCCAGCACAGAAGGTTTTACGACTCCTTTGACCATGGCTGCGGGCGAGGACGCCGCGTAGTCAGGAGAAGCCGATTTAGACTACACCCACCATTTCGAAATAAACACATTTGGATTACACCCGCCATTTTGGAATAGAGGTTATATAAGCCGGAGCGTACCGAGACCGGGGCTTTTCTGTTACCGGCTCTCGGAGCGGGCGCATCGGAGTGGTCTGGTTCGATCTTTATTTTTCTGTATTTTCTTTTATTCATGCGTTTGTTTGAATTTTGTTCCAATTATTTTTTTCTTTCATAATTTGATTGTGTACTGTTTAACTTTTACGTTTAATAAATTGTGATATTTTTTATGGATTTTCACTTCTGAACCTAAAGATATATATATATACACTATATATATATATATATATATACAATCTGTCACACGTATATATTACGGAATTGGAGTTTCTTGAGCCAAGCCAAACTGAAGAATGGACGTGGGTTTGGCAAATAAGAGGCCCCCCCCTCTTTAATACCCAATTTTTACCCCTCCGGTACTCGTACGTACGTGGATAAGTTCTTTAACTGCCTTTGAGGACGTTCAAAGGTTTATCGTATTTCGATTGCATTTGGCGACCCTGTAGCCTAGTTGGTAGCGACCCTGCCCGCGAAGCAAGGGGTCCCGGGTTCGATCCCGGCCGGGGTAGATATTTATGTGACATAAATATTTGTACTCGGGTCATGGGTGTTATATGTGTCGTCCATGCCACCCGCGACACAGGTAAAATAACCTACGGTAAGAGTGCGTAACCGTTTTTTTAACTGTCGGAGAGCTCAGTTCAATGAGCTTATGAGCCAGTTAAATAAACCAAATACTTTATTTAGCCGGTGATGCCTTTGGTATTACGATATTATCAACGTATCTCTTAAGTAGGTACCATCAAATGAAATGACTCATCTACAAAATTAATAAAAATCGAAACAATAGCATCTGTTGATTATATTACTCGTAATTTTCTTACATGCAACATTGAGTTAGTCGCAATTAAACAGTTAAAGCAGACACTCGTATATTTTTGCATTCCTACACCTCACAGTAAAGCTAGCCTTAATACAACGTACATATGGTCGAATTCGAGCCGAATAACTACATAGTGCATCGTCGTTGAGTCGAGCGACGAGAACAAAAGAGACCCGCATTCCAGAGATAAGAAGCATCGTACGATCTATTGAATAACAACTTGTTTACTACTGTGAAATAATAGTGCAAAACTCAATTTAAGACTGTTTGGTGTTCAAAAAACGTGAACTATACGGTCCTACCATGGCTTCTAAAGAACAAGTGATAAGTGTACTTGAAGATATTGCTTCATTATTAAAAAAGACGCAAATAAACCTAAGAAAATGTCCTAAGCAGCGGCTTACACGCGGCTACGTCGAATCACGTATAAAGTGTTTAGAAGAATATTGGGGTAAATTTCAAGACGCGCACGATAAACTTATCAAGTGCACTACACGGGAGCAGCGCGGGGAATTGCCGTACTTCGTAAATGAGGAATTTTTTATACAAGAAGACTTATACCTGTGTATGATGGGTGACCTTAAGGATTTATTAAACGAGTGTACTTCGACCCATTTGCAACCAACTAACAGCCAAAACTCGTCACACAACGATGGTCAAACACAAGTAAGACTTCCTCCAATTCAAATCCCAATGTTCACCGGCAACTACGAAGACTGGCCGACATTTAAAGATTTATTTACATGTTTAGTTCACGAGAACACAACATTATCTGACGTACAGAAACTGCACTATTTGAAAACGAGTATCTCGGGCGAGCCTGCATCATTGTTGAAATATGTTCAAGTTACTAATGCGAATTATACTCAAGCATGGAACACATTATGTCACAGATACGGTAATAAACGCTTGATAGTAAACGCATTGTTGAAGAGACTTTTTGGACAAAAGAAATGTACTAGCCAGTCGGCATCTCAGCTTAAGGCCCTGTTAGACACAACGACTGAAATATTAAATAACCTACGCAACTTAAATGTTACGATCGACTCTTGGGACCCTATAATAATATTTCTGGTCGTGCAGAAGTTGGACCCGGAGTCACATAAGGAGTGGGAAGAAGCTGCATATAAAATTAAATCTGAAGACTTATCAACATTAGATGACTTAACGAAGTTTTTAGAATCGAAATTTCGAACACTCGAGTTGGTGGCACCGTCGACTAGTACAAAGGTTATAAAAGAACGCGCCTTACACGTTTCTCTTCAAAAATCATGTATTATATGCAAAGGAGCACATAATTTGTCCCACTGCAATGAATTTAATAAAATGCAGGTGTCGGAAAGAAGCGACTGTGTTAAGAGAAACAAACTCTGTTTTAACTGTTTGGCAACAGGACATGCCGTATTCAAGTGTAAGGTTCCTGTGTCATGTCACATTTGTAAGAGACGTCATCATACACTTCTCCATCAACAAAAGGACCCGTCGATCACAATGGTAGAATGCAAGCAACCGACGTCGTCAACTCAAGCGGATGAAGAAGTCAAGCAAGTACAGACGATGACTGCCTCATATTATAACGCCGAGCATACAACGTTACTAGCTACCGCAGTAGTAATGATAAAAAACGAGCAAGGTCATACAACTTTAGCGAAGGCTCTTATAGATTCAGGATCTCAAGCGTGTTTTATTAGTGAGAGGATGACTCAGATTCTGAAATTGGAGAGGAAACCAGTCGATATACTAGTCTCTGGCATGGAGTCAATGAAGGTACATGTAAAGCACGAAGTCAATTTTCAAGTTCTGTCACGATGGGAATCTAAATTCAACTTACCAGTCCGAGCCTACGTGATGTCCAAGCGATTGACGACAAATCTACCTTCTACTGTGCAGACGATGAACATGTGGCAACATTTGAAGAACATCAACTTAGCAGACTCAAACTTTAATGAGTCAGGAACCATTGATCTGCTTCTGGGAGTTGATGAATACGCAGCTATATTACAGCAAGGACTTATCAAGGGTCCACCAGGAACACCATGCGCGCAAAAAACTAGCCTGGGTTGGATCGTTATGGGAGGAATAAACATGAAGATAAACAAGATAGAAAGGTCCTTGACGGCTACAATACAAGAAATTAACATAGATGAACTATTAAAGGGTATATGGGAGATTGATACAGATACGAAAAGAAAACATACACAAAAAGAAAGGTTATGCGAAGAAATATATGAGAAGACATACAGAAGAAACACAGAAGGAAGATACATTGTAAAACTACCATTTAACACTGAAGAACCTAAATCACCAGAAGGTCACACAAGAGATATAGCACAACGAAGATTCATACAATTAGAGAGAAGGCTAAATCAACACATAGAATTTAAAAATGATTATAAAAAGGTGATAGAAGATTACAAAGAACTTGGACACATCGAAGAAGTACCTGAAAAGGAAATAAAAAATAAATCGGTGTACTTACCTCATCACGCGGTGATCCGAAGTGAAAAGGAAACCACGAAGACTCGCGTCGTTTTTGATGCCTCTTGCAAGGGTGACAATGGCGTGTCACTAAATGATGAGCTTTTATTGGGTCCCATCCTTCAAGATGATCTAAGAAGTTTGTTAATCAGATGGCGTATCCATGCTGTTTGTTTTGTCGCGGACATTGAGAAGATGTACCGAATGATCTTGGTTGACAAAGCAGACACAGATTATCAAAGAATTCTCTGGAGAAGTGATTCATCGGAACCTATAAAAGACTATAGATTACTTACGGTTACCTTTGGAACGGCTTCGGCTCCCTATCTGGCGGTCAAGACACTCATGCAGCTAGCCAAGGATGAAGGCGATAACTATCCCGAAGCTGCTAAAATTCTTATTGAAGATTTTTATATGGACGATATGATGTCCGGCTGTGATGATATAGAAGAGGCTATAAAAATAAGTCGAGATTTGAAGGAGCTTCTAAGTCATGGTGGCTTTAATTTGAAAAAATGGTCATCAAATAACAAGAAATTTATGGATTCTATAAATCCAGATGAAAGGTCGTCCAATGCTCATGTAGATTAAAAAATTGACGGAACCGTGAAAGCTCTTGGTATACAGTGGAATTTAGGAAATGACCAATTCGAGTATAACCTGAATTTAACTTCAGCTACGATCATCACCAAGCGAACCATCCTTTCTGATATACAAAAATTATTCGACCCTCTTGGTTGGATTTCACCATGCATAGTGTTGGCCAAAATTCTCATTCAAAACCTCTGGCAAGAAAGAGTCAGCTGGGATGAACCCTTGAATGCAACACTTACCAAGACTTGGAATACAATAAGATTAGATCTAGAAAACGTTAATGAAATTCGTATTGACAGATGGATGGGTACGAAGAGCTCAGATAAAGCGTCCATTGAAATTCATGGATTTAGCGACGCTTCTATTCAAGCTTACGCGGCTGTTGTCTACTGCCGAGTAACAGGACCAGACGGACTAGTGAGGACGTCGCTAATTGCGTCGAAAACTAGAGTAGCCCCTCTGAAGACAATCTCTTTGCCGAGGCTTGAATTGTGTGGAGCTTTGCTATTGTCACGTTTGATGAAACAAATCGGACAAGCTTTACGATTGCCGTCCTCGCAGATGTACGCGTGGACTGATTCCTCTATTGTCATCTCCTGGTTATTTGGGGATCCTGGAAAATGGAAGCTATTTGTGGCAAACCGTGTTGTTGAAATAACAAGTAATGTCCACAACAGTCAATGGCACCATGTTCAATCGCATGACAACCCTGCAGATATTGCGTCCAGAGGAATGTTAATAGAAAACCTTAAAAAATGCGACCTGTGGTGGAAAGGACCAGAATGGTTGTCTGCAGAGAAGATACAGTTCACGAGACCAAATGTCATACCGACAGACATAGAAAGAAAGAAGGATAAAATACAAAGTTTGAACATCGTTGAGAATGACGACTTAGAAAATTTAAGAGAACAGATGAAAAACTTTGATACACTAACAGAACTATTAAGAACTATAACACTTTGTAAAAGATTTTTGAATTTTAGAAAATTAAAGGAAACGATAAATAGTAGTTTAAAAACAGAAGAACTTGAAGAAGCATTAAAAATATGTGTAAAATTAGCTCAAAGAGAAGAATTTTCAGAAGATATTGAAAACTTAAGAAAAAGGGGTTACGTTAAAGGGTCAAGTAAAATAAAATCACTGAATCCATATTTAGACAAAGATGGTATAATCAAGGTGGGCGGGCGCCTCAGAAACGCATCACTGAACGACGATAGCAAGCATCCAATCATTTTGGGACGACTCACTAATTTGACTACACTCATCATTGCTGAAGCGCATCAAAAAACCCTACACGGTGGAGTCCAGCTAATGATGACATATTTAAGCGCTAAATATTGGATACTCAGGGCAAAATCGTTAGTCAAACAACATGTTCATCGATGCTTGATTTGTGCTAAACATAACGCCAAGGTGAGAACACAAGTTATGGGTGACTTACCTTCTGTACGTGTGACGCCAGCCCGACCGTTCCTCAATTCTGGTGTAGACTTCGCTGGTCCTTTTCAAATTCTAATTAATAAAGGTAGAGGAGCCAAGACCAGCAAGTCATATGTTGCCATATTTATATGCATGGCTACAAAGGCCACGCATTTAGAACTTGTTGGTGATCTAACAACTGCTGCATTCATTGGTGCTTTTAAAAGATTCACTTCCCGGCGAGGTAAATGCACTAACATCTGGAGCGACCAGGGAAGGAATTTCATTGGAGCTAATAAAGAACTTTATAAGGCTTGGAAGGATGCCAGTTTGCAATTTGATAAGGAAATAGCCGATTTATTAGCCAACGATGGAACGCAGTGGCACTTCAACCCCCCCTACTCACCAAACTTTGGAGGTTTATGGGAAGCAGGTGTAAAATCCATGAAGCACCATCTAAAGCGAATACTCACCACCCACTTGACCTTCGAAGAAATGACCACTGTACTTTGTGAAATCGAAGCCTGCCTAAACTCACGACCCTTATGCCCCTTAGATAATGATACAGAGAACCCACTGACGCCAGGTCATTTTTTAATTGGAGAAGCTCCAATCGTTGTCCCCAGTCCTAACTTGAAAGACTTAAAATTAAATAATCTTGCACGGTGGCAGTACACTCAAAAACTCTGTAATGACTTCTGGAGCAGATGGCAAGGAGAGTATTTGTCGCGCCTTCAGCAAAGACCAAAATGGCTTAAACGCGAAGAGGAATTCAAGCTTGGCGACATTGTACTTATCAAACAAGAAAACCTTCCTCCGGGAAAATGGTCTTTAGGACGCATAATAGAAAAACATCCCGGTCCAGATGGCCTGACAAGAGTCTACAGTGTGAAAAGCGGAGATTCTATAACACGAAGATGTGTAACAAAACTTTGCGCTTTGCCAATCGATACTACAATCACTTAGTTTTCAAGGAATATTTTTATAGATTGTTCTCATGCATGCATTGTACGCCCAAGAAGTAATGTCTTATGTTATTTATTCAAAATTTAATGTCAATTTGTTTGTCAATTTCAATCTTTGATTTTTGTAGTTCAATTTAGAAAAGGACTCATATAGTCCTTTGGTGGGCGGTTATGTTGATTATATTACTCGTAATTTTCTTACATGCAACATTGAGTTAGTCGCAATTAAACAGTTAAAGCAGACACTCGTATATTTTTGCATTCCTACACCTCACAGTAAAGCTAGCCTTAATACAACGTACAGCATCAAACTCAAATCGTTCACTAATTATTATTGCGTCACTTGAAGGGTGTCCAGTGTCCCTTGAACCTAATGATTAGTTACACAACTCATATGTCGTGTTGAACACCTGCCAGGGGTAGTGCAGGGCGGCCGGTGACTTACTTCTCAATGGCAATTATCATAAAGCTACCCTCTGCTACCCTGTAACCCTATTGGTAGAACAATGACGCGATGCCACACGTTGTTGTAGATTTGATATTTAGTGGAATCAAAATTCAATTAATTTTTAATGTAGGGAGTCTCAAAATTAATTTTGCCGGTACATTTTCGTTTAAAAAGCGGCCAAGTGCGAGTCGGACTCGCCCATGAAGGGTTCCGTAGCAGCAAGCAACATAATATAAAAGTTCTTGTAGTTCTTTGTAACTTTGATCATTGTTTTTTGCGGTTTACGATTTATGACGTATTAAAAAAAAGTACTTACTAGATCTCATTCAAACCAATTTTCGTTGGAAGTTTTCATGGTAATGTACATCATATATTTTTTTTAGTTTTATCATTCCCATAATTTAGGAGTTACAGGGGGGGGGGGGACACATTTTACCACTTTGGAAGTGTCTCTCGCGCAAACTATTCAGTGTAGAAAAAAATGATATTAGAAACCTCAATATCATTTTTGAAGACCTATCTATAGATACCCCACACGTATGGGTTTGATAAAAAAACATTTTTGAGTTTCAGTTCTAAGGGGCCATCCATAAATTACGTCACACGTTAGGGGGGAGGGGGGGATCGATGGAGTGTGACAAGGGGTGGGAGGGGGTCCTATATTTTGTGACGTCACATTTCAAAATCGAATAATTTATATGTATAGGTAATCTTTTCTTTTTTGATAACAAAAACTGAATGTCTGTAAGACGTAAATGAAAGTAAGTCAATATTAAATTGTTGTTTTTCATATACAATGGGTATTTCTTTTTGCTTTGTATGTAACACCAACAATATTGTTGTTGACTAATAAAAACAATGAATAGAAATAAAACTTATTTCGGAATTGCTGTTTTAATTTAATAATTTCTAGGTGTAAAATTTCATAATATGTGACGTCACACTAGGGGGGGGGGGAAGTCTCACAAATGTGACCAGCTGTGACAAGGGGGGGGGGGTCAAAAAGTCATGAAATTAGTGTGACGTAAATTATGGCCCCTAAGTATGGGGAACCCCCAAAATTTATTGTTTTTTTTTTCTATTTTTGTGTGAAAATCTTAATGCGGTTCACTGAATACATCTACTTACCAAGTTTCAATGGTATAGCTCTTATAGTTTCGGAAAAAAGTGGCTGTGACATACGGACGGACAGACAGACAGACAGACATGACGAATCCATAAGGGTTCCGTTTTTTGCCATTCGGCTACGGAACCCTAAAAACCAGGTAAGTGCGAGTCTGACTCGCGCATCTTTGGTTCCGTACAAACTTGTAGTGAAAAGATAAAATGAATTGAGTACGAAACTTAACTTTGCCGATTGAAAACTGTCGTCCCCATATATCGACATAGGTCGCGATCAATTTACCTACCAACCAATCTTAATACTTATATATAAATTACGTGTCACGTTGTTTGTCCGCGATGGACTCCTAAACTACTTAACCGATTTTAATCAAATTTACACACCGTGTGCAGTTTGATCCAACTTGAAAGATAGGATAGCTTACATCTCCCTTAAAGCACTGGGAAGGTTTTAATAAAAAAACTTTTGACGGAACGAAGTCTGTCCGGACAGCTAGTGATATTGTATGTACAAAGTTGCTACCAACTATGCAAATGGCTAAAACTTATTTTTGGTGATTTAACTAGTTTTTTATTATTTTTCCTTTACTTGTGCTATAAGACAAATTTCATGAGTCCCCGTCAACCGGAAGATTTTATTCCTTTGCGAATGGCTAAATAACTCAAAACTACGGCATGAACGGCAGTACATTTTGATTGCTCCGAAGATTGCAAACCTGAGTATTACTTACAATTAGATAAATATTATTTTGAACTGGATCCCTCCACGTGTTTCTGAAAAAAGGGCATTGACATACAGACGGACAACAAAGTGATCCTGTAAGGGTTGCGTGTTTTCTTTTTAGGTAAAACTAGCTGACGCGGCAGACGTTGTTCTGCAACATGCCGTTTTTTCTAAAATGAAAGTTTATTTTCTAAACTAAATGTAGCCTAAGTTAATCCTTGTTACATCAGCTATCTGCCAGTGAAAGTCCCGTTAAAATCGGTCCAGCCATTTCAGAGATTTGCCGGAACAAACAGACAGACAGACAAAAATTGTAAAAAATGTTGTTTTGGTATATGTACCGTGTATACATTCAAATGCACTTAGTAAAAAGCGGTTATTTTAATATTACAAACAGACACTCCAGTTTTATTTATTTGTATAGATGTAGGTATAGATTGCTTTAATACTGCAAAATAAAACAGTTTGGTTTTATCAATATGTTTTTATTCAGATTAATTAAAAACAGTATATCTATACACTGTATAAAATTACAAGATAAATATAAATTATTCTTAATCTAGGAACTTAAGATGTAAGAATTACACAAGAAATGCTTGGTAATTTGATTTATGAAAAAAAAATGCTTTTAAAAACTTTAATCAACATACTGAATCTAATAAATAGCACCAAGATGAGAAATTCTTTATAAGTACCGAACGAATTGAATTGGCTACTGCCAGGCTAGTTTATTTAACAACAATAATAATTTTATCATATTTGTTGATTCCCCGTTTCGGCGAACCAACAAATTCAACTTCAATATGTTGACCAGATACAAACTAATATTTAAAAAAAAAGCTTTTTAACTTCAATCACTATTCCTATCGCGTAGTGCTATACCCTGCAGCAGTTACGGTCGCACGACAATCCTCACGATCGCACGATAACTTAGGGGCCATCCATAAATTACGTCACACGTTAGGGGGGAAGGGGGGGGGGTGGATGTAATATGACATTATGTGACAAGGGGTGGGAGGGGGTTCTAAATTTCGTGACATCACATTTCAAAATCGAATAAGTGGTATGTATAGATAAATATTAAAAGACAATTAATGGAAATAAAACTTATTTCGGAACTGCTGTTTTAATTTAATAATTTCTAGGTGTAAAATTTCATAATATCGTCGTTGCGACTTTAAGACTCTTATGTGTTATGTGCCACTTTTGGCAAAACCACTTTTTTACGTCAAATGATTCTACATTTTGAAGCACTATCGAATTCAAAAACTCTCATATGTGTACGACGGTTCCATCGTAATACATATATTCACCAAATTCAAAATCACCTATACCTCAAAAAGCTGATTTTTTACACATAACAGGTCTTAAAGTCGCAACGACGATATGTGACGTCACACTGGGGGGGAGGTCTCACAAATTAATGTGACCAGCTGTAACAAGGAGGGGGAGGTGATATAATTTATGGATGGCCCCTTACACGATCGCACGACAACATCAAGACCTCATGTGTGTGAGCAGCCAGTGCGCGCCGTTGATGAGGTGGTCCATCTCGGCCGCCAGCGACGACAGCGAGTGGTTGTCGTCGTACATGTACACTCTGCGGACAGAAAATATATAACATAATTGTCCCACTGCTGGGCTCGGGGTCTCCTCTCACAATGTGAGGGGTATTAGGCCATAGTCTACCACGCTGGCCAAGTGCGGATTGGTAGACTTCACACACTTTTGAGAACTTTATGGAGAACTCTCTGGTGTGCAGGTTTCCTCACGATGTTTTCCTTCACCGAAGCAAGTGATAATTAACTTCTAATACGCACATAATTTTTGAAAATTAGAGGTGCGTGCCAGGATTTGAACTCGGGCCCCTTCGTTCGGGAGACCAACGTTCTAACCGCTAGGCTATCACTGCTACACGCGCATAAGCATTGAAGTATTATTCTAGCGTATAGAACCGACATTGCGACCGCGAACACGATGTTTGTCCCAATGAATTGGCGCCAATGGGCTTCAATTTTCAATGGATTCCTTCGATTTCGACAGGAACCCCCGTTGGGTTCAACTTTGAATAGGTATAGAACCTCCGAAAACAAATGTTCGTTTCGTGTCCGTGAACAGTGCTACTATCGCTTGCCCGCTTGTTTGGAGTTTTCCTTTTACATATATATTTTTTGACATATAATTTTATTTATTTATTTATTTATTTATACAGATAGTTTTAATGTAAATATTACAGATCTTAAATCCAACGTGTTTACAACGTCTCCACGTATCGCTTGACCGTTCTGCGAAAAACAGCAGGTGTTGAATAGAATATGTCTAGAGCCGGATCGCATGCTAGTACACCATTAATTTATATTTAATTTATATCATCGCGGACACTAAACAATTTGAATGCAAATGGGTGCTCACAATTTTTAATCATGCCGATTTTTGTATTTAAAATACAGATATCGTGAATACCCGTTAGCATTAAAAACTTCTGTAGTTCTGTACCCGGTAACCTCACCTGGTGATAACCCCGTTAGCCTGCAAACGCCTCGCATACTGGAGCCCCTGCGCGCACGGCACGCGCCGATCGCCGCCCCCCAGCAGCAGCGCGGTGGGCGCCCGCGTGCGGTGCACGCTCGCGAGCGGCGAGCAGCGCCGCATGGCTAGCAACTGGTCCTCGGAGACCGGGCCGCTTTCCGTGTAGTCGTAGCCGGCTTCCACCGCGCACCTATACAGGGGGACTTTTGAAACCTTTTGAACAGTATCATTGAGAATTACCTATATTTTTTTATCAAACACTAGCTGACCCGACGAACTTCGTGTCGCCTAAAAAACTATTTTTTTCTAAAATAAAAGTAACCTAAGTTACTCCGTGTTACATCAGCTGTTACATCGGTTCAGCCATTTCAGAGATTAGCCGAACAAACAGACAGACAGACAGACAGACAAAAATTGTAAAAAATGTTGTTTTGGTACATGTACCGTGTATACATCCAAATTCACTTAGTAAAAAGCGGTTATTTTAATATTACAAACAGACACTCCAATTTTATTTATTTGTAGAGTATAGACTAGCACTAACACAGCTAAGCACGCGGCTTTGTCCGCGTTTTCCACGATAACAGGTACCTACATATATCTTTTTCCTGATGTACCTTCCTGCTAAAGTTCATGAAAATCCATTCGATTTTGCGTGAAAGACTCGCAAACATCTAGACGTCCCCACAAGCTTCCACTTTGTAATATTAAATTTAAAATAATAGGAACGATTATCATCATTCATATTTCTGACTCGCTGGGAAACGAACTCAGGGCCCTTCGAACGGCAATCCAGTATACCTAGTAATCATCGCGCCACACGGGGCGTCATAGAACCAGCTTCTTTCATTGTATTTATGCAAATAATCTTTAATTTAATTTTAATCTTTAATTCATTTGTTATTTTAATTGATAACAGTTCATTACGCTATCATCAGTCGAAACTGCCACACACATCAATTTAACTTATACATTATAAGTACTATTATTTCTTGTGCTTATAGTAAGAAAAATAAGGTTATAAAATGTGACATTGGTCAGAGCATAATGTATAATGTAGAATGTATGTCAAAGTATAATGTAGACTACATTATACTTTCAATACCGTGGAAATGGACTGATTAGATGCCGTTGTATTCTTTGTATGAGTAGCGTATTTTCGATTAACCTATGTAGCCAAAGATAAAATAGTTCAGTTAAGCTTTTCCAGATTTATTCTCAATAAAAAAAATTGTAAGTTTATTACAAAATTAAGTACATAAGAAATAAAATAATATACCCCATTTTTAAAACATAACTCGCAAAACTTACCCATCAGAATTATCTGCGTATTCACCTTTCGTAGCCAAATCTATTAGCGGATTCCTTAGCACCATAGCGCTATACAGATCCGGGTATCTAGCGGCTAGATGCGCCGCCGTAAACCCGCCATAGCTCCCGCCGTACAGACAGAACTGTTCGCATCCGTCTCGCTCCCTCACCGTAGTTAGAGCGAGATGGCAGTCCGCCACGTCATAGTCCCCTACGTTCCCGATAAGGCAGCGCACTGAACAGTCCCCACTGCCGGTCGAGCCGCGGAAGTTTATCCGGACAGACGTGAAACCTGGTCATTTTAAAACCGGGTTTTTTACGTGGAATGCAAATGTTAGGCGTTTTTCCTGATATCTTGTTATTTGGCAAAAAAATCGTTTTATGAATGTTATAGGGAACATGCATGCAATCGTAACCTCTAAGAACTTTAATGAAAGTATTCTAAACATTTTTTTTTCATATTTTAAAAAAATATTTATTCGAATACGCTACCCATTTGCTGAATACAATTAAAACGTCACAGTCCACAACCACAGAGTACTGCACTATAAAATTATAAACGACACAATATGGCGGCTACACTAATACGAACCAATCCGGTATATCCGAACTCCCGAACATGCTAGCGACATCTATAACAGGGTTGCGCGTCACCACAGCACAGTACGTATCGGGGTACTGTCCGCTGAGATGAGTGACGAGGAACCCGCCGTGCGAGCCGCCGGAGAGACAGATGTTGCTGGCGTCGATCGGGTATCGCTTCACCGCCTCGTCCGTGGCCAGCTTGCAGTCTGTGACGTCAGCGGTACCCGCGCGGGAGGGGAGGAAGCGGACGCTGACGTCACCGGTACCAGTCGAGCCGCGGTAGTTTATTTGGAGAGACGCGAAACCTGGAATAACCTAGCACGTTAGGTTGCGGGTTCGTTGCGATGTAAATACTACTACTACTACTACTACTAGTAATAGAGATGCTAAGTAAAAAATAATGAAAACGCTCACATACAAATTAAACATCACGAACACTCACGACCCGAGAACAAATATATGTAATTATATAGCGTAATATAATACATGTCTGAAAATCACATGGACGTATAATACGTAATACCAACATTAAATTAAATAATAATTTATATAGTTGAATTTTCAATATATCACGAATCACGAGACATGTTCAATTTTCCAATTCACATGACCAGAATTGTATATCAACTTTACTTAAAAAATTAGGTAATATTATTATACTACTTCCAAAACCATAAAATATCTTTATATTGTAACACGTAATAATATTACAGAGTTCATGCATGTTCCCTATTGACATCAGCTGTTTACTGGCCAGTTATTTAAATAATAACAAACAATTTAATACCAATACATTAAATAAGTTAATAGTTTAAAAAATATATACACGGTTTTTATCCGACTTCAAAAAAAGGAGGAGGTTCTCAATTCGACTTTATTTATTTTTATGTTTGTCACCTCAGAACTTTGGACTGGGTGAACCGATTTTGATGATTCTTTTTTTAATCGTAAGCAGGTGCTTGTCATGTGGTCCCACATAAATTTGAGCGAGATCTGACAAGCAGTTTTTGAGTAATTTTGAAGTCGGTTACTTTTTGTTAGTAAAATTTAGATTATATAGAGTCAATGTCAAATCTACCAAAGAAAAAAATGACTGCTGTTAACCATTAAGGAGTTCCCTGGGCTGGAGCCAACCCTGAGTATAGCATGAGCTCATGCTTATCACAAAAGTGCATTGTCATCAGAACTACAACAGTATGCAAAATTTCAACTCCTTACGATAAGAAGAAGTAGGTCTAACTCAACTTGCAAGATTTTACTCAAACAAAAAAAAACGTGTACTTATGTACGCACGTGAGAAGTTATACTTCTTTGGCATCAAAAAAAAACAATAAAAAAAAAAAACAATTTCTAAAAAACCGTTTCAAAAAAACAATTTCAAAAAAAAAAACAATATTAAAAAAATTAAAAAAAAATCATAAAAACAATATTAAAAAAATATTCAAAGAAACAATATAAAAAAACAATATTCAAATAAAAAAAACAATACAGTAAATATAATAATAATCATTTTTTCATAAAGCGCTAAAAACGTGCGTTAAAAAATCACCTGTGACGTTTTTCGTCACCTTTTGTGTCACCGTCAACGTGTCACACTTAAAATTTCACTCTCATCATTTTTTCCATTTATTTCATAACGCGCCTAAAAAAAGTATAACTTCAAAAACAGGGCAAACTAAATAAAACCGTTTAACAAAGTGAACGCAATAAGCCATGTGATGATAAATGATCACCATCACCGTCACCCGTCATCAATACAAAACATTTCACGATTCATGTAGATAAACATAAATGTAGAAATATGAAACTTACCCAACATGTTATACAGGGCAGCCTCCAAAGAAAAAGCGTTAACGAAGCCCGAGTGAGGGCCTCCGTGTGGCCACACTACCAGCGGGAGTTTCTTGCCCGACTCCACACAAGGAGACAGGTATAGCGCCGTGAACGACTCTGCGAGAAACCAATTAAGCATCGACAGGATAGACCATTAACTAACTAAAACTCGCTGAAGCTTCGCCGGCTACGTTTACATAGTAAAATATATTTTTTGTCCGACTTCAATAAGGAGGTTCTCAATTCAGTTGATTTTTTAAATGTTTGTTACTTCAGAACTCCAGATATACAGCCAGATTGGTCCCATACCAATTAAAATTCAGATCTGATGATGGGATAAATACGGAATTGAGAGAAGTGTTCAAATATAAAAAGTATCCATTAGCATAATTATGCCGGTCAAGAAGAAATTTGGTAGACTCGTTCAGATCCAACATAATTGTTCAATATAAATAAATCCATACTCACTGACTTCCTCCTGTGAGTCCTTATGCTCCAGGTGTAAGTACTCGACCTTGGAATTGGCCAGTCCCTCGGGGACAGCAGCCAGAGAGCTGATTGGAACCCACTTTATATTCTCCCCTGCAGCTGGTAGCTTGGCTACACACACCTGACATATATATAACCTCTTTCACATTGTAAACTGTAAAAGGTTTTTTTTTAAAGCTAACTAATGACTCTTTTTGGAATTACTAATGACCAGTAAGAGACACTAAAAAGTTAATTGTGAAATTCAAATAAATTGATAGCTTTAGCAAATATTATCATCACATACATGGCAAAGTAGCAAATTCACAGCCACACCAGGGATCTGCCATAAAAGTTACATAGCAGATTCTCACTTACTATTTGTCAAAATAAATAATAAATAAGCAGTGATAGCCTAGCGGTTAGAACGTTGGTTTCTCGAATGGAGGGGCCCGAGTTCAAATCCTGGCACGCACCTCTGATTTTCAAATATTATGTGCGTATTAGAAGTTAATTATCACTTGCTTCGGTGAAGGAAAACATCGTGAGGAAACCTGCACACGGGAGAGTTCTCCATAAAGTTCTCAAAGGTGTGTGAAGTCTACCAATCCGCACTTGGCCAGCGTGGTAGACTATGGCCTATACCCCTCACATTGTGAGAGGAGACCCCGAGCCCAGCAGTGGGACAATTATGGGTTGTTGCTTTGCTTTGCTTTTTTTTTATTTGTCAAAATGACAGATTCGCAAATAATTTTACAACAATAATTGTACATTTTAGCCGTATTGGGGCGGCTTAGAATACTAACCCCAATCCCACGCCAGATGGGTGTCGTAAAAGGCGACTAAATCCGGCCTACTGGTGGTAGGGCCCCTCGAGGGATTATATTGGTAATATTGATTTTAATTGTTAATTAATACCATTATTACTATTATTATTTCTCCACGGGGTTCGCCTGGATAGCTACTACCCTTGAGCATGAGTCAGCCGCCAAAGGACTCGTAGTCTTCCGGCTGGGGGCTTGAGAGCCAGATCTTTCTTTCTTTCTTTCTTTTTTTTCTTTCTTTCTTTCTTGGCCGGCAACGTATCGGTGATGCCTTTGGTGTTGCTGATGTCCATAGGCGATGATAGCCACTTACCATCAGGTGGATCGTCAGCTCGTTTGCCGGCTATTTCGATAAAAAAAACTCGCAACTTATTTTATGACAGATCCGAAACTTTTCCGTAACAGATCCGCAACCTTGGCATGTATGTGACATTATAAAGTCATGTAAACCTGTGCGGGTGTCGTCATGTTGGAGCACACAGCTAGCACCACGTCAGATTTGACGTCAACGACCAACGTTGACCCCGGCTGGCTCTTGTTCGATATATCAGTTATAATGTTCCTGTCTGAAATACAAAACAATGAGTATACTACATTGCTAATATTGCTATACTAACTATCCGTATCCGTATAGAGCCGTGATAGCCTAGCGGTTAGAACGTTGGTCCCCGGAACGAAAGGGCCCGAGACAAGAGACATTAATGAGACGTAGACTTACGTAAGTCCACGACATAGGTCCTGATCTCATTCTGCTGCGGCGTGCTGAGCACCAGCCGCTGCCCGCTCGCGAAGCACGCGGCCGGCAGACCCTGGCAGTATAGCCCGTAGAAACACTGCCCGTTGTCTATGGCCATCTCTCGCTCTACTATGGGGATTACAGTAGTTTGCTTTTTCTGAAATAGTGATTTTGTTTCATGTGTTTTATTTATTTATAAAGAAACTAGCTGTTGCCCGCAGCTTTGCACCCGTAAAAATAAAATAAAAAATTAGGGGTGGACCACCCTTAACATTTAGGGGGATGAAAAATAGATGTTGTCCGATTCTCCACTCTAGCCGACATGCACGCTAAGATTCACGAAAATCGGTCGAGCCGTTTCGGAGGAGTTCAACTTCTAACACCGTGACACGAGAATTTTATAATATACTAGCTGCCCGGACAGACTTCGTTCTGTCAAAAGTTAACAGTAAAAATTAAATAAATTTTTCCGAGTGATCACGTTATTTATATCTCAACAATAAACGACCATTACTTACAAAAATAAGTTAATATTTACTATTTCTTAACATTATGACTACCGATCCTACTTTCCATTGAAGATTATGAGGTGTAAATCCCGGAAAATTTAACGATTCTGGTGGATAGTTGACGACATCATCTTGATTAGTTGCCTAATCAACTGTATGTGAAATTTGTATGTCTTTAATTCACCGGCAATTTCATTTTGAAGTTTATTTTATGTAGGTACATCCGTAATTTTGGCAGCTAATATAGCATGTTCGCTCAGCCACAAATTAATGACCTTTGTAATTTTGAGAGACGTTTGGGAACACGTTTTGTTTGAGCTCGATTGTTGTTTCAGTAAACTGACAAAAATATAATGCAGCCAGTCGAATCATTAACAGGGATTTTGCCATTACCAAGGTCAATGAGTTGCTTTGAACGTATTGTTTTAGTATTGTCCGCGCCATTTTTTTTTTAATATTATAAAAACCTTCCTTGGACTCCGAGGAACATACAAAAAAAAATTTTGCCGAATCGGTCGAGCCGTTCTCGAGTTTAGCGCTTAGCAACATCCATTTTTATATATATACATAGTCTTGCCAGATATACTGTTACAGCCTTATTTAATTTAGGTATCAAATACTAGCGAGAAATGTTTCGATTTATTACGAATCAGGAAATGTTGCACTATCTTAAAATAAAAAAATAATTGATATTGTGTCATGTAAAAATGAGTGGACGTTAAAATAAGACACAGACGGGTAATTAAGTTGCACCGCCACAGCTATGCAGCTTAAGGTTTTTAAATAGCTGAAAATTTGACAAATAACTCATGGGATTTTTTTTATCGTACTATCAATTGATTCCCTGAAGTTTCGAGCTTCGAAGAGCGTAAAAGAAGCGCCCAACCTCATACTGTTAGAACGCCAGCGATCACCCAAGCAGTACAGGCGCGAATCCAACGAATTCCCGTCCGGTAGCAAAACATTTTAGCTCTTCAGATAGGGATAAGAAAAACTACCATCAAATGAATGTTAAATGAAGACCTTGGACTCAGAGCTTATTGACGACAAACAGGGCATTTCCGTAATGAACCTCTAAAAAAATTAAGGCTCGAGAGATGACCAGCTTTGTTAAGAAGGTACGCGAGAAAAAAAATCGCCAAATCCTTATTTCAAACGAAAAAATTTTTGGCATTGAAGAAAGTTACAAAAAACAAAGTGATAAAATATTATGCCCACGTGAATAAAGAAGCAACCAGGCGTATGCCAATAATCCAGCATGAGCATTATCCTGCATCAATCATGGTTTGACTTGGAGTCTCAAATTCAGGCTCCTGATCCTGCCTGCGAAGCGAAGGGTCCCGGGTTCCATTCCCGACCGGGGCAGATATTTATGTGACAGATAAATATTTGTACACGGGTCATGGGTGTGATGTGTAGTCCATGCCACCCGCGACACGGGTGACCGCCACACCTACTGCGCCACCCCGCGACACCTACTGCGGGGGTGTGATTGTGTAATCGTTTATTATTATTATTCTTTTACATACATATTTAGTCCTGTTTTAGTTTAACCGTTCATTAAATATACGTAAACAAAAAATAACCGAATTACATTCGCATATTTCTTCATCGAATACTTTGGAAAATTTGAAATGAAATTAAATATTTTTTACTAACTTTCTTTTTAAAATGATGAAAGGGTTTCATGCATATGACTTTCTTCAAAAAAAATAGGATTTCACTGGTCTAAAAATGTTATTCATCTTCTCCTTTAAACTCTTAATACGTTTCCAACCTACATAATATCTAACTCTTGACAAAAGAGTGGCCGTAGCCCCCCACTACTCACAGTGTTCCAGTCGCAAGCCACCAGCTCGTGGCAGGCGTGGTGCGGGCCGCCGGCCGCGCGCTGCAGCCACACCAGCCCGGGGCCCCCGACCCGCGGGGACCGCACCGAGAGACCCTCGTTGGAGAGCTTGCCTAACACATACGTAGTCACGGTCAAATACTGAATCATTTGAGTATTTTGAACTGCTCACAGCGCGTTGTGGCATCTGTAAAACATCCGCATCGCAAAATTCGTGTCGTGGCCCTTGGGTAGGTATACAAGCAGTGTAGGCGATACACGCGACGGGTTAAAAAACAATTTTCATATATTGTATCGGCCCGGTTTGGAAGAAATATGGATTGTAAAATAGAAGATTTTTTTATGGAAATAGCCGGCAAACGAGCTGACGATCTACCTGATGGTAAGTGGCTATCGTCGCCCATGGACATCAGCAACACCAAAGGCATCACCGATGTGTTGCCGGCCAAGAAAGAGAGAAGAAAAAGAAAGAAAGCATGCGATACTAAAATATGTTAGTAACTTACTCAACACCCCATCCATGGTTAAATGGAATATGTACCCGGGCCGGTTAGTACAGAAAATTAAACCTAACCGCCTCGGTTCAGTCTCTAGCGCCACGCCCACTACACCGTCGCTCGTAGGTGTGAAACGGACCTTAAATATAAATTTAAAAATATATAAAAAAACGTGTGGCACTCGGCGACTGCCGCGGTAAAGCTATTGCATAGCATTTTTTATCATCTTACGCAATTATAACTATTTATTTATTATTTATACAGTATTTTTTTTTTCTTTGATATTAATTCAAGTTACACTTTTTGAGCGTGGTGACCGATAAAAAAACATTTTTTTTCTTTTATTGAATAAATGAGAAGTTAATATCGTTTAAAATATTTTTATTATCTTACAATACATGTAGGTTATTCAGGAATTTTTATCATTGAAACTATAAACTATAGGTTTATGGTAACTGAAATAAGAAACATAAGTTTGAGACTTGATATCCTCTAAATATCTGGAATGTAGATTTTGGAGCAGCTCGTCTCGATCCGTGCGAGGTTCGTACAGTCGTACCATATACATACACGTTAAGCGAAAGCTCGGCCGAGCTACATGGTAGGCGAAGTAGAGGTGTTAGGTTTTATTTTCTTTACGGAATTTCTTGACTCGGTCGCCGCGCTTAAAGCCCGCGATAAAAGCTATGCAATAGCTTAAAAATATAAAATAAGTGTATCATTAACACCCACATGAATGATTTCGATTTTTTTATGTTGTATTTTATAACATTGCATTTAATAAAGAATTAGTTTAGTAGCAAATAATAAAGAAAAAGTTAGTACATAATATTACGAGTATTAACAAATGCCGCGGCTACATTAGCTGACGAATATTCGGGTTCGGGTTGTCGCTTTAATGCGACACTCCACCTTCCGAAGATTTTCCATTTATATTTTTTTATGAAAAAATGAAGTAAAAAAAAATCAAAAAATCAAAAAATATGTAAAAAAAATAAAAATTTGTATAAAAACAAATGACGTTGGCAACACATGATAATGCAAATCCGCACCGAATACAGCGAATGTAGTCGCAGCATAACCAACACATCTTACACCATTCTATATACTCCTTCTCTTTCGCACTATGTTACCTGCCCCGGACACCAGGACTCCGGCAGCCCCTGCAGGATAGTGAAGGACTCGTCCTGCAGCCGGAACACCACTATCACCGACAGGTACTTCCCTACCAGCTGCTCGCCCCAGTCCTGTCTGTAGATAAACTCTTCGCCCTTTAACAAAGACAACTTAATGTAAGACAGAAAGTAAATAATGATAGTATTCGAACATTCGAATTGTTTTGTTACTTATAGCTAAGAACCTAAGAATACTTGATCAAGAGGTGTCTTGTTTCAAGACACCTTTCAAACAAAAAAACTATGTCAAAATCAATTCATCCGTTTAAAAGATTCACTACAATGTCACAGGCAGGAAAATTAACACGTTAAACTTATAACCAGAGCCGGCGTTTCGCAGTGAGGCGACGGCCTAGGGCACAAAATTTGGAGGGGCGCCACATTTAGGGTGCGGAGCAAAAAAAGAAAAAATTAAATTCTTAATAAACGTTCCCATTGGTTCAGCAAAAAATTTTTCGAGCAAAGTTCGACTTTTATTTTCTTATGTGGGCGCCACAATATTCTTGCCTAGGGCGCCGGCACTGCTTATAACATCTCTCTGTTTGCGTCGGGGGTGTGGTGGTAGGGTATATTAAAAAAATGTGAAATTTTGTGAGGATGTATGTTTCTTACTCTTTCATGCAAAAATTACTGAATGGATTTTCATGAAAAGCACAAAGTAGACCATGATCTGGAATATAAGGGGTACTTATTATCCCATAAAACGCTGACGAAACCGCGGGTGACGCGCTAGTAAGACCATAATAATGAAACTTACTTTTTTAGGTAAATTGGCCTCATTTGGCTGAGTTTCACTCTTATCCGCCGCCTTTCGCTTGATGTAGGGCTCAGATTTCTTCAACTTCTTCTCGGCTACATACACCAGAGACGTTTCATCGGGCGACCATTCGAGACCACCGAACTCGGCTGGAACATAATGTAGTCAATGGAATAATTTTATTAAAGGTTATGAACCAGAACAGACTGAATAGATTTTCAATACATTTATATTCTTATTTGACTTCTTTGCCCAGTATTTTAACTATTAGAATGATAGCTATCACTAGCAATTAAATTAACACAAAATATGGATACCCTCAATCTTATACAGGTACCAATAACCTAATACAAATAACATTTTTAATTATAAATATAAACCATAATAGTGATGTTACAACTCTACAATAAGTCCCGGTGCCTTCCTAAGCAACATGACAATTGACAGGTGATCTGGCCCGTAACTTGCCAATAGTATTAACTTTCAGTACAACCCTATGAACAGTAGCGTAGCGTGGGGGGGGACCGGGGGGCCTTCCCGGGCGGCACATGAAGAGAGGGCGGCAAGCCACTCGATTTTTAAAGAGAAAAAAATATGTATTAAAATTAATTATTTTATATTTTTTTAATGTAAATTGTGTTATGAAAAAAAAACAAGAACATTTTTAATTGACAAAAAAATATTTTAAATAATATGGGGGCGGCAAAGTTCATTGGGGGGGGGGGGGGGCAAATTTTCGGTCGGCCCCGGGCGGCGGGAGCCCACGCTACGCCACTGCCTATGAAGTAGTGCCCCTTCGCTTTGCATGGCATATGACATGAGCCATGGAGGATAGAGGTAATTCAGCATGCTTTAATGGGACCAGGCCTAAAATTGACATCCTTACAGTCAGAATACACTTCGCCATGCAAGTCCAGAGCATTGAGGTCTACACTGTGCACCATGGTGTTCTCCGACCACACTTCCAAATACTGCTTCTTAGTGTCCTTGGATTCTTTCTCCTCCCTCACCACTGCTCTGAAAGCCTCGGATGGTGACACTGATGAAAGGATTCTGTAGAAAAAAATATTATCATTACCATTCTTCATTAAAACATTTTCACATGGAGCCTAATTATTTTTTAGTGACCATTACTGTCACCAGAGTTGAATATCTTTGTACCAAATACTCGTAATGCCAAGTAAGAAAGCAGCAAGTGCTTATAATTAGCATTTTGTCATGTCCACAGCTGATGAATGAGGAACTGGGCCACCTGATGGTAAGTCGTCACTACTGTCTATTGATTTGAAAACACCAAAGGGATTATCAAGATGTTAGCCCTCCATTATGGTAGCAACTGATCTACCTATTAACACATTAAAACACTTCACAATAATTTCAGAAGTCAAAAAAAGTCAACAGTCAAATTATTTATTTCGTCATAGGAACAAATACACAGACATGTATATTCTTGATACATATCTGTGAACAAATGGCTCGCTTAATGAAAGTCAATAAAGCAATGAAAAGATGAAGTTGTAGGAACAATAATGATAACTGATGGTAATTAGAATTTGGTTTTGTTCTTATTTACATACGACTCATACTCATAAAAATCAAATCTTTCTTCTTTATATATTAGAAATAATTAAATTACTTACTCATTACTAATATCAACACCAAAGTCACTTTTATCAATAACCTTAATAACATCCTTAGTTATGTCCAGCATGTAATTATGGACGTACTTGGTCGTCCGTCCCTTGTCCAGGTTCCGGACAGACCACTTAGCAGTGACTTTGTTGCCATTGTTGTTCAATCGACCACCAAGCACGGTTGGTATCTTTGCCAGAGTTTTATAGGCATTCACAATGGTATCTATCTGTAAGCACATATGTAAATAAATAAATAATTAATAATAAATGCTAACACACGCGGGTGGCATGGACGACACATATAACACATCACAATCACACCCATGACCCGAGTACAAATATTTATCTGTCACATAAATATCTGCCCGGCCGGGAATCATACCCAGGACCCCTCGCTTCGCAGGCACAGTCGCTACCTACTAGGCTACAGGGTCGTCAAAACATACGACAAATTAATTTTTGTTGAGAAAGTAATTTTTTGATTTGATTGATTTTAAAAAGTCAAGAACAAAAGGGTCTTACCTGGGCAGACATTCTAAGCATGAAGACAGTACACCAACACTTTATTAATATTAAACAATCTGAAACAAAATTTACACAAATTAAAATAAAAACAATTCCCTAAATACTTACTTAACTTTTAAGAAAACAAGTATGTTTGACCAAGAGCTTCAATAGCTGTTATTATATTGATATTTTGTTGTGAAAACTTAGCAGTACAATAGATACTGAAAAGGAGTTACCGCAGGCAGTCTTATCACTTAACAATGTAGGTACTTATTGACGTAAATATTCCTTCATATCCATCTGCATACATTTAAATAAATAATGATAACAGAAACTTCAGTGTTGTAAGTTGATATTCATATCTATACTCTGTATACTTTATAGTAATAAGCAGGTTTTAGATCAAAGAATTGTTTATAAATGATTCAGCTGTTTCTAGTGTATAAGTGGTCTATATTATAACTTAATATCCACAGAAAATAATACCTGTCTTCAATTCGATAACTTTTTTTAACACATTAATGCAAACAAACAACTTTTGTAAAGTGAAATTTAAACACTACACAAACAAGTCGGTAAGTTTGTTTATTACATGCCAACGTCTACAAAAACTATTTAATTCAAGAATAAAATTTTATCAAAATACTAACACCACATAAGAACACCACTGTCTGCTGTCTGTCCTTGATAACGTGACACTTGACACTGACACTGACAGAGCCGTAATCAGGGTTACCATTTTTTTTTCGCTGTTCTTGCCAATTTATTGGGTAAATCCTGCTAAACTTGCTAAGCGTTGTTTATAAAAATGCACCAAAACAGCTACATATTTACCTTTACATTTTTTAAGAATTAAAGTACATCGTAAAAGAAATACATGGGTTGTAAAAAAGGAAAATTAAACCCTATTAGCTGACTCGGCAAACTTTGTACCGACTAACAACTCCCCCCTTTCCCTCTCCCTCAACTGTCAGTTATAAATATATATATATATATGTTGCTAAGGTTACATTAGAAAATTAATATGGTCATTAAGTTTTCTTACATTTTATAATTTTCTGAGCAATTTTCTTAATTTTTTTCTAACATTACAACCTTCTCCTGACAATGACGAACACAATAAAAAATAATAAGCGAAATTGGTCCAGCCGTTCACGCTTGATTCCATGACCAAGGGAAATATGGATTCATTTTTATTATTTAATTAAGTAGATTATAGCAAGGTATCAATAAGATTTACACTAATTAATATAGTAACAGCAATCATTGAGGTAATAAATTATTGCTAAAAAAGGGAACAGCAATATGCAACAATGGTAATAAGTAAGTCTAATTTAATTACATATAATTTTACATGACTTTTCTATACTATATTATTAAGGTTTTTTTTATGGAAATAGCCAGCAAACAAGCTGACGATCCACCTGATGCTAAGCGCTATCGTCGCCCACGGACATGAGCAACACCAAAAGCATCACTGATGCGTTGCCGGCCAAGAAAGAGAGAAGAAAAAAAAGAACTGGCTCTCAAGCCCCCAGCCGGAACACGACGAGTCGTTTGGCGGCTGACATGTGACTCATGACTTGAGCTGACGCTCAAGCTATCCAGGCGAACCCTATCGAGAAATGATAATAGTAATAATGGTATTAATTTTATTATCAATTAAAATCAGTATTACCAATACTATCCCTCGAGGGGTCCTACCACCAGCATGCCGGATTTAGTCACCTCTTACGACACCCATCCGGCGTGGGATTGGGGTTGGTATTCTAAGCCGCCCCAATACGGCTAAAAGCTTAATAATAAATACATAATACGTCACTAATATTTTTATATGTTTTCGTGTCCATCATATGGTCACCGTATGAAGATAAATATGTGGTTGGTTATGTTGGAGCGTGTCCAAAACAAGTTCCTAAGGCATCTGTACCAAAAGCTGTATGGAGTGTACCCCTTCTATCCTTTAATGTACCCTACCCTTTTTGTCCTAGGAATGGTGGGGTACAACGAATTGAGGGTACGCCGGGAATTAGCGCTTTCCCAGTATATTTTTAAACTACTGCGTGGGAAGAGCTATAACCCAGGAGTGCTGTGCTGTCTGAGCCTCTGTGTCCCGGAGCGCTACGTGTGGAGGCGCAGGCGCCCGCCGCTGCTCGCGGTCCCGAGCTGTCGGACAAATCTTCTCGCCAAATCGCCTCTCATAAGAGCCATTAAATCTTTGAACCGCGTACATGAGACGCTTGATTTATTTTCATGCCACTTGAGTGAGTTCACAAGAGTGACATTACATATATTATGTTATAATCTATACTAATATATAAAGAGGAAAGATTTGATTTTTTGTTTGCATTGAATAGGCTCCGAAACTACTGAACCGATTTGAAAAATTCTTTCACTGTTGGGAAGCTACACCATCCCCGAGTAACATAGGCTATATTATATTAAAAAAAATTAGGGATCCTTAATAAAACTTCAATAATGTACCTAATCCAAGGTGTAAAAAAATAAGAAAACCGAAGCAAAGCGAGGGCAGTTACTCGTAATTAATATTTTAATAAAATTCATGTAGGTATAGGTGTTTAGTTTTAGTTTTTTTGCTTTGGTTGCATGGTTTTATATTCTACTTTTAATAGTACTGTATAATATGTTCTTTCGATGTTTATCATATTTGTTATTTTTTTCTTTTTCTTTTGTTTGTGGTTGTGTTTATTAACGCAGATTTGTATGTACTAAATTGTACCAAATTTCCCCTCCTGTCGAATTAGGGTTTCCTGTAAGGACAGATTGGGAGTTATAAAAATAAATAAATAAATAAATAAATAAATAAATAAAAATTTTAATCATTTTTAAAGATGGCTCAAATGTTGACAAAATCAATATTAAGGTCTGATATACCTTGATATACCTATCTGATATTAAAATACCGTATTCTCTAAACTTTGATGTAGATAAAACTAAGCAACCATAAAATGTATGGACATAAATTAGTTTTACAAAAAAATGTCAATACAGAAATCAAATAATTGATATTATGTTTTTATACCAAATGAATTATTAAATCAGTTCAAAGTTGAAAGTTTGTAGTTTCAAAACTTAGTTTTTGTTTCCCCAAAATAATGATTTTTTGAGATACGTCACTACTATTCTGAAGTTGTGATATATATTATCTACAAGCAAAATTACTGAAGAAGAGGGGCATGAGGTGGAAAAGGGGGCAGTTACCATTGAAAGCAATACTTCAATGGCAGTTATCACCCCCAGGATTTTCTATGCCGATGATACTATAAAATTTCTTATTCATTAGGTAGGTACGCCTTTGGAAAAATGACATTTTCCTCCTGGGGCCAAAAAATATCCAATAATGATATTACCATTGAAAATAAGTATCTGATATTTTTATAATGTACATCTATTTATGTACCTACGTAACATCATAATATAATATACAATATAGAGAACCTAGACCACCATTTAACATCTTAATTTATTTAGATTTAAAATCAAATAGAATAATTTTCGGTACGACGCCGCGACGGGCGACGCGACGGGTACGAGGCACGAGCGACGCTGACGTCACGATGCGGTTGACGCGGCGACGCCGCGCGCCGCTCGATACGCGCGGCGCGCACGTCCCGCGCGTCCAGCGGCGTTCCGCTCCCAGTCTGGAGGACCCACCCCTGTAGCACTGTAGCACAAACCCTTGCTCACGTTGCTATTAATACTATTTATTCCTTATATTTAATGGAATTTTATGTATGTTCACCTAAAGTGATACGTTACAAATTACAACGAAAAAGTGGTGATTAGTAAAACGGGAATTAAAATAACTACAGTGATAATTAAGAGATTAATTGATTTAATCAAACGTCAAAGAATACAGATGTGGCTGTGAAATAATCATTATTTACTTAATGAAGAGCCTAGCAATAAAAAAATAAAATATTTGTGATCTTTGAATCTTGTAACAGAAAACTGCATAACATTTAAAAAAGTTACATTCGCAGTGATTTTTAATTAATTTTCATTTCTATACATGGTTAAAAAGTTTAATGAATGTAACGACATAAAACGACGACACCACTGTAGTGCACGATTAGAAAAGAAATAAATTTTGGGGCAAAATGAATGAAATCGATTTGATAAAGGAAGTAGAAAAACATCCAATATTGTATGATAAAACAGTGAGAGGATTCAATAAAGCAAAATTAAGAGACGATGCTTGGAAAGAAATACGAAAAGTACTTGAAGTATCGGGTAAGTTGAAATTCCGTTTACTGTATTTAAACTAAAATAAATATATTATTTACGCTAGTAATAATACTTCAATGATATTATTTCTGATTTCTAATGTCAAATGTTTTCGCGCCGACTTAGCTATGTAAAATAAAATACCGGTCAAGTGCGTGTCAGGCCACGCGCAATGGAGGGCTCAAGTAGTAAGTTTATCGACTATTACTCATTAACTACTTACGCTAACATAGTCGTAATATTTTTCCTTGCAAATTCATCATATAACCTATTTTTAAGATTTTTTTTCACTTGTCCAACTTCAACCGTTAACACTAGAAAGACCGGCATTCATACCCTACCTAGAAAGACTAACCATGTCATTTTGACCCTAGAATGTCTATTGAATATCAGTAACTAACTATTGATAAATTTAATAGAGAAACACACGATTATTGTGCTTTAAACTTTAATTCTTTTAATGAGATATATATTTAGAAGACATTATGTTTTTTTTGGTATTTTTTATACACTTTCCACAAACTGGTTTCTTACAAGTATCACAGATTTTATTCGTTTTACATTTTGTACACGCGCACGGTTTTATTCGTTTTACATTTTGTATTTATTTTACAAGCTCGTCTTTTGCTTGAACTTGTGTTTTCCACCATTTCGATTATATTTTCGAGATCGCAATATAGACGAGCCGGACCTGGACGATTTTTTTGATGTTCCGCTCGTAGTTCAAAAATGAGTTGTAAAATAAAGTTATGCCGAGAAATATTCGTTTCAGTATTTTTTTTGTAAATTACACATGCATAGCTAGGTCTAAAACATTATAAAATACACGCATAGGCCATCTACGCGAACCAGCTCTCACGGAGTATTTTCTTGCCATTTGATCCAAGATATCACATAAATATTTCGTTTCGACATCAACCAAAAGTCAAAATATGCCGATCTTGTCAGGTTTGTTTGCCATGTATTGTACTCTGGATATGTGCTACACACTTCCATTCTGTGCTATCACTTGCTATCAAAGTATCACCTATAGCAGAAAGATGCGATTGACGTGAAGAAGAACACCCACCACGCCTATTTCTTCCTCTGCGACTGCCTCTCGATTCGATACGACGACGATTAGGAACCGCACCAGTCGTAGACGGGGTGTCTATTTGAATTTCCTCACTAGAATCCGAGCTGCCAGACAACAATCTATTTCTGATCAACGGTATGTAATAAATATCTGAGGTATCAACAAGTTCAATTGCATCAACACTTTCTTCTCCACACGAGTCAGACTCTGAATACGGTAAATTTCGAAGATTTGCTACTGTTTCTCTATTTCAATATTTCTCTATCTCTATAAATTTATTCGAAATAATTACAGAAGAAAAAATTATAGAGTTTACACTCCACTGAGAGTTTCAACACTGATCACACAATAAGCAGCCCAAGAAAATATTTATCGGATGCGTTCTTTGTATTAGGTCATTTTGACCAATGTGGTCTTTGTAGGTATAACTCATTGTAATTCAAGATGCACTTTAGGTAACAAGTTTATATTTCAACAGGAACTAAAAAACTACAAAATATTAAAAGTCAAAGAGTGTCGTGTTTGAACAAAGCGTATTTTATAAAATATGACCGTTTTACGTCACGAATAAGTCAATTTGACCACTCTGGTCTTTCTAGTGTTAAGACGTCCCCCACATTTGACTCTAACCAAAATTAGCACTTCCAAACGGACCCTTTATTCCAAAAATGGTCTTAGAAAACCTTTAATACTTTTGAAAGACCTTTTCAACCGGACTATAGGGTTCGCGACGAATAAAAATTTCATCCCCACCACAGACGTAAAAAAAAAGACAGACGTAATCCTAAGAACAAATTCAGTGAAGCACCCATAGTAATACCAACTCTGTATTCGTACAAGTACACACACCCACACATTGACACCATCCAGATATGACATTGACACCATCGCGAATCAAAAATTACAAAATTACGCCCACATGGTAAGCGAGCTGTAAGCTCTCAGCTTCACTCTCGATGGTCACAAGGTTACGTCCGTTCTTTTTTTACGTCCGTGATCCCCACGTTACCTGTAGGGGAGGTACCCTGAAAAAAATATTTTTTAATATTTTATTCTACGTTTCTGTAGTTTTAATAAATATATTATGTATATATCTATGCCAAATTACAGCTTTCTAGCACTAAGTACGGTCTCGGCACTTTGCTTCGGACCGTACCCTTCACATTGTGAGAGAAGACCCGAGCCAAGCAGTGGGACAATTACGGGTTGTGACCTTTAGGACTAGGTTTATCACATATTATCACACACACACATTGAAGTATTATTACTAGCATATAGAACCGACACCGCGAACACAATGTATGTTCCAATGAATTGGCGCCGCGCGGCTTCAATTTTCAAAGGATTCGTTCGATTTTGAAAGGAGAACCCGGGCTAAAATTTGAAAATAGAACCTCCCGGCGGGACACACATTTTGTTCAAGATGTCTGTTCTATGACATTATACTTCAATGCACACACACATAACAATATAGGGTAAACAACGATATTCACAGACACGGAGTGCAAGAAGCGCTGGCGCTCGCTGCGCGACTCGTTCATCAAGCTGCAGCGCACGCACGGCAGCCGCACGCGCTGGCCCTACCACCACGCCATGCGCTTCCTCATCCCGCACCTCGAGCCCCGCCACGATTACTTGTGAGTATCTCCAGACCTGTATGATTACATTGCTATAATCTTCTATTCATCTACTTATCTATCATTCCTTTAATAAAAAAGTTGAAAGATTTATAAATGTAATAATTAGGAACCGGATTATATGCATTTGCATATTTGCATATGCATTTAAATATTTAAGCCATCCTCAGCGGTAATTGCATATTTTACGTAAGATCTAGTTATGATGCATATTATCATGTCAAATTAATTGTTTTATTAATGGGCGGCATAACTTTTGTCAGAAACTATAAGTGCTAACATAGCAGCCGTATTGGGGCGGCTTAGAATACTAACCCCAATCCCACGCCCGATGGGTGTCGTAAAAGGCGACTAAATCCGGCCCGCTGGTGGTAGGGCCCCTCGAGGGATTATATTGATAATATTGATTTTAATTGTTAATTAATACCATTATTACTATTATTATTTCTCCATGGGGTTCGCCTGTATAGCTACCACCCTCGAGCATGAGTCAGCCACCAAATGACTCGTCGTGTTCCGGCTGGGGGCTTGAGAGCCAGTTCTTTCTTTGTTTTTCTTCTCTCTTTCTTGGCCGGCAACGCATCAGTGATGCCTTTGGTGTTGCTGATGTCCATTGGCGACGATAGCCACTTACCATCAGGTGGATCGTCAGCTCGTTTGCCGGCCAGCGACTGATCAAGAGATCTGACCGCCCTAGGCTAATTATGAGGACGCGCCCCCGCCAAAAAAGTAGTGAGTAGAGTAGGAACTCTTGATTGGCATGGTTAGAACTACAACATACCAAAAATTCAGAATCATTCCGCTGAAATCGAATAAATAGACTATGGGGGAGGGGGGGGGGTTAGCGCGCCCTGAAGGAGAGCACACGCGATATGGGGGGTCGTGCCCATTGGGACTTTTGATCAGTACGGTTAGGACTACAACATACCAAAAATTCAGACCAATCCGCTGAAACCCACTTTCCAAACAATTAGTGCGGGGTCCTTTTAACTAAAAAGTGCCTGTCCAAACGTGTTAAATGATAAGCCCCGCCCACCTACTTAACAGAAAATAGAAAAAATCTAAATTACTTGTCTACTTGATAACTAAATTTTAACTACCAAATTGTCCGTTTACACATTAATTTACTTAAAATTTAGTTAACTACTTAATACGCATAAACCGAACATTATTACGAGGTAGTCTAAGCAATAAGTTCAAAATGATGAAAAATAGAGATAAGTAGTGCTCTTAAAAATACGTGCGATAGCTCATTCTGCCCGGAACGATGTCTAGAAAAATGTTTCGGAAGCGTTTACCAGCACGCAAAAAATTGCAAAAGTTATTAAAAAGATTCTTAAAGAAAAGGAAATTTCCAAAAAATAACTCCTGACTCCCACAACTCTACATACTTAACGAGATCACGCCATTAAGGTTTAAAAAAATTTAATACTTTGTTTATAAGAATTTTATAAGTTGAACAAATAATTTTTTATCTGTACTTTGTTATATATGTTACCGGCAAAACCCGATTTCAACCTGAATACGTGAATGCGTCAAAACTGAATACGTCAGTATTCAGTTTTGACGCCGCGCGTGCAAGCTAAAAATGCCGCGTGGAATTTAATTTTCAATGTTAAATTAAAATTATAAATAATGGTGATAGAGTTCTGGGAGTCGGGAGTTGGGTTTTGGAAATTTCCTCCTCTTTAACATTGAAGTATTACTAGCGTATAGAACAGACACCGCGAACACAATGTATGTTCCAATGAATTGGCGCCGCGCGGCTTCAATGTTCAATGGATTCGTTCGATTTTGAAAGGAGAACATGGGCTCAATTTTGAAAATAGAACCTCCCGGCGGTGACACACATTTTGTTTGAGATGTCCTCTCTATGTATACTTATAACTCAATGCTCTTTAAGAATCTTTTTTTTTAAATTTCTTAAACATTAACAGTTTCGGAGTTATTAAATAAAAATGAAATACCTTTTTTTTGCAACTTCATTTTTTTAATAACTTTTGCAATTTTTTACGTGCTGGTAAACGCTTCCGAAACATTTTTTTAGACATCATTCCGGACAGAATGAGATATCGCACGTATTTTTAAGAGCAGTACCTCTATTTTTCACCATTTTGAACTTATTGCTTAGACTAAGGCGGATTAAACAAAACTCACACTAGGCACTCCGTTGCCAGCTCACCCACTCGCTCGACCACCGATCGATTCGAGTAACAAGTCAGTGTTTGTTTTACCCGCGCTTTTTAAAATTTCAAAATTTATTGTTAAAATCAGGGACTCTCAAGCGCATCTAGTTATAGATAGTGTTTTGTCTCGGCTTAGTTGAAATAAGTAGGGTAGATGCAGTGATGCTAGATTAGTGCATGGGAAGACACGATTTTAGCGCGCCCCCCCCCGATCCTCGCGCCCTAGGCTGCAGCCTAATTAGCCTAAGGGTTAATCAGGCCCTGTTGCCGGCTATTTCCATAAAAAAAAATCTTCGAAAGGAAATTCTTTTTAGTACCAACGAAGGGATCAATATTATTAAAAAGTTGATTAAACGTTTCAAGTAATCTGGACACCTAAATAAATCTATGTTTGGACATAACCGCATTTTTACCATACATGGTGGAGTGAGATGGAACAGCAAACAGTGGAGTGTGGCGGGCGTTACCCGCTCATGTCATTTGATTATTATTATTAGGAACCGGATTATATGTAACATAAAAAGTTTGTTCTTCTTCTTCTCCGTCGGTTTAATAAATTAATTAATTAAGGGAATATCTATATTTTCTATCATAAAAACTTGAAGATATTTGTGACTTTTCATTTCATAATACTTATTTTACATAGGCATTGCTATGAATTCAGTGTGAACATCAAAATATCGCCGATTAATATGATGGTCCAAAATCATGAAGATCATAAACTGGATCAGATATGTTGGTACTACGAGTAGTATATATATCTACCATGCACCATTACATATTCAACAGTGCTAGTATGTCTATGAATGTACCTAATCATAGCGCGTTGCGTTTATGTGCAACAAGAGACAATCAATATGATTAGATAACGAATGACTGTGGGTTATTATGTTCTATAGTATACCTACTTAGTTCATAGATTATCACTAACTTGTCAGAGAGTACCCGTGACTATTTCGTATAATTAAATAAATAATAATAAATAACGCTTCACACTCATAGCCCCACACTAGGATTCCCTGTGTCGTGGGTGCCATGGACAACACACTAGACAAGGACATTCACACCCAGACCTAGAACAGAAATTCAAACTCATCATTCTTCCGCCTCGCTGGGAATCGAACACAGGACCGTTGGTGCGGTGGTCCGGCATGGTAACCATTGCGCCACACGGGTCGTCTGTTAAATAATAAAAAAAATACCAAAAATGCATTGAGGTATAATATACATAGAGAAGCCATCTCAAACAAAATGTGTGTCCCCGCCGGGAGGTTCTATTTTCAAAATTGAGCCCCTGTTCTCCTTTCAAAATCGAACGAATCCATTGAACATTGAAGCCGCGCGGCGCCAATTCATTCGAACATACATTGTGTTCGCGGTGTCTGTTCTATTATTAGTAATAATACTTCAATGCAAAAATGACTGATTTCAAAGAACTATCCTTGGAAAACATATAAGTAGCTAAATCGTCATATTATGTATCTTTGTATGTGACATAACAACATAAGAAAGTATGAGACCTATCTATAATCTATAATAATGCACCCATTCATTTAAAAAAATAATCGTCCAAATCGGTTGATCTTCCAAAACGTGTGTGACGTATGTACGCACGTAAGAAGATATACTTCTTTGACATAACAGAACAAAAACATCTAAGATTTTATCCCGTTTGCCACAACGCTTGAAAAGTTAGATTCCTTTACTATGCTCTAAGTCATTTCTTTTTATTTCAGCAAAAGAGAAGACGATGACTCAGACTCTGAAGAAGGGCGACAGCGCATCTCAGGAAAACGAAAAACGTACGACGAAGACGAGGACGACGAAGATTCCCGCTCTTTGAAAAAAGCGCGCCAAAACTCCACAGATGACGAAAACTCATGCCATTGTTCTAGGAACGACCCTGACGAGTTGTTTTTGCTCAGCTGCGCGCCAATTTTAAAGCGTCTGAACGCGAAACAAAGCGCTGTCGCAAGATTAAGGATTCAACAGGTTCTTCTAGAAGCAGAGTTTGGTAACGCCACGGAACTGCCTTGCGACACTCCGGGCAGTGATTGCGATTTAGAAAATCTTAAGTAACATCAATTCTTTTTATGTTAATATTTGCTTTCTTCTCTTCTTCTATTAGGTTACGGATGACTTCTATAATTTGATATTGTACATTATGATTGATTCCAAAGGCTTAGAGCAGTGAAATAGGAGTTAGGAGAGGCTGTCGTTAGTAGCGTAGCTTACCCAAAGCAGGCTCTGTATCAATATTTGTTGAGGGGCCCCGATCCAACTTTAGCTGTCAATTTGCGGGAGAAAAAAGGTGTGGCAACAGTAGCGGCCTCATGGCGGCTGGTGAGCTTTTTTGGGGGAACCACGTTATAATATGTAGCGATGTACGTCGATAAAAAAGCGGCCAAGTGCGAGTCGGGCTCACTCATGAAGGGTTCCGTAGCAGCAAGTAACATAATATAAAAGTTCTTGTAGTTCGTTGTAACTTTGATCAATGTTTTTTGCAGTTTACGATTTATGACGTATTAAAAAAAACTACTTACTAGATCTCATTCAAACCAATTTTCGTTGGAAGTTTTCATGGTAATGTACATCATATATTTTTTTTAGTTTTATCATTCTCTTATTTTAGAAGTTACAGGGGGGGGGGGACACACATTTTACCACTTTGGAAGTGTCTCTCGAGCAAACTATTCAGTTTAGAAAAAAATGATATTAGAAACCTCAATATCATTTTTGAAGACCTATCCTTAGATACCCCACACGTATGGGTTTGATGAAAAAAACATTTTTGGGTTTCAGTTCTAAGTATGGGGAACCCCCAAAATTTATTGTTTTTTTTCTATTTTTGTGTAAAAATCTTAATGCGGTTCACAGAATACATCTACTCACCAAGTTTTAACAGTATAGCTCTTATAGTTTCGGAAAAAAGTGGCTGTGACATACGGACGGACAGACAGACAGACAGACAGACAGACAGACATGACGAATCCATAAGGGTTCCGTTTTTTGCCATTCGGCTACGGAACCCTAAAAAGCGTTTGGTTGTTCACTAGAGGGCGCTGTCGGTCGCATTGGACCAATCATTGGACGCAATTCGAGAGGTAGTAAGTGACAGATGAATGACCACAAAGTACTTGTGAATAAATTTTCATTAGTTCCAATTTTCGCCACTTCACAGATAACTTGCTGCTACTGTAATAAATTGATACGGTGCGGCGCGGCGCCCCGCGGCGGTAGCTACGCCACTGGCCGTCACCGAGCCAGCAGTGTGTGGCCAACCAAACTCTTCTAGTATTTGAGGGATCCAGATGGATGTAGGGAGACGATGTAGTGCACGTGTTAATATTACTACTCGAACAGCAAATCAACATGAAGCGAATGGACACATAAAAACAGGACGCATAAAAACTCGCTTGAAATTGCAAATAACCAAAATGTTTTCAACACAAAGTAGCATTTAATTGAGATAAGTAGATCTAGGTAGTTTGATAAGATAGATCTCTATTTTCGAAGTTGTCAGTTAATTAGTAATAGCCATTTACTATGAAGTGAGATGTAGCAAAAATTTGCTTTTAACAAGTACAAAAAAAAACTTAAATGTTTTCAATATATATTAGTCCAAATAAGGTCTAGTCTAATATTATATAAATTAACTGGTACACTTACTCAACTTATAATTATTATTATTATAAGAGTGGAGTCCCGTTAGCCCTTAATACATTTTCGTTTAAAACATTAAAGTTCATTCAGGCAAAATAAAATAAAAAAATAAAACATGAGTAGATAAACAATTTTGTATCTATGTCTATAAAACATTATAAAAAAAAATTGTGTGTATCAGCTCCGACGCATGACCGGTGTTTACTCCTTAAGGGGCGTCCATAAATTACGTGAGATGTTTAAGGGGGGGAGGGGGTCGAGTCAAATCTCATCTAATCTTACGTTGGAGAGAGGGGGATTCTCGGCAATTATCACGCAATTTTTATGCGTTATGAAACTACATGTTCCAATAGTCTCTCTTGAGACCGCGCATGATTCTCCATGGACTGAATTAGAGTAGATATTCTTTTTTTAATCACAGTAGTTACGATTTAAGTATTCTATTGTTAAATTTTTATTACACTTATAATTAAACTCTCAGCAATATTGACTACTAGTCTTAACTAGTCATAAATAAAAGCACGAAGAAATATTTTTTTTCTTTTTACAATAACAATCCAACGCGTTTACGTAAGAAACCCACATTTTGAAAAATCTCACGTGAGATTGGGGGATGAGGGAGGGGGTTGAACAAAATCTCACGACATCTCACCACGGGGGAGGGAGGGACAGAAAAATTAAAAAAACACCTCACGTAATTTATGGATACCCCCTACGAACGTTTATAAAATATAGAAATAAATAATAAACGCTAACACACTCATATAGATTAGTAAATGAGGGTTAATGAACGCATCTTTTATACTCGTATTACTGAAAGCACGTTTGATACATTTATTTATATTAATTATTTTATTTAACACGAGTAACCGCCCTCGCTTTGCTTCGGTTTTCTTATTTTTTTACACCTTGTGTTACATTATTGGAGTTTTATTAAGGATCCCTAATTTTTTTGAAAATATAATATAGCCTATGTTACTCGGGGATAGTGTAGCTTCCCAACAGTGAAAGAATTTTTGAAATCGGTTCAGTAGTTTCGGAGCCTATTCAATGCAAACAAAAAATCAAATCTTTCCTCTTTATATATTAGTATAGAGTATAGATGACGTAAACGACTTACACCTAACGGGACTCCACTAAAATTAGCGCCTTGGAAATAATATAATATAATAATATTCCCCTTGTCTTCTTAGCCAGCAACCGAGGCTGTGTTACATTTAACTTTAAGGATCAGATTACATAATATTATACCTAAGAACTATAATACATAATATAATAAATTATTTAAGGATGACATATAAAGATGTATCTAAAGGTGTGGTGGTAAGTGTAAGGTAAGGCAAGGTGGTAAGGTAAGTGGTGGCCCATGGCGGTGACGGCAAAAAATATAATCCATCATATTCATACCAAAGACGTAATATTTTAACATTTGACGTATCATGTTATTATATTACACCTATCATGATTCATGTGAGATCATGTCGTGACTAATAATGAAAAATTTAATAGACTTTAGAAATCTAAAAATGAAAATAAGAAGATTTTGTGATAGAAAGAAGATTTATTTTAGACTTTATTAAAAAAGTATTATAAAAACTTAAACGATCTGACTAGGTACGCTTACTTTTAATTAGCGTGTTATTAATCAATCGTCGTCTTCGCATATTATGTAATTAAAAAAATATATTTAACGCCCCAACTCAGAGTCACTAACGGTTACTTAAATCGCTCCTTAGTACAGAATTTGTATGATGATTCTTTACTAAGGAGCGATTAAAGTTACCGTTAGTGACTCTGAGTTGGGGCGTAAGAGATTTAAAGGCATTGCATTACCTCCCAAGTAGCACAAAATAGCAATATAAACTTTCACACAAGGCCCACATCGTCAATCTAAGCATTTGTAATTACTTATAAGAGTTCTTTCAATCCGTAACAGCTGTATAAAAAGAAGCGAGGCTAATTAAAATGCTTTATTCTGTTTTGTGATTCTATTAGGCACCACACACATGCCACAGACGTCACTGTTATGCAGCGTTTGGTACTATTTTCTTCTATCTGCTGCATGAGCGTATGCTGTGGAACACTAGCAATGCAGTCTTCTGAATAAATAGCCACGAGTGTGCTCTAAAACTGTTGCATTTTAAGAGAGAACTTTGTGAACTACTGTAACGCAAACAGTTACTTTGTGAAGTTATTTAACAATGATTAAATGCTTCACGCTGCACACAGATGGACTTTTACTCTATTAATCAGGTGTCAGTATATACTCGTATAACAGCATTTGTCTAGGCCATGTCAGACCTAAATTGTGAACTTTATGCAGTTACATAGCAGCCCGCTGCCTTAAAAAAGTTCACTTTTAAGCTCGTAATTCTTGTTTGAGCAGAATATTTGAACTTGTGTGGTCATCTATTCTGCTGATTGAGTTATATGTAATCATGAATTTTATTATTTTATAACGTGTGGCAATTTCCGAACTAGTGAGTGTTGTTTTACAAAATGTGGAAAGATAAAAAAGAACTGGTGGAATACGACGTAAATCTGCATTAGCAGAGTACTTGAAGATTATTCATGATGATATGGCCGATGCGGGAAATAATATACAGCCTACAATAACAGGCCACATGCGAGCATTCATGCAGCCCTTAGCACTGTTAAGATTACAACTATTCACTTGCCTATCCGCCATATTTACTACCTGACTGTGTATCATTATAAAATTTTAGCCCTTTTGGTTTGGTTTATTTTAAAAGATATCGACAACAATTAAATAAGATACTACTAAATAACACATAAACAGCCCTTCATGCATATAAATATGCCAAAACAATATATTTTATTTTGTTTACAATCAATTTAAGTTACATTTTTTTTCGTATTCTGTATTATTATGAGGGCGCGTGAAAATTTTAAACGATATATATGTGGTATTTCACGATAAAGTTACCTTCCCAATAAGATTTCAAATATATTAGTAAGAAACCGAAGTTTTACTTATCTTAAATTATATTTTTCATGTCACAAAATGGCACCATGGGATCTTGCACACAACAAGTTTTAAGGATTGACACTATACTGACAGTTTTAATGAAAATAAAGATAATGCATATCACAAGTTCGCTCGAAGTTTACTTTCAGCTCTATGAAAACATTAGAAATGTTCACTTTGTGTTTATAGGGTAACATGTGGTTTGTTAATCAGGCAGCGTTCAGCTCTTGTAATGTCTGTTACCCACATAAAATGCTAATATAATGCTGATATAACCCAATTATTTTAGTAATGGGATTTCTTATACAGCTATGTGCTGTCAAATTTGTGCCCAAATTAGAGTTATATCAGCTGTTTAAGCGCTTATAACGCTACTATACTGCAACTTATCAGCTAGCGTTTCCATTGTGCTCTGTTGAAATACTGTTATACAGCGCATTTGTGCTACTTGGGCTATAAACTTAATAGTTGTTTAACAGGTACCTGCCTCTGTAGATAAATCCGAATTTTAATTAATAAGTGCGTGACTATGTACATAATTAAATAATTATATACAAATCTGGATGTTGAATTATTTTAATCTGGACAGGATAAAATTAATTACGTATATAAATAATAATAAACGCATACACACTCACACCCCCGCAGTAGGTTTCTACCTGTGTCGCGGGTGGCATGGACGACACATATAACACATCACAATAACACCCATGACCAAACAGTACAGAACAGAGTACATATATTTATCTTTTTTTATGGAAATAGCCAGCAAACGAACTCACGATCCACCTGATGGTAATTAAGTGGCTATCGTCGCCCATGGACATTAGCAACACCAAAGGCATCACTGATGCGGTTGCCGGCCAAAAACGAGTCGTTTGGCAGCTGACTCAAGCGCAAGGATGGTAGCTATCCAGGCGACCCCAATGGAGAAATAATAGTAATAATGGTATTAATTAACAATTAAACTGAATATAATCCCTCGAAGTTCCCTAATTTAGTCGCTTCTTACGACACCCATCCAGCGTGGGATTGGAGTTAGTATTCTAAGCCGCCCCAATAAGGCTAAAATCTGTCACATAAATATCTGCCCCGGCCGGGAATCGAACCCGTGACATCTTGCTTTGCAGGCAGGGTCGCGAACAGCTACGCAACTAGGCTACAGGTAACTGGTAACACATAAGTATTATGTATTCTGTGCTACAGGATCGTCAAAGAGTATAGTTAAATACATACAGTCTTGTTCTTTGAGTGATATAGCCTATGACATAAAAAAGTCCGTGATCTAATTTAAGTGCTCCAATTTTTCTTCTTAGGTTATTGTAAAGATACCGTTATATCTACTCATAACAAAAATCTTTATCGTATTCTACATTACATGTACATATATGTTATCTGTCGTTGACCAACCGACGAGCTGACCAGCCTCAGACCACATGACTGTCATATTGACTAACAAGTATTAAAATGAAGAAATAAGTATAAATAAGATAATTATATGAGCTAAAAACAATACAATTTTATTTAGGTACCTACCTATGTTACCTATAGTAATTAGAATGGAACACAGGTGGTAATTAAGCTCCAATTCACAATTGGATGGGTAAAGCAACAGCCATAGTAAAGTTTCATAAAAGCACTTTCCTGCCTATTACGTCAGTTCCGGGTCAGACGTCAAAAGTACTCAAGTTTTGGCTTGAGAACCAGTTCTTCCTTTCTTTCTTTTTCTTCTCTCTTTCATGGCTGGCACCATCGGTGTCTGGTGATGCCTTTGGTGTTGCTGATGTCCATGGGCGACGATAGCCACTTACCATCAGGTGGATTGTCAGCTCGTTTGCCGGCTATTTCCATAAAAAAAGTTCTAATTCCACATTTTAATGTGGACGCTCGACTACGACATCGCGACATAGGGAATCATTAAAATAATAACGCGTTATTATTCTAAAAGCGAATCATAGAGGAATGAGCTCCAAGTCTCCTAAATAAAGAAAACAGACCGTTTCCTATAAATCCTTCAATATGAAGAATCCACAAATAAAAGTAATCTCAAAATAGAAATTTGCCGTTTGCATTAATTTGCATAGAGCTGAAAATTGGTAGGATTTAGGTACGCAGATTCCAGGTGTGAAATAAATATTCTAACATAAATTAATTGAAGACCAATTTTCAGGTTTATGCGAATTAATGGAAACGTACTCGTTGCTCTATTTTTGTGCCTTTTCGGCAGGGCTTATTTAACATCAAGTCGAATGAACAATGACATGCTTTCCTTGGGTAATCGATTGTTGTGTGCTCCGCGAAGGACTGGAATAACTTCAGTCATAGCAGAATAGCGTCAGTAATCCAGATCTTCGATGTCGATGTTTTCCACTCAACTGTAATACACAAACAAGTGGAATTGTAGTCAATAGTTTGGCCTAACTAATGTACAAAACTTAAAGTCGTTCAGTGAGCTAGCGTTCGTAGAAAACTTAAATAGCGTGATTCAGGTCTGGTGTGACGTTACCGTATGACGAATCGTACAATTTTATCACAACTCCACCTTTACCGAGACTTGGTCGCCATTCGAGGACCTTTCTTTCAAGTAAAAATTACTTAGGCTGTTTTACATTTTCCCATTTGCCCACTATCCATGTTCAAACAGGAAGGTTACAACTGAACTTTCACTGAATTTGTTAAGGAAATTAGCTAACCCCGCGAACGTCGTTAGCACTAGAATTTAACATCATTTAAAAACTCTACGCTACTGCAAACTAAACCTTATCTCTTAGTTATAAGATTGATGCAGACCGCAGCCAGGAATCAAAATATTTGCATTGCACTGTCGCTATGTAAGTGTTAGGATTTACATACAATAATGGAAGAAAATACATAGGTACACAACCACGTCAATTTAGTTAACACTAATCATGATGGTTGGTTCCCTTTACGTCGAGCCGAAAATCTTGTTTCGCTTCTACATATTACCCCTACGTCGAGTTTGGTTAAAAAGTACAGTCAGGAATAAAAAGAAATAGTATCAATAAAATATTGTTTGATGTACCCGACCTAACAGCCGACAAATGCACTAACCACTTCTTTCTTGAACGTAATACGGTTGGGATCGTCCTGTTGACCTGACCATCGGCGAAATACAGGCCATAGTAGATAAGGTGAATAGTAAGTGGTGACCTCGACCATCAATATGTAAATGAGGAGCGTTATGGCAGACGCGTTAATCCTCGTCAGTGTTGAAGAACCAGAAATAATGCCAGGACTCGAATCCTGGAACTTTTGAGAACAAACTCATGCTTTATTTGTATTGTCTTATCCCATAACTACTCGTAGTAAAGTAAACGCTCATGTAAACAGAACTCAAGACGGAAATGCCTATGTGCCTTTTAATTTCTGGTTTATTGCTGTAATTCGAATACAACTGTAGTTATTTTATAAACATAAGTGACATTGCAATGCTAAGCATTCCTTTAAAATCTTCTACGTAAACAAAAATTAAGGTAGATTTATTTTAATTTATTTATGTCAATAGCCGAAAATGTATCTGATGAGCCACCGGATAGTTAGTAGACACCGGTGAACATTGACAGCAATAACACCAAGGCATGTCCAACACGTTTCCCGCTCTCAGGGATGCGAGGCACCTGGTTACCGACTAGAACGCAGTAAAAGCAAGTTTTTTTTTTACACAAATAAGTTAATGCTTGACCACAATCCCACCTGATGGTAAGTGGAGATGTGGTCCAAGGTGGAGGGCACATTAACTTATGTTAGTAAAAGCCTATTCACTCTTTTCTTGAAGACATCTACGTCATAGGTTGGCGGGAACGCCAACGCAGGCAAGTTATTCCAGTCCTTAAAAAAAAAGCAAGTAGAAATTTGAAAAATTATGGATAATTCTAGAAATTCTAATGTAGACTACATTAAATGGTAAAACTCCAGCTCCATCCTGTGAAAGGGCAGCTCTGTCCGGCTCGCGGAAGAAAGCGAGAGCGCTCCCCTGATCCTGACCTACGCTGTAGAGGTAAAAAGGTAAGTATGAGGTTCGTGATATGAGTTGATAATGTTTGTCTTATACTTTTGTTTTCATTAACTTTTGAATTTTATCCAGCTTTTTCTATATAATTATGGACTTATGGTAAATGGTCAGCGTCGCCCATGGAAATCAGTAACACACATACACATCACCGATGCCAGCCAAGAAAGACGAAAGAAGAAGGAAGAAATAACTTGTATTGTATTGTACTTAGTAGTTATTCTTTATTCATACTCGTACTCTGCTAACAAAGTGCGCTTTAATAACCGCTAATAGACAATTACTGCGCGCTCAGTTAGCAATAATAACATTCTGCAGGCCATCCGTGTGACCCTACGTATTGATATTAATTACTGCTTCTGCTTGCTTGTATGAAAGGCCACGTGCTCTTATTTAATTGTATACGTGTGTGATGCGATGATGGTTTATTACCAACGTTCCTAAAGTAGCATAAATCCAAAGTTCCTATGTTGTATTAGGCACCTGAATAGTAAAATTTGCCCACAATAACTGGATATTATTTATGTAAGTTAGACTTAAGTGTTTATTTTACTTAATTTGTTGTGTGGCAATAAAGAATATTTTATTATTTATTATTAATTTACTATTTTTAGGGACATCTCACGGCCACCATTTTTTTTTAATCTAAGAACACTTGGGTTATCACGACAATTCTAACGATATCTTAATTGTATAAATAAACCCTTCAGCGGTTTGGAAGATAAGAGGTAATAAAGAATATTACACACATACATACATACGCGCGAAGAACATAATTAACCCTTCCTGGCATTCGGGTAACAACAATATTGATACTCTGAGATGCACAGTTTTCCTCACGATGCGCGATGCCGCGTTGTTCTCCTCTACCGAAACAAGGATAACAGGAAATTAATTTCTGATACGCATACCTATAAATTTTAAAGTCACAGGAGCCTGTAAAATTATTGGGGAGTTCAAAATTAAATTGGTTGGTTGACAACGTGTCGGGAATATCGAGATGCCCTCAGTGCTACGGATATGCAATACATGATGATAGATAAATCGAAATTATATTCATGACTATTCAATGACTATTCGTGGCATGGCCAATACTTACAGCAACAGTTAATTGTTTTATTAACGACGAGTAACCGCCCTCGCTTTGCTTCGGTTTTCTTATTTTTTTACACCTTGAGTTACATTATTGGAGTTTTATTAAGGATCCCTAATTTTTTCGAAAATATAATATAGCCTATGTTACTCGGGGATATTGTAGCTTCCCAACAGTGAAAGAATTTTTGAAATCGGTTCAGTAGTTTCGGAGCCTATTCAATGCAAACAAAAAATCAAATCTTTCCTCTTTATATATTAGTATAGATATAGTGCAATTGCTTTAAAATGCCTACGATTGTTATTGACTATTGTAATAAAACGCACACATTGAATACACAAACACACACAACGTATACAACCTATATTTATTCAACTCAAACCACGGTATATAACTCTATAGACCATGGTTAGGTGTGCTTAAGTAAACAATACTACGCGTTCACTCTAAGTTTGCCCTCGTCGACCGTTACGATTTAACAGCTAACGGTACTGTAGACAAAAAGTAATCAAATAATTTCACTAACTTAAATAACAAATTACGTTTGCCACTGTGCAAAACATTTTCTATTTTAGTCATTGTAGCGACAAAAATCAACGAACGTAAAATAAATCGATAGAAAAATAATTTAACCTCTCAACAGTTGACGCCATTTTATGTAATATGCGAAAGTAACATCAAAATAAACAACGAACTCAAGAACACACGCGCCGCACGGGACCTCAAAAATACGCGACTAGCGTTGCTGTCCGTACTAAATGAGCTGCGGTATGAGGAAGCGGGACGGGAGGTAAGGGCAAACTTAGAGTGAACGCGTAGTAACTACTTAACTAGTAATAAAACCATCGAGGCGTTCAGAGGAGCAGGCTTGTTGCCTGTCGATTTTGGTATTGGTACCTAATTTAGAACAGATTCTGAGGAGTTTGCCCCATTATCATTTCATATCATCATTGTGATCATAGTGTCATTAGCTGACAGAAATAACATGGCAATGACTAAAGCACGAAATAACAGATAGCTATTCATTACATGTTATCAAGTTTTGTGACGTTCAATTATAATTATTGTTTTGTATAAATTCAGATCAAACAGCTGTGTAGGTACCTACTTCCCCATTCGTAATAATTTCGTATTATGTATTTCCTATCGTTTTATTGTAATAAGCCATTAAAGTAGGTATTGTATAGAAAATGCAACTGTATAAGTCGTATTAGGTATTTTACGGTAATTAAAAAGAGTAATTCTCTTGCTTCATTGCTGTTGCTACCAGATTAGGGTTGCCAGCTGGCAAGACTGTTTCTGGACAAAACTTCAAAAAGTCGGGATTTTTCGGGACAAAAAATTTTGTGTTGGAATTGGAATTGTCGGGACATTTTGCATTTTGTCGGGACTTGTTTGGACATCATGTGAAATGTCGGGACAATCCAGACGAATCCCGACCATCTGGCAACCCTGCCCCAGATTGACTGTCTCACGTTTTTTTTAAATACACGGAAATAAAGAACTAGATTTTTTTAAAAAGATATTAAAGAAAATGTTTCAAGACCCCGTCGCTTCGCTTTGTCTGCTCCTTATCTCAGAATCTATTAATTAACTTTAAAATTATCCTCTTAAAAATTTGGAAGGGGTCCGTTGCAAACATTTTTTATACCTATATATGTACCTACTCACTCGATAAAATTAGCAAACGTGATGGCTACTGATGAAAATAATTAATTGGTCACATTACCTACTACTCCAACGCTTGAACCAAAACTTATTTTCCTTTACTTGGCAATCCCAAAAACCAATATTTAAAAAACTTTATAAAAATACTTATAAAAAATATTTCTATTTCTATCTTTAAATGTTTTATATTTAAATCTTTCTAATTCTTTCGTAATGGTTGCTAAAACAATTCATTGTTATATCATAGTTACGTGTGTAAGTAACTATTGAGTAATTAGTTAATTATGACAATCAAAATCGCTTACTTGAATCGAGTGATATACTTTAGAAAAAAATTGAGAAAATTTTAAATTCCTAACAGGTGAAATATGGTAAATTAAATCACATGAATACATTCTTATTTTATAATATACGCATGATACTGCACATTTAAAACTATAGCAAATATCACAATTGGCTAAGTATACTTACAATAAATAAACTATGAAACCACTAATGCCTTCATAAATCAAATAACAATATTACTACTTACAAATACTCAAATTCTTTTAACAATAGTTTCTGATCTACGATTACGATTTAACAAACCCACGTCAAAATTGTGTAAATCAATACATTTGCTTTATACACTTGGCAACATCACTGGCATTTCGTCATCTAAAATTAAATCTTTACCGTACATCTGCAGCAGTTCTAGAGCTACTCCATTCGTCCACCCGAAACCGTCCTGGACTCCGTATTCTCCCCCGCCTCCATTACGGCCCGGTTCGATGGCGCTGTACTTCTCAAACATCTTTTGCCACATGCTGTAGCCAATGTAGTTCGACCTGATCCATATTTTCGCTTGCTCCCGGGCCAATTGTTTGGCATCTTCGTTCCCGCTCATGTCCAGTCCACCGATGAGTATGCTTTGCAGTGGCGGCCATGCGTTCGGAAAGTCCCATTGCTCCCCTGACTGTAATATGGAGGCGGGCACACCTCCTGGATAATGTAAAGCTCCCGATGATAAGAGATATTTGACTAATTTTGCCGCGTATTTCGGAGCGTCATATGGTTCCACAGCCCCGGCCCACAATGGTGTAGCGCAACTTGGATAGAAGTGCCGCCGCGGCAACTCCGACAAAGCGTCGTAATCATACCAGACACCGTCGACAGGATCCCATAATACATTTTCGATAGCTATTCGCCAGTATTTAGCTAAGCTCCACCACTTCTGTGCCTCTCGTCTATCCTTTAGCTGATTGCGAAAGTCGCCTACTAGTTCGAGTGCACCAGCAAAAATCGAATTTAAATCTACTGGAAGTATTCGTGTAGCATGCACGTTTGTCAAATTTCCAACTGCGTTATCTGCTGTGACGAACCATCGCGATGAGAAATCCCATCCGCTTTCCGCTGCACTTTTCATTTCCGTGTAAAAGTCTTGACGCATTTCTTCATTAGGCAAGATCCGGGCATTTGTATAGTCTTCGTAATAAGATTCCGGCCGAGGTCCTTTTCCTATTTTATCGGCCAGGTAACGCAACAATACATATTCTTTTCCCTTAATGTTGACCGTCACTTTCTTCTTATCAAGCCAGTACTGTAATTCTCTTTCCACTGTAGCGATATTTCGTTTGAGCCAAGGCAGATCGCCAGTAACAGCAAAATAACTAGCAACCATTGCAGCAAGCAGAGGTGGCTGACTCCGACCTAGGTAGTAAATACGACTGCCGTTTGGAATATACCCCAACTTGTCGACGAGATGTAAAAGGTTTTCTATCATACCTCTCGCCGTCTCCGTCATGTTGCTTATCAATAATCCTCGTATGACCCAAAACGAATCCCAATAATATAGCTCCTTGAACCGGCCTCCAGGAACGATGAAACCATTAGGTACGTAAAGAAAACTATATAAATCAGGATTTTCGGCTACATCAGAACTAACCTTTCGTCCTAATTTGGCCCATAATCCAATAACGTTTTTTGCAAATTCTCTTAGTTTTGGATCCCTTATTTGTTGCAATATTGGCGGTTCTGGGGAAAAATCCGGCGGTCTCCAAGGCTCGAGCTCAGCGCCCTCCAGAAAATGTTGATCAACGAAGTTTCCCAGTTGCTCTCGCGATGGATTGAGGTTTGTTTCGTTCATAAGTTTATCAAAGTCGGCCAACGTTTCACTTTCTGAATTAACTAATTTCAAATCGACGAATGTTTTTGAGTCAGGAAATATGCGGGCGAGTTGAATTCTATGAAGAAGTTCACCTTGGCAGTAGATGGAGGAATTGCAAGCGGGAAGGACTGTGAATGCTTGGGCACAGGCGCCGAGCAGCCCCAAAACCGGGTAGAGGGGCACATACCGATGAATTCTCGGCATCAACATATTGGTGAGTTTTTGTCAAAGTTTTCTTCGGACGCTAGCCGGTCCAGGGGCGAATGCGCGCGATAAACATAACCTTTGTACATAAGCGGGGCGAGAGCGCGCGACGAGTACCGAGTGCGCGAACGTCCGGCCAGGAACTGCCTTTAATTAAGTATATCGAGTGCATCGAGCGCGCCATTGTCGATGTGTGTCACAAGTCACAACGATCTGCCCCGTCGCGGCGTCGTCCCATCACTGCTGCTGAGTGATACATGGTGCACTTTCACTGCTTTTTTTAGCTGTAAAGCTTAGCGAAATTCGCGAACTGCCAACTAGTTTACAGCTCGTATCACATGATAACGTAGCGTCCTTGTCTAGAAGTGAGCTTGGGACTGACAATACTGACAGTATCAGACGATAAATGATAACTGGGTGTCACTGCTGTGACTGACTGTTGCCCTATTGTGGTTCTGTCTAGTCTAGACTTCTCAATTCTACAGACTGAATAGTGCGTTTCAAGCAGTGCTACCAACATAGCGGTAAACTGCAGAGTTGGTTGAAACGCATTTAGTGAGAAAAGTATAAAAATATTGTATTGAACACAGATTGTATTGAACAGATGTCATGTCAGGCGATTGATATTGAGCTTCTAAGATTAGTTTTTAGAGGTAAAAATTACTTTCTGGTCAAAGATATTTTACCATACAACATCATTGTTTCTGGTATAGTTTGAGTGAACACTGAAATCAATTATTTTCAAATACTTATTGTAAAGCGCCTGCAAGATAACGTTGTGCTGGATTTCATTTTAATGACGTTGTTTTGATGATTTGATCTTTTTTTAAGGCGTTAAAAGATATGAAAAGAAGTTTTATCAGTATTCACATTTATTTAATATGGACCTGAAGTGTATCATGAAAGGGCTTAATTAGCGAAGTCAGTTTCTTTTAATGTCTTGTATTAATTTTGTGTTGTCTGAGCCGTTAAGTCATTAATTCATACTAATAACTCGCCATTGCTTTAAGATACAACTCCGCATTAAAGCTAATTTTGTTTGCTGTGTATCAGGCGTAATTTATTAGGGCTCCCATCTTTCCGGGTTTCCCCAGACATGTCCTAGAACTAGCGTCCGGGGAGCGTCCGGGCAGGGTTTTCAGAAAGTGTCTGGTTTTACCCGAACCCTTTTTGTGTCCGGGAAATCCCAGTGAATTGCATGATAACTAAGTAAAAATATTGAAAATTTTAAATATAAATGATTACAGCTAACTAGCCGTAATAGTTTTCATGTAAATCATATAACCTATTTTTGAGATTTTTTTTACCTGCCCAACTCCAACCGTTTAGCTAGCAGGGGGGGACACTTGACTCTAACCAAAATTAAAATATTTCGCAAACGGACCCCTAATTCCAAAAATAGCCTAAAAAGACCCATAATATTTTTGGAAGACCTTTTCAACGATACCCCACACTATAGAGTACGTGACGAATAAAAAATTCACCCTCACGTTACCCGTAGGGGAGGTACACTGAAAAAAATGTTTTTCAATATATTATTCTACGATTCTGCAGTTTTAATAAATGCCAATGCCATGCCAAATTACAGCTTTCTAGCACTAAGGGACTCGGCGCTTTGCTTCGGACAGACGGACAGACGGACGGACAGACGGACGGACATGACGAAACTATATTTACTTCGGAACCCTAAATGTTTTTAGGCAAGCCAAGCATCATATTTTAATGATGGAAACCATGCTTTTATAATAAACTAGTAAAACTAGTATTATCATGTTAATTTCCAAGTGTAAATTAGAATATGAATTGAGTTTCAATCTTTGTTTAAATTATAACGACGTGCTCGTAAAATCGTATGAGTCTAATGAATTGATGAGTGACATTGGAGACATTCATGAGAATTTTCGTGTTCGGTATGCACGTGAAACGAGGGTTTCCAATCAGATATATATATTATTTCATATACAGGTACGTGTATGTGTAAGTTCACAACTTATAATGTAGAGTAAGGTTACTTAATATAAGTCGTAGCAGAGCCTAGTCGTACCGCACTGATATAATTATTATTCTAATTACGACTTGAATACCGGTACAGCGGGTATTTACCCTTTTTCCAAAAGTATTCTAAATTTTTATTCCGATAAATGTTTTTGTTATTACTTGACAACTTTATAGCCTAATACATAAAGACTTATTCGACGCAGGTAGCTTCCCCAATCTAATGAAACATGGTAAATTAATCCCTCTATTTAAATCTGGAGATAAAAGCGACCCCACTAATTTCAGACCCATCTCAATGTTACCAGTCCTTAGTAAAATCTTTGAAAAAGTTATTTATAACCAGCTGCTGTCTCATTTCTACTTAAACAAGTTGTTTCATGTTAATCAGTTCGGTTTTTCGAGAGGAAAAAATACCACTGATGCAGATATAGCACTCCTTAAGCAAATTTTTGATGCGTGGGAGTGTAAGCAGGATGCCATTGGTATTTTTTGTGATCTCTCGAAGGCGTTCGATTGCGTTGATCACAATATAATGATAAATAAACTTAGGCATTATGGTGTCTCAACACAATCAGTTAGCCTTATAAAATCTTACCTATCCGACCGTATCCAAAAAGTAGTTATTAATGGCAAGGAGTCCCCAGGAGCACACATTACTATGGGAGTGCCCCAAGGATCAATATTAGGACCCCTGTTATTTTTAATATACATCAATGATCTTCCTTATTTCACAAGGGACTTGTGTGAAACTGTATTGTTTGCAGATGATACCTCATTACTTTTTAAAGTTGATAGGAGAAAAAAATGTTTTGACGATGTAAATAATACTGTTTCCCAAGTATTGCAATGGTTTACATGTAACAACCTAATGTTAAATGCTAGTAAAACGAAATGTATGAAATTCACTTTACCAAATGTAAAACAGGTACCCACTCAAATAGTTATAAGTAAGGAAGTACTTGACTTTGTAAATTCAACAAAATTCCTTGGCCTTATCATAGATTCACGATTACAATGGAGTCCTCATATTGAAGCCTTGTCTGGGAGACTGAGTTCAGCTGCTTACGCGGTTAAGAAAGTAAGGCTCTTAACTGACGTAGAAACAGCACGGTTAGTTTATTTTAGCTACTTTCATAGTGTTATGTCCTATGGTCTGTTGTTGTGGGGCTCAGCTGCAGATATTGAGTCTATATTTATTTTACAGAAAAGAGCAGTCCGTGCCATTTACAACCTCAGGCCTAGGGACTCGCTTAAGGATCTCTTTAAGGAAATTAATATTTTAACTGTGGTGTCACAATATATATTGGATAATGTTTTGTATGTTAAGAAATATTACGACAGTTTTCTTAAGAAGAGTGACATCCACAATATTAATACGAGGAACAAGGCTAAACTGATTGTACCAAATTTTAGACTATGTAAAACTAGTGGCTCGTTCATGGGTGCATGTGTAAAGATTTATAATAAAATTCCATCGAAACTTACAGAAATGCCTTACCTTAAATTTAAAACTCATATTAAAAGCATTCTTATGACGAAAGGATATTACAAATTAGATGATTATTTTAAAGACAAGACTGCTTGGACATGAGTTTTATGGATATAGATTGTAGTAGATGATAAGTGCTATCTGTAACTGTGAGCAGGAAAAAAACAAACCCGGAAGTTTCTTGCTGCTTCTTCTCCCGGGCCCTCTCACAGTAGGGCTTTGTCTGAAGCATTGGCATAACTTGCATGACTTTCAAAAAGTGTTTGTAAACCAAACCAATTTTGAATAAAAACATTTGATTTGATTTGATTTGATTTGCAGATATAAGATTTTGCTTATACTATATTATAATACCCTAATATTACATCAATTTCCCTTTGGGGGTACGTCTTGGGCAACATTGCCCTACACTGGCTACACAACAGCATGAAATAATAATAAGAACCTATTCCACCTACCCAAATCACAGTTATTATAACAATACACTCGTAATTGTTATTGTGAGGTATTATTAAAATAATATCTAGTATCACTGTTACCTACTACCAAGTTACTGTAATTAGGTACTACTTTGAAATTAATAATGTAGCGTTATTATTTTATTGCTTTAAAATATGGTTTTCATTATCAAGTTAAATTACAAAATGAACATTGTCAGTTTCTTTTTAGGGTCCGTACATCTGATGAAAAAACTTTAATAACTAATTGATTATTATGTAATTACTTAGTCATTAATTGAATATAATTTTCATTTTATTATCAATATTATCGCATTTTTTTTCTTTACAATTTACAATTAATTAATTTAATAATTTGACATTTAATAACTTGACATGAAATATATCTTAGTACTGTATCTATCTCATGAATATGGGACCAAACTGGAAATATATTTTACCTTTACTATTCCGATAACGCTTACCGCCCACGTCCGACAATCGGTGACCGTTTTTTTGTAGGAGAAAAATAGAACGTACTGATAGCAATAGTCGGTCAAAAAGTCGGTCAGAAATAATATGGAAGAAAAAATCGGCCCGATTATCGGTCCTACAAAAAGACTGACGTGGGCGGGAAGCGTGAAAAAGAATTTTCCAAATCGGTTGATAAAAGGAGTTCTGAGGTAACAAAACATTACAAAAAATACCTCCTTTTTAGGGTTCCGTAGCCGAATGGCAAAAAACGGAACCCTTATGGATTCGTCATGTCTGTCTGTCCGTCCGTATGTCACAGCCACTTTTTTCCGAAACTATAAGAGCTATACCATTGAAACTTGGTAAGTAGATGTATTCTGTGAACCGCATTAAGATTTTCATACAAAAATAGAAAAAAATAAAAATTGGGGGTTCCACATACTTAGAACTGAAACTCAAAAATGTTTTTTTCATCAAACCCATACGCGTGGGGTATCTATGGATAGGTCTTCAAAAATGATATTGAGGTTTTTAATATCATTTTTTTTCTAAACTGAATAGTTTGCGCGAGAGACACTTCCAAAGTGGTAAAATGTGTGTGTCCCCCCCCCCCCCGTAACTTCTAAAATAAGAGGATGATAAAACTAAAAAAAATATATGATGTACATTACCAAGCAAACTTCCAACGAAAATTGGTTTGAATGAAATCTAGTACCTAAATAGTTTTTTTTAATACGTCATAAATCGTAAACCGCAAAAAACATTGATCAAAGTTACAACGAACTACAAGAACTTTTATATTACGTTACTTGCTGCTACGGAACCCTTCATGGGCGACTCCGACTCGCACTTGGCCGCTTTTTACCCAACTGCGCGACGCAAAGGAGGGTAATGTGTTTATCAGTCTATGTATGTATGTGTGTTCCTTTGTGGGGTTGTAGATACCAAACGGTCTGACCGATTTTGAGGATTCTTATGTCAATCGATTCATCTCAACCTTGCGAGTGTCACTAAATAATTAAAATTCACCACAGGGATATAACTAGACGCCATATCTAATGTCTAAATGAAAAAAAAGAATTCGACGAATAACGTCAAGTGGGGCATCGTTAAAATGATTATTAGGTTTCTTTCATCATTTTTCATTTTCAGTGACAGTTTTGGAAATATTTATAGCTGGTTAAACAATCATTCTCGTTAATTTATTAACTCCCTTAATCAAATGACAACACTGAGAATTTATCGTCTTATAATCCTAATGGGGCATATTACATTGTCAATAATATCACGATATTGTGATATTACTTATAGTGTAATAAAGAAGTCAATGAATCCTAACTAAAAAATGTATAATAATAAGAAAGAACAAAGTGTAAAAAGAAAAAAAACAAGCCCAATAGTTAAGAATGTCGTTAAAACTTAAAAGTAATACTGAACAACTACAACATAGAATGATTAACAGTCGGGACCAATTATTTAAGTTTTACAGGGTTGCTTGGAAAAAAACACAAGATTTGATTGGTTGAAGAATGGATCCCGAGTTCCCGACTAGTAATCCTTCCATGGTGTAGTTGTTCAGTATTACTCTTTTAACAACATTCTGAACTACTGGGCTTGTTTTTTCTTTTTAGTTTTTTACGCAGTCGGGTTTTTTGTTTTTTAATTATTATTTTTATTCAGGTCAGTTAAAAATAAATGATGTTATGTAAATACGTACCTAACTTAATTTTACCCTAACCGTTAATTTTGTATATATTAATATACGTCCCTCGTACTCTCAAAAGTGTTTTAACATCCGAGTTAACAGTGGCATTTGAAATCAATTCACCGTATCAAAATGACTTATTTACGCACTTACATTAGTTTCGCAATTACGTTCTCCGCACGGGGCTAGGAAGCAAAAATAAAATGTAATCAACGAATTTCTTACTTTTGTTATTTATTCAGGAAACAAAAAATATTTTAATTATTCCATTTACTTGTGTTTAAAGGACGGTTTAAAAGTTAAGTACATAATATCTACTTTTATCAATAACAATAAATGCTTTTAATATAAAATATGGAAATAATACCGACATATTAAGTTTATAAGTATCACATTTATATTAACTATGTTGTAAATAGGAGATTAATAAATAAATAAACAGAACAAATAATTCATGATAATAGGTAGTTCCTTAGGTGTTAAATGGTTTAGACATAAAGACTTACAATTAGTCACACTACGATTATTTATAAACGAATACACTTAACAAATATTATTAATAATCAAGTCAACTTCAAATGTTTCGATGGCACTTCTTAAACACTCTAAAACAATACGATTGTACAGTTTAAAAATAAATTGGTTGTATGGTAAGTATGGTAACTACACATTTAGTTTTGTATTACTTATTTTTTTTTCTTACAAATACTAAGACATTTAAGGATAAAAATAAGGCACCTAATACATTAAAAATGCATTTAAATAGTAACAACAGTCGCAATATATTTAGAATCGTTTAGTCAAAATTTTGTATCGATTTACGAGTTATCAACTTGTATAGCATGAACTACAAATCACCTTATAGGACTGATACGAATCGCTTTAGTCCTTATTCTTCAAGGAAATTATGTTGATTTTTAACTTGGGACTCTTATACATTCAATGAGGTAACTCTTGGTTTCCACGACGCGACGTTCAGAAGCCTTGCTCTTTTCCTCTCCACTTAATACTAATGATAAAAGGACACTTCTACATTTTGTTAAAATTTATTTTAATGATTTACTAATGATCTTCGAGCGACGGCCCGTGGAATGTGTGAAGAAACGTATTTATTATAGTGTGCAACGCTGTGTTCTGAAGACGATTTTGAATCAGACACTGAAATATTAGAGGTTTCACTGGAAGTGTCATCACTTGAGTTATTTTCTACCTTATCGGTAGCCGTCAATTTTCGACCATATTTCGCTAAGAACTCCAGGACAACTCCGTTGGACCATCCGAAACCATCTTGTACAACGTATTCTCCACCGCCACCAACTTTCCCAGGTTTTTCTACATCATACTTCTCGAACATTTGCTTGTTTTCGACAAACCCTTGATAGCAGGACCGAACCCAAGTTTGGGCTACTTTAAAAGCAACTTCATTTGATTTACTTGTTCCAAGAGCTTCTAATGCATTGACCACAATACTGACTAGCGGTGGCCAAGCGTTAGGGAAGTCCCATTGCTCGCCACTTGCGATTAAAGAAGTGGGAACTCCACCAGGGAAGTCAAGACCGTGGGAGTTTTTCAAGTATTCCAAAACTCGAGAAGAGTGTTCTTTTACAAACATTTTATCGACCGCTCCCATCCAAAGAGGAGAAACGTTGCTAGGGTAGAAATACTTACGGTGTTTTTTATGGAATAAATCATAGTCGTACCAAATGCCATCGTTTTCATCCCACAAAACTTCCCTAATATTATTTCTCCACTGTTTTGCCAGATACCCCCAATGAGCGCTTTTGCGTCCATTGTGTAGCAAAGCTTGAAAGTAAGCTGCATTTTGCAAAGAATTTGTGAAAATGGCATTCAGATCTACTGGAATTAGGTCTAGAGTATGAATAGTACTCAAATTTCCCGTATTGCTTCCATCAGGACTCATAAACCACCTGGAAGAGAAATCCCAACCACTTTCAGCTGCGCTTTTAATTTCAACATAAAAGTCCTCCTGGCTTTGTTCAGTTTGGAAAATTTGCGCATTTGTATAATCTTCATAATATGACTCCGGACGAGGTCCCTTACTAGGGGCAAAGTATCTAAGTAATGTATACGTTTGCTCATCTTTTTCAAATGTTATTAACTGGGTATCCAACCAATATTGTAGCTCAGCTTCCAAAGCATCCATGTTGGCTCTTAAAAAGTCTGTATCGTTTGTAGCTCTTATATACAAAGACATCATAGCTGACAACAGGGGTGGCTGACTGCGCTCTTGATAATACCATCTGCTACCATTGGGCACGTGACCAATTTTTTTGAGTAATTGTATAAGATTTTCTATCATTCCTCGGGCCGTGTCTTTCATTCCACTTATAAGCAAACCATCAATAATCCAATAAGCGTCCCAGTAGTAAAGTTCTCTAAAACGACCCCCAGGAATTATGAATCCATTGGGGACAGGTATAAAACTAAACAGTTCAGGTTTTTCGAAAACAACAGGCTTGACTTTTCGACCTAATGAAGGCCAAATCGCGTTGATGTCTTTACCGAATTGTCTAAAAGTTTCGTCTCTAACCCCGCTGAGGAAGGGAGGGTCAGTAGAATAGTCAGTCGGGACCCATTCTTCGATTTCGCTCGTCGAATCAAAGTACTCGTCAACGAATTCACGCAGCTGTTCCTTTGTAGGACTGTCGTTCGTTTTGTTAAGTAATACATCGAAAGCAGCCAAGGTGGTTTGTTCATCGTTTCGTAATTGTCGATCGACAAAGGTCTTGGAGTCGTTATACAGTCGGGCCAACTGGACGTGATGCAGGAGTTTACTGTTGCAGTAGACTGGCTTGTCGCATGATGGAGGGAGATCGTCAGCGGCAACGACCACCGCCACAAGAACCACGAACACAGGGCACTTCATCTGAAACAATGGCAGAGAACCATTTTAAGCATAATGTATCTCATCAAAAACATAAATGTGAAATGAGAGCCATGTTCAAGAAAAAGAATTGAGATCTAAATGGGTGCCAAGTTCTGTGTACAAAATCCTAAAATTTTAGTCACAACAGCATGTGATTCAAGCTCTACATTTGACTTGGCTAGATTTGTATCATTATCTTCGTTAAGTCTGTTAAGGTGCTCCCTCACCGGGAGCATTCGCCTGTAATGTAACGTTACAGATTTGAGCATTACATCAGTGAAGGAGGAGAACCGAGCATTACAATGCGCACCTTGTAATGATACAAAACGGGCTTACATCAGTGAAGGAGGAGAACCGAGCATTACAATGCGCACCTTGTAATGATACAATGTGTAATATCTTGATACAACTTGTAACATCAATGCGCTCCGCTTCCCGTATAATGTTACATTACACGCGAATGCTCGTCAGTCAGGGAGGTAGTACTGTAATGTAATGCTCAAAGTCGAATCTATAATGTTACATTACACGCGAATGCTTGTCAGTCAGGGAGGTAGTATTGTAATGTAATGCTCAAAGACGAATCTATAATGTTACATTACACGTGAATGCTCCCGGTGAGGGAGCACCATTAGGTTGATATAATACCTATGTTACTTTTCTAAAATTTTGTTTGTTGGTAGCTAACTAATGAAATACTTCAATGAGTTAGTATGAATTTTTTTTCTAAAGAACTAAAATATTTTTAAACATAATGATATTGCAATGATTCAGCAAATTTGCGAATAACATTACCTTGAGCGCGTGTGGTAACAGCGATTTTAACAATCATTCATAACATTGGATTTTTTATTTATTTATAAAAACCTTGAATAACTTAATTAAATGTAAGCGTTAGGTACCGAGTTGTCGTCTTGTGTCATACACTAAATTCCCATGTAAATTAATTACCACATATTTTACAACTTAACTCATATAATTCCCATAGTATCTTTCTCTGAGCTTAATATTTTTTTATGTAATGTACTTGTATTGTGTGAATAAAGTATTGAGTAAAGTACTTTAAATAAATATTATAAATTTTATAAAAAAAATACACTTTCTCGTAAGGGAAGAATTCCATGAAATATTAATGATCTAGTTATTTATTTTATAACCAGAATTGCAAGCTTAAATTTTTTGTCTTTGCATATTTTACAACCTGTACTACAATTTCTGTAGCCCCCCTGCCTTCAGGTTAGCACCAGCCGTAGGATAGGTGTAATCACTGTAATCTAATGAGATTATACAATACTCGATTACAAATCTGTGCCCCCTATGATAAGTGATACAAGTGAAAAATCGATACTTTACATGAGGATGAAAACAAGTTCAAAAAATTCTAGTTCATAAACTATGTGAGCTACGTGTAACATGAGTACCTTCTTTTGTAGATAAAAACATTTACTATCACCGTACATTTAGTTTTTTGTAGTAAATATTATAATAATAATGTAAATTCATCAAAAACCTGTTAGTTGTACCTTTTTTTATTTCAAATGTGTGTTAATATTACGTGATAAATGATACAAGTAGAGTTAAATTATGTTGCACATATAAATTGTCTTTGTGTAAACTGATATACCTACATGAAGTAAAAAAAGTCTAGGTAGATTCATATAGAATTGTACCCTAATCAGTATTGAAAAAAAATCGGTTTATAGTGATATAACTCTATATAAATCAATATTCACGATAAATATGTATATTGAAAAATGTAATTTGAAAATTAATATAATCGCAGTTATAGTACGAAGCACAAAATAGTATCTAGACTAAAGACTAAAGTAACTATAGCAGATAGAAGTATAGTATAGTATAGTAAGTATAGTATAGTAGATAGAAGATAGAATGAGTTAAACCAAAAAAATCGTAATTTCTAATATATAAAATTCTCGTGTCACGGTGTTAGAAGTTGAATTCCTCCGAAACGGCTCGACCGATTTTCGTGAATCTTAGCGTGCATATCGGCTAGGGTTGAGAATCGGACAACATATATTTTTCACCCCCTAAATGTTAAGGGTGGTTCACCCCTAAATTTTTGGCAGAACAACGTTTGCCGAGTCAGCTAGTTTTCTTATAAATTTCTATGTTAAAATCACAAAAAGGGTACAACTCGACTTGGATTACTCATCACAGGAGGCACAGAAATTAGATTAAACAATACTCGAGATGTCTCTCCAAAGTCCAGATGGATGCCAGATGGTTTTCGTGGGTAGAATTATTTTTTGAGTGGAAAATGGAATAAGGACCCAAAGGCCACACAAATTTCCAGATACTTACAGTTCTCTTATCTTTTGTGTTTTCCTAATCGATCACTAACATCTTTAGGGTTTCGAAGTAAAATCGGAACCCTTTTAGTTTCGTCATGTCATGTCCGTCCGTCAGTTCGTCTGTCTGTTCGAAGCATAGCATCGCGCCGAGACCCTTATGTTCGGTTTACACGTATTAAGTAGTTAAGTAGTTAACTAAATTTTAACTAAATTTTAAGTGAATTAATACGTGTAAACGGACAATTTAGTAGTTTAGTAATTTAGTAGTTAAGTAATCAAGTAGATAAGTAATTTAGAAAATTTTCTATTTTCTGTTAAGTAGGTGGGCGGGGCTTATCACTTAACACGTTTGGACAGGCACTTTTAAGTTAAAATTTAGTTAAAATTTAGTAAAATGCTTAAGTAATTAAGTAATTTAGTAAAATGCTTAAGTAGTTAAGTAGAATTGTATGAACTAAAGAGCTTTACTAAATTATTACGTGTGGACGGACACTAAAAATTATTCACTTAAAATTTTGTTAAAATTTACTTATCTACTTAACTACTTAATACGTGTAAACCGGACTTTAGTGCTAAAAAGTTGTAATTTGGAATGGATATACATATTTATTAAAACTCCACAATCTTAAAATAAAATTTTTAAAAACATATTTTTTTCAAGGTCCTCTCCTACAGGTAACGTGAAGATGAATTTTTTATTTGTCGCGTACCCTATAGTGTAGGATATCATTGAAAAGGTCTTTCAATAATATTATGGGCCTTCTAAGACCATTTTAGGATTTACGGGTCGGTTTGTGAATATACCATCTTATAATTATGTTAACCGTGGATTGTTGCAAAGTAGACTATTAACAATTTTTATTATTTACTAGCTAACCAGGCGAACTTCGTATCACCTAGTAAAATATTTTTTTCTAAAATAAAAGTGGTCTAAGTTACTGCTTATTACATCAGCTATCTGCCAGTGAAAGTCCCGTCAAAATCGATCCAGCCATTTCAGAGATTAGCCGGAACAAACAGACAAACAGACAGACAGACAGACAAAAATGGTAAAAAAATGTTGTTTTGGTATATGTACCGTGTATACATACATTCAAATGCACTTAGTAAAAAGCGGTTATTTTAATATTACAAAGTGACACTCCAATTTTATTTATTTGTATAGATTTCCGCAAAGTAGGACGCCTGCCGCATCAGCCGCAGTGCACTGTGCAATTAGGTATTAGATTTTCATACACTTCCTACCACCAGGTACCTATATTAAATATGATTTCTACTCACTACTGGTAGGTACTTAAACTTGGCCTCGTTCTTCATTTTTATCAATTAAGTACACAAAGAGCGACCTTTGTCTATGAAAGACAGTAATGGCGTTACCCTCATTTATACAAAGTAGAAATTATCGGTTGTTAAGGTTCTTTCTTTGCACATAAACAATGGAGATGTTCTTAAAAAAGTATTTTTTTTTATTTAGTAATAGAGTAGCCGCTTGAGTGCAAACAAAACCCTATTCATTAGAGTCTGCTGTTTATATTTATAACTTTGGCTGCTTTAACAAAAAATACTAAAATAAAAAAATAAAACTAGAAACTGCACTAGGCAGACGCTTTTTCCAAATGTGTAGGTAGGTATTACTGTAGCTAAATTAAACACATCAGGTACCTATTTAGGGTCAATTTGATACTATATCTAGAGCTGGAGACCAGTGGCGTAGCTAGCCCTAAGGAGGCCCCATATCAATATTTGTTGTAGGGCCCCCTCGACGTTAGCTGTCAAATAGCTGTCAAATGAGCTTCTTTTTGGGAGTGTTAGTGGGGCCCTGTATAATTGCTAAGGCTGATACGGCGGTAGCTACTCCCTGCTGGAGACTAATCATGAACTTAAGACCTTCGTCATGTCAAATAAAACGGGAGGTTATTAACCGACACAACCGACACTGATTAATTATTCGCTAACCTGTACAGGAACTTATAGATAACAAAGCTAACAAAAATTAAAGACCACTTCAACTTATTTGCATAAGATTCGATAAAAACCTAACATGTTTTTTTTATCAATAAAAACTACTTGGGAAGACGAAGTGACTTCGCATTTGAAACCTGTCTGCAAATTAATTGCCAAGGTCAGAACAAGAAATCTAACACAGATAATGGGAGTCGCTTTAGAGACTTTTATTACCTGATATTAAATAGATTTGATTTTATTCTTTTTATGTTTTATAATCGGATGTCAGCGGACGATGAGGGCGTGAGAGGTCACCGCTACCATACCCTTGAACATAAGCGCCAAAGGTATAATGCTGTTGCTGGCCAAAAAAGCTCGTAATCTACTTATTTATAGTTTGTCCCTTAAATGTGAAGACATACCTCATTATAATTTTATTTTTTAATAAACTTTATGAAATTGGTTACCGCTCTTATCTGAAGAAGAGTAAGGCGGGCCAAAACGTGTTATGTTAATGTTATATCACTTTGCATTATTTATTTACTTACTATTATTTATTTATTTATTTTCGTCGCATTATATTTGCCCACCTTGCCCTGTTTTAGAGTGTTGGTTGCCCTATAATTATGATCTTTTAAAATTTATTAATATCTGACATGTATTCACATTTCATCCGACAAACTATTGCAACGAAGTTCCTTATCGCGCGTTGCGAAAGGGGGCTAGACGGAAAAATTAAGAGGAAAAGTTGTAACGACACTTTTTGCCGTCGTTTATTAATTAAAGCGAGTTACTAGGCGACCAGAAGTCTTCGAGGGTGCGATATCGGTGATACTGTGCAATCATAGTGTGTGGCTGTCTTATTTACTCTTCGGTATTTAGCATAGGCACAACAGGGATATCTATATTACGATCATGCACATTAAGTTATTATTGCTATTTCTCTTGTCATGCCAATTAATATGCGGAAGAGCGACAGTGATAGAACAAATCCATCACTGCCACTCTGATAAGTGTCTTGTCAGATGGATTTGTTCTATCCCTGTCGCTCTTTCGCATATTAATTGGTATGACAAGAGAAATAGCAATAATAACTTAATGTGCATGATCGTAATATAGATATATCCCTGTTGTGCCTATGCTAAATACCGAAGAGTAAATAAGACAGTCACATACTATGATTGTACTGTATCACCCTCGGACACTTCTGGTCGCCTAGTCGCTTTAATTAATAAACGACGGCAAAAAGTGTCGTTACAACTTTTCGTTACCAAATTTTCCGCCTAGCCCCCTTTCGCAACGCGCGATAAGGAACTTCGTTCCAATAAAAAATAACGGTAAATAGACAATCAACATACGGAACCCTCTCCACCCGAGTTTAACTCGCACTTTTCCGGTTTATTTCTTATCTGCCACTATTTCAAAAAGGTACTTATTTCGAAATGGCGAAAGAAATCTTCAGCACATCTATACAAACTATACATCTATACAAATAAATAAAATTGGAGTGTCTGTTTGTAATATTAAATTAACCGCTTTTTACTAAGTGCATTTCGATGTATGCACGGCACATAATACCAAAACAATATTTTTTACAATTTTTGTCTCTCTGTCTATCTGTCTGTCCGTCTGTCTGTCTGTCTGTCTGTCTGTTTGTTCCCGCTAATCTTTAAAATGGCTGGACCGATTTTGACGGGACTTTCAGTGGCAGATAGATTGATGTAACAAGGAGTAACGCTACTTTTATTTTAGAAAAAAAATAGTTTGTTACGCGATACGAAGTTCGCCGGGTCAGCAAGTCTTTTAATAATCTTAAATTAAAATTAAAAATAACCCCCCCCCCCCCCCACTGTTTTATTTACACTAAACATAGCTAAGAACACTTTCAATCAAGTCACCTTTCAAACAAAACAAAAACTAGATCATTAAAATTAGTTCATCCGTTTGGGAGCTACGATCCACAGACAGACATACAGATCCATAGATACACAGACACACAGATACACGGACACGTCGAACTTTTAACACCCCTCTTTTTTCGACGGGGGTTAAAAACTAATGGTTACATATTACATACTTTTATTACAAAAATATTCACTAATCTGAGCGGAACCGGGCATTTCCATGCGTCTTTGTTATTTAAACATTCGTGACATATAATATACCTAAAAGACTATGCTATTCTATAGAAGGAACACGTACTACATTTGAAATAGAGATGTTACATACAATGTAGGTACATTATACAGTGTAGGTACACGTACGGCTCTACTTAGAACACCTCGTTTGTAAGTAAGTGTCCCTTTTACTAATTCCAAGCCTCCAATATTCGTCAATCCATAAGACAAAGTGTGTAGCTCATACTAGGTGCAACTATTCGTTGAAAAAAACAAAAACCCGACTGCGTGTAAAATACTAAAAAAAAAACCAGCCCAGTAGTTAAGCAGTCGGGACCCGTTTAAATTTTACAGGGCTCTTTGGGAAGATTTGATTGGTTGAAGAATGGGTCCCGAAACAGTCGGGACCCGGTTAAATTTTACAGGGCTCTTTAGGAAAATTTGATTGGTTGAAGAATGGGTCCCGAAACAGTCGGGACCCGGTAAAATTTTACAGGGCTCTTTGGGAAGATTTGATTGTTTGAAGAATGGGTTCCGACTCCCTAAACTACTGGGACTGGGCCTGTTTTTCCTTTTTAGTATTTTATACGCAGTCGGGTTTTTGTTTTATTATTTTTTTATTTTACACTCTTTAACACTCATTAATTCATTGACTTTTTTATTAGGATTAAAAGACGGTAAAATTCGCAATAATGTCATTTCATTGAGGGAGTTAATAAAATATTAGCAAGAATGGTTGTTTAAACAACTTTAAATCGTTATACATTAAATCCTAAACTGTTACTTAAATTCAAAAATGATGAAGGGAACCTAAAAATCATTTTTCAATCTGGTTTTCACTGTGATGAATTTTGATTAATTATTATTGTCTTTAGTAACACTCGCAAGGTTAAGACAAATCGATTGACGTAAGAATCATCAAAATCGGTTAACACGTTTGGTCTCTTCTCTACAGTAGTACAGTGCCACATAGGAACAAACATACATAGACTGATAAACACATTACTACGCTAGAACGTAGAACGCCTAAAACCGTTTCATTATAGTAGCAGTCTGCATTTTATTAGATTAATTTTCCACGAGCAATGCTTATCACAATATTAAAAATGTTCAACCATAATGATGTTCTAAACAACCACACAACACCGTATCATATCTCTTAGCTATGATACCATAAGTATAAAATAAACTCGTAAATTCCTCCATAAAAGTGCACCGACAAACAGAATTGACGCGCAAAGAAAAATAATCACCCATTGTCGTTTCACGATTGCTCTTTGCAACATCCTTAGTGCTATAATATTCGAGTTTATTCGAGTATAATATTCGCTGTATGTCAAATGTCAGGTACTTCAGACAACAACAAAAGCGTGCGTATCGTCTTGTATTGACAGAGCGACTACGAGCAGAACGGTCAATTGCCTGTTCTTACGCTCTTCATCGTCGGCGCTAGTGACATATCTAAGTCTTTTTTACATTATAATATCACTGAGTTTATTACAAATGTTCATAAACTGGTGGTGAATTATCTATAAATCATTTTCTAGCTTCTTGTCTCATTAAACCGTTTATAACATAATTTATTCCTTTCCTAACTTTCTACTTATGTTGAAGTGCTATGCTACGCTACGCTATGGAAATTTTTCACAAAATAGCACACATAATATTATACTTTATTCCAAACTTGAGCCCATATTCGTTCGGAATATGCCATCCTCAAATCATAACTAATTTGGCTGCTGGCTCCCATCGCTATGGACGTTATGGGAGGGACCATAGTCTCTCACGCGGCCACACTTGCCAAATGCGCGTTGGTAGAATTCGAAAAGAACACTCAGATTTCCAGGTTTCCATACAATGCTTTAATCTACTGAGTGGCAATTAGTTACAGAATAATAACGAACAAAGTATTTTAGTTTTTCCCGTAATGCTTGTTTACCTGCTTATCACACAATAAAAAACGATAAATCTCTTGCAAAAACAACTTTTTTGTCACAATGTTTACAGAAACTTCATAATGTAAACCTCTGAAACAAACTTTGTTGAATGAATGCTACGATATTTCGACAACGGGAAGTAATGAAGGTAAAAATGTTTAAGAACATTAATAATAGTTAATAATCTAAATTATATGGTTTTCTCATGGATGCCATTGTCAGATCTCAATAAAATTTAAGTGGGACCACATGACTAGCACCAGCTTTCGTTTAAAAAAACAATCATCAAAATCGGTTCACCCAGTCGAAAGTTCTGAGGTAACAAACATTAAAAAAAATACAGTCGAATTGAGAACCTCCTCCTTTTTTTGAAGTCGGTTAACTATTAACGATAAATCTTCGCTATGACAACCTAAAACGCGATCAATGTTAACTGACAATAGCCAAAGATTAAAACAGGTACTTATGTAAATAAGTAAACGTTGAAATTAATCCAGCTTAACCTGCAACTAAATGGAAACCTCTTGAAAATATCAGATAACACGAAAACCGAGTGCGATAACGATAACACATCTCTGTGTATGTTGTTGTTGTACAAGTTATTCCATAAATAATTAGATTCCAAACAACTATTTATTTATTGGAAACGCTCAACAGTTTCCAGTGATTCAAAGCGACAAAACTTTTTCTATTGTTTAACGAGGCACTCACACACGCAGACGAAAATTTCAAAATATGTTTTGGGTCTCTTTAATGATAACATGCCACCGTGCTAGCAACGTTTAAAATGTTGTATTATATTATTATCAAGAAAATTAAATTAACTGTAAAAGATAAATAGCAACTCGTCTTGGCGGGGCCGCGGGGGCGTCCCCGCCGTGTCCTCACATTTTCTTATCATATTCTATTGACAATTTAGGCATGAATTTGCCTGCTTTCATTGCTGATTAAACTGTCATTACTTCCTTTAAATGCGTTACAAATCGTTTTAATTAGTCTGGACAACATAGAACAACTGTAGGTCCGACTAAGATACTGACATCGACAAAATTGGCCACCAGAACTTGCAAGGCTTTTCCGGCAGACTTGAACATGACAGAGTTTTGAATTATATGAATATTTGTTGATGTTATTTTGTACCTATTACAAAGTATTAATAAAGAAAAAAGTACTAATTATTACCGGCTACAAAACATGATAAACAACTAATAGTATTGTAATAAATGTTATAGGAAAAATCGCTTCATTTTGTCAAGGATGAATATTACCGCAGTCATTTTTGAATGAATGAATGAATGAATGAATGAATATTTATTTGCAAAAATTGTGGTTACATAGAGATCTTAATTTTAGATTTTGTGCAGATCACAAGTACCATGTTGATGGTGTGCAAATTTATATTTAGTAAAATGTATTTTTGATATTTAATTGGTTATAATAATCTTCTTTTTAACAAGAACTTAAAAGTTGAAACTATTCAGACATTGGATAGCAAACTTAATCGTTATTTTGAAGACAAGTCTGCTTTACTATCACTTCACACAGACATGGGTTTTAATAATTTTATCTATAGCCATAAGTATGTTGAGTGTACCTGTGAACAGTAAAAGACCTACTTGGGACTTTCTTGCCGGTTCTTCGCCATAGGGATTTGAATAAACACGCAGTTTGACTATCGAAAAATGTTGGTAAAACCATTGACCTATTTCATTTACATAAAACTGTGACCGTGATCGAAAATAATCGATAGTGAGCAAAAAGCCAACAAGTATAAATTTAAAAATAAAAAACAACCCGCCTGCTATCAAAAAAGCTATCATGATATACCTTTTTAAATCCTTACGGCGAGCTTTTTAATTTGATACCCATATTGCATTATTCGATTCATTTTTAGGGTTTTCGGGCAAAGCGCCGAGACACTTAGTGGTAGAAAGCTGTAATTTGGCATGGATATACATATTTATTAAAACTCCGGAATCGTAGAATAAAACATTGAAAAACATTTTTTTCAGGGTACCTCCCCTACTACAGGTAACGTGAGGATGAATTTTTTATTCGTCACGTACCCTGTAGTGTGGGGTATCGTTGAAAACTATTGAAAAGGTCTTTCAAAAATATCATGGGTCTTCTAAGACCATTATTGGAGTAAGGGGTCCGTTTGCGAAATATTTGGCTTTAAAGTGCTAATTTTGTTTATAGTTGGTTTGGACAAGTGAAAAAAAATCTCAAAAATAGGTGAATTTACAAGGAAAACTATCACGGCTATGTTAGCTTAAGTAGTTAATGAGTAATAGTCAATAAACTAAATACCTGGGAACTCTACATTGCGCGTGGCCTAGGCTGACACGCACTTGCCCGGTTTTTATTTATGGCATCTCACAACCATATATTTGTTTTTTTTTTCTTCACTTATCTGAGAACACTTGAGTTATCAAGACGAATCTAACGATATCTTAATTATGTAAATCCGTTCAGTGGTTTGGAAGATATGACGTAATAAAAAATATTATATGCATACATACAAACATACATACATATGTACATACAAGATACGCGCGAAAAATATTACCCTTCCTGGCACTTGGCAGTCGGGTAAAAACTTCGTTGTTTTTCGGAATCAAACAGGGTTTTATTAATTAGGTTCCCCACGACACCTCACCGGTTACCACCACACGTAAATATTACGATGTTTTATGGAAATAGCTGGCAAACGAGCTGACGATCCACTTGATGGTAAGTGGCTATCGTCGCTCATGGACATCAACACCGACGGCATCACTGATGCATTGCCGACTAAGAAAGGGTGAAGAAATAGAAAGAAAAAACTGGCTCTCAAGTCTCAAACCCCCAGCCGGAACACGAGTCGTTTGGCGGCTGACTCATGCTCAAAGGTGATAGCTATCCTGGCGAACTCCATGAAGAAATATAATAGAATATCTATTCATGTGCTAGCAACTGAGTAGGTCAGTAGCAACATAATACTTGCCTTTATATTATAGAAACTATAAAAAGCCATCACTGTCAGTAGGTATACCAACTTCCGGCCTATATAACTTGTCAATGTTAGTCACTGATCTACGACCAGTCCAGCCTACTCATAAGGAAATGGTGAAGAGACATTTATTCACATCACACGACATAATTCGTGATTCAGTGAAACGACTGCATGAATTTTTAACAATCGTCCTCTAAAGCCATCGACCTAAGGTCAGCGGATGCCATCGTTGTATTTTCCTGGTGACTACCTACTCCCTCGTACATGAGAGCAGATTCTAATCTGATGTTTTTAATGGAAATAATAAATAAGGCCTCCTCCTCAAGAGGTCAGACCCGTGCTCAATAGCTATAGTGGGCCATTAATGTGCTGAAGCCAATTGAACTACTTAATAAATAAAACATGATGACTTTTATTGACTGTTTGGGCAGTCAGCCCAGATCTTTATCTTTATCTTTAGGTCTAAAAACTTATTGGAAAATTTAAACATTGAACTGAGACGAGTTTTAACGGTCTATATTTTAGCTCTCGTTGACTTGAGAATTTTGTTTAGATGTAGGTAGTAGGTAAGGGATAAATAAAACCCTCCATCGATTCGAATTGCAACTGTGCGAAAAGTTTATTCTAAGCCATTTCCAATAAAAGAGACGCATTACCCAGGACTCTCGCATTGAAGCCAATAAAATGGATTAACATTCCGAGCACTAACTCTATTAAAAATTCGTCATTAACATTGAAAACCTTCAAAAATTCATGAAACACATCCACTAAGTGCCCTACCTCACCGGGACGCCAAGGCGACGCGCGACGTCGCCGGCCACGTATCCAAACTTGATCCAAACAGTTTATATTGAAATGTATGGGGGTGAATTTTCATTTTTGCCATTTTTATGACATTTTTTAGGTAACTTTTTATTTTGTCCAAGAAATTAAGGAATAACAACTGAATTAGATTAATTTTTTATAGAATAAGCTCGTGATATATTGCAACTATGATTTAAACAGCAAATTCAGGAAAAAATCCAGAAAAAAGGAAAAACCTTGTTGAAGTAAATGATGTTGTGTAGAGGAAAATGATATAGCCCATTGACGTAAATGATGAGGTGTGGAGGGTGATGACGAAAATTTAAATCCCAACGTGTAATCAACTGTTTTATCAAGAAAAATAACAATATTTGTTTGATTTAATAAAATCAACATAACGAATTGAAGTATTTTAATGACTGATTACGTATTTTATAGATTTTATCAGTCATAAAAACAAGATGACTTTTATAACTTATTGCACGACTACAATCAATGGTAAGTGGTAATGAAGACTTCTTGATTGATAAGCCGCACTTACTTTATTAAGCCAATTTTTTACTCTTAACTTGAAGAAACCCAAGATAAAATTTATTGCAGGAATTTTATTCCTGACCTTCGTGGTTCGCATAATAAATGATCAAGCAAAAGATCGTCTGCACATAGAGGACATAGGGATGCTTACGCCGAAGGCAAGGTGATGATGTTTTATCTGGACATTCGATTGTGGAAATTGACGGATTAAGTCATAATATTGTCCCATGCAGACTCTCCAAAATTGTAGAAAAAAAACAACAGTAAACTAGAAGCTGGCTATTCTACACACGTGCTCGAGGCTTTGTAGGTTGGTCTTAATGGTCATCAATACACCATGCCCCTACACGGAATCACACGCTGATAGCATATGGCATTTGGTTCTTCTTCTTCCGTTCGACTCTAGGACACCCAGAATTCTAGAAGCTGCCCTAGTTTGGATTCAATAAACCGGCCAGAATATATTTTCGAGTGTATCTCCACTTCTAACAACCGAAGGCTGACGATGTATTCGAAAGATATCTTCTGAAGAACGAAGAAAAAGAAGGTGAACGGGCTCCTTTTGGCAGTGAATATAGACGCTTATGTTTTTGTGGCGTTGAATCTCAAAGTTCTTCAGACTGTATTTATTGGACCGTCCGAGCGGTAGACAATTACCTCTCCACAATTGTACTGTCATCTGCGGACCTATACACATTGAGCATGAGCTGATTTTGATGTGCAACAAGAATAGAGTTAAGGGGAAAACAGACCTCTGGAACTCTAGCAAAGGTTGTCATTGCTAATGTCGAGCAGCTCAGCTGAAAGGCTAGCTTGCCAAACCCTATGATGAAGATGATGCCTTTCAAGATGTCAAGAGAAACAGCAAGCGTGGACTTCGCCTCAGGTATGAGTGGCATGTGATAGAAGGTCTGTCGAACGATTTCAGCGGAACCCGTATTATGCCATAACGTTAGTTAGTCTTAGCTTTGATGAGAAATCCAAAAGCTCTATTGGCAGATTGGTTGGCCAGAGGCTTTGTGCCATTGTTTAATACGGTCGATAAGGTAGTAAGTTTTCTTTTGAATGTCTTTTTGTAGGACTAAGCAGATAGGCTTTTTTATGGGAATAGCCGGCAAATGAGCTGGCGATCCACCTGATGGTAAGCGGCTATCAGCAACACCAAAGGCATCACCGATGCATTGCCGGCCAAGAAAGAGATAAGAAAAAGAAACAACTGGCTCTCAATTCCCCAGCTGGAAGATGACGAGTCGTTTGGTGGCTGACTCATGCTCAAGGGTAGGTGGTAGTAGGTGGTAGCTATCCAGGCGAACCCCATGGAGAAATAAAAGTTAAAAGCTTTCTTCTTACATCTAAAATCCGGAGCTTTCTAGCTTCGAGCATAGACCCAGGCAAGATATGAGAAATGTTTGCGCTTCTCAGCTTAAATGCTTTCGACAATAACCTATAGACAAGTTTCACCAACATTAGGACCGTTAGAAAAAGGGATGAAATAGTCCTTGACGAACCACTTCGTTTACAGCATCCTTTCAAATCGACGGATCTTTAAAAGTGAATCAGATCTATTTACAAGTATAAGATGCAAAGAAAAACAGAAAATTGCATATTTATCAAGTATATACGCGCTTTTGGGTTGATTTTGTGGATTAACGGCACCTTTCGAGTTAAGTTCTTGGTGGCTACACTCAATCAGGTTGTTAATATTATTTAGATTCGTCATTTTCCTCTACAGGAATCATTCACGTCATTAGAATTTTGCGGTAAATGATGTAGCGATTTATGACGAAACGGTACAAAACATACCAAAACTTGCTCAATTTTATATCACTTATAATGGAATTAAGTTATTTTTTATTAAATACCATTAGGCGATATTCATGGGTACTTATTGTTGAATTATATTTTTTTTTTATCAAAAATATATTCAGGAGTTTGATGACGAGATTTTCTGACAAACTATACTTATCATTAACTTTCACGTACTTTATCATATTCACAATGCATTTTTCATCCAAATCTTGATTTCAACTGAGAGAAGCGGGTGTAAGGAACACTTTGAATTGGTTTTAAAATTTTAAATAATAATTTCGTTGAACAAATTTCACGAAACAAAAACCGCGGATGTTAATGACGATAATCTCGTGACATAATTTTAAACGGTCAAATAATGGTATTACAGATAATTTACGCTTGAAAAACATTTATGAATATTCAGCTTAGACATTAATTCTTACGTATAGAGAGCAAAAAAGCAATTTTTAGGGCGGTATTTTGAGTTCCTTGTGACATTAATGAAACATACCGTTAAATAACAGGGAGGTTAATGACATTCCGAGCATTATTTTAATTTTTTTAACATTCTAACATCAGAATTTTATTATTTAACTTAATACGACTTATAAGTAAATACATAATTAAGGTTTTAGTAAACATTTTGAGTGATCACATTTATATTCCAAGACAGAAAATTGAATAACATGCATAAATGGCAGTTTTGAAAATTCACCCATGGCGGCTACCTCACTTGGCGACGGTGTGGCGACGTAACCAATAGCCACAATTCAATATAAACTGTTTGGAAACGTGGCCGGCGACGTCGCCTTGGCGTCCCGGTGAGGTACCGCACTAATTCTCAGTAACAACGGGTACATGCAGAGATGTAACTTATCTAAGATACAAGTATCTGAAATACAGATACAAGATACAAAATACGTATTTTCATCTTGTATCTACAATACTTTTTTTAAATTCATATCGTATCTTGTATTTAAATACCTTTTGTTTGGTATCTTAGTATTTTGTAGATACTATGTTTGCTAAAATACTTTTAGTAATAGTGTACTCATATAATATAGTACTCAGTAGGTAATAGTTTAATACTTGACATTGGCAGAATCACCGCATGGCTAAAAGCGGGATCGAAGAACTATTATGTTGTTATAAAATGTAATATTACGTTTGCGCGATCAAACGATAAAATAAACTTTAATATATTTAATAATTACTTTTAAGCTATTGCATAGCTTTTATCGCGGGCTTGAGCGCGGCGAGCGAATCAAGAAAAACCGTGATGTCTGACAACTTGTCAAAGCGGCAGTGATGGATTTATTTTATCACTGTCGCTCTTCCGCGTATTGATTGGCATGACGGGAGAAATGGCAATAGTAGCTTAATGTGCATGATCGTGATATGGACGTGCTTGTTGTGCCTATGCTAAATAACGAAGAGTGAATAACATCGCACATACTGTGGCATGTGCGGTGTCGCTGATGTCGCATCCTCGAAGACTGTGCGCCTAGTACACGCTTTAATTAATTGCTAGTAGCAATCAGGGTTGGAAAAATCATGATTTTTTTAAAAAATCGAAAAAATCACGATTTTTTTGATTTTTTGATTTTATTTTAAAATATTTTTGCGCAAAACAGAACGCGCCCTCAAGGGATTGCGCGGATACAGCGCGGGGATTTCTCTTTTGTCTGACATGTGAATGCCAAGCAAATGTGCAAAAGCAAGTGAATGCAAATTCTAAATTTGTTTTTAGGGTTCCGAAGTAAAATCAGAACCTTTATAGTTTCGTCAAAGTCGTCGTCCGTCCATCTGTCCGAAGCAAAGCGCCGAAACCCTTAATGCTAGAAAGCTGTACTTGACACGGATATACATTATAAATTATTTAAACTCCAGAATTGTAGAAAAAAATATTGAAAAACATTTTTTTTCAGGGTACCTCCCCTACAGCTGTAACGTGAGGATGATTTGTATCGTTGTTGAGTGGGGTATCGTTCAAAAGGTCTTTCAAAAATGTTATGGGTCTTTAAGACCATTTTTGGAATTAGGGGTCCGTTTGTGAAATATTTGCCTTTAAAGTGCAAATTTCGGTTAGAGTCAAGTGGGACCAGGAGAGGACCCCCCCTGTCGGCTAAACGGTTGGAGTTGGACAAGTGAAAAAATTCTCCAAAATATGTAGATTATATGATGAATTTATAAGGAAAACTATCACGGCTATGTTATGTTAACATAACTGCCGTCCTCAAACTAAAAGGCGGTTAAGTGACAAAAACAGTTTTTGAGGTAGAGCCAAAAAACTCAGGATTATTTTGAAATCGTGCTAGTGATTCTCTATAAAACAATTGTTTATGTTGTCATACTATGTCAAACTCAAAAGATATATATATTTTTTGAACTTAAATATTACTAAAGGTCAAAAAAATATCAAAACTGTTAATAAAGTAAAAATTTACCAGATGACATTTAGCCGCCTTTTAGCTTGAGGACGGTAGGTAAGTATTTAGTTAATAAGTAGGTATTAGTCGATAAACGTACTACTTCGGAACCCTACAGTGCGCGTGGCCTGATATGCATTTCCCCTGGTTTTTATATGTGGATTTCTGTGAAAGAAAATGAAATTACACATTTTTGATTAAATCATTGATTTTTATTGAAAAAATCATTTGATTTAAATCGTGATTTAAATCATGATTTAAATCAAAATTATTTATTCATGCCAACCCTGGTAGCAATGGTAGCAATGGTGAACAAATCCGATGAGAAATTTAATACCCCAGCCTTGTTTTGGCATATCTACTTGCTTGCATGTTTTTGCTATCCTAGTACTGACTGCAAGTGGGGTCAGGTTTTATTTCGCAACAAATGCTATGCAATAGCTTTACCGCGGCAGTCCCCGAGTGTCACACGTTTTTTTAACAAAAAAATAAACCAACGAAAAAAACTGAAAAGCGAAAAATAAGCCATTTAGTATAATAAATTAAGATCTTAAATTAACAGTAAATAAATAATTTTGAGACGGAGCCAAACAAACAAGCAAAATTCATTACATAAAGCTCATTTTATGAGGGCAGCGGCATGCCATGCACACGGCAGCAGTAGCGCGGCGCACATCTTTTCGCCGTTTGTTTTTTCATCTGTTTGGCACCGCTTCAAAATTATTTATTTAATGTTAATTTAAGGTCTTAATTTATAATAATACTAAATGGTTTATTTTATTTTTCACTTTTCAGTTTTTTTTTTTTCTTTGGTTCAATTTTTTGTTAAAAAGTTAATATATTTTTAATTTTTAGTATATTTATATATATACGTGTCGAATTGAGAACCTCCTCCTTTTTTTCGTCAGTTAAAAAACGTTGTTTTTTCACAAAAGTATTTTATCTATAAAAAGTATTTAAAAGATACGTATTTTGTATCTAGTATTTCAGATACCATTCCAGAAAGTTATTTGCATCTGGTATCTGAAATACTTAATTTAAAAGTATTTTGTATTTTGTATTCCAAATACTTTATTTAAGGTATCTTGTACATCACTGGGTACATGTAAATTCGTTTCCTGCGCTACTTGGTAGCCTGTAATTACCTCGTGTCGCACACCTTGCATGCTTATCGGATATGTAAAACAGAACGACCTACAATTAGGTAAGTTTGGTGCTTAGCTGGCAACAATGTTCCTCGGAGATGGGAGCACTGTAATGCCTGCATGTGATACACATGCTAGTTTGTAGCACATGAGTAAGCGCATTGCAATCCACGGCTCGGGTAAAAGGCACACACGCTGACACCCGTGATTGTGTATGAATAAATTGAAATAATTATGTACATGTGATTATTTTGTGAGATATAATAACAGTTTTCTTTTTAAATTCATCATACATACATATAACCTACTGCCGTGATTTTTTATATATCCAACACCTACCATTTAGCTGGCAGGGAACCGTTATCTGTAGGGGAGGTACATTGAAAAAATATTTTTTTAAAGATTTTATTCTACGACTTTGTAGTTTTTACTAAAATGAATAATTGTATACCTACTATTGATCATGCCCAACACTTTCTAGCACTAGTAATAAAGGGTCTCGAAATGATAATAACTTGTTTCAAAGTTTTATATCAACAATAAACTAGTTAATTACTACTACATGAATTTTGATCAGCCTATAATGACGCAATTATAATCAATATTATTATTACTATAAAATCGTTTGCACCTGTGACAATAACACAAAACAGTGAATAGTGGATACCTAACTCCAACACTATAGATAAATAATATTTAATTTACTCGTATAATCACTATGGAAAAGTGTGAAAAGTCCATTAATTTGAAAAAATAAAGAAACATTTATTTCGTCATGAAGTAGGTATAACATGGTACAAGCACGGACGTTAAAAAAGAACGGACATAACATTGTCTAATCGAGAGTGAAGCATAGTAATGGCCGATCGCTTACTACGTGTGCGTAATTTTGGGGTTACCACAATATGAACATTTCCCCATTTTTTCTTTATAGTAGTAAAATCTAAACACTAAATGTATTACTTACTGAATAACATTCCGTAATGTTCGGTTTACACGTATTAAGTAGATAACTAAATTTTAAGTAAATTAATACGGTAAACGAACAATTTAGTAGTTAAAATTTAGTACGCAAGTAAACAAAAAAAAGATTGAATGTTTTCTGTTAAGTAGGTGGGCGGGGCTTATCACTTAACATGGTTGGACAGACACTTTTTAGTTAAAATTTAGTAAAAATGCATAAGTAATTAAGTAGGCTGTGAAGAATTGTATGAACTAAAGAGCTTTACTAAATTATTACGTTTAGACGCGCACTAAAAATTATTTACTTAAAATTTAGTTATAAGTTAAATACTTAATGCATGTAAATCGAAAATAACACAGTCCACATTCAATAAAAGCAAATTATTATATTTGATGAGATTAATGAATTTTATTAATTGACAACAGATTAAATACACTGGTTTACCCACTTCACTTATAGGAGAGGTAGCTAAAAAATTTTTTTTCAAATTTTGTTCTACCATTATCCGTAATTAATATACTTTAATCTATACCAAATTTCAGCTTTCTAATATTGTTAGTTTGTACGCAATGCCGCGGACAGATGGACAGACATAGCAAACATATAGGTAAGGGTTCCTTGTTATTTACCACGGAACCCCAAAAATATATTTTATTAAACTAAAGTAAAAAACTCGAGGATTTTATATATACTATAATTTTCCCACACATTCTGGGTATTTGCATATGCAATATTGTTGGCAACACTGGCTGATTTTGTGGTTACAATTTTTCTAGTTTATTTTGTTAATAACTTTAGGAAAAATAAAAGAAATCTGTGATTAAATTACAAGCTTACTTGTGAAAGGTGATCCCTTTATGTTTTTTAACTGAATTACTATTGTTCTTGCAACTTTTAACAGCACACAAAGGCATTTTTATTATTATTTATCAACTCCCGTTGTCCGTATGACTCGAGTGCGGTCCGGCGCCGGAATGGCGGCCGATGGTGTCAATGTGTGCGTGTTTACTTGTACGAATAGAAAGTTTGTATTCCGATGGGTGCTTCACTGAATTTGTTCTTGAGATTACGTCCGTATTTTTTTAAGGTCCGTGGGTACAAGATTGTGATCTTACTTATAGTCACCGCGAACTAAGAAGCCCAATTTGTCGTTTGCCATCACAGTGACATTAGAGATGTACAAAAAAATCGGTTCACGAAAGTAACCAATTTTTACAACAAATCGATTCAAAATTATAAGACCTTCTAATCGATTCGATGATTAAATTTTAAACTAAAAACCGTTAGGCTACGTCCGCACAGACAGGTGGCTTGCTTAGCACCTAGAGCCTAGCTAGTCACCTAGCGAGTAGCTTAGTAAAACGAACGTTCTATAGTGTTCGTGACTGGCCGCACTGCGCGCTTGGTGCCTAGCAACGCGCTTTGCGTGTATCGAAGTAAACAAACGTGTTGGTTTTTTGTCACTAGGCGCTAGGCATTTTTGAATCAAAAATGAGATTGACAGTCGGGTTGTCATGGATATAATATTATTGATGAATGTCAATGGCAAAAACCAAAAGCTGAAACGAGAAATTGTTGCATTTATTTCATTAATTTTGTAAGATATTCTTGAGAGTGACATTTCGTCAACATGCCGACAAGCAAAATGACCAAGGCACCTAGCGACCCACCACGCAAACCACCTCTCAGTGCGGCCACCGTGTATCCTAGCAAGTAGCCAGAATGCAAACCATTAGGCTCTAGGCGCTAAGCAAGCCACCTGTCTGTGCGGACGTAGCCTAATATTTAGGTACCTAGTTACCTACCTACTACCTCGATTGAATTATCTCGTACCGCGTATTCTCAATATGTACCTATTTACAACTTCAATAAAATATTCTTTTATCCATTCGCCCATGAACATCAACAACACCAAAAGCATCATTGGTGCTTTGCCGGCCAAGAAAGAGAGAAGAAAAAGAAAGAAAGATAGATCATGATAGAATGATAGTCCCGCTCAGTTTCATAATAATATTTTGACATAACTACAGTGAATAAATTCTTGCTTATTTCGTAAGACACATTCACACTATACATAATTATTATTTTGTTGAAAAAAAAATGTTTACCGCAACCTTAAATACATAATTACATATAACATATTATCTGCAGTTACTGTCCATGGATGGCGAAGTGCCCACACATAATGGAAAATGTCTTTTGTTAGCATCCAATTCGTCGTGGTATTATTAGGTACTTACCTAATTTTAAATTCAAATGCAAGCAAATCATTTTATAAGAATGTAATTAAATTAATCAATTTTCATTTTTAAATTTCGATTATTGTAATGTATCGATTATGATTGGTTTTATAAACGGTTTCAAGCCGTCACATCACCCTACGTCAGATTAGATTTAGGCTTCTTCATATAAGATTGTTTCGACGTCATATGTTTTTATTAAATTTTGCATAAATTATTATGTGATGGGATTTTTACTAGATTTTAACGTATAAGTAATATGATTTATAATCAATGCCAATGAAAATGAGTAGGGATTTTTAACAAATTTTGGCAAAATCCTTTGTCCGTAAGTATTCAACTATTCATGTCAAGTAAATGAATATTCCATTTCGCTCAAAGACACCCTACAAGGTTAGTTCATATTAATAAATAGCAGCTATCATTATGGGCATCTTAGATAATTTTGACTATAATTATTGCGTGACATAAAACATAAAATATTTTGAGAGCACTATTTTATATTTATGTTTTGTGGGTACTATGTCACCTGACGAAAAAGGCCTACCCTTAAGCCTGTGCCATGAACGCCTAGGAACCACGGCTGCTGGTTTACAGTGTAGTCCCCTTTTTTCGCGTTCCACATGTGTTGTCTGGCTGGCGGATTGGTGGAGGGGTTAGTGGCCAACCCGAGTGTCGGAAGTTTTCAAACCGCCCGAGGGCCTCCGACATGGCTTAACGACTGTTATCTAATGATAACGACCGACGGCTTTACGTGCCCTCCGAAGCACGGAAACGCTGAAGAAATTTTTGCCACTAGCAGTCACCCATCCAACTACCAACCGCGCCCGCTTAACTTTGTCGATCACATAGGATCGACGCAAGCCGCCGGGCTATGAGCGCTTCCGTTGTCTATCTCATTAATATTATTATACTAGTGGATACCTACGCAGCGTGTTCCACTACGCTAGAAAAAGCGGTCAAGTGCGAGTCGGACTCGCCCATGAAGGGTTCCGTAGCAGCAAGTAACATAATATAAAAGTTCTTGTAGTTCGTTGTAACTTTGATCAATGTTTTTTGCGGTTTACGATTTATGACGTATTAAAAAAAAACTACTTATAGATCTCATTCAAACCAATTTTCGTTGGAAGTTTGCATGGTAATGTACATCATATATTTTTTTTTAATTTTATCATTCTCTTATTTTAGAAGTTACGGGGGGGACACACATTTTACCACTTTGGAAGTGTCTCTCACGCAAACTATTCAGTTTAGAAAAAAATGATATTAAAAACCTCAATATCATTTTTGAAGACCTATCCATAGATACCCCACACGTATGGGTTTGATGAAAAAAACATTTTTGAGTTTCAGTTCTAAGTATGGGGAACCCCCAAAATTTATTGTTTTTTTTTCTAATTTTGTGTGAAAATCTTAATGCGGTTCACAGAATACATCTACTTACCAAGTTTCAACAGAATAGCTCTTATAGTTTCGGAAAAAAGTGGCTGTGACATACGGACGGACAGACAGACAGACAGACAGACAGACAGACATGACGAATCCATAAGGGTTCCGTTTTTTGCCATTCGGCTACGGAACCCTAAAAAATCTGATGAGAACGACAGCTGATCAGAGATCTGAGTTATGAATTTTTTTCGAGAGATCAAAAAGTTTTTCGGCTCTGATGAACAATTTGATATTTGATACATACATATAGGTCTATGGTTACTACGTGTACACGTGACACGAGAATTTTATATATAAGATATACATACTTAAATTAATATTCAATGAATTATATCATATAGATCGCTGTTAATATTACTCTAAAAGCAAAACAATCCAATCCAGTGTTGAAGATAACGTCATTAAATATCCTACACAAAAGAAAATATGAAAAGACCATTTCTACAGTTTAAACAGTAACACATCATATATGAAACAACGCAACCACATGTTATGTATTATACCTACAAGTTATTAAATAACTTATACAAAGTAGAAAAGAAGGAAAGGTATTAAGTTGTTATCATAAATAAAATAAACACTAACACCCTCATACCCCCCCCCCCCCCGCAGTAGGTTTTTACCTGTGTCGCGGGTGGCATGGACGACACATATAACACATCACAATCACACCCATGACCCGAGTACAAATATTTATCTGTCACATAAATATCTGCCCCGGCCGGGAATCGAACCCGATTATATCGATAGCCAGCAAGAATATATATATATTTATTATACTATAACTGAATATCTATAAATGGGATTTGGAATAAACCGTTTATAACCTTTAACTTCTTGCTGCTTCTTCTCTAGGGTCCACTCACTGTAGGAATATGTTGCAGACGTTGAAGCAATGGAGTACTTTGACAAAAAGTGAATCTATTTTAAGAAATAAATGGTGCATTTGATTTAGTGGTCACTGGTGCCAATGAACATCACTAACACCAAAGGCGTCCGATAATCGGATTGGTTAAGCAACCAACCAATAAAAATGCGGAAGGTCCAGGGAATTCCAACGGAGAAGATGCCTCGTCCGTTGTTTCACCGGGGTATACCGCGAGTAGGTGAGGTATGACTGGGCTATAATATACGGTTAAATAAATGCACAAAAAAATTAACAGAAGATCATTTTCAATTCATGTAAATGTAAACGATTTGATACTGTACCTGAAAAGGGATTTAAAACGTGTTTTGTCGAGTGTTAGAATGTTTTGTTCAGATCAAATATTTAGTCTTAAGAGAACCGCAATCGTTGGAAACTTCAATCCATGACGACACCGAGCAAAACACAGTTTAGTTCTTGTCATTGTGGACACAGGAAGTGTGATAAAATGCAGAAACCCTAAATATTTATGTGCAGAAACAATTTCAACCAAAAATCGTCATAACGCCATTACAAGAGTAAATAGGTACTTAGGTACCTATTATATAAAGCAAAGCACGATACGTCTTTGTATAACACCCGTAAGAATTTTTTATTGCGTTACTAATGCCTACGTAACCGATATGACAGTGGTTTTGGCAAAGTATTACTTTCGAATTACGATTTGGGTCGGTCTGATCTCATGTGTCAATCATTAGTATGATTTTGTACAAACAGCAGCGAGGTCGAATAAATCTGAGGTCAAAAAAAAATGCACAACTTCAAAAGAATAAATAATAAATTTGCAGAGTTGGCTTAGTTACGTATGTTGCTTGGATAATTTTAATTATTTATACTATATGATGTGGAATACAATTCGCGCCCACTACCTTATTTTAAAATAGATGTATCTATATGGGTATTACGTATCAAAACTTAATAGATAACTACATACATAAACTATTTATTTATACATCAGAAACAAACAATTAATATCTATTGAATTATAAAGTCGACGGCACCAAATTGCATGATATCTGTAAAAATAAACAAGATAGGTATGTAGATATACAAAAAGGCCTTATCGCTCAGTAATGATCTATTCCAGATAACATTTTGCTAAGGAAGTAAGAAAATTGGAAAAATGAGAAACTAAAAAAAGATACGTAATGATAAGTCATCTTCATCCTACTTCCCATTTCCCAATTCTATTTGGGATCGGCGCAACATTTTTATTTATTACCTACTTTTTTTAAGGTTTCGTTCTTCTTCTTTGGTCCTCCTCGTGCACATCGTCCATCCGCATTCATATTCATCAGTTCTCTTGTCTCATGCTTTCCTCTTGCCTCATCATATGCCCAGACATCCGTCTTCTTTGCAGTCCAGCATTTCTATCTATACACATTACGGTAGGTTTTGTGAAGGATACGTAATGATCTACCTATATACGTATACGTGATGATGATAAGAACATCATTCACTTCATCAACTTTGTAACCGTATTTAAAGTGTTCATTGAATGAATTCACGATGCCTGCCACCACCACAGAATACTTCATACTACATATTGCCACCACTTTACATTTTTTATACTTAGTAGATTTATCTAATTTAAAATAAAACAATAAAATATTCTGTTGATGCCGAAAGTTACCCGATTTCTATAAAATTCATCTTATTTTCCTTCCTTAAATCTAACACCGTCGCGGTCTTAAATGTTAAAAATTTTCATATTCAATTCGAGGAAATATGTTAAACATTAATGTCACTGAGCTTACCGAGACTTGCCCAACGCTAGTCCAGTGTTCTAGATTACTGTAAGCGCTAGGCTATAAATAACTTATTGCAATTTTATCTATTTATAGATGTTTGTGTATATGAGTTGCATGCTGCACTCCAATTTTTGACTACTTTAAATAATTTTATAACGCCCTCTTTGTGTCTGAATGAAACCTTTACGTTAAAGCCCAAAAATGAGTATTATTGCCAATTGCCAATTGGCCAGTCAAAAGCAAGTGTCAGCGCCGCTCAATATAAATAAATATCATTGAATTAGTACATAAGTCACATAATTAGCGGTGTTTACCCTGCTTTAACATTGTTAACGTTTCCCTAAGAATGCTATATTTGGACTGGTCAAATTATTTCAGAATCCATTTAGAAGTAAAGCAGTAATTGTTTAGAAGCTTAACCTTCTTTTTAACGCACAATTAACATTCGATTTAATTATGCAGTTTTAACCATAATAGATGGTTAACCTTCATAACATTATAAGCGCAATGATTAATCCACCGTGGATTTAGCTGTGAATTAAATTGTGCGATGAAAGAAAAACCGTTCTGTACAACTGAGTGCTTATACTCGTAGATTATAGTCCCTAATAGATTTGGATATTATCTTATTGTTAGTATAGTAAGCGATTATTAATTCTACGAACTGAAACTTATGATGTTACACGCATATAAATTATGGAGGAACAATATCTTAATGATCTTCACATTTAAATTTCTAGGTTGTCTAGTTGGTAGCGACCCTGCCTGCGAAGCGAGGGGTCTCGGGTTCGTTTCCCGGCCGGGGCAGATATTTATGTGACAGATAAATATTTGTACTCGGGTCATGAGTGTGACTGTGATGTGTTGTTTCGTCCATGCCACCCGCGACACAGGTAATAACCTATTGCGGGGATGTGAGTGTGTCAGCGTTTATTTTTTTTATATATATGTTGTTTTTATTACCAATGTACCTATACCAAGTAATATTATAAAACCGAAGTTTGTTTATTTGGTTGGACGCACTAATCTCAGGAAAAACTTACTGGTTCGAAAATGAAACTGGTTCTTGTGCTGAATAGTCCATTTATCGAGGAAGGCTATAGGCTATTTAACATCACGCTACGACCAATAGGAGCGGAGCATCAATGAAGAATGTTATAAAAACGCCAAGAATGATTCGGCTTACCGAAGTGAAGCGAAGTCATTTATTAGTATATAAATAAAAAAGTTAAGACAAAAACACTAACAGAAAAACTTTATGTTCTGACTTGACGTGCAGCTAGTCACGAGGACGAATAAAAACCTAAAACCGACTGCAAAAAGTTCATTCCATTTATCATATAAGATGCCTATCTTATGAGCCAAAAATCTGTCTGAACCGTTAACATCGAGATAAATAAAATAAGCTATGACCCATAGCCCCGTTGGTGGGCTGTGCTTGAAACGAGGAGCATGGCCCAGACTGGGGTCCGATTCCTAATCAGGACGACATGATATCGATGACATTTATGTATCACACAAATGTGTGAAAATTGAACCCTCAACCCCTCACTCAAAAGGGATCCTTGCCACGCCACGGTAATAACGACTGAGAAAAGGGTCGTATTATCGAGTTCACGAAATATATTATTATTAATTTTATTATGAAAACTGTATTACTAATTTATGATTTTGTATTTATGATATTTCTCGAACAGATTAATTATTTCTCTTATTATTTCGGTAAACTTTGTATATTCTCAAACCTTGCAGTACCTATTTAAGCGATTTGACTAATTTTAAAACTATTGTTTTAGAATGCAATATGTGTGCATTTATTTGAAATTTGAAATACACATTTCTAGTAATTTTATAAATTGAATTTCGTTCAATATATTCTACTGACATTCCAAAAAAAGTTATTTTTAACATTTTGGAACCTCAATTTTTTTAAATAAGTACACGTACTTATAAGTAATACAAAAAGATATTTAACACTTATTTAAACAAAAAATAGTGTGCAATAAATAACAATACAAATAACCTTAAATATCAATCACAAGTGTAAATTCATTATTTTCGGCAGTAAAATTGTAGCTTCTAAGTGACAAAATAATTTAAATAATACTATCTAATTAGGCTAATGGCGTAGCACAAAACACAATAAATATCAAAGATTAAATTTAACGTACCTTGGTGAAAAACTTAATTGTAGATTAGTGATCACAATTATCAAACAAAAACTAAACTATACTGATAGTAACGATCTTTTTATCGCGACATTGTGCAGACGTATCGCTGAAGGTGGTCGGACCTCGACTGAATTGACTTGAACAGGTGATCTGCGCACGCGCAGCGTTTTTATACTTGAACTGATAATGATAAGCGAAGACAACTAATAGGACCCAATAACTTTATTTATGTTATCATCACTGTCTATGTATAAATGTCTATTGACGTATACTATACGTATAGTATGACGTATGAATAATGTGCGTGTTATCGAATGTGCGTACTAGATATTGCAAACCGGGCCCGGACGAGCCGGACCCGGTAAGAATGTATACAAAGTAACTAATGGATCTTACAAAGGTGTTAAAATTTAGCATCGAAGCACAGCATCACCTTAGTTTCTGGAGAATATCAATTGAAACGTAGTGCAACGAATTTAATTCCCACTGCATCTACACGTTAACTAAATGAAAATAAGACTTCAGTAAATGAAATACCTACAAAAAAAAAAAAACAAAAAATTAATTCTTTAAAAATAAATACGTAGGGGTAAAATGATATTTTTTTTTGTGCTACTCCCCAACTTTGATCTTTCAAAAATATTATGGGTCTGCCAAAGACCATTTTTCAGTTCAGGGGTCCGTTTGCGAGGCATTCGGCTTTACAGTGCTAATTTTAATTAGAATCAAATGCAATTATGAAAAAATTCACGGCAGTCGCATTTAAAAGGAAAACTATCACAGCTTTTTTAGCTGTAGTTAATGATAAGATTGATAAGTAGTCGATAAACTTACAACTAGGGAACACTTTAGTGCCCGTGGTCTATCACATGTCCGATTTAAAGGCATTTATAATTTTGGTACCAAACTTTACAAGATGCATCATTATTCGTTTCACAAAGTTATCATCATGATCCTTCGATCACTAATAACAGAACTTTCAGAACGATCTATTCCCTAAGGGATTTGATCAAATCCCGCAAGATGATAGAATAAAGACTCATTTCCAGGGTTCCTTTTTGCACCTTCCAGTTCCATCAACAGATCCTGACATCGGGTGAAATGAATACGAGTCTAACGAGCCCAAACTCGAACCATCTGAACAATATGCTATTCAATAATTAAAGGTAATCATTTTAAGATAAATAATTGACCTTAATCCTCCTTATTATCAGTAGTTACACCTAGCTTATCAGTAGTTACACCAATATATTTTTTTAAGATACATCCTGCTTAAAAAACAAATCATTACCTGTTGATTAATAGAGTTTTGAGTATGAGATTAAATATTAATGTCATCCGTCCATCAGCCTTTGGAGGTCCACTGCTGGACAGTGGACATGGGCCTCCCCTAACTTGCGCCACTCTGACCGGTCCTGAGCCTTCTTAATCCAGCGGATGCCCGCTGTCTTCTTCAGGTCGTCAGGTGGGGGGCGTCCTATGCTCCTTTTTCCGAGACGTGGGCGCCATTCGAGGACCTTTCTTCCCCAACAGTTATCGGTTATTCGAACTATGTGGCCAGCCCATTGCCACTTCAGCCGGGTAATCCTTTGAGCTATGTCGGTTACCTTTGTTCGTCTACGGATCTCTTCATTTCTGATGCCATCACGTAGAGAAATACCGAGCATAGCCATATCTCCACAGCCAGCTGCGTTATTCTAATATTAATGTACATAACTATAAATTTTAAAATTTATAACACCCCTGACAGTTTTTTTCTATACTAATTTTAATGAGGTTAATATACGAACTTAAAAAATCAGGCAAGTTCGTGTTAGGCCACGCGCAATGTAGGGTTCCTAAGTATTAAGTTTATTTTCATTGTAAATTCCTCATAATTATAACCTATTTTTGAGAATTTTTCACTTGTCCAACTCCAACGTTTAGCCGGCAGGGGGGGGGGCAGCGACTGATCAAGAGATCTGACCGCCCTAGGCTAATTATGAGGACGCGCCCCCGCCAAAAAAGTAGTGAGTAGAGTACTGTAGTAGTGTGAAATTTTTAAGATGGTTCATAAAAGTTTTCAGATCGATCTGCAAGCGAAACTAACGTTGTCCTTTAATCTGCATGACATTCAACCTTAGGGTGGCAAACCATTTTTTAAGCTGATCGTACATAAAGGCAAAGTACCTCATTAAAAAAACACGGACACACTAACGCGCTGTCCTACGTGGGCGAATCAACGCGAACGCGAAGCGACGCGGTGCGAAGCGAAAATAACAAACAGTCGAGATGTATTGAAGTGTCCTACGTGACCAAAAGCACGTAGAGGGCGTTGCGGTGCGGCGCGGCTTGAAGCGAACGCGATCAGTTGGTTTGATATTTTCGCGCGAACTTCAGCGGCGCGGCGTACCTATGTCAGTGGCGACTGGCGGTGAAGTGACAATTCGCGTGCACGTAGGACAGAGGCGCCGATTCGCTCCGCGTCGCACTAAATTCGCATCGGATCGCTTCGCGATCGCATTCGCGTTGAATCGCCCACGTAGGACACGGTGTCACAGAAACGCGCGTATAAGTGAAGATTATTAGAACGAAGTTCCTTATCGCGCGTTGCGAAAGGGGGCTAGACGGAAAAAATTAAGAGGAAAAGTTGTAACGACACTTTTTGTCATCGTTTATTAATTAAAGCGAGTACTAGGCGACCAGAAATGTTCGAGGGTGCGACATCAGTGATACTGTACAATCATAGTATGTGGCTGTCTTATTTACTCTTCGGTATTTTGCATAGGCACAACAGGGATATCTATATTACGATCATGCACATTAAGTTATTATTGCTATTTCTCTTGTCATGCCAATTAATATGCGGAAGAGCGACAAGGATAGAATAAATCTATCACTGTCTCTCTGACAAGACACTTGTCAGGATTGTTTGGCAATAAACAATATTAGGAGTTGATTTATCGTTTTTCAGTACAAAATGTATGGAAAATGTTTTTAGCGTTTTCTGACATTTCTATTGCTCATACCTTAAATGGTCCCATAGAGTATTTTGATTCCCATACGAAGTAGGATCGATATGCATAATTTTTTTTTTTGGATTTTAGCACTTTTTTCGCTGACCGTACATTTTCTCAAAAATCTGTGAATGCAGTTCAGAATATCTTAAAAACTTATGGATAGTCTCGTAGGAACGTTTTCCTATAACTATAATGGTTAAGGTACCTGCCCTTACTGACCCGTCTCAAAAATCCACCCTGTATATAGAAAAGACATCTCAAACAAAATATGTGTTCCACCGCCGGCTTGCCCTCTGTTCTCTTTTCAAACTAGAAGCCTCGTTTGCACACTTGCCATACTTGCCTTGAAACTTGAGTAACTTTGTATATGACACTTGCCGAACCAAGACTGCAAGCCTAACACCGTGTTCCCTCGTAGGACACGCGCTTTTTAAAATTTTAAAATTTATTGGTAAAATCAGGAACTCGTCTCTAGGGACTAGACTGTCTCGGTCTAGTTGAAATGTGTAGCCTGTGTAGGGTAGATGCAGTGATGCTAGATTAGTGCATGCGAAGACACGATTTTAGCGCGCCCCCCCGATCCTCGCGCCCTAGGCTGCAGCCTAATTAGCCTAAGGGTTAATCAGGCCCTGGGGGGGGGACACTTGACTCTAATCAAAATTAATAATTTAAAGTCAAATATTTCGCAAACGGACCCCTAATTCCAAAAATGGTTATTGACCCATAATATTTTTAAAAGGCCTTTTCGACGATACCCCACACTATAGGGTACACGACGAATAAACAAATTCATCCTCACGTTACCTGTAGGGGAGATACCCTGAAAAAATGGTTTTCAATATTTTATTCCACGATTTTGGTGTTCTAATAAATATGTAGGCATATCCATGCCAAATTACAGCTTTCTAGCACTTAAGGGTCTCGGCGCTATGCTTCGGACCATGAAGCTATTGGATGGACGTGACGAAACTATAAGGGTTCTGATTTTACTTCGGAACCCTAAAAATTACTAGAACGATTTCAGAAGTTCCTTCGCCAATTATAAGGCTACATTATTAAGTACACCTAGTTGTTAGCTCCCGAGGCAAAAAGAAGGGGTACTATAAGTTTGACGTGTGTCTGTCTGTCTGTGGCATCCTTGCTCCTAAACTAAAGGAATGGACCGATTTTGATGCGGTTTTTTTGTTTGAAAGCTGACGTAATCGAATGGTTTTTAGTTATGTTTGGTGAAAATAAAACTATCGGGGGTTTTTTAATTTATAATTATCTAGTTGTGGAGGGAACATGAGCAATTTCTACTAATCTCATCAAATGTTTTTGTGTAACTCCACTAGACTAAAATTAACTGTTATTTGTGAACATACATAGTACACATACATATGTAATTACGTAGTTATATAGTAATTTTATCTTCACAGTCGAATATGCTAACAATGTTATCTAAACTCGTTTAACACAGCCAATTAATAAAATATCTCCGCTCGACATTGAAATTTGAAACAGCTTGCAAAATCTTGTACTGCAAGCGAATGTTGGAGTACTATCCGAGGACTATTGTTCAATAAAAAATATTTTTCATTAATATTGACATACCCATACACATAACACAAAATAAAAATTCTTTGAAGACGATGAAGATCTCATATCTTCATCAAAGTCCGTTTTTTCAATAAATAACTAGGCACTACTAATAATAATAACACTTTTAAAAACATTACATTAAAAATATAAAATAATTAATTTTAATACATTTTTTTTTATTTAAAAATCGAGTGGCTTACCGCCCTCTCTTCATGTGCCGCCCGGGGCTATGCCCCCCCTCCCCCGCCCCCCCTCCCACGTTACGCTATTGTTCATACTCGTAATCTAATCTGGCTGTATCCCTTTCCGTAGCTCTGTTCCGTAACGGATGAGACCGTTTCCAAAGCCATAATTAAAAAATACTTAGCGAGATTATTCGTAACATTGACACCGATCGCTAAAAACGATAGGCACCCACATATTGGGAACGATACAAATAATTAAGTAATAACATTACTTCGCGCTCGTTTCAGATAATATTAAAAATAAAAACTATAATTTATGGTTCTTAATGAAATTATACCAATGCATAACTTGAATAAGCAATTATGTATCTATGGTTAGCGACACGCGACTTTTTTTTTTAAATGTTTGCTAATAAATCAGCATGATCTGTATCTAAATAAAATATATCCGGGGAATGCCCGCTTTACACCGAAGTCGTTAGATTAATTTCATACAATCAAATTGCTATATTTTTATTGCATGACCAATGATATTGTAAGTACTCGTAGAACTAACTATCTTTGTTAAGCGACTTAATCACTGCAACTGCAAACCCCCAAATTTAAAAGTAGGTAAGTGTTACATTTAAAGGTACATCTTTTTCCGTTGGTTAAACATAAGCTTATCTCTTTCTCTAAGAACTTCTATTTTTTCGTGTTTTGGCTTTTATTACTCATATAAAGTCTACTCATATTATTTTTTCTTTAATCTTCTACGTACAGACACATACATAAACCCGTTGTAATTTATGTGTTGATGATGCCATTCAGGTTAATTTCTAGGCTAAATAATAATGGAAATTCTCATGATATGAAACAAATATCGAGTTGAGGGCCATGGAAATGGAACAAACATAACAAAACATCACGTTAATTGCCTGCCGGGTTCAAACGTTGGCTGAAATTTTATTGAATATTTTAATTTTATTGAAATAAATAAAAATCTTAAATTAAAATTTAAAAAACCCCCCACAGCTTTACTTACACTAAACATAGCTTAGAACAATCTCGATTAAGTCACCTTTCAAATAAAAAAAAATTGATCAAAATCGGTTCATCCGTTTGGGAGCTATGATGCCACAGACAAACATACAGATCCACAAATACACAGACACACAGATACACAGACATGTCAAACTTAAACATCCCTATGTTTTCCTTTTTTTAACCGACGAAAAAAAAAGGAGGAGGTTCTCAATTCGACACGTATTTTTTTTATGTATGATCACGCAGCAATCTGCTCAGGTTGGTCCGATTTTCATGATTCTTTTTTTAATGGATAGGGTATGTCTTGAAGTTGGTCCCATATTTTTTTGAAAATTTTATTCCCACCCTAAAGGTACGAAAATAGGGGATGATTGATTATTCACCCACGGAATTTTTACCGTTACCCCAATAACTTTGTACTGGATGATCCGATTTCGATGATGCTTTTTTAATTGAATACTGTATACCTTGAAGTTACTCTTGTTTAAATTTGGAAACAAAATTTTACAACTAAAAATTAAAAAACAATTACTTTTTAACAAAAAATAAAACCAAAGAAAAAAAACTGAAAAGCGAAAAATAAAATAAACCATTTAATATATAACTGTAAATAAATAATTTTGAGGCGGTGCCAAACCAATGAAAAAACAAACGGTGAAAAGATGTGCGCCGCGCTGCTGCTACCGTGTGCATAGCATGCCGCTGCCCTCATGAAATGAACTTTATGTAATTAATTTTGTTTGTTTGTTTGGCACGGTCTCAAAATTATATATTTACAGTTATAATACTAAATGGTTTATTTTATTTTTCGCTTTTCAGTTTTTTTTCGTTGGTTTTATTTTTTGTTAAAATGTAATTATTACACAAATAAGTTAATGCTTGACCACGATCCCACCTGATGATAAGTGGAGATGTGGTCCAAGGTGGTGAGCACATTAACTTAGTAAAAGCCTATTCACTCTTTTCTTGAAGACATCTACGTCATAGGCAGTTTTCTATTATCCTCGTTTTCGTCGGGGGTTAAAAATATAGTTAATATTAACTCAAAATAGATTACACATAAATAATGTTGTGATATTGGCACAGAATACATAATCGTACCTATAGGTACAGTAGAATCGTAGGGCGAATAAATAGCGACTCTTGCTCTAACACAAAAAAGTGTAATTCGCTAATCGTCAACAATTACATAAATTCATCTCTACTAGACGTTGCCTCTCTTTCTAATCATAATTCTTATCCTCTCTGTCAACGTCAGGGTTGTCTTTTTACACCTGTATGTTTGTTTGTTTCTTTGTAACTTCTCTTTGAACTTGATTTTGACCCACTTCAACCGGTCAGATTTCTTTCTAACTTCGTGGACTTATTGAGGACCGATGACAATTCAATATTTAAAGAAAGAAAGAAAGAATACCTAATTACACGCTTTATATTAGCTTTAACGGTCAGATTTCTTTCAAACTTCGTAGACTTATCGAGGGTCGATGACAATCTAATATTTAAAGAAAAAAAGAAAGAAAGAAAGAAAAAAAACTAAATTTCATATCAAAAAATCAAAGTAACAAATGAAAAAATAAATAATAGTTAAAAAAAAAAAAAACGAAAAACACGCTTTTATAGAAAATCCAACTAAAAAAAAATAGAAAATAAATTTGAATTAAAAATCGTGCAATTGTAAAACAACTAAAAAAAATAAAAAAAATTGAATTAAATATCGCGGAGTGCTTTCAAAGATATTATCCCTTCTACTCATTGACACCATGCACCCCACGCTTTATTACAATTACACGATTTTTAATGCAAATTTTTTTTAGTTGGATTTTCTATAAGCGTGTTTTTAGTTTTTTTTTTAACTATTATTTATTTGTTTGTATAGATGTATATACGAATGTATGACAAGGGGTCGCGGCGCGGCGCGGCGGCGACGCGTGGCAGCCCTTCTGAAATTGGCCCGACACAGAGCGCGGCACGTACCTACTTGTAATATCATACCAAAAGTGCGGAGTGCGCCTGGCCTGATATTGGATGATTACTACCGCCTAATACCTACTTTATACCACCTGGTAGATCATCAGCTCTGTGTCAGCTAGGTACATAAAATAAATTGGAATCATTTATTGTCAGATCAGATCGAATGATAAGCTTAGGACAAGGTATTCTTATCATATCAGTTTCACGACATTTGAAGCGTTATCTACTTCGATAGAGAAAATAAAAGGGCAATTTTGGAGAAAACACTTAAATGTACATTTTATTATTATATTCGTGGAATGAGCTTCCTTCTGAGATATTTCCGGAGCGCTAAGACATGGTGTTCTTCAAAAAAAGTATGAAAAGTGTTCTCCTTCAGCACTGGCGTTGCATTGGTGATTCTTCTAGTATCCGTCCGTCCATCCGTCTGCTTTTTCGTCAGCTCTTCTGGCTATAAAAAAAGGAAACTTATGTCTAGTAGATACCTAGTGGGGACGCCTAGAGCGACTGTGTGTACAAGGCATTAACAGAAGCATAACAAATCAGAAGTTATGAGAGTGACGTGAGTGACACGGGCTATGTGGGAGGTGTGTCTCCGTGAGGAGTGATCAATAGATCATGCGGGCGGCGCGGCGGCGGGCGTTCCGGTGGATTTATAAACACTTTAAAGATAGTAGGCATACGATTGAAGAATATTCATAATTCTTCAATTGCAGGATTATTAAAGAAGATTATAGGATAAGTATTTTACAATATAAAGTGTACGAGCTAATTCGTACATTTTGCATATATCAGCAATTATGCAATGCATGGTTTAGTGCAATTAAAGGTATTCTACGGGACAGTCGCGTTTTTCATTGACGTTTACATTGACATTAACACAGCCTGACTTGTAACTGACCCGTACATTTTGGTCCTTCGAGCCGGATATGAACCAGCGACCTATGGACGTGTAAAAAGAGAGACCTATATAGGTTTAGGCATAATACGTGGTAAATAAACGGGAATTTTAGTGACGAATATGAATACCCGTGTACTGTAAATCATAAAATTAAAATACGTATCGTAAGTACCCGTTGCATTTAAAATAATGATATTATAATTAAAAATATTATTATTACTTTCATGCATTTATTAGTTCTAGCTAAATAAGTCTCATAGAAAAACTTGTCCATAATAAAACACCTTAAATCGCTATACTTACTAATTTATTTAATTTTCTATAATTATATTACCTAATTATCAGTGACCGTCACCGTCACCGCGGTGTTGCGCGCGCGCAGCCGGCTGGTTATCGTAGCCCAGTTTCCGCAGATCCTTCGATACCATCGTGAATCGTGACGTCACGCTCCCGTACGACTCCGTTCTCAAAACTGGAAATTATGCAACGTAATTGAGCATTTCTTTTACGAGTAGGTACCTCAAATATTTATTTTTATTGTGAATGTCTGAAAGGCCGCGAATGTTATAAATGACTGGTTAATTTTAAGATTCACCAAGGTCATTGGTGGTGTATGTCCGTAATTAATTTTTTAGTCAAAGTTTATACAAAGAAGATCTGTTTAAAAATCGAATGTACGAAAATCAATCAGTTGGTCCAAGGGCAATTTTTTTTACCCGTAGACCAACCAGTAGGTCTACGCAGTTGGTCCACGGACAATAAACGATAATAAGCATTGAATAAATTAAATTAATGTTAACAATTAATCAATGTCAAAGGGCCGTTATTCTTGAAAAATTGAATAACCGTCGAATTTCGTGCGCTGAACGGCTCTCTACTTAACTGAAATAGTTGCCGCCGTAGCAGCCCATTAAAAGTAGTGTTGTAGGTTAACATCAATTGGAACTGTATTTCAGTTAAACAATGTACCTACCTAATTTCCTTCGCGTGTTAAATCATGGAAATTTAGAATGCTCGGAGCAAGTTAACCAGGTCAATGTCCTGACCTTCGTAAATCCCGCGATAAATGGATTGATAGGTCATTTCAGCGAAAATTATTATAGGTGAAAAATTATTTCGAGTTATTTACAATATTTACACAAAACTTCGTTTATCTGTCAATATAAATAATCTTAAATTAAAATTTAAAAAATCCCCGACAGTTTTATTTACACTAAAATAAATATAGCTAAGAACACTCGATTAAGTCAACTTTCAGACAAAAAAAAACTAGATCAAAATTGGTTCATCCGTTTGGAAGCTACGATGCCATAGACATCCCACAGACAGATCCACAGATACACATAAAAACACCCCTCTTTTTTCGTCGGAGGTTCAAAAGAAAAGTCTTGTCTGACTGACATATCAGCGTCCAGCCTAAGCCCTTGGAGGTAGCTAGCTACCCTTGGAGGTAGGTAGCTAGGAGGTAGGTAGCTGAAATTTCACCCACAGATTTCCTTTAAAGTGTATTTTTAATTTAAAGTAGGATTTTTTGGAAATTCCCTTGTCATCCTACTTGTACCTATAATATGTATTGTAAACTAGCTGTCCCAGCGAACTTTGTACCGCCTGACAACTCCTCTCCCTCCATTTAAATTCACCACAACTCCAGCCGAATTCACTACAGTACATGACTATTTAATCAAAATACACATTACACACTTACGATAATTCTCCTTTCCATGAGCAAGCATCTTAGGGTCAGCCAGTTCAGGATACCGACCAGTCAGCCAAGACACCCACTCCCCCAGCAGCGTGGCGGGTCGTGGGCGCAGCAGTGGAGACGCGAGCTGGTGGGAGCCGGCAGCCAGCGGCAGCTGCAGTAGACCGTACCCTCGGAGGGAGTCGCCGCCGATAGGGTTTTGAGCTCGTACAGTTACTACCAACTGGGGCCCTAGGAACAATGTGAGTGGACTTACTATTTGTCCAAGTTTCTCGCCGAAGTAAAGACGAAGCGAAGCGTGCCAAGCGGCTCTCTACTATACTCTCGATTTACCCAACTTTTAATCAACATCGCGACTGTATACATATACCGCGAAATATTTAATGTGCAGTAATTAGTAATGAGTTCATTTCGACTTGTAGGTACTTTTTATGGTGGACGCAAGAGCCGACAGGTCTTGTGATGGCAAATGACCTCCTGTCATACCAACCTGACCATGATCGGTGACCCGACGACCTAGAACTTGCATCAACCGAGTGATTACCTATGCCACAGCGGTGCCGGATAAAGAGAAGCAGAGCTTTATAAGGACTTTACTAAAATAAGTACTTGCTTCTGCCAGCCACATCGTCTGCATGGATAACAAAATTGAGAAAGAAATTTTATTAAAAATGAGTAACAAAAATTCGACCACTTTTCGTTACAAAACATGTTCGCCTTGCAAGTTGCATGGCTTACAGTTACAGGTCTTAGATTTGTAGTTCAGAGTTTCTTTCGCCGTTTCTTGTCCTCCTGTCGAAACGGTGGTAGATTCAAAATACCGACATGACGTTCATTGGATAGTGTATTATTAATAACAATGAAATAAATAATTTGATTTTGAGTTTAAGTGTTTACGCAAATGCTAAGCCATGCAAAAGTTATAAAATTATTGCAGCAGGCGCTTACATCCAGATAAATTAGTGCTGCCAAAAGTTATTTCCACAGGTAAATTAAATACTACTCTTTCCGGGTCACTGCCGGGACATGCCATTTGACTTGTACCCTCGCTCAGTCCTGATACAGGATCCCAATCTGGACCCCAAACAAGCTCATAATGAATGTACAGGCGCTCGTCAAATACACCAGCCGGAAACAATACGTGCTCTATTTGACCATTAAAGGATACTAGAAACTTAGTTACAGTATCCTTCATTGTGAAGTTTATTTTATTATTGTAAATACCTCATTAAATTGCAATGATAATGATATTGTAATAGGATTAAGAATAAACCGGCAAGCAAAGCACTCTGACATTTCATAGCCATCAATGGCCATCAAAACAAGCGTCGTTATGGTAACCAGTGATCAGTATTGCCATATTTAACATCCTGTAACCGCAATTTTGAAACAGAATTAAAAAGTATTTTGCTAATAAAAATATTTGAGATGTTCAGTTAACAAACATATCAATAATTGTCATTATGTAGAAGTGTCTGGAAATTATTAAATATCTACATTATCGGTTTTTATATACCAAAGACAAAAAATTCTAAAGCATGTTTCCGTTAAACTACTTTACCGATCTTTCATATTGTTTTGAAATGTCACAAGATGGCGTTGAGAGTGCTTTCAAAATCCCAATCGGCCACCATTGTTGGACGTGATCCTTGTGCATAGTTTTGTAAAAACTGCACTTTTCTGAAAGTTATCGGTGTTATTTATAAAATTCCTCGTTTCTGTACAGTGAACGAAGTTACGAGAATACTTTTCAAGTATTTTTATGTTTGTAAAGTGCTTATTTTCAAACCATAAATGCGTTCAAAATGTCACGCGAAGTGAGCATCATATTCGTGAACACCATACCACACATAAAATAAATGTGGTTTTCTGTGAATTGAACGGTTCGTAGACTGTGTTTAAGTGTTATTGTCAGTGAGGAACAGTGTTAAGATATGGTGGATGATTGTATGAAAAACTTTCGCACGTGAGAACGTTTCAGGAGTTTCTGTACACGTCGTAAGGCAGTGCAGTTACGCGGGCGAAGGCTTGAATCTTGCCGGCATCATTATGGTGGACTGAAAGGAGTGTTTGTGGTCGAATCGGAGCTAATTACTCGTTGTAAACAGTGCCGCGACGATTACGCGCACAATGTCAGGCGGGTCGCAACACAACCCCAATGGTAGACAATCGCAACTCGGGCCCGGCTGGAGCCCTTTGCAGGTGGTGCCTTTTATTCCTTATTCAACTAGTCTCTATAGCCTTTCTTATATTTTCGCGAATCTTTCGTAGCATGCTTAGTAAAGCTTATCTGGAAAAATAACAAACTCGCATGTTACATCGAGTAGATATGCGTACGTAACTATAATTATAATTCGACTCGTCATCCTTTATTAACACTTGGCCCTCTTTTAAAGCAAAAGTATGATTTAATTACACTTACAAATGAATATTACGAAATAATGCACAATAATGTACTGGCATATTAGCAATGTGTGGGGAGTGGAATCAGCTGTTGTGATAGTGTTTACCATTTCACCAGTGAAACAGGTTAAAGCATAATAATATGCTGATACTGCTTTTACTTTCAATGTTGCCAGTGTTTCACTTGAACTGTTGAACTGATAAATTTATTCAAAAATAAACAAAACAATTGTTGCAAAATCTAGAAGGCCCAATCTGATAATTAGATGCATGACATCATAATGCCACACCATCTATAGTTTAGAATTATGTTACCTATTCTTTGCATTAAAATTGAATACTTATATTGCTTTTATGTATTATAATATTATAGGCATACAAAATCTTGTATACAACATTTTTTTCAAATTGGTATATTTTTATGCATATTTACATTTTACTCTGAAGCAGTTCATAGCCATTTTGTTGACTGGGTAGGAATGTTGCATGTGGCACAAACTAAACATAATTTTTAGCAGTCTTTATATTGTAGCTGTAGTATTAATCATATTATTATTAACTGCTAAAGACTATCATGACTACTTGCTGATGTTACAATACATATCCTTTATGTGCTAAGTATATGTACATAAGTATATCATGCACATAAATATGCTCACACACTTTATAATTCAGTGCATGTGGAATTCACAATACCATATTAAAAATCAGGACACTCCTGGGCAGGAAGAGCTACTAAAGCAGGGGTTCTCAATATTTTTAATGGTTCAACTCCTTTTACTCTAGCTGACAGAAAAGCTGACGATCCACTGGTAGCATAAGTGGGTATCATAGCCCACTAAAATCAGTCCAGCTGCTGCATGCATTGCCAGCTAAGAAATAAAGAACAGGCTCTCAAACTCCCAACCAGAACATGATGATTCCTTTGGCTTCTGTTTCTAACAAGAGGATGGTAGCTAGCCAGGTAGGCTTTACAGAAGGACAGTAATACCAGTAATAATATTTATGACTTGATAATAATATCATCCATAGGTGAAGCCTTACCACTAAGTAGGCTGGCTTATGACAATTTTTTATTTAATTGAAGGAAACTGCAGAATATAATCTTAATTATAATTATTAGCTAGTGGATACCCAGTGTGTTCCACTACACTAAAAAAACTAAAAATTCTGATGACAATGACAGATCAGTGTTTTTGTGTTGACAGTCTGTTGATGCGCCATCTTTACTTAATATCTTCAAATTGTTGTATGGGAAAAGTGGAAAATAGACTTTAACAATGGACTGAATGTCCCTAATGCATGATAGAATTATAAAACAATGTGTTTTAGTGGTCTTAAACCACCTTCGGATTTTTGCCTTTCAAATGAAACCATTTTTGAGCATATTGGTTAAATGGTTTCAGTCTATAAAGGACATCTGTACAAACATTTTTTGTATTTATATATAATAGATAGATTTAAAAATTAAAAACTAGTAAAATCATTGTACAATTAATGATGAAGATGAGCCTGCTTTGAGGTTGAAAATTTTGAAATCGCTACTCTCAGTACTCTCATTTCTTTTTGTAAATTGATTTGTGATTATGTATTTTGACTTGTGAGAGAACCCTTAACATAGCACCGCAACACACAGTTGCAGAACAGTTTGAGAACCTCTGCTCTGCAATATCATGAAAAAAAAGTTCAGTAACAACTTCTTTAAAAATAAACACTTCTTTTCCCAAGCAGCAAAGTTTCATTTAGTGCTACACCTAGCAGCTAGTTAATTGCTCAAATCATACTGTGTGCTGATGCAGTTTTTAGGACAAGCATTGCAAGCATATAAATATTAGCTACATTTATGGAACAAAATCAATATAATTTTTATGCCTACTAGTGAATAATGTATGTGAAGAGCTTGGAAATTAATAAACATAGATTCAACATACTTCAATTTAAATTATAGTCTATTGTAAATTATAAATACAGTGAGTACTATAGTGGTAAAGACTTCTTTGATGATACTTCTTAATGAAAGGGAATAAAGGAATGGAATGACAGTAAATATATACCAGTAAATGTATATTATCAAGCTTTTCACTGGCCAAACATTTGTTGCTTATAAATTATTTGTTTTTCCATTTAATATTGTAATTTAACATCCATAACTAAAACAATTTGAAATAATTTCACATCAAAATTCGAAACCATTAATCATGACCAAAAGTCAAAATCAGGAAAATATTATTCATAGATCCATATTCAATTTTGTGATGTTTAATGACACAAGATCCTGATTTTTAGCAACACCCAAAAATTCAACCTGTATGTTGTATGTATGTATTCAACTCACACACACTACTATGTGACAAGTGGTATGTGAAAAACTACATCTTTTGTCCTAATGGTCCTATCATATTCAGTCAACTCAGCCTTGAAATTGAGTGTGTAGTCAGTGAATTATTTAAATTATAATTTAACTGTTTATCATAGTGGAATACTGAATAGAAATAGTATATGAATGTACATTGGGTTTGGGTACATCAAATATTTGATTATTCCTCTTTTTTTTTACAAATAGACATTCATTGTTAAGAATGATCTAATACTAATGCTCCAACTCAGAGTCACTAACGGTTACTTAAATCGCTCCTTGGTAAAAAATTGCCGTACAAATTCTGTACTAAGAAGTGAATTAAGTAACCTTTAGTGACTCTGAGTTGGGGCATAAATGTACTAATAGTTTTGGCCTGGTATAACTAATTGGTATGATGCTATCGAAATATTAATAAATATAAATATCAATGTTTAATTGTGACTAAATGGGTATGAAGATTTTTTCTTATTATTATCAGTCAAAAAACACCAAGCCCTTCTATTGAATGGTAAGTTGGCAACATGCTCCATAGATATCCAAAAAAATTCAACAAACTTATTGTTCTTGGACCCTAGACCAAAATTATGGAAAAATATTTGTATATATTGTATGTATATATATGTTACCTGTAAAAGAAGTACCGTGAAAAAAAAAATATTTTTCAACATTTTCTACAATTTTGGAGTTATGTATGTTATTATCCATGCCAAATTACAGCTTTCTAGCACTAAGGCTCTCGGCGCTTTGCTTCGGACAGACGGGACGGACGGACATGACGAAACTATAAGGGTTCCGATTTTACTTTGGAACCCTAAAATGTGTCGCGTGCCATCTGCTCCTTATATAATGTAACGAAAATTAATATCGCGATTTCGCGATCGTCCGAAACTGCAGCTTTTCTCTTTTTTTGCATATGATCTGAGTGTGCACAATGAATAGCGTATTGTATGCGACAATACAATACAAAATATTTTATTGTTCACCAAAATATAAAAGTAAAGCTGAAAGACCCAAATAATAAATGTATGCTTATGTATATTAATTACGAGTAACCGCCCTCGCTTTGCTTCGGTTTTCTTATTTTTTTCACCTTAGGTTACATTATTGGAGTTTTATTAAGGATCCCAATTTTTTTTTTTAAATATACCGGGTGTTTTTGACGTTGTGCACAAACTTTACCAAATGATTCTATAGCATTTACTAAACATATCTTATACAGGTACTAGTGCATTTTAAAGCTTAGTTTTTAAGTAATTGGTAATTCCATTTAATCTGGGTGTACATTGTAAAAGGGTCTTTATTTGTGCTATGTTGCCGCTCAGTACGGTCATAATCATTCAAACTATACTTGTTTCATTTTAAATGTCATGTCATTATTGCCTTGACTTGTCAATAAAGGCCCATTTAGACGGAGAGCTTCTCGTATCGAAGAAGCCACGAACGAATTAATAAAAAAATCTTTCTTACATTTACACCTCTCGCTATTTGACGACAATTTCCTCGCAATGGAATATTGATTGTAAACTTAACTCCAATGACAAATTTCGCACTCAAAACGTTTTCAACCGTCTTGTATGATACACGTATGAATTTGAAAAATGTGAGTCGAATACAAGTCGAGATTGTCGTAAGTAATCTTACGTACAATTTGTACCTAAATAGACGTAGGAAATTATCGCCTTGATCGATAAGTTACGAATGTCATATGAGATAATCGTAGATGAGAATTTAGTTCTTTCCTGTATGTAAACATTTGATACGATAATGTTATGTTGATTATTACCAGTGATAGTAGTGTACGATAGATACTAGAAACTCTCCGTCTAAATGGGCCTTAAAGTAAACAAACATCGTAAAATTTTTCGAACTAGTATTATTACCTATTTGGTTTTGTTAATGTCACTGGTCGCACAGACAGCAAAATCGATGAGAAATAATTGTTAACGTCAATAAAAGTTTACTAATGTCAAAGTTTCATATCAATCATAATGCGACGTTGCCAGCTTGCGTAAAGAGATTACACATTAGGCAATTTACGTTCAAGTATTTAGTTTGTATGAAAATGAAAAATAAAAAAATAAAAATTTCAATAATGAATCCATAACGAAAGATGACCAATTTAATGGTCTGAATAACAGGCCGAAGTTCGTGCACAAAGTCAGGAACACGGTGTATATAATACAGCCTATGTCTCCCGGGGATAGTGTAGCTTCCCAACAGTGAAAGATTTTTTCAAATCGGTTCAGAACTTTCGGAGCCTATTCAATGCAAACAAAAAATCAAATCTTTCCTCTTTATAATATTAGTAAGTATAGATTATTATTAATTTACCTAGGTATAAATAAAATTGGTGTAAAATATTTTCTTTTCAAAATTTTACCTGTACTTATTTAATGCAGTATTAAATTTACGTTATTAATTACATTATTTCTATAGTCGTATTTTTAATTAGACGATACCAACTGACAGTAGCTAATGTCACTTTGTAAAATAATGTTGCCATATTTAAAGTAATAGTGATGCGTTCAGTTCTCGTTCAATCAGGTGAATGAACAATGAGTGTGAATAGTTAATCATTTCAAACTATAAAAGAATATTATTTCTATTTTACAATTGTATAAAAGTGCTCTCATATAAGTTACTAGTAGTATGTAACTAAAATCAGTTTTTTGACGCTGTTTAGTTATTGTTTTTGTTAAGTTTTTTGTTACGTTGTGTTTGTGGTAATTGTTGTATTTATTTGTTGCTATATTGTTTCGTACAAACGATATGGATCCTCATCCAAGCACGTCAAGCCAAAGCTTGTCTCCAAGAAAGAAGAGACCCTGGATTGCTTTAAGCGTTACCGAAAAATTTATGATACAAAACGTCTACAAACACGTATTTGAGGAGAAAGCTTCTTCACTATTACGTTTTGAGGCTCCGAAAAAAAAAGAATATGTTTCGAAAACAGCTGACATTCTGGGAATTGGTGTGACCTCAGTTTACAGTGTATTAAAAGAATACAAATTCATTCAGGAGTTTTTTCAATCATTCACTTTGTCACAACACTATTTTTATTTCATCAAAAACTGACAACACAATAAACGTCAGTTGGTATCGTCTAATTAAAAATACGACTATATTATTATTTCTCCGTGGGGTCCGCCTGGATAGCTACCACCGTCTTAATAGAGTCAGCTGCCAAACGTTTCTTCGTGTTCCGGCTGGAGACTTGAGAGACAGTTCTTTCTTTCTTTTTCTTGACTCTTTCTTGGCCGGCAACGCATTAGTGATGCTTTTGATGTTACTGAGGTCCATGAGCGACGGTAGCCACTTACCGTCAGGTGTATCGTCAGCTCGTTTACCGGCTATTTCCATAAAAAGTGGCAATAAGATTTGATTTAAAATAAGCACATGTTTTTGTCCGGAAAATAATGATTCAGGTGAAAATTATACTTTTAAGGCTTTCTGTCCACATAGACGCACGTTATCATCAATAAAATTGTCGCTTGCTTGCAGTTTGCGTAGTAAAATTTCAAAATCTGTCCACTGAGCGGCATCGACGCATTTGCCGATTGCATGTTTTATTTAGCAACTATCTATCAATCTATACTAATATATAAAGAGGAAAGATTTGATTTTTTGTTTGCATTGAATAGGCTCCGAAACTACTGAACCGATTTCAAAAATTCTTTCACTGTTGGGAAGCTACACTATCCCCGAGTAACATAGGCTATATTATATTTTCAAAAAAATTAGGGATCCTTAATAAAACTCCAATAATGTAACCCAAGGTGTAATAAAATAAGAAAACCGAAGCAAAGCGAGGGCGGTTACTCGTCGTCAAATAAAGCGCCGTAGACAGGCCTAAATTCAATAATTTCGACGAATTTCGATTTCTATAAATCCATTTAACTTAAACTCGGAAGAAAAACTTTGTACATATTGTACGGTTAAGATATTTTAATCCATAGAGGTTTACGAATAACGATCCAACCTTTTTGGAACAGCTACTTGCACTCATTAGCGAAATAGTTTTTGCAAAGATAGCACGTTGCGCGTCCGAATGGATTCATTGACCTTGTTTTCCAGCGAAATTAATTGCGATTTATCACATTTTCTAATCTTAGGTCATATCCAGCGTGTATGTCCCATCTGTTATCTAAATTAGGATTATCTTATCTTGTTTGTGATGTGCGCAACATGCTTGTGAAAGTGAAAAATGCTGGGTACGTGAAAACAATATAGGACAATTGTAAAGAGCTGATACCTTCATACACATGAGTCTACATGATAAACCAATATCTTACCCAGACGAAATATTTATGCCCAATCACTTATTACATCTCCCCAATCATATTAAAATCCTTAAATTTTAGTCGAATACTCTATGACGCAAGTAATAACAAGCTTTTTTTATTTTCATTTTATTCAAATCATTACATTAAATTCCTCGCATTAATCATTTAATTTTTTGTAATGGTGATCATTTTAAATCGGTATCGGATGATAAATTAAGATTCATAATAATTATCATAACGATATTTCCATGTTTTCGACAGTCACATGGATCATGGTGACGGTGAGATTTCCCGTTTGCATTTAAACTTTGATGTGCGCGATGATACGAGTACAATTTTTAAATGATATGTAATGGTTATGTACTTCAGTACATTTTTATGGTGATACTCGGAAAATTAACAGACATACCCAGACCCTTCCCACTGGACACTCTGGGTACGTGCCCAGGGCCCCGTGATCGATAGGGGCCCTCTAGTTCCTGCCAGATCACTAAACGTTAAACGATATTTATTACCGAAAAACTTTTTTAATTCGAATAAATCGAATCTAAATTACTGACAACAATACCAATTTGCTTATTAGCTTTTGCATAAATCTAGAGGCTTGCTTGTCTACTTTCTTTGATTATTCTAAGAAAATAATGTTCTGACAAAGTCATAGGGGCCCCATTATCCTTATATGCCCAGGGCCTCCAGTAGGTTAAAGACGGCCTTGGACATACCGCCTTATTCATTATTACAAATGGTCACTGCACGTATGAAGAACTGAAGGATGCCTGCTCCATGAACATTTTCAAATGGTTTTATCCAATAAAATAAACTGTTTCTACTGTCCTAATTTTATCCTCGTCACTTTCATTAATCTTTTAAAACGGAAAAATGTACTAAAAAGGAAAAACTACATTTGAAAAAGCTGATGCACTTAGCCTCTCAGGGTTAAGCCACGAAAGTAGAGGAATTCTCCTTCCTTTCATTGGTGGTTTTTGAGCGTTAAATAATTCCATTTTGATAAGAACTGAAATTGCTTTTTTAACTAACATGAAGTTCAATTAAAAGTAAACCCTGGAGCGAAATCTTAGCGTAGCTTCATCAGCGAAAGCGCAACCTAGCATCACAGCTAAGAGTAGAAAATATTGATACTTGACTAGACATCCTAGATACCCTTTTCAAAGTTTCAAGTTAAGTGTCTTGTCTATTTCATATACGCATGAGATTGAGTTTTGTTTAAGAACTTCGGTTACAATGTAAAGTCTCGTAAATATGTTTGATAATGTAGTGTGTATGTTAATCTTAATTGTAGTATTTTAATCAAGTAAAGTTTGTATTGTAAAATGTAATCTACAATGTTTACGTTTTGGCAGTGGAGTGTAGAGATTGAATTATGTAAATAGTTCAAAACTATTTACACTTTTAGTCTGATTCATGTAACATATTTATTGTGTTATTTATAGTACATATAACACATGTCAATCCAGGGTCTTCATTTTTTTCGGCTGGAGCTTTTCATAACCGACCCATAAACAAAATATGGTTCCCAATTCTGATTGAAGAATTTCTCTAATTATTCAAAGATTGATGACTCCAGGACACCTAACATAGTTAAATCGAATTTATCCTTTTTATTGGCATGGCTTGGTCGGGAACTACCTATTTTACTTTCAACTTGTTCATCTCTTATCAGTTAAAGCTCAAACAAAACTTGCTTGTGATCCTAAAAGGGTTTCGTTATTTTACCAGTCAGTTGCCAAAAGACTTATAGAGTTCCGGCAGGGGGTTTGAGAGCCAGTTCTTTCTTCCTTCTGTTTTTACTCTAGCTCAGCAGGACATCGGTGATGCATTAGCTGTAGCTGATGTCCATAGGCGACGATGAATACCATTAGGTGGCTTTTCTACTCGTTTGTCCGGCCATTTACATAAAACAATCTGTTTAGTTCAACGGTTAGCTGGTAGAATATGCATTAAATATTCAGTCCGTCATTTGAGCCGTGATATTTTTATTGTGATCGATAAAGGTTAAGCTAGGCTAGCAACTGTTTACGGCTTGCGTTGATTAGAAAAATCCCACAATTTTTACATGGAAATAAGGCAACTTAGCAGCAAAAATATAATATTCTCTCAGCTATGCCGTGAAAATTTTGGAAAAATATCTGTTTAGGTATATCATTAAAAAAAAACAGTTTAAAACAGAAAAGCATAGAAGAACCTTCGCTTGCTAACCTAAGTATACCTAAAGCGAGCAAAGCCGAAAACACTGACTCTGTAGCGCCTAGCCGAAACACGACGAATCGTCTGACTCATGTAAAATGCTAGGTTTTTTTTTAATGGAAATGACAAACGAGCTGACGAGCCACCTGATGGTAAGTGGCTATCGTCGCCCATGAACATCAGCAACACCAAAGACATCACTGATGCATTGCTGGCTAAGAAAAAGTAAGAACGAACTGGGTCTCAAGCCCCCAGCCAGAACACGACGAGTCGATTGGCGGCTGACTCGTGCTCAAGGGTGGTAGCTATCCAGGTGAACCCCATGGAGAAATAGTAATAGTAATAACGGTATGAATTAGCAATTAAAATCAATATTACCAATATAATCAATCCGAGGATCCTACCACCAGTGGGCCGGATTTAGTTGCCTCTTACGACACCTATCCGGCGTGGGATTGGGGTTAGTATTCTAAGCCGCTCCAATACAACGCCAGGAAGGCTTGATGGAAAAATAAAAATACCAGTAATAATACTGAGGCGCGAAAACGTGCTTAGGCGAAGTCTTCCCAAGCAGGAGTCAGCTTCTGTCACCTCTAACGACACCCAGATCTGTCGGCAGTATTCAGAGCCGCCCTACGGCAGAATATCACCATGTCGTATGTCCGGTATTGAAGAGCTGCAGCAATCGTTTCCATGTCGTATGTCCGGTATCAAAGAGCTGCAGCAATCATTTCCATGTTGTATGTCCGGTATTGAAGAGCTGTAGACGCTGCAGCAATCGTTTCCATGTCGTATGTCCGGTATTGAAGAGCTGTAGGCGCTGCAGCAATCGTTTCCATGTTGTATGTCCGGTATCAAAGAGCTGCAGCAATCATTTCCATGTCGTATGTCCGGTATTGAAGAGCTGCGACAATCAGTTACAGGTGGCGAACCTCCTGGCGCGCGCGCCACAAGCCCACATGGCGTCGGAGCGCGGCGTCACGTGGCACACGCCCACGCCGCCCCCGCATCTCTACCACGTGCCGGCGCCTTCGCCCCCGGACCCCTTGCAAGTGAGTGTGCAGGAGTGTGTGATGTTTCTGTAATTTACGCTCTCCACTCAATATTAGTACCCCGGTAGTGACCGGCTTGTGGTTTAAACATCGGTTTGACATTTATTATGACCAGTTTCGGTGAGGGAGCACTTTATGGGGAAACCTGCAGACTTGAAATCTATTAAATATGTCCTCACAACAGTGTTGCCAATGCTGCGGCAATTACCGTGTTCTACGGCTTTCCGGCCCAAAAGAATCACAAAGTCTACGGCCTACGGCTGCCCTACGCCCTATGGCCGTAGCCAATTCTACGGCTTCTCGTAAATTGGCAGCTGTGGACACGGCCCACAGTTGATATTTTTCCATATAAACACGGCTTTTTTATCTAATGTACACGACCGCCTAAAAATTTGCATTGGCAACACTGCCTCACAAGTATGTCAATTCTGGCAGTCCGCATTTGGCCAGCGTGGACTATGGCCTAAATCCTTAGTGTAAGCGGGAGACCTAAGAGAAAGAGCCTCATTTTAAGAGCAGATCCGATCTCAGCAGTGGATTATGAATTAGTTAGTAATGGGTTGTTTTTTGAAGCCATTCCAACCACTTCTCAAGGTCGGTCCCACACACGATTCAACAACTTCATGGAGCATACTCTGAAGTGGCAATCCCACTAAGTAGTGGGATTGGTGCCAGGATAATTACGAACTCTCGGAAGCTTTGTGTCTTAGCAATTGCTATCCAACGATAGCAACAGGAAACGATGGTCCAACATGCTTGTTGGCAGCCCTCGAAACACCACTAGTACCTAATGACCATGTCTATATGTTATTCCTTTGCGCGGTTTCCTAACGGACCAACTACGTACGCACAACTAGTGGAACGGCACAACTAAGTGTTCCCATCGGTACAACTATGTACAACTAAGCACAACTATTTTACTAAAACCATTCCTAACGGTACAACTAAGTACAATCTGATAAATACGATTAATAAGAACCTCTTCAGACATTAACTATGATGTTGGCTACTTCTGTCATATCTTTGAATAAATTAAATAAGAGAATTTTAAACGTCACTTTATGTCATTTCCTGTAGTAAAGTGAAATTAGCATAAAAATATTCGTGTACATTTATTACAGATGTATTACAGAGAATAGGCACTTAAAAAGTTAAAAAAAAAAGCCGTGTGTAGAGTAATGTTCCCAAATTTGGGCAGGTGTAGCCAAATGTCACCTTTCTTTTTTTATCTATACTAATATATAAAGAGGAAAGATTTGATTTTTTGTTTGCAATAGGCTCCGAAACTACTAAACCGATTTCAAAAATTCTTTCACTGTTGAGAAGGTACACTATCCCCGGGTAACATAGGCTATATTATATTTTCAAAAAAAAAATAGGGATCCTTAGTAAAACTCCAATAATGTAACACAAGGCAACTGACGCGCGCCAACACATACGTGCATTTATTTGCAAGTCGACGACAATAGTGTCGACCAATACTGACCCGTCAAGTCCAAGTATGAATAAGAAATAGCCAATCACAGCGCATTGTTTTGTCCCCCGCAACCCGCGCCTTCCGCCAAATTTTGTGAGTTCAAACTCTAGGAAAATTTCACTTATACGGTATCTATTGGGGGTAATCTATGCTCGTATCTTATAATTTAATGCTTGACTGCTATCCCACCTGATGGTAAGAGGTGATGTAGTCATAGATGGTAAAACGCATTAACTTAGTAAATGCCTATTTACTCTTGCCTTGAAGACACATTATAATCGAGCGGAAACACCGACGCGGGCAATTTATTCCAATCCTTCGCTGTACGTATAATAAATGGTGAAGCAAAGCGCGTCGTCCGTACAGGGGGGATGTTAATAACGAAGGGATGGATACCTGCCGTGCGTCGGGACGTTCGATGATAGAAAGGGGATGGCGGAATCAAATTATGTAATTCCTGCGCACACTCTCCAAAATGTATCCTGTTGAACACCGAGAGGCTGGCAACTCTGCGCCTGTGCTCGAAACTCTGAAGATTGGTCTCAAACAATTTAGGGTCACTAGGGTAGGTTGAATCCAATGCTGACAGGTGGCATTTGCAGCATCAGCCCAAATGTGACAGCAGTACTCCACACAAGGCCGAACCTGTGCTTTATACAAGGTTAAAAGCTGTTGTGGTGTGAAGTACCGCCGCACCTTCGCTAGGACTCCAAGCTTCCTAGCAGCTACTTTAGCTTTGGATTCAATGAACCGCCCAAAGTTAAGGTTCGAGGATATCTCAATGCCCAATAACTGAAGGCGGTCAGTGTAATTCAGGGATACATTCCGAAGAGTAGGAGTCAAGATGATCGGACTCCTTTTAGCGATGAATAGACACGCTTGTGTTTTTGTGGCGTTGAATCCCACTAGGTTGGCATTGCCCCATTCGGAGACTGCCTGAAGTGTAAAATTCATACGCTCCACCATAACCTCTCTTTCAGACTGTATATGGTCTTTACTGGCCCGACCCTTTGGCAGGTATCTCTCCACAACCGTGCTGTCGTCTGCGTACCCATAGATACCGGGCCTGAGCAGATCGTTAATGTGCAGCAGAAATAGCGTTGCAGTGAGAACAGACCCCTGAGTAACTCCGGCATTGGTTGTCATTGAATGCGACAAGCAACCTCCGACAACCACTCGGAATGAACGGTCACTCAGGAAGTCTTTGATCTAGTCGATCAGGCGAGGGGATAGGCCATACGCAGGAAGTTTGCTCATAAGGCTAGTGTGACAAACCCTGTCAAAAGCCTTCGAGATGTCAAGGGAAACAGCAAGTGCTTCCCCATTTTTCTCGAGGGCTTCGCTCCAGATGTGAGTGGCATACGCTAGATCTCCTGTCGACCGGTTTGGGCGGAAACCGTACTGTCGGTCACTGAAGACATCGTTCTGTTCTAGGTATGCCATGAGCCGTGAGTTCAATATACGCTCCATAATCTTACAGAGTAAGGAGGTTCTTGAGATAGGCCGATAGTTAGTGGAGTTAGCACGACTGCCTTTTTTAGGCACAGGCTGCACGTTGGCAAGCTTCCACGATCTAGGAACTATCCCAGTCTCGATAGAGAGGCGAAACAAGCGTGTCAACACAGGAGACAACTCGGGTGCATATGTCTTTAGTACTACCGCTGAAATACCATCGGGTCCGCTGGCTTTCTTCACGTCTAGACTTCGCAGGGTCTTAAGTACCTCTTTATTGTGAATGCGGACTTCTGACATAGAAGTACCGCAATTAGGTATCTGTGGTGGATGGATGTTGCTAGTGTCTAGACGTGAGTTCTCAGCAAACAGAGAAGCGAAAAGGTTCGCTTTCTCTTCAGCTGTATGAGCCAGAGAGTCATCTGGTTTCACCAGCGGAGGCAGGGTGGGACGACAGAAGTTAGTCTCGACCGCTTTGGCGAGGGACCAAAAAGCTCTACTGCCACATGGCTGGCGAGAGATTTTTGCGCCGATATGTCTAATGCAGTCGATACCTACTTTCTGTAATGCCTTTTTGTTGGACTTCGCGGCAAGGTTAAAGGCTTTCTTCTTAGATCTAATATCCGGAGCTTTGCGGCTTTGAGCATCAACCCAGGCAAGATACGCCGAATGTTTACGCTTCTCAGCCTGAGCGCATTCGGCGTTGAACCATGGGCGAGCTTTGCTACCAATGAGAACGTTGGAAAAAGGAATGAAATACTCCATCCCTTAACGAACCACATCGGTTATAGCATCCGCGCAACTCGACGGATCTCCAGGAGAAAAACAGACCTGTCGCCAAGGATAAGATGCAAAAAAGTGTCGCATCTCATCCCAATCTGCTGACCTGTAACGCCATACTCGCCGAATACCTCCCGAGTCACATTCGGGGGTTGAGTACGACGAAACAGATTTCACTAGACAGTGGTCGGAGGTTCCCAGCGGGGAGGAAACCTGAACAACTGTCTGGATCGGTTGTCAGCCTTATCGCTAGCAAAGTTCCTCGCTTCTCTCCCTGCATGGTCGGTTTTCTGGTATGGGAACAGCCAGTCCTGATGACAGGCGTTAAAATCCTCCAGAAAAACCAGCTGCGCAGTAGGGTACCGTTGCAAAGCCACATCAGCCGTCACGCTAAGGTGCTCAAATAGACGAGTTGTCTCCTGGTCACCGCTGTGCGAACGATAGACACAATAATACAAGACTTTGTCTGTACCTGTGTCTACCAAAACCCAAATGGTGGAGAAAGTAGGGTCTTCGGGATGACGGAGGCGCTGGCAACAGATGTCATTGCGGGCATACACACAGACTCCGGCGCGAGGGTGAAAATAATGCTCCAATGTGTAACCAGGGTAGTCTAGGTATGCCGCGCTCAATGGACATCGGATCTGTGTCTCCGTCAAAAAAAGCAAGTGCGGCTTCTCAGTCTCTACGTGGTGGTGGACTGAGGTGAGGTTAGAGTGCATACCTCGGATTTTGGTAAAATGCACTTCGAGCGAGGGGACGTGCAACCGCTGTAAATGACGTTTACTCTTGCTCTTTTTCTCATTAGGTCAAAATTGGGAGTGAATAGGATGGAGGATGGCAGTTGAACGAGGCGTTGCGTCGTAAACCAAGTGACAGAATTAGAGTCACTATGTTATTGGGGGCTTAGTCTGGACACCGTGGGGACGTCTGAATCCCCCCGGAGATCGCCATCATGTCCCCTCATCCGGTCGCCAACCGGCATGATGGAGCCACTCCAGGATTTTTCGCAAATGGTAGCCTTTCTTGGGTGGCTTTACCACTACTTGGGCTCCCAACTGTCTACGGTCGGCCAGCGGTGCACCGTGCTTCGGATCTCGCTGCCCTCCGCGACTAAGTTCCCAACACAGCAAACACCAACCCGTCACAACCGGTACATCAACGCAAGCAACTGTTCAGACCCATCCTCCATTCGGCTTCATTAGACATCACGCTGGAACAAGACGGATCGCTTGGCGGCATGGCTTTGTCTAATGGGTGGTAACCTAAGCCGGCAGCCGATGTTGTGGCCTACCACCGGAGTTGCTGCTCGTTTAGCACTGCCCAGGGGACACGTGTAGGGTATTCGGTATCCAAGTAACTTCCTACAGACGCGAGCAGCCCATCCTCCTTTCTGCTTTGGATTCGATGGAGAGGCATGCGAAGAGGCTCATTGGTGACTCAGATATGGTTGAGACCAATCTGCAAAGTCTCAAGCACAGGCGCAGAGCAGTCTCTCGGTTTTCTACAGGGCACGTTTTGAAGAGTATGCGTAGGAATTATTTGAATTAATTCCCCCTTACCCGTTCCTCCATCGAACGACACGACGCACGGCGGGTATTCAACGTTTCGTGGTGAACATCCCATCGGTACGGACGTCGCGGTTCGCATCGTCTTTCGTTATGCGCATCGCGAAAGATTGGAATAGCTTGCCTGCGTCTGCGTTCCCGCCCACCTATGACGTAGATGTCTTCAAGAAAAGTGCGCTCACCATCCTAGACCACATCTCCACTTACCATCAGGTGGGATTGTGGTCAGGTATCATTAAAGTATAATGTCATAGAACAGACATCTCGAACAAAATGTGTGTCCCGCTGGGAGGATTTTCAAAATTGAGCCCCCGTTCTCCTTTCAAAATCGAACGAATCCATTGAAAATTGAAGCCGATCGGCGCCAATTCATTGGAACATACATTGTGTTCGCGGTGTCGGTTCTATACGCTAGTAATAATTCTTCAATGTCAAGCATTAACTTATTGTAAGTAAAAAATAATAAAAATAAAGGATGATTAGAAAATGCTATCCCGGGATACCAGCATCCAGAAATACCGGGATGCCGCATACATTTTACGGGGCTAATCTCGGTCGAAATTTTTGCGTGAAAATCATACTCTGCGCGCAGTAGCGCGCGCAGTGTTGCAAAAGTTAAATATTAAAAATCGGTAAGATTGCCAGCTAAAAATCGGGAGAAATCGAGAGATTCTTAATCTGAATAAAAAAAGAGTTTTTTATGTTACTATTACAGTAATTTTATTCATAACTAGCTGACTCGGCGAACTTCTTATCGCCTAAGAATGTAACAAATCAAAGATCATTAAAATCGTTCTTAGCCGTTATAGTTTTTATGTTCATATCTCCCGCTCCCGCTCCCTCTCCTTCTCCCTCTCCCTCTCCCTCTCCCCTCCCTCTCCATCTCCCTCTCCCGCTCCCGCTCCCCTTCTCTCCCCATGTTACAACTATAACAATTAATTTTTGTTTCTAACTATCCACATTAATTTTCACATTTCTGAGTTCAAAAGTGACTAATTATTATCCCTTAGGGGATGAATTTCGGGAAAACTGTGATACAGTTAATTTTATATACAAGCTTAAATACAAAATTTCACTCTTCTTACTTCAAAATTGACGAAGTTGCCAACGCATTATTATTAAATTTTGTTTCTAATTTTGAGCTAATAAAATTTTAAAATAACTCTAAAACTGACGAAGTTGGTTTGTATGAAAGTGACTTCCAACCGCTATTTTTACCCCTTAGGGGATGAATTTCCAAAAATTCGATAATATAACATAGCCTGTGTTACTCAAGAATAATGTAGCATCCTAATGGTGAAAGAATTTTTAAAATCGGTTCAGTAGTTTTTGAGTTCATTCGTTGCAAACAAACAATCAAATCTTTCCTCTTTATTTATAATAAAGACAATCATTTATTAATTTTTTTAACGCTACTCAATCTTATACCCACACTAGGATTCCCTGTGTTGTGGGTGCCATGGACAATACAACTCACAAAGACACTTACAAATTAGTTGTGCCATATCACTAGTAGTGCGTATGTACCTCTAGGGTATAAGTGTTCTGTGGTATGTACGTAGTTGGTCCGTTGGGAAACTGCGATTAATTGACAATAATGTAGTTGTACCGATGGGAACACTTAGTTGTGCCGTTCCACTAGTTGTGCGTACGTAGTTGGTCCGTTAGGAAACCGCGTTCCTTTGTGACCGTGAGCAGTACGTATAATGAGGATGGTAGGCGCTCTCTCAGTTGCAGGCGATGAAGAGCGGCAACTCGGTGTTCCGGCATACGGCCACGCCGCCCGAGATCTACCGCCATACGCCCACGCCGCCGGAGAAACATCTCATGAGGTATGTCGCCTACTACGACACACTCAATTAGAATGAAAAAAATGAAACTTGTCAAATTATACCAAAGTTATAAATCTAATTATTTGGACCTATAGAGGGTTGAAATTTCAAGGTTTTGAAGAGTTTAGGCTTGAAGGAAACGGAACAAGAAATTTTTTCGACTTTTAAAGATGTACAGGCTATCGAGGTTCCACTTATGGAAGTTCTACTGTAACTCAATGTTATTACAGATGTTACAATTGTTGTATTGTTATAATTAACTGCATTTTTGCATGAAATTACAACCTTTTGGTACTAAGCTTAATAATTCTCATTCAATCCTTGGCTAGAGCGTATGTGAAAGATAAAAGTTATTAATTTTTGATTGATGTTTGTATCCACGACAAAAATATTTATTATCATTTTATTTGATAGCCCAAATGATGTTTGAAGGTCGGTTGATTGCGGTTTTTTTGGTACGAAATAACACATCAAGTATGCAATAATAAATAACATAGCAGGTCAAACAAAGACACACATCGGTCTTAGTAACTCTTCAACATCAAGGTTTCTCGATTCTGCAGCGAGGCAGAGGAAACCTCCATCTATATCCAATTCGATGCATAAATCTTACACTGGTCTGCTGCCTAATTTCACATGAACAAATTCTTGTTATACATGTCTGTGAACAAATTAATGAATTAATTTATTTGTTTACCCACCTATGACGTCGTCCTACGATGTCGTTTTAACGATAAATTTTGATGGGCAGATATAATAGGTCTGACTACAGTAGATCAACCTTGGTAGCATGGGTCTTTAGGAAGTCAACTCCAAATAATAATAATTTCAGTATAAAAAGTATGGAAATAATGGTATATAAAAGTATGGATGTTAGTATGTGTGAAATGATTATGATCATGTTGTTAAACACTTCCAGGCACACTCCATCCCCGGGCGACGTCAAAGGGGGCGCCGCGCTGCCCCCCACAGAACTGTATCCCCACCTCGGACCCGGCAGAGGTAACAAACCAGGTGTTTATTAACTTCCTTTTACCGCTTGATATAACTGACTTGATTTTATCACTCTCTTTCTCTCTTCGGACTCCCTGACATCTAAGTTATGACTAGCCTAGAAGAAACCTAAGAAGAACCTGACGTCATTACCTCGTATGCCGACCAGCGGGGCATCTAGTCCAAGACAGGTTGGCTCTCCTTGGCAGGTTGGCTAGGCAAAGAATCTCTTACAATCTATGCAATAAAAACTTGACAATGAACTTTAACATTTTCTTTTCAAGACAAATTACGAGCGGAAGACCTATTGGCTTACGCACGGGGCGGAGTGGACCTGTCGCTGGGCGGGCCGCGCGGCGCCAACGGCTCCCCGGCGCCCCCCGCGCCGCCCGCGCACCCGACGCCCCCCGCGCATCCTGCGCCCACCGCACCGCCTGCGCTGTCGGTCCGCGACGCGCCCACCATCAACAGTCTGATCGCGCGCGCCGCCCCGCACGCCCGCCCCGCGCACGCGCGCGTCGATGCCCTGCTGGAGCGCCTGGCCGCCGCGCCCGCGCCCGCCTCCCCGCACTCCGTCATAGTGCACTCGAGGGCCGCGCCGACGCCCTCGCCACCCTCCTCTAATGAGGTATATCACTGGCCTCTTTCTACAACTGGTTATAGTAACAATGCTTTCTAGGGTCCTACTGTTGAGTATATGCGTAATATTCAACATTCATAAACATTTCACCAGTAGATACAGATAAACATGTTTACATTACAGGACTCCGCCGACTCGTGCGGTGCACCCCCCGGCTCCAAGCGGAAACGAAAGCCCGAGCGGACAATACGCGTGCCGGCGCCCCCTCCACCCGCGGTAGCGCCCTCCCCGCCGCCACGCGACCCGGCGCCCGTCGAGAACGGGGACGTGGCGCACCCCCTGCCCGCGCCGCCCCCCGCGCCCCATCCCGCCGCCGAGCCGCCCCCCGCCCCGCCCGTCGCGCCTGCCGCGCCCGTCACACCCGTCGCGCCGGTCGCGCCGCGGGCGGTCAACGGACCCCCACGACCTCCATCGCCACACTCCCCACCCGCCCCCGAACCTCATGTCAGGAGAAAAACGCGCTCCAACTCCGCGGAGACCATCGACGACATCGCCGCCATGATCGCGAGCCGCGAGCCCGTCGCCGAGCCGCCGCCTGCGCCCGCCGCGCCCGAGCCCGAGGCCGTCACCGTCGACAAGCTGAAGAGCGTGCTGGCCAGCCCCGAGCCGGCGCCCGAGTCCCCGGTCGCCGCGCCCGACCTCCCCGACCTGCCCGCCGACGAGTCGCCGGCGAAGGCGGAGCCGCAGCCCGAGCCCGGCCCGCCGGGGGCCGCGGCGGCGCCAAAGCGGCGGAGCGCCCGCACCTCGAACGCAGAGTCGACGAACGTGCCGGTGGAGTCGCCGTCGGAGGCGAAGCCGGCGGAGCCCGAGGCGGCGGAGGTCCGCAGCGCGGAGCCCACCGCCGCCAGCTTCGTGGAGGTTGAGAACCAGCTGGAGAAGATGTTCGCTGGCCTCGAGGAGGAGCGGGCGGCGGAGGGCGCGGCGGGGGAGGAGGGCGGGGGCAAGAAGGCCGCGAAGCCGAGGAACCGGAGAAAATCCGTTCCCTCGAAGGACACGCCGAAGAAGCCGGCGAAGCGAGCGCGCCGCGCGCTCACCATGGCGGTGGACGAGCCGCCACGCAAGAAGTCCCCGCCGCGGCGGAAGACCGTCAAGAAGAAGTCTGCGGCGGACAAAGCGAAGAAGTCGAAGGAGCCGATCAAGGACGCGTACGACTCCGGCAGCAACGCCAGCTCCAGCAAGTCGCGGGGACCCTATATCCAGGTGAGGCGGCTGAATTTTTATCAACGATATTAACGTAAGTACTCGTACTCCGGCGGCACGTGTAGATCCCAAGTGATCGACTGAGTTAACAGCAGTGGGGATCAGTAGTTAGATGGATGACCGGCTGAGTGCTTCAGTTTCAGAGTGTGTGGCAGTTCTTTCTTCTTACCTGGCTGGTAACGCATCTGAGGTCAGTGGGTGGTGGAGGTCACTTGGGTGATTTGCTCGTTAGTCTGCTAACATTTTAGTACATAATATACAACGTCAACAACAGTCTATAACAGACGATAATAATATGTAACAGAATGACGTAGTGGTTACCATGAAGTACCACTGTGCCGAGGGTCCTGTGTTCCGATTCTCAGCAAAGCGGGAGGAACGATGACGAGACTAAACCTGAATTTTTAAAGATGGTTTAGTTTTGTGAACTGCATAATTTTTCATGCATTACCCACAGCATGCATTTGTATTGTCATTTGAAGAGTCACGTGATCCGTCTTGAGGTATTTCTTCGAAGCTTGCCCTCCATAACTTCTTTTCGTAAACCTCAAAATGTAAAAATTAAAATATCTTTAGTTTGTCGCCTTAAAATAACTAAGTAATTATGTTTTTGTACAGTACAGTAATAATTTAGAGTCTAGTATTTTTTTCATTCTTAGACGTGGCAAGACAATATCTATTGAATGACAGGTATAATGGTGTATGAGAACTTGCCATTGTTCTTTGAGCTGGAATTTTTGTTCTTGGTGTGTGTGTTCTTGTCTTTGTGAATTTTCCGTGGCACCCATGACACAGGAAATCCTAGGGCTGAGTGTGTAGCGTTATTTAATATAATCTAAATTTTACTAACAAAAAATAACCGACTTCAAAATTACTCGATTATTATTAGAATTATTAGATCTCGTTCAAATTTATGTGGGACCACGTGACAAGCACCTGCTTTCGATTAAAAAAAGAACAACAAACATAAAAAAAACAGTCGAATTGAGAACCTCCTCCTTTTTTGAAATCTGTTAAAAATATATAATCACCATTCACCAGATCGTGGGTCCCCGCGCGTCCCCTGTCTCCGTGAGCGTAGTGAACGCGGGCGCGGAAGACGAACGTCGCGGGGAGGACTGGCGCGGCGGCCGCAACGGGCTGCGCGCGCGCGGGCTGCACGCCAGCACGCTGGGGCTGCGGTACGACGCGACCACGCCCGACGCCACGTGGCTGTGCGCGTTCTGTGACGCCGGGCCGCACTACCAGGGGAGAGGCGATCTGTTCGGGCCGTACGCCGCGGAGATCGATTGCGATGAGTACCGGTTGGTATTACTGTTTTTTTTTTGTCTTTTTTTTAAACGAGCTGACGATCCACCTGATGTAAGTGGCTATCGTTGCCCATGAACATCAGCAACACCAAAGACATCATTGATGCATTGCTGGCCAAGAAAGAGAGAAGAAAAAGAAAGAAAGTACGTAAGTATAGTACTAACACGGTAATTGGTCTTGTCACGACGCCACGTGGCTGTGCGCGTGCTGCGACGCCGGACCGGATGGATCGGAATACCGGTTGGTAATTGTACATATAGTACTAACACGGTGATTGCTCCTGAACTAAAAGAATGACAGTGTGACATTTGTACAGAGGGTAATTAAAGTGAGAAAGGTTTTCTGAAAATCGACAAAAAAGAAATGTAGGTAAAAGTTACTGCTCGCAAAGTCGTGGGCAGCAGCTCAAAATAATGACAAAGTAATAGTGACATGAGGATTCGTTACATAACCTAAAATACCATTTTTTTGTATCAACTTATGTGTGGGAATTCATGCCTATTAATGGCATTACAAGGCCACGCCCTTATTATCTATCCATTGGCCACACTTGTGAAAAGTCATTGTTATCGCGTCAATTAACGCGTTAGAGCGCATGTATGGCAGGGACATAAGAAACCTACTCCTAAAGTACTATTTCGTCACGTAGCATGGTACCAACAAAATATTTTATGTTAGCATTAATTTAGTTAATGACGCAATAATTCAGATAAATGTTTCTTTTTTTCTTGAAACTTCCATTGTTATTTCCAGAGCCCTAGACGAGGCGTCCCGCCGTCGGTTCGAGGTGCGCGGCAGCGCGGCGGAGGTGTGGCTGCACGAGGCGTGCGGCGTGTGGGCGCCGGGGCTCGTGGCGGCGGGCGCGCGGCTGTGGGGGCTCGCGCCGGCCGTGTGGGCGGCGCGCGGCTGTCGCTGTGCGGTGTGCAGCCGACCGGTGCGTGCCAAGATAAAATAAATATTTCTTAAAGAATATTTCAATCAAATTCAGACATACAGCTTACCTCACTGTTATTTCACGACCCACCTGGCGTAATTGTTACCATGTCCGACCGCCATGCTGAGGGTTCTGAGTTCGATTCCCAGTGAGGCGGAAATTTGAATGATGAGTTTGAATTTCTGTTCTCGGTCTAGGTGTGTGTGTGTGTGCGCGTCTTTCTGTGTTGAACATGGCACCCAGGACACGGAATCCTAGGCCCACCCCATTAGCTATGAGTGTGTAGCGTTATTTCGTTCACCAAAGTAGTTATCAATATCAAATAAAGTAATTGCAGTGTTTTATTCTTCCATTGTATTGTATTCCAGGGTGCGTCAGTATCGTGCGCGGCGCGCGCGTGTCGGGCGCGCGTGCACCTGCCGTGCGGCGAGCGCGCGCGCTGGGCGCTGCTCGCGGACTACCGCGCGCTCTGCCCACGCCACGCCTAGCCTAGTGTAGTGACACCCAGTAACGTGACCATGTGACTAGTGTAGATCCAACGTGACTGTTGTAATTGTTGTGCCTGGACGTGACTGTGACAATTTGTGATTGTGACATTGCAAAAACTGTTTAGTGTTGTGCGTGCTGCAGCAGTTAGTGCGTAATGTGTGACTTGCCATTGTGAGCCCGAGACCATGTTGTGCCAATGGGTTACCCTTTTGGATGGCATTAACATGCAGTGATCGACATGAATGGAAATGAGTGGACTATTTGTGGCCTTTGTGTAGATAGTGATGGGATTTTATCCTGATTGTGCAGTGTCAATCCCATAAAACTTAATACAGGTATGTTATAATATGAACATACTAGTTGCTGAATATGTAATTATGAACCTAATGGCGTAAGTAATAAGACAAAGTTATGAAGCACAATCAGTTGATGCAACTCAGTTGTGATTTCTTCATTGTTTCATTGCACAAACAATACTCATGAAACTGCATGGACAATGGTGATGCCCACCCGAGGTTGCTGTGTTACTCTCTATGAGTATGGGAGGTAAACATTACAGTGGAACTAAATCAAAATGTACTAGTTTAATATCTGATGTTCGAATCTCTCGTTACCTGTCAACAGAAGTGAAATGTTCTAGCAATGTAAGGTATTATTATAATATTATAAGTATCTGTACAGAGATTTAAATTGAAGGGACACGTTAATGTTTAAGTGTTGAGCATTGAATGTGGTATTATATCGTAATGTTCGTACATGTCTATCAGACTGTATCGTGGAGGTGTTCTGATGCCTGTCTGCCGAGCTACCGGCCCCATCCAAGGTTAAATAGGTAATAACAAAACATCTGGAGTATTGAATAGTATTTATTGTAAGATCATTCAGTGATTGGCTACCTAAGATGTGTTATGTAATGTTATAATGTATTCGGCCAGGAGATTTTAAACGCTAAACGGGCTATGTTTTCACATAGATGTCGTCACCTATTTTAGATGTTGAAATAATTAATGTAATATAGGAAAATTGTAGATAAATTCTTTGTTAATGTTTTAGAACTAATTTATTCTACACTGATATCTGAAATCATTACATATATGTACAGAGTATTTACGATATACAATAGTAATAAATGGTGGAATCATCATAAATGGTTACGGAGTCGGATATGGGTTATGCATATGTAAATACAGTGTTAATGTAAATAGCGGTTGAATGCATCAGGACACCGTTTATATAAAAAGTGTAACATTATAATCAAGGTGAAATTACAGTATTTCGTACCATAAAATATAATATGTAATTAAGGGTTACATTGGGTACCATAACATATTATGTTTACAATAAATGTAATATAACAGATACCTAGTTACATTTCATCAGTGTCAAATGTGTTGTGTAGAATATTTTGCTATATATGTTCCAATATTTAACACATCAGTAAAAGCTAATAAGATTGTCCTTGTGTTTATATATATCTGAACTTAATGTTTTCCAGTATTTTAGCAAAGCATAATAATCTGACAACAATAATTTTTATCTATTAAAACTAAATAATCGTAAACATTGATTAATGCCTAATGTAATGTTGAAAAGCAAAAAAATTGTGTTACACAGTACAGTAATATGCCAATAGGACTATTAGGTTTTGATCTAAACTTAGTGTCTTACGCCCCAACTCAGTGTTACTAACGGTTACTTAAATCGTTCCTTAGTACAGAATTTATATCGTGATTCTTTACTAAGGAACGATTAAAGTAACCATTAGTGACTCTGAGTTGGGGTGTTAGTATCAGTAAAAACAGTATGTTGTCAGACTCCCGTTTGTACATTTAATGTTCTAAGTTTCTTAAAATTGTAATTAAAAGACGGGAACACTTATCTAAGATATATCATACATATATGAAAATGTTTCAATGAAAATCTGTGTAAATACATGTTTGAATTGTAATAATCATGAATTTGATTATATGAACCACTGCCTCCTATGTTTCATTTATTGTAAACCTTTTAAATGTAACTCACTCTATTTGTCATTCTTTTATGTGTATATGTAACAATGCAGCAGTGATATTAAAGTTATGATGAATGGTACATTATGTATAATGAGTAATTTTGTATTATAACTCGTAACAACTGTTTAGTTGCCATCTTAGAATGAGAACTAGTCTAAATAGTATCTTGTGATTAAAAAATATGAAATTGTTTTTGGTCTAATGAAAATTTACAACTTATTATAGCTGCATAGTAGTAAACGTGGAATAGATATCAAGTAGAGATGTTTGGGACATGGGAATTGAGTGTAGTGTACAAAACAACATGTATAAAACTTGTTTATTTGAACAACTTCGATTGCATTTTTGAACACAGTAAACATTTTTTTGTATAGCTGGGGTGTTCATAAATTTGCAAATGTAATAGACAACTTTACCGCTTAAAAATGTATGATATGCTATAACATCTTATAGCTTTTAACCTGAGGGACAAAAGCTGCAAAACTCATTTGAAGAAATGTATATATTAAACCTTATTGCCACAAAATTGCGCTGCAATTTGCTTAATTATTTGAATTTGCGAATTAAGCGTTTGTAACAAATAAGAGCCGCCAGCGGCGCGTTTCATTGCCCAGCCGTAAAAGTAGCTATTATTGATATAAATTAAAAGTTTAAATCATGTTTAGTTGTATTGTGGCGCATTGTGAATGTGAACTCGAGACCTCACCGTAGGAGCGACAGTACTTTCTACTTGATATATGTTCGCTTGTCATATATGTGGTGATGTTACTACACTGTTATCGATGGTATCACAGATCGTGTAGAATTATGTTGTTAAATGTAACTTTACTGTGAAAATAAATACGCTTAAATTTTAACACGGAATTCGGTTTTCAATTTTCATGCGATTTTCTATCTCTGGATTATATATTTATATAACTCGAGGTACATCTGGTGTTTCGTGTTATAAATACATTTTTATGTGCTGAACTTTGTTTTTATTGTCCAGGAAGTTAATAAAAAAATAACTTAATTTTTTAGGAATTAAACCATTCCTTTCAGTGAAAGTACCGAAGTACCTCATCAAAGCAAACTCATTCCCCTAACGTGGTATCTATATTCAAATAAAGTTATGTTATATTAGTATCATAATGAAATTAAATTATGTAGCTGTACTGGTACATTTTTGTACAATACCATGTTATTTATAATCTGCATCCTCGTGTATTTAATTCGCTGGAATTATTGGCGTACACTAATTAGTGATTTCATCTGTGTGGCTACTTAGTTCACTCCTATAAATGGAAGACTGCAGGAGTGGGCTGGATCTATTTTAATGTTTTTATAAACCTTTTTTTATTATGATGTTGGACACGGAAATTTTAAAAATACTCCAATTTTAATACAGATTCATTTCGAGATATCATTCCGACCAGTATAAAATAAATTATAATAACAAAAAAAAAAAAAATATAACCGGGCAAGTGCGTGTCAGGCCACGCGCAATATAGGGTTCCGAAGCAGTAAGTTTATCGACTATTACTCATTAACTACTTATGCTTACATAGCCGTGATAGTTTTCCCTTGTAAATTCAACATAATTTGCAACCTATGTATTTTTAAGATTTTTTTTCACTTGGTCAACGGTTGGACCGTTTAGCCAGCAGAGGGTGACCGCCACACTTGACTCTAACCAAAGTTAGCACTTTAAAGCCAGAAATTTACAAACGGACCCCTAATTCCAGAAATGGTCTTAGAAGACCCATAATATTTTTGGAAGACCTTTTCCGTGATTCCCCACACGATAGGGTATGTGACGCATAAAAAACCCATCCTCACGTACCTGTGGAGGAGGTACCCTAAAAAATGTTTTTAAATATTTTATTCTACGATTCTGGAGTTTTAATAAATATGTATATCCATGCCAAATTACAGTTCTAGCACGGAGCTTTGCTTTGGCCTGACGGACCAACCGACGGACATGACAGAACTATAAGGGTTCTAAACTTCGGAACCCTAAAAAATATGACTATGACATAATAATATTTAATCAGTACAATCGCATGAAAAAAAATCGATTTCATTACTAATTAACCCCTGTGTCCATCTTAGCTGTTATTAGACGATAATTTTAAAGTTGGAGGTTTTGAAGCAACAGCGAAATACGCTTTAATAATGGGATTGGATAACTGCTTTGAAAGAATAAAAATGTACTTTAATTCCAATGAATAGAAAATAGACTGTATTTAGAGAATATTAAGGTACAAATTTACTGTAGAAAGAATCAGGCCAGTTTTAGTGTTTTTAAAACAGTTTATTGGAAGATCAAAGAACGGAAGTCGGACCATCCCAAGCCTCACCATGTAAATGTTGTAAGATTTTTTTTAAATCACTCGCGGCAAATGATTACTTTATTAAGTATGTAACTGTTATAAATTATATTTATCATGACATTATAAGCAAATTGAAATACAATATGTTTAAAACGAGTCTCAAATGTTTCATTTTATTCTATTTTATTTCATTCACTTATTTCATAATTAAGTAAGTATATCTTAGTTTGATTTTTTATGAAATTGAACTAATTCGTAACGGTTTTTAATTGGGAGGTTTTTAAAAAACAATTTAATTGTGTCTGCAAATTGTAAATTAACTTGAAATATTTTAAAAATATGCTTGGTGTTTGTAGTTACATTCAAATTTATTATTATAGACTCAATTCCTCATCTTACATAAAATGTGTAAAACATAAAGAACTTACTAGTAACAGTCAGAATAAAATTACAACAGTATTATTTAAAAAGTTACATATAATCAAATATTCTAGGGTTCAAAATAACTCTATAATTATATTTAAGAACTCTAAACATATGTTTCCTAGTACCCCTGGTGGGACTCGAACCCACAATCCCCGGCTTAGGAGGCCGATGCCTTATCCATTAGGCCACAGGGGCTGTATGGAATATACGGAAAATCTGAGTTGTACTCATGGGCGTAGCCAGGGTGGAGCGCTTGTCCCACCCTAGCTCTGATATGTAAGGTGCCTAATCAAACTTAAAAAACTTAATTATCTAAGTACTAACTACAATAGTTAATATCTGTAAGAAAGTTTATACTCGACAGTCGTCAGTCGACACAAAAAAAGAGATCAAATCAAAAAGCGCGCGTATAGTTTGCTAGTTACATATTATTTTAGACTGCTGCCCCACCCTGAGCCCATGGCTGGCTACGCTCATGGTTGTACTGATATTATTTAATTTACTTTTAACTCATAAATTAATATATTTATGTATAATTCAAAACGTAGTGTATAAGTACTGTGGTAACATTTTTACAAAACTATTTTTGGGATTAATCCGCGGGCGACCAATTGAATAGCCTCATAATATCTAGACGGGTGGCGTGGTGTGGTCACGCTAAATGCCTTTAGTTTTCTATTGATTTTGGTAGACTTGATGAAAACTGACGTGTATGGTGGAAAACTCACAGTAAGTGATTTTTAACATAATTATATTTTGCAAAAATAACGAATTATTTGCATCGTGAGTCCCGCCAGGTATACCACACTTAAGAAGGAACTAATCAAGGGCTGCGATTGCTATTTATAATGTGTGAACTACTTAAGGACTGAGTTGAGATGGTACAAAAGTTGTTATAATGTACCTACTAAATACCGGTACAAAATAACCCTGCCAAACAGTTTAGGTGAAAATTGTAATTAAATAAAATTGAAATTCAATTTTAATCTCTTTAATTGCGGAGTATAATATAGTGCACTTTATTTTTTTTATAAGATTACTAGCTGACCGCGAAAACGTTGTTCTGCCAAAAAAATTTTATGGGTAGGGGAATGAAAAATAGATGATTCCGATTCTCCAACCTAGCTGATATGCACGCAAAGATTCACGAAAATCGGTCGAGCCAATTCGGAGGAGTTCAACTTCAAAAAAGCGTGACACAAGAATTGTATATATTAGATATAGTATAAAAAAAAAAAAAAAAAAACTTAATCCCGTTTAATAAATGCAAAGCACAACAGCATTCACCCATTACAATTACATTGTATCAATATTTTAAATATAAAAAATATATGTACATATATCAAATCAAATAAGTTGTATAAAAGGGAAGACGATAAAATAGTAAAATTAAAGACGGAAAGATGTTACTATCCAACCTTAATCTACGATACCGATTAAAGATTAATTTCACTAATATGCATTTTACAATCATAAAAAGAACATGTAGCAACAACGTCTGAGTCATCGCAGAACCTCCAATCAGCACCATACGCGATGCTGTCATGCTCCAAATATTGACATAGAACTGACAGCTCTCCCTCACTGCGCAGTATACGGAACCCGCCGTACATGCACGCCGCTAGAATAACGTCGTGTTTGTACGGATGCCATTTGAGCCGCCACACGCCGCCGTTGACGTCCGTTTCTGTTGTACAACGTTTCAAATTCCTCGTGTCCCATAGCCGCACTTTTTCATCGTAACTGAAAATAAAATTATTTGTTTACAAACGCACAAAAATACAACCTAAATACCGGCTTCGTTATTTATTCGCTTTGATATGAAATACCTACGAAATGAAGTCACGTGACGGTTACTTAAATCGCTCCTGTTGTGATTCAGTACTAAGGAGCGATTTAAGTAACCATTAAGTGACTGAGTGCAGCCGTAAATTATATTACTAATAAGTAAATAATAAAAAAAAAGTTAGTTACATTACTAGCAATTGGAATAACATTTCACTGAATCCGGGAATCGAACCCGGGCTCCTCCGACTACTTGGTCACTACTCGCTAGCAATTGAGTTTCGTCGTGCAAAAATTAAAATTATGACCTCGACAATCAATCGCATTATTAAATAAAAATTCGTACCTGCCAGTTAGCAATGAGTTTTCCACTTCCACGTGCGACCTGATGGCCGTCACACCAGCTTCATGCGTGCGATTGGTAGCCACTGGCTCCGCTATTCTTACATCGAAACATTTAAACACGCAATCATCGCCACCTACCAAGTAAATAAGAAGTCTTGTACAAGAAAATTTTATAATAAGTAGTCCAACGGTCCAATAGTCCAATCAATTTAAGATCAAATTTTATTATGTCAAATAAATTTAAATATATCATTTCTAACCAAAAATGTTATATTACATACATATTATTATACTGACTGTTAATATACGGAACGGAGGGATGGATTGTCATATTATCATTCTAGGGTTTATAACCTAACCCGAAATATACCCAGAATTAATCCGTCAAAGTCGCACCCTGTTGAATAGCGTGAAAACGAAAGCAATGTCACTTAGAATAATGTTTTTACCCGAATAAATAACATCAGCGTTCCAGTAATTAAAAGCCACAATCCAGGCTTCAAAGCCATGTGCCTTCCACGAAGTAATCTTTTGCAAACCGTCTCCAACTACCCTCCACAATGATATGCAGCCCAGCGAATCGCTCACAACCAATCTGGGCTCGTCTGCGTCAACTTTATTCGTAGACCAGTCCAGAGAAAGAGCTAGAACATTTTCTCCAACAGATTCCTCCATCCATAACTCTAAACTCAATGTTTCCTCATGAACCAATCGGTACAGTTGTATTTTCCCTTCAGACGTTACAGTAGCCAGGACAGGAAATCCGTGAAGAATATGGTAGCACCACTTCTGATCCAGTATTCCAGAAGTATCAATGGTTTGTAAGGGCGATAAATCTGTTGAATTTATATCGAATTTGAAAAGGTATATCCTGCCCAATCTCTTCTGTTTTGCGCCGTCCACTTCATCTGAAAGTAAAGTAAAAAACTAAGAACGACAAAATTAACGCTTACACGCACATCCTCGCGCTAGGATATAAGTGAATCACATGGACGCAAGTCGCAAACATAGAAACAGATGAGACAGAGCTATAATCTACCCTGGCCGGCAATAAAATCCAAGATCTGTCGTTTATCAAGTAAGGAAACTGAGTCCAGTAAAGTATTGAACCTGTAATACACGGCCATCAATGAGTTATCTATTGTACAGTATAAATAAATAAATAAACGCTGACACACTCATACCCTGCAGTAGGTTAGGGGCCATCCATAAATTATGTCACACTAATTTCATGACTTTTTTACCCCTTTCCCCCTCCTGTGGAAACTTCACAGCTGGTCACATTTGTGAGATCCCCCCTAGTGTGACGTCACAAATTATGAAATTTTACACCCAGAAATTATTAAATTAAAACAGCAGTTCCGAAATAAGTTTTACTTCCATTAATTGTTTTTTAATATTTACCATAAATACCAATTATTCGGTTTTGAAATGTGACGTCACAAATTTAGGACCCCCTCCTACCTCTTGTCACACAATGTCACACTACATCGACCTTCCCCTGTCCCCCCTAACGTGTGACATAATTTATGGATGGCCCCTTATTACCTGTGTCGCGGGTGGCATGGACGATATATATACATATAACACATCACAATCACACCCATGACCCACCCGAGTACAAATATATTTTATCTAACACATAAATATCTGCCCCGGCCGGGAATCGAACCCGAGACCCCTCGCTTCGCAGGCAGAGTCGCTAGTTGCTACCAACTAGGCTACAGGGTCGTCAGTATATAGGTACAGCTATTTTAATTTATTGTAAAGGCCGACAAACGAGCCATAACATTACAGGCTAGTGGGAATTGCAACCGAAATAACTGTTCACAGTTGATAGTTGATAGCTAGTTAGGAAGATAAAGTACCTACTTTACAGCCCTAGCAGGTTTATTACTGCACCATCTACTATATCATATTATGCACTTACCTTCGTCTTTCTTACTCAACTGGTAAGTCCCACAGACCAGCACATCTTGGAAGGGCTTCACGGGACACCACTCGACAGAGTCCGCGCTGTACCCCGTGTCCCACCGCCATTTGCATGTCCACACCGCCGCCATTTTGCGCTATTGATTGTTGGAAATATACATAAACATAAATCAAATATTCACCATAAATTGTATTATTCTGTTCTATAATGAATGGATGTCTTCAAGAAGAGAGTGAATTGGCTTAAACTAAGTTAGTGCGCTCACCATCATAGACCACATTGCCATTTACCATCAGGTGGGATAATGATATGGGTAATGTGGCATCGCACATGCCTCATCGGAAACTACAATGCGATATGTGACGTCGACTCACTGCAATGTTCGATGTGGACTCGAGTTTGCATTTACAGACAGCATCTCACAGCAAAGCAACCATTTTATTGCAAACGTACTTAATAACATTTTATTAAGGAGTGAAATAAAAGTACAATGACTATTTTACACCCATATATTTATTTATATTTATAATATAAAATAAGTCCATAAGTGAATAAATACGGTATACATACTAACGCTTACATCGAACAGTTACAAATTCAACATTATACTTATATCTCGTTTCACATGTTCAACGCACATCTTCACTAACATTCTAAAATTTGTACTGTTTTATGGTTCGTCACTTACAATTAGTTTGGGGTACGCGGAGAGGGTACATAGAAGAACTCTGCAGTCTACTTATCTTTAAGGTAACAGGTTGTAAATTGGTACTAACGCAATACTTGTAATGGCTGCCGAATCAATAACCAAAATTTAATATTGCAACACTGCAGTAATACATGTTTAAATATAAAAATATCACTCTAAAACCGTACCAGAAACCACCATGTAGGTACTGAATTACTGACACAAAGATATCATTAACATCCAGAGGCGTCACTGACGCATTCCCGGTCAAGAAACTTTCAACTAGGTACATCTCTGTTAATGCTACTGAAACATCTTATCATTGCAGGGCCTTCGTGTATATAATGCTGAGGAGTTTCTTTCGCCATTTTTTCTCCGCCATGACAAAGAACCTTTCCGAAATTGTAGAAGATAAAAATAATTACGTGCATAAGTCTACCATCGTGATACCTATATGAATAAATTATTTTGAATTTAATTGAATTAATATTATGTCTGTGATTATGTCCACAATAAAATTATAATTAAGAGAAAACTGACTTCGCAACAAAATAATTATGTAGCGTAATAATTTATTGTGGTCAATAAACTTTGATTAAAGCAATCAAATTACTTTACAAATTCCAGCGCATTTATAAATAACGAGTAACTGCCCTCGCTTTGCTTCGGTTTTCTTATTTTTTACACCTTGGGTTACATTATTGGAGTTTTATTAAGGATCCCTAATTTTTTTCAAAATATAATATAGCCTATGTTACTCGGGGATAGTGTAGCTTCCCAACAGTGAAAGAATTTTTGAAATCGGTTCAGTAGTTTCAGAGCCTATTCAATGCAAACAAAAAATCAAATCTTTCCTCTTTATATATTAGTATAGATTATTGCAATAATGTTGTTTGAGAAATTATTCATAAGGTCAATGATTGGCAGCCATCAAATACTAAAAGGTATTTTTTTAATAAACAGCGCTGCAATGTGAATATTTTTACAACCTACATCGAATCGTATATCCTTTATAAATAGAAAAACGTCTCCCATCGATTTATCTATGTGTAATTACGAAGAAATCATTATGTGTATAGGAAAATCGATTTAATATAAAAATTTCAATTGAAATGGACACCAGGATATTAATACGAGTAAGTACTATTCATTAATGGTAACTTAATTTATATCTAATAATTAAAACTATTTCGTAATTTCTTCTTAAATCTAGCTACACACTATCAAGTATACTTCAACGGCAGTTGGACCGACATTTTATTATCGTATCGTTCTAAAATTTACTTACTATATGGATATATGCAAACGTATGTTTTTTAACCTCCCAACAAATATATGAAGTTAACTGAACTCACAATCGAATATTTCAAAATTAAACCAATTTAGTTGTACGGATAATTGAGATCTATTGATTTTGACTCTACAATTTTCAACCTGTGCGTATTTTGTTTAAACTAAAATCATTAGTAAAATAATTTAATTAACTAAAAGGATTATTTAAAAGTATATTAAACTTGGCAGAAGTTAAAAAACATCCGTTAATATTGGATCATTTAACTTACGCAAACTTGGAGCTATTGTATTAAACGGAGCAATGAGGTGGATTAGTTAATTAAAAGCTAAAATTATATACAACTTAAACTACACAAAACTAAAAGTACAAAAAAATCAATGAGCACATTGTCTTATGAGCTACAATATTCTACGCTGAGGTCATTTACGACTGTATAGCGAGCTATGGGTATGTTGCCACATGATTACAGTACAGATATTTTATACGTATATTTATAAACTTTCAACATTTCAAACCACAAAACAACTTACTAACAGCGAGGCCACAAAACTGCGGTGCAGCGACGCGAAAATAAGATGTAGCACCGCATTGCGATGCGTTATCGGAACGCAAAAATTTCATCGCATACGGCATCATATTAAGTCGTCGAAGTCGGAGAATTTTGCGGTGCAACGCAGTGTTGTGGCCTCGCCCTAAAAATTAACAAGTAAATGATTTTCAATTTAAATTCGAATAAAATTACAAAAACCCCAATATGAAGACACCCTATGTGGCAACACACTAATAGTCTTAAATTACAATATTTTCAGTATCTGACTATGATTCCTTTGAACAGCCATAGAACAATATCATTGTATTATGGACATTTCAAGATCATTGTGCATAATACACTACATTGTTTCTCAACCCCCCAGTTATCATGAATAAGTTCAAGCAGAAAAAATTATGCTCGCCTACATGTAACATTATAAGTCCAATAATGAATTTTGTATTTAAAATATTAATAATATATGTAGCTGGAATAATGACTGAATAATATTTCAATTGATAAAGTTTCATACAGCCTAAATATATCTTTACCAACACTTGTTTGGTGGGTTGAGAGTCAACGCTTCACTACATGTAGCACATATACATTCATTATAATTATTATATTCTGTCGATTTTAATTTATTAACACATGTCACTGCTTAAATTACAACAACATCCATTATTAATGTTAAAAATAATTAATATTTTGTTTGCATTTGAGGTAGTTGTTCACAATAAATGTTGCGATCACAGCCCGAGTTCTATCAGGACATAATATCTGCTTATTTATCAACTAGTATCATAATTATGCAGGGAATATTTTTCTTAAGACAATTACAGTGATGACATTTTACATTTCTACTTAATAAAATTATGGAAAAGTGATGTTGCTTATGATTGAATGACATTTTACTTTTGTAACAAAATAAATTCCATAATTAAAGAAGCTTACACATTGAGTTAAAAAAGATATTTTGATATCACTAAATGCCTTTGATATACAAAGGCTTTATATTACTAATTGAAGAGAATAAAACATAAAAACATCATCAGCATCACAAATACTTTCTGTGCCAAGCTTAAAATTAACTTAACCATAAAATTATTGCAATCTTATATTGTTATGTTAAATTTTTTGTAAATGATTAATTTCAAACCATGTTTGTACTATTATTATTAAGATTTTTCTTCTCTTGTAAAAAATATACCTGATATGAAATAAAATAAAAACATAATCATTACAAGAATCAGTTTTGCCATCATACATACTTACCTTGAAATAATACCATGAATGTAGTGTAAAATGACATAATTCAAGAAACCCAAATTTTTATGTGACATTAAAAATACAATTGTTATGAAATCACAACTGCCCAATACCTAACTTTAAATTTTACACTATAACATTATCAATATGTATTTAGAGAAAGAGTATACATTTTAAAGCAGAGAATGTTCATTGGGGAATTTATTTAAATTAATTCCATGATTTTGCCTTTGCAATGCAATCAAACAATATCAAGTGCCCCAATTGTATTTTTGACATGTTAAATTTAATGTCTAAGTACCCTGACTTATATATTTTGTTAAAATCTAATAATATCTCCTGTATGATTGTTCAATTTGTTTACAACAATGATTCATTTAAGTGGGAAATTGCATACACAACATTCTTACTAATGAGCAATCTCCAAATTAGTAATATAGACCAATGGAATAGTACCTACAATTTATTTATTTAAATAGTCTAAGATTATTGGTGAACAAAGTTCAAGATGACAAACACTTTTGGAGAACTTATTGTAATCACTTTGAGATCTGTCTACAAAAACAATCTTCATACAAATACATTTGTAAACTAACTTGCCTTGTATAATTTCAACTACATTTTATAATTGGTATAACTTAGTGGTGTATAAAAATTATGTCAAATATACAATAGAATTCAATTACATTTATAACATGTGGTATACTCAAGTACTTTCACGTTTTCTCATATTAAATTACGAATAGCTCCCATATACCTGTGACTTTTAACTTTATCTAGGAGTAATCAATACATTCTCATGGCAACAATACTCTCGGTGCAAGCATTGTCTATAGTGGTAACTGTGATATTCAACCAATCATTTAAAACTCGATTCATTAGTGTCATTAATTGAGGTACTCTAAGAATTGACTGAGACTTTAAATCACAGGAAGCTACTGCCGAGCTGACCGCTCGGTTTCTAGCAGGCATTCCCTTACGAGGATACGAGCGTGCACGATGCCGCGTTTCAGACGCTCGGCTGAACTGCGGCTTCCAGAGTAACTGGGTCTCACTTCCTTACCCATCTCCTCGATCACGGCCAGAAGCTGAGCGTACTTGGACATCCCGTTGTCTTTGTCTTTAGATGAGGGAGACGCGGCCGGAACTGTCGATATCGTCGCGTGGCTGCTACCGGAATGCCCCAATTCCTTGTGAATAGCTTTTCCACTCATCGGAATAGCCGTCACGGTGACGTCACTCAGTTTAGACTCCACGGCTTGAATATCCATTGCCTCCATCGCTCTGAAAACGAAGATGTTATCATAACAAAAGAAACTAAACAAATGTGTCAATGGAACGAAAAACTTACCGAGCTAAATAGTAAAAAACAATGTAGATTCCCGCGAATAACAATTGAAACGTAAAAAACACGCGACGTAAAAGTAAATGAGAATATTACTAAAACTAAAATGATAGCCAATTTAGGACATACCTAACTCGATCACCTTCAGTTCCCTGAAGAATTATCAATCACGACCGTATTTTTTCTTATAAACCACTTATTGTTAACTTAAAGGCAGGTACAATATAAAAATTCTGGAATGTTATTTATTAACGATAATTACGATTCAATTAAAGTTATAATAAATAAACCCCTACCGTAATTTAAAAATAAAATCGAAATCAAATCAGTCACCACATTGAGATTGACATGAAATGTTCCATAGAGCATAGAAGGTAAATGTTCGAAACGCAAACCACAGATTAATTAGATAACACACAATCACAGATTAAATAAAGACCTTGTGACTGAAACAGCATAGAACATAAAGCTGTGAGGTGGTAGGCGTGAAGTGGTAACTTAAAGTAGTGTGAGTAATGTGTACTAATTCTACATTATATTAGAATTAATACCTGTGAAAAATATTTGAAATTTTTATTTTATATATACCATAAAGTAATCTGAGGCTGGAAACTAAGGCTAAGTACCCAATAAAAAAACCAATCTGTCAAACTCGAAATATCAATGTCAGTCTGAATCAAATTGATATTCAATTGATTGTCAAATTTGACTTTTGAGTTGAGCAGCAGAAGCTAAGGAGTCGCCGTCAGTGTTGCCAATGCTACGGCAATTACCGTGTTCTACGGCTTTCAGGCCAAAAAATCACAAAATCTACGGTCTACGGCCCGAACCCTAGGGCCGTAGCAAATTCTACGGCTTTTCGCAAATTCTACGATCTTTTTGTTATTTATTATTTTTGCAGACATTTAACGAATGTTAAAACTCTTAAAACAGCGCCAATAGGCTAATATGAAAAGTGTTCCTTGTTTTGTGGACATCAAATTCACTGCCGACGACCTTTTTTTTTTTTTTTAGTCCGAGCCCTGAACCGATGGTATATATTGGCATGATTGGATAGCATAATATATTGGCAGCTGTCGACACGGCCCACAGTTGATCTTTTTCCATAGAAACACGGCTTTTTTATGTAATGTACACGGCCTTCCAAAAATTTTCATTGGCAACACTGGTCGCCGTATCGGTTTTCTTTCTTGTCTTTTTGCTTTTGTTCGACTATTTTAAGTTTCGGTGGTTCCTCTGTAAATATAGCTCGTTATCTTCCCGCGTGTTATAAATAAGTCGAGTAGAATGATCGGCCGGATTTGGTTGTATAGTTGATATGAGTGGATGTGTGAGACAATAAGTGGTTGGCATGAAGTTATTTGTCCAGGCATTATGCTGTTAATGTTAGAATAATTACGATGACGGAGGAGCGGGCTTCGCGACCGAGCTCGCTGCTGCTGGAGCCGCCGGCGCCTGAACGGGAGCCGCTTCGCTTTGACGTTCAGTTGGTGGGCGCGCCGCCTGAAGTGGAACAGCTAGTTAATAACATCAAGCAAGTCGCTGAAGAGTTTCTATACCACTGGAAGACTTTCCCCATCGGTGAGCACGTCTCGCAATGTTACTCTTGAATATGCAAAGTTTATTTCCAATAAAAATCACATTCACTAGCCATATCTGCAGGTGTAACAAAAAACTCCTCTGGTTTGCTCTCAGGCTTTCGAGTCGGTATTAAATTGGCTGATAGGCTGGTGAGTCAATCTAGGACATTGATTGGAGGAGGATCAACAATTATTTTGGGGTGTATTCATCCTTAAGCCAAAGTGCACTAACTATGCTTTTGCAAGAATGCAATTTTTTCGGATAGTAAATAAAATATTTTTATATATTTTTTCGAATAAATAGCAATAAACCTGATGATAAGTGTTCATTATCATACATGGACATCCAGCTCCAAAAGCATTTCAGATACATTAAAGTCAAAAAAGAAAGCATGGAGATTATTGGATGTTTCTTTCCTAACATGCTTCAAAGCTGTTGGGAAGTGGCCTAAATCTTGGCCATAATTTATTACATAAATGTGAGCCCTGGTTAGGTGTAGCTCCTGAAACCAATAACTTGGTTGAAAATCTACACATATATGAGAATCAAGGGTGCAATCTGCTCATTAAATACCATTATTTTCTAAATTTTTTTTAGTAGTCTTACCCACTGTGTAACTACAGTTTCTTACATTGCTTGCATGATTTTTAATGTTCTCTTCCTTGAAACATTGTACATTCTGGGGCACATTTCTATCCATGTTGTGATTCATCCACTTTTCTTATGTACTACATGGTATAATGTAATGGAAAATATTTATTTTGACAATTTCTACAACAACAATAGAACAAATAGTACAGTACATGATAAAATGCATTATGTGACTTGTTTAGGCTACAATTAGAGAGTGAACAATGGACACTTTGTTGCTTCTTATCTATTTATTTCATGTTCGTTTATTCCAATAAAACTGAATCACTAACCAGATTTACAATATAAAACTGATGTCCCCATACTGTAGTTATCTTCAACCTGGCTAGTGGTTTAAATTGCTATTAGAATGTATGTAACAAAAATGCATATATTGTAGGTTTTTATTGCTATTTTAATAATCTATAAGATGTAACAGTTATTCTCTTATTTTTGTTTTATTTTTAGTTAGTAAAAAGCCCAAAAAATGGTTTCAAAGTTAGGAGAGTAGAATGGACTGTGACTTTAAATCAGTCATCTTTAATTAGCCAAATTGTATGCAAGACATCTGCTATTAGTAAAACTTGGGTCCAGCACATTATCTTTAAGACTTCATTTAATAACAACAAAATTGCTGAAGTTATCAAATAAAAATTGAGTTTTGTATGCCCATAGTATTTTATGAGAAATATAACTCTTAAACATATGCCTTGTGACAGTTCTCCCACAATCCCGTTTTACGGGGCAAGGAAACCGACCCTCGGACATCATAATCGCACCGCCTTGCGATGAGCTGGACGCCGCGGCCCTCGACGCGGGCATGGAGCCCCATCCGCTCTCACCGAAGCAGCTCCACTCTATACGAGAAAAGGGGTAAGTCATTGAGGGTTTTTTAACATTTTTGTTAATAATAAGTTTATTAACTTGAGGTTTAAGCTTTAAAACTGATGATTAAATCGGACTGGATATTGCCTTGTCGGTGCTATCGGCCTACATTATTTTTGCTGCAAAAAAATTATAAGTACTAGAAAATGTCGGTAAAATTTACTAAATACAAGTAAAGGAGAATTATATTTATGCGTTATTATTTTCATGCAGTCTTTTTTAATTGACATTAACTGTAGCCTTTTCGGCCTTATAGCTTTAGAAGACAGATTTTCATGCAGTGTTTTACTAAGTACTACGTCTATATCATAAAAGTGAGACCAATCCTGTGCCCCCGCTCGGATCAGTGGAGGCGGAGGCGGAGGTCAATCGAATTAATCGTATCGCGCCTCGGACGGCGATCCTATCTGACGCCAATCTTACTGGACCTCGCCTCTCGGAGCCAGCCGGCCCGGCGCGACCTGGCGCGGCCCGGCGCGGCGCGGCGTCCTGATTTCCGCTGATACGATCAGTCGATCCAAATCGTTTTAAGGAATAATAGTAACCGCCCTCGCTTCACGTCTGTTTTTGTACAGATTGCTATTGGTTATTAATAAAATATAGCCAATGTTTCTCACAGAGAATGGAGTATTGATTTGGTCAAAGAATTTTCAAAATCGCTCCAGTCGTTTATGACCTTATTCGGTACAAACAAAAAACAAATCTTTCCGCTTTATAATATTAAGAATACAGATTACAAGGTACGATTTACAAACGATTATAACTGAGTCGTATTGGTGCGGCTTAAAATACTGACCCCGCCAAACGATTTATCGTGTGCTGCCTGGGAGCTTCGGAGCCAATACTTCTATTCAATAGCTTCGCTTTTGACTGGTAACGCATCGGTGATGCCTTCAGTGCCGCTGATGTCCATGGCGGACGGCCACTTACCATCAAGTGGATCTTCAGCTCGTTTTTCGTGAGCGTTGTGTGAGTTTAGCTCAAGAAAATTTCAAGCTAGGTATCTCATAATGACGATAAGTTTGAGTCAATTGAGTCAACGGATACATCAGCTTTAGTGAAAGGCTCTTGTTACTCATGAAAGTAATTTTTTTACTTAAATCGGTGATATCATGGTGAGAACATGTATACGACGCACCTTTCGTGTGAAAATCGTCAATTAATGTTTTACGAGTAACTAACAATCCCAATGAGTAGTTCGCTCGCAGTAAAGGTGTGCTCCGAGTTTCCCATAGGCGGCGATGGGTAATAAAAAAGTGCAACTGCTATGATAATTTGCGATCAAATTAACCTTGCTAGAATTTTCTCTCCGCACTATACGAGTACTCGACGCATCAGCCAACCCAGGTCGTATCAGTGAAGCATCGAAGCATCCATATTATTACTAGTCATGATCTGACAAAATGCTTGAGCACGCTAAAACCATTCATGAATTCATTTTACTATAATACGGGTACTCATATTTTGTACGCCGATATTTCTCCTAGATTCTTGATTTTGGAGAGGCGCGTAAAATACCCTACCACCATGAGCTCGCAGCGACCCCTCAACATGGGTCTACGAGTCGAGTTCTTTGATTCCTCCTCCTTGCGTCGTTTTCCTCATTACTGAGGGTCGTGGTCCCCTAAGAGCGGAATTATTTTCTGCCTGAAAGTTTTACGCCATTTATTCCTGTCTTTGGCAGCATGTAGTGCGTCGTGTAGATTGGTGTCCAGGCTGGAACGAATTTGGTCAGTCCACCTAGTTGGACTGCGGCCTCTTGGTCATTTACCGTCAACTTTGCCAGTAACCATAAGTTGCTCTAGGTTCTGGGCGTCTTTTCTGGCGATGTGTCCGAAAAACCCAAGTATTCTGCGTAGACAGAGAGCGGAGAGCCGATTCTTGACTTCTTGAGTTCTTTGATTAAATAATTTTTAAACAATATATAAAAACAGTGAAAGCCCTCATCACTGGCGCGCGAAGCTCGATGGACCGGACATCGTTGTTAACTGTCACATATCATATGAACCTATCACATACATATGTAAATTATATTATTTATTGGAGCGAGACTCTTGGACATTGAGCAGCCGGAGCAGGGTAGCGTTACCTGTTTCACCTAGTTGGTAGCCAGTGTAACAGTATATAAGTGAAGGTCTTTTGTTTTTAATTTGTATGTCAGTTAATTCGAAGTTTTTACGTGTAACAATAAAATTACTCTACTAGGCTTGGCTCCTTGCGAACAAATTACGAATTGGCAGATATTACCTACCTCATAAGAAGGAACTCCGTTGTGCAGGTTTCCTAATTAAGTATCTATGTATGAACTACGTGAGTAGATATTGGTTTAGTTAATTACTAATTCTTTTTTTTTTTTTGTTTAGCTTAAATTATTAAATTAGGGATACTTGCAGTACTTATTAGAATGATACGCAAAGTAAAAAGTAAAAAAATCGAGTCTCTAATACGAGTATCGTTCATTTCTAATGTTATAAAGATCCTTAGATTGAAATTTTTTTAAGAGTCTGATTCTGCGGTGCGTACGACTGCGGATACGAGATAAAGAAGCGACGTGCAATTTCCTTCAAGATTGTGTGATTTCTGTCTTTGTGACTGACTCATCTTTGTTTGAGCCCTTAAACAATGTCGTGCGGCTGCACGGCTGGGTCCCCCATCGCTCCTGTCCGACTTCATTACGATTAATTAATGTTTTCATTCGGACGAATAAAAACCATTCGGAATGGACTGCTTCCTGTTAATTCCAATCCATTGTAGCGGCGTTTTATCTTTATACGAGTTAGGACACGATCGTTATCGTACGATTAGTTCGTGTCAAGTATACCCGCAAAATGTGTTGTCTGCGACCATGTCGTGTCGGATACGTTTTAGTCTTTTTAGGGTTTCGAAGTAAAATCGGATCCTTTATAGTTTCGTCATGTCCGTCCATCCGTCCATCCGTCCATCCGTCCATCCGTCCGTCAGTCCGTTAGTCCGTCCGAAGCAGAGCGGCGAGACCCTTAGTGCTCGAAAGCTGTAATTTGGCATGGATATACATATTTATTAAAGCTAAGAATCGTAAAATAAAATATTGAAAAAAAAAATTGTACTTAATTTTAATAAAATCTGACTCGAGGCGCTGTTGTATAATTTATAACAAATGTTAAAATTGTTAACTATAAAAATATACCGCAGAACAACGACTATCGACAAGTTAGTGTATGTAATGTATCTTTGTAATATACAGTTATTTCAATTGAACATTTTGCTATGAACCTGCGATTAATCAACCGCGAAATAAACTTTGTTTTGTATATAACTTAGAACCGGCAAACAATAAGCCCTTTGTTCGTTTGTAGGACACTCGTGGAGTCCAGTGCGCATGCCCGCGACTTTCTTCGATTCCCTACAAATGTAATAAAATTTATCCAAATGTTACAATAGGCAATAGGTATATGTTGTAGCGATGCAATTTCATTGGTAGCCTATTGACTTCCATGTCGACCTCGCGCTATTGTGGCGCTGAGGCGGAACACCTTCAAAACAAATCAATAGAAGCAATAAAATCATTGATTTTCTCATGGAAGCTGTAAGTTGTAATCGCAAGGAATTGTATGTAGGAGTCATACATTCGATCAATAAAAGCGTTTCAGATAGATCAATCATGCAACGCGGGAGAACCTTACGCACTACGAGAGCAGTTTACGAATTGAATGGGTTCAGCGTCGCGATGTTGAATCCCTTCTATCCTATCATCATGATTGTATTTTTTCAAACACCTCCCTTTATTTCTTCCCGAGAGTCTATCGTTTATAAAAAGCAAGTAAAGGAAATATATGTTAGATGAGGTTATTAGAACAAAATATTAGTTTCAACCCGCAAATTCGATGCAGAGTTTCGAGATCAGAAGTGGGATACTTAAATGTAGTTATTGAAATTGTAAATTTCAATGTACTGGGGTCATAGATTACCCCCAATAGATTCCGCATTAGTGAATATTTCTTAGACTTCAAAGTCACAATCTGGCGGAAGGTGCGGTTTGCGGGGTACGAAACAGATGCGCTGTGATTGGATATTTAAAATTCAAACTTGGAATTTATCGAGCTCAACACTGTCCATAGTGACTGAGTATGTATGATCGATAAATCGTACGATACTTTCATCACATTTATAATGAATAACAATACAATATAAATATCGATACTTTTAATAATATAATATTAACAGTGTTTATATTATACAATGTCCGATTAGATAAATCAAATATACAATACTATTCGCGGCTAATTAAATTAAAATAATAACATAACTGTTCGTAGTAGGACTGCTTCTTAGCTTCATAAACTTAAAAACTATATTTTTGGGTTTTTAAGACATCATTTTTAGGAATTATTTTTATTACAAACTAGTTGACCCGACAGATGCTGTCATATCTAAATTTAATTAGGTTTGTTACTTTTCCTTTCGTGTGTATATCATTTTCATCACACTGATGTTTTTTCTGCTACGGTTTCAAAATTTCGATGTTTGTCATTTCATATTATTATTATTTTATTGTTTGGCTAATCCCTTAACTTCCAAATGAAGTATAACAAACCATAATTTATTATAGTAATTCCTAATCACAATTTATTACTTTTGTTATAACAGCATTCCAATATCTCTAACTGTTAACTGGACCCTTATTAATGTACCTTATGAAGAACTTCAGACCTCTAGTTTTATTACATTTTTATTTTACTTTAAATTCTCATTACAGTGAATAACTTTTGCTTAGTAGGCAAAATGGTATAAAAAAAGGAAAGAAAAGAAAAATAATTATAATTATAATACGAATGTTTATGTATAACATAACAAAATATGTATAACATATCGAGTTAAGTATATATAATATGTACCTATCTACCTACCTGATATTCGCGCAAATAATAATAAATAATAATATAATCAATATTTAGCTGATTTTCCACATAATTTCTCCATAACTATAGGAAAGCACACGAATTTGAAAGTTTCCATACAATAACATTGGTACTTTTTTTTTACACTAATAAGTTAATGTTTGACCACATTTACTTTTTATACTTAGATAAAGTAAATGTATTCTATTCTTTTCTATTCTATTCTCGATAAGAAGTATAAGACCCATAACAAAACTGGCAAGTCTAACTATGATACAACTGAATCCATCAACTGTCATCTGAAAAGTTTGTTGAACAAACGACACTGTATTTGGTAGGAAACCATCCCTGTCCACGGTGTATTGATTCTTTCCATTTTTCCTTCCTCTCGGGGCATCTAGGAAATCTATAAAACCATTATCACAATGTTTTTTCATATAATAAATAATGTTATCCTTGACTACAGCAACCTTTGTCCCACTTGTAACCTGTTAAAAATTATCGATTTCATAGCAATATCCTCAAAATGAATATCGATACGTCTTTAAAATGAAAAGTTCACTTCCCTAGTATTGTCTTTAGTCAGAAACAAGATAACTATTTTGAATTAGGAATGAATTTTTTACAAAATGTCACTCTCAAAACCAGCTTAAGTTGAACTCTGCTTCATTATAAGAAAATTTGTAAAATAAATATGAATTACTAACTTATTAAATGATATGGCATCTTTTGGGTAACTGTTTTTTCGAACTGATTTTCCATACCATTTAACACTACAATAAGCCATGGTTTCACCAGCAAATTCTTTTTTGAAATTAATTAAATTCTGAAAGATCCGCGTGTGTATGCGTCGAAGGTCTTGGTCGATACTAATGTCGTGAATGCTAGTATAGCTTTATGTGCATAGCAAAAGCACTTCTATGTTGCCGCGCGTCAGTTGCCTTGTATGCGGTATCTTTTGGGGGTAATCTATGACTGGGGTCGACTGTTGATGGAATATTACTAAATTAATATCACGGTAGGATATTCATTAAGCATGCTTGGGTAGTCTTTAGATCATTATACATGAAGATATTTTCAACCACAAAGTATTGTGTTGCGAATGATCGCTAAAGAGTACATTTAAATATTATATATGTCTTACAATTACATAATGGAATATAAAGATGAATTGTATGACATACAAAGTGCACGCCGCAATCACACGCACACATACACGCATAGATTGCGACAACAGCCCTGCAAAAGAAAACTCAGTATGAGGCGTGGTCAACATCAAAGCTTTTAGATCCCCCTAAAATGTCGACTAGGTCAAGTAAACGTTTACTTTATCTATTTTTTCCTTATTGTAGATGTGAAACGTGAAGGAAGTGGCGATGTAATCCAGGTTGATAAGCGCACTTAGTAAAGGCCTATTCAATCTTTTGTTGAAGACACCCACGCCATATCGCGCGCTAGTTTTTTTTTCTTTCTGTTTGCTATACCCTCTATACGTCAGGGATGATATTTACAAAATTCAATTCTTTGAAGGTTTCGATGGTATGTTATAATAGTGTCTAGTTGTTTACTATCATATAAGTATGAAAGTTTCAAGTTTCAATCTGTTTCGGTTTAATGTTGTCCATAGTCGGTCAATAAGTACAAAGATAACTTTTTATACGAGTATAGATAAAGATTGACTGAGTGCTACTGCGATTTGCAGTGGCTTCCTCTGAATTAAATTACGTATATAAATGATATACGGAGATATTTTTACATAGGCAAATGACGTCATTGTGGATTGATCTGCTAATTTTGTTCTAGCTGAGGGCAGATATTTTACATATGGATTTTTAATATTTTATTACGATACAGCCTAATTCAGATACCCAACGATATGAGTCGTATGTTACATCGATATTTCTACTCAGTAGCGTGAAACGAAGGTTTTAACCCACATCGTATTGTCCCATGTGACAACTGACAGTATTTGTTGTCAGTAGTCCCATAGGACAAGTTACCTACTCCATATCCTCGTACACACTGTTAATTGTTTATTATATGTCATATTGGTTATATTACACGCAGAATGAAGACAATATATTGCAGCAAAAATATAAGACGGTAGTATCGACAAGGCTAGCGAAGAGTAAATTAAATGAATGAGTCTCAATACTGTGGTTACACATGCATTTTTTAAAAGTAGAAACGATCTTCCCGCGCTGAAAATAAGTCAAATTTCTAAAATGTGCTATTCATCGTCATTAAACGAGTTTTTTTTAATAATTTGAAGTATAAGTAACAGTAGCGTAGCGTGTGGGGGGGGCTGGCCCCGGGCGGCACATGAAGAGAGGGCGGCAAGCCACTCGATTTTAAATAAAAAAAAAATATGTATTAAAATGAATTATTTTATATTTTTTAATGTAAATTGTGTTATGAAAAAAAACAAGAAAAGTGCATTTTTAATTAATAAAAAAATATTTTAAATAATATGGGGGCGGCAAAGTTCATTGGGGGGGGGGCGGCAAATTTTCGGTTGGCCCCGAGCGGCGGGAGCCCACGCTACGCCATGCGCCACTGATAAGTAAAGCTTTCTCGGCGTTCTTATTTAAAAGCGAAAATACTTCCCCGGAATCTAGGTCTAGCCCAAGTGTTGTTATTCAACCGAAATGTTTCATTTTGGTTGAAAGGAGCAGAAATACACTTACATTGCTTGTATTCAATTTAATTATTACATTACATTATATTCAACCCAAAGTGAGTCATAGGAGTAAATAAACATGAGTGAAAAAATTAACATTACCTTATCTATATTATGTAGTATTATAATTATGATATATTTTGAGCCGCTTAATAGAGCATTAGATTAAAACAGTGGCATATAAATTACATCGTAGTACAATCACACACATAACGCTAATAGGACATAATAGCTGACATGTGACGCCAGTTGCCCATTTTCATTCACTTGATCTATGAATACCATATTTTATTCGTGTACCCTGTATAAAGAGTTAAAGTGATAATATTTTTAGTAAAGGAGTTGTGTTGTTGGTGTTTTATGGGTTTGTAAATGTAACTATAATGGTTGAAGCCAATGGTTGAAAGTACACAATGGAAATGGACAAAAACTTTTCAGCTTTGGAATTTATTTATCGCAGGGAAGGTTGCCCCAAATAATAGAGGTCACATAAACCTCGCATATAATACTGTTATATCTAACATCCACTGAAAGCCCAACATATAAGATATAAGCTAACCAAAGGAAGAATAGCTATTTCATCAAATCATCAATCTATTACAAATATTTTTTTACTTGTTAAGCTTGCACATGGACAGAATATATATGCCGAAGAAGCTAAGTACTAAACAATTGGAATCGATACGCGAATGGGGGTATGTCACCCTGATCTATGTAACGTATATTTATGTGTATTCGATATCACAAACGTTGGCTCCAACATGAAAATATAAATATTAAATCGTATTTTCACTCGCGCGCGTGACTGTACATCGTTTACAATTCTTTATTATTCTTGTCAGGCGAATTATAATTGCATGTCTCGCTTGCGGTTACATAAAATATGCACATTTTGTCGTTGAAATCTAAGGTCACGTTGCACCGAATAAAAAAATATTTACATTTCATAAATATTTCACCAGCCAAATGTAGGCGCCAACGTTTCACCCCCATCCAAAGCATGATCCCATCGATTATTAGAGCTTCTATAGTACCTAAGTAAGTGTAATATACTACATGCGTTAGAAGTCATTCCGTTAGAACCATCTCATTAGTCGCCATTCGCCAATGTTGCATAGAATCGAAACTCCCAGGCCGAGGCATGGTATGTTAGAAAGTGGTACGCATCATACGTAGGCATTAACCTGTTGCTTTTTTTTCAATCCGATGGAATTATGTTGAACACACACTCGCGATTGTACTTACTATTGTGTACATACTGTTGTGTACATAACAAAGTTCTGTTTTGATGTCGGCACGCATGGTCGATTGGCTATGGTATTGATAAAACATTAAAGATCAATGTGATTTCAACCCAACACAGCCTTATTGATGCGATCCCTTCCGATGACGTAACTTGAATGTCGTTCTTTGTGTAGGTCTTTGTCAAAATGTGAATGGATTCCATTCGAGGCTGGAACGCGGCCCGACTGATTAATACATTGCTGACCCCATTCTGCCGTATAATTTTACTTTTGAAAGGCAAACACTGAACGATATCCAAGTAAGGATACAATGGGAAATGGTAACGCAAAGACTTCGTGTAATTCTTTTTGAATTTTACCCGAAATATAAATTAGTTCAGTGACAGAAGATGATTTTATCTTCTGTCAAATATGCTACTCAGGTATCAGACCTGAAATTCTTAGCTGGTCTCAATTTTATCGAATTCAAGAAAACAATGCCCTTGTTTCTACTGCTTGGTTCTACTGAGCTGTTGGGAGGACCAATGCAAATTACTTTTTTCGTGACACTACGTCCTAGTCTTGTACAAATGAAAGAACGATGGGCAATCAGTAAGCAAGCACCCCGAACTACAGTATTACCCTATAGCTCATCACCTTTGTTACGTATACAGTAGGTTAATGAGTCCGTCTGTGTGCCAGGGAGTTTGAGGTCCCGTCGCGCCACTTCCCCGGCCAGACGCACGTGTGGCGCGTGGCCGGGTGGCTGCAGCGCGGCCGGGCGCGCGCCAGGGAGGAGCTGTACTGCCACGTGGCGCGCGCGGTGGCCCTGCTGGTGGTGGTGGCCAGGGACCGCCTGCTGCGCGACGAGCCGCTCTCCGTCATCGCTGGGGCTAAGGCCTTGCTTCAGGGGTTGCATAGGTTTGTACATCATACATACATGCCTTTATAATATAATTCGTCTTTATAATAATCAATATAAATAAAAATGAATGTTGCTAAGCGCAAAACTCGAGAATGGCTCGACCAATTTCGGCAATTTTTTTTGTATGTTCCTTAAGGCACACGGAAGGTTTTAATTATAATAATAAAAAACTCTTGACAGAATGAAGTCTGTCCGGGCAACTAGTAGTATAATTCTGACTGTCTCGCACGAAGTTGAGTTGAGAAATATTTTATATGCGTAATTTTTTTGAAGAAAGCATTTCTAGTTTATTTTACTAACTATTAAAATATAATATGTTAGCAAATCCGTCTGTTTAGATCATTATTTAATTGTCGATTATGGCAACATTACAAAAGAAATGGACATTACATAGGTACGGCCTCAGGCAATAAGCCTTTCATTTTATTAAATCTAGCGAAATTACGCAACGGCAGCTGTTTCAGAAGTTCATATCGTCGCAATATCGTGGGAGCTTGTTAGATGCAAATATGTTTCCAGGTTGCTAGACCTGGCGGTCGGGCTGCCCTCGCTCGAGGCGCGCGACCTTGAGAAGAAAATTCGCGAGGAGCGGTCGCGCTACTTGGTCGCCGAATTAATTTGCAAGGTGAGGGTCACGGGCTTGGGCGAACTCGGTGTAATATACCGCAGGCGACACTAATGTTACGTTATTATAGTGGTGGACGGTGGATTTTATAACTAAAATTTCTGCGGGTTGTTTTTTTTAATTTTTTATTAAGGAAATTAACAGTTTCTTTACGGCTTTTCTTCTCCACCATGACAAAGCACCCTTCCGAAAAGCTGGTAGATAAAAAATGACGTGCATAATTGTACCAGTGATACCAATATGAATAAAAGATTTTGATTTGATTTGATTTAACAGCGTTATTGATAAAGTGACAACAAAAGGCACATATTCCTAGACAGACACTATAAGATGCAATACAGTCTCTTCAAACAATACAAGGAAGTAACATTGAGTTTACTGGTTCATAGAAAAATATAAATCTCACAAAAGTTCTTGCTCCTCCAAGGAATCTTAACAGCGTGATTCAGCAAAACATCTAGCGTCATCTCTTACCGGATTAACGAAAGTAACGAACTACTATGGTACTTGCAGCCGGAGAACCAGGAGGACATAGCGGCGCTGGCGGCGTGGGTGACGCGCGCGATGCGGCGCGCCGCCGCCGAGAAGACGGACGCGCGCGAGCCGCCGCGCGCCGCGCCGCGCGTGCCCTGCGTCTACACCACGCCGCAGCGGACGCAGGTATACTTGGCTACGTTCCGGATTCTACTATACATATTTGTGCAATCCTTAGCCCTGCTCAGGATTTAAATTTCAAATTAATTTATTTTCAGGCAGCTAAAGTCCATAGAAAAAATACGCAATAATACATACATACATATTACAAAGTAATACATACAAATTAATACAAATAAAATAAAATGATTCAATATAAAAACTAACAACTACGAATACAAATACTATACGTAAACAATACTTATGCTCCAATTCAGAGGCACTAACGGTTACATAAATCGCTCCTTACTACAGAATTTGTATGTAGATTCTTTACTAAGGAGCAATTAAAGTAACCGTTAGTGACTCTGAGTTGGGGCGTTAGAAACTTGCTTGAGCAACTTTGCCAGTATCCGAGTTCGTCGCACCTATTATTTCTTAAGTCATGCGAGGGTCTCGTAAAAATAAAGTGAAAAACCGGGCAAGTGCGTGTCAGGCCACTGACACTCATTAACTACGTTTTATGCTAACAAAGCCGTGATATTTTTCCTTGTAAATTCATCATATACCTATTTTTGAGAATATTTTCACTTGTCCAACTCCAACCGTCTAGCTGTTCCGATTTTACTTCGGAACCCTAATAAAAATAAACTTCTCCACTGCAAAGTTACAAAGCATATTAGACGACCCTGTAGCCTAGTTCGTACTAACTCTGCCTGCGAAGCAAGAGGTCCCGATTCCCGGCCGGGGATGATTTATGTGAGATAAATATTTGTACTCGGGTCATGGGTATTATAGTGAATCCTTGCGGGGGTATGAGTGTGCAAGCGTTTATGTTTGTCGCACAGGTGGACCTCCGCCTGTACAAGCGCGACGTGGTCCGCCGCGCGGCGGGCACCCTGCAGGCCATTCTGGAGCGCGAGGCGCGCGGCTGGTTCCTGCACTTCCGTGAGCGCCGCGCCGCGCACCTCGCCAGCCAGAAGGTGCCGCTCAAGGACATTGAGGAGGTACTGGCGCAAGGGTCACGATATACTGGTCGTACAATACACGGGTATTGTGTATTGTGATCACCGACAACGACACAGCTTTATTCAAGTCCTGCTGTCATACTACAGCTGTACAATACAATATGTTTAAACATTAATCGACATTAGAATATTTACTGTGGTGCTTGCTTAATTAACGTCTACGCCACTAACACGCACACATGGAAGTTTGCGTCTGTATGCTGTTAACAAAACATGAGTATCGTGTCGACCAATGAAAAAAAGGCTAACGCCCGGTTCTAAATATTGTGGCTAATACTACTATTGTGTATTGTTATGGCTACTATTCTGTGATAATACTGGACCTGTATGTGTGTGTCAGGAGGTGAGCGCGGCGGCGATGCGTGAGTACGTGTCGCGCGTGTGCAGCGCCGTGCTGGCCAGCGAGCAGATCCGCGCGCTCGGCCAGCAGCTGCCCGAGCTGCTCGCCGCGCAGCTCCGCGCCGCCGCACTCATCGACAGGTCCGTGGCAATGTTATTTTGTTGTTGGCTGAGAATGTCCTCAAATAAACTTTACGGGACGTCTATGTGCATTTACTTATGTTTACGTATTAAGTAAAAGTGCAGCGCTAATGTGTATTAACTTTAGAATCAGAGGTAAAACATTTTTTTTTGGTCCTTCGAGCCGGATTTGAAATAGCGACCTCTACATATACCAGTTAGCTGCCAACATGATCGAAACCGAAATTTGGTAGAATAGTGAAGACAGGTTCCAAATTTATGGTCATCATTGTGTATGTATAAGTCGCTGGCCTAGCAACCGCTCTAATTACATACATCCCGAAGAAATACGGCATATAATCATTATGATGTGTCAGCGTTTACAAAGCCCTACGCAAGGTGTGATGAAATTACTAAAACACTTCAAGATTATCAGTTCCAATGTGATGACAAAATTATTATATGTATAGGAGAAAATGATACAAATCCTGTAAAAATAACATCTGAATTAAGTGTTATCCTTAAAATGTTAAGCAAAAACATAGTTCTCGTCCTAAGCATTGACAATAATATACACCTTAATGAAAGACTGTTGAACCAAAACTTACAACTTTTATGTAACACACATCCTAACGCTCATTTCATTCAATATAATAAATCTTTATATACTAATATTAATTTAATGTGCTATAAAATTAACATGACCATAGATTATTTAGATTATCAAACGAAATATCTCTGCGGATATAAAAAAAATACTTTCCAGCAAAATACAATCGACAGAGATAATATTAATAATAATAAACAGTACACTAAAATAAATATGAGACAGTCAAAGTCAAAGTCAAAGTCAAAGTCAAAATATTTTATTCATATAGGTATCACTGATACACTTATGCACGTCATCATTTTTTTATCTACCAGCTTTTCGGAAGGGTGCTTTGTCACGGAGGAGAAGAAAAGCCGAAAGAAACTCCTCGCACATCTTTTAAAAAAAATATTACAAAAAAGAAAATATTACAAAATATTTACTAATCTGAGCGGAACTGGTTGCAGAACTGGTCATTTCCATGCATCTTTGTCATTTAAATACTCGTCTATTCTATAATATCCCTTGCCTAACAATTGTGTTTTTACACGTTTTTTGAAAGATTCTATTGGCAAGTCACGTATTGATTTTGGAATTTTATTATAGAAATGTACACCAAGCCCCATGAAAGATCGCTGCACTTTACTTAGGCGGAACGAAGGCGTAACTAATTGATGCATTCTTCTTGTTTGGCGATTATGAATATCACAATTTTGTTTATACGCGCTTATATTCTTCCGTATAAAAACTACATTGCTAAAGATATACTGGGAAGCTACTGTAAGTATGCCTATTTCCTTGAACTTTTCACGCAAAGATTCCCGAGACTTAAGTTTATAAATAGCCCTAATAGCCCTCTTTTGGAGTATGAAAATTTGTTCTATACTGGCTGCTTTGCCCCACAGCAATATGGCATAGGACATAACACTGTGGAAATAAGCAAAATAAACTATCCTAGCAGTTTCGACGTCAGTATACTGCCTTATTTTCCTAACAGCATAAGCAGCCCTACAAAGTTTATTTGCGAGATTTGCTATATGTGGGCCCCACTGAAGTTTACTATCTAAGGTCACCCCTAAAAAGACCGTGGATTCCTCCATATGCAATATTTCATTATTCAGTTTGAGAGTTTTGTTGACTTTTTTAACATTAGGTAGTACAAACTCTATACATTTCGTTTTTTTTGCATTTAGAAGTAAATTATTGATAGTGAACCAACGCGACACATGCGAAAGAGCACTATTTACGTCGTCGAAATTTACTTTATTCCTGTCACACTTAAATATTAATGATGTATCATCAGCAAATAGTACAATATCCGCTTGGTTCTTTACATAATGTGGTAAATCGTTAATGTATATCAGAAAAAGAAACGGACCCAAGATCGAGCCCTGCGGTACACCCAACACAACCGGTGACCCCGATGACTTAATATCATTTATGCTAACTTTTTGTATCCTATCACTCAAATAAGACGCGATCAAGCTAAGGGCCTTGTTTTTTATACCATAGTGGCCAAGTTTAAACAGCAATGTTTCGTGCTCAACACAATCAAATGCCTTTGATAAGTCACAAAATACACCTATGGCATTTTGTGATGACTCCCATGCTTCAAATATATGCTTTAAAAGCCTAGCCCCTGCATCGGTTGTACTACGGCCTTTAGTGAAACCGTATTGCTCAGAATGTAATAAATTATTATTGTTGAAGTGGGTTAGCATTTGATTCAATATTATCTTTTCAAAAATCTTACTAAGAGTTGGTAAAACAGAAACGGGTCTATAGTTATTAAGATCGGTTTTCTCGCCCGTTTTAAAAAGTGGTATAATTTTGCTGTATTTCATAAGATCTGGAAAGATACCTAGATCTATACATTTATTAAAAACTATGACCAAGTATGGAGCTATAATATCTATAATATGCTGTATTATTTTTACCGAAATGCCCCACAAGTCACCCGTGTTCTTTACCTTCAGGGACTGAAATGCTTTGATTAAGTCTCTAGTGGTTATATGTTTAAATTCAAATAAAATATTACACTCATTGACATGATTTTTTAATATAGAAAGTGCTTCCGTCGGTGAAGAAGCTAATGAACTGGTTAACGTTATAGGAATATTACGGAAGTGATTTTCAAACTCGCTTGCCACGTCTTTATCGTCAGTGATTATATTTTCATTAATCAACAATTCGTAATTGAAATCACAGGATTTTGCGTTACCGTTCTCACTACTAATTATATTCCAGACCGTTTTTATTTTGTTATCAGAGTTAATAATTTTGTCCTTTATGTCACAGAATCATTGCAAAAATAAAAATAAAAATACAATTTTGGCTTACTTTCCTAAAATCAAAAAATCATTACATACAAGTCAAAAAATTTTACGTCAAAAATCAATTTTTGATTATTTCCCAGTGATAAATAAATCAAGTAAAAATACTGATTGTGAAATAAAGTTTTTTCGAGGTCAATAAACATATTCGTATATTTCATCAAAATATAGCAGGTTTTCTTAGTAAACGCGACTTGTTACATATAACTCTAAAAGAATTAAGGGAAAGTAACATTGATATAGACATAATTTGCCTTAGTGAAACGTTCGTGAAATCGAATAGCGTATCTCTGCTTCATTTAAACAGTTACAAATTAGGCGACTGTTACTCTAGGAACGATCAAAAACGAGGTGGAGTCTGTATATTTTGCAAAGAGGATATCAATTTTAATAAAGTGACTCTGCTAAAGGACCTGTGTTGTTCGAAATCCTTTGAAGTATGTGGAATCGAAATTCCGTATTATAAATGTATTATTTTATGTTTGTATAGAATTCCAGATTCAAAATTATCCAACCCAATAACATTCCTTGCAAAATTAGAAAATTTACTTATAAAACTACGGTATAAGGCAAAGAAATGGAAAATATTTATAGCTGGGGACCTAAACATTAATATTTTACAAGATACGCAAACCTCCAGGGAACTTAGAAGAATCATACAAAATTATGGTTACCACCTACATATAAATAACCCTACAAGACTAAATTCTTGTATAGATCTAATATTTAGCAATGATTCAGAAGCTAAAGGTGAACTGTATGACCTGAGACTTTCAGATCACGATAAAGCACAAGCCGTGGTGATTTCTGTTGATAAAAAGATTACTGAAACTACGTACTTTTTAAAGAAAACTAGAGACTTCAGTGCTGAAAATATTACAAAGTTTGTCGATTGCATTCAAAGTCTCTTGGATAGAAGTCTACGAAAATAATGACATTAATATAGCATTTCGGAAATTTCATGAAACATTTATTTTATTTTTTAACCTGTGTTTTCCTTTCAAAATTGTGAAAATAAAAAATAATAAAAATCGAATAAATTGGTTGACAAAAGGTATAAGAAAATCTTGCATTACTAAACGAACCCTTAGATTTAAATATTATAAAAAACGAAACTTAAGAAATAAAAAAGGTACATTTCTTATTCTAAAATATTAAAATGTTGTATCGATACGGCACAGAGACAAGAAAATATAAAATATATCACAGAAGCAAACAACATCGGGAAAGTCACCTGGCAAGTTATTAAAAAAAAATGTCTCTAAACTATCTTACAATATAAAAAACATTGACGAAATATTTTACAATGGAGAAAGTATAACCGACCTTGACGAGATATCAAATGTATTTAATGAAAGTTACATAAATGTAGGTAATTGTAACAAAAAAGATAGTGAAAACCAATATTCCATAAAATCAAGTAACATACCATCTTGTATGTATCTGTACCCAACGGACACGAAAGAAGTGTACAAAATAATTATGTCCTTGAATAACACATATTCTACTGGCTATGACGAATTACCTACATTTCTATTAAAAAAAGGCGCAACTACTATTGCACCTATACTAGTTTATCTAATAAACTTATCTTTTATGCAAGGAATATTTCCGGAACTTTTAAAAACATCAATTGTTAAACCGTTATTTAAAAAAGGTGACAATAAGGTTATACAAAACTATAGACCAATTTCACTCATCCTTGTTCTGTCAAAAATATTTGAAAGGTCTCTGCATACTAGGATAACTTCATTTCTGGACAAACATAACGTTATATCTAAGAGACAATTTGGATTTCAGAAGAGCAAATCAACTACCTTAGCTACCTTTAATTTCACAGAAAAAGTAATGCAATATATTGACAAATCAATACCTGTAATTGGCATATTCTTTGACATGAGTAAGGCTTTTGATGTTGTCAGTCACTCTATCCTGTTAAAAAAATGTGAAGCCTATGGGTTACGAGGCCGAGTGTATGATTGGCTTAGTACTTATTTATCTAATAGGCAACAATGTGTTCAAATTAATCATTTAGATAAAAATTTATTCCTTAAATCCTATAACTCAGACATCAGAATGAATACAACAGGAGTTCCACAAGGCAGTATACTTGGCCCACTATTGTTTCTGATATACATAAATGATCTTCCGAATGTAACAAAGCATTATTGCACACTCTATGCAGACGATGTTATTGTAGTAATACCCGATGAAGCTAAAAACCCTACAAAATTTCAACACGAAATTAATCATACAGTTCAGCAAATAATAAATTGGATGACAATAAATAACTTAAACGTTAACCTAAATAAAACTAAATACTTACGATTCCATAACAAACAAATAAATAATGAAATTCTTAAAATTACGCATAAGAATCAAACAATAACTGAAGCTAAGTCAGTGATGTTTTTAGGGATAACACTTGATGACAAATGTTCATGGAAACCACATATAGAGATGGTCTGCAATAAAATCAATAGCTTCGCTTACGCTTTATAGCGCTTGACTAAACTTACCAATGTCAAAACGGCTCTAATTGCTTACCACGGATATGTGGCTTCTGTCTTAAAGTATGGCATTATACTTTGGGGTAACTCAGTGCATATAAATCAGGCATTTATTGCACAAAAACAATGCATACGCGCAATCTGTAATGTTCCAAGTACTACTAGCTGTAAGCCTCTGTTTAAAAAGTTAAAATTACTACCACTACCATGCTTATATATATACGAAATATGTAACTTTGTTCATTCCCATCAACAGATTTTTAGTGCAAAAAAGGAAATTCTCAATTATAGAGGTAGATTTCCGAATAAACTTGTATTACCATCAGCAAAAACTGCCAAATATAGTAAAAATTGTTTTTGCATGGCAGTTAAAATTTACAATAAATTACCGAATGAAATAAAAGATAAACCTTATAATATAAAATTTAAGAAAGCACTAAGCACATGGCTACTGGATAAATGTTTCTATTCTGTAAAGGAACTCATTCCAACTTAATGTTCATTGAATGTTGGAAATATTATCGCTCAAGCCGGCTTTTGACTACGGGATGTAATATATATTACATCTTGAGATATATATTACATCCCGCGGTTGCTGTTCATACTGTAAGATATATATTTTGGAACAGTTCAGCTTCTGTCACCACTGTGTCATCACGTTTTTTATCGAAACGGTCGAATTCTAAAATGGATAATAATATATGGAGATTGTTTTGCTTGATTCCTACGATAGTTCATGACGACGATGATGCTGTATTCGATTTACATGTATCACTATTAAGAAGAAAATATAATAAATCACTATAAATATAAATATTAATATAATAAATCATATAAATATAATATAAATAATATCATATAAATATTAATATAATAAATCACTATTAAGAAGAAAATATAATATAGCGTAGCGTAGGTAAGGATTGCGTACTTCAAATACTTATGTCAGTTGACACGTCTGCACACGAACGTCATCATTCAAATTGAGGGCGAGGCAGGGGGAGGCGCGGTGTCCGGGGACGTGAGGTAAAATATAGACCTCAATATCGCTCAAAAAAATATTTATAGTTTGGGATGTAATATATATTATAGCACAGTGTGAATGGTCTCGTACAAAATGTATGACGAGCGATAAAATATTATATCTCAAGATGTAATATATACTAGCAAAAAAGCGGTGCTTTAGGAGGGCTCGCGAAGTTTTCTTACCTAGTAATTTTGAAAACATTTTTTTCAAGATAATGAACTTGTAATGTATATACGACAAACTGTCCGTCTACTCCATTGCAGAACATGATTTATATCGTTCTGGAGCAGTTGGCAGTCTGAATACTGTTTAATATCCAAAAATAGCTTTAAGTCGTCTGCAAATAACAGGCACACAGCCGCGCTGACCACATCCGGTAAGTCATTTATGAATATTAAAAATTCTAGAGGTCCCAGGTTAGAACCTTGATTGATCCCAGAAAACGTATTATACGATTTTGAAACATATCCATTGTACTGAACATACTGCCTCCGGTTACGGAGGTAGCAGGAGAAGAATTTAAGTAGTGAAATGAAATGAAATGAAATGAATTTGAAATGAAATGAAATGAATTTGAAATGAAATGAAATGAAATGAATTTTATTCGAATTAGGTTTGTTACAAACACTTTTCGAAAGTCACTTAACGCCATTATTATTTTATCTAATTAATTTTGGTTGTTTGTTTGGCAGGGTCTCAAAATTATTTTTTTACTGTTAATTTAGGATTTTAATTTATAATAACTAAATGGTTTATTTTATTTTTCGCTTTTCAGTTTTTTTTCGTTACTTTTATTTATTGTTAAAAAGTAATTATTATTTCGTCATACATTTTTTCATTTGACTTTCTTCTTTTTAACATATTATGTGAATTTTTAATACTACCTAATCTATCATAAGGGAATTGTTTATATAACGCTAATCCTTCAATTGTTCTTACTCTTGAAAAAGCTACATATGTTAAACCAAGAGAGGTTTCTTTATTTCCAATATATCTATAACTGCTTTGTCTAATGTTAAACCTTGTGACTTATGTTTTGTAATGGCAAAAGCTAAATGTAATGGAAATTGTTTCCTAGAGCAATTAGCAATTATTATTAATTATTAATATTTTCACTTTTCCAAAATTTAGTTATAGGTGATATTGGAACACAACCGCTATTATTATAAGTTGAATGAGAATAATTTTCAAATTGAACCATTTTTACTCGTGGCATTTGATCAGGGGGACTATAATTTTCTTCATAAACTACTTTTTAACAATATAAACGAAAAAAAAAAACTGAAAAGCGATAATCTAAATTTTACTAACAAAAAATAACCGACTTCAAAGTTACTCAAAAACTACTTGTCAGATCTCGTTCAAATTTATGTGGGACTACATGACAAGCACCTGCTTTCGATTAAAAAAGAATCATCGAAATCGTTTGGCGTAATATTGAGTTATTCGTCAATTTGTCGCGCACATTTTAATACAAATTTACGACTTATGTGGTTTTGTCATGGATGCCATTGTCAGATCTCAATAAAATTTATGTGGGACCACATGACAGCTACCAGCTTTCGATTAAAAAAAGAATCATTAAAACTCAGATCAGTGAATAGGTAGATCATGCACTCCGAACAAAAAAGTGAGGAAAGTTTTCGCGTAACCATGTGTGCGTAAATGATCATGTGTGCGTAAATAAAATGTTGCCATATTTGCCAAGTCAGTTAAATCTCCCTAGATGAATTCGCATTTTTGTTTTAGTTTGTTGGTTTTTAAAAAGTATATGGAAATGCATGCAAAACCTTGAATTTTTTCCTAAACGGATGTCCTGTTTCGCTTACTTCGTTTGTGTTTCAATCTTGGGGTTAAAAACTTCTTTAGAATATGGAGAATATGGATGTATTAAACAAATATACCATAAAATATGCACTGCAAAAATATTTACTGCAATAAAAGATGTACTCGGTTTTGGGTTGCAGAAATAATCGATCATTTCACTAGGTGAAGCTTGTAACTATGTCCTGTAATAATTCTTTATTAATTAAAAAAAAGCTGAACATGTGATATAAAACCAAGTATAGGTAATTATTACTATCTTGAGCTTACTAGAGCTTATAATATGGAATAAATAGTCGGTATTGCAACGGGGTTGCTGTCTATAGCCTCATTTGGCTGAACTGGTACATCCTACAATACAATATCATTTTGTGGTAAAAATACTAATAAAATGTAAATGTAATCCAGCACTCTCTAGTACTTACACGGACTACGGCAGATATACCGCGGTTTCCTAACGGACCAACTACGTACGCACAACTAGTGGAACGGCACAACTAAGTGTTCCCATCGGTACAACTATGTACAACTAAGCACAACTATTTTACTAAAACCATTCCTAACGGTACAACTAAGTACAATCTGATAAATATGATTAATAAGAACCTCTTCAGACATTAACTATGATGTTGGCTACTTCTGTCATATCTTTGAATAAATTAAATAAGAGAATTTTAAACGTCACTTTATGTCATTTCCTGTAGTAAAGTGAAATTAGCATAAAAATATTCGTGTACATTTATTACAGATGTATTACAGAGAATAGGCACTTAAAAAGTTTAAAAAAAAGTCGTGTGTAGAGTAATGTTCCCAAATTTGGGCAGGTGCAGCCAAATGTCACCTTTCTTTTTTTATCTATACTAATATATAAAGAGGAAAGATTTGATTTTTTGTTTGCAATAGGCTCCGAAACTACTAAACCGATTTCAAAAATTCTTTCACTGTTGAGAAGGTACACTATCCCCGGGTAACATAGGCTATATTAAATTTTCAAAAAAAAAATAGGGATCCTTAGTAAAACTCCAATAATGTAACCCAAGGTGTAAAAAAATAAGAAAACCGAAGCAAAGCGAGGGCGGTTACTCGTATCTTATAATTTAATGCTTGACTGCTATCCCACCTGATGGTAAGAGGTGATGTAGTCATAGATGGTAAAACGCATTAACTTAGTAAATGCCTATTTACTCTTGCCTTGAAGACACATTATAATCGAGCGGAAACACCGACGCGGGCAATTTAATCCAATCCTTCGCTGTACGTATAATAAATGGTGAAGCAAAGCGCGTCATCCGTACAGGGGGGATGTTAATAACGAAGAGATGGATACCTGCCGTGCGTCGGGACGTTCGATGATAGAAAGGGGATGGCGGAATCAAATTATGTAATTCCTGCGCACACTCTCCAAAATGTATCCTGTTGAACACCGAGAGGCTGGCAACTCTGCGCCTGTGCTCGAAACTCTGAAGATTGGTCTCAAACAATTTAGGGTCACCAGTAAGCCTCTTAGCACGCCTTTCTATTGAATCCAATGCTGACAGGTGGCATTTGGCAGCATCAGCCCAAATGTGACAGCAGTACTCCACACAAGGCCGAACCTGTGCTTTATACAAGGTTAAAAGCTGTTGTGGTGTGAAGTACCGCCGCACCTTCGCTAGGACTCCAAGCTTCCTAGCAGCTACTTTAGCTTTGGATTCAATGAACCGCCCAAATATCTCCATATCTCAATGCCCAATAACTGAAGGCGGTCAGTGTAATTCAGGGATACATTCCGAAGAGTAGGAGTCAAGATGATCGGACTCCTTTTAGCGATGAATAGACACGCCTGTGTTTTTGTGGCGTTGAATCCCACTAGGTTGGCATTGCCCCATTCGGAGACTGCCTGAAGTGTAAGATTCATACGCTCCACCATAGCCTCTCTTTCAGACTGTATATGGTCTTTACTGGCCCGACCCTTTGGCAGGTATCTCTCCACAACCGTGCTGTCGTCTGCGTACCCATAGATACTGGGCATCAGCAGATCGTTAATGTGCAGCAGAAATAGCGTTGCAGTGAGAACAGACCCCTGAGTAACTTCGGCATTGGTTGTCATTGAATGCGACAAGCAACCTCCGACAACCACTCGGAATGAACGGTCACTCAGGAAGTCTTTGATCCAGTCGATCAGGCCAGAAGTTTGCTCATAAGGCTAGTGTGACAAACCCTGTCAAAAGCCTTCGAGATGTCAAGGGAAACAGCAAGTGCTTCCCCATTTTTCTCGAGGGCTTCGCTCCAGATGTGAGTGGCATACGCTAGAAGATCTTCTGTCGACCGGTTTGGGCGGAAACCGTACTGTCGGTTACTGAGGACATCGTTCTGTTCTAGGTATGCCATGAGCCGTGAGTTCAATATACGCTCCATAATCTTACAGAGTAAAGAGGTTATTGAGATAGGCCGATAGTTAGTGGAGTCAGCACGACTGCCTTTTTTAGGCACAGGCTGCACGTTGGCAAGCTTCCACGATCTAGGAACTATCCCAGTCTCGATAGAGAGGCGAAACAAGCGTGTCAACACAGGAGACAACTCGGGTGCATATGTCTTTAGTACTACCGCTGGAATACCATCTGGTCCGCTGGCTTTCTTCACGTCTAAACTTCGCAGGGTCTTAAGTACCTCTTTATTGTGAATGCGGACTTCTGACATAGAGGTACCGCAATTAGGTATCTGTGGTGGATGGATGTTGCTAGTGTCTAGACGTGAGTTCTCAGCAAACAGAGAAGCGAAAAGGTTCGCTTTCTCTTCAGCTGTATGAGCCAGAGAGTCATCTGGTTTCACCAGCGGAGGCAGCGTGGGACAACAGAAGTTAGTCTCGACCGCTTTGGCGAGGGACCATAAAGCTCTACTGCCACATGGCTGGCGAGAGACTTTTGCGCCGATATGTCTAATGCAGTCGATACCTACTTTCTGTAATGCCTTTTTGTTGGACTTCGCGGCAAGGTTAAAAAAAGGTTAAAGGCTTTCTTCTTAGATCTAATATCCGGAGCTTTGCGGCCTTGAGCATCAACCCAGGCAAGATACGCTGAATGTTTACGCTTCTCAGCCTGAGCGCATTTGGCGTTGAACCATGGGCGAGCTTTGCTACCAATGAGAACGTTGGAAAAAGGAATGAAATACTCCATCCCTTAACGAACCACATCGGTTATAGCATCCGCGCAACTCGACGGATCTCCAGGAGAAAAACAGACCTGTCGCCAAGGATAAGATGCAAAAAAGTGTCGCATCTCATCCCAATCTGCTGACCTGTAACGCCATACTCGCCGAATACCTCCCGAGTCTGTTCGGGGGCTGAGTACGACGAAACAGATTTCACCAGACAGTGGTCGGAGGTTCCCAGAGGGGAGGAAACCTGAACAACGTACCTGTCTAGATCGGTTGTCAGCAGAAGGTCCAGGCAGTTTGCTGTGTGGCCATGAATATCGGGCACCCTAGTCGCTTGCTTTACCAGCTGGGAGAGGCCAAGCGATAAGGCAAAGTTCCTCGCTTCTCTCAATGCATGGTCGGTTTTCTGGTATGGGAACAGCTAGTCCTGATGACAGGCGTTAAAATCCTCCAGAAAAACCAGCTGCGCAGTAGAGTACCGTTGCAAAGCCACATCAGCCGTCACGCTAAGGTGCTCAAATAGACGAGTTGTCTCCTGGTCACCGCTGTGCGAACGTTAGACACAAGAATACAAGACTTTGTCTGTACCTGTGTCTACCAAAACCCAAATGGTGGAGAAAGTATGGGGATGACGGGATGACGGAGGCGCTGGCAACAGATGTCATTGCGGGCATACACACAGACTCCGGCGCGAGGGTGAAAATAATGCTCCAATGTGTAACCAGGGTAGTCTAGGTATGCCGCGCTCAATGGACATCGGATCTGTGTCTCAGTCAAAAAAAGCAAGTGCGGCTTCTCAGTCTCTACGTGGTGGTGGACTGACGTGAGGTTAGAGTGCATACCTCGGATTTTGGTAAAATGCACTTCGAGCGAGGGGACGTGCAACCGCTGTAAATGACGTTTACTCTTGCTCTTTTTCTCATTAGGTTAAAATTGGGAGTGAATAGGATGGAGGATGGCAGTTGAACGAGGCGTTGCGTCGTAAACCAAGTGACAGAATGAGAGTCACTATGTTATTGGGGGCTTAGTCTGGACAACGTGGGGACGTCTGAATCCCCCCGGAGATCGCCATCATGTCCCCTGATCCGGTCGCCAACCGGCATGATGGAGCCACTCCGGGATTTTTCGCAGATGGCAGCCTTTCTTGGGTAGCTTTACCACTACTTGGGCTCCCAACTGTCTACGGTCGGCCAGCGGTGCACCGTGCTTCGGATCTCGCTGCCCTCCGCGACTAAGTTTCCGACTCAGCAAACACCAACCCGTCACAACCGGTACATCAATGCAAGCAACTGTTCAGACCCATCCTCCATTCGGCTTCATTAGACATCACGCTGGAACAAGACGGATCGCTTGGCGGCATGGCTTTGTCTAATGGGTGGTAACCTAAGCCGGCAGCCGATGTTGTGGCCTACCACCGGAGTTGCTGCTCGTTTAGCACTACCCAGGGGACACGTGTAGGGTATTCGGTATCCAAGTAACTTCCTACAGACGCGAGCAGCCCATCCTCCTTTCTGCTTTGGATTCGATGGAGAGGCATGCGAAGAGGCTCATTGGTGACTCAGATATGGTTGAGACCAATCTGCAAAGTCTCGAGCACAGGCGCAGAGCAGCCTCTCGATTTTCTACAGGGCACGTTTTGAAGAGTGTGCGTAGGAATTATTTGAATTAATTCCCCCTTCCCCGTTCCTCCATCGAACGACACGACGCACGGCGGATATTCAACGTTTCGTGGTGAACATCCCATCGGTACGGACGACGCGGTTCGCATCGTCTTTCGTTATGCGCAGCGCGAAAGATTGGAATAGCTTGCCTGCGTCTGCGTTCCCGCCCACCTATGACGTGGATGTCTTCAAGAAAAGTGCGCTCACCATCCTAGACCACATCTCCACTTACCATCAGGTGGGATTGTGGTCAGGCATCATTAAAGTATAATGTCATAGAACAGACATCTCGAACAAAATGTGTGTCCCGCTGGGAGGTTCTATTTTCAAAATTGAGCCCCCGTTCTCCTTTCAAAATCGAACTAATCCATTGAAAATTGAAGCCGATCGGCGCCAATTCATTGGAACATACATTGTGTTTGCGGTGTCGGTTCTATACGCTAGTAATAATACTTCAATGTCAAGCATTAACTTATTGTAAGTAAAAAATAATAAAAATAAAGGATGATTAGAAAATCCTATCCCGGGATACCAGCATCCAGAAATACCGGGATGCCGCATACATTTTACGGGGCTAATCTCGGTCGAAATTTTTGCGTGAAAATCATACTCTGCGCGCAGTAGCGCGCGCAGTGTTGCAAAAGTTAAATATTAAAAATCGGTAACATTGCCAGCTAAAAATCGGGAGAAATCGAGAGATTCTTAATCTGAATAAAAAAAGAGTTTTTTTATGTTACTATTACAGTAATTTTATTCATAACTAGCTGACTGGGCGAACTTCGTATCGCCTAAGAATGTAACAAATCAAAGATCATTAAAATCGTTCTTAGCCGTTATAGTTTTTATGTTCATATCTCCCGCTCCCGCTCCCTCTCCCTCTCGCTCTCCCTCTCCCTCTCCCTCTCCCCTCCCTCTCCATCTCCCTCTCCCGCTCCCGCTCCCCTTCTCTCCCCATGTTACAACTATAACAATTAATTTTTGTTTCTAACTATAAGCTTACACATTAATTTTCACATTTCTGAGTTCAAAAATGACTAATTATTATCCCTTAGGGGATGAATTTCGAGAAAACCGTGATACAGTTAATTTTATATACAAGCTTAAATACAAATTTTCACTCTTCTTACTTCAAAATTGACGAAGTTGCCAACGCATTATTATTAAATTTTGTTTCTAATTTTGAGCTAATACATTTTAAAATAACTCTAAAACTGACGAAGTTGGTTTGTATGAAAGTGACTTCCAACCGCTATTTTTACCCCGTAGGGGATGAATTTCCAAAAATTCGATAATATAACATAGCCTGTGTTACTCAAGAATAATGTAGCATCCTGATGGTGAAAGAATTTTTAAAATCGGTTCAGTAGTTTTTGAGTTCATTCGTTGCAAACAAACAATCAAATCTTTCCTCTTTATTTAATATAATAAAGACAATCAGTTATTAATTTTTTTAACGCTACTCAATCTTATACCCACACTAGGATTCCCTGTGTTGTGGGTGCCATGGACAACACAACTCACAAAGACACTTACAAATTAGTTGTGCCATATCACTAGTTGTGCATATGTACCTCTAGGGTATAAGTGTTCTGTGGTATGTACGTAGTTGGTCCGTTAGGAAACTGCGATTAATTGACAATAATGTAGTTGTACCGATGGGAACACTTAGTTGTGCCGTTCCACTAGTTGTGCGTACGTAGTTGGTCCGTTAGGAAACCGCGAGATATACTGGGCAATTAGGCGCTGCTTATTGACAATGATAAGTTCTACAACAATTTAGGCTATACTAGTTATGAATAAATTACATAGTTCAGTCATTTGTTAGTTTTACCTGGTAAGGTTTTCCGAGAGTGTTGAAAGTTAGTATCTTTACAGATTTTAATATTATGCTCTTTCCAAGATAACAATTTTAATTTTTTACCGACGTTTGGCTTTCGTGATTTAGACGGTTTAGTGGTATGTGATATATCAAAGATAGAATTTCAAAACTCAATAAAAACGAAACTACGCGTCTCCGGCACGAAAAAATTTGTGAGGAGGGTTCCCTGCATCCCCCCGCACCTCTCCATCACACCCCCCACTCCAAATTCAGGTAGCTAACTGTTAAAGTTTATCCGAGAAGTGACTTTTACAGAGTGCTACCTGAATTTTTCTTGATGTTGTGTGTTGGGCTTACCCAGGTGTTTGTTTATGATATCGTGATGTAATTTTTGCGCGCGGAGACACGCCGAAATATATTAAATCCCTTTTTTAAAATCGCATAGAAACATTATGCAATAATCTAAATTTTACTAACAAAAAATAACCGACTTTAAAGTTACTCAAAAACTACTTCTCAGATCTCTGAGATTCAGTATTGTGTTACCGCAGGCTCCCCATATAGGCGAGATTAACAATATTTTTGATAAAATAAAACTACAAAATACGGCAAGCCGCCATGTTATCTTGAACGCCAATCAGGCTCAATCAGCGCGAATTACGCCACGCTTCTATAAACAAACGAATATGACCATACTGATAATGACGTCTTGTCTATTATTTTCCTGAGACGTGACTGCACAAGCGACGCCATGACACTTTGAAGCGTTTTGGTGCGAATTATCAACTTATAAATTGAAATGTATTTATTTTATACTAGACCTTATTTTTTTTGCGGAAATAAAATAGAACAGTATTTCAAAATCTGTCATCATGCGCATTGTTTTTCAAATTTTTTGAAATTACGTACGTCGCGGAGGATTGAGTGTGGTATCATAGCATTCAGGGTCGAATTCCTAACAAATTCCTTCCTTTTCTTACATTACCGACGTTTACCTTTCGTGATTTAGACGGTTGAGTGGTATCAAAAATAGAATTTCAAAATGCAATATAAACGAAACTACGCGTCTCCGGCACGAAAAAATTTGTGGGGGGGTTTCCTACATCCTCCCGTACCCCTCCATCACATCCCCCATTCCAAATTAAGGTAGCTAACTGTTAAAAATTACCTAATCAGATTTGTACACTTATTCACGGCGGGTCAGGTTATGTTCGCTTCGATCAACCGTTGCGATTTTTGGTGTTTTTACTTTTTTAGTTCATTTTAACTTGTTTCTACTCACACAAAAACGGATTTTAATAGAAGAGTTTGTTAAGGTTTGTAGTCGGTGACTGCTTGTCGTGGTTCGGCAAGTGCCATATACAAGGTTACTCTATCGCAAGTATGCCTAATAGAAAAAATAACGGAGGGGGGGGGGTTCCTAAATATCGTGACGTCACATTTCAAAATCGAATAATTGGTATGTATAGGTAAATATTAAAAAAAAAAACAATTATTGGAAATAAAACTTATTTCGGAACTGATGTTTGGATTTTATAATTTCTAGGTGTAAAATTTCATAATACATAATATGTGGCGTCACTTTTCTCATAACAAGTCATTTTTCGGAAACCTACATATAATAACGACAAAAAACAAATATTATATTAATATTAATTATTCAAAAAAATATTTATTGTAACATGTTTATTTAAAATTTCATATAAAACAAAACAAATTTTACTTAATTATACTTGACATATTTGCCCCACTTATACTTGCAATTATTTCCCTACATTTCAGGCAGTTCGAAATAGGAATATACTGGCAACACTGATCTGTTACGTCAACTGACACTTTTGTCAATTACAACCTTTTAATGTGTTCGATAAGTGTTTAAAAATATAGTTAAAAGTGCATTTACAAGTGAAATGTTATTCCTCCGGACTTTTTATTTGATGTTGAATTGTTTTTGCATGACTTCACTACACAGGATGGCATTTTTTCGTGTAAGTTATAGTACGACGTTCCAGAACTTACTGGCAGAAATCGGCATGGTTTTTGACGTATGGATGGGCGTGGTTCCTTGTAAATACAGGGATGACGTCAATCGGCATGGTATTTTTCTTCCTCACTCAAATGTAAGGCGGTGAGTTATCTACCTATTTTTATTGATCTGAGCATTAAAATCGGTTCGCCCAGTCCATAGTTCTGAGGTAACACATGAAAAAAAAATACAGTCGAATTGAGAACCTCCTCCTTTTTTTGAAGTCGGTTAAAAAATAAAATAAACCATTTAGTATTATAAATTGAAATTGTCTTCAAAATTACTAGGTAAGAAAACTTCGCGAGCCTTCCTAAAGCACCGCTTTTTTGCTAGTAATAATAAACACTACAATACAACACCACACAAAACTTAAATAAAACACGAGATTATAGCTTAGACAAAACTTAAATAAAAGTTAAAACATGAGATCACAATAAAATTCACAACCAAATCACACTTCAATGTCACAATTTTTTGAAATATTGTTATGACATATTTATTCACGAGTACTTACGCTCATAATCTAAAACAAATTATTTACACAGTTTAAAATTCAATCATCTAAAATAACAACTTCTTTCTCGTATATGGCTGCAGTCATTTACCCCAAAGCGTCATCTCGAAATTCCCCTCTTTCCCCCTAACACTATGTCTAAGCAGTAATTTATTTAAGTAAGTATAAGTAAAAAGAAGCTCACAAGGATAAATTGAATTAATTCATCAATCCAATCAATGATCTTCTAAATACATTACAAAAAAAATCCTCCTAGAAAATTCCTCTAAAAAAAGTTAACTCTTGAAACATGCGTCAAAAAATTATACCTCTAGTGAGCCCCTAAAAATACCCATCTTCATCTAACTTACCCCCAAATTTAGGTGGAAAACCCCCAAGCTGGATTTTCATTACGTTTTACGTATCTTTTTTTAATAAAATTAATCCTTCTGAATAATTATTTATATATTGACTGTCAAGGTAATTCATAATTAAAAATACCGTGGAAAAGTACACGGTAGTAAAACATTACCGTAGACCGTGTTTTAGCCAAAAATACCGTGCATCTACGGTAATTACCGTGTATCTGGTAACACTGGACTTTAGTATCTTTATCATAAGATCATAATACTTTTCAAGTTTTTCTATTCACCGCTAGATGGCAGCTACGTATAGTCTGAGATCCGACTGCAGAATAGAAATGTTGACACTATCAGTAAATTAAAATAAATTTATGTTTAAAGTATAGAGGAAAACATTTAAAAACCTAAAATAATAATCTTTGTCGAAATCAATCACAACAAATTAAATATAATTATTTTAAAATGTTATAAATAGTACTCACTGTCACGTGACCTCAAACGCCATTTAGAGCTTATGACGTCATTGTTCGTATTTTATATGCAAGTGCAACTAACTTCAGTCGACAGATAGTATTGAATATCGGCTAGTGACGTCACGTAATGGGAAATTTGAAAATGATTTTTATTGATCAATTTTTGTTTTTAAATTGAAGATTATTATTTTTATAATATTTTTTTCGTGAATCTTAAGGTTCTATATAATAAATCAAATTGAATCCTAAAATTAGTCAACATCCCTAACATATTCATAATTAGGAGAATATATAATTACCAGGTTGCCTATCAAAATTTGGCCGCTAGTATTTTTAATGAAATTATTTTTAATTTATTTTTGGGAAAAAATTTCGTTTACTTTTTTTTTAAATAAAATCTCGTCTATATCACGGCCATTTAAATAAAGATTCTAAAAAAATCACGGTTGCCGTTGCGCAACCCGCCGCACCTCTTCGCAGCCAGGTGTAAATAGGTATGACTTCGATACATTTATACGTTCATAACGTACATTCATCCATACTTATATTTTAAATGTGAAAGTGTTTTTGTTTGTTTGTCCGTCTTTCACGTCGCAACGAAGCTGTTATATGGTATAGGTTTTGTATGTGGAGATAGTGAGGAGGATGGAGAGTAACGTAGGCTACTTTTTACCGCGATAAACATCCCCATGGGAAGATCGATATTTTGTTAGTTGCTAGATATTTAGTTCCGGATGTTGTTAATAAGCAGTGATAGCCTAGCGGTAGAACATTGGTCTCCCGAACGAAGGGGCCCGAGTTCAAACCCTGGCACGCACCTCTAATTTTCAAATATTATGTGCGTATTACAAGATAATTATCACTTGCTTCAGTGAAGGAAAACATCGTGAGGAAACCTGCACACCGGAGAGTTCTCCATAAAGTTCTCGAAGGTGTGTGAAGTCTACCAATCCGCGCTTGGCCAGCAGACTATGGCCTAATACCCCTCACATTGTGAGAGGAGACCCCGAGCCCAGCAGTGGGACAATTATGGGTTGTTGCTTTGCTTTCTTTGCTTTTTGTTGTTAATAGATGGCGTTACCTAATTTTTTTTCTATTTATTATCGTATATTATCGTATATGGGTTTTTAGCAAAATACAGATGAACGCACTAATCCTGCAGCCGGATCTTAGACTATACGTAGAATCTGCCATCTAGCAAATAATTCCGTCTCCTGAACGCTAGATGTCGTGACTAGAATCTATATATTGAACCTTAAGGATATAGTGGTAAGTTATATTGTTGGTTATCAACATCATCCCGCTTCTTACATTTATGGGTTAGAGAGCTTAGAAGCTTAGAGATGTGCGTGGTGCTTTTACCGCGTTATCGACAATTATCGATATTTATATCGAAACTGGTACACTACAAGGCCGTACTATCGTATTCGTAACCATAACCGTAACCGTAAACTTCTTGTTCTTGTGCTGTCTATGTAAAAACATGCTTAAAATTTTTAAAGCTTACAAGGCGAAGACAGACAGTACAAGGCGAAGACGTAACCGTAGCAATTTTTATCAAGGTTAGCTAAGTAAACAGTCACGAAATACCATGCCTGTTCGTTTTTAAGCGACGAAGATAAAATATACTTAAATTGCATGTGGATAAGTGAAATTTCAATGTAGCTCAACTTATTTTGGTGGAATTATATTTCCTAGCTTCAAAGCGCTCATATCCCGGCGGCTTGCGTCGATCCTAAGCGATCAACAAAGTTAAGGAACAGCGCTGCAGCGGGCGAAAAAATATAATCACCACTTACCATCAGGTGGGATTGTTGTCAAGCACTAACTTATCTTATGTAAAAATAAATAAATAATAATATTCAAATAATTCATTATTCATAATAAAGTATAGACCAAGTTGACTGTTAAAGATTGCCAACTGGCATTAACTACTTATATGTATGAATTATAGGTTATTTGCGAAGATATTTTCTCTCTAAATAGCCATTTTAACCCTTATCAGTCGTATCTTAGTCGTATAACATTACATGGTAAATAAAATTACAAAACTACGATATCGATAAAGTAGCTCATCCCTGCCCGAGTAGCAGAAAGTGTTCTGACTGTTCTGGAAATCAATAGACGAATAGCAATACCATTTAAAACATAAAATGAACCTTATTGCAACAGAACTAAAGCTTTTTGATCATAAATTATATTATTTCCTTGTATTTTTTTAGTTGTTCTACTTGTCCATAGATGGCGTTAAAAATCGAATTTCTGAAAAAAAATTTTTTTTAAAGTGGACAAAATAATATTTTGATAATAGATAACACATCTAGACATGAATAGAAATTACTATGTCAAAACTCAAACCTGTAAGTGTAATAGTTTCTCAGTAAAAGGGATAGAAAATTGTATGGCTTGTCGACTATTACTTAGGGCTCGCTTCGCTCGCCCTGATTACATTATATCCCATAGTCAAAAGCCGGCTTAACTCATTTGATATCTGAGGACACCAATGTAATTAAAATTTTAATACGTATTATTATTATTTAAGCATTTTTTTATTAATAACAGATTGACATCACTATTTAATGGATTTATAATTTGACATTTATTACACTTATTGACATTAATTAAAATTTTATTTAATTTATTATTAGAATAAAATGTTACAATTATAATACTTTAAATATTTGCATGCTTGGACAAGCTAAATGTGTGAAAACCATACTGTAATAAAATACCACCATGTACTACCACATTTATAGCAAATAAATGATTATGATTATGATTATGCATGCCACCTTTTCCTGGCAATGTTCAAACGTTAAACAAAACGGTAAAGGAGTTTTTTTTTAACACAATTCTTTCATTATAACTTCTCACAGAGCGGAAGAAGGTGTTCGTCGCAAGTTGGAAGCGGGTCTAGCAACAGCCGAGGCTCGTCTCCGGGCGGCGCACCCGGTGTTATCCCGCGCGCGTGCGTGGCGGCGCGAGCGGCTCGCGGCGGCGGCGCGGCGGCTGCGGGCCGAGCTGCGCTGGGCGCGCGCCGAGGACGCCGCCGCCGCGTTGCAGGCGCACAGACTGCACCAGCACAGATACTTCCTGTTGCGGGACTTGGCGTTTCTGAGGGATCGGGAGCCGCTGCTGCTCAAGGTTAGTGTTGGCGGGTCGGATATGTTCGGTTTACACGTATTAAGTAGTTAAGTAGTTAACCTTTTGACCGCCAAGCCTCAAACCGTGCGCCGAACACTGTACGCCAAGGCAGACATTTAACAAAAATACCTACGAAAACAGTAGTGTTGCCAAGTGTCGTTATATCGATAACCCACAGTGACTTGTTTTTGTTGATTTTTTTATGCAATAAATGACTACTTACTTATAATATGTGATAGTTTATTTAATTTTGTGCTACCTCCCACTCTATAGTAATTAATATACTTACAATAACATAAATAAGGAACAAAACATTACAAACAAAATAGTAGTAAAGCTCAGCACTAATTTTCATCGTTATGAAGTCGTTGTCTAGAATACAAGACTACGGCGTCGGGGGCATACACCGTTTTAAAACTTCCTTAGAGATGTAGCCGTGTCGCGCGTTGTGTATCGCTTCCGAAATCGATATTCGGTGGAGGCGTGTGACAAGTTAAGCACAGAAGAAAAACGTATATACTATATTACTCGTATATAGTATCGTGCTATATTTCAGTCAATTATGATAGAACTTCACTTGGTAAGTTCGTTTAATCAATAATTGTACTATATGTTAATATAGGAAAATAATATAGTACTATATTTTCATCGGTAATTGATTTGTCGAGCTTTTTTTAACTGTGACTGGAACGGACCCGCAACGCAGCATTGGGAATTTCAGAACGAAACGCATTCACGTCGTTCGTTTGCTCACACGTCACGGCAAGTAAACGTCAACTTCAAATTGACCGTTCTTGAAAAGTTCTTGTTAAAAGAATAATAAAAGTAGTATAAAAACAAGTTTAAGCAACCATTATCATTCATATATCCATACTTACCCTTATTAACTAAATTTAAAAGTTATTTTGGTTACAAGAACGAGTATTTGGTTATGGTTACATTCGGTATACTGCTAATTTTATACTATTTAGCAGAAAACTAAAGATCTAGGTAGATATGAGTGTCGCTACTAATATTGGCAATATTCTTACGACATAGTTTACAATTCAAAAAACCGAAAAAGTAGATCGCACAAATTTAGCTGGTATCATTATTTCGAACTTTGACATTAAAAGGTTATCAGTAGATTTTTAGTCTACTCACAATACTATTCGGAACGATTGTAATGCCGAAAGTTCGTAATTCGATAATATTATTTTAGGCCTGAGTACTTTTTCATTAGGTTGATTTTATAATTTGTATTCTACTCACTGTACCTACCTACTTTTCGGAAGGATTATGCTGAAATATATATAGTTTATTTATCTGAAGAATAAATCAATTCGCTTTTTAAGAGAGTAAAATACCTAGCTACTAGTTGGATTATAAAAGTAGGTAAACATGATGAGAGTTTATTAACTTCGAAAACAAGAACATAAAAAATTTTTCGTAGTTAGCGAATGAATCAACTCGCAAGTCACAAGCCATCAAGGTATCCAACTTCGTATCGAATACTTATTAGGTACTTTTATTTGACTAAAATGTAATAAAATAATAATAGTAACACAAATTGGACAATATGCATGTTAGTAAATAATTTAGAACTTAAGATATTAACTTCAGTTAATAATTCAGCTTCCGAAAATTCTTCATCATCATCGACACCTTCCAAAATGCGAACCAATTCCGAACAATCGCTCATGCTGCACCGCACTACTGTTCTCGCTCTTCGCTTATGACGTCATCAGGATGTCTTCTATTATAGACTACGGCGCCCAGTGCACGGCTTGTCGACGACGCGCTAGGGATGCGCCAGATTTCCGTTACCAGAGATTTATTATGCGAAGTTGATTGGATGAAATTTGTTTTTTCGTGTAGCTAATGATAGTTTTATGTTTCTAGCCTTTTGTATTATTCAAATATTAATAATAATAGAAGAAATTATACATTTTTAAGTTTAATTTTAAATAGTTTTCTAGAAATCTGTGTCACGTGCACCACATCACTAGCGGTCTAGTATAGAAGACTGTGGCGTCCTGGACATGGTATTTTCGTGGTTATGAATCCATATTTTTTATTTACATATTTTTCAGTACTGGTGGCTCTAATAAACATGTTTTTTATACTCATATGTTGCTGAGATATTCTATTTTGTGAAATGTTGAATTAAAATACCGATTATATTTTTTTAATATTTTTATTTAATATTTTTGTGGGACGGGCTTTTTGTCTAGTATAGAAGACGGTGGCGTACAGGGCCCGCAAGTGTTTGTCTAGTATAGAAGACTGTGGCGGTCAAAAGGTTAACTAAATTTGAAATAAATTAAGTGTAAACGGACAATTTAGTAGATTAGTATTTTAGTAGTTAAGTAATTAAGTAGACAAGTAATTAAAAAAAAACTATTTTCTGTTAGGTAAATGGGCGGGGCTTATCACTTAAGACATTTGGATAGGCACTTTTTAGTTAAAATTTAGTAAAATGCTTAAGTAATTATGTTGAATTGTATGAACTAAAGAGCTTTACTAAATTATTACGTATGGACACACACTAAAAATTATTCACTTAAAATTAAGTTAACTACTTAATGCAGTGCAGTTATGGAAATGGTGAAGCAACTTCGTCTCGAGTTAATGTCAATGTGATTTTAGTCAGCATTAACTTAACAAATTAAAGGCGACCTTGGAACACTTGTTACACAGATTACTAAGCATTTCTATTCATGGTATTTGTATGTAATATGTGTATGGATATAGAATATACTTTTTTGTATTATTTTAGGTATTTTTCGGCAAAAATAGCGATCTTAGAGTTGATATAAATTAGTTTTCGTAGGCTTAGAATATTGCAGACTTGAGATAGTAAAATACCCATGAAATAAATATTTTAACGAAATAACTAAATAAATTATTATGTTTTAAGGTGCAATAAAGAATAAAATAAATAAATAAATAAACTGATGGTCTAGCTAGCGTCCAGATACAGAACGTCCATAATATTATAACCTTACCGGATCACCGTTAATCAAAGTTAAAAAAATACGTAACACACAAATAAAACAATATTCATACAGGAGCTCCGCGCGGCAAAGACGCCAACACGCGAATTCCGCTGGGCGACGCGGATCTGGTTCGCGCGGAACTGGGCGGTGACGCGTCACTTCCGCGGGCGCGCCGAGCGGATCCCGACGGTGATCAGCGCGCGGGCGACGTCCATCGTGACGCCGCGCTCCGACCCCTCGCAGCCCGTGTTCTTGGTGGAGCGAGACCACACTGTCACGACCACCACGCGCTGGCCTGGCTGGAGATTGTTGGCGCTCGCGCACAGGTATCAATGTTATGTTGGTGTTGCAGTGTGCGAAGGGGAGGAAGTTTTTTTTCACCCTTCAACCGTATATGTATATGTATGTGTGTGTGTCCGTGTAGGACATGGTGCTGGTGCTGGAACATGATGTTCGTGCTGGGCGTGGTGGTGCCGTGGTGGTCGCCGCTGGCGCTGCGCACGCTGCTCCGCGTCAAGCCCTTCGCGCCCGACCTCGAGCTGTCGCAGGTCGGTACAGGGGACCGTAGGGGAATATAGGACCTTACGTCGTTGCGACTTTAAGACCTCTTATGTGTTATGTGTCACTTTTGTCAAAATCACTTTTTTACGTCAAACGATTCTACATTTTAAAGCACTATCGAATTCAAAAACTCTCATATGTGTACGACGTTTCCATCGTAATTTATTCACCAAATTCACTTTATCAATTTTTATCGATTTCCTCAAAAATATGTTTTTTTACACATAAGAGGTCTTAAAGTCGCAACAATGTTATGTATTGTAGTTTTTTTGTGCTGTGAAGGTTCTTATTTCTTCTTTTCCAGTAAATAAAAAAAATACCCACGTGATGATTTTGAATTTCAATTAATACCGGATTGACGGATCACGTGTGGCACTATGATCGTAGTTATTACCTACTGCTATATCGAAACTTATTTACTGCTTTTTACCCGACTGCCAAGGAAGGGTTATGTTTTTCGCGCGTATCTTGTATGTTTGTAATATTCTTTATTACCTCGGATCTTCCAAACCGCTCAACGGATTTATATAATTAAGATACCGTTAGATTCGTCTTGATAACTCAAGTGTTCTTAGGTAAGTGAAATAAAAAAAATTAAATATGGTGGCTGTGAGATGCAATTGTTTAAAGTATCAAAAAATAAAAATAATTCGAATAATGCAATGTGTGTGTCAAAAAGAGCTCACCATAAGGATTTCAAAAAGGTATATCATGATAGGTTTTTTGACAGCAAGCGGGTTTTTTTTTATATTTTTTTTATATTAGTTTTATGTGTTTTTTTCGTTTTTAATCCCGTGTTTTTTTCGTGTAGGTCTCGAGCGACATCGCGGTTTACCACTCGCAGAAAAAAACGTAGTTCATAAGTCTCAGGCCTATTATAATTATTTATTGTCAATACATTGTAACACTGTATTTATGAATTTAGTGAGTCAAATGATGGATCGTACAGTCAGCATCAGGAGTAGCTTAACATTTTAGTGACCTTGTCACATTACATTTCTTGAATTTGTCATAGATGTTGTTAGGAAACGTCGAAACAGTTACTATTACAAAGTACTATTATGTTGAGCTACTTCTGAGGCCGACAGTACTATAGAGTGTTGTGTGTGGTGGTCGGGTGGTACAGGTGAACGGCACGCTGTTCCCGAAGCGCAGCAGCGAGACGCAGACCATGTGGTCGCGGCTGCTGCGTCTGTGGCGCCACATCTCCAAGGAGCGGACGCGGTTCGAGACCGAGCCCGACACAGGTACCCGAAGGGACTTTATTTCTCACCTTCTTGGTAAACTTATAGTGAAGAATTCTTCGAACACCGCTACCTTTTAATTTTAGTTAATTATGCCATGAATATCGTGTACAGGTCTACCGTGCAAGCGTCTGTATGTCATTGTAAACTGCAGGCGTGTCGTGCCGTAATGATTTGTGTGTGTTTTTTTTTATACCGAATAAGTTAGTGCTTGACCACAAAACCACCTGATGGTAAGCAGTAATGAAGCCTTGGATGGTAAAGCACACTAACTTAGTAGAAGACTATTCACTCTTGACTTGAAGACACCCACATTATAATCAGAGGGGAATACCCACGCGGGCAATTTATTGCAGTCCCTTGCGGTACATATAATAAAAGACGAAGCAACGCGCGATGTCCGCACCAGGGGGATGTTGACAACAAAGGGATGAATACCCGCCGTGCGTCTGGATGTTCGATAGTAAAAAGGAGAGGGGGAATTAAGTCATGTAATTCCTGCGCACACTCTCCAAAATGTATCCTATAGAATACTGAGAGGCTGGCAACTCTGCACCTGTGCTCGAGGCTTTGTAGACTAGACTCTATCAGCTTTGGGTCACCAATAAGCCTCTTAGCACGCCTCTCCATTGAATCCAATGCTGAAAGATGACATTTAGCTGCACCAGCCCAAATGTGACAGCAATACCTACTCCACACAAGGCTGAACCTGAGCTTTGTACAGGGTCAAAAGCTGTGTGTGTCATTGTGAACTGGTCGCATATCATGCCCATTTCAAGTTACAGTCTTCTGTATGTCATAGTAAACTAACCGTGTTTAGTCCAGTCTACACTGTACTGTAAACTCGCACGTGCCAGGTCTACTGGGCAAGGGTCTGTCCCGGCAAGCGCACCGCGTGTGGAACTACGGCGTGGTGGGCGCGCTGGGGTCGCTGGCGCTGCTGCTGCTGTTCCCGCTGGCGGCGCTGCTGGCGTCCGCCGCCGCGCTGGCCGCCGCCGCCGCCGCGCCGCTGTGGCTGCCGCCCGCCGCGCTGGCGCTGCACGCGGGGAATGCGCTGGTGTATGATCTGGATTGCCCTGATCCGGCGAGGCTTAATAGGTATTGAAATGAAATAAGTTTTATTCGAAGTAGGTTTGTTACAAACACTTTTCGAACGTCACTCAACGCCATCGCTTCAACAAATCCCTACCGTGAGTGGTCCCGGGAGAAGAAACGGCAAGAAACTCCCGGGATTATTTTTTTCCTACTCACAGTTACAGACAGCACTTAATACTACTTATTGCAATATTTAATATAAAAAAAATCATGTCCAAGCAGTCTTGTCATTTAAATACTCATCAACAGACTTATTATCATTATATTTTGTGTTGGACTTTGATGTTGATGGAATGAATGCAACGTTTTATAGGGTTACGAAGAAAAATCGGAACCTTTTAGTTTCGTCATGTCCGTCCGTCCGACTGTGTGCTCGAAGCAAAGCGCCGAGACCCTTAGTGCTAGAAAGCTGTAATTTGGTATGGATATACATATTTATTAAAACTCCAGAATCGTTTAATAAAATATTCGAAAATATTTTTTTTCAGTGTACCTCCCCTACGGGTAACGTGAGGATGAATTTTTTATTCGTCACGTACCCTATAGTGTGGGAAATCGTTGAAAAGGTCTTCTAAAAATATTATTACTAAGACCATTTTTAAGACCATTTTTGGAATTAAGGGTCCGTTTGCGAAATATGTATTTGACTTTAAAGTGCTAATTTTGGTTAGAATCAAGAGTCCCCTCCCTGCCGGCTGAACAGTTGGAGTTGGAGAAGTGAAAAAATCTCAAAAATAGGTTATATGATGAATTTGCAAGGAAAACTATCACAGTTATGTTTTAGCTTAAGTATTTTATGAGTAACAGTCGATAAACTTACTACTTCGGAACCCTACATTGCGCGTGGCCTGACACGCACTTGCCCGGTTTTTTGTAACGTTTTACCGTCACGACTGTGTAAATGTGCTGCAAGAACCTTACATAAAATTTTATGTTAAAGTACCGCTCCTGTATACTCTATATTAATTCAGATTGCATGCAGTAATTCTGCCGAGACGATCCGAGCCGTCCTTCCTCAAATGAGCTGAGATACCATTATTTCATCATTAACATCTCGCACAGAAGCGCACGATGTGTTTTAACGACTTTTATGTGCTAGGAAACTTAGCACTATGAATATGAACTATGAAACTCCAGAATCTTAGAATAAAATATTGAAAAACATATTGGGTTGGGCTGGGCCGTAATTGACAGGTGACCCCTAAAAAGTTCGTTATCTGACTGGATATAGTCGCCCAAAACCCAACCTGCCGCTGACATTGAACCCTTATCTCCCAGATGGCTGGTCCTGTTCGAGGTGTTGATCTGGCGCATCGGCCTCCTGGGCCTGCTGCAGCCGCTGCTGGCGCTGTGCGTCGCGCTCGTGCTGTGTCCCGTGTGCGCGCTCGTCCTGCTCGTAGGTAGGTATACTGCGTTCAAATGGAACATTTCCTTAAGTTTACCGTATGTCATTTCTTCGCAGCAGATTTAAAGCAGTGATAACCTAGCGGTTAGAACGTTAGCCTCCCGAATGGAAGAGCCCGAGTTCAAATCCTGGCACGCACCTCTAATTTTCAAATATTATGTGCGTTTCAGAAGTTAATTCAAATCAAATCAAATCAAATATTTTATTTGTGAAATAAGGTACATAAAGATGGTAACATTAAAACATAGTTCGCTTATTCTGCCAATAATTGGCGTACAAAATTAATTAAGGTTAATTTCTATAAGTTCATTATCTTAATAGTTATCAATTAACATGTCACGTAAATACTATTCAGATTTAAAAATGTCAATAGGTATAGGTACTCGTAAAATATAATTACATTAGTCAATAAAAGTAAAACGAAATTAAAAAATGTAGTCAATTAATTAAAAAAAAACACGGAATTACAGCGTAAATCATGCGATTATTATTTTTATTCATTAATAAATTCATTTATGCTATAGTAACATTTACTTAATAGATATATGCGAAGCTTTTCTTTAAACAGTCTCAAATTGTCAATTATTCGTAATGAAGTTGGGAGTTTATTATAAATTGTTGATGCCATTCCAATAAAACTTTGTCTTAGAAGTGTGGTTCTGGCTGGCATAGCACATAGCTTGTCTTTACGACGTGCTCTTTCCGAGAAATTAAATTTGTCCTTGTTTGTCTTTACAAATATTGCACATTCATATATGTAGAGCGAAGGTAATGTCATTATGTTTAATTTAATAAAATGTGGTCTGCAGGTGTCTCTCTGTTTTAGGTTACATATTGCCCTGATACATTTTTTTTGGGCTTTAAAAGCTAAGTGTTTATTTGTGGAGTTCCCCCAAAATATAACGCCATACCTAAGTGACGATGCTACGATACCGTGATATGCTGTTAATAGAGTCGACTGATTAACGATATTTCGTAATTTACGTAATAGGAAATTAAATTTGCTAAGCTTATTGCATACATTCTCTAAATGTGCTTTCCAATTCAATTTATTGTCAATTTGTAGTCCTAAAAAACGTGTGCTCTGTACGTTGTCAATTTGATTTCCAAGGTAGTTAACATTTAAATTCATATAATTATTAAATCTATTTGTGAATTTTATAATATTTGTTTTCTTTAAATTAATTTTTAAGTTATTATTTTCTAACCATTGTATTAAATCAATAATTGTATTATTAATGTCAATTTCAAGTTCTCTTTCATCGTCATTTACAAAAAGAACTGTACTATCGTCAGCAAACAGAGTAATATCATGTTTAATTTTTACTGGAAGATCGTTGATATAGATCAAAAATAACAGCGGACCTAGAATACTACCTTGAGGGACACCATATTTTGTATTTCTATAATCAGATTTAATATCTCCTTCGGTTTTTGTTGCAGTACATAAATACGAAATATGCGTACATTGTTCTCGTCCTGTAAGGTATGATTTAAGAAGTTCATGAGCTTGTCCTCTAATGCCGTATTTATAAAGTTTATTTAGCAAAATATTATGTTCCACATGATCAAATGCTTTACTAATATCCAAGAACAATGCAACAGTAGATTTTTTTAAGTCAATATTAGTAATTATTTTGGAAATTAAATTATATATCGCCATGTTTATATTTTTATTTTTTCTAAATCCGAACTGTTGAGGACTTAGTATAGAATTTACGGTCAAGAATGAGTAAATGTTATTATATATGTATTTTTCAAATACCTTGGAGAATGGAGTTAGAAGTGCTACCGGTCTATAATTATTTATATCTGTTGGGTCTCCTTTTTTCAGTAACGGTTTAATTATAGCTTTTTTTAATTTATTCGGGAACTTTCCCTGTTCAATGCACGCGTTTATTAAATAACTTATTACCGGTGATATAGTCTCTGCAACATCTTTAACCACTTTTATGATAACATCGTCGTAACCTGAGCTATTTGTATTTTTTAGGGAATTTATTATAGTTTTAATATCTCCTGGTATGGCTGGCGGTATGAATATTGAATTAACATTAATATATTTTAGTTTGGAAGCCATATTTACATCGCATCCCCGATTATCACTTATATTTGTAAAGTGTTCATTAAATGTTGAGGCTATTTCTTTCGCATTCGTTATTATGTTTCCATTTATGTTGAGTTTTGTGATGTATTGTTTTGATGTCTTTGTTTTACTACTATTAATAACAGTCCATGCTGCTTTCGATTTGTTGTTCGCTGAATTAATAAAGTAATTATTTTGGGATTTTTGTGTTTGATAAATAATTGATTTATATCGTTTAGCATAAACCATGTACTTGTCCTTATTACACTTATTACGACTACGTCTATAGTTCCATAATAATTCTCGTTTGCGTTTACTGCAAAGCTTTATTCCTCGAGATATCCATGTCGGTTTAACTTTATACGAAATTTTTATTTTTTTAATTGGAAAGCATAAGTCATATAATAATTTAAATAATTCATGAAACTTATCAAAAGCTGAATTTGGCTCTTTTGTTTCATATACCTCACTGAAAGTCAGGCTTTTGATGTGTTGAGAAAATTTGTATCTATTTTCTAACGAATAATCACGCCTTATAATGTACCAGTATTTTAATTTATTTTGTATTTCACTCGGACATCTTATGAGTTGCGCACTGTGATCTGATAGTGCCAATTCAACTAATTCGCTTTTACAACCTTTCAGATTATGTAATATGTTATCTATACAGGTGTTACTAGCATTACGTGTTGGTTGATTAAATTCAATTTTTAAATTGTGCTCTAATAATGCTTGTTTAAAATTACTTGAAAGTTTATTATTTTGTAATAGGTCAATATTGAAATCCCCACACACAATGAGTTTTTTATTTTTTACATCAAATTTAGATAAAATACAGTGGAGTTTGTCAAAAAATAGGTCATATGCCTCAGTATTATTTCTAGGAGGTCTATATATACAAATTACATATATCTGATGATCCAATAGTTCTATCGCTGAGCATTCTATCACCCCTGAAATTGATATTTTACAGACGTCTTTTATTTCTTTATATTTAAGCGTATTTTTTGTTATTATGCAGCAACCACCATGTCTATTACTTCGCATATAATAAGAAGCTATGCAATAATTCGGTATAACTAAGCAAAACTCGTCACCAACAATCATATTATGTTCTGTTATACATAAGATGTCAATATCTTTACTACTATTCGACAGTTCGTTAAGACATACAGTTAGCAAGTCTGATTTACTTACCAGTCCGTTAATATTTTGATGTATGATGTTAATGAAGTTTTTACCCACGAAATAAATCGTTTTCATCATTATTATTAAATTTTGAACAATTTGGGCTTACATTTGATTTATTTATATTGTCATGATTAATAACATTCCTACATAACTTACAAATTAAATTACAGTTGTCATTATCATCAGTTTGAGTACTGGAATCGATTAAAGGTTTAAATTGTTCATTAGTAGACTTACATTTAGATAAATAATTATCCCTATTACGCTTGTATGTAATACGTAAGACTTCCCTTAACAAGTATCTCGCTATATGTGTAGGAAATATTTTATAAATAGGTATGGATCGACTAAAGTTAAGATCAGTATAAACAACATTAACATATTTACTACAATGAAATCTTAACATGTAGTTTAGTTTATGTTCGTTAAGGTGGATATTTTTATGAATTTCCCCTACAATAACGTTGGTGTGTGTAAGTGAGGAAAGCCATACTTCCAGTTTACAAGAAAATTCATGTGGATTTTTATCATTACTCCCTGCAAGCAATATTACATAATCATTGATATTTAAATTACTTATCTCCATTTTCATCGTGGATGTGACTTCTCCCATTGTTGCGTTAGGTTTTATATAGCTTACAATGAAATAATCCTGGCCTAATAAATTTTGAAGTTGCTGTCTTACACCTCGCCCTTGATTGTCTCCAATGATGATAATACGATGTTTTGTGTTTATATGTGTTGTATTCAAATAAGTTGGGGACAAAGTTTTTGTTTGTGTGGTTTCTTGTTGCTGTAGTTGTTGTAGTTGTTGTTCTTGTTTTTGTTGTTCTTGTTCTTGTTGTTTTTCTTGTTGTTGTTGTTGTTGTTGTTGTGATTGATGTAATTGTTGTAAACCAGGATCAATATTTGTATTCGTGTTAATAATTTTTGTATATGTATTATTTTCGGTATCTGATTTTTTTGTCTGATTAGGAGTATGGAATAGTCTGGAACAAACACTACGTGCAGAAAGTACTGGTGATATTCGAGCAGCTTTCATTTTAATATTTAGCAAATGTCTATTAAGAGGAGTTGCATTTAATGATTTTGAAGAGCTAATATTCCTCATTGGATACTCTTTAACAAGTTTTTTAAGTAAGTCAATTTGTTGGGCTTGCTCACTTATAGTTCGTCTAAGTTGACTATTCTGACACGTAAGATCGTCTATTTCATCGTCGGCAGACTTGACTTTGGTACGTAAATCCTCAAGTTCTTGTTTCAAATCATAAGTATATGAGTCGTCTATGTTTTTTTGTTCTCCTGGTGCACTCAGTATGGTCGATTCAAGAAATGTGGAATTTAAGTTTTCGTTTGTATTATTTAAGGCAGAAATATTTATATCTGAAAACGTGCGTCGGATATTTCTTCTAAATGTTATGTTATCCATCTTGGTATAGAATTTTTTTATTTTAAAATTTAAAAATTTTACGCGTTCGCAGGATTCGATCTCGCGGCCCGTCGATCGCTTAGTTCTATCAGTTCGCCACTCGACCACGGCTGAGTTTAAGTAACACGGTGAAATATGTGAATACACTTATATATCTTTAGGTGCCTTATTAGATTGACTTGTTATGATGGTAGTTCGAATAATAGTTTTTTTGTCACACCCTCGTACAAATTAAAAAGTTATACGTTTGCACTAAAAAGATAATAAACACTTAATTCTACTCAATAATTTACACTTTGTTTAATTTGAATGTTATATAATGTTTATTGATTATTAATTGTTTGTAATTTTTATGTCAACCTAAACAAATACTGTTGAAATTTCAGAAATATTTTTGCTATCGTGTTGTTCACAGAAGTCAAAAGTTTAGCTTAGGCCGGTCACTGATTCAGTATATAACATTTACACTGTGATATCGTAGTACATTTTGCACTTTACTTCACAAAACTGTTGTAAATAATGATTTATTCTATTTTTAACACACAGGAGCTCTCACTATATGTTTACTTATAAGCGCCACCTGGCGGAATCCCTTTTAATAATTATCACTTGCTTCAGTGAAGGAAAACATCGTGAGGAAACCTGCACACCGGAGAGTTCTCCATAAAGTTCTTAAAGTTGTGTGAAGTCTACCAATCCGCACTTGGCCAGCGTGGTAGACTATGGCCTATACTCCTCACATTGGGAGTGGAGACCCCGAGCCCAGCAGTGGGACAATTATGGGTTGTTGCTTGCATTTCTTCACAGAATTCAATCCTTATTAGCTACTCTATCGAATGGGGTAATAATACAGGATCTTTTTCAAAGTCAAAAAAATCGGGCCCGAAAGTCATTTGATTACTTTTCTCTATTCCTCACAGTTTATAGCCATAGGCATCCACGCCCACTGGAAAAATTCCCTCTGAATTTTGTAACGTGTCCAGGCGGCGTCAGCTGGTGGGCGGCGCGCGGCGTGTGGGAGGCGCTGGCGTGGCGCGCGGTGATCGTGCGCGCGGCGCGCGTGCCGGCGCACGACTCCGCCTTCTGCCGCCGGGTCGCCGGGCCCGGGCTGCACTGCCGGCCCTGGTATCAGATCACGTATGTGTCCACTTCTTGTCTTTGTACACTACACTATATGTTGTTCTTTTCACTCTTTTTAGGGTTCCGAAGTAAAATCGGTACCCTTATAGTTTCGTCATGTCCGTCTGTCCGTCTGTTCGAAGCAAAGCGCCAAGACCCTTAGTGCTAGAAAGCTGTAATTTGGTATGGATATACACATTTATTAAAACTCCAGAATCGTCGAATAAAATATTGAAAAACGTTTTTTTTTTTTCAAAGTATACTCTAGACGTATTCTAGAGATACAAGGTACTCTACCACAGAGGTTCCCCTACAGGTAACGTGAGGATTAATTTTTATTCGTCGCGTACCCTGTAGTGTGGGATAGCGTTGATTTGGTTAAAGTCAAGTATCCCCCCTCCCCCCTCTGCTGGCTAAACGGTTGGAGTTAGATAATTGAAAAAATCTCAAAAATACATAGGTTATATGATGAATTTACAAGGAAAACTTGTAAGTAGTTAATGAGTAATAGTTGATAAAAATGCTACTTCGGAACCGTAACATTGCGCGTGGCCTGACACGCACTTGCCCGGTTTTTCGAATAGATAGATTCTGTTGGCCCAGTCGGTCTTTGTAGTTCCACGCGTACAGAAGAGCAATGGAGTAGTTTTTCGTATATTATGTCCCTTACAGATGTAACAGGGGCATTAGATCATTCTCAAGCTGTGTGTATAGGGGAATGTGTCCAAATGTTATTGCATTATACTGTGTGTGTGTGTGTGTGGTTAACATTAACGCAGCAAGGGCTTTTATATACTTCGCAAGCTGTTGGTGTGTACGGGGACATGGGTTAAAATCTCAATTTATTTTACTGTGGTGTAAAAAAAAAATAGATATATAATAAAATTATGTGTGTGTTAGTGCGGCGCAAGCGCTGGCGGCAGTAATGGCGCGCGCGGAGCTAGAGGAGCTGACGGCGTGGGCGGCGGCCACCGAGGCGGCCGTGGAGCGCCCGCTGCGGGACTACGCGCACTTCGTCGACGCCTGCTTTGGACCCTTCTCCGTGCAGATCGCTAAGGTACGGGCTCTTTGTAGTTTAACATACCGCAGCTGGCTCTGGCCTTTACTTAACCACATATATTTTTATTTTGTTGTATATTGACCTAATGACCCAGTTACAGTATCGTGCAGGTCGTATTGAGGCGCCCTACAAAACTGATTCCACCATGCCGGCAGAACCAGGTGTCGCAAGAGGTGACAGAAGCCGGCCGGCTCGGCAGTGAGGGGTTTCCTCAGTCCCTCCCACCCCCCTCTCTCCAGACAATCTATTCTAACCAACACTACCAATGTCTGTGTGTGTACGTACAGACGGTCGCATACAAGCAACCAACCACCATCTGTTTCTAAGTGTATATGTGTGTGGTGTGTACAGACGGGGTCGTACAAGCAGCTGGAGAAGGAGTGCGGCGAGCTGGTGCAGTCGGCGCGCGAGAAGCTGGCGGCGCGGCGCCGCGAGCTGGCGCTGCCGCTGTCGGACGCGGCGCGCGCGCGGTGCCGCCTGCCCGCGCACGACTTGCGGGTGCGTGCGTTAGCGTGACGGAACGCAATCTGGTGTAAAAGCTGATTACTGGTTAAATCTACTACCATTAAACTATTTGCAGACATCTTGCGAATGCGACATATCATCATAACATAAATTATATCGTATCTTATCATATTACAATATTAAGAGCCATTTCGCAAAATTCTGCTATCCAAGTTTAGGTAAATAAGAACTATAGTTACTGCACACGCTTGGCATTATGTGAATTTGTGTGGAAGCAGTCGTAGAGCGACTATAATGCGTGTTAATACTTTCTGTAAAAAATAAACATCGGATAATTCTGCGGGTATAAACGCGAAATGGCTTGTAATACAACTGTAACTAACCGGTGTTTTCCGTCGAATCTCAGAACTGGTTTAAAAGTTTTCATTGCGATTTTCACTGTATGTGTGTCTGTAGTGTGTGTTTGTGTGTGTCCAGAAAGCGATCCACGCTAGTGCGCTGGAGCTGGCGCGCATGTGGGGCGAGGAGGCGCGCGGCGAGGAGTGGTGGGCGGCGCGCGGGCTCGAGCCCAACGACTGGCACGCGCTCGCCGCCAACATGCTCGTCGAGGTACAGTGACGCGACACAACACGACACGACACGTTACGTTTGTCAAATGCGTGGTATAGTGTGAGAACATGTCAAATTTTATTAAACTCTTAAAAAATACTCTTCTGTAATAAAGTGCGGTTTACTATTAGTATTTGTTATATTTCGCCCCAAGTTACCCTACTACAGATAAAAGTGTTGACCTATCTAATTGTTTAAGCTTTATTAAAATTTGACATCTATTCATATTTATCCGATGCACTATATTTGGATATTTGTTACTTCTACTTGCTTTTTAAATATTCTGTTATTGATCACACACTTAATATTTCTCTCTGGTGTTATCGCTATATGCGTGTAATGAGTGCCATGACACGGCCACGCCTCTTTTAGCACTCACTGTTAGACACACCTGCATAAAAGTAACAATGAATACATACCTACTTCCCAGGTATTCGACGCCGAGACGCTAGTGGCGCTGGGCGAGGGCGAAGCCCGACTGCCGCTGGAGGCGGGCCCGGGCGCGCGCGCGTGGGCCGCGCGGTGCGCGCGCGACCGTGCTCCGCCCGACGTGCTCGCCGAGCGGGACGACTGGGCCACCGCGCCCGGTGAGTGCGATTGTATGTGTACTGTGTTTGATGTGTGCGGGGGGGAGGGTTTATAGTCATTGAAGTATAATGTACTAAAGTACTAGAATAGATATCGCGAACAAAATGGGTTCCACAGCCGCCGCAGGCACGACAGTGCGGGTCGCTCCGGAAGGACGATGAGGGGTAAAAAGTCATAAAGTTTGTAGCTTACGACCTACAACTCATTGCGCGACCACCGAGTTCGCAGGCTCGGTTCCATACGCTAATAATAATAGCTAAATATTGAAAGTCCTGTTTTAAAACGAGACGTATTTAGTTAACAGTTTTATAGGGTCCTTTTCTTTTGCACCATAATATCTACGTAATATTTACATTTAATCGCATTTATAATGCGAATACAGATGTGAATGCAGATATCCAAATAGATGATGAAGTTTTGCAATTGCGTATCCGTAAGATGTACGTAACGTATGGCACGTTAAAACATGAAAGAACATTTTTTTATAACATTTTCCGTCGTATCTCTTTAGAAACATGCTGAAAGCTATATGTATGGTACCTGTATATGTTGTGTGTGTCCCAGGCGTGTGGGGCGAGTGGGGCGGCACGGCGGCGCCGCGCGTGCCCGCGCCGTCGCTCGAGCTGAGCGCGTTCAGCCCGCGCGCGCCGCACCAGCCGCCCGTGCCGCACCCCGCCACCGTCGCGCTCGTGCTGCACAACAGGTACACACGCACACACACACAATCAATCTACACGTACTCACATACATAGCCCGCAAGCCTAAACAATATAGATGTCGCAAGTAGTGGCATAACAATATTCATTGCTATTCACACATTACTATATCCTGTAATTTTTTTTAATGTAAATAACAAACGAGTTGACACGCCTCCTATACTTACGCCCCAACTCAGAGTCACTAACGGTTACTTTAATCTCTACTGAGTAAAACATCTCCATACAAATTCTGTACTAAAGAGCGATTTAAGTAACCGTTAGTGACTCTGAGTTGGGGCGTTAGTGGTTATAAAGCCTCACCGGTGCTTTGCCGGCGAAGAAAGAAAAGAGAAAAATGGCTTCTAACTCTATCAATAACTTTGACTTCAAAATATCAGTGTTTTATCAATCTACAATGATATCACCACGTGCGCGGCGTGTTGCAGGGAGTCGGACAACCCGGTGCCGCTGGACTCGGAGCTGTGCGCCGAGATCCTGCGCTCGCTGGAGGACGCGCCCGACTGCGACGACGGCGCTACAGGTACCACTCACCACTCCCGCTACATTATACTTTATTATGATAAAAATTATTGAGTGCTATAGTTAATAGTATCAGGCGTTACTTTGCGGAAATTTTTATTTTTATTTTCTACTTTTATTTATTACAAAATACACAATTATTCTTTGAAGAAATTATATACATGTATTTTACGAAGTATCTAACAGCCAATGACGGATTTACATTTTTTAGCCTACATATATAGTAAATCCATTGTTATTAAGTTAGTATTAGTCTACTTTGCAACAATCCGCGGGTTACATGTATGATGGCATTTACTTTAAGACATGCGTGGCACCCACAACGGAAACTTGCACTACAATAATTAAAAGTATAATTATACCAACATACATACCAGCTCCAACACGTGTTTCGCCCCGAAACGGAGCATCATCAGGGTAAGTTGACTCTACGATGGTTAGTCGCAAACGTATTGAGTGCTAATAAAAAGTTCAAAAGTGACGTTATTCCAAACTGCTTATAGTTAGCCGGTCCATCATTATCCACCTGCCACAGATGGCGTGGAGCGGTACCGCGGCGGCGGCAGCTCGGCCAGCAGCTCGGCGAGCGGCTCGGAGTCGCCGGCGCGCCGCTCGCGCTCCCCGCCGCGCTCCCCACCCCGCACACCGTCGCGCTCGCCTGACGCTGAACAATTGTGCAGGTACCTTTGTCTACTTAATGACTTATTGAACGCATTAACTCGGTTACGTAAAATTCCAAAAGAAGATTTTTGAGTAAATAGATAATACCTTCGCTCATGCAACAGTAGTTTTACAAAAATATAAACGTCCAAATCATCCCACGGAAAGTGTAAGTGGGGTAAAATTTACCGTATTTTAATGTCTTGGCGTGGTCTGTCTGCATGCCAAGTTTCATTTTAATCCGTACAACGGTTAGCGCGTGATGCAAACCCAAACAGCCAAGCAAGTTCACAATCTTTCGCATTTATCTGCGGCCTAACGCACTAAGTGCAGCGCATTCCGGCGCAGCCGTTAACGTGAACTTTAACGCAAATGCAGCAGGGGCATAAAAGTAATATATTGTCATCAGGATATCTCCCAGCGGCGAACGCGCGGCGTGTCGCTGGACGCTGACGGGGCGCGGCGTGCGGCTGCGGGCCGACCTGGCCAGCCCCGAGGACGTCACGCTCGACGCCGAGCGACACGTCGGCACCTCCGTCTGACTCTACAGTCTACACCCTAACGCCGCGCCATAAGGTTCATGTTGCTATGATCATCCACATGCAGACACCGCTCGCTCTGACGTCACGCTCGACGGCCGCCACGCAACGTTCATAATGCAGTCATCAGCCACATACAAACCCCGTTCGCTAGAGAACCTTCGTCTGAACCGTAACGCAGCGCCGTAAGGTTTACATTGCATTGTTCATAAACAAATCACTCAACCGGAGGACGTCACTACCTCCGTCTGACTACCACTCTCGACCCTAAAGCAGTTACGCAAGGTTCGTTTTGCAATGATCATACACACATACAGCTCGCTCGGGAATCTTAGTCTGAACTGTAATGCTACGCCGTAAGGCTTACATTGCATTGCTCACACTCATCAAAATTACTGCAGGTAGCTTTAGATAACAACTTAACTCAAGCATTCTGAACCGTGCAGCTACTACAGACTGATGTTTGGTGAACTGTTATAACAGTATCATTTAAAGGTCGATGCACGTAACGTGGACGGGACGGGGACGGGACGGGTCGTGGAAGTTTTGGAATCATCGTTTCATAGAAAATGTAAACGATAACGCATACGCCACCGAGGCACGGACGGGACGGGATCGGGGCACGCGCGTATATTTATGCCCCGTCCACGTCCCTTTCCCGTCCCGTTCACGTTACGCATGCAGCGACCTGTAGTTTGGAGTGTCTCCGTCAGGGGATAACGATAATAACTTACTGCAATGATACAGATTTATTATTGGCGTTGGCATAAAAACCCCAACTGGATACAAACAGAGAAACTTGTATGATAAGCACCTCATTGCCTGCTGACCAAAGCGTATCCAGTTTTCACAGGGACTTGTCTATTTAAAGTCATGATTTCGGTATTTTATACCGATATTTCATGCCACTTAAATGGATCAAGGTAACTGTGTAACTAGATCATGGGATTGGGTCGAAATATCGATATTAAATACAAAATCGTGAGTAGTTACTGTTATAAAGTTTTTTCCTTAGTTTAAGATAATGCTTGAACACAACTGCTGATGGAATTACACCTGTAGCTCGAGCACGAATATTTGCGAGAAAGTATTCGTATGGTTAACGTAAGCAATTTGTATGGCATTTTTTCAAAAGCGCCCCTATCGTACGTAAATGGTACTAAAATGCCATACAAATTTGACAAATTGCTTACGTTAACCATACGAATACTTTCTCGCAAATATTCGTGCTCGAGCTACTGATTTCTTGGTTATTCATTGTGTCTTTATTTGTATGTCTACGGGTATGCCTAGCACGAGGCGAGGTGTCATGTGTGAGCGTTATCATATTACTGAAGGTTAACATGAAATATAGATGGATGTATATGTATGTATTTGTATGATGATGTATATGTAAGTCGTATGGCTTTGTGGTCCCTGCGCTCTGTGTTAATCATATCGCCGATGCGTTGCTACCCTTAAAACACTGGGCGGTACCCAACGCGGTTCAACAACCACCCATAACGTATACCCTAAAATAAACACGAACATTTAGATTTAACGTGACCCAACGAAACTCGATTCTACTAAAACGTAAGTAGGGTAAAGTAAATTTTATTACGTTAACGATAAGGCTTGTATTGATTTGCCTAAAATTGCCTTAAAATTGAGCTCAGTATATAAGACTAGGACTCCGATATATTGTTATTAACTTGGATTTAACCGACCACATAGTTTAGCGCGAACATGACCTTTAATTATATATTGTTAAGGTTGAGGTTAAGCTTATAAATATACAAATCACTGACATCATTATAGTACTTCGTGCAATATTTTAAAGTAAAAAATACGCGTGTATTGTTTTCGAAGCTCGAATGTAATGTATTGCTGTTGGGTAAATCATTTTGAGATTTTTTTATATTATAATAATTTTTGTGTTAATTAAGTGTATTTTTTAAAATATCTACATATTAAATAATTTCAAGCATTAGTTTTGTATCCGTCAAGTAACTTCTATTGATTGATTGGCGAAAACTGTAATACAATATTTGATAGAGTTTTGAGATTGTAGCATTCAAAGTAGATTTCAGTCACTTATACAATAATTCGTTTTAGTATTGTTTGTTTGTTTGTTTGCATTACACAGTGACAAAACAACATACTCATGTAATACGAAATCTTAACAATCATCTTTGTAAACAATTGTTTTTTATATTTGTTTTATGGCTTATGCATTTTTGGCCAAATAACATTTAACAATAGTGCATATTGTTAATAGGCCAAATATACTGGCCAAATAATACATAATTATTGGCTAATCAACGTAATAACGATTAGCGTATATATTGGCTTTAATTTAAAGTTTATAAAACGGTATCATACAGTGACGTATTCAAAAACGGTATGTCAACATGTAAACAAGTTTATCATTCAAACATTGAGATTACATTATATTTAGGAATATTTTATTAAGTTATTTAAGTGCAATGCTTTGAGATTATTTATTGGATTTATTTCCAGTTATTTTCTTTTTATGTAACGGATACAATTTTAAAGCACAATTTTTATATGAGATTATAAGCTGCACTTGTGAGTGAAGTGTAGTTAGATTTTGAGTATTATCAAATTATTTCTTAGGGGCAATTTTTTAAATATTAAATTCTACATTGTGAATCATCATCATCATAAATCCCCGGGGAACATCGCAGTATTGTTTTGCATTTTTTTTAATAAGATGACTTGTGTTTTTATATTATAATTTTTGTATGCCTTCGTTGCCTTGATCTAAGCAATAAAGTAAGGATATGTCGATATCATAAGTTCTATTTTATTGTATTGAAATCATTTCTAATTATTTTTTTGTGAATTTAATTTTTGTTTCATGTCGCACGTAAGTGAATAAAATATGAGCGGGCCTGGGAACTCGTATCTACATGGTAAATAATATCTTGAAAGGCTCTAATATTTACTCAAAACTATATTAAGTGCAGTGAACCCAATTCTTCGAGCGAATATCGCTTGATGATCGATGAATCATACAAATTGAGGGAAGTAAGAAGATATTGCCACTATTAGTCATTATTGTAATGTATTGTATCGTACGAATCGAAGGGTAATATCGATCGGGCGCCCCTACTGTCGCGACATACGACCACGGTCCATGGCACTAAGCTTTAGATAGATTAACTTAGGATAGGATTATATTAACTGCGGTATGAAATACAACATCAGAGATTATACTAGATACTGTTATATATTATATTATTACTATTGTGTGAGTGGAGACGGCAGGTTGTTTTAAATGACGGTTTTTAATATATTAAATATTATATTTATGATTTTTTTATATTTGTCGAAACTTGGCCAGTAAATTTATATTTCATTGTAAAGTTATTTCATAGTCCCCCACACACATAACATATTAAAACTACTTTTATATATACCAGCTTACGTGCAAGTTAGCTATATATGTAGTATGTACTGGTCAATAGTTCAATTATACGCGTGTAAGACAACCTGGCGTGCCACGATAAATATTATTTAATATATATATATATACATATATTTGAAACAAATTAGCTCTCTATTCTGAAGTGATAACGTACTGAATATTAAGATTATTCTATGGATCTGACAACTGGACAACTGACTAATGGGATTTTAAATAAAAATCATATTTGTAAAGTGCACTAATTACATAAAAATGAGTATCGACGTAGGCAATGTATTATTATTATGGTATTCGCTGTGTATAGCTCTGAAATCTTCATAAATTTATTTAAAGTTTCGCAGTGTCTGCTGCCTACATACTGTGTCCGCTGGCTTAGTTACTCCTATAGTAGTTTAACTATTTACCAGATATTTATTTATTTTAAGAAAAGTAATATGATTTTTATTTATTATTCCCAATGCAAAAGGCTTACCGAATGCTATTTGTCGTTGAAATATGCGTTTTAAGTGTTATTTTACAATGTTTTATTTTTGAGGTATTTTAATAAGTTAAGCATTTATTTGTGGGCGATCTAACGCGCTAACAGCAAAATAATGGCCTGAACACAATTTATATTGTATCAACGATCATGAAATTGTCTTTCGAAATATTTTTAATGTAAGCAGAGTTTATGTTGATCATTCGATACAAAAGAGCGAGTAATCCCGCCTGGTGGTTTTATTGGTGAGAAAGTAAAAATTTTCTTCTAATAAAAATACATTTTCATACTAATTACTTTATTAATTAAAACTTAATTACACAAACCTCTGCCGCGTTAGTGATATTTTGCTCACTTGTGTTACAAAATGCCTAGCTAGTGAAGTTCTAATAAGTATAATATATTATTATCTGTATGCACAATCGCCTGACATAATAATTTTATTATCAAAATAATGTACTTGAGTATAGCCAAGAAAACGTTAAACTTTGCATTTTCAATATGCTTAGTGTACGTACAGTACGGCCGCTGTATCTTGGCGCGTCTGAACATAGGCTTTGCGAACTTTAGCGCATGTAAGACAGAGATGGCAACACGAACATGCTAACGTATGACTGAGACACAATACACCGCGTATCGAGTACTGGCGAATTATGTTACTGCGCAGCCTTCTGCGCGAAGTTCAGACGCGCCAAGATACAGCGGCAGAACTGTACTTTTATGAGGTTTACCTTTTACCAAAGTAAGATTTTTTTTTTATATTTTACCTCTGCCACTTTAGTTTAAATTATTGTATTTATTGGCAGCTAATTATTTTGCACCGATCCACTAGTCCTCCGTCCTGTAAATTCAATTAGAAACTGTTTTATATTTTTATCACTTAAAAATGGATTTAAGATGTCTTGTAAGACTGTTTTGATTTTGTTTTGTTTCGAATTATGGATCTACTTTTCTTAATGCCCGCAACCAAATATGTACTTTTTTTGTTTAATTCACATTAGCATCCATCTTCATAATTAATCAAATCAAGCATGGATCGGTAAATTCGAATTGTTTTATCATGATAATATTAATATAAACTTGATAATATTAATATAACTTTTTTTAAACACTTTCAAACAATATGACTTTTATTTATTAAAAACATAATAAAGTACTATGGGTTTTTATTTAAATCCTGCAATATCCGCTCACCGCTTGTAAAAAGGTTACTTTGGCTGATTTTACTTCTGAGGAAACCCGCTTGCGGGATATCGACCACTGTAACCGATATTATGCTTATTTTAACCTTTATCGAGTGTCGATAAAATTTACATTTTTTTTTTCAATATGGAATCGTGGATAAATTTGGAAAAATATGATTCCCCTCTGGTTTTATGGAAGTGGTATAATATTTTTTCATGTTCCTTACAACAAATAAGAAGTGCTCAAATAACTGGAAACAATTGACGCTAGAAAGCAAACACGTGGTAGCCCGCAAAGATCAAATTGTTCATCAGAGCCGATAAACTTTTTGATTTCTCGAAAATACTAAACAGAAAAATTCATAACTTCTCTACTAAATAGAGAAGTTATGATTTTTTTCGCGAGAACAAAAAGTTTTTCGGCTCTGATGAACAATTTGATATTTGCGGGTTACTAGTGTTTGCTTTCTAGCGTCGAAATATAATAATTATTCTCTAGAAAACCTTTTCCACATTAACTAAATTTGGTAGAAGTTACAATCTACCCCTGCAATTTAAAGATTGTTAAATCAAAATGGCTCCACCAAGACAAAAATAATTCTTTTTCTACATTTATACATATTTATCTTCTGTGGTTCTACAAAAAGTCAAAAACCTTCGCTTCGATCGATAATCCCGACCAAATACAATGTACAATGCGACCAACTTACATGTGAACGGCGAAAATTGGAACTAATGAAAAGTCATTCATAAGTACTTTGTGGTCATTCATTTGTCAGATGTGTGGGTGGGTACCGTCCTCATGTAGGCAGCACTCCGCCCACTGGACACGCGGCTTTTAAACTGCCAGCATTAGTAATCGTCGATCGGTCAATTATGGCCAATGGCCTGATCGACTAGACCAAAAACTTCCTGAGTGGCCGTTCATTCCGAATGGTTATGACGCTACGCTACGTTGCGTTGGGGGGGGCCCTGGCCCCGGGCGGCACATGAAGAGAGGGCGGCAAGCTTCTCGATTTTTAAACTAAAAAAATATGTATTAAAATTATTTTATATTTTTTAAATGTAAATTGTGTTATGAAAAAAAGAAGAAAAGTGCATTTTTAAATAATAAAAAAATATTTTATATAATATGAGGGCGGCAAAGTTCATTGGCGGGGCGGCAAATTTTCGGTCGGCCCCGGGCGGTGGGAGCCCACGCTACGCCACTGTGGTTATCGAAGGTTTCTCGTCGCATACCCGATCCGACGGTTGTGGAGAGATATATCTGCCAAAGGGTCGGGCCAGTAAAGACCATATACAGTCTGAAAGAGAGGCTATGGTGGAGCGTATGAATCTTACACTTCAGGCAGTCTCCGAATGGGGCAATGCCAACCTAGTGGGATTCAACACAACAAAAACACAAGCGTGTCTATTCAGCACTAATAGGAGTCCGTTCATCTTGACTCCTATTCTTCAGAATGTATCCCTGAAATACACCGACCGCCTTAAGTTATTGAGTATTGAGATATCCTCGAACCTTAACTTTGGGCGGTTCATTGAATCCAAAGCTAAAGTAGCTGCTAGGAAGTTGACACCAATCTTCAGAGCCTCGAGCACAGGCGCAGAGTTGCCAGCCTCTCGGTATTCTACAGGATACATTTTGGAGAGTGTGCGCAGGAATTACATGACTTGATTTCGCCATCCCCTTTCTATCATCGAACGTCCTGACGCACAACGAAGCCAAAATAAATTGCCCGCGTCGGTGTTTCCGCTCGATTATAATGTGTCTTCAAGGCAAGAGTGAATAGGCTTTTACTAACAATAAGTTAATGCGTTTTACCACCCATCATGACTACATCGCCACTTACCATCAGGTGGGATTGAAGTCAAGCATTAAGTTATATAATGTAAATAATGAGGGTAGTTAAATAAAACAAGTGTGTATTGAATGGAATTTAAAATTTATTAAACCTACCTACCTAGAGTAATCATAATGTTCACGTCTCTGTTACATGTTGTATCACATGGATTTAAAAATTAGTTGTTATAACATGTCTACCGTGACAGTAATAAAAGCTTTATCCATAGTCATAAATATAAAAATTGAAAAACATAATTCATTTGATCTCCTGCGAGTGTGAACGCGAATTGGTTTCTACTATAACATTAGCTATGTCTAATTAACAATAATAAATTTGAAAGAATTTGTTGGACCTACCTACCTAAGATTAAATAATTGAAAAAAATATTATAATAAAAATATAAAAAGGGGTATTATTATATTATGCGTACGCAACAAACTTCAATCCTTTAAACAAAATTGGTCCTTAAGTAAAAAATAACATAAAATGCAAACTGCAAAATGATTTGTATAGCGTAAAATAATTGCTTAAAAACGATAATAATAATCATCATAAAAAAACAACAACAAGAACCACATCGCGCCTGTCGATTCAATACAAACAGACAAACCGATACCTGCATACTATTCCATCATATTATATAATAAATATTGATTTATTGAGTTGCACTTGGATACTGACGTCACTGCACAGGTGTGGAGCAGTGACGTCCGAGGCGTTTAGAATGACGACTGTGACGTCATCATTGCCGCTAACATAGTTTTATTTGTGACCCAGCAGGCTACACCTTTATACAAATGTATTCCATGAATCTTAGTGATGCATGAAATTAGTTGTGCTATTTGTCTTGCATATTTTTTAATTTTCCGACAATAAAGTTTACAGTATACAAATTCTAAGCAATAAAAAGTCTGTCAAATCCATCTGTTACCAGTGGAGGATCTATTGCTTCAAATAAACTCGTTTATTATAAACGCACTCGGCTGCCACCGCCTCACACCTTCATAAACTCACAGAATAAATTAAGCAACTATACTGTATCCTGATATGTTCGATAATTCATTAAATGACAAAATACCAATTAAACATATTTAAAACAATCTCTGATCATCACTTGGAAAAACAAAAACGTTCGCGTATATTACGGTTAGATACCACATAGATTCATAATAATTTACGTCCAATACTTTTCGCATAAATAATATTATTTTTCAATAAATTTATTAGTTGCAAGTATTCTCCATGTGATAAAGATTCTATATAAAAATAAGTGTGACTCTAATACACATCTAAATTTTAAATAATTAGAATTATTACAAACACTAGCAAGCTACTATAGGCGAGGGCCACACAGGACATTTTGCATTCGCACACAACACTATTCATTCACTTCCATAAATACTTTTTGACACTTGGCAAACGCACGCAAACCTACTTTGTGACAATTTAGGCCTACCACACACGTTGGGAACTCTACAGTGCACCTTGCTTCGGAATCATGGCATTCCAGTATAGACGATTCAATTAATAAATACTAATAAAGTTGATACCAAAATCTTAATATGAATGTAAATTGGTTGTATGAATAATATTTTCATTCAACTAAGAAAATATCACTTAAGTGAAGGAGGAAGAATAAGAATAAAGAAATAATAATTCCCCTGTAACCAAGGTACAAGGGACCTTATGTTTCTATTTCTCAAGCTCAAATAGGTGATGATATAGAAGCGATGATGGGTCCCCGTGAGGAAAAAATAGATATGTTCTCTTACTTTCCTTACCAAGTATTCTCATTTTGAATTTAGGATGTGTTGGATATGTCTTCTCCCATAAATTCGATGTCACCAAAGTGTCAGTTGATGGGAAGTGGGATGAATTTGACAAAAAGATGCAGAAGAGGATGACACCTTGATTCAAGAGGAAGAGAGAAGGGAGGGGAGAGAAGAGAAGAATTGATGAAATCTCGTGATTCAGCTGATTGAGTATGCCTCGACCTGTTAGGTCATTCATCAAGTATGTGGCCAAATCATCCAACTCATTGTGATTAATAGACTACTATCGTATTTATCTCTATTATGAATTAAATTTTTTTGAAATAAAATATTTAACATCATATTGTCCAATTCGTAACCGAGTGCAGCAATATCCAACGCGTGTGATAATTCTCGTCACATCCGCAGTATCCATCCGTCCCGCGATACTTTGTTCTTGCTCCACCCAACACAAAATGTGCTGCGCGACTGCTGCGGGGGACGGCCGCCAGATGTCACCACGAGGACACTTCAACTGATAGTATATAAAAAACGCATCAAAACTTCTCCAAAAGTACAGTAGAAAATTGAAAATAACGAGGTACATAGTCTTTAATCAAAACAGATGCTTACTTTTATACCATAGAGTAGATTTCTCAAACACATCTGACGGCCACCTCCTATATATAGACTATATATTCTGATTATTACTGAGTAAAAGGCGGCTGTGGTCATATTGCTTCAGATTACAATGCACGACGCTTGCAACTACATTCTTAAAATATGTCCATTACAATTTGAAAACACTACTTAACTCTAAGTCATAAATCTAAGTTAAATTTGTTATTACTATAATAATATACCAATACAAAAAACGTTAAAGATTTTTTTTATCTTCAAAATATATAAATATTAATATCTTTAAATGTAGTAAAATTGAAAAAAATTTGAGTTCCTCATATCTAAATAATATTTGTGTAGCATGTACGTTATAGAAACTTTACTCTTTACGTACCCACCGGTACTGCTTCACTATTGACCCAAATGACCGACAGTTTACACACACATACAAATATAATAGTAAGCGAGATATAAATCGTTTCTTTGAACTGGCTACTTGAACTAGTAACGATTAATTTGAACACGTTTCATTTTTTTTAAGAATCGTAACTCAAAAATCTACTATTCTTTACCTATTTCTAATCCCAGAACGCAAAAAAAATTGACAAAACAATGATTTTTTTTTAATTGCCATCAGTATTAAATGAAGTTATATTAAAAAAATGATTTTAAATAATCACAATTCCTTTTAAATGATTAATGTTAAAACTAAATGAATGTTATCAATCCACCTTCACCAATAACGAGAATAGAATAATAAATAATAATCTAAAGATATTGGGAATGTACACATAAAATGCACTATAACTCTAAATGAAGGAGAAAAAAAGAAAAACAAAGCAATTCTAAATCCGTATCTTCGTTGGTATCGATAAAAATCTTACCAGTCTATGGTCTGATCCATAGACGGCACGCTTAAAGAAATGTTCATGCTAGCAAGCAATTCCTATAACATTATACAATAATAGGTTATTCCCACATTGTTATAATTTGTCAAAAATTTCTCCAACCTAGTTCCCAATAAATGATCGTATAAAAATTAGGAACCCCACATGTTTCTCTAAGATTGTCTCCAATAAATTGTTTTAAACTGTCACAAATATATCGAAGTTCTTATTGCAAAGTTATTGCATACACATCTTTGACATAATATCTGCAACAATATACATGATCGGATTCAAACATGGATGCAATTTGAAGATCTCTCCGGTAAATAACTGTATTTTACTACTATAAAAATATATTATTGACTGCTTCAAGAAATCTAACATCACACAGTGTTGATTGTGAATTGTCTATCTCAATTATCATAATTTTATCTGGAGTGGAGACACGCTTAGAGGAACGCGCGCCGTGGGAGCACATCTAGATTGGTCCTTAGGTGTCTAAAAGGTCGTAAACATTCTTGTGCTATAGAGAAAACAGAGGAAGCAACGTTCTGATCACTTTTCCTTAGCGCTAGTGTTAAAATGCAAGTTACATAACATCGGGTGTAACCGGGTCGTATCGCATTTCAAACATACTAACAATCTAATCGGAATATGCGAGTTTAAAAGTCAAATATAAAACTAAATCTACTTCAATATATTCTCAAGTATCGTTCCAAACTCTAACACGTCGGCGCGTCTCCTCAACATTCGTGTTATTGGAGCCGTTTTGTGTAAGAATGTTGTTGAAGGCGCGCCCGCAGTGGGATTAACTGTACCGCTCTCAACACAATAGCTATCTCACCTACTTTCATTATTGGGCTATATATTTATCTCTCTCGTGACACGTCACTACCACAGCCTAACGAAGCATTTTATTAAGTCGGCCAACGTCTTCACAGAACGAACAATGTCACGTAGAACGTTTAATGGTGATCGAACAGTTTGAGAAACGACATTAAAGGTAAATTTTAAAATAATACATCACACACAGTGCCGGCGATAGAGCCACTGACGCCCTAGGCAAGAATATTGTGGCGCCCACATAAGAATATAAAAATCGACCTTTTTTTGTTCGAAAAAATTTTTACTGAACCAATAGGAACGTTTATTAATTTTATTTTTCCTATTCTTTTGTTCCTCACCCTAAATGTGGCGCCCCTCAAAATTTGGCGCCCTAGACCGTCGCCCCACCTCGCCCCACCTAACGCCGGCTCTGATCACGCATACAATTATTATTCAGTCATAATGATGCAACATCTAAACGGTGGCTTTTGTTCTGGCATCAAAGACGATGGACTAAGTTAAGCTGTGTGTGTGCGTGTCATAACGTCATACGTTCAGAGCGGTCAAGTCACAATAATCACACTGCAAACGTAGATCTCATAAATATCTATAAATAGTCTTTATTTATCCGACAGAAAGCAAGGAGCTACAAGATTCACAAGATTCTAAACAAACGAAAATTAGTCAACATCAAAAGCATATTACTTTACCATCAAAACCACTACAGTGTTTAAACATGCACTAAATACATAATATGCACAATAATAATATATATTTTATTTTTACCAAAAATATTGAGTAAATGTTACATTAATTTTAATAGAGAAATATAAAAATGTAATCATCTGTTTGCATTTAACATTGTGTCTTTATATATTATATCGATTAGCTTTGGTGTAACAGTCTGTTACGAATACATTGCAGGGCCAGATGATGCGAGGGGCCATCACCGGACAACTATAAAACGTGATAATCTAAGGGTTACACGAAACGTAGCATCGATGTCCAAAACCCGAGACATGCTCTCCAATATTTATAATCGAATAAGTCTTACTATATTCTGTACTACTATATTAATCCTATGCATCAATCAATATCGAGTGATACGTCACCGATGAACTTCCACTCTCTTATATATAAAAATATATCGATAATTTATTCGCTTCAATTCACAACTTGACGTACGAGCATACCAGGAGTTTTGTTACATTTGAGACGACACTCGGGGAGAGAGCGACTTCTGTTAAACCATGGGGAGGGGCCGATATCACACGAGTAGGGAAATTTTGCCCAGAGCTTCAACTGCTCAGACCGCTCGTCGGTCTATCACTTATCTCTATCATATACTTACACTGAATAGGCACTCGATTCATTGACAGTTCAATAATATGGAGGTTCGATGCATTAGCGCCACCTGCTGCGATTAGAGGCAAAATTGCCCCATGTCATAGTATTATTTTATAATTATAGCTTATTCAGTGTAGTCATATAAGAAAGATCAATGATCATTACGTTCATAATTAGCCCTTATAATTATTTTAGCTACACTCTACAGAGCGCATGAATGAATCAAGCTTACGCCGTTACTTGAATCAATGATGTGATAATCTGTTAGTTCAGTGTGTTACATGTGTTACGCCTTCTGACGTCGTCGACGTTGGCTCCCTACCGGTGAGTGCGGGTGTCTGCGGGCGAGTGCGAGCGAGTGCGGGCGCGCGTGCGGACGACCGCACGTCACTGGTGGCGCTGCACGGGCGTCTGGCAGTAGGGGCACTCGAGCGCGGCGGGCGCGCACGAGTCGCACAGCACGTAGTGGTTGCACGGCGCCAGCGTCACCGAGCGCGGCTGCTCCTCGCACGACATGCACTTCTTGGCCGTCTCCAGGTACAGCACCTGCACACATGGTCACTATGCACTACTGGCCCCTTATACAGATTGCATTCGGTACTGTACATTTGAGTAAACCTCAACTTAGTACGTCAAGTTACAGAGTAATGGCTGAAAGGCTGTTAATCGAATGACACTTTTAGCTCGATCCACAACAACACAATCCAAACATAGTAGGAGGTTAACATTACATTTCTACATATAATATATTAAAGGATAAGCGCACCCCATAATCAGCTCATCCCATAATCTAAGCACAGTGACATGAATGATACGAAGTCATAATAGCCGAGGCGAGCACCTTTTCAATCTCTTCGAGTTCGGCGCGCGCCTGAGTCTGTAGCGCCTTGAGTGCGGCGAGCGGCAGGCCGCGCGCCTCGCGGGTGTGCGGGGTGTGGGGGGTGTGCGCGCGCGCGGCGTCCAGCTCGCGGCGCAGCGCCACGGCGTGCGCGAGCGCCTCGTCCCGCTGCCGCTCGGCGAGCGCGGCCGCGCGCGACGCCTCGTCCGCCTCGCGCCGCCACGCCTCGCACGCCGCGCGCGCCTGCGCGATCCGCTCGTCCCACCGCGCCGCCAGCGCACGCGACGCCGCCACCTGCCACATCACAATTATATCGTTGCTTTGAACTTTCCCATAGTTGAATAGTGTTATTTCGGGCTTTGTTTAAGGCAATTTTCAAGCAACGCAACATAATGCTCTAATACATTTTCAAAGTTACAAAAGCTAGAATCCGAAAAGTTAACTCCAGGTTAAATAATTGTGAATCATTAATTCAAAAGTAAAAAAAAAAAAATTTACTAGTCTCAACACGAAAATTACTCAGATTTTTTATTCTACATAATTTGGCATAGTTTCAGAACAAAACACTGACCTCCTCTCGCAATCTCGTAACCTCCCCGCCGGCGCTGGGCGAGGTGCCGAACTCGAAGGGCCCGGCGGGCGCGGCGCCGAAACTGCCGGCCTTCATATGCGAGTTGAACAGCCGCTCGGGCTCCGCGTACCGCAGGAAGGGCGGCAGCGGAGACCCGCCCCCCGGGGGACTGAACCCGCGCACGCGCGCCGCGGGGATGTTGACGGGCGCCGAGCCCCCCAGCAGCCCCTCGCCGTCCGACAGGTCACGGTCCAGCGACGCCACCAGGTTCAGGGGGTCGTCTAGGTGCAGGTCGTCGAGGGCGTTGCCCACAACCTCCTGGAAATCATTGATCATTGTAACGTCCGAATAGCAAATAAATGAATTATTATAAGCTTGGCCTTGAAACACACTTGTTTTTATTTTTATATCGCATGAGTGTGACAGATAAATGCAAAACTTTACTTAGAAGCTTAGTACATAGTAGTACCCTTATCTATGAGCAAAGTGTTGTAGAGTTGATTTCAACTGAGGCATAATTACATGCATTTAACAAACTATTGTTCATGGTTATTGTGATGTCTCCTTTGACTCCAGGCCACTCTCACCATAGGGCAGGGCCTAACGAAGTGAGCGTTCTTACGTTTTTAGTAAACGCGTTATAATAAACATAATACCTGAAGAACAGTCGCATCAAACGTAGCGCGAGGCGGCCATGTTGACGTCGGTAGCGGCTTGTCATCGAACGGTCCGAGCGTGTTGCGCGGCAGCGGCGGCAGGGACGGCAGGGACGGCGCGGGCGCGCGGCCGGCGCTGGAGCCCCCGCTGGAGGTCGAGGCGCACTCGGAGCCCTCGCCGCTGCCGTTGGCGTGGGGCGCGGGGGAGGGCGGCCGCGCCAGCAGCGGTCCTAGCAGGTTCACGTCACCCTTCTTATCAGGTGGTAGTGCCGATGATAAAAGATCCGCCAGGTTGGTGCCGCACTCGAGGGCGCCGCTCGGGTCGCGCCCACCTATTTCGTCCGCTGCAATGGATAACAGCTATGAGTGAAGGGCGGAGGGGAACGCTTCAGGGATTTCAGTTAGGTTGGTTACTTAAGACAGTTCAATGAGGTTACTTAGGTTGCTGGTTTTCTTGACGCGGAAAAAACCTCGCGATGCGAGGTAACATCAACAACTGGGACATAATCACGTTATAATGGAGACAAATTTAACTCGGGACAAATTAAATAAGAAGAGATAACGATGACAAAATATTCTGCAGCTTGTCTATACAAATAAATAAAATTGGAGTGTATGTTTGTAATATTAAAATAACAGCTTTTTACTAAGTGCATTTGGATGTATACACGGTACATATACCAAAACAACATTTTTTACCATTTTTGTCTGTCTGTCTGTCTGTATCTTTGTTCCTAGCCGGAACAAAGAAATGGCTGGGCCGATTTTGACGGGACATTCACTGGCAGATAGCTGATGTAACAAGGTGTAACTTAGGCTACTTTTATTTTAGAAAAAAAATTGTTTGTTAGGCGATACAAAGTTCGCGGGGTCAGCTAGTCGTTAATAAACTAATAGCTTCAGTTGGCATAGCAACACTCACGTTCAACATGTGCAAACGCGCAGAAGAGCCCCCGGGGACAGTATCCCGCCTGCTGCACGTCGTTGCACTTGGTGGACTTGTATATCTCGGGGTGGAACTGCTGCTCCGTGCGCGTGTGGCAGTAGCCGCAGCCGTCGCCCGCCTCGCAGTTGTTGGGCTCGCCCCACTCCTCGCCGTGCTTCACGTTGGGGCACGGCGTGCTGCGGTACTTGTACTTCCGCGGGGATCTACGCTTATCCTGAAAACGACTTAATATAAGTCATGTGCTCGTTGATTACTTATAAAACGGTACACGAAACGCAACTCACTTTACTATTGTGATACTGTGGGCAAGCATACCCTTGTCTACATAATCTAGGTGGTCTTTTACATGGTTCGGTTTTATATGATGATAACACATAATTTGTATCTGAAATGAAAGAAAAAACAATGTAAGAATTTGATTACTGTTAGGCCAATATATTAATTTTGAGGTAACATCTACGGTAGCTAATTATTGAATAATTTTGTTTAACAGGAACAAAATATGAGTTAGTGTTTGATTCCATTACGAGTAATGATTTTCTAGCTGCAATTTACTATAAGCGGTGTTTGCGTTAGATATGCAATGATTTTGATGTTGTGTGTGAAAATATTGTTTATGGATCAACCATCTACTAAAAGCGATTACATTACATTCATTTATATCTTATTACATGCAAATAACATACGAGTCAGATAACATGCCTTGCCACTTGGGATCTTCATTCATTAAATTCCGTTCTCTATCTAGGGCGTTGGGGGCGCCGGCGTCTCCGTCGGCGGCGTCAGGGTTCTCTAGTGCCTGGAGCTCCCTGACGTCGAGCACGGGGGGCCGCAGGTCGGGGGCTCCGTGGGCGAAGGCGCAGTGCGCACCGTTCTTGGTGCAGAGCCCCCGCGCGTCCGTGTCGTGCACGCACATGCATGTCTTGTAATACCGCAGGTGGTAGCGCCGCTCTGTGTCGCCGGCGGTGCGGTGCAGGTACGGACATCTACAACAGTTCTCCATTATTTTTACCACTCACTTGATTTATAATAGTATTTAATTATTTTCTGTAATAACTTTGCTGTAGGGACATCTCGAAACTGTTTTTTTTTGCTAGTTATTCACATTGATGTTAAGATTTAAGAAACAATTCATTTCAATGAATAATAAATATGACAATATAGATGCAATCTGGGGAATAAAAATGAAGTTTGACTCACTTCATTACTACAATAATGTGTCAGAAAATTACTTCTGCATGGCACCAAATGTATGTTAAATATAAGTGAATAGGTAGTAATAGTGAATGAATAATTAATATATACACTAACATACAATAACATTAAAATAGTTGTGTGTATACTATAAACCCACCCTCACCTTCTTCAAGAAACTCTATTTCCTTATGTTCACAATTTTTTTTCAATACCAGAATAATAAATTATATGTATCTTTAACAAACTTCCCAATATAACTGTTAAGTAAATCAATAGACAATTGTCAACTTTATTTCATTACTAACCAAACAAAGATTAAACAGTTTATTTATTTATTTATACAGGACACCCAACACAGATAACACGGGCAGAAAGCTATAAAGTACTATTGCTAAATAATCATAAAATGTTAATTAGAGTTTGAAAAGGATAGGACGAAATTTGTATGAGGCTGTTCCCCTTCAACCATGCAAATATTAGGTATACATAGATGATAAAAGTTAATTTAAAAGTAATAAATTATACAGTACAATGATATGATACTACACAAGTCCCTTAAAATAATTAAACCCTATTAAAATCTATTAAAGATATATTTTTATTTATTTACATACAGGACATTTTATTAAAGCTTACGGGTAAACTTGTAGTACTGTAAACACTACAGTAGTACAAGTTTAATGACCAGAGAACTAGTTATATACCATAATAATTGTTGACAAAAATAACAAACTCAAAATTAGGGATAACTCAAAAACTACTTGTCAGATCTCACTCAAATTTAAATGTTATGTGGTCCATGTAATAAGCATCAGCTTTCGAATATAGTATTAGAATAAAGAATCAAAATCGGTACACCCAGTAAAAAGTTATTGAGGTAACACACATAAGAAAATACAGTCAAATTGAGAACCTCCTCCTTTTTTGAAGTTGGTTAAAAATAGATGACAGAAACCAAATATTCTAACAAATTTTATCAACTTTGTAAAACGACTGAAAAAAAATATTAAAATGATAATAATTGTCATGTGGGTAGGTAGAAAAGTAACCCATCTGTTTATAAATATACAAACAGCAATGTTTCCTTGCCTGTTGCGTTGTAAACAGATGTGTTACTTTTCTCTGCAGGTGCTTCTGTACAGATAATAACTCAGACAAGAAATTTTGTAATTGTTGCATTGACATTATTACATAATTATTAACAATAATGTAGATCATTTAAAATCCAATAAAATCCCACAAAGATGAAAAAGCATCAAAATTGTGTTTGGATAAATCATAACAAAATCAATTTTCTAAGGAATAATATATACTGTCCAATTTTACTGAGTTAGTAGGTATATGAGAAGAAAGATAAATAGGTACATGGATATTTTTGGAATCAGATACTGGACTTATGTTCGGTTTACGCATATTAAATAGTTCACTAAATTTGAACTAAAAAGTTACTAAATTGTCTGTTTACACATATTAATTTACTTTAAATTTAGTTATCTACTTAAGTACTTAAATAAATAAATAAAGTAAATAAACTACTTAATATATGTAAACCGGACTTTAGATTAACTTTAGATCATGTGCCTACATTTTGATGGTGTTGGTGGTTGCCAAGTAGGGGTTTTGATAGTTGTCACTTTTATATTTACCTACTTTAACAATAACATTTGTGGGAGTTTCATAGTTTTGGCCTGAATGCCATTGCTTAGTAAAATTAGTGTACTCTGCCTTATGCACGTATCCAAAAGCAAGTATTGAAATGAAGCAAGACCCGGAAAGAAAAACATACTTATTCATTTTTTGCTTTTTTATCATAAGTGTATGATAAATATAACTTATTTTTAAAGATTTTTCACATATTCATAATTATTTACCATTAATATACATATTAGGGCCATATCTTTTAAATTATATTAAAAAACTTTATTAGATGAAAGCTGAAATATTAAGGGGTGTTTAAATATTTTTTGAGGGAAAATTACTTAATACGATGAGTTAGGTCCTGTCATAGTTTACTTGCTAGGATTCTAGGTATCCTGATTTTGAAAGAGCATATTTTCTTTAAATTCCTGAGTAGCTTTATTTAGATAACTAGATTTCATAAGTCAATAATTCAATTATATTATTTTACTTCAACAATTATATTATTTTGTTTTTTTGTTTTAATGGTGTCACACTAATTCTTATTGAAGAAAATATTAGTGCTGGAAGGTGTGACAACAAGACATGTAACTAATTAAATGAAGAAATACCTACAAAACAACATGATACTCTTGCCTTTATCTAAAAAGACAACAGAGCTTTTAATAAACTTTCTGTCACCATTATTTTCACCAAAGAACAATGGAATAGACAATAACACCAAATTAGAAAGAAAGAGTCGCCTCCTAAGTTTCCCAAATTTAGGTGCGTTTACGATTCGGTCGGATTATAATTGGGCTATTGGTAAACATTTCACTCATGAATTTCATTGTATCAATAGCTAAACAAGTACAACACAGTAACATTTATTAGAATCCAAGCGAATAACAAGTTTACTATAAAAAACACAAAATTCAAGAATGAAACAAAACAAAGCAATGACAGCCAATGTATGTACTCACTCGTCACCATCCTCGCAAATCCCTGAAGTCTCGTTATATTTGGTACAATAGTTATCCGCGCTATAGTTGAACGAACCATCTCTTTTTCTTACGGGTCTTCTTCTCCTCTGATTATTAAAATGCCAATGAAAACATGTGAAAGGCCTATGTTGTGTACATTTATGTTGGAGGAACGACGGACACTGCTCCACTCTGAATTCCTTGAGATATCTGCAACACGAAACCGCAGAACTTAGTGAATCGTATGTCACCAAAATCTACATTTACAGTACTTTCACATTCAACTAAATTAGATATTAAAACATGAAATTACTTATAATGATTCGGTTTTTCTGTTTGAGCTGTCAACAAAGGCTTAGATTCCGACGGCATTTTGGTGAACTATTATTGCGCCTCTCGCGTCGCGCAGGGCACGCTCACCGATGACCAATTAAAATTCAATATAAGATCACGTGATACAAAATATTTTAGAAAGGTAAATAGTGTAAATAGAAATTATAAAATTGAAATATTCCCCGAGAAGCACTAAACATTTTCCAATTTAAACGACCTTGAACTTAAATTATTGTTATTCAGCGTTTATCGCTATCCCAGTGAATCACAAAAAATTACAAACGCAGTCATGATTTTGACAGAAATGTCACGTCTTGTGTTTTCATTCCTCCAAGTATGTTTTCTTTTTGTCTCACTCTTTCCTAGCAAACTTTTGTTTTGAGAAAGTAAGCCAAAAAATAGGTCGCAACCTAAATATTTTTGAAAATATTTTTCATTGGAGTTTTTTATTTTTCTAGCATTTTATTAATCTGTATATATAAAATAATTATTGAGCCTTATTTATAAAATTCTATGTAATTTATATATTTGAAGTACAATCTAAGTTTATTTACATTACTATAAATGACAATACGACAAAATAATATTCTACAACAATTCCACCAATTCATCAATGATAATAAAATACTATATTGTTATTGTAATATTCTTTCTTACTTACTAAATAAAATTTAAAGTTTAAAGATCTAGATCTTTTTTGTTGCATAAAATTGGGTCGTTTGATTTTAAAATTAAAATATTCTCGTTTTTTTAGTCTTACAACATTGGTGAAATTCATGAGCCAATAGAAATGCGTTTTAAATTTCTATCGTTTTGCGGACCAATGAGAAGCCGTATTTATTACCAATCACGAAGGGTTTCCCTTGGCGTCAGTGCCACCCGCCCGTCGCCCGCCGTCCATTCTCCTGTTGTCCGCCATTTTGAGCATATGATTGTTGTTGTGATAGACTCGTAAAAATTGTGTTAAACATTTGCATTTTGGAGGGATTATCATAAAAAGGTGTGTATAATTGAAGATTATTACTTAAAGTTTGTTATTAGCTATAATTTGTAAGGGTAGCTGTAAGTTTTTCGTTGTATTGCGATATTGTAATCTTGGAGAGTAGCATTGCAACATCCATTCTATATTTTATTTATTGTGTATGACTAATTGTGTTTACTTTCTTTCTAGTAAATCATGGCACGTACCAAGCAGACCGCGCGTAAGTCGACGGGAGGTAAAGCTCCCCGTAAGCAGTTGGCCACAAAAGCGGCGCGTAAATCAGCACCCAGCACTGGCGGCGTGAAAAAGCCCCATCGGTACCGCCCTGGTACAGTGGCCCTGAGAGAAATCCGTCGTTATCAGAAATCTACCGAATTGCTGATCCGTAAGCTGCCATTCCAGCGTCTTGTGAGAGAAATCGCTCAGGATTTCAAAACCGATCTGCGTTTCCAGTCCGCTGCTATTGGCGCTCTGCAGGTGTGTAATTACCTATTTTTAAATTAATACTTGAGCTTCACTCAGATACTTTAGTTTTTAGAAGAAACATTAACATTGCTTAGTTCTCTCTATAGTTAATGAGATGCCAATATTTTTTTAATTATCATTAATTTATCTTATCACCTAGTTATGGGTCTTATAAATATTATAATGAATGCAGCAACATATCACTGTCTATAAAGTCTCGTTATCACCTTACTACATTGAACCCATTGTACAAATTTTGTGACGTTTCTTTTTTTCAATTCCAGGAAGCCAGTGAGGCTTACCTCGTGGGCCTCTTTGAAGACACCAACTTGTGCGCCATTCACGCCAAGCGCGTCACCATTATGCCTAAAGACATCCAGCTGGCCCGGCGAATCCGCGGAGAGCGAGCATAAATTAGTTTTATATTACTTTATGATAAATTATTTGTAACTCGAATAGACATAAATTCTATATTATATCTATTCACCTTCTTTGTAATGTCTCCTTTTTGTGACATCGTAATCATACAATTAATGTAAGGAGGCATCAGGACTGATTGTTTTATGTTGTCATACATACAACTTGTTTAATGTCTCGTACCTTGTACTAATACTTAAGGAAAACTGGTCTTCAAAGTGAAGTTCACTTCTGCTAATTTACATATTTTAACACCAGATTGGAACAGTGTATGTTTTTGACATTGCATTGTTTTAGTGAATCGTGGTATGCCTTGGTAGTGTATTAGGTCTAGACGAGGGGTTGTCAACCACGTATGTAAGGATTGATTGCTTGGTATTGTGCCCTTTAATGATTTGTGTAATTGATAATTTGGTTATTATAATAAATATGATTTAGGATATACAGTACATTGTTTGATTTATACTTTCTGACCCTTCTGGCTAGGACTATCCTATGATGTATAATATTATATTATTATAAGTACTATTATTTCTTCTGTGGTATAATGGAAGATTATATTGCACAATAAATAGTAACTAGTTACAACCACATAAATGTCTTCTGGTAATAACTTATGACGTCACACAGTAGATTTTACAAAAAAATAACCTTTTATTACATCTTATAAAATATGTAGATCTAAAAATTAAAAGCAACTGCTCGGGACTGAACTCGCATAAGGGTACTATGGGCTAGCTTGGGAATTATAAGATTACTTAGTAATTTTTTTGAGGGTAGTTCTCTAACCATTAATAAATAAGATACCGTACTAGAAACTACCCTCGGTTTTCGTATAGAACCCGAGTTTTTTAAAATAATATCTAGCCTATCTACTCCCGAAAGAAAAGAGCATTCTATTAGTGAAAGAATTTTTGAAATCAGTCCAGAAGTTTTTGACTTCATTCATTGCAAAAAGTCAAAACTCTACAATATTAGTTAAGATACCCTGTAACATACCACTGTCCTTTACATTTAAATAAGTAGGATTTTTTTTAGATAGACAAGTATAAAAAAATATCTACCTATAGGTAATATAATCTAACATCAGTATGTAATGTGTTTCAAATGCCGCTCTCCTGGTTTATCCCATTTGGCCATATTGGCTTAGAGGCAAATTCTGACATTTTAAACAACTATGGGACCATCAGCGGAGCCAGCCATGGGCTCAGGGTGGGGCAGCAGTTTTAAAATAATAGTGTAACTTTTTGTTTTGATCACTTTGACTGTCGAGTGTAAACTTTCTTACAGTATTGTAGTTACAACCTAGATAATTGAGTTTGATTAGGTACCTTACAGGCCTACAGGTCAGAGCCAGGGTGGGGCAAGCGCCCCACCGTGGCTACGCCCATATATGGGACCATTTAAAGAGATCTCTGTAAATTTTCACAAAATATTTTCACCTAATTTAGGTTTCATGAGTGCAACTGGATTGAGGGCCATTTTTTTCTTGTGAGAAGTTCTTATTAAGCTCAGGTCTGAGAATAAGAGTAAAATGTGAATCGAATAATTGGTATGTAACTCATTTCGGAACTGCGGTTTAATTTAATAATTTCTAGGTGTATCCTTTCATATGTGATGTCACACTAGGGGGGGTGACATCACACATTACTTTTCAGCGAATTCTGTAAAATATTACTTTATGCACAGTAATGGGAAGGCAAGGATGGAAGGCTACACCGATAAATAATACTTCAATAATTATTGTTAACAATTTTTTATTACAACTACTAATACTCAACTAAAACATTATACACTTAAAATTATGATGCAAGTGCCTCCTCCGCTTCTATTTCCTTTAACCTTTTTTCTATATCTGCCACACTCAACCCCTGTTCTTTATTATGTTTATAGCTTAATAAAAGTTGAGTTTTTTCCAAGCCTTTTATTCTATCATAAAGAGTTTTGTCAAACTCCCGATCCATATCATTTTCTTGTCTTAAAATACAGAAATATATCAGGAACACAGCAACGCTGCCCACTACACTGTATGGTTGGTACCAGGGCATACTGTTGTTATTGGTGTACTTTATAATAGGTACAACACGCCTTTTTGCTGCTTCACTGGTAGAAAATTTTATTGGGGCATTTTCACTAGAATCTACATTGTTACTGAAAAATCTCTTTAGTTGATTAGATTTGATTACATTCCTAAAACAAAGAATGATTAGTGTTTTTATTATGAAGCTTACCGTTTGAACTAATATAATCTATTTTTTGCTTTACTTTGCTGAAAGTCCGGTTTAGACGTATTAAGTAGTTAACTAAGTTTTAAGTAAACAATTTTTAGTGTGCGTCCACAAGTAATAATTTAGTAAAGCTCTTTAGTTCATACAATTCTACTTAATTACTTAAGCATTTTACTAAATTTTTACTAAAAAGTGCCTGTCCAAACGTCTTAAGTGAAAGCCCCACCCACCTACTTAACAGAAAATAGAAAATTTTCTAAATTACTTATCTACTTGATTACTAAACTACTAAATTGTCCGTTTACACGTACTAATTTACTTAAAATTTAGTTAACTACTCAACTACATAATACATGTAAACCGAACATAACTGCCTAATTTTGCATGCTGAATGATAAATCAAGGTGGACATAATTATATTTCTGATCTCACTACTCACATCTTTTTATTAAAGATGAAATAAAAAGAACCACAAAAAAAGAAAAAATATATAATGATTTGGCCATAATTTTCAAAAAACATTTTATGTTTTAATTTGGTACCTATTTTAAGCAATTCTATAAATGTGATGAGGAACATGACACAATATTTCACCACTACATGTAAATTGTAAACCACTCCTTGAAATGATCTTGATAATAATTTAGCCAAAACCCATATAGAATCATTTAGAATCGTTTATCTATACACTTTATCGTAAAATTACAAAATATATATTTTAAAGAAATAATTAATCAGTCAATAATGTGAAACATTTATCGTTCATACAAAATATAAATAAGTATATTATTAAGTAAGCCTTACTTTCATTTAAATATTGACCTATTATGTTGGATTTTCATTTATCTCTGGTAGTTTATTTGTATTGAAGAGAAAACCAGTCGATTTAATTACATTACCTACTAATTACATACTTATGAGCAATGATGATGACATTATGTGATATTGTGATGAACACCTATTTCATGAATCTAATCAAATCTATTACCTGATTTTACTAGGATTTCGGTACATTTTAGCTGATAGAAAAAATATCAAAATAACAATCTATTTCTTGAAGTCGAACATTTTCGATGACGTAAAAATATGCTTATGACATTGACAGTCATTGATTGACAATGACTTCAATTCAAGTTCATTTGACAAATCAATGACATTGAATGACAAGTTATTACACAGATGATAAATATAAATACAGATTACACGTGCGTGACGGTGCGTGTCGCGAATTTTTGATCATGTGCAAAATCCCAAAAATATCGACTGGACACATAGTGGACATAGACTGGGCATCGTTCATTTCTTATTCCGTTCTCTCCGCCAGACAGTGTTTGAAAATTAAAGTCTTGCTTATTATTCAGCTATACATTGAAAATTTAGAGAGTCACCTTCATTTCTACTCAATTTTCATTTTGAATATTTGCTATCTTTTGTAGAGAATAACGCAGTGCATTTTTTATTCTGAAATAATAACAATAATGAGCACATGTAGAATTTCGTATTTTATTTGAAATTCGCAATCAAATCGGTGGGTAGTAATACTAGTAATTAGTAATTATTAAAAAATAGTAATAGTAAGCTAATAAAATTAGATAATGCACATATTGTAAGATAATGCCAGTGGCCAGACAAAGCCATAGTAAGTAGGTAACTCTACTACTTAAATAAGTTGAAAGAATATCAAATTAAACTTGCCGGATAAATTCTTCCGCAGTGTCCGGTTCAGCCATTAGCTCGTCTCGTTTTGCTTCAGCCTCCTTGCGTCTTTGCAGAGCAGCCTTAAGTCTATTTTCATTGTAAATAAGTTTTGCATCTTTTTCGTCATTATTATTTACGGCTTGGGGTAGGAGTTGCGGCAAAGGATCCGTGCATACAGGCCTCATCAATAGTGGCCAAATGTCGCAGCTATCTGACACAGTCTGAACTGTTTCGCACAACGAAGAACGAAGGTTCCACACTTTAGCTATGCCTTGATTCTGTGTAATAATGTACTTAAGGTAGTTTATATTGTTATATTATAATTTATTTAACCCAAAAATAGGTTCGTTACTTGAATTAGGTACCTTTAATGGCTTTACTATAAGATCTACAACTTTAACTTTCTAATGTGCCCCGCGGTTTCACCCGCGCTAATTTGTGGATAAAACTAACTACTAAAATATATGATGTTATATAGCGTATAGCCTTCCTCGATAAATGGACTATCAAACACCAAAATATTTTTTCAATTCGAACCAGTAGTTCCTATGATTAGCGCGTTCAACCAAACAAACTCTTCAGCTTTATAATATTAGTATAGAAATAGACAAGTATTTAACCAAAAAGTTAACAAACCGTTACTTACAGATTGGGCTTTCAAATCTTCAAAAATTTTAGTATATGCTTCTATCTGAGCAAAAAGTGCAGCCCGCCGTATCTTTTCGATTTCTAACAATGGTCGAAGTTTTTGAATTCTATCAGATATTTCAAATTTTTCTTGGTCAGATTTAGAGGCTTGCATGACTGCATCTTTAATGGCTCGATTAAGTGCTGATAACTCTGCTTCATCTTTACATTAAATTAAATTTAATTATTTTATCTTAGCCTTTTAGATTAAAGTAAAACAAAATAGGTAACTTACGTTCGCGCTTTTCCTTAAGCTTATTTTCGATATCTTGTTCTTGCAGTTTTATTTTCTCAATCGTAGATCCCACAGAGACATCCATCTATTTCTTTTAAATTGAACGAATAATGAATATTGCTTTGTAATTTCAAACAAAGTATTAATTAAATTACCTAACTAAACTAATAAAAAGTGCAAAAAAGTTGGCGCCAAACATTGAAGTATTATTACTAGCGTATAGAACAGACACCGCGAACACAATGTATGTTCCAATGAATTGGCGCCGCGCGGCTTCAATGTCCAATGGATTCGTTCGATTTTGAAAGGAGAACAGGGGCTCAATTTTGAAAATAGAACCTCCCGGCAGAGACACACATTTTGTTTGAGATGTCTTCTCTATGTACCTATTTATCTCAATGGCGCCAAAACATTTTTCCACAGTACTACACACTACACTACAACCCAATCTCAAGAATCTACAGTACAAAACTACAGACTATTAATACCCCATTTACACGCGCGCGCGAGCCACGAGACAATCCGCGAGACGCTCGCATACGCGCGCGTGTGAACAGGGCGCTCGCGGACCAGACCGCGGCGCGTCTCGCGCTCGCAGGGCTCGCGTCGGGAGCGGTTTAATAGGCGCGCGAGAAAGGGGCTCGCGCGAGCGCCTGCGTGGTGTTCACACGCGCGTAGGGGGCGTGGCTTACGGACGCGCCACGAGACGGTCCGCGACACGCGCGTGTAAATGAGCGGTAAGAGGTATTTCATAAGTAACAAGAAGCAATAAAATTCAAAGCGTTATACCCCATTTACACGCGCGCGCGAGCCACGAGACAATCCGCGAGATGCGCGCATACGCGCGCGTGTGAACAGGGCGCTCGTGGACCAGACCGCGGCGCGTCTCGCGCTCGCAGGGCTCGCGTCGGAAGCGGTTTTATAGGCGCGCGCCAAAGGGGCTCGCGCGAGCGCTCGCGTGGTGTTCACACGCGCGTAGGGGGCGTGGCTTACGGACGCGCCACGAGACGGTCCGCGACATGCGCGTGTAAATGAGCGGTTAGATTACATTTTATTTTTTGTTTTGAATTTACTTTAAACTACTTTAACAAACAGTGTTGCTATCTGAATATTGCAGAAAATTAATAGCGAGGGGCAAGTGTCAATATTTCAGTATCGACGCTTGATTCACGAAGAAAGTGAGCGGTGAAGTGAAAAAACGTTTTGTTTAAGCGTGCAATGGAAAACCTTTAGTTACATTTATAAAAATAGTGTTCGATTAATGTGTTTGTACTTTTTATCTAATTATAACACCTTCCGTTTAATCATTTGATGTCAGCTAAAATCAATAAAGATAAATTGTATTTAATTTAAACTAAATTCGGTCACATTTTATTTCAAATTAAAACCGGGCAAGTGCTTGTCAGGCCACGCGCAATGTAGGGTTCCGAAGTAGTAAGTTTCACGACTACTACTCTTTAACTACTTAAGCTAACATAGCCGTGATAGTTTTCCTTGTAAATTCGACGGGACGGACACTTGACTTTCATATCTCGCAAACGGACGCCTAAATCCAAAAATGGTCTTAGTTGACCCATTTTGAAAAACCTTTTCAACGATACCCCACACTATAGGGTACGCGACGAATAAAGTCAAAGTCAAAGTCAAAGTCAAAATATTTTATTCATATAGGTATCACTGATACACTTATGCACGTCATTATTTTTTATCTACCAGCTTTTCGGAAGGGTGCTTTGTCATGGAGGAGAAGAAAAGCCGAAAGAAACTCCTCGCACATCTTTTAAAAAAAATATTACAAAAAAAGAAAATATTACAAAAATATTTACTAATCTGAGCGGAACTGGTTGCAGAACTGGTCATTTCCATGCATCTTTGTCATTTAAATACTCGTCTATTCTATAATATCCCTTGCCTAACAATTGTGTTTTTACACGTTTTTTGAAAGATTCTATTGGCAAGTCACGTATTGATTTTGGAATTTTATTATAGAAATGTACACCAAGCCCCATGAAAGATCGCTGCACTTTACTTAGGCGGAACGAAGGCGTAACTAATTGATGCATTCTTCTTGTTTGGCGATTATGAATATCATAATTTTGTTTATACGCGCTTATATTCTTCCGTATAAAAACTACATTGCTAAAGATATACTGGGAAGCTACTGTAAGTATACCTATTTCCTTGAACTTTTCACGCAAAGATTCCCGAGACTTAAGTTTATAAATAGCCCTAATAGCCCTCTTTTGGAGTATGAAAATTTGTTCTATACTGGCTGCTTTGCCCCACAGCAATGTGGCATAGGACATAACACTGTGGAAATAAGCAAAATAAACTATCCTAGCAGTTTCGACGTCAGTATACTGCCTTATTTTCCTAACAGCATAAGCAGCCCTACCGAGTTTATTCGCGAGATTTGCTATATGTGGGCCCCATTGAAGTTTACTATCTAAGGTCACCCCTAAAAAGACCGTGGATTCCTCCATATGCAATGTTTCATTATTCAGTTTGAGAGTTTTGTTGACTTTTTTAACATTAGGTAGTACAAACTCTATACATTTCGTTTTTTTTGCATTTAGAAGTAAATTATTGATAGTGAACCAACGCGACACATGCGAAAGAGCACTATTTACGTCGTCGAAATTTACTTTATTCCTGTCACACTTAAATATTAATGATGTATCATCAGCAAATAGTACAATATCCGCTTGGTTCTTTACATAATGTGGTAAATCGTTAATGTACATCAGAAAAAGAAACGGACCCAAGATCGAGCCCTGCGGTACACCCAACACAGCCGGTGACCCCGATGACTTAATATCATTTATGCTAACTTTTTGTATCCTATCACTCAAATAAGACGCGATCAAGCTAAGGGCCTTGTTTTTTATACCATAGTGGCCAAGTTTAAACAGCAATGTTTCGTGCTCAACACAATCAAATGCCTTTGATAAGTCACAAAATACACCTATGGCATTTTGTGATGACTCCCATGCTTCAAATATATGCTTTAAAAGCCTAGCCCCTGCATCGGTTGTACTACGGCCTTTAGTGAAACCGTATTGCTCAGAATGTAATAAATTATTATTGTTGAAGTGGGTTAGCATTTGATTCAATATTATCTTTTCAAAAATCTTACTAAGAGTTGGTAAAACAGAAACGGGTCTATAGTTATTAATATCGGTTTTCTCACCCGTTTTAAAAAGTGGTATAATTTTGCTGTATTTCATAAGATCTGGAAAGATACCTAGATCTATACATTTATTAAAAACTATGACCAAGTATGGAGCTATAATATCTATAATATGCTGTATTATTTTTACCGAAATGCCCCACAAGTCACCCGTGTTCTTTACCTTCAGGGACTGAAATGCTTTGATTAAGTCTCTAGTGGTTATATGTTTAAATTCAAATAAAATATTACATTCATTGACATGATTTTTTAATATAGAATATAATATAAAAAATCATCCTCAGGATCTGTAGGGAGGTATCCTGAAAAAAATGTTTTTCAATATTTAAATCCATGCGAAGTTACAGCTTTCTAGCACTAAGGGTTTCAACGCTATGCTTCGGACAGACGGACGGACGGACATGACGAAACAGTTACTTCGGAACCCTGTAAATGCAATAAGATACAGTTAATTTTATTTTAAAAGTCACGCAACATATCGAACGTGAACAGTAATGCCTATGTCCTGGCAACATTTGTGAATTTGAATTGTCAAAGCGGTCCGTGTAATAATTATGGATTAGATTAAAATTTTTTTAATCTAAAAATATACACAAATGTGGCAGCAGCCCTTTACATGAAGATTTAAAGACTATTTTGTACTAGAATGGCACAGCAATGCAAACGTAAAACGGAACGGTTTATATCAACAATATCCGTTTCCCGGGATATTTAAAAACAAATCCATAAACGTAGTGATTAAGTACTCTGTGAAATTCATGAAATAGAAATACTGACAAAATCTTTAACATAAAACAAATATTCTACTTTTTATTTTCTACAAGGTTTCCGTATAATAAATGGAAAAACCGGATGCTAACGGCTTCGTGAATATTACATGGCCAAGTAAAAGTATTCCACATGGGGGCATTTTTCATACGAGAGTTGTACAACCATCATCGACAAATCAGGAATTTTTAAAACTTCTTTTGGAAGAATCGAAGCTAAGTATAGCTCAACGACAGAAGAGTGGTCTTGCTCTCCGAGAATATCCAAACAAGGAGGAACATTTTCATAGAAGTGAAATCCCGTTGGTTCGACCGCGAACTTCGCGCCGGCGTTCTTTATCTGCCATACGACAATCGGGGATTTTGGAAACGGACGGGTCAGTAGCAGTATTGCCAATGCTACGGCAATTACAGTGTTGTACGGCTTTCAGTCCAAAAAATCACAAAATCCACGGCCTACGGCTGCAACCCTGGGGCCGTAGCAAATTCTACGGCTTTTCGCAAATTCTACGGTCTTTTTTTATTTTTTGCAAACATTTAACGAATGTTAAAACCCTTAAAACAGCGCCACTAAGCTAATATTGAAATTGCTTGTTTTGTGGACATCAAATTCACTGCCGATGACCTTCTTTTTTAGTCCGAACGCTGAACCGATGGTATATATTGGCATGTATTGGGTAATATATTGGCAGCACTGGACACGGCCCACAGTTGATCTTTTTGCATATAAACACGGCTTTTTTATCTAATGTACAGTTCGGCCGCTGTATCTTGGCGCGTCTGAACTTCGCGCAGAAGGCTGCGCAGTAACATAATTCGGCAACAGTGTTGCCAATGAAATTTTTTGGAAGGCCGTGTACATGAGATAAAAAAGCCGTGTTTGTATGGAAAAAGATCAACTGTGGGCCGTGTCCACAGCTGCTAATATATTATGCTATCCAATTATGCCAATATATACCATCGGTTCAGCGCTCGGACTAAAAAAAAAAAAGGTCATCAGCAGTGAATTTCATGTCCACAAAACAAGGAACACTCTTCATTAGCCTAGTGACACTGTTTTAAGGGTTTAATATTCGTTAAATGTCTGCAAAAATAATAAATAACAGAAAGATCGTAGAATTTGCGAAAAGCCGTAGAATTTGCTACGGCCCTAGGGTTCGGGCCGTAGACCGTAGATTTTGTGATTTTTTGGCCTGAAAGCCGTAGAACACGGTAATTGCCGTAGCATTGGCAACACTGTTCGGCAATACTCGATACGCGGTGTATTACGTCTCAGTCATACGTTAGCATGTTCGTGTTGCCATCTCTGTCTTACATGCGCTAAAGTTCGCAAAGCCTATGTTCAGATGCGCCAAGATACAGCGGCCGTACTGTACGCGGCCGTCTAAAAATTTGCATTGGCAACACTGGTCAGTAGTAAAGCCTAAACTCTGCTCACCATTGCTTAACTTGGTATATCTCTTTAAAATATCACAAGGAACCATGTCATCTCCGGTAGGAGTACCTATGTTCTGTGCATGTCATCAGTGCCGGCGTTAGAGCCACTGACGCCCTAAGCAAGAATATTGTGGCGCCCACATAAGAATATAATAATATACTATGGAGCGGGTAGTTACCTAACAATAATAATATAATTACGTACATCATAGTTCGGGTCTTAGATGAATCACGGAATGCGAACGCAGGTACATTTTGATACACTTAAATTAATACGAATGCGAATACGGGGTCGCAATTTTGTTTTTTATAATTTAAAATTTCGATTAAAAAATAAAAACATTTATTATAATATTATACATTTGTAAAATAACATTTTTAAATATGTAGGTATTTAAAGCTAAAGGCCGTTGCAGCAAAATCATGAAAGACTTCAATCAGTTGAAGGTTCACTGCAAGATAACTGAAAAAGCCTGGACCCTGCTGCATGCCCTTAGGTATTTCTTCAGACTGGATAGATGCTATTGGTGGCTGGGTTAATAGCCAACCCTTGCATCAGGAGATTCATTACGATACCCAGTGAACTTTGACATGGCTTAACAACTGCTGATTGCTATTTAGCGATAACATCCGGGATCATGTAAGCGCTTTTGGCAATGTAAGATCTCCCGCCAGACGAGGTGTGTTGCCTGGGAGGCGGCCGATGAGTCAGCGTGGCTAGTGTGCGGTCTGTCGAGAGAGGTCGCTGCAGTCGCGTCAGTCGCGTCTCGCGCTCGCAGGGCTCGCGTCGGGAGCGGTTTAATAGGCGCGCGAGAAAGGGGCTCGCGCGAGCGCCTGCGTGGTGTTCACACGCGCGTAGGGGGCGTGGCTTACGGACGCGCCACGAGACGGTCCGCGACACGCGCGTGTAAATGAGCGGTAAGAGGTATTTCATAAGTAACAAGAAGCAATAAAATTCAAAGCGTTATACCCCATTTACACGCGCGCGCGAGCCACGAGACAATCCGCGAGATGCGCGCATACGCGCGCGTGTGAACAGGGCGCTCGTGGACCAGACCGCGGCGCGTCTCGCGCTCGCAGGGCTCGCGTCGGAAGCGGTGTGCTTAGTGCGAGTTTTCCGTAACATAACGGGCTCGCTACGTAAATGCAAATTTGTATGGGATCGAAGCAGAGCCATCTAGCGGGAAAGTGAAGAAAAAAAATGCGCGAGTGCGAGTTTCATGCGCTCACGTTCACGAAAGTAAAGTTCACAGTGAAGTTATCTGTCAGTGGTTATTGTATTGTTTCTCGAACATTGCGCGAGTGCGAGTGGCTTTATTTGACAGTTCCAATACGTAGCTTGCGAAAACTATGGGACCACGTGACCGAAAAGTTTTCACGCGAAATTTACTAGTGAAATCATAAAAAGATGGTTTATTATTTTAATTAAACTTTTTTTCTGTTTCTTGAAAATTATGGCTGGACATTTATAATTGCTCGGAGCATGTTTGCGGCCACTAAATCTTAAAGTGAATAAAATTATTGATAAGTAGTATTTGTATTGTACATGCAAGAAAGAATTTCCGGTAATCCAATCACAGAGTACTTAAACACTACGCAATCACAGTCACAGAGTACTTAAACATAAACACTAATCCAATGGCGAATGTCACCAAGTTTTTAAAAAGTTTATGAAGATATTTTTAAAGAAGATAACTTTTAAACTACTTGCAAGGAACTCGATAAACCTAATATTATTGTGTCTTGACTTTGACTCTTGGAAATAAAAGGTACTTACATTACCTACACAATTAAGATTTAAATAAGTTTATTTAAAATTGTCTACAAGTATGAACTCAATGAATTATTTTATTATGCAACTTAATATTGCCAAAGGTGACAATATCGTTTGCATTGGAGCTCTCAAGGATCAAGGAAAATATTTATTTAATAATGACATATTTGATAAACCCATAAACTGAATACCCAGCTGCGAGGCAAGCGGTAACTAGATACTAGAAATGCAATTAACATTCAATATATTATCTACTTGGGACTATATTATCATTATGACGTATCAGCACCTACACTTTTGAGATCCTAAATTATATCTATGTTCTTAATGTTTTAGATTTATTGTCAAGCCAATATACCCAGCAAGAAGATTTAATGATAGTACTTCACTATAATTATGCCATGCCATTGTAATGTGCCAAAATGATATTAAGGGCCTGCTTTGTTTTAAAATAGATAGAGAATAATTTAATAAGGCATAATATATTAAAATGTTTAATTTAATATATTTATGTATTATATTTTACAATTATATATTTAGCCTTTGTTATAAAAGATTTTAATATACTGCTGAACACAATAAAATTGTCATATATTTTTATTAAAGGAAAGGTGTTGAAGAGCAATTATAAAGAATACAATAACAAAAGGGGAAAATTAAATTACAACTAAGACTATTGACATCCAGCTGAATACTGTTGTCCGGAGAAGAATTACAAAAATATTATATTAAAAATTATTTACCGTTCAACGTTTTATTTCCACTCTTTAAACCAAAATTACATAATTATAATTATGCTGTAATGCCTTAATAATTTCATATTCAACATAATATGCCTCCTAAAATAAAATTATCAAGAAAACCACAATCTGTCTTTTAAAGTTTTATTTCTCCCACATAATGTTATACCTTCAATTCCAATCTCAATAGAAAACCAATGAGTAAATTACAATGGTCACAGACTTCACATTTCATACACTGTAATATAAATTAATGATTATATTTGTAGCGGCCTTATTTTCACATATCTTCTCAATTCTCAAATCCATGTTGCTGTGTTTATACTTTTACTTTATATACGTATTTGTTTACTCGTTTACTCTTAAATAACAATGAGGAAAATGTTGCATTGCTGTTGTTTTGTTGGAAGTAGTAGTCTGCGCTAGTGCTGTTGAGACAAGTTTGATACTCTGCCATCTCTCTTGATTTGTACCTTAAATATAAAGATATAAATAAATACTAGGAACATAACATTTCTTACTTTGTACACTTCCTCATATTGTAATATGTTAGGTATCATAAAAACTTTCATTGTTCAAAATAGACATGATTTGTCCATTAATTGTTGTTTGTAGTGAATAAGTATTTACAGCCAAAGATCACTGTGCCTAAACATATAAATCCTATTAAATAAATATTACACCAATCGTGAACTTGTTAATTATTGATCTGAGCTTGTTAAATAAATAATAAATTTCATTCACATAACCTCACCACACAAAAACTTTTCCATATCAAATGTATCACTGTAGCTATGTTCATTAATTAATATTGCCTGTTTTCTCGCTTAAAATGCCACAATATAATATGATTGAGAAGTAAGTACTGAAAAAAATAATATTTAATATGAAACAAACAACCAAAACACTAATCTATAGCACGTTAAGCAAGTAAACTACAGTATAACACCACTATTTTAATTGTAGCTTGATACTATTGCTCCAACTAAATAAATGTATTATTTTCAATTTGGTTGGGTTCTTTCACGATGTTTTAACGAGATTTAACGACGGTTTTGCTGCCAACATAATAATAGATATTTTCAATGAACAAACGTGGATTGATACGAGTCACGTTTTGGAACTGGCACTCGCAACTTCTCGTTAGGCATGTACTGACGTTATCGAGGTAGGTGAACTTTTCGATGCAACTCGCACTAAGCACACGGTTTTATAGGCGCGCGCCAAAGGGGCTCGCGCGAGCGCTCGCGTGGTGTTCACACGCGCGTAGGGGGCGTGGCTTACGGACGCGCCACGAGACGGTCCGCGACATGCGCGTGTAAATGAGCGGTTAGATTACATTTTATTTTTTGTTTTGAATTTACTTTAAACTACTTTAACAAACAGTGTTGCTATCTGAATATTGCAGAAAATTAATAGCGAGGGGCAAGTGTCAATATTTCAGTATCGACGCTTGATTCACGAAGAAAGTGAGCGGTGAAGTGAAAAAACGTTTTGTTTAAGCGTGCAATGGAAAACCTTTAGTTACATTTATAAAAATAGTGTTCGATTAATGTGTTTGTACTTTTTATCTAATTATAACACCTTCCGTTTAATCATTTGATGTCAGCTAAAATCAATAAAGATAAATTGTATTTAATTTAAACTAAATTCGGTCACATTTTATTTCAAATTAAAACCGGGCAAGTGCTTGTCAGGCCACGCGCAATGTAGGGTTCCGAAGTAGTAAGTTTCACGACTACTACTCTTTAACTACTTAAGCTAACATAGCCGTGATAGTTTTCCTTGTAAATTCGACGGGACGGACACTTGACTTTCATATCTCGCAAACGGACGCCTAAATCCAAAAATGGTCTTAGTTGACCCATTTTGAAAAACCTTTTCAACGATACCCCACACTATAGGGTACGCGACGAATAAAGTCAAAGTCAAAGTCAAAGTCAAAATATTTTATTCATATAGGTATCACTGATACACTTATGCACGTCATTATTTTTTATCTACCAGCTTTTCGGAAGGGTGCTTTGTCATGGAGGAGAAGAAAAGCCGAAAGAAACTCCTCGCACATCTTTTAAAAAAAATATTACAAAAAAAGAAAATATTACAAAAATATTTACTAATCTGAGCGGAACTGGTTGCAGAACTGGTCATTTCCATGCATCTTTGTCATTTAAATACTCGTCTATTCTATAATATCCCTTGCCTAACAATTGTGTTTTTACACGTTTTTTGAAAGATTCTATTGGCAAGTCACGTATTGATTTTGGAATTTTATTATAGAAATGTACACCAAGCCCCATGAAAGATCGCTGCACTTTACTTAGGCGGAACGAAGGCGTAACTAATTGATGCATTCTTCTTGTTTGGCGATTATGAATATCATAATTTTGTTTATACGCGCTTATATTCTTCCGTATAAAAACTACATTGCTAAAGATATACTGGGAAGCTACTGTAAGTATACCTATTTCCTTGAACTTTTCACGCAAAGATTCCCGAGACTTAAGTTTATAAATAGCCCTAATAGCCCTCTTTTGGAGTATGAAAATTTGTTCTATACTGGCTGCTTTGCCCCACAGCAATGTGGCATAGGACATAACACTGTGGAAATAAGCAAAATAAACTATCCTAGCAGTTTCGACGTCAGTATACTGCCTTATTTTCCTAACAGCATAAGCAGCCCTACCGAGTTTATTCGCGAGATTTGCTATATGTGGGCCCCATTGAAGTTTACTATCTAAGGTCACCCCTAAAAAGACCGTGGATTCCTCCATATGCAATGTTTCATTATTCAGTTTGAGAGTTTTGTTGACTTTTTTAACATTAGGTAGTACAAACTCTATACATTTCGTTTTTTTTGCATTTAGAAGTAAATTATTGATAGTGAACCAACGCGACACATGCGAAAGAGCACTATTTACGTCGTCGAAATTTACTTTATTCCTGTCACACTTAAATATTAATGATGTATCATCAGCAAATAGTACAATATCCGCTTGGTTCTTTACATAATGTGGTAAATCGTTAATGTACATCAGAAAAAGAAACGGACCCAAGATCGAGCCCTGCGGTACACCCAACACAGCCGGTGACCCCGATGACTTAATATCATTTATGCTAACTTTTTGTATCCTATCACTCAAATAAGACGCGATCAAGCTAAGGGCCTTGTTTTTTATACCATAGTGGCCAAGTTTAAACAGCAATGTTTCGTGCTCAACACAATCAAATGCCTTTGATAAGTCACAAAATACACCTATGGCATTTTGTGATGACTCCCATGCTTCAAATATATGCTTTAAAAGCCTAGCCCCTGCATCGGTTGTACTACGGCCTTTAGTGAAACCGTATTGCTCAGAATGTAATAAATTATTATTGTTGAAGTGGGTTAGCATTTGATTCAATATTATCTTTTCAAAAATCTTACTAAGAGTTGGTAAAACAGAAACGGGTCTATAGTTATTAATATCGGTTTTCTCACCCGTTTTAAAAAGTGGTATAATTTTGCTGTATTTCATAAGATCTGGAAAGATACCTAGATCTATACATTTATTAAAAACTATGACCAAGTATGGAGCTATAATATCTATAATATGCTGTATTATTTTTACCGAAATGCCCCACAAGTCACCCGTGTTCTTTACCTTCAGGGACTGAAATGCTTTGATTAAGTCTCTAGTGGTTATATGTTTAAATTCAAATAAAATATTACATTCATTGACATGATTTTTTAATATAGAATATAATATAAAAAATCATCCTCAGGATCTGTAGGGAGGTATCCTGAAAAAAATGTTTTTCAATATTTAAATCCATGCGAAGTTACAGCTTTCTAGCACTAAGGGTTTCAACGCTATGCTTCGGACAGACGGACGGACGGACATGACGAAACAGTTACTTCGGAACCCTGTAAATGCAATAAGATACAGTTAATTTTATTTTAAAAGTCACGCAACATATCGAACGTGAACAGTAATGCCTATGTCCTGGCAACATTTGTGAATTTGAATTGTCAAAGCGGTCCGTGTAATAATTATGGATTAGATTAAAATTTTTTTAATCTAAAAATATACACAAATGTGGCAGCAGCCCTTTACATGAAGATTTAAAGACTATTTTGTACTAGAATGGCACAGCAATGCAAACGTAAAACGGAACGGTTTATATCAACAATATCCGTTTCCCGGGATATTTAAAAACAAATCCATAAACGTAGTGATTAAGTACTCTGTGAAATTCATGAAATAGAAATACTGACAAAATCTTTAACATAAAACAAATATTCTACTTTTTATTTTCTACAAGGTTTCCGTATAATAAATGGAAAAACCGGATGCTAACGGCTTCGTGAATATTACATGGCCAAGTAAAAGTATTCCACATGGGGGCATTTTTCATACGAGAGTTGTACAACCATCATCGACAAATCAGGAATTTTTAAAACTTCTTTTGGAAGAATCGAAGCTAAGTATAGCTCAACGACAGAAGAGTGGTCTTGCTCTCCGAGAATATCCAAACAAGGAGGAACATTTTCATAGAAGTGAAATCCCGTTGGTTCGACCGCGAACTTCGCGCCGGCGTTCTTTATCTGCCATACGACAATCGGGGATTTTGGAAACGGACGGGTCAGTAGCAGTATTGCCAATGCTACGGCAATTACAGTGTTGTACGGCTTTCAGTCCAAAAAATCACAAAATCCACGGCCTACGGCTGCAACCCTGGGGCCGTAGCAAATTCTACGGCTTTTCGCAAATTCTACGGTCTTTTTTTATTTTTTGCAAACATTTAACGAATGTTAAAACCCTTAAAACAGCGCCACTAAGCTAATATTGAAATTGCTTGTTTTGTGGACATCAAATTCACTGCCGATGACCTTCTTTTTTAGTCCGAACGCTGAACCGATGGTATATATTGGCATGTATTGGGTAATATATTGGCAGCACTGGACACGGCCCACAGTTGATCTTTTTGCATATAAACACGGCTTTTTTATCTAATGTACAGTTCGGCCGCTGTATCTTGGCGCGTCTGAACTTCGCGCAGAAGGCTGCGCAGTAACATAATTCGGCAACAGTGTTGCCAATGAAATTTTTTGGAAGGCCGTGTACATGAGATAAAAAAGCCGTGTTTGTATGGAAAAAGATCAACTGTGGGCCGTGTCCACAGCTGCTAATATATTATGCTATCCAATTATGCCAATATATACCATCGGTTCAGCGCTCGGACTAAAAAAAAAAAAGGTCATCAGCAGTGAATTTCATGTCCACAAAACAAGGAACACTCTTCATTAGCCTAGTGACACTGTTTTAAGGGTTTAATATTCGTTAAATGTCTGCAAAAATAATAAATAACAGAAAGATCGTAGAATTTGCGAAAAGCCGTAGAATTTGCTACGGCCCTAGGGTTCGGGCCGTAGACCGTAGATTTTGTGATTTTTTGGCCTGAAAGCCGTAGAACACGGTAATTGCCGTAGCATTGGCAACACTGTTCGGCAATACTCGATACGCGGTGTATTACGTCTCAGTCATACGTTAGCATGTTCGTGTTGCCATCTCTGTCTTACATGCGCTAAAGTTCGCAAAGCCTATGTTCAGATGCGCCAAGATACAGCGGCCGTACTGTACGCGGCCGTCTAAAAATTTGCATTGGCAACACTGGTCAGTAGTAAAGCCTAAACTCTGCTCACCATTGCTTAACTTGGTATATCTCTTTAAAATATCACAAGGAACCATGTCATCTCCGGTAGGAGTACCTATGTTCTGTGCATGTCATCAGTGCCGGCGTTAGAGCCACTGACGCCCTAAGCAAGAATATTGTGGCGCCCACATAAGAATATAATAATATACTATGGAGCGGGTAGTTACCTAACAATAATAATATAATTACGTACATCATAGTTCGGGTCTTAGATGAATCACGGAATGCGAACGCAGGTACATTTTGATACACTTAAATTAATACGAATGCGAATACGGGGTCGCAATTTTGTTTTTTATAATTTAAAATTTCGATTAAAAAATAAAAACATTTATTATAATATTATACATTTGTAAAATAACATTTTTAAATATGTAGGTATTTAAAGCTAAAGGCCGTTGCAGCAAAATCATGAAAGACTTCAATCAGTTGAAGGTTCACTGCAAGATAACTGAAAAAGCCTGGACCCTGCTGCATGCCCTTAGGTATTTCTTCAGACTGGATAGATGCTATTGGTGGCTGGGTTAATAGCCAACCCTTGCATCAGGAGATTCATTACGATACCCAGTGAACTTTGACATGGCTTAACAACTGCTGATTGCTATTTAGCGATAACATCCGGGATCATGTAAGCGCTTTTGGCAATGTAAGATCTCCCGCCAGACGAGGTGTGTTGCCTGGGAGGCGGCCGATGAGTCAGCGTGGCTAGTGTGCGGTCTGTCGAGAGAGGTCGCTGCAGTCCGTCGGGTGTGAGCGGTGAGGGGGGAGTGATGCCTGCTGCCGCTATCGGTGCTCAGAAGCGACGTGTTTTTGTCGAGGGGTTACCAGTTTGGCAAAGGGAGATTTCCTGCCAGGCGAGGTGTGTTGTCTGGGAGGTGGCAGGCCCCTGCTGATGTTGTCGGTGCGTTTGTATATATTACATGCAACCGATGTAGAAAACTTCGATAGCCTGATTCAGGTTGGCGTGACGTCACCGTGTGACGCATGTGCGCTGTCGCCACACGCTCTAGAATTTTTCGCTACTAGCGCTTAGGTACTCATCCAAGTACTCCGGCCGGGCTATGAGAGCTTCATGTCAGTCTGCCAATAAAACGGCTCGATAGTCCAATACAATTCCGTAAAATTGTTCACAGATATAAGCCACTGAAACGAGGCGAAGATCGCGAGCTACTAAAGGAGCGATTGGCAAACGCAATGGCGTACGGCGCCGGCGATGATCAGCAGAAGCCACCACCAGCCCCACGTCTCCGTAAACCACCACCCAAGCTTCCAACCAATAAGGACAAATGGAACGATTGTAAGTTTTTGTCGATACTGGTATAATCTTCACTTAAGGAAATGTTGTTCTTCGTTCACTTTGGTCACTGCATCTGAAACAAAATGTTACTTGTTTTTATCAGATATTTTATACATCTTAGATGTTTAGGTGGTTCCCTATGAATCTAAAGCGACTGAATTTCGTAAATCAATATTTTAGACATGATTTCTTATGATTTTTTCAGTGGTGACCCAAATTCGTGAGCGTGCAGAGTGGCTTGCGGAGATGGAAGAGCTAGGTGAAGCAGGGCCACATCGGGACATGGTCAAAGATCAGATAGCTGCCCGCCTACGAGCACTGGATGCATTGGGAATAGACAGTGAATGCTCATCAGCTCGTTCCAACAAGTCTGGATTCAGTGTTTTGGACTATAATCCTAAAAGTGAAAGATCTAATGGAAGCGCCAAATCTGGTTAGTATATTACCTATACTTAGGGTTGCCAGACGTCCGGATAAAGCCGGACATGGTTAGGCTTTTTGAATGCGTGTCCGGCCAAATTTAAGGGTGTCCAGCGTGTCCGGCTTTTTACATTTTACCAACTTAGGTATACGAAACTTATACAAGGACACAATACAATTTATATTGATGACTGTTAAAAGACGTTCCTGCATGTAATCAAGTTTCCGAAACTATTAGTATCCACGAAGAAAACGTTAAAGTTGACGATAGCAAAGGTTTTGGTCAACTGCAAAACCTTAAATATTTTCTGATCAAAAATGGGGATTTTGACGTTGATTTCAAGAAGCTGTTAGTTTATAAGAAATGAGTAGCCTATTTTAAATCAAAGAGAGTAATCGAGAAGGCTTTTAATTTAAAATAATTGACGTTTTAAGATTACTACAACTTTATTTTGAAAAATATTGAGCTTTTAAAGCACGTTTCTGCTAATTATTTAATATTTTTGGTTTGTTTACTTTAAATGTTTTAATTAGTGAAGAAGTTCTAAAAAATTGTTTTAATAATTTTAATATACAAAATTCTTGATAATTTAGGGTCTGTCCGGCTTTTTGGTTGGCCGAGCTGGCAACCCTACCTATACTATAAAAATTATTCAACTTCGGGAAGGAAATTGTTATAATTAAATTATCTACATACATACTTAGCTCCTTATATCACTTACTAAGCTGATATAGTACCTAGATTAACAAAGAGATTTTGGTTCTATCTTCAGTTTGATTTGATATCATTTTTAGGGTTCCGAAGTAAAATCGGAACCCTTATAGTTCGTCATGTCCGTCCGTCTGACTAAAGCAAAGCGCCGAGACCCTTAGTGCTAGAAAGCTGTAATTTAGCATGGATATACACATTTATTAAAACTCCAGAATTGTGGAATAAAATATTGAAAAATATTTTTTTTTTCTGGGTACCTCCCCTACAGGTAACGTGAGGATGAATTTTTTATTCACCGCGTGCCCTGTAGTGTGGGGTATCGTTGAAAAGGTGTTTTTAAAATATTATGGGTCTTTTAATACCATTTTTGAATTTAGGGGTCCGTTAGAGACAAGTGGGGGACACTTAACCCCCTGCCTGCTAAATGGTTGGAGTTGGACAAGTGAAGTTAGCTTACGTTATTTATGAGTAATAGTCGTTAAACTTACTACTTCGGAACCCTAACAATGCGCGTGGCCTGACACGCACTTGCCCGGTTTTTCTACTAACCCATTTCCTATCTACCCTAATATCAGAGCAATTTATCATGGTGGAAGTATCCAGGCCTGTTATTTTTTAATAGTAAATAATATCTGGCGATCAAGTGGTCCATAAGATTAGACTATAGATAAAATGAATTTATATGATTTTTTTTTATTTTTATACATATGTATGTCTTTATTTTTTACAGGGTAATAATATACAATATCCTAATATGTGCTGTATTGTTTCACAGATACATCCAAAAGGTCAGCCACTAATAAAAAAAATAAAAGTCTTATTAAAAAACAAGAAAAGGAAGAGAATGTAATGACCTACAATACATATAAGTTTCCGTTGTTGCAGTACTCACCCAGACGCAGAGTTTAATCCAGTGTATGTTTCTATGTAATGTTTATTTTAGCTTATTCTTTAAATTATGGCAAATTAAAAGTTTTGTTAATCTAAAGATATTGCTCGTGATTTTTTTGGTGATGGTTCACCATCAACATCTTCTTCATGTTCAAAATCATCAGGTGCCTTTTTTCGTATGTCAAAAGGCTTTTTAAAATATTTTCGAACAGGCATTTTCAATCTAAAATCAGGTTCCTCAGCTAAGTGCATATTCAAACCTTCCTTAATGTAAACAACAGTACTATATTCCGTGAAATGATAATCTTCCTCTAAGTAACCTTCAGTTAATAAATAAGCAATAACATCTTCAGCTAAATTTCTGGAGATGCGAGGTTCTAAGCCTTTGTGTCTTAGATTAACAGGACCTTTCAAATACCATGCATCTAGTATTTTTTGGGCTGTTAATTTAATTTGCTGTTTCTTAGCATTTGAAATAATGCCCGCTAATGTCTTACAATGTAACTCAAGATCTAATTCCTCACTGTATGCATCATTGCAACACACATCACACATTTTATCACAATCTGCGTCACCCCAGGTCTCATCAAAATATTCAGCTATTAACTGGCGCCTGCATTGACGTCCGTTAAGACAATACTTAATCATGCCATATAAATGATCTTTGCTGTTTGCAGATGAAAATACTAAGGAAGTAATTTTAAAAATATCCTGCATTCTATACAAGGTTACACATTCTGCTCTTCGACCATCCCTTCCAGCTCTGCCACTTTCCTGATAGTAATTCTCCATGGCTTTGCTAATAGTGTGATGTATCACAAACCTCACGTCTGGTTTGTCAATGCCCATGCCAAAAGCAACAGTAGCTACAATCACCTGGTAATAAGCTTCGTGCCATTTAGTGTGCACATTACTTTTTGTAGACGGATCCAAGTTTGCATGGTAACATGCCACTTTCAAACCTCTTTTACGTAACTCACCAGCTATCTCTTCAGAATCTTTTATACTGTAGGCATATATGATTCCACTCTTACCTTTGTATCTATATTTCAGTAGGCTTTCAAGAATATCCATGCAATCTTTTTGTGATGCTGGTTTTTCTAATATTTGGTAAAACAAATTTAACCCAACCACCATGTTGTAGGCCAAGGCCTTAAATATGGTGCCGGTCCCAAGTCCGGATAAATGGGGAGGGCAACGGAATGCATAACTTGGGGTTTTTGGGTCGTGTCTCGATCTGTATTGGATCTGGACGGGACTCAGGCCCCAGTTATGCATTCCCAACACTACACACCACACCTACACACCACACCGCACACACACAAAAGACACAACATTAGGGTGCTTGGCTGGGGTTCCGACTCTGCTCAGCTTCGGCTGGGGGGGGTCGGGTCCTCGGCTAAGCACCCGCCTGCACAACACTACATGGCACACACACCACACCACATATACAGCAACACAACACACACACCCAAATTTGAAGGTGTTCACGCCGTGCCGAGCAATCCGCTTTTGCGGGGTCGGGGGGTATAACTCGGCCTCTAACGGTGTCCTCCTCGATACCGGGCGCCCTCGGGGAGTATTTAGCCCGCCTCCTGCATGCGGGGCTCTGCAGGAGGTGTAATTTTATTTCCCTAGCTAATCGTGGGAACAGTATGGAAGAAATTAATAAAAAAGCAAAAGCAAATGACATAAAGCTCGATGAGCTCATACACGAGGTGGAAAACCTCGCAGCCGAAGGAGGCCTATGTCCTCCCGAGGTCAGTAAGCAGACGGAAAGGGCCATGGGCCCTGACGGATGCGAACAAACACTAACAACACAAGAAGTAAGCAGGCCAACGCCTCGCTATTACTTCTCCGGTGCCGCCAAAAGGCGGCATGCTTGGTGGATGGGCCGAGGCAAGAGTGAGGAGGAGGCCAACGTTCTCTGCCAGAAACCGTTCTCCGAGCTCCACCAACATCCGGAGGTACGAGAATGGCTGGCAAGCAAGGAAAAGGCCCAAGCCACCAAGCGTATACGCTCAGAAGATGAGTCGCCAAGGAATCAGCCACAAAAGACTGCAAGGCTAGAAGTGGCCAAGCCCTCATTCAGTGAGGTGGCTGGCTCTTGTCGGATTGGCATCCGTGACGCGGGACGGGCTATGAATCCCGATGAAGTCCGGCTGCTGCAGGAGGGGATACTCATAAGTATAGACGCCTCCGGCAGCGGCGAAGGACCAAGATTCATGGGATGCGCCGTAAGGGCAGGTTGTCTGATTCTCACCTGCGTTGACGGCGCCTCCCGCGCCTGGGTCGCGTCACGGATTCCAACCCTAAAGCCGTGGAAGGGGGCAGATTTGAGATTAGTAGATGAGGCGGATCTGCCAAAACCCTTTTACGCCACGGCGTGGATACCGGACCCGAGCCTGTCGTCGAAGGCTATCCTCCACAGGCTAGACAGACAGAATATTGGTGCCACAGTCAGCCAGTGGAAGATAGTTAATAGCAAGACGGAGGAGACGGGTCAAACGGTGACCTTCTGCTTCGATGAGGATGCCCTGGAAATCCTAAAGAACCGTAATTATAGGTTATACTTTGGTTTCCGGGACATCTATTTCAAAATCAAAACTCCTCCCAAGAAGGATGGGGAAGAAGTCGCGACGTCATCCTCAACCGCACCGACGCCGATGCAGACCTCCGCTGAACCGGCGACCAGCGCGCCTGCCACCTCACTACCTGGCACAAACACAACAGAACGTGAGGCGCGCGCGGTGGACGGTCCAAGCGATGGAATGCCTTCTGGCGGCGGTGCGGGGGGGGGTTCCGTTAGCACACACAGGACACTCACACCCAAACCAGGCAATTCTCATGGATCGGAGTCGAGTAGGCCCGCCCTACTCCCTGACCCCGTCCGCGAGAACGTGCCATACGCACGTTTCTTAACCCGGGGTAGCGGAGGGGTGCCGCGAGGGCTACAACGAGGTACTCGAGGTCGCAACCGATTTACCCAAAGAGGTGCTGGAGCCCAACGAGGGAAGAGGCCTGTGCAACTTCCCTCACTAGTCAGGGAACACTCAAGCAAAAAAGCCTCTCGCGACCCCCTCCTAAACCAAGAACTAGGGTAGGAAACAGACACAACACACACACAAAGAAAAACAACCCCCTAACTTCAACACAAAACACTACACACACTACTTTACACTCACAAACACACACTAGACACTAAACACGCACAACTACACAGTCCCATCCCTCCGAAACCGCATCTTTCCTGTCCCTTCCTAACTACAAACTCTTCCAAACCCCATCCCATTCCCAAAATAAAATAAAAAACCCAAAATGATAAAAGTCATTCAAGTCAACCTACATCACGCGAAGGCTGCGAGCACCATCGTCTGCCAAAGGATGCTGGAAGAAAAATTGGACATGGCTTTCATACAGGAGCCCTGGATCCGTGGGAGCATGGTAATGGGTCTAACCTCAGCCGGTAAGTTACTTTTCAACACTGAAGGAACTAGGCCCAGGGCCTGCATAATCTTTAAGAATAATCTAAAATTCTTACCTTTACCTTGTATGTGCACAGACGACTTGGTAGCAGCCTACGTTGCGCTTCCGGGCTACGAGTCAACGAAAGTCATCGTTTGCTCTGCCTATTTGCCCGGTGAAACGCAGGACCCGTCAACACAGCTCGCCCCCTTGGTGGAATACTGCCAGGACCAGGGAGCGCAACTACTGCTCGCGTGTGACAGCAATAGCCATCACACTACATGGGGAAGTACCAATACCAACAGCAGGGGTGAGTTATTGTATGAATTTTTAATATCCAATAACCTCCACACCACTAACAATTCCATAACACCGACTTTTGTAACCGCGCAACGTCAAGAGGTGTTGGATATTACCATATGTACGGAACAGCTATTGGACCGTATCGACAACTGGCATGTAAGTGCAGAAGCATCCATGTCCGACCACAGACACATCAGATTCAATTTAAAAAACTGCAAAGCTAATCATGTTGAATCATACAGGGATCCCAAGGCAACTGACTGGAATGGCTACAGGGCCGAACTAAAAACAAGCATGGGAGAACTCAACAAACACGTGAAGAGCTTAGATCAACTCGAACATGCAGCAAGGACGTTGGAGATAGGAATAAACAATGCCTACAATAACAACTGCCCGCTGAAAATAGTAACCACAAATCGAAAAGTACCATGGTGGAGCAACACCCTCCTAAGGCTCAGGCAAAAAGCCAGAACCCGATTCAATAAAGCAAAAAGGAACAACGACTGGCAAGCCTACGGAGAGGCCCTCACGGACTTCAACACTGAACTCAGGAAAGCTAAACGCAAATCCTGGAGGAAATTCTGCGAGGAGATAAATAGTACCTCACATCTCGCCAAAATACAGAAGATAATGGCAAAATCTCCTGCCACTCAAATCGGGCTACTAAAACGTCCCGACGGGAACTACACCAACAATGCGGAAGAAACGCTGGGTCTACTGGTCAGCACTCACTTTCCGGGATCAGTAGTAGTAGGAAAAGAAAGTACAACCGAATTTCCCCCAACGCCACCAAAACCAACTCTGGAGAAGTGGAGGATGGCAGCTTCCGTATTCAGACCCGATCGAATTAAGTGGGCGGTGAACAACTTGAAACGTTACAAGGCACCAGGAGAAGACAAGATCTTCCCAGCCCTACTTCAGGAAGGATTAGATGAAATTCTGGCAGCACTATTAAAAATAATGAGGGCAAGTTTTGCCTGGGGATATCTGCCAGACAGCTGGAACAAGGTAAGGGTAACCTTCATCCCTAAATCTGGTGACAGGGACAGATCATTACCCAAATCATACAGACCAATTAGTCTTACTTCATTCCTACTGAAAACCATGGAGAAAGTAATCGACCATCATATTAGAGATACCTTCCTAAAGGTCAAACCTCTACATCCTAAACAACATGCTTACCAGAAAGGGAAATCGACGGAAACAGCACTGATTGAGCTGACCGACCAAATCGAAAAATCCCTCGAAGACAAAGAGATAGCTTTATGCTGCTTTTTAGACATAGAAGGGGCCTTTGACAACACCCCAACTAACATAATACTAGAAAGTATGAGAAACCGCGGTATTGATGACACCACCGTGAACTGGGTAGGGTCAATGCTAAGGAACAGAATAGTCCGCACAACACTATTTGACACCACCCTTGATATCAAAATAACAAGAGGGTGTCCTCAAGGTGGAGTGCTATCACCTCTACAGTGGACAATTGTTGTGGACTCCCTTATTCAGGAACTAAACGACGCTTCTCTGGACACACAAGGCTATGCAGATGACCTGGTTATCACCATTTGCGGTACCTGCCCGGACACATTATCAAGCCTCATGCAAGCAGCCCTCCACAAAGTGGAACGATGGTGTGAAAACACCAGTCTGAATGTTAATGCCAACAAGACTAGCTTAGTGCCATTCACCAAAAGACGCAACCTTGGAGGACTATGGAACCCATCCCTTTTTGGAACCAACGTACAGTTCTCCACAGAAGTCAAGTATCTCGGAATAACATTAGACCAGAGACTCACTTGGAACCAGCACCTTTCACAGGTGACAAGGAAGGCCAAAATTGCCTTAGGAACATGTTGCCGTCTCGCAAGCTCCAGATGGGGATTAAAACCAAAGCAGGTGAAATGGGTATACACCGCGATAGCGAGACCCATTATTACCTACGGTTGCATAACTTGGCAGAGAAAAACCACCCAGGCAACATGCATCAGACAACTTAACAGCATTCAAGGCCTAGCGTGCCGAATGACGACAGGAGCCCTAAAGTCCACTCCAATAGCAGCCATGGAGGCGGTCCTCAACATTGAACCACTTCACATCCATGTGCAAAGGGAGGCGAGGGCGGCTATACTCCGCGCTATCGAAGGAGGGAAACAGGGCTGGAAATCCCGTGCTATGAGGAATCTATATGAAGATCTAGTAGCATGCCCAGTAATGGCGATGCCGAGCGACGCTATTCATACTCAGCTCAGTTTCAACAAACTGTTCAACGTGGTTATACCGTTACGAGAAGAATGGGACGCAACGGTACCTAAGTCCTTGGGAGGAAGCGATGTAACTTGGTACACAGACGGTTCTCGCAAGGGAGGAAAAGCAGGAGCAGGGGCCTATGGAGTCAAACCGAAAGTTTTGGTACACCAAAACCTAGGCTCATATGCAACCGTGTTTCAAGCAGAACTATACGCTATAATAAGATGCGTACATGAAAACCTTGAAAAGAAATATGTCAATAAACGTATTACGATACTCTCGGACAGTCAGGCAGCCCTGTTGGCTCTACAGTCTGAGCAAGTCAATTCAAAGCTTGTCCTAGAAGGAATACAAGCCATCAACCGATTAGGCTTCAACAACAAGGTCACCCTAGGATGGGTACCTGGGCATAAAGGTATACGCGGGAACGAGAAGGCCGACGAACTGGCAAGGAGGGGGGCCGAGGCGCCCACCATGGGTCCTGAACCTATGGTGGGCATCTCCAAAGCAGTTTCTCGAGCCGCACTCAAAGCAATAGCCCTTAAAAGGGGAGCTGAGATGTGGCGAAGAGAACCCGGCGCGAGACAGGCCAAAACGCTAATAGCGGGATACTCGCAGAAATACTCAAGAAAAGTGCTCAACCTGAGTCGACCCGACATACGGGCACTCATCAGACTGCTCACTGGACACTGCAGGCTCAATAAACACCTTCTTTTGATAGGTTTGAGCAACACTGCAACTTGTAGATTCTGCAGCGAGGCAGAGGAAACGCCCACCCACATACTCTGTGATTGCTCTGCCATAAATCACTTCAGAAGTCGTATCTTAGGAAGCCACTTAATCCTACCCAGTCAAGTAGGAGATCTGGAACCCAGGAACATCCTACTGTTCGTCCGAGCAATAGGACTTGGAGACCAGATCTAAACTCAGAAACGGGTACGGCTACAATAGATCAAATCTGGTCGCAGTGGCCCCTGGGACGGTTGACCCAGGCCCGAAATCTCAAATAATAATAATAATAAAACAAATTTGGTCTGTTGAAAGTTGATTTAATGATTAAACAGCTGGGAATGCCAAGTATCTTTTGTACATCAGTCAGCACATGAGAGGTAGCTGTGGCTGTCAAACCTAGAATTGGTACATTAGGAAAGGTGTTCTTGAGTATGCCTAAAAATTTGTAATCTGGCCGAAAGTCATGTCCCCACTGAGAGCAACAGTGAACCTCATCAATAGCTATTCTCTGTAACTTCCCATTTTCATAGCACTTCTGCAAGTTGGCCATAAATCGTTTACTTTTAGCAAGCCTCTCGGGTGTTACATACAGTAACTTCAACTGCGAGTTTTCGTCTTTTAGAAGATTTAGTGTTGCATTTGTCTCTGCTCTGCTATTAGAACTGCTCATGAGCATAGCCCGTATATTTTTACTAGACAAGGACCTCACTTGGTCCTCCATTAGTGACACGAGGGGTGATATGACTAGAGTAAAGCCAGGTTTGACTAGTGCTGGTAATTGGTAACACAAACTTTTACCGGCACCCGTTGGCATTACTACCAAAGCATCTTCTCCTGACAGAGTGCAGTTGATGGTGCTCAACTGCCTCGGTCTAAATGACTTTATTTTAAACACATCCTTTAGTATCCTCTTTATGTCAACATACCACTCATAATTACTTCCTGACCAATCTTTGCTGGACAAAGTATCCGATTTTATTTTGTCGATACGTTTTTTTAACTTTTCTTTCTTATCGTGCAACTCTCGTTCGCATTTTCTCCATTTAGCTATCTCAGAATGTACTTTACTCAGCTCTTCATCTACTTCCTTTATTTCATGTTCTAATTCTTCTATGCTATTCATTGTGTTTAAATTTTCAGTCTCATTAACATTACAATTTGAATCATAGCAATTGATTGAAAATTGTTTTACTGTGAAACTTTCACATGAATTAAAAAAATTAATCTTTTGCTAATGATATCGCTTTCGCTAATTTCGGTTAGAAGTTATCATAGACATGAATTCTGACTTCTGACCGCTGAAACAGAGTGAAACAGCTGCTCAGTGTTGCCAACTTTATTTTAACAATCCCACTAAACTCACCACCAGAAAAGGCAGAAAACCACTAAAAAACTAAAAAAATATATAAAAATAAAATGACGAGTGTTGATAAAGAAAATTGAAAAATGTTTTTAAGGGTTTATTAGCACAACATAAGAAAAATAAGATAAAAAAAGGTATTTAGTTTTTTGTTATTGACTTCTAAAATAATGATATTTAAGGAATTTTGACAAAAGATCCTGTATTTTCCAATAAAAAAGTCCCAACTCTGTCTTAAAAATTTATATTTTTTTAACGCTGAAGATGGGTCTTTGAAAAGGTCTTATTATGGGTCTTGGTTATTATGGGTCTTCTAAGACCATTTTTGCAATTAGAGGTCCGTTTGCGAAATATTTGGCTTTGAATTGCTAATTTTGGTTAGAGTCAAGGGGGTGACCACCTGTCGGCTAAACGGTTGGAGTTGGGCTACTGAAAATATTCTCAGAAATAGATTATAATTCTGATGATTTTTTTTTTATGGAAATAGCCGGCAATCGAGCTGACGATCCACCTGATGGTAAGTGGCTATCGTCGCCCATGGACATCAGCAACACCAAAGGGATGCGTTGCCGGCCAAGACAGAGAGAAGAAAAAGAAAGAAAGAACTGGCTCTCAAGCCTCCAGCCGGAACACGACGAGTCGTTTGGCGGCTGACTCATGCTCAAGGGTGGTAGCTATCCAGGCGAACCCCATGGAGAAATAATAATAGTAATAATGGTATTCATTAGCAATTAAAATCAATATTACGCCCTCGAGGGCGTACCGGTTTTAGTTGCCTTTTACGACATCCATCCGGCGTGGGATTGGGGTTAGTATTCTAAGCCGCCCTAATACGGCTATACAAGGAAAACTATCACGGCTATATTAGCCGTAGTAGTAGTAGATAAAGTGTAATAGTCGATAAAATTACTAGATTGTGCATGGCCTGACACGTACTTGCCCGGTTTTTTATACTTTCCATGAATTTTAAGTTTTCGGGCAATCTGTTTTTAGTTCATAAATCAAAACTATGAACTGAATACCCTATTACGGATTATCTCTTCGTCAAAAATGAGTTTCAAATCAGAAGTAATTTTGTAAAATCGTCCTAGTGGTTAAATGTCATGTTCTACCACTAAATGAAAAAATATTTTCCACTAGAAAATCCACTAGCCACTAAAATCAATATATCCCCACTAAAAGGGGTGTCGAAACCACCAGATCTAGTGGAAATTCCACTAAGTTGGCAACATTGCAGCTGCTGCTGAAACGCAGTCTGTCAATTTCACGTCAATTTGACAGTTTGTTGTACAGTGTAGCTATCATTTCCCACAGATTACTTAACTGTTAAGTAAGTGGAGGAATGATGGCAAGATTTGATTGGTCGAAGAATGATCCCACTGGTCCCGCCGCCGCCGCGCCGTCCCGACTGTTAATTTTATTCATTCCTCTACGGTCTATTAATTTGTTCAGTACATGTTCAGTACCTTTTATCAACATTCTAAACCACTGGGCTTATTTTTTTTCTTTTTAGTTCATTTTACGCAGTCGGGTTTTTGTTTTTTTAATTAATTTTTTCGGTACTTAACATTGATAGCAGTAAAAATATTCTTTCTTTTTCATCATTGACCTATTATTTTTCATCCTCTGTAACGTTGATTTTTTTGAGATAAAAATTGGTACCTATTGGTTCTTATTATTATGCCAAATGTTACAGTATTTTAAAAATGGTAAGTCTTTGACCAGCAGTTCTACCTTAAAGTCTTGTCGCAACGTTTTATTTACATTCTAAAGGTGACAGAATTTTAACCAGTAGCTCGAGCACGAATATTTGCGAGAAAGTATTCGTATGGTTAACGTAAGCAATTTGTCAAATTTATATGGCATTTTAGTACCATTTACGTACGATAGGGGCGCTTTTGAAAAAATGCCATACAAATTGCTTACGTTAACCATACGAATACTTTCTCGCAAATATTCGTGCTCGAGCTACAGTTCAATAAAAGGTTTGCTGGTCCGGGTCCGGGGGGCCCCCTGAGGTTTGGGGTCCTAGTGCACTGCACCGCCTCGCACCTTAATAGCTACGCCACTGTTTACAATCCCTCCTATTAATAATAGACTCAAACGAATATTATTGTTGCCTAAATATTTGGCTTTAAAATCAATAAAAAGTTGTAGGTTTCAAAAAAGTTTTTTTAAGAAGAAATACTAATAGCAACAAATTTAATAATACTTTGATCTGTGTAGCCCTAAAAGTCAGGCGTGAACTTTGGAAGGCAAAGTATTCTACTCATATTATCATATCATTGACCACATAAGTAAATAAGGAAGTTATTCATTGGTAGTAATGAGCGGTAACCAAATCCTGTCTCATCTCATTGCTCATTCTTTCAATAAAGTTTCAAGACGACTAGCCATGTTGTTTAAATATTACACTTTTTTGCACTTGTAAGTTGACAATAAATGATTTGATTTTTATATACGGTAATGAAAGAGACAAATTACAAATCCAAGTGTCCAATCAAATATTTTTGTTATTTAGTGTTATACAGTTATCTGCTCAGGAACACGAAGCCGTGCTTATATTGGCTAGAGGCGGCTCAAAAGGTATTCCACTGAAAAATCTGCAAATTGTTGGTGGTCTTACGTTACTTGCTCGTGCAATTCTTACTGCTAAACGGGCTGGATTACATGATATCACTGTTTCCACCGATCATCCCTTATTGGCTTTTGAATCGATAAAATGTAAGTAGAAATGAATGAATCGTATCATAGAGAGATACGATATATGGGTGCTAGCATATTTTTTCTCAATATAAATTCTCAATATCAAATAAAATGTATTCTTAATTATTTTTGGCGCTTTCGTTTTGTGTGTACCACAAGATGGGGCTGCTGTTTTTCAGCGTAGCCGAGTGACTGCCACCGATTGGGCACCGTCAATTTGGGGTGTATCTGAATTTATATACAATAGAACTGATATAAGTACGTTAATTCTTCTGCAAGCTACATCTCCTTTTATACAAGCAGAACATTTGCGTAAAGCGTTACTTAAACTTAACGCACCAATTCCATATGACTGTATTTTTTCTGCAACTCGGTAAGTAAAAGGTACATCTTTATTACATAAGTCCAGTTAATTTCTTAATTATTACTGCAATACGCACTTATTATAATAGGGACACGTGTGGCGTAAATGGCCTAATGGTCACCATGGCGGACAAAATGTGAGGTAAAAATGTGAATGATGATTTTACATTTCTCTTTTCAGCCGTGTTTTTGTGTGTTATTCTTGGAATCCACGACACAGGGAATCCTAGTGTGGGCCTATGAGCGTATAGCGTTACTTATTTAAAAAAAAATTACAATGATGCTGGCACCCAACTATCTTTTAATTTTGACCTCAAATTAAATACAGTGGGTTTCTTTTATGAGTTGCCTTCTTTATCATATGATATACTATCTGCTGTGCTAACCTAATGATTAAACGCACAAAAGATATGTCTGTAATCCTACCCCTACCCCCGAATCGCCTACCACAATGATTAAAGTTATATCTTTGGCCTACTCACATAATATAGTAACAGTCGATCGTTCAAAGCTAACCGGAAGTCCAAGGGTAGTTTGTAAAATAGTGTTGTATCATAAAATAATCTTGACAATACTTAAATCACAAGTCAGTGTTAAATCTTAAGGAAATTAATGGATTGAGCTTTGAAGTATTTAATTTACATGAAAAATTATTCTAAAATAATATCTTATTTTCATACAGATCTTTTAAACTCCGGTGGTATTTTAAGAACAGAAAACTTTATTCTGCGAACTTTGAACCTGATCACCGCCCTCGAAGACAAGACTGGAACGGAGAATTTTTAGAAACAGGAGCATTTTACATCGCAAGAAGGATTATTTTATTACAAAATATACTTCAAAATAACAAGTCAGTATTTCCAGGCTAAACCATGGCATAACAAAAAACGGAACGTATTTTTGACTTGACCTTTTGACAAAAATAAAATGTCAAAGTCACTGACTTTGACTATAAGTCAGAAGTTTTGGGATTCGAAGTTTAAATCAAGTGCGGTTTCTGAACGTGGCAAACTTTTCCAATTTCCAGTTTTCCACTACCACTTTCATTTTTTCGTATCCGTGTTTGTTTTGTTTGTATTTGAGAATCTGAAATTAAAGTTAAGTCGTGGAAAATTCCCAGTACGGTGTTGCGTAAATAGCGGCGATGGTTATGAACGTGAATAACGTGATTGTGAATATTCCAGTTGCACTGTATGGGAGGTGACTGCAGCGGAAAGCTTAGAAATAGACACATACCACGATCTCGAAGTTGCGAATGTTTTACTTAGAAATCGTTTGGTATAAAGCTAAAGTTTTTTTGAAGATTTATTTGTCTCCTCACAAAACTGGTGGGTTTTTGGTTTAATATTTTTCTTATTAATTTTTCTACATTATGTAAATAAATAGATTAGATTTATGTTTATTGAATTAAATAAAAATAAACAAAAAGTTAAACATTGACCGAATACCAGTCTAAATTCAATTCGAAAAATTTAGTTCAATCTATTACAAGAGAAATATTTTTTTAAAGAGAAAATATTTCTCCGATTATTGCTAGGACAGTATCGGAGTTACTCTGTAACCTGCATTTTAGGAGGCACATTTCTTCTACAGAGTGTTGAGAGAACAGTTAATGTGCACTGCCCCTGATAAACCCAAGGCACTGCAGAAGCAGGGCAATCTTTTTTTTTTATGCCATAAGCAGGCAAACGAGCAGACAGGTCACCTGATGGTAAGTGATCACAGCCGCCCATGGACATTAGCAACATTAGGGGCGTCACCAATGCGTTGCCGGCCTTGAAGAAAACAACAGACACGCTTCTTGAAGGACCCCAAGTCATAGCTTAGTGGAAACACCGATGCAGGAAGTTTTTTCCATAGTTTACACGTCCTTGGCAGGAAATTATGTAAAAAACGAACTGTGGACGAACGCCATGTATTCAGGTGGTGTCGATGGAACCTGGTACGTGATGCGCGGTGACGGAAATCGGCTGCAGGTATTAAACCGAACAGTTCATCAGAACATTCCCCGTTGTACAGATGGTAGAATACGCATAGCGAGCCTACGTCTCTACTCAATTACTTGTTGTAAATATAAAATTTTAGTTATAAATTTAACTGTTATTGCAAAGAAACAAAGATACATAAAAACTGTTTTTATTAGCATAAGAATGTTTGTACAGATGTCAACCATTGGAAGTGTATTACAAAACTATTTTGAATATTGTACATTTTAATTGAGGTTTTTTAAAGAGTAAATGTGACAATAGAAATTGACTTGCCTCTGTCCAATTAATCTTACTGTCTTTTTAATCTAAATTAACTATTTTTCAGTCACAATTGTATCTGTTATAAAATACCTACTTATATAAATACAACTGGAAGTAGTCTAACCATAATGTCGACCCCCATGGAGCAATGGTTATTATGCCGGACAGCTGCGCATAGGGTCCTGGGTTCGATTCCCAGCAAGGCGGAAATTTGAATGATGAGTTTGAATTTCTGTTCTCGATCTGGGTGTGAGTGTTCTTGTCTCTGTGTTGTCCATGGCACACATGACACGGCAAATCCTAGTGTGGGGCTATGAGTGTGTAGCGTTATACAGTATAATAAATTTATGAAAATTCTTAAACTACATAACTCAAACTGAATGTTTTACTTACAAACACAAATACAACTGTCTGATAATATTACTGATGGATTCATTTGTAATGTCTGTACCTGTGTTGTGAATAGGGTTGCCCGATGGCAAGACTGAAATATCTGGACAAAACTTCAAAAAGTCCGGATTTGTTGGGAAAAATTTGTTTTTTGCAAATAGCTGGCAAGCGAACTGACGACGAAAAAAACCGCTAGAGCGCGTGTGCTGGGCTGCGAACGCCCCACGGTAGTAAACGCGTTCTGTTGAATCAAATGAATTCTCGGGACATTTTGTATTTTGTCGGGACTCTGGACATTATGTGAAATGTCGGGACAATCCAGACGTTTCCCGACCACCTGGCAACCCTAGTTGTGAATGAGACAAATGTTGTATCGAAGAGTATTTGTCAGCAACCATGTGTCGTCAAATTTGTATTTATTACAGTATGATTAAAACTGTGATATGAAACACTCATTAACTATATTATTAGTTATATTATATCCTCATTTTAAACTATAAAAATAATCAGAATATGAACAATATTGTACCAATGTAATTAATCTTATCATTTATAGCAATTGACTTAAAATTTTCAGCTTTTGAAACATGACTGCTAGTATGGAGGTCACATTTGAGGATTTGGAAGCCACGGATGTGATAAGCGTTGAGCTTGTGCCAGAGAGGAAAGGCCTAATACTGAAACACTGTGAATATTATGTAAGCTCACGGAGACATGGTACCACGGTCACTAGAAGATACAATGAGTTTGTTCAGCTATATGATGTTTTGTATGCGAAGTATCCATATCGGTGAGTGAATGTTTTGCTTACTTCATTCGTTTTGACAACTCTGTAGCGTAAGATGAAGTCCGATTTAAAATGGTTTTAGCGATTGATAAAAAATATGTAGATATTAAAAATTACTTTTTAGCTCTAGAAAAAAAAAAAAGAAAATAAAGGATGAAAATAATTTTAAGTTAAAGAACACATTATTATTATTTTTAAAAAGGTTTAAAAATATTTTTTTTTATGGGGCACATTTGTCCATAACATTTTATGACATGCATTATAATTATGCAGTGGGCAATTTACCATTTGATAATTGATGTTGTGTGTAATAATATCTTTTGTTATCACCAGCAGGCCATGGATAAATTATAATATGTATTAAATGTACCTAAAACAATGCACATCATTTAATGAACAGATCTAATATTTGTGTTATCTGTTTAAATTTATTTGTTTGTAACATTATCTCTAGAAATTTTAGATGTTTTGATGATAATATGTTCTGTCCTTTGCCAGCCTAGCTAGGCAGTTGACATGTTTTTAACTTTTTTCGGTGGGAGTGTGTTAAATTACAACTTACTACTTTAACTCTCAGACGAAGAGTGCGGAAGCAGACTCTATTAAGTACTATGCACTTATAGATTAAAAGTACTCTTGCTTTGATTGAGTTAATTCTCATATAGTTTTTTATAATAATAATAATAATAACAACGCGTCACACTCATAGTCCCACTCTAGGATTCCCTGTGTCGTGAGCACCATGGACAACTAGACAAGGACATTCACACCCAGACCGAGAACAGAAATTCAAACTCATCATTCAAATTTCCGCCTTGCTGGAAATCGAACCCGGGACTTTCGGTGCGGCGATCCCGTATGGTAACCATTGCGCCACATGGGTTGTCAAAAGTTAAAGTAAGGTTTACTAGTTTAAATTGCATGAAAATCAGTAACTTTTGAGGTTCTGTTCAGATGGTACCAATTCATACCTCGTGTCATGCAACTATGAGGGAGACTGAAGTCCTTGTCCCGTGAAACTCAGAAAGTGACATCCATCCATCCATCAGCCCTTAGAGGTTCACTGCTGGACATAGGCCTCCCCTAACTTGCGCCACTCTGACCGGTCCTGAGCCTTCTGAATCCAGCTGATGCCCGCTGTCTTCTTCAGGTCGTCAGTCCACCTGGTCGGGGGGCGTCCTATGCTCCTTTTTCCGAGACGTGGGTGCCATTCGAGGACCTTTCTTCCCCAACGGTTATCGGTCCTTCGCACTATGTGGCCAGCCCATTGCCACTTCAGCCGGCTAATTCTTTGAGCTATGTCGGTTACCCTTGTTCGTCTACGGATCTCCTCATTTCTGATGCGATCACGTAGAGAAATACCGAGCATAGCCCTCTCCATAGCCCGCTGCGCAACTCTGAGCTTGTGGATCAGGCCAATAGTAAAGAAAGTGGCATGCGACTATCAAAGTGACCAATATTGTAAGGCGCCTGGGCTCGATTTTCAGCGAGGCGGAAATAATGATGAGTTTTGAATTCCTGTTCTTGGTCTGGGTGTTTGTATTTGTGTTGTGTGTTGTCCATTGCGCCAACAAAACAGAGAATCCTAGTGTGAAGCTATGAGTGTGTAGCGACTAGCGATATTACTTATTTACAGCGCTGTTTGCCGCTTACCTCCCAAACGGGTGGTAGTAGGCGGCGGCAGTCCGCTGTTCCTGCAGCGGCGGCGTGCAGCGCTGCAGCGCTGGCTGACGCTGGTGGCGCGGCACCCGGTGCTGGCGCACGACGCGGACCTCCGGACGTTCCTGTGCGAGATCTCCTCCAAACTCGACAAACCCAAACACGACGAGTTCGTGCTGGCTGGCAGTCAAGATGATAATGTTGTAAGTGATTATGACTTTTAATACCCGACCCAAAAAAGGGTTGTTAATATAAGTTCGACATGTCTGTATGTTTGTCTGTGGCATTGTAGCTATGAAATGAATGGACCTATTTTGATGCAGTTTGTTTTATTTGAAAGATGATTCGAATGCGATGGTTTTTATGTTTGGTGAAAATAGAAGAGTCGGGGTTTTTTAATTTAAAGTTATTAATTATACTGAACTTATTGAAATTCATGCAAACAAGTACGTAATATAATGTTCATGCTGAGAGAACCCGTTCTAAGGTGCGGGTAAGAAAAGTACTACCTATCAAGTTAGGTATGTATTTGTGCGACGTGCGACGGTAACCACTTACCATCAGGTGGTCCGTATGCTTTTTCGTCTGCCCTTCAGGCTATAAAAAAATAATTGTTTGGTAAAAGTTGTTCCGGACTATTTGCCGTTTCCTGTAGAAATTGTGTGTATTTCACATTGAAGTACTACCTATTATTACTAGCATCTAGAACCGACACCGCGAACACAATGTATGTCCCAATGAATTGGCGCCGATCGGCTTCAAGTTTCAAAGGATTCGTTTGATTTTGAAAGGAGAACGGGGGCTCAATTTTGAAAATAGAACCTCCCGGCGGGACAGTTTGTTCGAGATGTCTGTTCTATGACATTATACTTCATAGGTTTTTCTGTTAACTGGGAGTGAGATTCCATTTTATTATTTTTTTCGGTATAAGTTACGTTTAATTTGGCACTGGTTTTAGAGCGACGTGAGCACGGAGGAGATGCAAGCGGCGTTTGAGTCGGAGCAGGAGCAGCTGCGGCTGGTGCAGCTGGGGCTGGGCAGGCTCTTCAAGATATTCGAGAAAGGTACGCCACGGTCCGGTACCCTATCCTACTAATATTATTATAGACTAGCTGTTACCCGCGACTTCGCCCGCGTGGTATTTAATAAAAAAGTTATTGTTCTTTTTTCTTAATCTGTTTTTTTTTCTAAAGTAGCCTAAGTTACTCCTTGTTACATCAGCTATCTACCAGTGGAAGTCCCGTCAAAACTGGTCCAGCCATTTCAGAGATTAGCCGAAATAAACAGACAGTCAGACACATTTCAAATGTGTTCAGTCCACAATGGGTTAAGTTTAAAATCTTGTAAGACAGACAGACAGATAAAAATTGTAAAACCGGCCAAGTGTGAGTCGGACCGCCCATGAAGGGTTCCGTAGCAGCAAGTAACATGATATAAAAGTTCTTGTAGTTCGTTGTAACTTTGATCGAGGTAAATTGCGGTTTACGATTTATGACATATTAAAAAAAACTACTCACTAGATCTCGTTCAAACTAATTTTAAGTGGAAGTTTGCATGGTAAAGTACATCATATATTTTTTTTAGTTTTATCATTCTCTTATTTTAGAAGTTACAGGTGGGACACACACATTTTACCACTTTGTAAGTATCTCTCGCGCAAACTATTCAGTTTAGAAAAAAAATATATTAGAAACCTCAATATCATTTTTGAAGACCTATCCATAGATAGTATGGATTTGATGAAAAAAAAAATTTTGAGTTTCAGTTCTAAGTATGGGGAGCCCCCTAAATTTATTGTTTTTTGTTTTTCTATTTTTATGTGAAAATCTTAATGCGGTTCACAGAATACATCTACTTACCAAGTTTCAACAGTATAGTTCTTATACTTTCGGAAAAAAGTGGCTGTGACATACGGACGGACAGACAGACAGACATGACGAATCTATAAGGGTTCCGTTTTTTGCCATTTGGCTACGGAACCCTAAAAAATGTTGTTTTAGTATAATTACCGTGTATACATCTAAATGCACTTAGTAAAAAGCGGTTATTTTAATATTACAAACAGACACTCCAATTTTATTTATTTGTATAGATGTGAAAGTTTGTATGGATTGTTTGTTACTCTTTCACGCAAAAAACTACTGAACGGATTTTCATGAAATTAATTGCACATGTAGAGCAAGATCTTGAATAAGATAATCCATCCATCCATCCATCAGCCTTTGGAAGTCCACTGCTGGACATAGGCCTCTCCTAACAAGCGCCACTCTGACCGGTCCTGATCCTTCTGAATCCAGCGGATACCCGCTGTCTTCTTCAGGTCGTCAGTCCACCTGGTCGGGGGGCGTTCTTTGCTCCTTTTTCCGAGGCGTGGTCTCCATTCTAGGACCTCTCGATATAATCGAATAAGATAATAATACTTATTATCTCGGAAAATACGGGCAAAGCCGCGGGCAGAGGCTAGTTAGGGTTCCGTAGCCAAATGGCAAAAAACGGAACCCTTATAGATTCGTCATGTCTGTCTGTCTGTCCGTCCGTATGTCATAGCCACTTTATTCCGAAAGTATAAGAACTACGCTGTTGAAACTTGGTAAGTAGATGTATTTTGTGAACCGCATTAAGATTTTCACATAAAAATAGAAAAAAAAACAATAAATTTTGGGGGCTCCCCATAGAACTGAAACTCAAATTTTTTTTTCATCAAACCCATACATGTGGGGTATTTATGGATAGGTCTTCAAAAATGATATTGAGGTTTCTAATATATTTTTTTTCTAAACTGAATAGTTTGCGCGAGAGACACTTCCAAAGTGGTAAAATGTGTGTCCCCCCCCCTGTAACTTCTAAAATAAGAGAATGATAAAACTAAAAAAAATATATGATGTAGGTACTTTACCATGAAAACTTCCACTTAAAATTGGTTTGAACCAGATCTAGTAAGTAGTTTTTTTTTAATACGTCATAAATCGCAAACCGCAATTTACCTCGATCAAAATTTAATCTCCACTTACCATCAGGTAGGATTGTGGTCAAGCATTAACTTATTAGTGTAAAAAAAAAGTTACAACGAACTACAAGAACTTTTATATTCTGTTACTTGCTGCTACGGAACCCTTCATGGACGAGTCCGACTCGCACTTGGCCGCTTTTTTATAATAAATTAGTGGGAAGACGGCAGTTGTCAAAAATCTTAAAAAGCGGCCAAGTGCGAGTCGGACTCGCCCATGAAGGGTTCCGTAGCAGCAAGTAACATAATATAAAAGTTCTTGTAGTTCGTTGTAACTTTGATCAATGTTTTTTGCGGTTTACGATTTATCACGTATTAAAAAAAAGCTACTTACTAGATCTCATTCAAACCAATTTTCGTTGGAAGTTTGCTTGGTAATGTACATCATATATTTTTTTTAGTTTTATCATTCCCTTATTTTAGAAGTTACAGGGGGGGGGGGACACACATTTTACCACTTTGGAAGTGTCTCTCGTGCAAACTATTCAGTTTAGAAAAAAATGATTTTAGAAACCTCAATATCATTTTTGAAGACCTATCCATAGATACCCCACACGTATGGGTTTGATGAAAAAAACATTTTTGAGTTTCAGTTCTAAGTATGGGGAACCCCCAAAATTTATTGTTTTTTTTCTATTTTTGTGTGAAAATCTTAATGCGGTTCACAGAATACATCTACTTACCAAGTTTCAATGGTATAGCTCTTATAGTTTCGGAAAAAAGTGGCTGTGACATACGGACGGACAGACAGACAGACAGACAGACAGACAGACATGACGAATCCATAAGGGTTCCGTTTTTTGCCATTCGGCTACGGAACCCTAAAAACTACCTACTATATTATAAAGGTGAAAGTTTGTAAAGATGTTTGGATTTTGTATGGACTAAATAAAACTGAAAGAGTAAAGGTTGATGCATACGTAACGTGGACGGGACGGGACGTGGAATTTTGGAAACATCATCTATATAGAATCTATACATGTATACAAATAAATAAAATTGGAGTGTCTGTTTCTAATATTAAAATAACCACTTTTTATTAAGTGCATTTGGATGTATACACGATACATAATTACATATAAAACAACATTTTTTACAATTTTTGTCTGTCTGTCTGTCTGTTTGTCTGTTTGTTCCGGCTAATCTCTGAAATGGCTGAACCGATTTTGACACGGGACTTTTACTGGCAGATAGCTGATGTAACAAGGAGTAACTTAGGCTACTTTTATTTTATAAAAAAAGTTTGTTAGGCGTTACGAAGTTTGCCGGGTTAGCCAGTTTCATAGTAAATGTAATCGATAGCGCATACATCACGCAGGCACGCACGGGATGGGAACGGGCCACGCACGTATATTTATGCCCAGTCCACGTCCCGTCCCCATACCTTTAAAAACATCCATACAAACTTTCATATTTATAATATTTGTAGTAGTTTAACATGAATGTCCTTCCAGCGGAGGCCCGTTGCGAGGCGGAACGGCTGGACCTGCGCGAGATGGGTGCGGGGCTGCACGCGCTGGGCGCGCCCGTGGCGAGCGAGCCGCCGCGCTGGGGCGCCGTGCGACACGCCTTACGCGCCGCTGCGCTGTGAGTTATCTCTGTTTGATATGTTGTGACTTCAGGCTGTGAGAGACAAAACAGCCTAGCAGTGAATATTTGTGTAACTTTTAGGTTATAAGCCACTCTAGGAAAACAGGATGACGTAGAAAAGTGCTTTTCTTCTGGCTTGAGCTACTTTTTTTTATGGATGTAGCCGACAAACAAACTGACTATCCACCTGATGATAATTGATTATTATCGCCCATGGACAGCAGTGACATCAAAGGCATCATCACTGATGCGTTGCTGGCCAAGAAAGAGGGAAGAAAAAAGAAAATTCATAACTTAAAATAATTTTCTTCATGTAGGTATCACTGATACAATGATGCACGTCATTTTTTTATCTACCACCTTTTCGGAAAGGTGTTTTGTTATGGAGGAGAAGAAAAGCCGTAAAGTAACTCCTCAGCACATTTTTTAAAACATCTTTTTGCTCGAATCAGCCGTCAAGTAACTACCCACATACTTGCAGGCTAGCGATAGAGACCGGCGACAACACGGAGGAGCTGTTCGCGGAGTTCGACGGCGAGGCGAGCGCGCGGCTGGTGCTGGCGGCGGACGCGCTGGGCGGGTACCGCGAGCTGTGCGCGCGGCTGACGCGCGGGCTGCACGCCGAGCGCGCCGCCGCCGCCGCGAGCCGCGCGCCCGCCGCGAGGGCGCTGCGCGCGCGGCAGCGGTACGCGCTGCTTGCTGCTGCTGAGGTGCGTGTGTAATGTATGAGATTCCGTAATTGCACTTCGAAGTTGCGTATGTGAAATTTGCGTAAATTTCGTAAGTATGCACAAGTATTAAGAAATTACGATAAATTACTTACAAAGTGTGTTTTGTTTACATTTGTACTATTAATAGCCCACTATTGAACATGGGTCTGTTCTCTTGAAGAGGCCTAGAGTATACTCTACCACGCTGTTCAGTTCGCATTGGTGGACGGGTTAGTGTCGGACTCAAGTGTCAGAAGTTTTTATGCCGCTTTAAGGTCTCCGACATGGCTTAACGTGAATTTTATTTATTTAAAATGCAGAAATAAAACTTATTTCTATAGATTTTTCTTCAAACTGTATACTTTAACCGAAGGTTTAGAATTCAAGGTCATTGTCTTTCCTATTATTATATTATATTATTCTATGTATCCGTCAGGAGGCGTGCACAGCGCGCGCGTACGCCCTGTCCGCACTAGAGGCGCTACCAGAGATCCTCCGGTCGCACGGCGCGGCGCACGCGCGGCTCGCGGCCGGCTGGCAGCGGCTGCACGCCGCGCTCGCCCAGCCCGCCGACCGCGACCGCGACCGGGGCGCCGCCAAGCGGAATGTATAGGGTAACTCGGTATTTTATATACAACACAGAACGGATGAACGCTTTATGTCTGCGCGGGCTGTTAATGTTATATTACCGCAGGTAATTGATTGATTATCAAATCAAAGCTCAACTATACTTTTGAAATAACAATTTGAGCCTACTTGTATAGTAAGCAAAAGAGAATCTTTCTATAAACATAGTAGCATTTGTAATACCACAATTTATTGTGCGAGACATATAAGAATAAGCGTAGCTCATGTGCAATATTTTTTCGTTTTATCAGTGTTACTCAATTTTTGTTTACCATTAAGGTTTTTCTCTATTCGTTATTTTAATAGCGTTCGAGGTAGAACGTTGAAATAGCATTGTGAAATTATATACTCTGCGCACACATCACTTGTAATTTTTTTTTGTCTCAATAGATGAAACTCAAAATGACATAATGCTCAAGGCTTTTTATCGATTTTAAAAGCGAGCACTACAAGTTATAGTCTGTTCAAAACTTTGTGGTTCTCTGAGTTGTTTTATATTTTACGAGATGGATTATTTTATACCATTTTCCATATAATTATTTATTGTATCATCTGCTCAAATAATCCTGTTGACTGAATGTGATATACAATAATTCTATTTCGGTTGCTTGATGCCGTAGATTAGCTGAGCGTAGAGAATTACATAGACAATGTATTAAGATATCTTCGTTACATTCCATTTAATTTAATTTGAAAATATTTTAAAGCTTAGCATGCAAATGACAAACCTTCATACGTAACTATATGAATTGTTTTTTTCTTAACAATAAGGGTACTCATGATGTTCACTGGAATATTTTTACGAAGTTGTATAATGCAATGGAATATTATATACTTAGCGGACTACCCGCGCAAATTGCTGTGGCCATGAAAACTTGACAAATGACAGATAACATTTGACACTCATTTATTTGTTTTTTTTTTTAGTGTTTTTTGTCTCGACCGTGGTCACGGTTCGTGCAACTATAAAAAATCGTGACAACTTCCATACTGTTCCTCGTTTTATCCTAAAATTGTTAATACTGTAAAATACTGTAAAATCATAAATCATAAATAAATATTGCATCGAATTTTATAAAATTGGTTTTGTATGCTCGAATGTTACTTTTTTAATTACTATTTAAGTGCAACTATTGATGCAACAGCTATCTTTAGCATTAATTTAAAAATTTGATTTATTTTGGATATATTTGATTAAAGATAAGTATATTAAGATGGGATGTGGGTAATATAAATTATGTATTCAAATTCAATAATTTTGTATTTTTTCTGTGAACAAATAAAATAAACATTATTAAAATATACATATAGCTCGTCTTGTGTATTTAAATAGAAATATTTTAAAATTCTAACATAGCTATAGATTTCAACAATCTCTCCATCCCTCCTGACTATAAAAATACTACAATGACTATAGTTTGTTGTACCACATATCAAATAAAAATATTTTTATGTGTATGTTATTGTATCGAAAATCTCATCTCGACTCGAATATATATGATGTATAATTTTGTGTGTTGTTTAACCCTTAACCCGCGAAAACTAAGCGCCAATAAAAATCATTGGCACTCGCATGTAGAACATTTTGCTCACAATATTTGAATGGTGAAAAAGGTGCCTTAATAAAAAAAAAACATAATTGTAATGCTTTTTAGAATAAAACACTTATTATTTTGTAATATTCATATTTATTTAACTTTGAAAATAAGATAAACTTTAATTTTTATATCAAAAACAAAAATTTAACCAGTCTTCTAAGACACTCTTTAGGAAATAAAAAATAATTTTAACAAAAATGAACTTTTTCATCAATCTAACTAAAAAAAAACACTAATCTTCATCGTATATACGACCCTTCAATATATCACACAATGTATTTGAGTGTTTTGTACATAAATATTTTTGGCAATGAATACAAATTACAAGCATATTAATTGTTTTACGATTTTTACACGTCCGAGAGACAATGCACAGATACCACCAGGTCTTTCGGGTCCTGGTGCCTCGATTTTATTAGCAAAACGTTTCACAATTTGCTGAATATGATAATATGAAAAAATTTCTACTGTATCCAATCTAAAAGACGGATCTTCAACATTTTCTTCGACTTCTACCTCTAACCATGCCAAAATACGTTGTTTTGTCGATCCATCTACAAAAATACAATATATTTTATTTACAATAAAATTAATAATAAAAACACTAAACACAATTTATTTAATATTTGAAATATTTTGTTAACTTTAATAAGTACTAACGTCGTCTCTCGCGCAATGAGTAAATCACCGCGCGACGGTAACCAGACGAACGAATCTTCTGTGAGCGACTGGATGGCAGACTCGAGAAATTGTTTTTGACAAAATGGTGCGAATTTAAAGCCGGCGCCAGATACAGCTCAAACATTTGAACACTTCTTTGATTGCTATGTGTGGCACGGGACTTTGAATATGTGTCCAATGTTTGAACAAAGATCTGCAATTTGCCATGTGGTATCGGTTTTTTAGCGCACATCAAAGCGTTCAAACATGAATGTGTTCAAATGTTTGCGTTGCCGTTGCGACCAGTTGCGGGACCGTTGCTGTGGCAAAAGGTTGTGCGCGGTAGGTAGTTGATAGAATACTAAATCCCAACAAAACTACCTGATGTGCCATGATTATGACTTTCGATCATCAAACTGGACATTGGAAGACATTTGTCTATAATCTATAACTTTTGTGAATCATGCTCGTACTTTAAAGTATAATGCACACCAAATTTTTGAAGTTATACTTCTTATGCGACTTGCAAAAAGGTTGCGTTAAACGTTTGCACTACCATGGAGGGGGTATGAAAGCGCTGGATAGAAGGCCCTAGCTTCTTATTATCTTAACTTTGCCTCTTTTAAAATTTAATGTTATTACTTATACAAATCTCACAGAGTCTCAACAGCGTGATTCAAGTTCATGAACAACGCCATCTAGTTTGTACTTGTGTAAACATAGGTAGTGCACATTAAAATTTAATGTTATTACTTATACAAATCTCACACTATCTCAACAGCGTGATTCAGGTTCATGAACAACGCCATCTAGCTTGTACTTGTTTATTTTTACTTAGAACAAAAATAGTTTTTGAAAGATAATTAAAACTGATACACGTTATTAAATTAAATATTTATTTAATTATGTCAAAGAAGTATAACTTCTCACGCGCGTACAAAAGTACACGCACCCTTTTTGTTTTTTTTTTACTTTTTACAGCAATTTATTTTTCTACTGTAAAACAGTTTTGTACTTGTTTAGCACATGTAATAAATAATTACAAGCACTTAAATAATAAAGGCATCCACAAAATCTTCCTTTATCTTATTTGTCGTCTACCAGCATACTGTGGAGATGGAGAAAAATGATTGCAAAGCATATCTGGCAGGTTGCGACAATATGTGTTCAGATGTGTTTTAAGTCTTCAAAAAAGTGTTCAAATGTTTGAGCTGTATCTGGCGCCGGCTTAAAAATTTACCGTGAGCAAAATGCTCATAGCGCGAGTGCTCACGGTTTAAAAAGGGCTTAACTCTTGAGGGAGTTACAACTCACATTACTAGTTTGGTAGCTGACATATTAGCAATCGGCACTCATGTCATGTGTAAACACACACTCCGAAGAGTGGTACACTGCAGCTAATCATATAATTAAGTTGCAATTATACCCTCGGTATGTGTATAATGTAGCATTAGCATCGTATTTTAACTATTTAATCACTCTTGGTGGCTGGTATAATCATGTAAAATCACCAAAATCTTTAACATTCTGTGATAATTATATTTGAATGTTTTTACAAGTTATTGTTTAAAGCGAGTATTGCAATATTAGTATTCAAGTTTGTATAACTTTTATATGTATATTATGTTTTATATAAACTGATTAAAAATATTTTATTAAAGAATCATTTGTATTTTTCTTGTATCTCCCTTTAAGATTATGCAGGAGATGGTCAGGTACTTAAATTAAAAATAGCTAACCTTAAAGATTAACAACTTATAGTCAACAAGAAAGAGTAGAGTAAGTAATTCATAGCCTCATATTATGCTATACATCATTTTTTTACTCAATTACTCAATTAGTATTTCATATTATTTATAGTTTTAACTCGTCAACATAATTACCAATACTTTATATTAATTTCCTTGCCTGTATCGAAATCAGTTTTAGATTAACCGGAACAAACGTCGGCCACGTGAAGGAAATTGTGTAACCGAAAATACAGGTCTATTTACGTGGTATCTAACCACAGACCCCTGTGTATGTAATTTATGTAACATACCGCAAAATATTAGTTACAGTTAGATAGCAGTTGTTAACCACGTCGATAGTGATCGGGTGAAATCTTCCGACAGCCTTTAGGCGTCTTCAAAAAGTTATCACGTCATCTGAGGAGGATTACGTTATTGTTTACGATAGGATCCGTATAACAAACGCCGATTATGCCATTCTATTACTCTCGTAGATCTTTACAATAGTTTCAATGCGATCATCTATTGAAAAGACTCCATTCTGTAAGATAATATATCCTCTGTAAGGTTCAGTCGATAGTCCAACTGCGATGGAGATACTCGTATTGCTCACGTGGCTCCCGTTAGTCAGTCTCGCGATCGTGCCAGATCTGGAACACTTGGAGGACTTCATCAGACAGAGGCGGTATTTTGTTAAAAAGAAGTATAGACCGAGCTATCACATCACGGCACCGGAGGGCTGGCTCAGTAATCCCGCGGGGTTCGCCTACTACAAGAAGCAATATCATATATTCTACCAATACTACCCTAACCGAGGCGCTTGGACTCACATGCACTGGGGTCACGCCGTCAGCAAGAACTTAGTGGACTGGTCGCACTACCCCCCGGCGGTGATCCCCAGAGACTACTACGACAAGCACGGATGCTTCTCCGGCTCCACCCAGGTCGTCGACGATCATCTTTACTTATTCTACACCGGCAAGGTCTTGCTCAACGATCAAAGTTATGAAACGCAATGTATCGCCTTTAGTAACGACGGGGTCTTGTTTCAAAAGTACTTGTACAATCCGATCATAAGAGGGTCCCCAAACGGAGTCGAGGAGTTTAGGAATCCCAAAGTTTGGAGATTTCGTCAGACCTGGTACATGATCCTAGGCACGTCGACGAGGGAGCGGAACGGTGAATTGCTCCTCTACACTTCTCAGGATATGTACAACTGGAGATTCAATAGCACGCTGGTCGAATCGTACGGCGACATGGGCCACCTGTGGGAGAGTCCAGAAATGTTTGAAATCGAGGACCAGTACGTGTTGATTCTCTCCGCGCAAGGCGTTCAGGCGGACGGCCACCGATTCAAGAACTTGTATCAGTCCGGGTACGTCCTCGGCAACTTCAACTATCTTCGTGCGCAGTTTGACGACCTGGAAATTTCGACGGCCACCTTCAACGAGCTCGATTACGGCCACGACTTTTATGCTGCGAAGGCGATGGTGGCGCCTGACGGGAGAGTCTTGCTGGTGGCGTGGCTGGGGATGTGGGAGAGCGAGTACGCGGAGACGGCGGGCGGCTGGGCGGGGATGCTCACCATCATCAGGGAAGTGCGGCTCGACAAGCTGGGTCGTCTGCTGATGACTCCTGTTAGAGAAGTTACTCGACTTCGGAGCGAGGTGCTGGAGGACGCGTGGTACCGGCCGGGGGAAGCTTTCCTCGCTGGAGCGAAGTACTTCGAGATGCTAGTGAACACGAGCTCGGTGTTTGCAGACGTGGACATAGTGTTCGAGTGGCCCGGCGGGCGGTACACGATAGGTTTCTCCGCGGAGTACGGCCAGGTCAGCGTAGACCGCGGCGGGGACGACGGGGTCCGGAGAGCAGACTGGTCTCCTCGACATCATGTTTACTTCCATATTTTAGTAGACTCCAGTTCCATAGAAGTGTTCTGCGGCGAAGGGGAGGTGGTATTCTCTAGTCGTATATACCCTCGGACCATTCGAATTAGAATCGGAGGGAATTCACATGTCCACATAACCCAGTACAGCCTGAGACGAAGTATTGGATTTGATAAGAACTTGATGAAAATTTTAAAGAATCGTCTTGTTAATAATGAAAATGAACAATGAATGTAAGTATTTATCAATTCACTTTCCTTAAAAATACTCTAGCTCCTATTTTATATTCGGATTCGAATTTAGGTATCCCCTTTCTATGTAAAATTAATTATATTAGTCATAAACACTTGTGTATGATTGTTTACTGTGGACCTAACCAAATAGTAAATGTTCAAAATGACCTTTCTACAGAAGTCGAAGTTGCTTCTACTACAGATAGCGCATTAACACTACAGATAGCGCATTAACGTTAGGGAGGTATAATAATAATGTTATCTTAAAATAAAATGGAAGTGTCCGTAAGTTCAGTTAAACAAAGTGTTTTTAATTTCGATTGTAATCAGGTTCCTCGCTTCCTTCGTGGCCGGTGACGGCTTTGCTGTCCATGGGACGGAGTTACCAGTTACCATAGACAAAAAAATATACGAGCCGTCTACTATTTTGCCTAAGAAAGAAGAAGAAGTTAAAGAAACGTTATAATTTATAATATTTTTTATAATTATTTGCAATTATAACCTTACATCACAGTAGAATCCACAGACAGTGGTAGAATCGCTATTTCCTCAGGAATCTGAATCTAGATATCCCGAGAAGTACCTACTGGTTCTTAAGTGTCGTATCGAAAAACCCATTTATTTAGGGCAAGATAATATACGTATCTATTATCTAGATAATATGACAAGCAGGTTATTTTCTGCATAAATATATCCAGTTCACTACCGTTTTAAGGTTCCGTAGTCTAAATGTAACGTTTTAAGTTTCGGCATGTCCATCCGTACGCGGTTTAGTTAAAAGACTAGTCCTACTAAAGTCCTGTTATTTATAGAATGGATTTTTAAACCTACAATTTATCATGCGGACAAAGTTAATGGAACAAAATGCGAAAAATTAACGTAGATACGTACTTTATCTATACATCTATACAAATAAATAAAATTGGAGTGTCTGTTTGTAATATTAAAATAACCGCTTTTTACTAAGTGCATTTGGATTTATACGCGGTAAGTACATATACCATAATCTAAATTTTACTAACAAAAAATAACCGACTTCAAAGTCTCAAAAACTACTTTTCAGATCTCGTTCAAATTTATGTGGGACCACATGAAAAGCACCTGCTTTCGATTAAAAAAAGAATCATCGAAATCGGTTGGCGTGATATTGAGATATTCGTCAATTTGTCACGCATATCTTAACACAATGTGGTTTTCTCATGGATGCCATTGTCAGATCTCAATAAAATTTATGTGGGACCACATGACAGCCACCAGTTTTCGATTAAAAAAAACAATCATCAAAATCGGTTCGCCCAGTCCAAAGTTCTGAGGTAACAAACATAAAAAAAATACAGTCGAATTGAGAACCTCCTCCTTTTTTTGAAATCGGTTAAAAACAAAATTTTTTTACAATTTTTGTCTGTCTGTCTGTCTGTTTGTTCCGGCTAATCTCTGAAATGGCTGGACCAATTTTGACGGGACTTTCACTGGCAGATAGCTGATGTAACAAGGAGTAACATAGGCTACTTTTATTAAAAAAAAGTTTAGGCGATACGAAGTTCGCCGGGTCAGCTAGTTTTTTAATAGAAATAGTTGACAAACGAGCTGACGATCCACCCGATGGTACGTGGCTGTCGTCATGGACATCGACGATACCAAAGGCATCACTAATGCGTTGTCGATCAAGAAAGAGAAGAAAAAGAAACGAAAAAGTCGTTTATGAAAGCACTTAAAATTGCTCGATTAGTTTTTTTCTCGCCTACCCACAGTGGAGGATGTCGTTAGAGTAGTTTTCGATTTAAATTTTATTTTATTTAACTCGATTATTATAATTTCGACTAGGTACTTTTGAGATGCTTGCAGGATTTAATGCCGGACTTTCCATTCCGTCCGACACCGACATTATGACATTAAACATACCCATTCTATATGGGAATTCTGGGATTCTGTCCGTCAAGTGTCCCACGTTTTAGAAATGACGTAAATTCATGCCGATGACGTCATGAAAATTACGTGTGGGTAGGACGTAGGTACCTAAGTATGTAGGCGTCTAATATTTTCAAATGCTGTAGATATCTACATTCCGTAAAAATGTTTGCTCGGCTTACGTTTACATCGAGTTTATCCATAATTCCATATACCTATTAACCAATGATATTGTATGTTAAAAAAGAGACTAGTAATCTAACAAAATGAGGTTAGCATGAAGAATTTCACTGTTTTCAGGGGTGTAAAAATTCAGAGAAAACATTAGGTAACATGTACTGAGCCTAGTGAGGTCACGAACACGCCCATCCATCCAAACCATGCGTGGAGATCATCGCGATAAGTAACCTTTCTTTAGTTTCTTTGTAGTGTAAAGTTATTGAAGTTCGAAGCCAAAAACGACGTTGAATGATTCACTCATACTAAAGAGAGGATCATTCACTCCGAACACGCTGGACATAGAGGTAAAGTATGTCTAAAGTCATCATAATCACAGGTAAATATTCTACTTGAAACAGTTTGAAACAACAAAAAACAAAATGTTTCAGAAAAAAACTCATTTTCTTCGCATTGCAATTCGAAACACGGGGTGGTAACTAAAAATATATCCCCGCTGTTTGAACAAAATGTTCAGCCGCAGAGAATGAAGACAAGAATAATTATTTCACCCACGCACACTGTACAAAGTGTAGGTACAATGAAAGAATATTAAAAAGCCCATGAGGAAAACTCCTATTATTACGACAGCAAGAAGGTACTAAGTTCATATTGTACCTAAGGCAATTTTCCACGTACCTACTTTCACAGTGCAAATATTTTACAATGAATTGCGTTGCAGAGAAACCTCCCAAGTGGGACGCAAGACAAACAAGTAATTCCCTTTTCGAAGAATATACGTCACGGTTTGGCTAGTGACGCCATTAGCTACGTCAAAGATAATTGTAGAATATACTTTTTTGAAGTTATACTTCTTAAGGCGCGTTATGAAATAAATGGAAAAAATTATGAGTGAAATTTTAAGATTTGTAACACGGTGACGGTGACATTAAAACGACGGTGACGAAAAACGTTACGTGCGTTTTTAAAAACGCTCGTTTTGAAAAAATGATTATTAATATTTATTCTTTCTTTCGAAATCTTTTTGAAGTTATACTTCTTATGAAACTTGCAAAAAGGTTGCGTTAAACGTTTGCGCTACCATGGAGGGGGTATGAAAGGTATCAAAAACTACTGAACCGATTTAAAAAAAATTTTCACCATTAGAATTTCCGATTCATTCATTCATCGCATACGCTGTGGAAACTATTAGAACAAAAAAATGTTCTACAATATTAGAGAACAATCTACATAAAACCTCGCGATATGTAATCATAATATATGTAATGATAATCATTTCATATTCAAAACTGTTTCAATACCTATTGATAACTTTTTGAATTACTCAAACCGGACATTCCATTCAGAAAATATTACGAATATAAGGAAAATAAACACCGCCGCCGCCGCGCCGCCGCTGCGGCATGACCAGTGTGGCCCCACGCAAAGCAGCCGTAGCGTAGGCTTTTATTTACTAAAGCAATAAAATGTAAATAGATGTATGTATGTACAAAAATGTAAATAGAGGAATGTAAAAAAATAAACCCATTACAAATCAATTACTTGAGTACATAAAACTAAAAAAAATCTATTTTAATCAAAGATATTCAATATCATTGATTTTAATACAAAATAGTTTTTGAAAGATAACTGATACACGTTACTAAATAAAATATTTATTTAATTATGTCAAAAAAATATAACTTCTTACGCGCGTACAAAAGTACACGCACCCGTTTTTATACACTAGCTTTTACCCACGGCTTCGCCCGCGTGTTCAAAGAGAACTAACAATGAGTTGTTTAACATGCCTGACACATTCCTGGTGCAAGAATAAATAAGTAACAGTTCCAAAATTTAAAAGATACTGTCGTCAATTACCTAAATTTAGAAGATACCTGGCGAAAGTTTGTGCTGAATGCAACATCTATACACACCATATATATATTCCTGACACCTTTTATTCCATCTGAGTCCTGACATAACAAAAATACAGGTATAGCGCTGTAGTAAACTTGTGCACCTAGATGTATTGCGTTTGTTCGCACTTCGTCGGATTCGCAAAAGGTCGGATTCTCATTTCGTCGGATTCAGTACAGTCAATAACATAAATAACGAAAACGCTTCATCACATACGTCCCTCAATACAAAGGAGTTTACTTGACGAAGCCGGTCTCGAAACCTTGCCCCATCCACCGTACACCGTACGTTTAACTCCCTGTGATGTCTTTTTGTTCCCGATAATCAAGGAAAAAATTAAAATGTGTGCAATTCACACGTGGTAGAAGTGAAACCTTCAAAAATTTTGTTTTCAAGATAATGAGACGAATGTAAAATTTCGGGAAGATGATATTAAAATTCTAGGTTTTAGTAATTATCATAGTGACGCAAAGTTAGATAATTATTTTACATTTTATTCATATATATAACGGGCGCAGTCAGGTTTTAGTTTCGGAGGGGGGGGGGGGGGGGTTGTTCCAGAAAATACACATAAAAGAATGAGAGTCCTTTATTTTTTCTCACGACGTATGTAGTGCCATCTATTATTAGTTTATATGTTTCAACAGATCTAAAGATAAAAAGTATGAGGTGAATAGTACACGTCAATATCTTAACTTTTCGGGGAGGGTTTGAACCCCCGAAACCCTCCTGGCTACGCCCATGGTATACATTACATATATTTATTCAGACTCACATTTTCGATAAATGATACGAGGCTTATGATAACTCAAGTATGAAATGCTCCCCCTCCCCTCTATTTCCACCTCCCCTCCCCTTCCCCCCTCAACTCCACCAACGCTCCCTGACCCCCTTCCCGTCCCCCTCCCCTCCCTTTCCCTCTCCCCTTCCCCGTCCCCTACCTTTCCCCCTCACTCCCTCTCCCCTCCCCCTGTACAATCAGTGTTCCTATCTCATTTTCGAATTTATGTGTCTGTCTCTTTTTACTGTCCCCTTTTCGTTTCATCGAATTTCAAATCACCCAGATGCTAAAGAAGTTTTCACTTCAAAAATAAAAGGGATTTATTTTTCGTGTGCCGAAGAGGCTATGGACGCCTTCAAAGTATTATTATTATTTATATAAATACATGTTTATTTTGATTTTGCAAATATAGTTTTAGCAAAAAAACGGTTTTCTTCTCCGGCGAAATGAGAATCCGACCTTTTGCGAATTCGACCCAGTGCTACTGTTTTTCTTCTCAACTGTATTCCGACGAAATGCGAATCCGACGAAGTGCGAACAATTCATGTATTGTCGTCCCGCGACATGTATAAGGATTTGTAGGATCGGTGTAACCGAACTCGTATAACAAAACGGTCGATCCTTACAGTACAATAATATTATACCTATGTTCTGTTCTGCCCTCCCTTCCACTCATATTCAACACTGGGCCGGTTCAACCTGAACCACAACCACCTGAACAACAACTGACTGAGGGCCGATTCCCAGTGACCTCCAGAACCTCCCCTATAGTCACCCCATGCCTCGCATCTGATATGAACTGGCCCATCTGTTTATATCTGAGTGTGGATCATGTTCGTGAACCGGCCGTCTGACTCCCCGATAACCGATACACAACAATGACAGTAATTTGAGAAGGCATTCATTTATACTACTGATAAAGAATGATAACAATTTAACTTACTCTACTTGCGTTGGAAGATTCCTCCTCTTTCCTCACAAAGTACATTTATAAACCCCACGTGTTTTTTCCTCATGAAAAAATGCTTATTGCGTCTCGTCCAAAGATATTTTACCATAGATATGTTATGTCCATACATTTCGAGGTTTAGTTTTCGATCCGCGATGACATGTCATAATTGTCAAAGCATAACATAGAATAGTCAGGCAGAAGGGAATAAAAGAAATAGTACGGATTAGGCATAATATTATTATTGCGATTTAACATTTTGAAATTATATTGCAAAAACAAATAACTTAAAGTATGTAATAATAATTAAAAATGGCGCGATTACGATATCTCAGGCGCCTTTATTTTAGCGTGGATTACACAAATTTGGCCCGTAAAAGACTTATATATATTAAAAGAATAAAAAAAATCGCGATTTGGGCTTTGCTTAGAACATTCAGTACATTTTACGAGTTATTCAGGATAAACTTTCGGAAAAATTACAAAGTTACATTAATTGCACTCTTAGGGAGAATTTAACGGTTTTTGATTCACAAACAGGCTTCCGAATGTCAAATGAATACTGTAGGTACGCGCTGAAAAGCGTAACCTTAGTGCGCGTTTAGGTCACAGTGTGTTTACAACAATGTAAGGTTTATTTTAAAATAATTTAAAAATTGAATTGAAAAAATACACGTGTTAGATTTATTTTTATTTTGAATCCTTTCTCCAACCCTCGTGTAATAAGGAAGTGGAATGAAAATAGTTCTAGTTATCCAGGATTTAACCAACAAGCTTTAGAACAGGAAAATAATATTGTGTACACTTATTGCTGATAAAATAACTGTTATAGCGTAGGCATCCAGTTGGCTTCACTGTGAAATTTTTGAACTACGCTTACCCAACGACTTATAGCTCATCACTTGGAAATCTAGGAAAATTAAAAATAATGAAAGATAAAAGGATATTTAACGTTTTTATTTTACAAACAATCTAAAACCTGATATCATGTCTTAGATTTCATTTGGTTCAATTTACGAAATATCTTCACTACCTATTATTACTCCAATTTCACTTCTGCCATATTAGTCTATGACGAATGGCATGTGTCATATTAAAATTTTGTATTTTAATCAATTTTAAAAGAATTAATCTATATTAGTGATAAAATTTAACATAACGTTTTATGTATTTACCTATGGTATGTAACCCGTATGTACGTAACTCTATCATTCTTATTCAATTTGGAGAAATGATTTTTGCAAAATCTCAAAACACAACTCGGCATTTTTATGACAACTATAGACAGCCTCACTCTAAGGCAGCTATCAACGTCTACAATGAAATCGCTACACTTGACTAGATTCGACTGACTTAATTTCAACGCCCTCTCGGCATATCTACCTCCCTGTACATACAACATCATTGGTCTCGTCTGAAAAAACTCGACATTATCTGTCAAAAGCCCAAGTTGACAATATGTGTTAAAGGTCCACAGAGCACCTTCAAAACCACATACTTCTATAATTCTTAGTTCGCATTCGCGACACTCCCCACAGGAAGAGAAACTCCAAATAATCTGATTCAAATATCTTTAATGTCAAAACTGATTATATAATCGAACTGGTCTTAACAACAACAAACAAACTCTTAATGCTCAAGTCAAACGTAATACTCGGAGTAACTGACTATTGAAACAAGGTCATCATTAGCTGTGACGTCCATTCCTTTACCATCTGCTTAGCTTTGAGTGCTGACGCCCGAGGCAGCCGCTGTTCTGAATTTGCCTGTCCAGGAACTCGTGCAATCTCGGAGCTTTGAGGGTTTTCGGAACCATTATCTGTTTCCACTGGCTGATTACTTTGAACTGAGACTTTATTTCGATTCATATTGAATGGAACTGTATACTGATCGTCATCTAATTCAATTGGATAGAGATGAGCTATGGAGCGGGTCAATGTTTCTCCACTTGATAATTTTACCCTTGCCACTCTTATCTGCCCATCTGAACCCTTTACTAATTCTATTATCTTACCAACCTTCCAGTGTGCCCTACTACCTTCTGATTATAACTGAATTGTCTCTAATAACTTTGGTGCTCGATCTACTACGACTCGCGGCTGTCGATGTTTATCACGTCGTTCACGGAGACCAGTCAAATACTGATTGCTAAACATTTTCGCAAACTCTGATAGAATAATCTGACCACGCTTCCAACCGTCAATCAAATTAGTCTTCGTTATAGTAGCTGATTCTAAAAAGTCCTGCTCTGAGGTCCGAGTCGTTACCGATCCGCTCACGCGTAGAAAATCTATTGGTGTCAATACATGTTCTAACTCAGCGCCTACAGATGTTAAGGGTCTGGTGTTAATAACTGCTTCCAATTCTCTCATAATCGTACATAACTGACTGTGGTTTAATAAATGTTTATCCAATGTACGTTTCATACAATTTTTGACAACTCCTATTAAGCGTTCATAGAAGCCTCCAAACCCGGGCGCCAATTCTGGAATGAATTTCCACCGAATCTTATTCTTAATGCAATAATCGGATGTCATTACTTCTGCGGTTAGCTTAAATTGTGTTGCATTATCCGACATAATCAGTTGTGGTGAGCCTCTCGTCGCGACAAATCGCCTTATTGCTAAAAAACACTCTTCAGCTGACAGATCCTTCACAACTTCCATATGAATGGCTCTTATAGTTAGGCATGTAAATAGACATACCCATCGTTTCTCCTTATCGCCTTATTTGACGAAAAGAGGACCAAAATAATCCAGACCCGTAAAAGCGAAAGGCAATTCAAGCTTCACTCTCTCCGTTGGTAAATCAGGCATTGCTGGTAGTTTAAAGGGGCCTCCACCATACTTTATACACTGAGGACATTTCTTGATCACCCTTTGTACAACTGCTCTTCCTTGGGGAACCCAGTAAATTTGTCGTAATAGTGCTAGTGTATGTGAAACTCCAACATGATAATTCTTTTGATGTAAATCTGTGATAACGCTATAAGTGAATTACGAGTTCTTTGGCAATAGGATAGGCTCTTTCTGATTATATGTCAAGTCTGCATATTTGAATCTTCCTTTGCACCTAAATATTCTGTTCTGATCTTTGAATAACTGAAGTGTTCTAGATAAGTCAGTCACGATTCCCTCTACCTCCTTAGGAAAATATTCTATCTGTACTTCCAATATGTTTCTTAATTCGCTATCTAATGTCACGGAGTTAATTCTTTCCACGTCTACATTTACATTAGAAGTAACAGATGATTTCGCAAGACCCACCCCAGCCAAAGAAGTTTGTATTTGAGGTGTATTTGAACTACTACAATTATTCGGCCACTGCATCATATCTTTGGTTAAAAACTGAGGACCTCTTAACCATGTGTTATAACAATCCACACCATCTGTTCTAGTACCTACATCCGCGGGGTTTAGTCTCGTCGGTACATACCTAACTTGTAAGGCCTTATTCTGCTTTATTTCACTGATTCTACGAGAGACAAACGGAGGAAGAAGTTTGCCTGATTTATACCAACTCAATACTATCTGACTGTCTGTCCACAAGAACTGGGTTCTAATTCTAAGACGCAAAAATTTTGATACATAATTTATTAACCTGTAACCAATAAGTACTCCCAGCAATTCCAATCTTGGTATTTGAAAATTACTTTGGTCCCTTATGGGCACTAATCTAGATTTCCCAATAACAAAACTGACGATATTATTAGCATTCAAAGAACAACGCAAATAAAGAAGCATCTGTAAAATAGTGAAATTCGTATTTAATCTCGTTATTCAATAAGTCCCCTTTTAAATCATGACATGACTAAAATATCGATAAATTTTAATCTCTTTCAAGTAATCAAATTTTGATATTATCTGACGCCATTCGTTAAGTAAGTTGTTATTTAATGTAACATCCCATTTAGTCTTAAGTTTCCATAACCCTTGAAAAAATTTCTTTGCTGGGAGCATTACTGGAACAGCAAGGCCACAAGGATCATATGCTGACGCAATAACTTTTAATACATCGCGTTTAGTGTGAACGGAATCTACATTATTCCAAAAGTTTAATTTCAAATAAAGTTGGTCAGTATCAATACTCCACATCATACCAAATACTTTAACTGTTGTGTCCCGATCGTTTGCTTTAAATTTATTTGGAATAATAGAATTTAATTCCTTAGAGTTTGAATTCCACTCACGTAAATTCATAGACAGACTATCAAATGTTTGTTTACATGTCGCATATAACTTCTGGACATCCGAAGTTGTCGGAGCACCCGTAACTAAATTTGTCTACGTATATATCTTCTGCCAACTGTTTCAAAAGCGCATTATTAGATTTCAATAAATGAAACTTAATAGTTGCATTAAGAAGAAATGGACTAGGTATAACTCCAAACGGGACGCGACAAAACCGTAAGTGTAGAATATTATTAGGAACTAAGCCGGAATGTATATCCTTGAACCAAAGAAACCGTGTTACGTCCTTGTCTGAATCCTGAAGACCCAATTGCAAAAAGGCTTTCTCAACATCGGCAATGATACTTATCGGGTGCTCTCTAAACTTAAGTAGTAACCCTGTTAAATCCTCTAACAATAATGGTCCTCGATAAAAACATTCATTTAGACTATGATTGTCTTTGACTTTACCGGAGGCATCAAAAACAACGCGAAGCTTATTGGGTTTATCTCGGCTACGAACACAGTGATGTGGGAGGTAATGAATTGGATGTTCTTGCAAAATATTAGAATCTGATACTATTTCAATTATGCCGTGCTGTAGCTGTTCCTGAATTACTTGGTCATACGCTGCAATTTCAGCATCACTCAAACGTTTTATTTAACTATTGAGACGACGACAAGCTAATCCAAAATTATCAGGAAGGTTGGGTGGAAACTCAATCCAAGCCCATCTAACGTGATATTTATTATCTTTAAATAAAATAGTGTCATTAAATAATTTTATAGCCTCTTCATCGTGAGTTGACTTGGGAGAATCGATGATACCTATGGATTCCAAATCCCATAATGCCTTCACATCCGTATATTTTAATGGAAGATCCGGCTCAGTGTATTTATTATCAAGCACTGCGTTTGATTGAAAATATGTCAATACTGTTAACCTATCATTGCTGTCAAACACCTCATCTAATCTACCTGACCAAATCCAACCAAAATCTGAATTAACCAAAAAAAGATGCTCCCCCAATGAAATCCTTTCTTGACCCATAAATGAATGATAACAATTGTTGCCTATCAAAATATCTCTATCACCGCAGGCCTACATCATCTGCCATTGTAAGGTTATCATGACTTATATTTATCTTCAGACGAGTTACTTCGTTAAGTTCTGGTGTTCTTATGCCTTGAGTGATATATGGAACGTTTGCATGTAATTGTCGTATGATGCCCTTTTTTGTTGTAATTTTAAATTTTACCACAGGACTCTCAATATGATGTGCTGACTTCGCACCGAAAGTCAAAAAATAGATAAATTAATTCTCTCAATAACAGGTAAATTAAGAGAATTAGCGACAGAATCTGTTATATAAGAACGTTGACTTCCACTGTCTAACAAAATTCTGCATGGCAACAGCTTTGACACTATCTCCGGATTACTTACCAACACAAGGCAAGTTTGCAATAATGTGTTGCCTACATTAGATTTAGCAAAAATGTCGCCAGTTTTTGTAGACGCTAACTGGTTGAGCGAATTTAGTGGGACATAATGCTCTATTATGGTCACCATATTTACCACAATGTCTACATTTTCGATTGTTACGACAAGTTCGGGCGCTGTGTCCTGCCCCCAAACAATTAAAACAACGGTTTCCTAGCCGAGACTTCCTGTCCTGAGCCGATTTGTATATAGTGCATTCATCATTAAAATGACCCCTTTTACAAAATATACACTTTTTATCTTTCTTGTTAGGTGGTTCGTTAGTCCTGTCAGAGAAGTCATGTGATCTTTTTTGTGTATTGAATTTGTTGTTGTCGGTTTTGGAAGTACCTTTTCTGAAGGTGGTTAATTTGCATTGCACGTTATCATTCAATTCTTCGTTTTTAACATGTAAAGAACCTAATGTAAAATGTTCATCATTAGTTTTATTTGCAACAATAGCGTCTACATTCCTCGTATCTCCAATCTCCCATTCCAATCTATTTGATGCTTCTCTAGCCGCAATAATATATTCTAAATTTTTCATGATATTATCTATTGAATCATTTTCATCTGAAATCTTTAATCTTAATTCATAAATTAGATCTTCTGGAAACTTTTCCATAATCATAACTCTGAGATGATTGTGATTAACATCTTCACCTAAGGAACTAAGTACTCTGAGGTGTCTCTCTATTTCACTCAGTACATGCCTACTCTCTTTAATGCTATTTGTCGTAGCTGGTTTTATCCTATATAATGCCACATAATGAGCATCAATAATTATGCTAGGTTGGCCATACCTCTCTTTTAATGTATTAACTGCTATACTATAATTTCTGTTTGTCGTGTCCAAGCCTGAGATGGCTCGTTTTGCGTCCCCTTCAAGAGCAGACTGCAAGTATAGCAACTTGTCCACGTCGTCTATGCATCTATTATCTATATTTGATGCAAACTGTTCCCAAAATTGATACCACTTAAGAATGTCACCATCGAATTTAGCTAGTTCCATTTTGGGTTTTTTACCAGCAATATTAAAATTTCCACCCCGTACAGGGCCCGTGCCCTGGCTGCGTTCATGTTGTTTAAGTCTGACGTTTATTTCTGCTATTAAATCTTCGGCCTGAATCTGAATGGTCGTATATTCACTAATCTCTTCAACACTAGGTTCCACTATTGATTTACAAAAATTTTGTTGCAGAATAAATCTGTCATTAATACTCTTGAGTTTCGCTCCAATAATTTCTAATTCGTTAAAGTTAAAATCACTATCTTCAATTTGTTTTAGGGCACACTGAGCTGAATTTATATGTAACTGGAGTGAATCCAGAATTATCCTGATTTGGGTTCGTGTAATGATTTCCATTATTAATTATCCATTCAAATCTAATGATATCAAAGCATAAATGACCCGTTTGAACAGAGTATCCGAAAACCTAAAACAAAAGTAATTGGTCAATGCCACAATCACCACGACATTGTGAGCAGGAAACTTAGGTTGGGTGTAAAAATAACAAACTCAATTTAATGCCTTATTAAACTCATGGATCATTGAACTTGTAAAGGGGGCGTCCATAAATTACGTGAGGTGTATTTTTAAATTTTCTGTCCCTCCCTCCCCCCTGGTGAGATGTTGTGAGATTTTATTCAACCCCCTCCCCCATCCCCCAATCTCACGTGAGATTTTTCAAAATGTGGGTTTCTTACGTAAACGCGTTGGATTGTTATTGTAAAAAGAAAAGAAAAATTGCTTCGTGCTTTTATTTACGACTAGTAATCAATATTGCTGAGAATTTATTATAAGTGTAATCTGGATTAAATGGACCAAAATAGTATATATTTTTTGTTTCAATCAGAAAAAAAATTGTGTGATATTTGCCGAGACCCCCACTCTCTCCTACGTAAGATTAGATGAGATTTGACTCGACCCCCTCCCCCCCTTAAACATCTCAAATAATTTATGGATGCCCCCAAATAAATAAATAAATTTTATTATAAAACACAAATAACACACAATATTATATCATTATATAATATAATATATTTATCCCATTTAAATCAGTATACATTTTATAAATGATACCTATAATCAATAAACAATCTCAGAATAGACACTTCGAAAGGCTGTTGCTAATCGTCCGCTGAGCGGTCGAATAAAATAACCTTATTCGTCCGTAAATTACATTCTTAATTTAAAAAAATTGTATACATGTACGAATTAGCGGACGACTAATTTATGTTATTCATCCGTTTAGCGGACGAATAGACACTTTGAAAGGCTGTTGCTAATCATCCGCTAAGCGGACGAATAAAATAACTTAAGTCGTCCGTAAATTATTATCATTACGTGATTTTTACAGGGCGAGGGGCTTCACCCATACAATTAACGTCATGATAATAGGGCTTTGTCACAGATGTCGCGGAAATTTTTTCCCGTAAATAAAAACAGGAACCTAACTAACCTAACCTAACTATTTATTGATTTCGGTCACGTTACTTTTTCAAGGAGACTAAAAAAAGCTAATCATCCGAGTCATTCTTAATTAAAAAAAATTGAATACATGTACGAATAAACGAATAATATATATTAATATAATAATTAATATATATTCCTCCGCTAAGCGGACGAATAGACACTTCGTTAATTTATTTACTGATAAAGAATGATAACAATTTAACTTACTCTACTTGAATTGGAAGATTCCTCCTCTTTCCTCACAAAGTACATTAATTATAAACCTTACGTGTTTTTTCCTCATGAAAAAATGATTATTGCGTCTCGTGTGAAAAAACTCTTGACATTATCTGTCAAAAGCCCAAGTTGACAATATATATGTGTCAAAGGCCCACAGAGCCTTCAAAACCACATACTTCTATTTCGCGACAGATAATAAGAGGAACCAACTGTAAAACCCTTTGACCCTCTATAACCTTCCAACTATAAAGGGCATCGAACCTAATTGGCACACCTACAAGTCCGCCATTTTGAAAAAATCTCGATTCGGCGGCCAGTGATGAAACATGTGTCAATCGATAGACTAAATGATTAAGATCAAAAAGTATTCAGTGATGAAATGTCGTAAGTGATATACTTTCTGAGATAAGTGAGTTCAAAACTGTAGAAAAATAAAGCAAAAAACTTCGTTTCGGCGGACATTGATAAATCATATGTCATTCGATAGGCTAAATAATTACGATTAAAAGGTATTCAGTGATGAAATGTTGTAAGTGATATAATTTCTGAGATAAGTGAGTTCAAAACTAGAAATATAAAGCAAAAAAACTTCGTTACGGCGGACATTGATGGAACATATGTCAATCGATAGGCTAAATGATTACGATTAAAAAGTATTCAGTGATGAAATGTTGTAAGTGATATACTTCCTGAGATATTTGAGTTCAAAACCGTACAAAAATAATGCATTAAAAATTATCATTTACTTATTTTGAATTTATTGGGTCAATAATGAAAAATAAGTATATTATGTCATATGTGTATGTGCTGCATAGGTACTTGATTTATTAATAACGGGTAGATTTGAATTAAAAAAAAGCAAAGCAAAAGCAAACTACTAGGTTGTTTTATAAATAATTTATTTGCCACCACCGGCTACAGCTTTCGCAATTACTCTAAACCAAAAGTTAAAATTCACTATTGGCTTAGTTTTCTATATCATGTCTGACAATCACTGAATCTAAAAATTCCGCTGGTGATAATGGCAATGTTTCCTGATGTCAAGCCCATGCCAAGAACCATATAACACACATTATATGGGAACAACATGACAAGGTTCTTTTTCCCACTATGCATGAGCAGTACCATCCCGCGATTTTATCTCTACCCTTAAGTTGTTTGTTTGACGAATTTGTTTAATTTTTATAATACATAACGTAACTGAGGTAAGGAAAAAAGTGACCGGTACACTTCAATTGCTGTATCGTCATAAAAACTTAACCATAAATACGCCATATACACTGTGGTCATCCCTCACCTTGATTATGCTGTGTGCTTAGTGCGAGTTTTCCGTAACATAACGGGCTCGCTACGTAAATGCAAATTTGTATGGGATCGAAGCAGAGCCATCTAGCGGGAAAGTGAAGAAAAAAAATGCGCGAGTGCGAGTTTCATGCGCTCACGTTCACGAAAGTAAAGTTCACAGTGAAGTTATCTGTCAGTGGTTATTGTATTGTTTCTCGAACATTGCGCGAGTGCGAGTGGCTTTATTTGACAGTTCCAATACGTAGCTTGCGAAAACTATGGGACCACGTGACCGAAAAGTTTTCACGCGAAATTTACTAGTGAAATCATAAAAAGATGGTTTATTATTTTAATTAAACTTTTTTTCTGTTTCTTGAAAATTATGGCTGGACATTTATAATTGCTCGGAGCATGTTTGCGGCCACTAAATCTTAAAGTGAATAAAATTATTGATAAGTAGTATTTGTATTGTTCATGCAAGAAAGAATTTCCGGTAATCCAATCACAGAGTACTTAAACACTACGCAATCACAGTCACAGAGTACTTAAACATAAACACTAATCCAAGGCAATGGCGAATGTCACCAAGTTTTTAAAAAGTTTATGAAGATATTTTTAAAGAAGATAACTTTTAAACTACTTGCAAGGAACTTGATAAACCTAATATTATTGTGTCTTGACTTGGACTCTTGGAAATAAAAGGTACTTACATTACCTACACAATTAAGATTTAAATAAGTTTATTTAAAATTGTCTACAAGTATGAACTCAATGAATTATTTTATTATGCAACTTAATATTGCCAAAGGTGACAATATCGTTTGCATTGGAGCTCTCAAGGATCAAGGAAAATATTTATTTATTAATGACATATTTGATAAACCCATAAACTGAATACCCAGCTGTGAGGCAAGCGGTAACTAGATACTAGAAATGCAATTAACATTCAATATATTATCTACTTGGGACTATATTATCATTATGACGTATCAGCACCTACACTTTTGAGATCCTAAATTATATCTATGTTCTTAATGTTTTAGATTTATTGCCAAGCCAATATACCCAGCAAGAAGATTTATTGATAGTACTTCACTATAATTATGCCATGCCATTGTAATGTGCCAAAATGATATTAAGGGCCTGCTTTGTTTTAAAATAGATAGAGAATAATTTAATAAGGCATAATATATTAAAATGTTTAATTTAATATATTTATGTATTATATTTTACAATTATATATTTAGCCTTTGTTATAAAAGATTTTAATATACTGCTGAACACAATAAAATTGTCATATATTTTTATTAAAGGAAAGGTGTTGAAGAGCAATTATAAAGAATACAATAACAAAAGGGGAAGATTGAATTACAACTAAGACTATTGACATCCAGCTGAATACTGTTGTCCGGAGAAGAATTACAAAAATATTATATTAAAAATTATTTACCGTTCAACGTTTTATTTCCACTCTTTAAACCAAAATTACATAATAATAATTATGCTGTAATGCCTTAATAATTTCATATTCAACATAATATGCCTCCTAAAATAAAATTATCAAGAAAACCACAATCTGTCTTTTAAAGTTTTATTTCTCCCACATAATGTTATACCTTCAATTCCAATCTCAATAGAAAACCAATGAGTAAATTACAATGGTCACAGACTTCACATTTCATACACTGTAATATAAATTAATGATTATATTTGTAGCGGCCTTATTTTCACATATCTTCTCAATTCTCAAATCCATGTTGCTGTGTTTATACTTTTACTTTATATACGTATTTGTTTACTCGTTTACTCTTAAATAACAATGAGGAAAATGTTGCATTGCTGTTGTTTTGTTGGAAGTAGTAGTCTGCGCTAGTGCTGTTGAGACAAGTTTGATACTCTGCCATCTCTCTTGATTTTTACCTTAAATATAAAGATATAAATAAATACTAGGAACATAACATTTCTTACTTTGTACACTTCCTCATATTGTAATATGTTAGGTATCATAAAAACTTTCATTGTTCAAAATAGACATGATTTGTCCATTAATTGTTGTTTGTAGTGAATAAGTATTTACAGCCAAAGATCACTGTGCTTATACATATAAATCCTATTAAATAAATATTACACCAATCGTGAACTTGTTAATTATTGATCTGAGCTTGTTAAATAAATAATAAATTTCATTCACATAACCTCACCACACAAAAACTTTTCCATATCAAATGTATCACTGTAGCTATGTTCATTAATTAATATTGCCTGTTTTCTCGCTTAAAATGCCACAATATAATATGATTGAGAAGTAAGTACTGAAAAAAATAATATTTAATATGAAACAAACAACCAAAACACTAATCTATAGCACGTTAAGCAAGTAAACTACAGTATAACACCACTATTTTAATTGTAGCTTGATACTATTGCTCCAACTAAATAAATGTATTATTTTCAATTTGGTTGGGTTCTTTCACGATGTTTTAACGAGATTTAACGACGGTTTTGCTGCCAACATAATAATAGATATTTTCAATGAACAAACGTGGATTGATACGAGTCACGTTTTGGAACTGGCACTCGCAACTTCTCGTTAGGCATGTACTGACGTTATCGAGGTAGGTGAACTTTTCGATGCAACTCGCACTAAGCACACTGATGTGTGTTGTACAGATTTGTCAGAGGAACTTCTGAATAAATTGGAGCGCCTTCTTAATAACTGTATTAGATATATCTTCGGCTTACGTAAGTATGACCACATTTCCCAGTTCCATTCCTAACTTAAATGGCTATCCATTTGATACAGGCGAAACTTCAGAATTCTCTCAACATTTTATGCCATTTTGAATAATGTGTCTTCTCCTGTTTATTTAAAGGAAACCTATAGCACTGCTTATTTCGGGAATTCCTTCACAATACAGTTCATACTGTTCTGGAACTCCTTGCTTGTAGACATCAAAAAATCATAGACTACCAAAAGCTCCTTCAAGAAGTCCGGCAGCACTACCTGAAGCAATTAGAATGTTGTCACCCGTGGTCTTCAACCAGATGTTATATATGTAAATCTGAATAAAACTGTATTTATTTAATTTTGTTTATGTATATTGTGATTTTATATGTATATAGTAATTATTCTAAATATTCATAATATTTCTTATCTGGCATAACACTGATACAGTTACAGATACACTAGAAATAAAAAGATAATTAATTACAAATGTTTTTATTTTTGTACGGTTTTGAACTCAAATATCCCAGAAACCATATCACTTACGACATTTTATCACTGAATACTTTTTGATCGTAATCACTTAGACTATCGACTGACACATGTTTTATCAATATCGGCCGAAACGATGTTTTTTGCTTTATTTTCCTACGGTTTTGAACTCAAATATCTCTGAAAGTATACCACTTACGACATTTCATCACTGAATACTTTTTGATCACAATCATTTAGTCTATCGATTGACACATGTTTCATCACTGGCCGCCGAATCGAGGTTTTTTCAAAATGGCGGACTTGTAGGTATGCCAGGCTCCATACAAAAATGTTGGAAGCCCTTTAGAGTTAAATCAGTATATATTCTTAAATAGTAAAATATATTTATATACATACTACATAATATATAAAATTTATATCAATCCATAGCCTTTACGAAGATAGGACCAACACATTGTTACTTTTAGTTTTCTAATACGCATCGTAATCAAATGGATCTTCCCATGGGAATGAGATGTTTTACCGCGGTAAAAAGTAGCCTGCGTTACTCTCCAGCCTCCTAACTGTCTTCACACTCTAAAATCATTCCCGTTATGACGTGAAAGAGGGACAAACAAACAAACAAACACACTTTCGCATTTATAATTTTAGTATGGAAGTATGGATATGGATAGCATGGAAGGATGGATTTCATTTTTCTATATACCTATGAGTATTGTCAGTTACTTTTTCCCATTCACAAGAATTTTTTTCCCATAAAAAAGGTAAATTGGGGTATTGTTGTGTTGTATTGTAGTAATACGAGTCCAAGTGAACCTCTAATACTTTTAGAAGTAAGAAATTCAGTAACAACTGAGTGATTAAGGAAAATACCAAGAATAGTGCGAAAAGATCCGACGATTAATTAATTTTACGCGTAAAAACAGAATGCTGAGAGAGTTCGTGCATATAGGGAAAGGAAAAAGGCTCTCGTTGAGTTAGTTTAATTTTTATAGTGAATTTTATAGAATTATTAGATCTTTCTGCCAGTGGATACCTATTGTTGTTTATGTATTGATTGAAGGCTTTTTATTATTTAAAAATATTGTTAATAGCATTGAAGTATTATTAATAGCGTATAGAACAGAATTGGCGCCGCGCGGCATCAATATCCAATAGATTCGTTCGATTTTGAAAGGAGAACAGGGGCTCAATTTTGAAAATAGAAGCTCCCGGCGGGGACACACATTTTGTTTGAGATGTCTTCTCTATGTATACTTATAACTCAATGGTTAATAGTTAACAAATCGATTATTAGATACCATTTTTTAGCCCCAAACAAATATTTCTTATTATTTAAAATAACATGTTACCGGTCAACAAACCGAAAAAAATTTCACTTGCATCGTGATTCCATAAAACCACACAATTTTATTTGTAAAACAAATAATTCTGGTGATATTAAATTATCGACTGATCACTGACGGCACTGAACATTGTTGGCAGCATCGTGGGCGAAAATTGGAACTAATGCCGCCCCATTCATAAGTTCTTTATGTTCATTCATTGACTTTTACTACGTCTCGAATTGCGTCCAGTGATTGGTCTAATGCGTTCGACAGCGCCCTCCCTCAGTTCATAGATAAGTTGGTCGCACTGTCTGTCTGTACTAGTGATGAAAATATCGTTACTTTTATTTCACTATCAAGTCCGTGAAGTGATTTATTTTTGTCACCGTTATATCATTGGTGATAAATCACGACCGTTATATTTCATTAGTGACGATTATTGTCACAGTGGGTGCATTTTATTCCGTCCGTAGCGCGCAGTAAGTAAAGATTACAAGAGAACATTGACTTAAATATATAGACACGCTGTTCTTAACAAATTTCGTGTCACGCTTTCGTGCCACAGAGTACTCAATCACAGAGTCATTATGCGCCCAGTGTTGTCAACACCCTACTCCGAAAGAGATCATGGATACATTACTATAACTGGACATATACCATGGATATATTACTCTGTCTGGATTACTTTGTAGAGGTACATGAGGATTAATTACGTCATAACGGAATGACCATTGTGTTCATCCATTCATTGTGTTATCTGTAATCCCAGGATATATCATTCAGCTGTGTTAAATTTTTTTTATAAGTGTTGTGCACTTAAAATAAAAGAAATGTACCGTAATAAATTACATTGTTTCATTTCATTATCACATTCAACATCCGTTTTCATGACGTAAGGACAATTTTGAAGAAATTATAATTTATTTTATTTTTTTTTTTTATTTTATTTATTTATTTATTTATTCATAATTACATCTAACATTACAGCTTGACTAATGCGTTAGAGTAATATTAAATACATTAAAATCAAATTCTTATTAAAAATAACATTCTCATAAATTAAAATAAAATTCATAATAAGTAATATAAACTAAAAATTAATTTTCTTATACATTTAAATACAAATTCTTAACAGTTACAATTAAAGTCATATCAATAATTGATAATCGTCACACATAAAATTTGATAAATCCATTTATTAGTCAATGACAAGAAACAAATGCATAATTCACTAATTATAAATAACAACAAATAATAATATTGAAATTGCGTGTCATAAAATTTAGTCATAAGTCAATCACATTACAATCATTAATATATCGTCAATATTCAAATTACTTGCACATTAGGTAGTGTCAGTCCTGTCTTTCTACAATATTACACACGGCCTTCCCGAACTCATTCAGTGTGCAGCTGAACAGGTCAATACGTTCCGCCGCCGCGTTGAGAGTGCGCAGCGCTCGGGTGAGTGGCGCATCGCGCAGCAGGTTGGTGCGCGAGCGCGGCAGCGCCAGCAAGGGCGGGAGCCGTCGTCGCTCCACGCTGTTAGGCGGAGCGCACAATCTCAGCTCTTCTAAAATGGATGGGCCATCCCGTTCACCCCGCAGAACCATCAATAGGTACTTAGCAAAGGCTACCTCCCGCCTGACCTCCAGTTTACTGTATCCCACCATGCCAAGGACGAACAAAGTGGGATACAGCAACGGGTACCCCGGATATACCCCATACATCTTCATGTAGAGGTATCTAGCAAATTTATTTTGGATACGCTCCACCATTTGTTTGTACTTAATCTCACTCGGAGCCCATATAGCCGAATTGTGTTCCAAGTTACTCTTTACCAAGGCTTCATATAGGGCACGCAGAGCCTTCAGATTAGTGAAGCCTTCCGATTGCCGCAATATGAAACCAAGATTTTGGTACGCTTTTTTGCACACTTCGACTACATGCGACCGAAAGCTGAGATCAGCGGTGAAGCGTACCCCGAGGTCCTTTACTTCCACGACACGCCGCAGGGGCTCACCCTGGACGTGATATGGGTGGTGCCGCGGAGCGCGAGCGCGGCTGAAGGACAGTACCGAGCACTTTGCTACATTAAACAGCAATTTGTTGTCGTGGCTCCATTTCACGACCCTGTTTATGTCCTCCTGTAGCTTTGCATGGTCCGAGATGTCGCCTACCTCGCGCACTAGTTTCAGATCGTCAGCAAATAAGAGGCATGTGGAATTTAGAACCACCTCCGGGAGATCATTTATCATAATGACAAAATGGAGGGGCCCTAAATTACTGCCTTGGCTGACGCCTGATCTTGTCCAGTACGGCTCCGAACAGTACCCGCCACAGTCGACATATTGGCGCCTATCCCGCATGTAACTGGCAAAGAAGGTCAGCGTGTGTGGCGTGCAGCCCACGTTAGCCAGCTTCTTCAGCAGGACGTCATTGTCGACTGTGTCGAACGCCTTCCGGAAGTCGAAATAGGCGACATCTACCTGCCCACCGACATCCACCACGGGCACGACTCGTGTCATCATATGCAGCAGGTTCCCCATTGTCCCCCGCCCAGGACGAAAGCCGTGCTGTGCGTCGGACAACTGGGATCTCATCTGTGCATACAACGACTGGTGAACGGCCGACTCAAATACCTTCGCCGGCGCACACAGAAGCGCCACCGGCCTGTAGTCGCTCGGTTCTGGACCTCCCCGTCCCTTCGGCACCGGCACCACTCTGGTGAGTTTCCACCGATCAGGAAAGGTCGCGGTTGTAAGACAGGCGTTATACAAATGCAGCAGTGGCTCCTCCAGTACGCGGCGACAGTCCTTAAGAACGAACGGTGGGATGCCATCCGGCCCGATCGAGCGCTTCGCAGGCAGCCTTGCGAGCGCGCGACGCACCTCCGCCGGCGTCAGGCGCGCCAGCTGCACGCGCGCGCTGCCTCCCGCCTCCGCACTAACCGATGCGACATCTAGCCGCGCCGGTTCCGGGTTATAGACGGAGTGGAAGAATTGTGCGAATTCTTTTGCGCATTCCTGTTCCGAGAGCGAACGTCCGTTTTGCACTAAGCTATGTTGCTTAAAATTACCTTTCTTCGATCTTATATAATTCCAAAACGCTCTCGGATCCGACGCTAGGTGGTTCTGAGCTCGGTCTCGATATCGGTCGTGAGCGAGTGCGATCTCCGCCTTCACCTCCGCCCTGCACCGAGAGAACGCTTCGTAGTCGCCTGGGGACTTACTGATTTTGTATTTTTTGTGAAGCTCGGATTTTTTCTGGATTTTTTTAATGATTTCGGGTGTGTACCATGCTGGATAAGTGTACCTTGTATTTCCTGCCCTTAGAATTTTCAGGGGTACGCAGTTATCGAAGACTTCATTAATCTTATTATAGAAACAGTTTAAAACCAAATTGGGGTCATTTAATAAATATAATTCGCTCCAGTCAATACTATCGATTAAACCGTATAACTTATGAAAGTTAGCCCTGTTAAAGTTCCAACGCTTAAACGACTCATCAGGTGTGTCTAGTGGGCGGTAGTCACTGTCGGCTCGCGCGGCGGCGGCAGAGACCGGGACAGTGACGGCCAGCGGCGGGTGGTACGCGTCCACCGGCCGCAGCGCCTCGTCCGCCTCCATCACCGACACGCCATCTCGCGCGCTCAGTACCAGGTCGAGCTGCCTACCATTGCAGTTTGGAACTGTGTTCCACTGAATGAGTTCACAGAAGGCCACGAAATATTCATAATAATCATTAACAATATTACTACAAGAAAATAAATTGAAATCGCCTAAAATTATAACATTATTTTTATACCTTAAACATATCTTTTCCAACAAGTCAAACAATACTTCGTATTGGTCCGCTTCGGTCTGCGGCGGGACGTATACTACACAACAGGTGAATAAAAACCTGTTTTGCTTAAAAACAGAAGCACAAACTAGCTCGAAATTGTACCTGTCTATATCGACGTCCTCGGAAATCTGTATCTGCCGCAACGAGAACCGCGGCGCGACCGCCAGCAGCACGCCGCCCTGCTTGCGGCCGTCCGCGCGGTCGCAGCGCACCACAGAGTAGTCGGGTAACATGATCTCAGAATTCTGAATGGATTCATTGCACCCGGTTTCGGATATGGCGAACAGATCGGCACCCGCTGATTCAAGCAGGAGTTGGAATGATGCTGTCTTTGTCCGGAGACCTCTTACGTTTTGGTACAAAATATGAACTGTTCTAGTGCTTGACTTGGTCCCTCGGGTGTTCTGCGGGTTTACGAAAAAACACCCATTCACTATACTCCGTATCCTTAGGCCATATATCAGGATCGCACAGTTTTACAAAATTTCTCTCTGATACGCATATTCTAAAAGAAGAATATCCCCTTTCCGTTTTATGTATTATTTTCACCACTTGTAGATTGGTGTCCTCGCCTAGAATTTCCCGAATGTACTCTAATATATTATCTTCTGTAGTATCCTTTAAGAGACGCCAGATATGAAGGTATCTCTTCCGTTCTACGGCTTTAATCCGAAGATCTGACGTATTGGACCCCTTATTAATGGGTTTTATCCGTCCGGACTTCACTTTGTTGCCATTAGCTCTTTTGTTGACACTTGATGTTTTCTCTAGCATTGGGTCTTCTACCGTTACATCATCTATATTTCCCTGAGCGGTCGCCCTACGGCGGCGCGATTGCCTCGGCTGCACGTTCACCCACTCGTCTTCGTCTCGTTGCGCGTTAACCGTCGATGCGGAGTTCTCACTTACGGCTTGATGGGCGCGAAGCGTCGTCGTTGCAGTGTTTAAATATTCCCGCTGTGACGTATTCAGCGAAGCTGGCGGACTCGTGCTCAAAGTTGGCGCTCGGGCCGGCTCGGCTGTCCCGAGTCTTTCACTTGCCCGAGCAGACACGGGGACCGCCGACTTTGTCCGATCGCTGGCATTAATCATCTGCGTAGGAGTCTGACTACCCTCTTGTGTTTGGATATTTGTAGCGGTGGCCGACGCACAATTATGTTCACAAACATTAACCAGTTTCTTGATTATATTGTTTTGATCACGTATTGTCTTCTCCATCAATAAAACTTTGTTTTGAAGATCGATCACAGTTTGAGTGAGTTTGTGAATCGCATTTTCGATGGATTTACTACCCATTTTAATAATTTCTCGATTGATCAAACGCGGAGTGGTTAGAAAACGACCTCCGCTCACTGTGGGCGGGGGGTATTTAAAATATATATATAATAAAACGTGTTAATACAATAATATATTCTTTTACCACCAGAAAAATTATTAGAAAACATTTGTAAAATAGGACATAACACCCCACAATTATGAAGGATAATCTCAATCCGGTCTGCCATTGGTCAAATAGTCATTCCGTTGGGACGTCATCTGTCTTCAAGTACCTCGAAGTTATGTATCCAGTTAAAAGTTATAATTATATCCATGGCGACAATCATACGATTTATGCCTTTTTCCAGTTCATCTCGGAGTGACTACTATATTTTTTTTTTAACATCGTAAGTAAACATTAATAATTTAAATATGTATTTGTATGCATTGTTAGAAAATTATGTACGAGTATAATAGGTTCATGATATAATTATTATAGGTTCATAGATTTATCAATAGATGGCGCACATTATAATTACCTATGTCCCGATATTTCTACATTCATAATTTTGTATGTTATTATGTAAATTTATATTATAACTAGCTGCCCGGACAGACTTCGTTCTATCAAAAAAAATTGCAATAAAATAATATTGCCACTATACATTGAGATGTAAGCTATCCTATCTTTCAAGTTGGATCAAACTGCACACGGTGTGCAAAGGGCAATGAACCTAGTTGGCATACCTACAAGTCCGCAATTTTGAAAAAACCTCGATTCGGCGGCCAGTGATGTAAAATATGTCAATCGATAGAATAAATGATTATGATCAAAAAGTATTCAGTGATGAAATGTCGTAAGTGGTATACTTTCTGAGATATTTGAGTTCAAACCCGTAGAAAAATGAAGTAAAAAACTTTGTTTCGGCGGATATTGATAAAACATGTGTCAATCGATAGACTAAGTAATTACGATCAAAAAGTATTCAGTGATAAAATGTCGTAAGTGATATACTTTCTGAGATATTTGAGTTCAAACCCGTAGAAAAATAAAACATTGGTAATTAATTCTTTTTTATTTATTAGTGGATCAACACTATAACTATATACATATAAAATATCACAATATCATTAACAAAACTAAATAAACACATATTTATTTATATTTACATATATACATATTATATTATATATTAAGTACATAAATATTTATAACTACGTATATAACATGTGGTTGAAGACCACGGGCGAGGACATTTTAATTGCTTCAGGTAGTGCTGCCGGACGTGATTCTTGAAGGAACTTTTGGTAGTCTTTAGATGTCTACAAGCAAGGAGTTCCAGAACAGTATTGCAAAGGTATTCCCGAAATAAGCAGTGCTATGGGTTTCCTTTAAATAAACAAGAGAAGACACATTATTCAAAATAGCATAAAATGTTGAGAGAATTCTGAAGTTTCACCTGTGTCGAATAGGTAGCCATTTAAGTTAGGAATCAAACTGGGAAATGTGGTCATACTTACGTAAGCTGAAGATAGGTATATCGAAGTTTTTTTACTTTATTTTCCTACGGTTTTGAAATCAAATATCTCAGAAAGTATATAACTTACGACATTGTATCACTTAATACTTTTTGATCGTAATCACTTAGTCTATCGATTGACACATATTTTATCAATATCCGCCGAAACAAAGTTTTTTACTTTATTTTTCTACGGGTTTGAACTCAAATATCTCAGAAAGTATACCACTTACGACATTTCATCACTGTATACTTTTTGATCGTAATCATTTACTCTATCGATTGACACATGTTTCATCACTGGCCGCTGAATCGAGGTTTTTTCAAAATGGCGGACTTGTAGGTATGCCAGGTTCCATACAAAAATGTTGGAAGCCCTTTGATTAAAATCGGTTAAGTAGTTTAGGAGTCTATCGCGGACAAACAACGTAACACGTAATTTATATATATAAAGATAAGAAGATTTTATTTTAATTTATAGTTTTACTTCTTACTTTTCTTTCAATTTCGTTTTGTAGACCGCCATCTAAAACTAATTAAAGTTTTAGTACCTACATTAAATGAATCGTACTATTTTTTTTCTGGAGCCATCTTAGGAAATACGACTTTTAACTACCCACCGTACGATCTCTCACTCCGCGACGTCTGGCAACCCTGTTACGTAGTGATTAAGTACTCTGTGTTCGTTCTGTCAAGTTTGGTTCAAGATGTCGGTATTAAATATTTGACACTAAATAATTTTTAAGACTGTAAATAAAAATATAGTTACTTACCAATTATGATTAAATAAAGTGAAATAAAGTTCAAACGTAAATAATGAGAACGTTTTAACTGTGCTCAATAAACAATAATACGTTATTAAGTGTTTTTGAACAGTCGGAGTTTTTCTAACGTGACATTTACTTGTGTAGCTTGCTCGCAACAGACTAAACTGAGGTGAACCCAATTGGGTTAACCTCAGGTGAACAAACTGTAAGTACTGAACAGCGTGTCTATATTTTTAAGTCTATGCAAGAGAACTGTGAAGTGAAATCTCACGACAGTGACACCGAGTCACGGTATCACGTAGACACGACGTGGTTATAAATATCAAGTACCCACATAGTTTAATCAAAACCTTACCCTGTTTAAAATAAGACTTATTTTCATTTGAAGTTTTTGTAACGTAGCGATATTATTAACGAATCAAGTTGAAAGAAATCAGACAAACTAAAGTCTAAAGGGGGCCATTGACGATGCGATCGATCGGTGCGATCGATCTGCCGGACATCGCACCGATCGATCGGTTCAAAAGTGCCGCTCATACACGAACGATCGATCGTAACGATCGATCGCAACGATCAAACATTACTTGTTTGAAACGGAAGGATAAAGACGTGCTCAAATAATTCAATACGTGCCCTACAAAATGGAAAATAAACTTCTTTTCCTTAGCTATGTGGCAGTAACTTTGATTCGGCTACAAAAGAAAAAAATAAAACTCTACTTGATTACTAAACTACTAAATTACTAAACTACTAAATTGTCCGTTTACAAGTATTAATTTACTTAAAATTTAGTTAAAATTTATTTAACTACTTAACTACTTAATACGTGTAAACCGAACATAACCGAACATTTTTTTTCTTTCTTTCTTTCTTTTTTGTTTAAATATTGAATTATCATCGGTCCTCGATAGGTCTACGAAGTTTGGAAGAAGTCTAACCGTTTAGAGCTAATATAAAGCGTGTAACTAGGTTTTTTTTTTTCTTTCTTTCTTTCTTTCTTTTTAATATTGAATTGTCATCGCGGCATCGGTCCTCGATAAGTCCACGAAGTTTTTTTTATGGAAATAGCCGGCAATCGAGCTGACGATCTACCTGATGGTAAGTGGCTATCGTCGCCCATGAACATCAGCAACACCAAAGGTAAAAGTGAAAAGTGAAAGTAAAAGCGAACCCCATGGAGAAATAATAATAGTAATAATGGTATTAATTAACAATTAAAATCAATACTACCAATATAATCCCTCCGAGGGCCCTACAACCAGCGGGCCGGATTTAGTCGCCTCTTACGACACCCATCCGGCGTGGGTTTGGGGTTAGTATTCTAAAGCCGCCCCAATACGGCAAAAAAATTTTATTTGTTTCGTCCATCGAGTGTTGGTAGGTAAGGTACGTAGACTACTTCACGTTACGTCTACTTTACGTTAGACTACTACGTAGTACCTACGTAACGCACTAGCCAAGGCATTGAAGACATGCGACGCGTGCGGCGGCCGGCATCAGAATGAGACAAATATCGCATCGCTGATCGCAAAGGTCCACACACCGTCGATTCATTGCTGCGATATTCATGATTGCATGGATTTTCGTTGCGATCACCGATATCGTCTGCGACCAAGCAAATCGTTAACGATCTTGACATACACTGCCGATCGGTCGGTGCGATCGGTCTGCAACGACGGATCGCACCGATCGATCGTTCCGTCAATGGCCCCTTTAATGACGTTGAGAATAAGATGCAATTTGACTTAAACAAATTCTCTATTCTAGCTGATGGCATTGTGTCGATCTCGCTCTCGCACGGCTCAAGTCACAAATGTTGCTTTCTCTCTTTTTTGCTTGGCCGGTGGCCGGCGTTAAGTCACAGTAAAAGGAATATTTTGGTGAAATCACGTTCGCGATAAATGTAACGGACGGTTTCGATGCATGTCACGGGTGTGACAAATGAAGTATATTGTAACAAGTGATATATCCAGTGATACGTGAAATATGCCATTCCTAGTCTGTACAAGTGCTGGGGCTGGGGATGGGAGGAGGCTGAGGGGCAAGGGGTAGTACCACACCACAAACGTCAGTGAAACGTCAACTCAAGGGAGCGAGCCGCGGCTGCCGATGACAGAGCGAGGCCGAGGCCCGAGTTAGATTTCGGAGCGGGCGAATTAAAGCCGTGTATTTTTGACGTAATCTAGCATATGTTTTGTTTAATTTAAGTGACTAAAACGATATAAATAAGTGATAAAAATGGCCAAAATTATTACTTTTATGTTGTTAATAAAGTTTAGTTTAACATTCGTCAATTCGGATAAAGCCTTAAAATTTTACGAGGAAAAGGTAAGTTTTGAAACTTTTTACATGTTCACATAACTTTCTCACATGACATTTAATTCTATATAAATATAACTTAGATTGCATCATGACGATAATGAATAATGAAATAACTGAACGAAAGAGATGTAGCTAACAAGATAACTTTTTAAAGTTTACTTATCCAAGCACGACTGGGGATTTTACTTGGGACGTGTTTTGTTGAACTGATTGAATGATACTTTAACAAGTGCGTCTGTTATTCTTAGATTTGTTCCTTTGGTATAAAACAGGTAATGTGAGGCATTGAAACTACTGTTTGTTTTAAACATCTTAAATACTTAATATCATCAAATAATATCATCAAAATTAGTGTTACCATCACTATCACAGAAGTGGTCAAAATGCCAAATCACAATTTGTTGAAACTACTCAAGAGAACCACCAATGCCATACTTTTTATTTTTTTGCTGAAGAGTGTGTAAACGTGGTTTGGTTTTGAGCATGTTATTGAGAAGGCACATGAGGATTCCTAGCAATTTTTTCGTTCACCCAGATTGGTGTGTAGTTAAGGTTAAATTTAATTGAAATAATTGTATGATTGTACTTTTAATATACATTACTCACTAAACAATTAATAGTTTAAAAAACTAAAAACACTTTTATAGAGTAAGTGCACTGAAGAAAAAAAATTGCAACAGAACAATTTTTCCCAGTTGAGAGTAGTTCCTTTATCTGAAACCAACCCTGAGTAGGCAGTCAGCTTGTGATAGATTTTAGAATATACAATTATATACAATTTTATGTGTGTGTAATAACACATACATAACCATTACGAAGTTCCCCAGTCTGTGTGGGTCCCCTTTATACTGCTATTTTATTTAAAAAAGCATATGAATATACTGTAAATTAAATTATTAATAACAGTATAGCCAGCTAGAGAAACTCTATTCAAGCAAACATAATTATAATACATTGCCACATGTCTATGGACAAAATAACAATAGAGAAACAGTTGAACACAGTGATGAAACTCTTGGAAATTATGACAGCTTCAAAACATGTTATTTACACACTATAGTTATTAAAAACAAACTAACTGTTCTTAACCACATTATCAATTTTATTGTGGCATTGCATGGCACAATGATGATAAGCAATTCAAGGACAACATAGAAAACTTCAGAATTTTGAGTTATTTCAGATGAATTTTGATAAATATATCTTTAAGAAAATTTTCTTATCACCTAGGTACCTATTAATCTAACTATAGCTTCGTAAACGACACTCGTGAATCATGACTCAATTGGCTTATTGGGATGATAAGTAGTGAGTGACATGTATTTAAATCAATATCTAATCTAATATATAAAATTCTCATGTCACGGTGTTAGAAGTTGAACTCCTCCGAAACGGCTCGACCGATTTTCGTGAATCTTTGCGTGCATATCGGCTAGGGTTGAGAATCGGACAACATCAATTTTTCATCCCCCTACCCCTAAAAAATTTTTGGCAGAACAAAGTTTGCCCGGTCAGCTGGTATAATATAAAACACAAAAAATGTTTGTATGGATGTCATTCAGAAACCATCCAACTGATATGTCAGAGACCACTAAAATAAAGCATAAGGCACATTTCCGATTTTCAACTTTTCCCATACAACATTTTTTAGCCTAGTGGAACACGCCGGATATCCACTAGTGCATGATAATAATTCTTTTTTTTTTATGGAAGTAGCCGGCAAATGAGCTGACGATCCACCCGATGGTAAGTGGCTATCGTCGCCCATGGACATCAGCAACACCAAAGGCATCATTGATGCGTTGCCGGCCAAGAGAGAAGGAAAAGAAAGAACTGGATCTCAAGTCCCCAGCCGGAACACGACGAGTCGTTTGGCGGCTGACTCATGCTCAAGGGTGGTAGCTATCCAGGCGAACCCCATGGAAAATTAATAGTAATAATAAAATAATTAACAATTAAAATCAATTCAATATTAAAAATATAATCCCTCGAGGAGCCTTACTACCAGTAGGCTGAATTAAGTCGCCTCTTACGACACCCACCCGGCGTGGGATTGGGATTAGTATTCTAAGTCGCCCCAATACGGCTAAAATAATGATTTAATACTCCAACGTAATGTATACGTAACACACGCCATGCAATTTTTTTACGCTACGGATCATGATTACGAGACAACCTCATCAGATTCATCAGGCATTATTATTTCAATGCTTTCATAAATGCTGTTCTTGAGTACCCTATTATATCACTGTCTTCGAATTGCAAGGGGTGTAAAGTGACAAATATACCATGAACGACAAGTATATATTCTCAGATGACAGACGTATTCGTTTTCACTTAGCTGTTTATTGTAGTTCCATACTCTAGTTCCATAAGTAAATGTAACCAGGAATATAAGGTAGTCACGTTCAGAGAAAAGTAACCCATCTGTTACTGTGTGTTTATAAACAGACTGGCTGACTCGGCGAGCTTCGTATCGCCTAACAAACTATTTTTTTCTAAAATAAAAGTAGCCTTAGTTACTCCTTGTTACATCAGCTATCTGCCAGTGAAAGTCCCGTCAAAATCGGTCCAGCCAAATCAGAGATTGGCCGGAACAAACAGATAGACAGACAGACAGACAAAAATTGTAATAAATGATGGTTTGGTATATGTACCGTGTATACATCCAAATGCACTTAGTAAAAAGCTGTTATTTTAATATTACAAACAGACACTCCAATTTTATTTATTTGTATATAGATATAGATGGGTTACTTTTCTCTGACCGTTCATGTCGCTTTCGTTCTCTTTCCATCCTTGGTAGCTGCTATCAAGTTTCTTCTGAGCTTCGGAGGGTGAACAAGCCATTTAAGCATTAGGTCCATGTTTATAACGTTAGATAGCAGTTGTTAAACCGTTAAGCCCTTCGACATAAAAACTTTTACCCCGGGTTCATAACTGTTGTAAAGTAAATACGCATTAGGCCTCCTCAATAACGAGAACATGATTGCACCGTTGCCGCATCGTTCATGGGCATCATAGCTTTAAAGGCATCACTGATGCGTTTACGTCAAAACAGAAGAAAGTTGAAAGAGGAAACAATGTGTTTTTCAATGCTATATTCAATGCTATAACTATATAAATGTAATGAAAAAATAAAGCGTGTAAAAATTACCGACTTCAATGAAATAGGTAGGTATGTACCTTGCTATCGAAAAAGGTTACTAAAATGAGAGCTGAACATCAAAACGCTATTCGTCATAGATCAAATTGTCAGAACTCAGTCCTACCGGATAAAAAAATAATTTTCCAAAGGGGTAACGGGATAAACCGAAAAAATACAACCGAATTGCGAACCTCCTTTTTATGAACTCTGTTAAAAATTGTCAGCTTGACCCACGTCGATAATTAGTAAGTGTCATGTGACCTGGCGTCTAGCTGGCTAACGACATTGAACTAGCGGTATCCTTTATGATTAAGTTCTTACTTTCACTTCACAAGGTTTAAAACATGTACTTCTAAGAACTCGAACTAAGGTCTCGAATCATAAATTTAATATTGAGGAATGAGCTTAACCTAATCGTTTTTTTCAGTCTTGGTAAAACTGGGGGATTGTCATGAATAATAATTATGGTATAAAAATACATAAATGTCGTAAGTCATAAGATTGTCTTTATAATTTTGATAATATTTATAGTAAAACAGCTGACCCGGCAAACTTTGCATCGCCTATCAATCCCTCCCTCTCCCTCTCCCTCTACCTCTGCCACTCCCACTCCCTCTCCCTCTCCTTCTCATATTCTGTCAATCGCGCCAACTGTAAAACGACTGACAGTTATAAAATAGAAAAAATATTATGTTGTTAAGTTAACATTAGATAAGTTAGTTATGGTCGTTAAGTTTTCTTAATTTTTTTAATTTTCTGTGCAGTTTCTTATTTTTTTCTTACATAAGATCCTTCTCCTGACAATAACAAACACAACAAAAAGAGAATGAAATTGGTCCAACCATTCACGCATGATCCCATGACACATAAAATAGAAAAATTACATTAGAAAAGTTAATATGGTCGTTAAGTTTTCTTAAATTTTCTAATTTTCTCCGCAAATTTTTTAATGTTTTCTTACATAAGAACCTTCTATTGACATTATCGAACACAACAAAAAAGAATTAGCGAAATCGATCCAGCCGTTCACGCGTGACGACATGACCAAGGGAAATATGAATTATATTTTAGTATATGTAGTCATTTTTAGTATATGTATATGTGAATTTTCCAAACCAAATCGGTTTCATGCTCGGTCTAGTTATTTAAAATAAAATAGAGCGTCTGCAAACTCTGCAATGGACCTTGGATCTTACGTCATTCAAAACTGATGTTGTTCTGCATCCAATTATTTTGTTTGGTAGCATGATTAGAATACTAATGATTTTAAGACTCGTTTATTGTTTAAATGTAACGTCTGACTAAATTCAACTAATTGTAAGACGGGCTTGTTTTTGAAAATTGTCTGGAATGTTGACGTTCACTTGGTGGTAGGGCTTCGCGTAAGGTATTGTTTCTTGAAGCTTGGCTACCTCCCTCGTGCTGGAGTCAACAACCAAACGACTAGACGTGTTCCGCCTGGGGGCTTGAGAGCCAGTTCTTTCCATTCCTTTTTCCTCTCTTGTTATTGGTGATGCCTTTTAATGGTGTTACTGATGTCCATGGAAGACGGTGATCACTTAATATTAGGTGACTCGTCTGCTCTTTTATCTCGTTTCTTTTTATGTTCGGCTAGTACATAAAAAATCATCTCTCGTTGTCTTTTCATCTGTAATTCGCATAATAATGAAACATCGTTGTCTCAGAATGGTCAACTTATATAAGAAAACGAATAGTCTGAAAATTACTTCCTTTCAATTTCTTCCCATCTGGAAGTTTTCAAACTATTATTTGCCGAATACAGGGCACGAGTCTCTCCTCATAAGTGTGGAGTCGCTGCTCCACTGCAGAAGTCAGAAGTCTCCATAGAATTCATGTGTCCTTTACCTCTTAAAGTCAGGCTTCGGATGTCGTAGTCGAAAATGTTGAAATGTAATTTATCTTCCGTAGAAATTCCACGAAGCAGATGAGCTGACGGACAACAACATACGAGAACTGGCGAAGCTGGGCGATGATAAGCATTTCAGAGCGGTGCTCAACGAAATACTCATACCGAGGGTGGTGGGAACTCCGAACCATGAGAAAGTGGGAAATTACATCATGAAGGAGATGCGGGATCTTGGCTGGGATGTTACGGAAGACTTGTTCACAGACAGAACTCCAGTATTCGGCATGCTTAACTTCAAGAATATCATCGCTAAGCTAAACCCTGATGCAGACAGATATCTGGTGCTAGCCTGCCACTACGACAGCAAATATACGAGAGAACATGTTTTTGTCGGTGAGTTTTCCTGTATGTATTTTTTGTAGATTCTCATTACTAGAGTAAACAGTAGGTTACATGTTATTTTTTTCAATTATGACCTTATGATAACATATTGTGCTCTAGTTTGATTATAAATACTAAACTAGTCATTAAAGTTCGCGCGTAGTTCGTATTTTTTTAAGATTTATTTATTAAGTACGTTTAAATTACGGGTGGTAGTTGCTGGATGAGATCAGCGGAGGAACGTGGGTTGTGGCACACCATGGGAGAGGCCTGTGTCCGGCAGTGGATAGATAAGGGCTGACATTATGATGATTATTTATTAAGGTTCTTATGTCAAATAATATTATACGTAAATATTTATCTATACTCTATACAAATAAATAAAATTGGAGTGTCTGTTTGTAATATTAACATAACCGCTTTTTACTAAGTGCATTTGGGTGCATACACAGTACATATACCAAAACAACATTTTTTTACAATGTTTGTTTGTCTATCTGTCTTTCTGTCTGTCTGTTTGTTCCGGCTAATCTCTGAAATGGCTGGACCGATTTTGACGGGACTTTCACTGGCAGATAGCTGATGTTACAAGGAGTAACTTAGGCTATGTTTATTTAAAAAATGTTTGTTAGGCGATACGAAGTTCGCCGAGTCAGCTAGTTTTAGTATAATTATTTTATGATGATCACTCCATATTGAAATAAATTGTAAGGTATGTGAAATCTTACTGTTGTAAATGTTTTGCGGTATGGTAGGTATATAACAACGTTAAAATACATCGGATATTACATTTAGAATCCCAATGGTAATACTAATAGCCCCACACTAGGATTCCCTGTGTCGTGGGTGTCATGGACAACACACAAAGGCAAGAACCACACCCTGACCGAGAATAGAAATTCGAACTCATAATTCAAATTTCCGCCTCGCTGGGAATATATTTATTTAGCCTTTCGATGGAAATCAACGCGTGCTGAATCGACCATTATTTGCATGATACCTACCTGTAGTTCAATAATCGCTATTGTTGCTACAATAATTCCTAGGGACCCCATTCTGCGATAAACATTGACGGATGTCAACACACAACGACCACAAACAAATAAATCCAGCGTTGAAAACCGATTAAAGCATTTCTAAAATATTTTTTTAATTTCGGAGTGTATTCAAACGTACCTAATACATTAAAATAAGTATGCATGTTTTCTGTGTCCAATTGATTCAATTTTCAAATTAAAAACGAATTTTATGTGGTCAGTAATCATGATTCAGGATTAAATTTTTCAACTTCAGATAGATCATTAGAAAAATAAAATTTGCAATAAGCCACTCGCCATCTCGAACTACATCTCTACGTTACATCTGGTGGGGTTGTTTTCAAACATTCACTTATTTTATCTATGTAAAAAAAGAAAATTTAAGAAAATATAGTATGATTTTTAAATTAACTATTTAATCGTGGACTGAACATATCTTTACTAAGATACGAGTACTCATGATCACGGACCTAAAAAAAGACGGACGTAATCCTAAGAACAAATTCAGTGAAGCACCCATAGTAATACCAACTCTGTATTCGTACAAGTACACACACCCACACATTGACACCATCTTGATATGACATTGACACCATCGCGAATCAAAAATTACAAAATTACGCACACATGGTAAGCGAGCTGTCAGCTGTCAGCTTCACTCTCGATTAGACAAGGTTACGTCCGTTCTTTTTTTACGTCCGTGGTAAAGTATCTAATGTTGTCAAAATCTAATCATAAGGAAATTGCAAACAGGAGCCACAGATTCAGCGGTGCCTTGTGCGATGATGATAAACCTCGCCAAAACGATGTCCAGTCTACTGGAACCTTTGAAGAGGAATTCCTTGAGCCTCATGTTCATTTTCTTCGACGGCGAAGAAGCCTTTCGCCTATGGGGTCCGACCGACTCCATATACGGGGCCCGCCATCTTGCTAAACAGTGGCACAGCACGCAGTATAAAGATGGGGCTAACCATCTTCAAAGAATGGTAAGTTGAGATTTTTACATGACAAATCAATATACGTAAAGATTTTTTAATCGGTCTAAGCTTAAGGTGATACCGCGATGACAAGTATGGGGAGACCCTAAAGGTAGGGTTACCAACTCTAAATTTGTAAAGTCCGGACAAATATTATTAGATACTTTACAAAAGTCTGGACATTTCGGTCATTTTAGATGCAAAAAATTTTTTACTCAGTGTCGGCCCTAGCCCTTGATCGGCTAGAGCGAGATGGTCTTTCAGCGCCCTTTGGTAGACAATTTCATAAGTGACGTTCGCTAGACTTGACTCGCCAGAAGCCGGATAGATGGCAAAAGTCCTAACATGTCCGGAAAAATCCGGTTAACCTTCACTGATTAAAACAAACTGAAATTAAATTAAAAACAGATTTGCAAGCAAACGTGTTCAATAATATAAATTATATTGTTATTTGTTAATACGGGTGAAAGGGTGTCCGGCGTCCCCCTGTGTATTTCCTTTACGTTTTTGAATGACATAGGTACACTAAACTTAATTGGTTGTGTGGTATTGTCGAATGGTGCTAATGTGCAATAATAACAGGAAGAGGTTATTATGATAAAACTACATTCAGAAACGCGGTGCACAACGGTTTCGCGTCGCGGCGTCGTTTGTTGTAATATACTACAATTTACAGTTACAAATTACATATATTGTATTAGTATGACAAACATATATTCAGCTACTATATTTTTAAACAATTGTCGATATTAGGTGCAAGTAAATAGCAGTCGAACGTCGAACATAGGTCATGTCCATAGGCGTAGCCTCGGTGGGGCAGGGTGCGGCGCTTGCACTAATTCCTAAAATTTAAGTAGGAAATAGAAAATAAAATTATTTTCTTTACTAGCATTCGAAAGCCAATAAAATTACCTTTCAAATGATATACTACATTCTATAATTCCATTGCATGAAAATTGTTAAAATTGTTTTAAACAATCCCAGTTTAGGTGATTCCAGTTTAAAGCTCGCAAGTGTATTTTATTGTAATAGCCGTAGGTACCTATCAGATACGTATGTACATCATATGTATTTAAAAGAAACAATTTTACTAGGATAAACTTCTCTAGCTGAGTAGGCAGCACCCGCAGCACCCGCAGCACCGTTTACGAAACTTTTGTCGTGATATCACGCGTACTTATTTAACTAGTTCATGACCTATCAACATGAAGTTTATTCTGTAATTACTCAAATTCTCGAGATTGCAATGTTTTGTAGCAATATTAACTAGGTGTATATAAGGTAATTCTAAATGAATGCGTTTATACTAAATATCAGGAGTACTTAATTCGTAAATAGGAATTTGTTATTCTTTGTACAAACGGATCAATTAATATTAGGATAAATGTAATAATTCTTCACAAAAAATAACCGATTTCAAAATTAGGGATATTCGCTCAAATTTAAGTGGGACCACATAACAAGCAACAGTTTTCTATTAGGTAAAAAAAGAATCATCAAAATCGGTTTACCCTGTCGAAAATTCTGAGGTAACAAACATAAAAAAAAATACAGTCGAATTGAATAAAGGAGGTATTCAATTCCTTTTTAGGGTTCCGAAGTAAAATCGGAACCCTTATAATTTCGTTATGTCCGTCCGTCCGTAAGTCCGTCCGTTTGTCCGAAGCAAAGCACCGAGACCCCTAGTGCTAGAAAGCTGTAATTTGGCATGAGCATACATAATATTTATTAAGACTCCAGAATCGTAGAATAATTTTATTAAAACATTTTTTTCAGTACAGGTAACGAGGATGAATTTTTTATTCGTCGCGTACCCTATAGTGTGGGCTATTGTTGAAAAAGGTCTTTCAAAAATATTATGGGTCTTGAAATTTGTGATGAATTTACAAAGAAAACTATCACGGCTATGTTAGCATAAGTAGTTAATGAGTAATAATCGATAAACTTATCGATAGACCCTACATTGCGCGTGGCCTGACACGCACTTGCCCGGTTTTTGAAGTCGGTTAAAAATATCTATGAAATTAATATTATGTACATATTATTGTTCTACAGCACTTCGTGATCGTATCCATAAATAAAAGTTCCGTGCGTTGCTCGAGCGCGCATACATAATTATAAGGGATCATCCTTTTGTGTATCTATTTTGTGCTTAAGCTACATGTTGCTTACGAAGATGTTTATATTACCTATTTTGTATTTATAATACTTATTGCACACAAATACATTTGATTGACTGATTCAAACATTTCCTTTCAAAAGGACGTGATGATGCTCCTAGACCTACTGGGCACCCCAGACCCGGTGTTCTACAGCTACTTCGAGTCGACAGAGAAGTGGTTCATCCGGCTCGCGAGCGCGGAGCAGCGGCTGGCTGAGCTGGGGCTGATGAAAGGCTACTCCACCGGCAAGAACGAGCAGACGTACTTCCGTCTGCTGAGTTCCAACTCCTTCATTGAGGATGATCATATACCGTTTATGAGGAGGAGTAAGTTGTTGCATATTATAGGATAAGTAAACAGAGTTCTTCATCAGCCTTCAGGGCCGGCGTTGCATTGGTGTTTTCCCTGGTATTGTTCATGTCCATAGGCGACGGTGACCACTTACCATCAGGTAGCCAGTCTGCTTTTTCGTTAGCCCTTTTGGCTATAAAAAAGCTATTGAAAACTTCGAACATACACACACACTTTCTTTTTTTTTTTTTGGTCGGCAGTGATGCCATTGCCATTGGTGTTGCCAATGACCATGAGCGACGATGGCACTAATAGCCTAAGATCCGGCCGCAAAATTCCGTGCTCATCTGTTTTTTACTACAAACCAAATTTTTATGAATATTTATAACGAGGAGAATATAAAATGACTAGGTTGCCTATCAAAATTTGGCAAAAATAATTTAATTAAAAATACTAGCGGCCAAATTTTGACAGGTAACTTGGTAATTATATATTCTCCTAATTATAAATAAGCATAAGAATTCGGGTTTGAGCAAAAATCGATGAGCGCACTAATCCTGCAGCCGGATATCTTTAACAGCCGGCAACCCTTATTTGCGGCCGGATTTAAGTAGGCAACCATATACGATAGTAAATAGAAAAAAATTAGCTTTAATTTGAGATACACCAGGCTGCGAAGGAGTTGCGGCCGTTTGCCCAAAGGCAACCGTGATTTTTTAGAATCTTTATATAAGTGGCCGTGACGTAGATGAGGTTTTATTTAAAAAACAAGTGAGCGAAATTTTTTCCCAAAAATAAATTAAAAATAATTTAATTAAAAATACTAGCGGCCAAATTTTGATAGGCAACCTAGTCATTTTATATTCTCCTCGTTATAAATATTCATAAAAATTTGGTTTGTAGTAAAAAACAGATGAGCACGGAATTTTGCGGCCGGATCTTAGGCTATAATCATCAAGCGGATCGCTTGTCGGCTAGTTATATAAAAAGGCAGAGAAATCCTTAACATATTACAAATTTTATGGTAAAGTGACGACTGTGACGAGTTATGTTTCTTGACAAGGACAGGATGCCACAAATGGACTGTATCGTCTGTATCTAACGGTTACTTAAATCGCTCCTTAGCACAGGATTTGTATGTTGATTCTTTACTAAGGAACGATTTAAGTAACCGTTAGTGATTCTGAGTTGGGGCGTTAGTGTAGTCGATTAAATACATAAATAACGAATTTATTGCAATTATAATTAATATGGAAAATTACGGTTTCACTTCGATTACTTAATCAATTATATTGATTGTTGATTTTGAAAGGTAATAAAATTAGTGATATCTACTTATTTCTTCGTTCTACAGGCACAATCAGTCATGATGCTGATGCTAATGTAATAATTGCCGATAGTTTAGTGGAAGTTAGTTTTGAAAGGTTGTCTTTTGTGAAGATACACAGCTAATTGCTAAAACAGGTAGAATTCGAAGATAGAAAGCGATGTACCTGTACCTACTGAGGTTCTAAAATTAAAGATAGGCGAAAGGCGTTGTTTAGGCAAAGTGCCTGCCTAATAGAACCTACTTCATTAGTTTATTTTTCTATTATGTCTTTTGTAAAAAGTTATGTCACTTCTGTCATCATTGTAGATACGTATTAAATTTTTCACTGAACACCAAATTATCTTTTATATTGCAAACCATTATAAATCCCTTAATTATGAGTAGTCCAGCTGGCAACGGATAATTTCCCATCATATGTTGGTCCTTCGAGCCGGATTTAATGTAAAAAGCACTAAGAAGAAAACCAAAGGGAATTCATATTGCCGTGTTTCATACACGGGCCGCAGCGAGGACTACTAAGGGAAGTGTCAAGCAGTTACCTATTTGTGGAAAAGTGATTTCAAAAACAATACAGATATATTTCCGCAAGGTAGCATATTTCAAGAGAATTCCTAAGGGACCCTTTTTGTTTTTCCTTATGATTATATACCTACATAGTCTATGTTTTATGTTTAGCGGAAGTCTTTCAGCCGGTTTCAGAATAGTAACTTTACCGGAGCTAAACTCAGACATTGGTTTGGTGTGCTGTGGTAATGTTCAACAAAGTAACTGCGGTGTGGAGTTGAGGATGCACAATAAATTCGGCAGATCAGAACTAGCTTAGCTTCACATATTTCATTTAGTTTACTGTCCGCACACAAGTATGACAAACTATATATCAACTTAGCAAACCTTAGCTATGCGAGCTGAGTTAAACTCAGTTAATTTAGCTAAACGAAATAGTCTAGCTCTTGACCTATAACCGACTACCTTCAGTTCCCTACGTTAAACGGGGGTGTAAACTTTTCCCGTAAAGATATAAATTAACTTCAGAGTATCCCTTGAAAGTGTTCCACGAACTCGTGAACATCATATTTAATCTTCCACAGTTATCTATTTGCATTTCAATTCCTATATTAGCATACTTTGAAGGAGACTCGTTTGCATAATAATATCATTGATCGATCATCTTCGTGAAAAACATTATTGTTTCATATCGCATTAGGTATTCATGATATTAAAATCCTATAGACAGAACAGACACTAAAATATTCTGGCGTATTTCTAGCCATTGTATTTGGCCAAAAGCTTACGTAATTATTCAACATATTAATATCGTTATTAAGTGTGCCTTGTGGTATGACAAAAGCGAAAGAAATATTGTACCTAAGTTTTGCGTGAAATTATCTGATAATACAAGTACTGAAACATAGTTTTTTAAAGATAAAACTTGATAAATCTCTTTTAGATTTATCACTGCTCGTTACCGTGAGAACGTTTTACGCTATAGGTAGGTACGATAAACCTTTTGTAATAGAACCCATGTCTAAAAACTATCTGCTTTGCTTACATTAATGCTACTTATCTTTACTAAATAATAGCTTAATTATTGTACACCGTGACTTCGACGCCAGACGCCATAGCAAAAATCTATCAGGACAGGATCTTTACTTTTTGTTTAATATGATCGTATTTGGATGAATGTAGTTTATTTCATTGATCACTATTATACCGCTGGGAAGGCAATAAAGCCAATAAAGTTCACGACCGAGTTATTAGTATTGTACCTATATCTATACTACTAATTGTAAGTACAAGTGTTTTCTATTCCTTTCATTTATTAATTCACTAGCTGACCCAGCGAACTTCGTATCGCCTATTTTTTTTTCTAAAATAAAAGTAGCCTAAGTTACTTCTTGTTACATCAGCTATCTGCTAGTGAAAGTCCCGTCAAAATCGGTCCAGCCATTTCAGAGATTACCCAGGACAAACAGACAGACAGACAAAAATTGTAAAAAATGTTGTTCTGGTATATGTACCGTGTATACATCCAAATGCACTTATAGTCCGGTCAATTTAGACCAAAAAGTAATAGTGAAGGTGCATAAATTCCCAACAAGCTGAAAATCAGTAAGATTGTTCAAAACATAATTATAAATAAAAATTTTAAGTTCCCCATCATTCCCGTGTATGGGAAAAAAAAATTCAAGGTCAAAGGTCAAAAAAATGAGTTTTTTGCGATTTTCAGCGAAACGGTAAGTTTTACCATAAAGTACCCCAGACGAAAATTGTAGATCATAAAATTATCTATAAAAATGTATCAATAATTTTTTCCTACGAGCCACCGTTTCTGAGATACAACGATTCAAAAAGTTGTCAGTTTTTATCCTCTTAGTATGCACACGTTTACCACGCTAACTCATGGTAGTGTACTTAGCGCGTTTTTGAATTGTTATATCTCAGAAACGGTAGCTTATAGGAAAAAAGTATTGATACATTTTTATAGATAAATTTATGATCTACAATTTTTGTCTGGGGTACTTTATGATAAAACTTACCGTTTTGCTGAAAATCGCGAAAAACTGATTTTTTTGACCTTTGACCTTGAATATTTTTTTTTTCATACACGGGAATGATGGGGAACTTAAAATTTTTATTTATAATTATGTTTTGAACAATCTTACTGATTTTCAGCTTGTTGGGAATTTATGCACCTTCGAATGTCTAAATTGACCGGACTATTAGTAAAAAACCGTTATTTTAATATTACAAACAGACACTCCAATTTTATTTATTTCTATAGATGTATAGATTAGTTACTCGGACTCGATTCCTGACGTTAGTACCTAATCGAGATGATTATTAGGGTTTTTTGTGATGTAGACTTATTGTATTGTTTATAAGTGTGTACCTAACACGTCTTTTAACCGACTTCAAAAAGGGAAGTATTTTTTCAATGTTTAGAACTCCGTCATGCTTCCTTGGTCCCATATTAGGTATTCTGATGATGGAATTCATGAGGAAACTCCTAAATTATTGAAGGATGGCGATTTTGATGTTTTCTGAAGACCTTTTCTTTCCATTTTTAACAACAGACTTCAAAAAAGGTGTTCGTTACCTCAGAACTTTCGACTGGATGAATCGATTTTGATGATTTTTCTTTTAATCGAAAGCTGGTGCTTGTCATGTGGTCTCACTTAAATTTGAGCGAGATCCGACGAGTACTTTTTGAATTATTTTGAAGTTGGTTATTTTTTTCTTGGTAAAATTCAGATTATATTTTTTGGTAAAATCGCATCAACACCATGAACTATATGACAAACATCGTCTTCCAGACGTGGACATCCTGCACGTGATCCCGAACCCGTTCCCGGCGGTGTGGCACACGGAGCGCGACGACCTGTCCGCGCTGGACTTCAGCACCATCGGCAACCTGAACAACATCTTCCGCGTGTTCGTGGCAGAGTACCTGCACCTCAAGCCCTAGCGGCGGTGGAGGCTCCACGCTCTGTACCTAGCGGTGCAACCTTAACGGACGTTAATACTTCTATTGAAGTGATGAAAGGTATTTAGACAATTTTTTTATAATAGGACGACAGCACGGACCTGAAAAAAAGACGGACGTAACCTCATCTAATCGAGAGTGAAGCTAGCAATGGCCGCCCGCTTACCATGTGTGCGTAATTTTTGATTCGCGATTGAAGCAATATGGTGTCAATGTGTGGATGTGTGTACTTGTACGAATAGAGAGTTGGTATTACTATGGGTGCTTCACTGAATTTGTTGTTGGGATTACGTCCGACTTTTTTTAGGTCCGTGACCCTACCTAATAAATCTGTGTCCTCTGTAAAATTTTATATCTCGTGTAGCGGTACAACCGTGCGTGGCGATTGTTATAGTATTGTGATGAAAGGTAGAGCAATTTAGAGAATTTTGTTCTAATGGGACGACATAAAAGGGACATTCCTGTGGGTAGGTATTTTTGTTCCTGTTAATATTTAAAAATTTAAACCCTACCCAATAAATCTGTGTCCTCTGTAATTTCTTCTGTTTAGGTGGTCTGGAATTAATTTGTATTGTATTGTTGAACTCATGCCGCAAGAACATTGGCAGATAAACATTCTCATTCTATGGAGAATCATTACGACTGACATACGTTGTTACGAATATTGGTGTCAGCATAATCTAATATACAAAATTCTCGTGTCACGGTGTTAGAAGTTGAACTCCTCCGAAACGGCTCGACAGATTTTCGTGAATCTTAGCGTGCATATCGGCTAGGGTGGAGATTCGGACAATATCTATTTTTCATTCCCCTAAATGTTAAGGGTGGTCCAACGCTAAATTTTTGGCAGAACAATGTTTGCCGAGTCAGATAGTTAATTATCTGCGGTATTTATGCTAAATATTATCTAAGGATTTATTATTTTCTATGTAAATATTTGTGCTTATTTTGAACGAATTTAATACTGGCCTAAGTTGATTATAACCAGTCTATCCAGTATAAGAAAATCTATGTTAATTGCAATGACCCGTACTTCGCTTATAGTGTAATGTACTTGAATTGTACTTTGCTGATATTTATACTCCTTTATCTAATTAGATAATTAAGAATAACCTAATGGCCTGATATTAAAACTAAAAGTTGATCACTTAGTTATTATGAATAGTTATATTTAGATAAACTTCAAATACTTCATAGAATTTTTAAATTTCCTCAAGTTGCTACGGGACAAAGTTCTTTTCGCTACATAATATGTATGTATTATGTATTAAATAACTAACAGTATGACACAAAGTATATAAATACTTAAATATATGTTGTAAACTCAGATGAAGGAAATAAAAGGCAGATGGAACATTCGCAAAGAAATGTAACGAATGACGTGAAGTCACTTTTTCCCTATGTGTGCGTGACAACCTTAATGTCAGCTAGCAGTGGCACCGTATGGACACGTAATTCTTTGTGTGTGTGAGGATGCCAAATGAAAAGTCACAAACTCCCGCAATTTTGTAAATGTTGTTTGACATATTTCCAACTTAACACATTATGCACAATTAAATTGGCAAATTATTTATTACTAGTCTAGTGAACGCCCTTGCTTCGCTTCGGTAAGCCCACAGTCGATAAAAGTAGGGATGGTATTCTTTAAATTGTCGTGATTTTTTTATTTGTAAACCGATTCAAATAAAACAAACACTAAATGTTAACCCAAACTCATTACAATACGTCAGTGAAAACCGAATATTTTATTAAGCCGTTCCTGAGATAGGAGGAACAAATGCATAGAAAACCAGACAAAAATTTACGTTGTAATAAATTAATGTGATAATCATAATTGATTTTAATTTCATCACTAGTTATCAAAAAGTACACTTATCAAAATATATGTAAATGTTCTTTTAATATAAAATAATACTTAAATATATTTAATTGTCTTAATTAACCTATGGACTTTTTTATGCAGAATAAGTTAGTGTTTGACCACAGAACCACCTGAGATGGTAAGCGGTAATGAAGTCGTGGATGGTAAATCACACTAACTTAGTAGAAGCCTATTCACTCTTGACTTGAAGACACCCACATTATAATCTGACGGGAACACCCACGCGGACAATTAATTCCAGTCCTTTGTGGTACGCATAATAAAAGACGAGGCAAAGTGCATTTTTTTTTCTCTTGTAATAGCAGCTGTCGGCAATCTGCAAAATTATAATTGAAATCATTTTAGTGAGTAGGCTAAACTAAAAACAGAAACTAAAATATAATATAATATTTTCTTTCAATCATGCATTTTATCGTGGGCAAACGTGACATTTTCAATTAATTCGGTTATAATATCCCAGCGATAGGTGTTTATGCATTGGCTGTATTTCTTGATTTTTAAGGTTTAAATAAATACAAATATTTCAAATATTTACTTTTTAAATATATTTATTTCGACATACATTTCTAAATCGACCAGTGCTCAAATAGCTCATGCATATTTCCCCAAATTTAGGGTAACCGATTTTCACATAAAGCTGGTATACAAACAATATACAAATGAATAATTGTCGAGGTTTTGTGTTCCGAGCAAACCGCAAAAATATTATTATAAATAAATAATAAAATAATGAACAGATATCTGTGAAAAGATATTCCATCTTCTTTTCTTTGATTTTGCGAACTACATTTAAATTGTTTAAAAATGCAAGACGGCATTATAACTGATAAAATTATTTAATAAATTTTGACAATTGCGATGTTCATGCAATTTGACGCTTTCTTTAGTAGTGACACGAGATTGTATTAGTTTTTTATTTTGTATTATTCTTGGTAGGCTTACGTCATATTCGAACGACGTTATCTGCCTTTCATTCCTTCATCTAAGGTTGTAAACAATACTATCTAAGAAATTGGTGACTGTCATTGTCATTCATTCGGTCATTGTTTGCAATTTTTTGACCCAGCCCTCATGCACAACGTGCGTAAGGAACTTTATTCCAAAAATATAATAAACAATTAGAAGTTATATAAATATAAAACGTGAGATATAAACGCTGGCGGTTTAAAGGGTTAATTCCATTGATAACAAGTTGTATAATGGAACTTAATGCATGTAATGGAATTGTATATTGTCATTGTCGTACTTAAATGTATTACGTGTATAATTAAAATAAATACTCATGAAATGTTACGTCATAGGTTTTAACTAGACGTATCGTATCTTCACAGATATGTTTATATTTTAATTTTACTATTATTAGCTACAACAGCTATACAGAGCTATACTCAGCTAGTTCAATGTACTCGGTCAGTTCCATGGTATATTTTATATTGTATAATTATAATTAGTTTTAGCCGTACTTATCTACCTACTTATTAATATCATTATACGGCTACGTTTCCACTGTACCTGATATTTGTGCACCAAGCACTTATATACAAAATATACTAAATTATGCTATATTTTATGCTTCTTACTGTTCATTTGTTTTTAAATTATGTTATAAAATATAGGTTGCGGTTGTATTTTTGAATAATGAAATGAAATATGTACAAATATGTATGCTGTTAAATAATATTATAATTAATTTTTATTTAATTATTTACAATTATTATATTATGATTTAATTGATAGATAGTAGTAGTTTACATTAATAAATTATTGAATTTGATTCAATGTCATTTATGTATATCTGGAATAATCCTTTTTACTAAGTCAAGGTTCTTAGAGAATATATTGATAATTATTTAAGTAAATATCGCATAACTATTAATATTAACTGTTAATTACAAAAAAAAAACTAAATGAAGTTCAGGTTTTCTTACATTGTTTTCAGTGTCTATAGTTGCATCTAAATATTGTTTATTAATAATTTGTATTTATGGCACTATAAATACAAATTAACTCTGTGAGGCCCACAACATTAAAGTGCTCATGAAGACGGCAATAAAATGTATTATAATTATTATGTTTCTGTTTTAGGTTGTCCTACTATTTGGCCAAGTAGTGTAGTAAGATACATAATTATATGAAATCAAGTAAAATAAATCCGATAGATAAATTAATAACAAAATCTGATATTTCACATGCTTTTATTGTACAGACGACATAAATACAAAGTACTTAACGTATAGCCTATACTATGATTACGCTAAATATAGTATCATACACTATATTAAAACGTATTGACAATAATGTATATGTTGACCTTAGCTCGCGACAGAAATGTAGATCTATAGTCAAAGTAAAATACTTGAGCAAATGTCTGCAGTTTTTCATAAAAATAGTCTGTAAGCTGGCTGGCGAGCGACTTGATGGTAAGTGATCACCATCGCCAATGAACATTGGTAACATCGATGAGTCAATAAGGGGCCATCCATAAATTACGTCACACGATAGGGGGGAGGGGGGGTCGCCGGCGATGTAATGTGACATTGTGTGACAAGGGGTTGGAGAGGTCCTAAATATCGTGACGTCACATTTCAAAATCGAATAATTGGTATGTATAGGCAAATATTTAAAAAAGTTATTGGAAAATCGAAACTACTGTTTTAATTTAATAATTTCTAGGTGTCAAATTTCATAATATGTGACGTCACACTAGGGGGAGGAGGTCTCACAAATGTGACCAGCTGTGATAGGGATGGGGGAAGGGGTCAAAAAGTCATAAAATTAGTGTGACGTAATTTATGGATGGCCCCTAATCGCAGTAATAATGCGGCCCGTTTATTTCTTTATTTGCTTTAATCCAAGTGGATAAAGTCACAACTACAGTTTAGTAGTTAGTAATTTACATAAAAAAGACAGTTCTTCTAAATCGTCTTCCGTTAAGTATTAATATATAATTCCCAAAGTTCGATAGCCACAACGCATTTACATGTACAAAGATTTTATTAAAATTTGCTCAAACATTTGGGCCACAGCTATCGCATTGTTGCTTTTAGCGGTATATATGTTGGTTTCAACGTCAACATTCCTTCGCTGTATTGCATAGTATATAAATTATGTTCTTGACATTATAATCTTATATTTAAAAATATATCAATGCAAAAGTAAAAAAAATGTTTTATTTAACCCGAAAAATAAATTAAACATTGTGTAAATAAGTAGAACAATAAAGTTTGAGGAACGTTTGAGTATATTATACCTATATCATTATAAAAATAATAATCACAAGATAACAATAAATATTTCATAATCTGGTGTGCTTAACAGACCTAACTCAATGTTATTTCATTAGCTCATTTCATGTACAAATCCATAAGTGACCTTAAATTTAAAACTCATCAACTCACTTTAATTAAATACTTATAAAACTGAAATAAAACTGAATTGCTTACTTTCAACTCGCATTTGATTGTTAAAGAGATCATTAAAAAAAATTGTAAATACTCAATAACATAATTAGATGGAAGGCCTGTAGTTGTATGAGTGTATCACAGGTGAGCAACATATACTTACTATAATAAAGACGTTATTTAAAAGTGATTCAGTTTCTTGTCTGAACATGTTTTTGCGCGTACACTATTAAGGTTCCCAATGCTCTATCTATCCATAATCTGTAGTAATTTTATGGCTGTATGATATGATGTATGATATGATGCAGTGTGACATTGTATGACAAGGGGTGGGAGGAGTCCTAAATTTCGTGGCGTCACATTTCAAAATCGAATAATTGGTATGTATAGGTAAATATTTAAAAAACCTATGAAAATAAAACTTATTTTGGAACTGCTGTTTTAATTTATTAATTTCTAGGTGTAAAATTTCATAATATGTGACGTCCCACTAGGGGGGGAGGTCTCACAAATGTGACCAGCTGTGAGAAGGAAGGGGGGAGGGGTCAAAATGTCATGAAATTAGTTTGACGTAATTTATGGATGGCCCCCTAGTTTATCTTTAATCTCTGGGTGAGTTACTAGGTAAAGTACAACTTACCCTATAATAAGACTGGCAGTTGCTACATAACTTACTGAGCATTATGGATAAATAGAATATGGCAACTAGCCTTAAATCTAACATTAAACACCCAATCATGTTACATGCCAATTGATAACTGATACAGAAATACATTAAAAGCCACCGGTTACTCCTTTATGAGCTTCCACAATCTAGAAGTTCATGAACTGTATATTTAAATACTGTATTAACAAGGACTTTTAAATGAGTTTTGATACCGAGAAGATGCTTTGTACATTAACTATGGTGAGTTCTTCGATGTAGTCCGCGAATTTACTTAATAACATTGTAGTAGATAATATGTATGTTTTAACTACCAGCTCAGGGTGTATTACATCTACCTTACCGAGTTATTAATTTGAAATATATGGGAATATTTTTTCATTAAAAGTCCCCAGGACGTCGATAAATATAACCCCATAGAATAACGAGGCTTCGCCTAGAGCTCTTTCTATATCAAATTATTAACCTTCATCCAATTATTCATATATTTGCCAAACTCAGAAAAAGACAATTTCAATCTTTTAGCAGGTAAAATAACTTGTGAGTATCAACTGGGTTACATCAATTCACTGTATTCATAAAATCCTAACACCCACATGAAAGGTCTAAAATATGTTATCTAATACAGATCCTTTGAACTTTCGTAAAGCCCGCTCCTCAAACTCCTTCATCTTCGAATCAAAGCTACTGTCAGTCTCTTTCATCACACTAGTAGATACTTCTAACTTACTTGTTTGGTCCGCTACACCAATCACATTTCCCTCTCCTGAAGATTTCCTATCAGTCTTCTCTTCAACTGTGACTTGGTCATCTGTGGTAGGCTCAAAGACATTATCTTGTGAACTAATAAAAAATACTTTCTGTATTACAGGTTTAGAGAGATCTAATTTATTGAGACCGGTTGAATCTTTCACTTCTACAATTTTTTCAGTTTCTTCTAGGGTTAAATCACTAACATTCTTCGGATCTTCAGCTTTGTAGCTTATGGAATCATCACGTATTTCTGTTGGTTCATCATTTTCAATTCGAATGATATCTGCTAAAGCGCTAGCGAAGTTAAGAGAGCCTTCAGTACACACTTCCTCTACTTTAGGACTATTGGTTGCGCTTGCCTGCGATGTGCTATCCAGATTGTTTATAGCAAAGCTTAAATTGATATCTGATTTTAGGGGATCATTATTACGAATAAAACTTTCAACATCCATTTTTGATTCTTCATCATTTTCTGTTTTGACAATATTTGTTGAGACATTGTTGGTGGTTACTTTATCAATACTCGAATTTTTAGAGAATACACTGGAAAATTCAAATGAATCATCATTGTCACGTAGTGATGTAACATTTTCAATGCGTATTGTTGATGTGGATGGGGTTTCTTGGTATTTCTTTGAGCGTTTAATTTTCTTTCCTGTAGCATCTTTGTTTTTCTTAGACACTTTCTGGACCGTTACTTCCAAATCTTGTTTCCGCTGAAAATTTTTGTCGTCAAGTTTATACATTTTTAACATGTTTCATTGTTTATGCATTTTCAAAATGTTCAAAGCAAATGTAATAACAGAATGGTAAATCTTACATTAAATTCTTTATTGTATTCAGGAGTCAGGACATAAATTATCGAATATATAGGCTCTCTATATCTATAGAATATAGGAATGCCATTGACAAATTGATGACTTTGACTTCTTATACAATGTACGGATGTTTACAAATTTCGTCATGGCTAATATACATTTGGTATTCTCCCAACTTTATTATGTTACTAACCTTTTGTGCTCCAAAAGGCCTCAAACCAGATCTGGTGATCAAAAAATCTTCCAGCAATAAATCTAATAAAATTTCATTGGTAGTATCCTCCTCAAATACACACGGTGATTCCCGGGACAAGTATGCTTGTAGGAGTTTGTCTGATGGATTGAGCCAGGTGTACACTAAATGTAGCAGCTCTCTGTTTTGCTGAAAGAGTAAACAATTAACTAAACTTCCGTACTTTGAGACTTGAAACATATCACGATTGTGTTGCATTTGTTTTGGAAATTGTAATACATTTATGTACAGAAAATATTATAGGGGAGGTTATTCCGCCTTGTGAGATACCAGTTTCAGCACTTGTTCATTTATGTAACACATCATATGAACGGACAGATTTTTGGTCAAGTATAGATTATGTCAGTTAATCTTAAGCCTGAGGAGGTGAATATTAAAGAGTGGGACAGGATGACAGATAGAACAAAGTATGAGGTATAATATCTCAAAAACATTAAAAATGCCCATTAGCACTTATTTGCTTTGAAACAAAGGAAGCGGACATGTATTTTTTGGCTTTCCGGAACTGGAACCAAAATAACATGATAGCAAATGTGCGAGCGCGCGATCAGAATTAACCGCGTTTAATGTCCCATGACAAGACTGATTTAATCTAGCCACAAAATGCGGCTATAACAAAGAAAAATACCAGTATGAAGCTTACAAAATAATGAATCAATATGTGAAAACTAAAGTGTGGTCGGCTAAGCTTACAAAACAAAATGATTTTCGGTCTGTTGTAGACTGAGGTCTCACTATTGACCCACAGTATCAATAAAAAATACCTTTAAATCCTGTGTAGTAATCCATATTTTAAAGTCCACTTTAAGCTGACATTTCCGAAATACATTTAAGAAACTGTCGCTTTTAACCACCACAATGCCCCAGGAACGTCTATAAAACTTGGATACATCAGCTACATTCTTTATGAAGATCTGCTTCCTTACATAAGGGTTGGCTGTGTCAACTTCAATTGAATCTGTAAAGAAGGTTAATATGTAATACACATTATATGTATGTATGAACCTAAGGAGATATTTGCAAGAAAGAAAACTTTAATTTTGAAAATTTTGATGTAATTAACTTTAATTATTTTAGGCATTTTTTACGTACATCTATACTACTATATAAAGAGGAAAGATTTGATTTTTTGTTTGCATTGAATAGGCTCCGAAACTACTGAACCGATTTGAAAAATTCTTTCACTGTTGGGAAGCTACACTATCCCCGAGTAACATAGGCTATATTACATTTTCAAAAAAATTAGGGATGCTTAATAAAACTCCAATAATGTAACTCAAGGTGTAAAAAAATAAGAAAACCGAAGCAAAGCGAGGGCGGTTACTCGTATTGAACAAACAAGTAGGTAGATAATCCACTGGCATACAAGTGGTCTTTAAGGCATTAGTAACGCTCAGTTTTTCAGCCAAGAAAGCAAAGAGAAGAAAGCAAAAATAATATTTATACAATACATAAAGTATCCTATTGCGGCAGTATGAGTGTGAGAATATACTTATTATTTAAAACTAAATTAACCTTCACTAATGGATGTCCACTTGGCAAACCGTTCTAACCAAGCTTCCTTCTCCTGGTCACTATTGTATAGAATGAGAACTGGTCGTTTCAGGTTCTCACAGATGGCGTTAATGAATATAACTACTAGCACACAACTTCCACAGCCAGGAGGGTAGTTTAATACCACCCCTAGTTTTTCCTGGATAAAAGAAAATTATGGGTAAGCATTTTTTGTGAGTTTGACAATAGTGAAAATGGATGGATGAAGGAAACGCATGAACTTCAATAATGTAGCAGCTAAAGCATTGCAGTAAGGCCAATAAGTCATGACTAATGAGTGAAGATCTATAGAATAAAAGTTTTAGGCAAAAATATTTAAAATTAACTGCAGCTACAGTCGGCCGCAGAAGTAGCTTAACATTTTAGTACTTTGTAATAGTAACTGTTTCGACAGTTTCCTAGCAACATCTATTACAAATTCAAGAAATGTAATGTGACAAGGTACTAAAATGTTAAGCTACTTCTGCGGCCGACTGTACATGAGAATATAAAGTGCAGAAAAGTTTCATGGTAGTATCAGGATAGTTATTCACAGTAGTAATCACTGTTCATTGTGAAACATAAATACCTAAATTCAGTGGCGTAGCATGGGCTCCCGCAGCCCGGGGCCGACTGAAAATTTGCCGCCCCTCCAATGAACTTTGCTGCCCCCATATTATTTAAAATATTTTTTTATTACTTAAAAATGCACATTTTTTTTGTTTTTTTCATAACACAATTTACATTTAAAAAATATAAAATAATTAATTTTAATACATTTTTTTTTAATTTAAAAATCGAGTGGCTTGCCGCCCTCCCTTCATGTGCCGCCCGGGGCCAGGGCCCCCCGGCCCCCCCCCACGCTACGCTACTGCCTAAATTATGTGGTCATCACAGCTATTAACATTAATGCAATGCTTTCATATTCAGTATCTTACCTTTTTGTATTGGCTGAAAAGGAATCTCAAACCATCTATCTGATGCTGTGCCAGCTTGCTGCAGGGCACTGAGATTTCCCCAGAAGCATCCTTTTGAAGGTAGAGCCTTTCAGCTACGTCAATACACGATCCAAGCATTTTATTGTTGCTTTAAGTTTTAGTATGATAGCTAAAGAAAAAAGTTCTTAAGTTAGTAAATTTTCCTCATCTTTTATCTTTGGAATACTCCTTATACTTATTCTTACATTTACATTAGTAACTATAAAACAAATTAGTAACTTCCTTCGCCACTAAAACATGTGAAGCATTTAATAACTCAGGGATATAGTAGCTAGACTATGCATAAAATGTGATTTATTCAAGTAACAGCTTATTGATTGGTTATGTTGTTAGATCACAAGCTGTTATAGGCAATGATTATACATTTTAAGTGAAGGGACAAATGCTATAGGCATATACAATGTGTAAAGTACTTACGAACACGACTGTTAGGAAACCAGTCTAAGAATTGGTCTGGTTAAGTCGGTTCAGGATGGACAGGGTCATGATGAGAATATACAACATTTCCAGGTAAAAAAGAGCTACGAATACGGACACACTCGTCTTGTGTACGGCTGTGTCTTCAAACTCTTGCATAATATGCCTATTACGGTTCACGAGATCCCAAAACATGGGAAAATCTTTAAAATTTAAATCTAGAACTAAAAATAATATTTATTTACAATCACTATCGTTTCATAAAAAACAACTTGCCACTGCAAGCATGGTTATGGGAAGCACATATTTTTGCAATGTTAAAGTGTATGTTATTAGAAGAGATTAATTGTAAAACGATGTTCTTTAATATTTTAACAAAAACCACTTGTTTTTATTTGATGATAGAAAAATGAAAGACCGAATTCAGATCGACTTGACTTTGACTATTTGAGTTTTGACAGCATTGACATATTATAACATTGCCATTTACCACACAGCCCACAGACTGGACAGACAGAATATAGTGCAGGCCATAAAGCAAAGTACAGTGCGACCAACTTATCTGTGAACTGAGGGAGGGCGCTGTCGAACGCATTGGACCAATCACTGGGACGCAATTCGAGACGTAGTAAATGTCAATGTCATTCCTTGACATTAACACAAAGAACTTAAGAATGGGGCAGCATTAGTTCCAATTTTCGCCATTTCACAGATAAGTTGGGCGCACTGTATAGTACATTTCAAGTAGCGATGGGCAACTCGACGAAATTTACTCGAGTAACTCGAGTAAACTCTTTGGTCGAGTAACTCGAGTAACGATTTTAGGTACTCGAGTAAACTCGGCCGATTCAACTCAGCGACGAACGCGAGTCGACGCGGTTCAACTCAGTCGGTGTTAATCGTCGAGTTCGTCGACTTCGTCGATTTGCCGCCGACGCGCTTCGCGTTGCGACGATTTTACTCAGTCAACTCATTACTCGCTCGCGTCGGCTACTCGCTGAGCTCGCTGTCGCGTCGGTTCGGTTACTCGAGTTTACTCGAGTTTTTATTCGAGTAAACGGTTAATTTTGCTCGAGTAACTCGAGTTGTAAAAAGTATTACTCGGCCCATCGCTATTTTCAAGCATGAATATATTATTCTATCTGGATCACGTACTTTGTAGAGGTACCTGAGGATCGATGACGTCATAACGGAATACCATTATTGTATTGTGTCCATGAACCATGAAAAAATAAGACATTTTTATAAGTGTGGACACCCTACAATTATGAAGGACAACCTCAATCCGGCCTGTGGTTGGTCGAATGTTCATTCCGTTAGGACGTCATCGATTTTCGGGTACCTCTACAAAGTTTCTGATCCAGATAGAGTACTAAGTCCATGAATTCAAGCAAGTCTGTAAATCTGTATTGGTCATAGAGTAACTTTGTATGGTACCTAGTGGTAGTCTTTCAGAGCAAGGAGTTCCGGGTTCGATTCTAGGGCAGACATTTAAGAGACAGAATGCTTTACACATTTAGGGCTTGTTTCACAATCTTCAAGTAAGTCCGAAGTAAGCTATTCGTTGGTTAAGTTGACATTTCGTGTATGTAAAATGACACTTTAACGTCACTTTAACCGGCGAATAGCTTATTCAGGACTCTACTTGAAGATTGTGAAACAAGCCCTTAGTTTCATAACTGAATCAAGGGTGAATAACATTACTGTCATTGGGTGATAAACTAATAACCTTAGGACAGGTTAGTTCTTAGATTCTGAGGTTTAGTTAGTTACATTTTGTCTATTATGTATAAGTAGACAAGGGTGTGATTTATTAAATTAAAATAATACATCAAAAAATATATAATATATTTAAAAAGTGTATAACGATGTCAATAAATGTTCAAAACGATATAAAAGCACTTCTTCTTCACATAACTATAGGATCAGGGTAGAACACTGATATTCTCTAGTCTATTCATTCTTGAAGTTGGGTGCTCTCTTCTCAACAAACGCTGTCATGCCTTCTTTGCGGTCCTCCTGTAAAAGTAATACAAAATTAATCCGTGTGTTTTTTAATCTACATGTATATCAAGCCATGAGCGCCAAACCAGATTTCAGCTATTTCTTGCGTACTTTTAATTTCCTACATACACATTATTAAACATCGTTATTTTATTACACATTCGTTAATTTTACCTATATCTGAAAGTATACATTTTAATATGAACTTACATTACAATGCAGAAAAAATAAAAAATGAGTAACAAACAATAGAGCGGTTGTAAACAATTTTACCCTATTCCCCTATTCATACATCATACATTTACTCCGTTTGTTACGACGACGACGAGTTCTATTCAGTTAATTTACACTGTCATTTTTTTTTGTAATTTAAAAATAAGGCAAACACAAAATAATAATAATTTAAAGATGAATAAACATTATTGCTAAAATTAAAGAGTGAATAGGCTTTTACTAAGTTAATGTGCTCACCACCTTGGACCACATCACTTACCATCAGGTCGGATTGTGGTTGAGCATTAACTTATTTGTGTGAAAAAATAACTAATATCTGTTTACCATTAAATCACGGATCTAAAAAAAAGACGTACGAAATCCCAACAACAAATTCAGTGAAGCACCCATAGTAATACCAATTCTCTATTCATACAAGTACATACACCCCAATACATTGACACCATACTGCGTCAATCGCGAATCAAAAATTACGCACACATGGTAAGCGGGCGGCCATTGCTATGCTTCACTCTCGATTAGACGAGGTTACGTCCGTCTTTTTTTCAGGTCCATGCGTTAAATATTATTTTTAAATTAATTTAAATTAATACTTCCATTAAAAGCAGAGAGAGCTATTTATTTACCAATTAAGTCTCGTCACAGAGTACATAAGTTTCGTCTAAAAAAAACGGACTATAGAGTTAACAGAGTATAGATTCAAATACTCACAGTAGCAAACGTGCCATAGAAGATAGACTTCTCGTACTGCAACCCTGACTTGAGCGTGGTCTCGTAGGCCTGGTTGACGGCCTGCTTGGCCATCTTGACGATCAGCGGCGAGTGCGTGCCGATCCGCTCCGCTAGCTTGATGCTCTCTTCTAGAAGCTTCTCCACTGGGAACACGCGGCTCACGAGCCCTGCGCAAACCAAATTGATGTATTAACGCTACACGCACACAGGATTCCCTGTATCGTAGGTACCATGGACAATATATAAAGACCTCAACGGACACAAAGATCTTAATATAGATCTTTTCATAGTGGATTACTTAAGTATCATTATATTGTTACAAGTACGGCCGACGTATCTTGGCGCGTCTGAACACAGGCTCTGCGAACTTTAGCGCATGTAAGACAGAGTTAGCGACACGAACATGCTAACGTGTGACTGAGACATAATACGCTGCGTACCGAGCATTGCCAAATTATGTTACTGCGCAGCCTTCTGCGCGAAGTTCAGACGCGCCAAGATACGTCGCGGCCGTATACTTTCGGAGACATGGATTGCTATATTCATGAGTGGATCACTTAACATAGGTACTTAATAATAGAGTCCGAATTTCACATAATTAGTTATGTGTAAGTGGACATTTTATTTCTTTTTCTAACATAACATAACATAAATTATAAAAAAGCGCGTGTAATGTGTACACACGTACATATGAAGTTAAATTTCTAAACGGCATATTATAGTTAATTTTTTTCGTATTTACTTTACATCACTACCGTGACGGTAAAACGTTACACGAAAACGTTGCAAGAAAATGTTCCTTTCTATACCTATTCTTTCTCAACTCCGTCTATACTGCACCCTTACATAAAACCCTGCATATAAAACTTATTCAAAACCAACAATTCCAGTGATTCACAATCTTACCCATCTTCTCCGCCTCATGCGCATCAATAAAGTTCCCCGTGAGCACGATCTCCATGGCCTTGGACTTGCCGACGTACCGCGGCAGGCGCTGCGTGCCGCCCGCACCGGGAATGGTCCCGATGTTGATCTCGGGCTGCCCGAACTTGGCTTTCTCGCCCGCGTAGATGATGTCGCAGAGCATGGCTAGCTCGCAGCCGCCGCCCAGCTGAGGATAAGCCGGTTTTTAACAGATTAAAAAAATATAACGAATTGAGAACCTCCTTTTTTTTGAGCTCGGATAAAAACGGGAGGAAGTTTTTTGTTTGTAACCTCAGTTCGAAGCGCTCATAGCCGGGCGGCTTACGTCGATCCTAAGAGATCGACAAAGTTAAGCAACAGCGGGCGTGGTCGGTAGTTGGATGGGTGATCGCTAGTGGCAAAAATTTCTTGAGCGAGCGTTTCCGTGCTTCGGAGGGCACGTAAAGCCCCGGTTGTTATCGTAAGATAACAGTCGTTAAGCCATGTCGGAAGCCCTCGGGTAGCATGAAAACTTCCGACAATTGAGTTGGCTACTAACCCCTCCACCAATTCGCACTGGAGCAGCGTGGTGGAGTATGCTCTAGGCCTCCTCAAGAAGAGAGACCCGTGCTCAGTAGTGGGCCGTTAATAGGTTGAAACCAACCTCAGTTCTGGTGATGGGATCCATGGGGATTTAAGGGAATTCCTCAAATATTGTAGCAGTGTAGGTGTACTATATTTAGGTATGTACTTGTATGTAATGGATGATACTGATGTATTATTATGTTCAGCGATCATTTTGTGGTCTTTTTTTGAACAAATCGGTTATTTTTTGGCAAATCTGTGTTTATTAAAGGACTAGTGTCCTTTCCAAATGTTCTATCTATAATAATCTCTTGCAAGTAATAACGTATAGCTACTGTTGCGCATTGTAAATGCCATCGAAGTAATGTGGCCGCGGATTGATGAATCGCGCGGCTGTATATCTACAAGAAGTAGCCCATTTCTGGAGGTCTTTAATCTAAAGGTAGTAAAGTAGGGTAATAGGGTAACTCACAGCAAATCCGTTGACAGCAGCGATGATGGGTTTACCACAGTTGGAGACGTCCTCCCACTCCTGCAGGAACCCTTGCTTCTGGTTGGAGCTGTACGTGTTGTTCTGCATCTCCTTGATGTCCGCGCCGGCAGCGAATGCTTTCTCATTACCTGGAGAAACCGGTTATGGTGATTCTATTATAATAGGCAGACCCCTCTTTCCCACTGGGCACTCTGGGCACGTGCCCAGGGCCCCGTGATCGATAGGGGCCCCCTAGTTCCTGTCAGATCACTAAACGATAAATGATATTTATTACAAAAAAAACTTTTTTAATTTGAACAAATCGAACCTAAATTACTGACTAAAATACGAATTTACTTAATAGCTTTTGCATAAATCTAGAGGCTTGCTTATCTATTTTCTTTGTCTATTCTAACAAAATGGTGTTCTGTCAAAGTCATAAGGGCCCCATTATCCTAATATGCCCAGGGCCTCCCGTAGGTTAAAGACGGCCTTGATAATAGGGTGGTTTGGAATGACTCCGATTAAGATTACAGTCATGGAATTTTTGAAGTTATATTTCTTTAGGCGCGTTAAGAAAAAATTATGAGAGTGAAATTTTAAGATTTGTAACACAAAAGCAAAAAGCAACAGGATGAAGTTGCCCGCAAAAAGATGCGCGCGCATCACTGTGAAGTTGCCCCCAAAAAGCTACCAACAAAATAGAAATAGAACCTCTATTAGTCATGTATTATTTATTGATATAAATTAAAATATTATTACTTAAAATAATTAATACTAAATATTATTAAATTATTAATGTTAAATATTTATTTAATGATCCCAAGAAGTATAACTTCTCACGCGCGTACATAAGTACACGTTTATTTTTATTGTCTGTCAAGACGATAGTTTAACAGTAGGATTGCATAGGTGGCGCTATAACAAATTCTATTTTCAAATATATATAGTTATATAATATACAACAAAATCTTTCTGGATTTTAATGATTTTATAAAACAGTGTATCCTTTCATTACTGTCCAACCCTCTTTTCATGTTGCCTCCTGCTGACAGATAGGCTTACTACTTTAATTCCCATAGTACCTACTCATACTGTAAGGTTATTTCGTAATATTGTTACAATAAATAAAATTACCTGTGATTACAATGGCAGCAATGTTAGCATCTGTGTCGAAGTCCTTCACAGCTTTTCCTAGTTCCACAAAGAGGGCATTGCAGAGCGCATTGAGGGCCTTAGGCCTGTTCAACTGGATAAGGCCTACATTCTTTTTGGCGCCCACCACGTCGATTTTAATGTTCTCGTATGTTGGAGCTGGAATATTCAAATAATTTGGTAGATAACTTTAGATACTTGGTTAGACAAACAGTTGGGTTGAAATTTTAAAAAGTGGAAGTCAGTCAATAAAATAAAATATCTTATCTAATCCTTTTTAAGTCATAAATTTTGATGGTCTACAATTGTTTTATGAATTATAGTCAGAGGTACCATGTTAAATTTAATGAAAACAATGTATAGGAGTTCTAATTATAACACTTGAAATTCTTGTGTGAATAATAAATAATCATTTCTTGGATCAAGAGTTAAAGAATAATAGAAAGTATAGAAACAAACATTTAAAACGTTTAAACAATTAGCAACAGTTATTTTCTATTCAAAAATTTATAATAAAGTAAGGCAGTAAAATAAGATAGTAAAAGATAAGGTGTTTACAAAAGTCAAGGCTGACGACAGTGAGAGTGTGATATCAGTTGGTTATGTAATGAGTTATCTGCACAGATAGATAACACATTTGTGTCACATTAATGAACTCAGAATAATATCTTTGTTTCATTACATGATACCAATTGGATGATGATGAATTGTTATGATCTTATGATAGCAATCCATAATATTGTATGAGGCTCTTGAGTTGCATTAATACTCAATACTTTTATTGCATAAAAATGTAGTAACATGGTATATAACACAGTTACATATCACACCGTACACAACCAATTCATTTCATTTCTTTATTTAATCTTTAATTTGAATATTGTATTATTTGAAATGTAAAATTTTATTAGATTTTATTGTTTATTACATACTTACTGTGAATTTAGATTGCTATTTTCATTTTATTTATCATCCTCACTTTATATTAATTATGTTAATAGATTTTTTTAATTCAATTAGTTAAAATTACACTAAACGGAAGTAAGTAACCCATCTGTTTATAAATATATGAACAGCAACCTTTCCGTTGCCTGTTGCGTTGTAAACAGATGGGTTACTTTTCTCTGCAGGTGACTGTACATAAAAACCAGTAACCTTCATGTGATAAGAGCCCCATTCAAATGTTGTTTTATCAGTAGCATTAAATGAATTATACACATAATTAACACTTTTATATAATATCATAGATATAATATTTTTTTAACGTTAAATAATTTGATCTTTGAAAAATTTTATTAAAATAAAAATGAGTTAAAAAAATTGTAGGTGCACATAAAAAGTAACACTACACACACACTCATAGCACCACATTAGGTATCCCTGTATCAATGATTTTTTATGATGCATTTTAAATCTGTATAAAATCAAGTTTTATCCATTATCTTTATGTTCTTAACTGAGGAATTATAAAGAACATGCAATCTTTTACAAATTACAAATAAGAAAGACAGAGTAATTTTAATATTATTTTGTGTGAAAGTTGATCAGGTGCAAATTAGAAACTTACATCTCATATTTTAATTGTATTATTGACAATCCTTTTTGAGCGGATAATAAAAAAAACATTTATTATATCTTGTTTTATACGTAAACTTTGATTTTTCAGTGATAAATGGTACTTACAAGTTAAAATGGAAATTGGAGCATTATCATATTTTTTGTTGACTTGATTTAAATGTAATAATTGTTAAAATAGTAATTTTACCCAAATATTTAAGTAAAACAATTTCAGATTCTTATTTAAATTTAAATTCCCTATTTTACTCTCTTAGAGACAGAAACAAAATTCCTTTCTTAGTGGATTTCACTTTCTGCCTAGGGTACTTTAAGTTTGAAATGTCAGCCAATAAGGAAAATTATATTACGACTGGATTGAATAAATAATTGATTTGGTATTCCTAAACCCAGTTCTTATACATCTTCATTAGGACTTCATCCATCCATCAGCCTTTCGAGGTCCACTGCTGGACATAAGCTTCTCCTAATCTACACCACTCAGATCAGTCCTGAGCCTTCTGAATCCAGCGGATACCCGCTGTCTTCTTCAGGTCGTCGGTCCACCTGGTCGGGGGGGCATCCTGTGCTCCTTTTACCGAGGCGTGGTCTCCATTGGAGGACCTTTCCTCCCCAACGGTTATCAGTCCTTCGAACTATGTTGCCAGCTCATTGCCACTTCAGCCGGCTAGTTCTCTGGGTAAATTCTCTGAGCTATGTCGGTCACCCTCATTAGGACTTTAAAGTTCAGAATTATGTTGTCTAAGTACAATGTATATAACATCACTTTTAGTAAATACAGCAAATACGAAGGGCTGCACGGCTGGTCCAACTTATTAATAAACATATATCCTAATAATAATGTAATACCTGCGCTGTAGAACTTCACGAAACCGGTATTCGAGGAGGTGGCGATTCGGCCGGTATTCAAAACATTTTTTCCTAATAAAACACGGGTAATTGAGCTCACTGAAGCCATTTTGCAGTATGAATAGTTTAAATTTTTAACTTTTTTCCCCACGTGCCGGACAACAAGTGTACGTCAACTATAAAACTACTATTGAATGAACTTTGATATTTGATACACTTCAGATGTACTTGCTGTTTTTGATAAAGAACTTTGAAGTTTGATTGATAAAACCAGATAAAACTTTTCTAAAATTGCCAGTTTCAAAAAATATATTTGCTAATATATATATTTTCGGCACTGGATTAAATCATACTCTATGGTTATACTCTATGGTCCTGTTGTCAAATAACTGTCTGCTGTCAAACAGTAAATGTCAAAACTGTCAAAGCAATTTTGTATTTTTTATTTTCTTGTTCCAATATCTGTAATGTTTACAATTAAAGTTTAACATAGTTTACAAAGTGAATAGTGAAAATCATTGCATAATTGTTACAATATCCCTACCATATGGCTATTATAAAATGGCTAATAAGATAAAGTATTTCATCATCACCGGCGAACCTGGTTAGGTATTTTATCCATTAACATGATTTTTTGGCAGCTCGCTGTTGATTTTTGCATATTTATCGATTATCGATATTACAGGAGTCGGCAAAACTACATTGACGAAGAAATTGTCCATATTAATTAACGAAATTGGCATTAAAACAGCTGGTTTTTATACGGAGGAGGTTAGAAATAACAGGGTGAGAGAAGGCTTTGATGTGGTGACGTTAGATGGAAAGCGAGGGCGCTTAGCGAGAGATCAGACCCTAATTAGTAGTCCCGCCAAGTACAAAGTTGGCAAATATGCAGTCTTAATATCAGAGTTTGAGGGTATTGCGTTATCATCTTTGGACAAGGTAGATCCTAAATTGAAATTAAGATAACTTATTTCTTCTTTGAAAGAACATTTCCTCTACATGATGCAAATTCTATAATTTCCTCAGGATGAACACGCTCAATCATGTCTAGTCATTGATGAAATAGGCAAAATGGAATTATTTAGTGAGCCATTCAAGAGAAGAATAAAAGAGATATTTAGTCCTAATTCTAATTGCATAGTCCTGGCTACAATACCTATCAGGAAAGGTGACCCTCTTATTGAATCTATTAGGAACAATAGTCGAGGAAAAGTTTGGATGGTAAGAAAAAAATTATCATTAACATTTTTATTACATTCTTTTGAGCAATGTTGGATATGTTGGTGTATGAAAACTTAGTTTATAATCTTCCAAATTTGGTTCAGGAATTTAACAATCCATCCTAAAATTTGGACCTATTTAACATTCCTTAAGGAATTAATAATATGAAAGGGTTGAAAGATTGGGTTCTTTTTTGTTACAACTTGTTAATTATGTTTATGGAATGTTGACCTCTGAATAATATTAATATTTCGTTCCATATACATTTATTGTTTGTTTTGTTGAAGATTAATTCTGACTAATAATTTCTGAAATTTCAGGTGACAAGGGAAAACAGGAATATTATTCATGAACACATTTTACAAGAAATGAAAACTTGTTTGATGTCTTAAATTTATTTCTCCTGTAATGTTTGCTAAACTTAAATAAATAAAGTAAATTAATCACATTTTGCATTATTATGCACCATTTATTACTTTTTAATGTTATCATGCTAGACAGTATTCATAAAATAAAGTAAACAAAAAAATCACTATCAACATTGGTAACATGTTTCTGCACAAAGTTCTATTATGAATATATACTAATCTATACTAATATATAAAGAGGAAAGATTTGATTTTTTGTTTGCATTGAAGAGGCTCCGAAACTACTGAACCAATTTGAAAAATTCTTTCACTTTTAGGAAGCTGCACTGTCCCCGAGTAACATAGGCTATATTATATTTTCAAAAAAATTTGGGATCCTTAATAAAACTCCAATAATGTAACCCAAGGTATACAAAAATAAGAAAACCGAAGCAAAGCGAGGGCGGTTACTCGTAATATTATAAAGAGGAAAGATTTGATTGTTTGCATTGAGTAGGCTCGGAAACTACTGAACCAATTTGAAAAATTCTTTCACTGTTTGGAAGCTACACTATCCCCGGGTGACATAGGCTATATTATATTTAAAAAAAAATAGGGATCCTTAATAAAACTCCAATAATGTAACCCAAGGTGTAAAAGAATAAGAAAACTGAAGCAAAGCGAGGGTGGTTACTTGTGTTACATAATTTGATTCTAATGCCATCTCGTCATCATAAATTATGTTTTATACATATATTTACATTAAAAACTAGCAAAACAGTAAAGAACAAGGGCGAAAAATTATTTTAATTTTTTGGAGCGTCTTAAAACGTCACTTATACCGAAGCAATTCAATATTTTTTTACGTATTTTAAAATTAATATCTGTACCCGTATTACCCAGGGTAAAATAATTGTTAATAAGTGATGAATTGACTTTAATAATAACAATGTTGTTAATGTTCATTTTCATTTGGTAAAAATGTTACCATTTCATACTTTTCTACTATAATGGTAGAAAATATATTTTGATAGTCGTACATATTTTGTGATTTTAATTATTTCATATTGTATAAAGTGAGTAATTTGGACAATCTTTAATAAATAAGTAACATTCTGCTTGAAATTTTTTATTTTTATATTTAAAAATATTTCTTTTCTTCATGTTCATGAAATTCTTATATGTAATTTAATCTTTCAGTAGTAGTAAAATGGCAACTTTTGAATCGTTTTTAAAATTGACGTTGACGTTTAGTTATCACATTGTGACATCACATACACTTCTGGCATCTTTGTTTTGTTGTGTACCAGGTACCAGTGATGCCATATCTACCAACTTTGTGGTAGATCTACCAATTTTCACTTCAGTCTACCTATCTACCACCCTAGACCTAAAAACTACCTATTTTTTAAATTAGTTTGACTTAATACCACTATGTATAATTTTTGTATCGACGATCGACGTTGCGATGTGTTGCCTGAGCCATGCGACGATGCGTCAAGCATACATAGAGTCCAAGCTATATACCACAAAAAAAAACGTCAGCAATAGTTCGCCTTTCGCGCCATTCGCGCCATTTCGCGCCCATAACATACTTTTCTGTGACCCATGGCCATTCCCGGTTGGTTTGTTGCGGAATCAATGGTGAATCTTTCCTCCTGTTTTGTGTTGTTTTGTTGTTAAAACTAAAATTAACTACATATTAATGGTCCTGATTGCTGTTTGTTCTGTGTTGCGTGCATTTATTTATATCGACGCTTGAAAGGCAAAAAATACCAAGCGACATGTTGACAACTTTACACTACAGCATTTTAGTTTTTAATTTTAGAAAAAAAGATTGTAAAAAATTGCGTATTATAGTCAAAATTATCTAAGATGCCCATAATGATAGCTGCTATTTATTAATATGAACTAACCTTGTTTGGGTGTCTTTGAGCGAAATAGAATATTCATTTACTTGACATGAATAGTTGAATACTTACGGACAAAGTATTTTGCCAAAATTTGTTAAAAATCCCTTACTCATTTTCATTGGCGTTAATTATAAATCATATTATACGTTAAAATGTAGTAAAAATCCCATCACATCATAATTTATGCAAAATTTAATAAAAATATATGACGTCGAAACAATCTTATATGAAGAAGCCTAAATCTAATCTGACGTAGGGTGATGTGACGTCTTGAAACCGTTTATAAAGCCAGTTATAATCGATACATTACTATAATCGAAATTTAAAAATGAAAATTGATTAATTTAATTACAATTTAAAATTAGGTACCCAATAATATCACGATGAATTGGATGCTAACAAAGGACATTTTCCATTATGTATGAGCACTTCGCCATCAATGGACAGTAACTGCAGATAAAATGTTATATGTAATTATGTATTTAAGGTTGCGGTAACCATTTTTTTTCAATAAAATAATAATTATGTATACATGAATGTGTCTTACGAAATAAGCAAGAATTTATTCACTGTAGTTTTATGTCAAAATATTATGAAACTGAGCGGGACTTTCATTCTATTAGTACTTACCCATTAGTTGTCCTTTTATACTACTGTCATACATCAAAAGATTCGTCTTGAAGTGCTCTATTCGACTGTCCAATTTGTTTTTAATTTCATCAAAAATTTTTCAAAATTTACATTAAATTTAATTTTCTTTAAAATATTACACGATATTGCAATAGTTTATTATTAGATTTCAAGTTTACCTACTACTGTGCGGTATCAAAAGACGCGTAATTACTTCGCGCACCTGTCTCTTTACATCTTTTGAAAATTCGTCCTTAAATTTTCCTAATTTTCACCTAAAACTCCTAAAAAACGTCTATTTTCCGATTTTCTTTTTCCAACTAAGCTCTATTTTCAATTTTCCTTCATTACTGTATAGCGCTCGTCGAGCCCTATCCTCTGACACCACTCCCGTCTCGATCCGACTACCCAAAATCGAAATCTATCTTTCTTTCTTTTTCTTCTCTTTCTTGGCCGGCAACGCACCAGTGATGCTTTTGGTGTTGTTGATGTTCATGGGCGAACGGATAAAAGAATATTTTATTGAAGTCGTAAATAGGTACATATTAAGAATACGCGGTACGAGATAGCTCAATCGAGGTAGTAGGTAGGTAACTAGGTACCTAAATATTACGGTTTTTAGTTTAAAATTTAATTATCGAATCGATTAGAAGGTCTTATAATTTTGAATCGATTTGTTGTAAAAATTGGTTTCTTTCGTGAACCGATTTTTTTGTACATCTCTAATGTCACTGTGATGGCAAACGACAAATTGGGCTTCTTAGTTCGCGGTGACTATAGTCATAGCTACTTCATACCAATGAATTTTAAATACAGTTTAAATGCTTAATAAAGCGATTTTTTTTTCCTAAAATTAAAAACTAAAATGCTGTAGTGTAAAGTTGTCAACATGTCGCTTGGTAATTTTTGCCTTTCAAGCGTCGATATAATGGATTCTGACAGCAGCAAAAGCGAGTTCTAGGTTAGGAACTCCGCAACGAAAATCTAGAAAAAGCCACTAACACTACACGAAAGACAAAGAATTTGCAGGATGGCTTCAAGAAAGTACCAAGGGTGAAGGATATTTTTATTGCAAATCATGTAGCTGTGATCTTAAGTGTGCTGGTGGAAGATTTTAAGAATAGCTCATGCATTTTTAATCTTAAAAAATCTTCTAAATTGAGGTGGTAGATCTACCAATTTTGTATTTTACATTCTACCAACTTCTACCAACATTTGGCACATAATCTACTAATTTCGTAAAATTCGGGTTGGCAACACTGCCAGGTACTCTATGTATAATTCTTCTATGGTTATAAAACATTCAATATCAAAATACTTTGGTTCCGGGGTGTGCCTGCTGAAAATTCTTATATATCTAAGCTCAGAAATTAATGCTGTATTTTTTAGTCATTTTTTTATTTTAAGATGCATAAGTTGAAAATGAAATAAAATGATGTATGGCAGTTTGGCATTGTTCTTTTCTCTGTTCATAATTTATCTATGAGTACATTATCTATACAAATAAATAAAATTGGAGTGTCAGTTTGTAATTGTTTAAAAAAAACACTTTTTACTAAGTGCATTTGAATGTATACACGGTACATAATTATACCAAAACAACATTTTTTACAAATTTTGTCTGTCTATCTGTTTGTTCCGGCTAATCTCTGAAATGGCTGGATCAATTTTAACGGGACTTTCACTGGCAGATAGCTAAATAAGCTTTATTTCAGAAAAAAAACTGGCAGGCAATACGAAGTTCGCCGGGTCAGCGGGTTAGGTAATATAATCAAGAATAATATGCTATAGAAAAATTAATAAAAATTTAAAATGGCTTATACTGATGAGAGAGAGAAAAGCCCAACTATTAGCACTCAATGAATTATGTTAGGGGGATTATAACAGATAAGTTCCATTCCAAATATATGATAGTTGATGTTAAATAATTTTTAACAAGTAGGTATGTATCTATATTAAGTATGTTAATACAAAATTATTATAAGGGATACTCTGATAAGCAATCATTTCAACTAAACCACTATTAATGCATGCAAAACAATATATATTTTTCCAAATATGGCACATGTAGTATTTACCACACTCACAATTACCTTGTAGTATATGGATTAAAACAATGACTGAAAATTTAAATAATCATCTGCGTAATACCACAGACGAAATAATAGAATACCTAAATAAGAAAAATCCTTAATTTTATAGTGTATGAAAGTAGGTAAAAAAATAAATATAATACGTATTCACAAAGAGTACTGACATTTTGTGCTTTACCAAGTTGGTCATAAGCAACCCAATAAGGTAACACAGTTTTTTTATAAAATTAATGAGCAAAACTATGATCAATGGAAGAAATAACTATTATGATTCAAGATACAACAATATTAAATCTTTACCTAAAAATATACATGCAAAATATTTTATAAGGTAATGTACCTAAAAACATAATAGAAAAAAAACGAAAAATAGTGTAAATCATGTGAGGTTTTAAGTAAATAGGCGATTGTATTTCCGAAATGAGGTAGATTTGAGTTTGATGTTTAGTTTCAATTCAACATGCATAGTATACTGAAGCATAAAATATAATAAGCGAGTTGCTGCGCTTATGAGTTGAGTTTAAAGTAAAAATGGATAACTGGAAAAAAGCTTTTTGTGATTTTTTATCAATAAATACATAAAACTATTGGTATACTAAATTTGATACTATCTATGACAATAAGCCTAGGATTTTTTTTTAATTTCGGCAGCAAGATACCATAGATCTCACATTTAATAACAGTTAGTGAAAAATTATGTATAAACGCAAAATTAAAGTCAGCTGTCATGGTAATAGTTAACAATTCATTACTATTTTAGTGTTGTGCAAGACAATATCAGCTATCGTCACTGGAGTAATCGTCAAATTGTCCATCAGCCTCAGGAAATACCTGAGGATTACACAGTTTTTCATAACGCACTTTCTCCGTCACCGAAACAGTGTGGGCATCCATGGGGCAAAAGTTTCCTTCTGCCATCTTCTGCTTAACAAAGAAGAGCCACGGAGACTGGGGAGCAGTGGTTGAGCGTGGGAGATGCGGCACCCAGTATTCATCAGAATCCCAATCTTCTGGGGAGCTTGGTGGTTGACTGTTCGCATCTGCAATTTAAAAAGATGGGAATGTAGTGATGTTCAGAAAAAAAGGATGTAGAATTAGTGCAATGCAATCATTATTTGCTGGCTATTTCAATAAAAAAAGAACATTAAATAGGATACAAATTTCACCGAGCAGTATATTTTTCTTTGTGTAAAGTATTTCACTAGGAACAAAGGAAACTTTAGGTGTGCATGGGTGCAAATTAATCATTACTATTATTATAAACTCCACTAATCACCTTCTTCTATACTTTTACTGTAATCAATATCTGCTAACTCATCATCTGAAGTTCTTGATGACTTTGGGCTTTCAGATCTTTCAGTTTCGAATTTCCTGAAAAACAAAAAGTAGGTATATAGTATGGTATAAAATACTTTTTTATGATTCAACACTTATTGTTCTTAATAATCAATCTATCTAAATCCTCAGTTAACTGTCTAATAACAGTGTAAAAGTCACAACATAGTGCTAGTTGTTACTACATTGAAAAACAAGTTATCCAGAGATTATACGTAGATAAAAAAAGTGGCCATTAATCCACTGCAATACTTTTTAGTTAAAAAGATTAATACCTCCCAATGGTCCTTTCTTCTGTTCCTGTGCGTAAGAGGCTCCTCTTCGTTATATATTCCTCATCATCAGGCTCATCAAAATAATTCTGTGCTAAATCTAATTCCTGTAAACTTTCTGAACACTCTGGTGCATCGTACAAGTAATTATCATACAAATCTAACTTCGTAAGGTTTTGCAGTTCACACATGTGCTCGGGCATTAGGCACAGTTTATTGCTGTCCAAGCGAAGGACAGTTAGTTTTTTTAATTTAATAATATCATCTGGTAAGTACATTATAGTGTTGAAGGACAGGATACAAATTTCTAAGTTACTCAAGTGGCAGAATTCATTCGGCAAACTAGAAATTCTATTTTCTGACAGATTTATTTCTATTAAATTCTTATAAATATCAATATTAGGATTAATTAATGATAAATATGTATAACTAAGATTCAGTCTTTCGATATCGGAACATTCTTCGAGCCCCTTGCAAGGAATGCTGGAGAAACAGTTAGCAGTTAATACCGTTTCTGAACTCAGATCTAATGTTTTGGCATTAGAAAATGTTCCTAAGAGTTTATAATGCGAGCTTAGCCCACAATTTTTCATTTTTATTATACTTAACATAGTCTTATAATTCAGTAATTCACTAAAATAATCATCGGTGAGAGATTTTCTTATATTTCCATTATAGCTGATGTCCAGTTCCTTGAGATTCCTTGGATATTCACTCCAGACCCAGTACGGAGGACCACAGAGTTCGTTATTGGATAAATTTAATTTTTCTATAGTATGGCAAAATGCAGGAGTCTCGTCAAAGAACTTGATGCTGTTAGATGACAGGTTGAGTATCTTTATGTTCTTAAGATTCAATACTGGAGTGGGTACACATTTTAATTCATTGTTTGATAAATTCAATTCAACCAAGTATGCGGGAAAGTCAATATTGTCAACACTTGTAAGTTTATTGTTGCTCAGATCTAATACAGTGACGATTGTATTTTCTTTCAATATTAACTTTGTTAATCCGTTCTTTCGTACGTTCGGATGTTCTGGGTCGTTTTCCATGATAAAGTATCTTGCTATTTACTATAATTATAACTTCATTACTTTACCCATGTGTGTACTTTCTAAACTAATATTATCTTAAAAATATTATTAGAATCATAGTATTATTTGAATTGATTAATTTGATAACCTAAAAATAACTTGACAGTTGAACCTTCAAAAATTATTTTGACAATTTGACTGACGTATTTGTAGTGTTGCCATCTCTTGAAAACTAAAAGATATTATAGATTACAAATAAAAACAGTCTTTATGGGGAACATGACCAAAATTATCCTTAGGTAATATTAATAAATGACCCACGGAACACAGACACAAGTGGAAATGGTACAAGTTTTGACTAGTATGGGAACCGTGCTAGCCAAATAAACACAAGGAAATCCATAATCGTATTATTTACAACTAAGAAACTCACATTTTAATTGGTTGTTACTTGTCAACTACGAATAGTCTAAGAAACTCGCTGTTTATAGTTGAAAATGCACCTTAATCTTTGGATTTAATTCTTATTTTTCCATGTCTTATTCAGTGACCTTAGAACCTTTATCAATTATGATCATAATACTTTTCAAGTTTATCTATCCACCGCTAGATGGCAGTATTCTGCGTTATAAGTAATATATACTTAACTTCTTTACTAATAAGGTTGACAAAACAATATCAAACAATGTCAATCTTATGGAAAATAATTAAATAATTCCATCTACTGAACGCTAGATGTCGTGACTGGAGTCTACAATAGATTGAATAGCAACCTTACAAGTATTTCGGTAAGTTACATTTTTGGTTAACAACATCATACTGTGTTTGGTTTAGGCTTAGAGATGTGCGTTGTGCTTTTTGCCACGTTATCGATATTTATATTGAAACTGGTACTGTCCGAGTGTCCGACATCATAAGATGTAGATCCGTCATATTGGTACTTAAACTTCTTGTTTTTGTACTGTCTATGTGAACACTTGATCATTATTTTGAAAGCTTATATCTCAAACACACGGATCTAAAAAAGACGGACGTGATCCCAACAACAAATTCAGTGAAGCACCCATAGTAATACCAACTCTCTATTCGTACAGTACACACACCCACACATTGACACCATACTGCATCAATCGCGAATCAAAAATTACGCACACATGGAAAGCTGGCGGCCATTGCTATGCTTCACTATCGATTAGACGAGGCATTACGAGGCGTAGACGTGACCGTAGCAATTTTTATCAATGTTAGCTATCTAAACAGTCACGGAATACCAAGCCTAGGCATTTTTAGCAACGAAAATAAATATAATTTAATATGTCGATAAGTGAAATTTCAATGAAGCTAAACGTAGCTACAAAAACAATGCTGATATGAACTGGGATGCATTTCAACCTTAACATTATACAAATAAGGTAAATTTATTTTCTTGGAATTACATTTCTTAGACATGCTGTGCCAGTCACGCGCATGCGCTTATATTCCTCGTCAGGATCCTAGATTATGTACCAATGATTTCAAATAAAAAAATTCATTCATATTGATTTTATACATTTTTATGATACAACACAATACTTTATTGCACACCAAATAGCAGAACTGTACATACATATGACACATATCCCTAAAATAAAAAAAGAATATTATTATTATTATTAATTGTTATATTCATATTATGAAATACTTTTAACTAAAAATAAAATTACAAAACTCCCGATATTCATATATTTGTACCCCATCCCTGCCCGAGTAGCAGAAAATGTTCTAGAAAACAATAGCCGAGTAGCAATATTATCTAAAACATAAAACGAACCTTATTGCCAAGTGACTGAGTAGCTTTTTGATCATAAATTATATTATTTCCTTTATTTATGTGTTTCGAATTTGAATTATTACGAAATAAATTAAAAACTAGGCTTATTTGTGGTATAAAACACGGCCATTAAATAAATTCATTGCTCGCTATTATTCCTGCCCTCCAAAATTGTACAGTAAGGCATATTTACGTAATTTAAGACAAATTTTATTTTACGTAATGCACAACCGACGCAGCTCAGTGACAGTTGAGTTATGCCGGCAAGTATGCGGAGCTCCTCTTAATGTTAGTCGCTGTGCCACGCCCACATTGCACTTCCACTGGTGTCTGTGTTCCGTGAAATGACCCCTATGGGTTTGTCACAGTCAAGATGGCTGGCGGCGGTCCTACACCGTGTACCTCCCTAGTGGCAGAAGAACGGAACTCTTCTCTCAACAGCGAAATCTATAAGTATGCGTAATCTCCACCATCCCCAGCCACCAGAAGAGGCTTTCCTCGTTAAATATAGATATTGTATGAATATATTTTTAATAAAATCTAAGAAAAATCTCAAAGGCTCTTTTAAACAGTAATGCATGTCCGTAGGTATAGGTAGGTATTATATTAAATTTTATTATTTTGAGTTATAGATTTTTTAAATTGCTTCGAAAATTGTGCACCGCCGAGGGTTGAAAGTGATATCGTTGCCGCGTTATAATCAGAATCGAAGCCCCTATATCCTTATTTCCTCCCTTTTAAAATCAGTAAAAATGGAAATAGCTTCATAAATTAACCATTTTTTCCGTAAAATATTATGTATAAAGGTGTTTTATTCTATCCCTCCCCACCCTTCAAACAATAATTAGGTAACTTATTAAAAGTATGAATTAGAAATCAATTTTATTATCTGAAATGTACTTTTTTACACATTTTTCTGTATGCGGAATAAAATTAGAGTTTTCAGCGGTAGAACAGATTTCCCTCTCCGCCCCAAAGCCGCCGACCTCCGTACCCTATGAGGTCTTGTCTCATCGCGTTATACTTCTTGAAGAACAGCTTCTTCAGGATTCGCTTGCGTCTCTTATCCTCTTTCAGACATGACTCCAGTTTATCCATGCAGACATCTTCCCTAAAATATGAAGATTGATAAATAAGAAGAAAGTAGTCAGTACTACTCACTGGGTAGGTAATTTAAATATTTCCATCCATTCGATAATTTAAATCCATTAGATGCCATACTGTTTGACTGTCAACTGCCAAGGGAACTCTTTCGTGAAACGCACGTTAACAATTACGGAAATTCATAAGTTCTTTATTTTATGTAAATCGCTCTTGGTAAGTGGGTACCGTCGCCCATGAACATCAGCAACATCAAAGGCACAACTGCTACTTTCTATCCATTAAAGACAGAAGACAGGAAGTAGGTACTGGCTCTAAAGCCAAACACACTACCCTTTAATCATTAAAACAAGCAAAGTTAAAGAAGTCTAATAAAGTGTTTTGTTTCTCTCACTGTTATGAAAAACGACAAAGATAAACATATTAAGTATAACAGTGCAATAGCTAAAGCGATTTAGATTAAGGCAGTAATGTTCGGTTTAGACGTATTATGTAGTTAAGTAGTTAACTAAATTTTAACTAAATTTTAAGTGAATAATTTTTTGTGTGCGTCCACACGTAATAATTTAGTGAAGCTCTTTAGTTAATACAATTCTACTTAATTACGTAAGCATTTTACTCAATTTTAACTTAAAAGTGCCTGTCCAAACATGTTAAGTGATAAGCCCCGCCCACCTACTTAACAGAAAATAGAAAAATTCTAAATTACTTGTCTACTTGATTACTAAACTACTAAATTACTAAACTACTAAATTGTCCGTTTACACGTATTAACTTACTTAAAATTTTGTCTCCTACTTAACTACTTAATACTTGTAAATCGAACATAAGTACTTGTAATTCTGATCCAGCAGCAGTTTGATGGGCTCAGTCTTGGTGTACTTGTCCGGCAGCCGGGAGCCGGGCGGCAGCTTCGACAGCTCCTTCATCACGCCCATTATGGTGTTCTCGAGTTGCGCCAACTTGGGTACCATTAGCCTCTTGATCACCTGGAGATCGAGAATGTTTTAGCCAGTTAGGATTTAGCTAGGACAAACAATAAGACATAGAAACCAAAAATAAAATAAATATCACATTGTGTCGAGAACCCTGCGCGACGGCAAGACTATACATATTTTTTTAATATTTAATAGTAAATGCACAAACATCAGATGTATGAAATTCATAAATGATGCACGGAACGCAGAATAACGGAATCTTCACTGGAATTCAATATCGCCTTTGTAAAAAACACATTAAATAATAACCTTCCCACATTTATTGCCAGTTTTACAGGGAGTTCGAAATTTCCTGCCGAGATCCATATAGGGCAAGTTTTGTATCTGGACTATTACTTTTTCGTTCCCACCTACTTCTGTCTTTTTTGCTGAAAAAAAAAAACAAAATTAAAAACAAACTATAAAATAAACAACTTATATAAAACCTAGACATTATAATAAATACTATTACGTCTTTTGTGCCTAGACTCAATATGAGACGTATCTCATTTTGTTTAGCCTAAATTTTTTTTTTAATATTCAGTATCAGTGGCTAACATATTATGCTTGGTGTGGACAATTATTTATCATGTGGCTGAGCTACTTCGAAAATGTGATATGTTTTTAATGTGTTTTAGAAATATTACCAGCAACATGAGATAAAGATTTTGGCAGCACCACGGACCTAAAAAAAAGACGGACATAATCCCAAGAACAAATTCAGTGAAGCACCCATAGGAATACCAACTCTGTATTCGTACAAGGACATACACCCACACATTGACACCATACGGCTACGACATTGACACCATCGCCAATCAAAAATTACAAAATTACGCACACATGGTAAGCGAGCTGTCAGCTGTCAGCTTCACTCTCGATTAGACAAGGTTACGTCTGTTCTTTTTTTATGTCTGTGGGCAGCACATAAAAGAGATAAAATAACATTATAGGTTTATGATAAAGTACTAAAAAATTAAATTATTCACTAACTCATCAACGCCTTCGAACTCTTCCCAGATCTTGCTATTTCTGGTTTATTATATTCTTCTGAAGTTTTCCCGCCACTCACAAATATTTTGGAAACAAAAACTATAAATGTACATTGGATAATTATTGATTTTAAACTCATTTTTCTATACATTGTTCTTTGCGTCGGCATGTGGAGAATATAAGTGAAAAGTGGAAACTCATGTGACGGAAGTTTACAAAATAAAGCTTTATGACTAGGTAACAATGCCTAGGTTATGCGTCATTTGTAACTGTTTTGTAAATTTTATTAATGTTCCAAGTGTTATTTTGTTTACAGATTATTTTGATGCCAAATTATTTTTAAATGTTAATCTACAACATAATCTATGTAAGGTACCTTTCATAAATCTATTAACAGGCAGAACCTTTATTTGGTACATTAAATATTTTTTGAGAATTTAAATTGATGAAATACCTAGCTTTTATGTTATTATGTCAACACTTCCTGTAAATTCAATAAACACACACACTCATACCCCCGCAGTAGGTTTTTTTACCTGTGTCATAGGTGGCATGGACGACACACACATAGGTATAACATATCACAATAACACCCATAACCTGAGTACAAATATTTATCTGTCACATAAATATCTGCCCCGGCCGGGAATCGAACCCGGGACCCCTCTCTTCGCAGACAGGTTCGCTACCAACTAGGCCACAGAGTCGTCCAGAACTACAGGGTCTTGGTAAAACCATAAGTAAAAGAACTAAACCTTACCAAGGTTTAGGATAATTATTTTAAGTAGAAATTACTTGGATGTTTATAATGACTTGTTTTTGTTTTCCAACCAACCATCGTTTAAAAAGCGGGAGGATTGGAAAGTCCCCGCCAAAAAAAAAATACAACCTATGTCACTGTAATTGAAGGACAGTTGGTTATGGTTAGTTAGTGGGTTAGTAATTTAGTATCAGCTTTAGTCCAATTCATTGACCATGAGCTTACGATTTAAGTAATGATAGGGGGTATCACTCATCTGGTTGTTAGGTATACGAAACGGGCAGTGAATATAATCTTGCCTGACCAAAATACGTTGTTATATCAAACTCGACTAAATCCGGCCCGCTGGTGGTAAGACCCCTCGAGGGATTATATTAGTTATATTGATTTTAATTATTAATTAATACCATTATTACTATTATTATTTCTCCACGGGGTTCGCCTGGATAGCTACCACCCTTGAGCATGAGTCAGCCGCCAAACGACTCGTAATGTTCCGGCTGGGGGCTTGAAAGCCAGTTCTTTCTTTCTTTTTCTTCTCTCTTTCTTGGTCGGCAACGCATCAGTGATGCCTTTGGTGTTGCTGATGTCCATGGGCGACGAAAGCACTTACTATCCCGTGTATCGTCAGCTCGTTTGCCGGCTACTTCCATAAAAAAGTAATGATAGGGGGTAATCACTCATCTGGTTGTAGGTATACGAAACAGGCAGTGAATAGGATCTTGCCTGACCAAAATACGTTGCTATTTCAAATTTAGATTCGAATAAAATATTTCTAAGAAGTATATTAAGTAGCTCTATGTTATATTGATTTTTATGGCCAGTATATTCAAGACGAACTTCTATTGCAGTATAATAATATTATTTACTTGCATATTCAGTTTGCAGGTAATTCATTAAAAATATACTCCTTAAGCCTAAGCTTTCGAGCTGCGTTTTTCTCGGTCCGAAGTGAAGCAACGATGAATTAATTATGAATAATTGAATAATACGTTTTAATTATCTAATAAAACAATTTATGCAACCATAATCGCTTATATAACGGTCACGTGTTACCGTATCGTAGAAAAGTGTGCACAAAACGAACAATAGCAAGTTTTTAATAAACAAACTAATATTTGATAAACTTCACACGAGGGGAGTAGAGAGAATTGTGAGAATTACTTGCAAACTGTTAAGGCACATAATGTGTTCATGAGTTCATCTCAAATTTATTTAAGAAAGGCTTTAACAATATAATTTAGTACTAAAGTTCGTGTTAATTTAACTTAGAGACAATTAATGCAGACAAAATGTGTGAAAAGCAGCTAAGACTTCAAGTTGTGTTGATTGTTTTATGTTTAGTCTTCAGAGGTCTGTTCGCCGTAGATGACAGTAAGATTTAGTTAACTATTATATTTTTTACACACACACATTTTCTGTAAGTTGGTTGAACTGAGGTCTGGAGAAACCAAATTTTATGACCTTTCAATTTTACCTTTCTTTCTTTTTCTTCTCTCTTTCTTGGCTGGCAACGCATTAGTGATGCCTTTGGTGTTGCTGCAGATGTCCATGGGCGACAATAGCCACTTACCATTAGGTGGATCGTCAGCTCGTTTGCCAACTATTTCCATAAGAAAAGGGAATCGCTACAGCACACCTAGTATACTTTTTACCCCGAGGATAGAGCACTTGATGGTCAGTGATTAACAAGGAAGTGATGGATGATGATGATGCTGATGGTTAATGTCTCTTGAAAGACCTCATATCACTAGTTTTATTGAGCACTGCCAACTTTTTTGCCAGTCCGATCTTTCTCATTAACTTTTCTAAATGGAAAATTATAATTATGTTACTTAAACTAACTTCTGCCATAATCTAGAATCGAATCTGAGGCTTTCACTCGTAAAGTGAAGTCATAATGATGTAATTTCTTTAACGTCAGTTTCGTTGCGTTGAAAGTTCATTTTATTGTTAGTAAAAATAAATTTTGATAATTTTTTTTCTTTTATTTTTTGTTGCAGGCCTGTTGTTCACGGTGACACGAGCACCACGGTACTTCGGGATTCTACAGGATCATCGAGGGCAACCCCAGTCTGTGGAGATCTCAGAAGAGTATATGGACCAGGACTACATAGCTACTAATAGGTGAGTAGAACGTACACCTTACAGCTACACTTTAAAATTTAATTACTTATTATAAGTATGTGCCATTATTTCTTCTGTGGTTTAATCTTAACTTTTCGTAGAATTAGTGATACGAGATCACTTTTATGGACTCAAGAATGGATGGATTAATGAAAAGATGGATATTGTTTGGGGATCTTAATACACATGGTCAATTGGTCACTGAGTTACTCAAACAAAGGACTTAGAAAAAATCATTGCATTAATAAAAATTTCTACGATTTTTTTTGCGATGAAATATCTTTATGTAGTTAGGTCATTGAAAAACTAAATTCTTTGATTTTCATTTCAGAAAAAGACACAAAATCGATTGGAATAAGTAAGTTGAATTTGTTTCCACTAAAATTAATAGATCTAATCATCAAATTTTGATAAATCCGATACGCTACACATAGGATTGCCTGATAAACTAAATAACCTCTTAACGTTTCATATCTATAAAAAATGAGAAAACATTAGTAAAATTGAAAACTTCACTACTGATCTTTATTTCAGGAATCCTTTGGATATCGACGACTTTGATGACGATGAAACAGAAGAACTATTCGACGACAAAGATAAAGATGTTAAATTACTAAATAAGTACAATTTGCAAGCCGGGCCAGTGTAGTGACGTTGTATTATAGATTAGTACATGGTATGACAAGTTTCGGCAGTTTTCCTACATATCCTTAATCCTTATTTTAAAGAAAAATATGACTATATCTCATACGGAAAGAATTGGATAACCTGCACCCCTACGAATTCAGAATTGGAGGGAGATTAAAAAAAATTATGTGCATAAGTGTATCAGTGACACCTATGTATATCGACCAATGATTTTTATCTTACGCCCCAACTTAGAGTCACTAACGGTTACTTAAATCGGTCCTTAGTATCTCTATACAAATTCTGTACTAAGGAGCGATTTAAGTAACCGTTAGTGACTCTGAGCTGGGGCGTTAGATTTTTTGTAAAAATCAAGGTAAGTTTTGTATTAATCAATATTTTTAAGGCATGTTATTAAATTAAAACTTGAAAATTAATGGAAATTTAAATTTTAAATTAAACTCATTTAAGATAAATATGCCAAGTAAATTTAATGAACTGTCTATAACACTGCCTTGTTTTTCATGAAAATAAAAAATGAAAGGTTGCTAACAAATATCTGAAAGCGTATTATAAATCACAAACACTTTATTACAACATATAAAAATATAAAACTAAAAACTGAAACACTACAAATTGACGTCTTCATACATCTGTGCGAGCCGGTCCTCCAAGGAATCTCTCCGTTCTTCGTGGAACAGTGGAACCCTGGCCATTTCCAGGGATTCCTCAGACATATCTGTGGTCTCGTCAGAGTATAGCTCGGCTATGTGGTCCTGGTATATCTTCTCGCATTCGTTGGGGTGCTCGCTTCGGATGGTACTAGGGTGGTAGCCGATAGCTTCGATGGGTCCCAGGGTGAGGTATGGTACTTGCGTTGTTACTTGAAAGTGTTTGTCTGGAACAAAAATGTATCGTACCAAAAGTGTAAAAAGAAAAATTTGAAATCGTAAAAAATCAGTTCTGTTTGATGCATGTATTAATTCATCCCAGGAATTAAAGCATCGTGATTTTATAATTTTACATAATTATAAATAGTAACAGTTTTATGGTCTGAAAAAAGGATTATTTTTATGGGCAGCGTAATTATCATGTTAAAATTTTCACATAAATATTATTAGGTTAATAGGTATAATAGGGTATTTGACAACATTGAAAATATACTACAAATTGTTAATATTCTATCAGATAGTTGCACTAAAAAACATATTTCACTTTATTTTCAAGTAAATCACGTATATTTTTGCAAATAACACGAAATTAAAATACTGTAATTGTAGAAAATTTTACCAGTGACCGAAACGCCCTGTGATTGGTGACAACATTGATGACGTCACACGCTAGTAAAAAGTCAGATCTTTCCTACATAGAATCTTAATAGATACTTGCGTGTGACGTCACACGTATCATAGACCGCCGCCATGACAGAAACAGCGTTTTTGGCGCGGTTTTGGAAGTTTAAACTTTAACATTGATTTTTATTAATAACTAGCTGTTGCCCGCAGCTTCGCATGCGGAAATTATGCTTATCATATTTGTACCCCTTGCGGAAGAAAATTTAAAAACAGATTAATTTATATTGAAGTACTTATATTTAGGAATTTATATACTGAAACGTACGATATAATCATTTTTCCGGGAATGAATTTCGAAAAATAAACAACATTAGATAACATTAGTTTTTTCTTTTTCATGAAAAATTTTGAAAAACTCGAAAACATGTATTTCATCAATTAAATGAGGAATGTTTGTTGCAAATTTAAAGCAAATCGTTGATATTTCAAAATATTCCACACTAAGTTTCATCTTGTTTCCGGTGAAAACTTTTAATTTTATCGGGACGAAAAGTTTTTTAAACCGTGATCCAAAGTATGAGGAACAACATAACTAATTTCCGTCGAAATCAGTTCAAGGGTTTTCATGTAATGCCCGAACAGACAAACAGATAGACAAACAGACAATAATTTTAAAAACATTTTTTTTTGTGTTCTAACACGTTATTGAAGTGCCCCTAACCGAAATTTTGAAAAATATTTAATGTATAGAAAAACTGGCTCTTGAGTTTCATTAAAAAAAAAACAAAAAGGTTAATTCATCCATCCAGGAGTTACATATCTTGTCTCCAAGTAACACCACCAGATCCTAAATGGATTAATGATGAACTGGTTTTACGATGTCAACATGAACAGTACAAATATCTTTAAAAACGGTTCTGTTGTTTCCATCCGGGCACTTACACTCCCTCTCCCTCTCCCACTCCCATTCCTCTCCCACTCAAACTCTCTCTCTCTCTCTTTCCCTCTCCCTCTCCCGCTTTCTGTCCCGCTTCCTGCCCCTGTCCCACTCATTCCTCTCCCGCTCCCTGTCCCTCTCCCTCTCTTTCTTCCGCTCCCGGACCCTCTCCCGTTTCCTGTCCCTCTCCCTCTCTCGCTCCCCGGCCTCCCTCCCTCCTTCTCCCTCGGCTCCCTCTTCCTGTCCCTCTCCCTCTCTCTCCCTCTCCCGCTACCTATTCCTCTCCCGTTCCCGGTCCCTCTCTCGCTTCCTGTCCCTCTCCCCTCCCCCTACCGTCCATAAAGTCCTCTACACAATTGTTTTGTTTCTCACTATAAGCATATATATTAATTTTCATATTTCTGAGTTTGAAAATGACAAAGTTCTGGAAAAACTTGCAACCTCTTTATTAACCTCTTAGGGGATGAAATTCCAAAAACCTGTTACAGTTAATTTTTGATTTATTTTCACATTTTTGAGTTCGATATTGACGAAGTTTCGTACAAACTTACATCCTCTGGTTTTACCCCTAAGTGGATGAATTTCTAAAAAAACCTGTTACAATTAATTTTTGTTTCTAATTATAAGTTATCATATATATTTTCACATTACTGAGTTTAAAATGACGTAGCTTCTGAAATATTATAACCCCTTAGTATTACCCTTTATGGGGATGAATTTCGAGAAAACAGTAATATAGTTATTTTTTGTGTCTAACTGTAAGCTTATATACAAATTTTCACCCTTCTTACTTCAAAACTGACGAAGTTCCCATACTAACTTCCACAACCTTGTTCAACCCTTTAGGGGTTGATTTTCCCAATAAACACATAACCTTTAAATTTTGTTTCTAATTTTGCACTAATATATAAATTTTCATGTTTTTAACTTCAAAAATGACGAAGTTGCGTACTAAGTTCCATCCAAGAAATTAACCCTTTAAGGGATAATTTTCCAAAAAACATTGTTGAATTTAACTTTTGTTTATTACTATAAACATACATAAAAAATTTCGTATTTATAACTCTAAAACTGACGAAGCTGATTTATATGTAAAAGCCTTCCAACCCCTATTTTTAGGGGATGAATTTTGAGAAAACAGTGATGCAGTTATTTTTTTTGTCTAACTATAAGCTTATATACAAATTTTCACCCTTCTTACTTCAAAACTGACGAAGTTCCTATACTAAATTGCACAACCTTATTCAACCCTTTAGGGGTTGATTTTCCAAAAAAACACATGACCCTTAAATTTTGTTTCTAATTTTGAACTAATATGTAAATTTTCATGTTGTTAACTTCAAAAATGACGAAGTTGCGTACTAAGTTAAATTGAAGAAATTAACCCTTTAAGGGATGATTTTCCAAAAAAATGTGTTAAAGTTAACTTTTGTTTATTACTATAAACTAACATAAAAAATTTCATATTTATAACTCTAAAACTGACGAAGTTGGTTTGTATGAAAGTGACTTCTAACCCTTATTTGTACCCCTTAGGGGATGAATTTCCAAAAATCCGTTCTTAGTGGACGTCTCCTTAGCAGGAACTATCTACCTACCAAATTTCATCTTAATCGGTTCGGCAGTTTCTGAGATTTTTTGTTTAATCAGCGGTGTGTCGCTTTTCAATTTTATATATATAGATACTGTTAATTTTTTCGGAAATATCAATGGAGTGGGTTTATTTTGTAATAAAGAATAAATTAAAATGATTTTTAAAAATTAGTCAAATACCCTATTGTGTATTCTTTGCTGAGTCTTTTACAACGATCTCATGACGGAATCAATAGATTTTAGAATTTTTGGCTACAAACAGTTTACAAACAGGCGAAATCTGTTTGTTCCAAATCCAATTCCATCTCTACAGTTGGTTCACAAAAATTGAGCCAAAATGGAAATGAAAAAACTCGATCTCGTTCGACCGTGACAGGACTCGAACCTGCAATCTTTGGATCCGAAGTCCAACGCCTTATCCATTAGGCCACACGGCCATATGAGAGTATCTTAGATATGGGTAGCAGGTTCGTACGGGATGCGCGCGCAGCTTTTCGGTGACATGACAGAGATATGGGACAAGAGACGTTCGGCTTACTCCCGGAACTATCCGAGCTCTGAACTAGGTAACACAGAGTACTTAATCACTATGCTACAGTGCGCCCAACTTATCTGTGAAATGGCGAAAATTGGAACTAATGCTGCCCCATTCTTAAGTTCTTTGTGTTAATGTCAATGAATGACATTGACATTTACTACGTCTCGAATTGCGTCCCAGTGATTGGTCCAATGCGTTCGACAGCGCCCTCCCTCAGTTCACAGATAAGTTGGTCGCACTGTACGTAATTTATGTAATCAGCGGTATATGGTCGTATATGGAAATTGAACATCGCTGTGAAAAGTAGGATGTATGAAAATAAATCATAATTAAAACTTACACACAGACCAAAACATTATACATAGCGCCTATTGCATTCTAGTATAGCTTCCGCCTTCAAACCATTAATGACTCAGGGCAGGACAGGCCAGTGCGGATTAGTGGAGGGGATTCTAGTATGAAGCATATGATAACCGACTGGAAAGAAATACTCTTCGAAAAACCTATTATGTCAATATCTCCATAATGAGGAGAACTCCAAGAATCTTCCAACCGGTAGATAAATGACAGAAGTACAGAGGTAACAACATTAAAAAAACAACCAAACTGAGGACCGCCTTTTTGAAGTCGTTTAAAATAAGAGTAGGTCGTACTTACAATCAATATGATCAGGTATAATGACGGTAGCGACAGTCTTTGCCTCTCTGTCGTCGTAGTAATCTCCAAAAATATGGACAGCCCCTCCACCATGGACCTCCCTGGCTGGTGGTCGTTGGGAGCACTCGTCTTCCAGGTGCCGTCTTCCAGAACCATGTCTCCCCGGGACACGAGGGGGAGGCAATTCAGTTAGGGGGACGAAATTCCGCGCTACTACACCACCAACAGGCTTTACCTTTATTAATCTGTAAAGTAGATATTGACAGAATGCCTTAACATCTTTTATTTATATTAGATCATCTATGAATATCAACGTGGTGAATATTAACAAAATATGAACATAAGACTAAGTTATACGATAGCAGTGATTTTCAAGTAATAAAAGAGTAAAATGGTAATTCAAAAATGGCAAAGCAAAAAAATTGATTATGTAATGATGATGTTGATACTGATGATGATGTGGCTTCAAAATACGAAATACGGAAATGCTCTAGAAATTTTTGCCACTAGCGGTCACCCAGCGGATGCCAGCCGCTTTGAAGTAAGCTAGTCGCCAAACTAGTCTACTTCGGCAAACATTGAGATGAGACAGTGTGGTCTGATACTCTGTCCGATACACAGGAAGGTCATATAGAAATATTGTTGTAAATAATATTTATGTCAAACACTGATTAAAAAACGACCTTTTGCCTCTTGAGGTACAGAACTCAAAAAATATTGAAGGAACACCTGTTGACATTACTTACTGCTTATACCTACTTATTAATATGTATATGTAGATAACTTGTAAATAATCTAAATGTTACGCATAACATTCTAAAACAATGTTAAAGGACTCACTTATTGACAAGTACACTGCTCCTTATCTCTGGCATCACAAATTTGCAAACTTGAAGTACAGCAAGTATTTGCACGAGCGCGTTCATTTTGGCGTCTATCGCATCTACATCATTTCCTTCACTCCTAATAGCAGGGCCATCTGCTGAAGTGGGTCTTTTAAACTCCCTTTTGTACTTATTGGTTATTATCTTGATAGTGGTAACAATACGAGAAACGTGCATTGTTGGAGCACAATGCAACAGGTGGTTTATATTGTATCGAGGTAAGAATCGAACGTCACGATATTCTGCTTGCGAAGGAAATCTTTGGGATTAGTTAAATCGTTGCTTATTTGGAAATTAGAAGTACAAATACTTGTGTAATCTTTAGGGCCTAGAATTACTTTCGTCACTGATAATATTAGAAGATTATAATAAATATGGCTAGATTGGATTTATTGAAACGTACCTAATGGCAAAAAAATATTTTGTTAGGTAATTTGGTTTAAAGCTTTCTTTCGCAAGGAGCACAAATAAAATTATGTTCATATTTGATCATTCGACATTTAACTCTGAATCAGCTGCTGTGTCGACTGATAATTTATATTTTTTGTCTTAGATCAAAGAATAGTACCTAACTAAAACTCCCAAAGTGAAGCAATACTTTTGTCAAACGTTCTCTAGTTATGTGGGCCTGCAAACAATGAATTGAAGGCAGTGAACATTAATTAGGGAGGCTTAGCAGGCTATAAAATAAAAACAACATCTGTCTTTAACTCTGTATTTCCAGGTGTTATGAGAAGAACCTGCTCTTCTTCTTTCTGTTGACGACGGGGTCGAGGTGCCAGGTCTGGTTGCCGCCGCAGGATATCAGGGTGTAGCAGCCGCCGTACACGATGGGCGGGTCTGTGTCCGGGACGCAGATGTTGTCCTGGCAGAAAGTGGCGGTCCCTGGATAGAGGATGGAGATTTGAGACGGAAATTGGAGATTAACTTTTTATAAGTGGACATTTTCATTTTATTTATTTATATGCATTACGGCTGTTAAATATACTCCTATGGTATTACGAGTAAGTATGTATGTAAATATTGGTTCAGGCTATTCTACGAACTTGAACGTTTGGTAAAATTGTTTTTTTTTTTTATGGAATTAGCCGATAAATGAGCTGTCGATTCACCTGATGGTAAGCTGCTATCGTCGCCCATGGTCATCAAATTATAATCCTTTGTGTGCACAATAAGGAATTTGTATTGTAAGGTATACCTATAATGGGTTACACTTTGAGAAATACTGTTCTAGGTTAGATAAATCGATAAGAGGCATAATAATCAGCAATATTATGTAATGGAGGCCATACACGATCAATATACTTGTCAAGTTTGCAGCTGACTTGACGCAGCATCCAGTAAACTTGATCGTGTATGGCCACGGTATAGCTATCTGGCCATATAGTTATCTCATGCACACTGGATGCCACGTCAATTCAAACTGCAAAGAGAAGTCAAACTGCAAACTTTACAAGTACACTAATTGATCGTGTATGGCGTCCATAAGTGTAGGTGTATATGATGTGTAAGTTGTCAGTCTTACCAACATAACCAGTGGGTCGAGCTTGTCGTTTGTTCTTCACGTAGTCAACGACGGCTTTGGACAGAGCATAGAAGTGTTTGCTGGCCTTGTACCTCATCTTGGCCAGGGCCGCGTAGCAGTCGGACGGGTCAGCTCGACAGTGGTACACCAGGTTTCGGGTATTGGCCTTTATCATTTCCTCTCTCAGGATTTGGTACTTGGAGTCCGTGTACAGCATTTGGGCGAAGCGGACATTTACTGGATAGGAAATATTTTAATGCTTCTCTTCTATTATTGTGGGAAGTTGTAGAAAATAAGGATCGTTCACCTTATTGTGAAAGTTACCGAAATATACAGCCAAAATAAGAGGGTGTTGTGATTATTACATGTATTAAAAATCTTTTTCTTTCTTCTCTCTTATTTCTTGGTGGGAAATATATCGGTAGCGCTTTTGGTGTTGCTGTTGTTCATGGGCGACTTTAACCACTTGCTATGAGAAGGCTCTTTCGCGTATTTGTCGGCTACTTACAAAAAATAACACCTCAAAAGAGGGTATTTCTTTTAAGCCCCTTAATTCTTTCATCAATATTGGACTCTAGTTAACCAACAGACTTATTAACTGACATATAAATTAATTCAGATTCCTTCATTCAGTAGAATAGCTGCCAACTTTAGCACAATTAGTAGATACAAGTAAATCTATTCGCTTACATCCAGCCCCTACGATATACCCATACACATGATACGTCAGCTGTAATAAAGCACAAATCAACACAGCACTTCGCATGGTAAACCAGCCCTGAACCAACTAAATGGTATTCGCAACGTACTTTCTTTCCAACGGCTAACTAATTGGCTCTTAAAAGTAATTGGTAGTAAACACGATGAAAGTTAGATAACAACGCATTGAATGCGAATTGCTAAAGCCTGAAAGTAAAACATGTAGGTCTGTACTTGAACTCAAGTAATGGTGCTACATTTTTAAATGGGCAAGTTGCGTATCTCTAAATCTTTGACGAACTAAACGCTCTATTTTTTTTAATGCTGCAATATTGTAAGCGAGAAGAATTGTCGAAAATTAGTTTTTGTTAAACTTTTTTGTTTAGATGCTAAGTACATTATTGTAAGCGAGTATTAAGTTCACTAAATTGTCGAAAAATAGGTAGGTACTTAATAGTACTTATCCTGTTTGCTTTTATCAAGTCATGCAAGCTTAAGTAGACCTACGTCCTCTCAAGCTAAGGAGATAAAATTTTACTAGTAAGTTATACATACATATTTCCTCAGTATCGTTTTATAAGAAAATCTTTATTTTTCCCGCGAAAAGTTTTCTAAAGTATGACCCAGAGTACGTAATTATGAGTAATAATATTCAGTTACATCGAAATCTGTTCACGGGTTATCATGTGGAGCGTGAACAGACAAACAGAGAGGGTACAATATCAGACAAACAATAATTAAAAAAAAATTCAATTCGTTATAAGTGCACCATAGTCGAAATTATTAAAAAAAATCAATGTACAGCAAAAATGCCCATAATGCCGTTTTAGTATAAATTTTTCTGTGCCCGTAAAATTGCAAGTCGAGTGTCGTTTTACAATTTCCACCATTCCTGATCTGTGAATTTAATCATTAACTATTCGCCGTATCGCTAAGTAGAAGATAAGCTCCAATTCAATAACAATGGCTTTATTTAGTTCAGGACAGATTCCAGGCATTGTAGCGCACTATTGTCGTTAATTAACGTCTTCGTGGACTGACGAGAGATAGCACGATTTATTCCTACATTTCACGCTTGTAACGTAATCTGACATCACCTTTTAAGGTACCTATGGAGTATTTTGGCTCATGCCGTAATAGACTTGACAATCCGAACTGGTTGTATGTGCAAAATTTATTGGATGCTGTATTAGCTACTTGTCGGCTTTATATGGCGTTAAAATGCCGTATTGTCGTGGGGATAGATGGGAAAGCATTATAACGGATAGATAATATTTTTCATATTTTTAATATCAACTACGCAATAGATTCTGATGTGAAGATTTGACTTAGAACCCAAAGACTGTAGTTTTGGTGATCGATCGATGATGATGTAGAGGTAGTTTAACTGCTTGGTTTTACTAACACAACGGGTGCACAGAGTAGGTTCCAATAACACTCAAGACACAACATGACTTACATCAAAGGCTGTCGCTGTATATCGTTATACAGTGATGATTGCTAAATAACCTTTGAAAGTAGAAATTAATAAAAAAACCTATAGGCGGTAGGAAAGACCTATAGATCATCTATAGGCGGTGGTAATCACTAATCACTGACCATCAGGTCACTATTTATATTGGAATGAAAAGTTACTTTCTTATACACGACCCTGTAGCCTAGTTGGTAGCGACCCTGCCTACGAAACGAGGGGTCCTGGGTTCGAGTCCCGGCCAGGGCAGATATTTATGTGACAGATAAATGTTTATATTCGGGTGCAGGGTGTTATTGTGATGTGTTATATGTGTCGTCCTTGCCACCAGCGACACAGGTAAAAACCTTCTGCGGGAGTATGAGTGTGTAAGCGTTTGTGTAAGCGTTTTATGCATATTAGCTGCAAACGCCTCTGGTATTAAGTTTTAATGTGTCCCAATTGACAGTAGTTAACTACATCCCATAGAAGTTAGCAACAAAATATGGTTTAACAATCCTGACGTAAACTGCCGAAGAAGAAGAAGGAAGTACGCTTGTTAATATAAGTTTCAGGCAATCCACGTTCAAAATCCAATATTTGCTGAAGCGCATGGTTTATTTATACTGCTCCGGATCCAGTATGATGCCAGTTTATTTGTCAGTTGGTTAAACAAAAAGAAAACAATACGGAATAAAGTTATAGCTGTCTTTAACAAATACATAATAATATTATTTAGAGAAACATGGTGCGAAGTGGCCGGGATATCTTGATAAATCCCCGCATTCCCCAGCTCTCAATATACATCGGAACAAAACAATTGTCTCCTCGTTACCAGGGAATAAATTGCGTACCAGTTGCGTACCTTACCACTACTACCAGCATCCACACGCTAATTGTGCTACAAAATAATACATCAAGCGCTTATCGACGCCATTGTTGCGTACCGAATAGCTGAGATATTATGGCGCCAATTACAAATAACTAACCGATTCAGTAAGGACCAATTTCCAGGTTTCTCTTAGCTAAGTAATGCGTTGATCTGAACTTAAGAGTTCATTCAATTTATACTAATTGGTAGTTTTAACTATGGTTTGCATATGAATCTTCGTTAGCCAGATTGTTTCGAATCTTCCACGTTTTTAAATTACGCTACGTAAGTTTTTATATAGTTATCTTTTACTAATGATACATCTATGTCTGACTTTTATAACTTTTAGAGATTAGGAGTTTGTTTGTCCGAGAATTAGGTTTGACTATTTTTAGTTGGACCCATGACTAACTACTCTGTGGTTAGACCATTGACCATAAGACAAGTATTAAAGTCAAAACTATGATGATACCACAGAAGACCCATGTGCGAATGTCTCTAAGTTTTTTTTTCTGTATTTAATTATATGGTGTGCATAAATTATTAAATAAATAAATAAGACATAATAGTATTTATAATAGACGATACGGAGAAACTCTTTACTGATGAGTGATGACTTTCGACACCAATAAGACATAACTCACGAGAAATCAGAAGTCCGGACAGTCTCAGGCCACTTGGTAACTGGATGGAAGCATTGGTATAAATACATCGTCATCCAGTCGTAAGGACTCCTAGCATTTAAATTCGTACGTAACGTATGTACGCAATCGTATGCAACTAAATAAATAAATACTAAAGCTTCGATCTTGCACTGGAAAGCAAGCCTAAACCTTCAATTGCTTTCAAATATCACCTGATAAGCTCTCGAGCAGCAATTTGGCGACAACACTACAATGGACGGAAATTTCTTTATCTCCGCGTCTGTTCGAATTCATATCACGCTGATTTATGTCAAGTTCCTGCATTTAATCCTTCGGGTCAAATTATGCAAAGCTTGTTATTTAGGTTACTGTACTTCACGTTAGCGCTCGTTGTTAAAATTCAATTTGTGGGTTGGTCCGGCATAATTTAAGGAATAAGCATATTTTATGCCGCGTTTACTTGTTCTTACGACACAACGCGTACGTTGTTACACGAAGGTACTTTGCGAAGAATGACTTCAGCCATTCTTGTGGCTTGTGGTACCCTTTTTGACTAATAATGAATCCATCCATTCCCCAATTATATTTTTAAGTGTTTATTTGATAATGGAGAGATAGAAGATTCTTAGAATTGTCGCTGAATATGTGTCGAAAATGTTCATGCCAAAATCAACATTAAAAAAAAATCGAGTTTTCAAAACGCCTTCTAAAGAATGCAAGTTAAGACTTGATTAGTTTTGTTTATTCTTAAATAAACAAAACTAATTACGCAGCTTACCGCTCTAATTGCAAGGAGTACATCGGCCTTGTGGATAAGGTCTGTTACGCTATTTGCCACTTAAATCTCGCCCATAATATATTATGACACGGTCTCAACATCGTAAGGATGTTTTAAGCTGGTCAGTTAATAATCACAGTGGGTGTCTTTCAGCCATGATGGATGCGCGGTCGGCTCTGCTATAGTTGTTACAGGTTAATTTATGGGCTCAATACCTATTAAGCATGTTACTCTATGTTACACCTCTGCAAAGTTAACTTTACTGTCACTTCAAATTAAATTTAAAGAAAAATATACGTTAACTTCTTTGGGTTAAAGTTGAAGGTAGAAATTTAGAGGAATGAAGTTGAAGTTGTCGACTTGTTCGCATCTTTGCGGGGTGGTCACATCAGCAAAACTATTTTATTGATGTACAGTCGCGATCCACTGTAAGGGGCCATCCATAAATTACGTCACACGTTAGGGGAGAGGGGGGACCGACGATGTAGTGTGACATTGTGCGATAAGGGGTGGGAGGGGTCCTAAATTTCGTGACGTCACATTTCAGAATCGAATAATTGGTATGTATAGGTAAATGTTAAAAACAATTAATGGAAATAAAACTTATTTCGGAACTGCTACTTTAATTTATTATTTCTAGGTGTAAAATTTCATAATATGTGACGTTACATTAGGGAGTGAGGTCTCATAAATGTGACCAGCTGTGACAAGGAGGGGAAGAGGGGTTAAAAAGTCATGAAATTAGTGTGACGTAATATATAGATGGCCCCTAAGGTATGGCGATATAGCTATCTACATTGTACAGTATTTATATGTTCCTTTGATTATGGTAAAAATATTTTGCACTGTAACTTTGCAGTTCGTATTAAGATATTATGCCAAATAATTGTAGATACCTACTTACAATTAGTTAATCCCTAACTTAGTTGATGACCCTGTAGCCTAGTTGGCAGCGACCCTGCCTGCGAAGCGAGGGGTCCAGGCTTCGATTCCCGCCGGGGCAGATATTTATGTGACAGCTAAATATTTATACTCTGTTCATGGGTGTGATTGTGACAATAGACTCTTCCTGACATCTACTGGCGAGTAGCAACACTAAAGCTACTTCAGTACATGGCGTTGTTAAGCAACACTAAGCCAATGATTTCCAAAAAACACGATTTACCAAAAAAAAAAATACCGAGAGAACTGTGGAAGTTAGGATGGCGTAGGTTAGTCGAGTTAGTAACCGTTAGTAATGTATTATGAATAACTAAAATGGTTGTCTGTAAAGTCGGTTTACGGACGGTAGATTAACGTGACAACGTCATGACAAAGCTCCGCTCCGCTCCACCTCCACTCAACTACGATCGCCTACGACTCGTCTACGGCATCGTCTACGATACGCCGATCGTGCCTCTCTCTCGCTTTTGCCGCTCTCTCGCTCGCGGAACGCTACATTTTTTCGTGCGTGCGCGCGGCGTTCATCGTTTTAATAGACGTTATGACGTCAATAAAACCAAATATAAATAAATGAATGATAAGAGCCAAACATTTTTGTTCTTGACTGTACTGCCCTGTTATCAGTATAAGCAATGTGATATTATTTTATTAGATGTATTAGACGGCAACATGTTACGTGCCGGTGATAAAGTATTAGTGGCCACAAGCAATAATAGATCGTGCTATTGTTATTACTATTAAATAGCTCTCTCGCCCACGTGGACTAGTTGCTTTATACGATAAAGATTGTCATAGCTTTAGACCTAACATTAATTAATATACTGACTACTATAGGACTGTCAAGAAATATTCAAGTGATAAAAATTACTAATTTAACAACTAGTCATTGTAATCAGAAAAGTATAGACTTGCGATTTTTGTTTAGGCGGGGAGGGCTTGAGCAGGTTTTTGTTTGGGGGAATTTGAATCTTAACATTTAACATTTTAAATTTTGAAGGTTTCAAGTTCCATCACTGAAGCAAGTGAAAAATTTATAAAATGCCTGTTAAAAATATTACAGGCGAGTGCGGTAATCGAACTCGGGTTTGCGGGTAATCAACATACTGTTCTCTTAAGTAACAGACGAATAGTTGATTTAACATAAAAAAAATAAGAAAATATATTGTATGCTAAGTAAACTATTCCAATTAAGCTTTTGTTATAAGTTGTATAAAGTTGTATAAAGCTGTTAATACAACATTGTATTTATATCAACGAGCCCCACCCGATTGCTGGTACATCAGTACATCGGTACATCGGTACTAACATACGGTGCATGGTACCACGGTACATCCCTGATAGTTAACCGATCGAACAATGGCTGCGATAGGCGTCTCACCCCATTACCAGCACGGGCTTAGCACGATCGCGAAACAATCAATTTAGAATATTTTACAACGGTTTTATTGTAAATAACTTACTATGAATAAAACCAAGTGCGTGTCAGGGAGGCCACGCCCAAAAATCTCGACACAAAAAATCTCCACTTTATCAGTAGGGGAGAATTGATTTTTTAGATTTTATTCTACCGTTTTGTGAGCGTAATAAATATGTATAAGCTTTATAGGTATAGCACTAATAGCCGCTGTGCTATACTGTGGACCGAAGGACGGACGGACGAACATGACGAAACTTCCATCGGTTCCATTTTGGGGTTCCATTTAGCCTAAGGAAAATTAAAAATAATTCCGGTAGAGAATATCTTAAATAATAACGACAATTTACAATCACCTTAACGTATCAAAAACTGGAAAATAGTTGGATTAACCACGGCCTCTTATCTTCTGATCCATTTGAATTGAATAGAATATGTGAGTGAGTCAGCACCTAAATACGGCGATGGCAATTTATAGCGGATATAAATGTTGACAGATGGCATGATAAATGCGGTGTAAGATCAAAATATCAATTTTAAAGCGATTACCGTAGCCACCGGGCGAACAAATCATGCCAGTGGCAAACGCCGAAATGGCACGATGGCGACCAGACTGATAAATTATTGCATTTCACATGCAGCTACAAACCGAATCGAGGCTTCCTGTGCGACACCATCTTTGGGTTTGTGATACTCTGAAAGCTATACAGATTTCGCTCCTCTGAAAACTACACTTAGTTTTTGCTCTTTGAACATTTCACGCTGTAATTCTTTGTCATCCAATAGTCACTCATGGTGAAGATATTATTGTAATTAAAGTTGCTGATGTCCATCGGCGGCGATAGCCACTTGCCATCAGGTGGATCGTCGGCTCTGGCCCACTACTGAGCACGAGTCTTTCCTCTTGAGGAGGCCTAGAGCATACACGTCGAAAGTTTTTATGCCACCCAACTCCCAAGGGCTTCCGACATGGCTTAACGACAGTTATCTTATGATAACAACCGGGACCGACGGCTTTACGTCAAATTGGCCACTAGAGGTCACCCATTCAACTACCGACCGCGCCCGCTGTTGCTTAATTTTGTTGATCACTTAGGATTGACACAAGCTGCCGGGCTATGAGCGCGGATTATCAGTCCGTTTGACGGCTATTTCCAAAAGAAAATCATTTATCCCTATAGATTTAACATTATTACTACTGACATTAGGAGCTCTCGCCTCGTATGTTAACATTGCCAATTGTTTGTTGAATTACAAGTGTTAGCATTGAATTATAATGTCATAGAACAGACATTTCGAGCAAAATGTGTGTCCCGCTGGGAGGTTCTATTTTCAAAATTTAGCCCCCGGTCTCTTTCAAAATTGAACAAATCAGTTGAAAATTGAAGCCGATCGGCGCCAATTCATTGGGATATACATTGTATTCGCGGTGTCGGTTCTATATGCTAGTAATAATACTTCAATCTCTGTTAGCTTCTTTTATACAATACATGAGCAAAGCTGTCAGTAGTAGACCAGGTTTACTCTGGTGCCTGTATTGCACAGACAAGAACCGGCAGATGATTTATCTGGCACTCAGCCGAGGTGTGGACTGTGGAATTATGATGTCATGCCGATTCTATTCAGTGTTTTTTTATAAAACTTCAGCTGGTCATAGATATATCTAACAAGTTTCGTATAAGGTTGTTTTCCATAAAATTCTCATACACTCATAATCCTGCGTAAGGTTTCTTTTTAGTGTGTGTGTTAGGGACACAATAGTATATAACCAAGATATCAATAAACCGAACCCCAGTTAAACATTTATCTGCTAAATAAATATCTGCCTAAACGGGAATTGGTACCTACCTAGTACCACGCCATATAAGCATGGTCTAAAGCTCAACACTAAAGAAATAATAGGGTAGTATGCAGGTTTTAAAAAGACAACATAGCAAGTATCCTATTTGCATAATTTATAATTAATATTTAATTTGATAACCCAAAAAGGTTTTTGAAAAAGGTTCTCAATTTGGTTGTATTTTTTTTAATTTAAAATTCCCTTATTTATGAACCTCAGATTATAAAACATTAAGGGAACTCCCTAATTATAGTTTTACACATAGCGATTTTGTTATAGGTTTGTTTTTGGTAAAAAAAAACGTTCTGGCAAATCTTACTTGGTCGTTACACAGTTTTCGTGAATGACACCCGAGTCAACCAATTTATAGACGTTGTCACGTCAAAAAATATATTTATTAAAGTTTGGTGACCCAAAGACGAACTTTTTGTATGCGTAATGGTCTATAGAACAAAAGAATTAATCTTAATCTTACTCAAACTTTAAACGAATATACATAAAAAATCTTACTAAACATCTTTTGAAAATATTCTCAGTGCAAGTTGACTATAGACCCGTTGGCATGCCATGCGAGTCTACTTGACCATTTGTGTTCAGTAAAGAACGATCTAAGTATTATAATATTTTGTTAGAGATTTCAATAAATAAGCGCAATTGTTATACTTTATTCGTACCTCTCAGACCAGAATGGAAGCGAGCTACCTAAGTATCAAGTAGGGTTACCAAGTTGTTCGTGTTTTAGGACGTTAATATTTTAAAATGTTTTCAGTATCGTAACTCGGCTGGCCGAAGGAACAATAACTGTTGGGGAAGAAAGGTCATCGAATGGCACCCACGTTTTGGAAAACGGAGCATAGGACGCCCCTCGACCAGGTGGACTGACGACCTGAAGAAGACAGCGGGCATCCGCTGGATTCAAAAGGCTCAGGACCGGTCAGAGTGGCGCAAGTTAGGGGAGGCCTATGTCCAGCAGTGGACCTCCAAAGGCTGATGGATGGATGGATAGATGGAACAGTCGATTATAGTTAATGAATTTTATCAATCAAAAATACCGAAGTTATTAAATTACTTTTTGTCTACTTCTACGCAGATTGTCGCCAAGCAGGATTAAATGAATTAATGTTAATTAATTTCAGGTTTGGGTTTCTTCGTGCACCCGCGAAGGCCATGCATAGCTAACTATAAGCTGCTCCAGTGCGGATTGTTAGAGTATTTAAGTACATTGTAAGTAAGTATTGTAAGTAACTTATTAAATCGGACAAAGAATACATAGAACAAAACCCATGGCCAGTCTACTTAAACAATAGCATTGTTCAATCGAGTCTTTGTGTTGCGTTTAAGGTTTTACGGCGCGTTCGCAATCACACTGTCCCCACGAAATTAATTAGTATTATCGTACCATTGGCCACCATTGCCCATGTACGTCGTGGGTGTTACAAATTATGAACAGTACGAAACAGATGTATCTCAGTAGGTGATTATGGAGCCATTTCAGTTCCCGGCCGCGTTAGTTAACCATTCCTTATGTTTATCATGAGTTCTGTGCATTTATCATCTTTGTAATATACCTGTATGTATGTTTATCAAAGCTGCAAGCGTAATATCTTACACTCAAAGACGGAAACAAAATAACCAAATGGCAAAAGTCGTTGTTTTATTCAAGGGGTGGCGGTGCCTTTTTAACCGACTTCAAAAAAAGGAGGAGGTATTCAGTTCGACTGTATTTTTAGGGTTCCGTAGCCGAATGGCAAAGAACGGAATCCTTATGGATTCGTCATGTCTGTCTGTCTGTCTGTCTGTCTGTCCGTCCGTATGTCACAGCCACTTTTTCCCGAAACTATAAGAGCTATACCATTGAAACTTGGTAAGTAGATGTATTCTGTGAACCGCATTAAGATTTTCACACAAAAATAGAAAAAAAACAATAAATTTTGGGGGTTCCCCATACTTAGAACTGAAACTCAAAAATGTTGAGGTTTCTAATATCATTTTTTTCTAAACTGAATAGTTTGCGCGAGAGACACTTACAAAGTGGTAAAATGTGTGTCCCCCCCCCGTAACTTCTAAAATAAGAGAATGATAAAACTAAAAAAAATATATGATGTACATTACCATGCTAACTTCCAACGAAAATTGGTTTGAATGAGATCTAGTAAGTAGTTTTTTTTTAATACGTCATAAATGGTAAACCGCAAAAAACATTGATCAAAGTTACAACGAACTACAAGAACTTTTATATTATGTTACTTGCTGCTACGGAACCCTTCATGGGCGAGTCCAACTCGCGCTTGGCCGCTTTTTTTATGTTTGTTACCTCGGAACTTTCGACTGGGTAAACAGATTTTGATTTATCCCTAATTTTGAAGTCGGTTATTTTTTGTCAAGAATTAAATTAATTAACAATAAGTGGGGTTCCCTCGACTCTATGACATATTGTTACTTCACTCTGTTACTGTTTCATTGTTAGGTGCTTATATACTTAACTATTTTTAAGTAATATATATACATATACGATAGATTTATGGTAATTTTGTGATTGTTTCTGTGATTGAGTGGTTAATATGATCAATTTTAAAATGTCTATCTGGATGTACGTTATTGTGCAGGTTGGCTGTTTTGGGTCTTGCAAAACGATCATTATAATAAAATTTGGAGTTGTATGTTGATTGTCTCGTGTTTTAATTGTTATTGTTATTGTATGTTATGTCATTACCTATCCTGTACGGGATGATGTGGTCGCTGAGTGACAAATTTCCTTTCAAATAAATTTAAAAAAATGGCTATCACCAAATTAACTTCACGATTTTTTAAATGTAACTACATAGTTGACATTCAATTGGACAAGCTATTACCCATCTGATGGTAAGTGGCCACCAGCCCTTGGACAGTACCACCAAAGGCATCATCAATGCATTACCAGTTAAGAAATAAGAGCGAAGAAATAAGGATTGAAATTCATGAAAATGACTTTCCCCTTTTCTTTTTACTAATTTAATAACAACCGAATTAAAATTATTTCTATCGCTTAATATATTCTTAAGCAACGACAGGGACACATGGAAAAAACTGGAGGAGGCCTTTACCCAGAAAGGGATCCATTGAAGACTAACTATACTAACAATAAACTTAAGGAAACTACTACTAACAACTTACAAACCATATTGAAAGGAACTTGTAAAATATGGAGTAAATGGCTTTGTATCTTGTATCTTGTAATATATTCTTTGTTAATTATTGCAAATTTTCATTTTAAACATAGTTTGCCTGACAGAAATCGCTGCGTCAGCGATAAGATCTTAGGTACAAGTATTCACTTTCTACTTTTGTATATCTAATATAATTATAATTGATGTAGAATGTGTAATGTGATTGTTTCTGGTTTGAGATAAAGAATATTGTTTTGTTTACTTAAGTGTATAATAATAATTATAAAAGTGAAGTACAAGTACGTAATTGTTCTTTATTTTCTACCTACCTTAGACGCTTAGATAAGAAATTAAATGAATAAGTACCTATGTGTAGAGTTGTAGCTGTAGTAAATTTTCTAATAATTTCCTACTGAAACAGTATGTTATTTTGTTAACCTCATTGAAAGAACCCATAAGAATTAGGAAGTTAGAACCAGACAAAAAGACCCGATACGGGAGTTTCGTTTCAGCACTCAAAGACAAACGATATTTTCAAATTATTTGTCCATCTCATTTTGGAATTAGAGTAGTTTTATTGTAGAACATTGACTGAATGACCTTGTAACGGTGTTCATCGACCTGATACGGGATTTTTAATCCTGTACAAATATTTATTCTCCTACACATTGCTACAGTTGCATTCACATCAAGACAGAAAATACATCGTTTGTATTAAATTAGCAGAATCCATGGGCACTCGGCCCATTATCGTCAGTTAAGTGAGCGTGACTCGCTGCGCTGTTCCATTATAGGATTTAGCGTAAAAAGATAATTCAAACTTGATTTATATTACAAATTAAACGGTTCAAGTTTAAAATAAACTTGGCAAGAACACCTGACTTGTAAAGGTCTGGCGATGCTGTACAGTGTACTTACTACACAAGCTACAATGAACCCAATGGATCTTACGTCTTCGATCCTACTTCTGATTTAAGATTCCTACTTCTGAAAATCTTTTTATTTTTTATTGATAAAATCTCAATGCTTAATAGTTAATAATGGAAAAAATAATAACAAAAAATAAATAATACTGTTTCACAATGTATAGAGATAATAATAATACTCGTAATAGTAATAGGTTCTTACATTACTTATCTGATAGTAACTATGTTAAGCAGTTACTGAATACACCTATTATTACCGACTTAAAAAAAGGAGGCGGTATTAAATTGGACTGTATATTTGTATGTTTGTTACCTCAGAACTTTCGACTGGGTGAACCGATTTTGATGATTCTTTTTTTAATCGAAAGCTGGGGCTTGCCATGTGGTCGTAAATAAATTTGAGCGACATCTGACAAGTTCTTTTTGAGTCATTTTGAAGTCAGTTATTTTTTGTTAGTAAAATTTAGATTATTATTTATTATTATCGACGGTCGGTTTTAAGCAACTACTTGTTCTTCGACAAAGGCCTCCTCTAAAGTTTTCCACATCGATTTGTCTCTCACTGTTCTCATCCACTCTGGGCCACTCACTTTTTTAGAGTCATCTCCGCAACGTTTCCTTTGCCTCCCTTTGCCTCTTACAATAATAATATACAAAATTGTTTCCTTTACAATGATCGTATTCCTTCTAAGCTATCGCATCAGTTCCATAAAGTTCCATGACCCAAGTAATTTACAAGCTACAATCACTATAAACGTCAGTTTATTTGTATCAATCTCGCATTCTTATATTTGCTTTAAATTCCGTGGGCAAAAAAAAACTTTGGTTGAATGGTCTTAAAAGGCGATATTATCTGTGGCGTGGCTATCAGGGAAGCTAATATCAAAAGCGCGTCGTGTACAAATGTTGGCGCAGCACACGCGCGTAACTGCCCGCGATATTTTACGCTCGTGCTTCGCTTGCAAGGGATCCAAGTGATGAAGTTTCAGCGTAATCTTGGTTACAATACTAGAAAGGATATTGCCCATGGACGGGCCCACCTTATGGCATCATGTCACAACTATATTTATTTAATAAAAAAAGTTGTATTTTTATACATTTATTTATTTATATGTCGCAGATAGGTGGTCCAGAAAATAATAAACTGTGGGCGTTTTCATCATTTTACTTAGAAACCCATTGAAACACATGTTTTACACTTGCTACTAATTTAGTAGGCAATTACTACTGATACACATGGCTCTGAACAGATTACTATGTCGCTCGAATAACATAACCAATCGCTAATGGAACGCGGTGAAGTCGGATTTACATCGCGGTGCGGCATTCCGGGTAACCAACCATAATTCACACGTCGCATTGCACACTCACAGCCATCCCGGCTCCACAACTTGCCCGCGCCTCTCGCGCTTATTAAAACCCGTGTGATAAATCCGCCAATCGCTGGCACTATGACCTATCTCATCAGAAGCGAACCATCACAGCCGCATGGGTGCTACTCTTCGCAAAGGGTATGACTGTGCATAGAAAACAGTCCACGTGCACTTCTCGCTGGCTCCGGCATAACGCGCTACTGACTGGTCAACACACGCAATACCTGCTCGATCGCAGTCCATCAGTACACACTGTACCCAGTTGTGCTCTCCATAAAGTAAACGTTGTGCAATGCTAATGCAAATTAAACTCGGCCATAATAACGACGTTCTACTTTATCGTCCGCTCAGCTCGGAGGCTGTCTAAAGAGTGCCCGCTGCCGGGTGGCAAGTCAATAGCTGTCCTCTGTGACTCCCGCCACCGCGTGTACTCAAATGACAGTAGACAATTTGCACGGTGCTGCCATCTTCAACTTCCGAATACACCCAAGCTAGTTCCAGCTTGACGTTCCATTTTATGATTTAAAATTACTGATTTCCGACACGGCCATCATGACAGGCCCCACGTCCTCGTGGGTGCTTTGTGATCCCATACTCGCGATGGTGTATAAATCATCGAACAAGCTTGTGAGCTCTTGAATCTCAACGCTGTATACATCATAGAGTAAATTCACTATCATGGTTAATCTGTAACAAGAAAACAAACAAAAGTATCTCTTTAGCTCGGCCTTTCCTGATCTATTGGAAAGCTACTTGATCATTGAGGCATTAAATTTCTATAGCCATATCTAAATTGTTGAGGGTCAGCGTTGACCCTGGCCCCTGATCAGAGTAGAACGAATGGTCTTTTAGCATCTATTGGTCGACGCATCCACTGAACCTGCGCTCGTAAAAAAAAAAAAAAAAAGAATCGTCAGCATCGAATCACACTAGGGCTATACAGTTATCGTCTTAAGCCAACTATGTGGTAGCTAGTGGTAGCTAAGCCCATGCATCGAGGTTATTGCGTAAATATTTCGAGTACTTCACAAGTACTAAAATAGCTCATAATAAATGAGTTAATTCGTAAAATTGAAATATTCTACCAAAAATGTCTGACTCAATAATTTGTGATGTCAATATAATGTGTGATTTTCAAACAATTCGTTCCACGCATCATTAAAAACCAACCGAAAACAATGTCACTCTGTCAAATTATTTTCACCTTGTATGACTAAATTGACTAAGGTATTTGAATTTCACCAAAAATTATTTCAACATTGAACGAATATTCAACCAAAATTTACACTTAACGTAGTTACTTCATAGTCGTGGTCAAAGAATGACTAAGCAAGCCGATAATTTCAAAAATAAAAATAAAAAATTTATGGTGTAATTCCCCCAGAAAACATCTCTGGTTTCTTCCAAAGTCAGACTTCTATCAGAGTTGACTGCGTACCGCGTTCCCCAGGACAATAAATAATTTCCGCAACAAAAAAAAAATAGCTCTTCGCATTACCATCGAATGCTTACATTAGATAAAATTCAACAAACAATTAATTTCAATAAGATTCATTCAAATAGTTACTCTATGAATTCTAGAACTCAATACCGATTGATTGCTATTACTGTGACCTCTCACTATAATATGGTAAACCAACAAATCAATTGTCGAAGAAAGTGAAAGGCATCTTCAGGATACAACCAACAAATTATTATTTTCCAATTTGGTTTGTACACTGAAATTGACTACATAATAAAATAAAAATAAAAACTAGACATTACGCGACCAATATACGTGTACATTCACCACCCTTACGAGTGTTTACTCGAAATTATTTTTTTTTTTAAGAAAATTACGTAGTTAGCCCGTTTAAGCGTAACACTGCGGCAAAAGAGTACCTACCTGCTGAAGTAAAACGTTATTACTGTGAAATGCAGATCACCTGTTTCAAACAGTCTTTCTGAACTAGCTGAGAAGGTAGTGACAGCTATTATGACGTTCCCCATGATAATATGTGATACGACCACAATAATATTCCCTTGCCAAAAAAACAGCTTACTGCAGCATAGCTGTTAATGAATTTTGTAAGTCACCTTAATTGAGTTACTTTGCGATGGGTACATTTTATATCACGTCAATCAGTTGACTGTTTAATCTGTGAGCAATTACAGGTTTCAGTAGCAGTGAAGATTGAGAAAAGGGTTTCTTTATTTAATTCCTTATCTATCATAAAGTGCATACTATAATTTGATATTGTCACTAAGAAAAGATGTGTTAATTTTAGTAATATTTAAGCACTTTAACTTTTACCTAATATAATAATTATCACACACAAAGATCATGGTGCATCTGACGAAACTGGCAATTAGCCATGGTACGTTTCTACTTTGACGAGGTTCGGTATCTTAAGCAATATTTTAAAAATAAAAAAAACTGCACCTATTAAATTTCCTCACTATGTCATCCTGTCTGTTTTAAAGATAATTCAAAAACAGCACAACTCTTCAGTAAAGTAATAATTATCTTTAGATGTTTCTTGTAAGTAACAAAACGTCTATTCTTCACTCATTTGGTGCCAGTTACTCAATGTTGGGTGAGCAAAGACCAGTGATCTACTGATCCTTTGTTACCAGAAATCGTCAAGTATTCAACCCAGGTAACTATCAAATATCAATTGTGAAATCGCATAATTATCACAAACTCGACAAGGAATAATTATTGTTTAATTAAGCCACAAAGAAAAGAAACAATACAGATCACCTGTTATATTATCATGTCATCGTTTGCAAGCCATAGTGCAAGAAGCCGGATACGCTCCCAACAGTATCACTATCAACAAACGCTACCTGCATTGATGCCCGGTATCATTACGCCGCAATCGCAATGATCGCCTCTTGGTTATTTCCAAGCTTGCATGTCCATACAACAGTCACTGTCACTTAGTTTATCTGAAACACACAAAAAAAATTCTAAATGTTATTTTTCTAAACTGAGGGTAGACGATAAATTAAATAATAACAAGATGTCAGAAAATAGAAAATTCTCTTTTCATTTACAGAACGCTTCTGGTTTCACAAAACAATACTTGCACTGATTTTGAATAACTCTGTTGGCGCAAATTAATAATAACTACGATGAAAGATACTGTGCAAAGACTTTATAACACTTCATTGAATCAAGCACAAATAAAGCGAAACGATTTATTGTTTACGCACATCTCCACTTTAAACACTTTCACCTCCACTTTAAATTCTTTCCGATCAGTCCTATTTTCAGGAAAACCTAGATGCTACAAGAAGCACAATATTTTTATTAAAAATCAAATTCACGAGACCTTAACTTTGAACATTCTGTCAAGTGTTTTTACAGTTCAAGATGACGGCACCATTTACACTGGAAGTCAAGATATTACACAAAAATACTATCGGATGTTCTGATTCTGCTTAGTGATACCTTTTATTATTTTGTTGCTTGCAGTCATCGAATAGAAATTAAAATAAAATGTAATTCAGTAAGGGTAATTAAATTAAACAAATGAGAACAAAAATGCCATCCATGTGGGGGATTGCACTATCGCAATAGCTTCTTACCTCTTTCACCTAAGGTAACTTTTTTTTAAGTGTGCGCCGTTTAGAAAATAACTTTTCTTTTAATATTCCCGGCTACTAGGTAACTAGCCACCATACTCAGCAAAAGAAACGTATGATCCTGGTGCTATGTAACGCGCCACAAAGACGCCACGGATATGACAACCAGGCGTTGCCTGGACACTGAGACCAGTGTTGGCCAGGAGTTCAGGCAGATAATAAGGAAAGCTGTTGCCAACGCGTCAGTCAACGAGGATGTTCATCAAGCATCTGTTCGTGATAAATGAAGAGCTCTAGCTCTGTTCGCTACGAGATAACATGCTGGCTGCAGGAGCTTACCAATAATAATAATAATGAAATAAAAATGCCATACCGAATCGCTGTCTTACTTTCCTTACGTTTATAACCTCAAACGAATCCTTATTTGGCATGTTCGCCGTCCACTGTTTGTAATATCATATCAAGATAGCCATCTGAAAAACCTGAAATTCGGATTCATTATCCCACGATCTGATGTCGCAGATAGGTGGTCCAGAAAATAATAAACTGTGGGCGTTTTCATCATTTTACTTAGAAACCCATTGAAACACATGTTTTACACTTGCTACTAATTTAGTAGGCAATTACTACTGATACACATGGCTCTGAACAGATTACTATGTCGCTCGAATAACATAACCAATCGCTAATGGAACGCGGTGAAGTCGGATTTACATCGCGGTGCGGCATTCCGGGTAACCAACCATAATTCACACGTCGCATTGCACACTCACAGCCATCCCGGCTCCACAACTTGCCCGCGCCTCTCGCGCTTATTAAAACCCGTGTGATAAATCCGCCAATCGCTGGCACTATGACCTATCTCATCAGAAGCGAACCATCACAGCCGCATGGGTGCTACTCTTCGCAAAGGGTATGACTGTGCATAGAAAACAGTCCACGTGCACTTCTCGCTGGCTCCGGCATAACGCGCTACTGACTGGTCAACACACGCATTACCTGCTCGATCGCAGTCCATCAGTACACACTGTACCCAGTTGTGCTCTCCATAAAGTAAACGTTGTGCAATGCTAATGCAAATTAAACTCGGCCATAATAACGACGTTCTACTTTATCGTCCGCTCAGCTCGGAGGCTGTCTAAAGAGTGCCCGCTGCCGGGTGGCAAGTCAATAGCTGTCCTCTGTGACCCCCGCCACCGCGTGTACTCAAATGACAGTAGACAATTTGCACGGTGCTGCCATCTTCAACTTCCGAATACACCCAAGCTAGTTCCAGCTTGACGTTCCATTTTATGATTTAAAATTACTGATTTCCGACATATATATCAGCGTTTACTTCACCCTAGCATTGAAACATTTAATAAAAAATTATTTTACTGAATCATGTCTTTAACTTGTTTTTATTTTAATAAATCCTCGAGCATGAGTTTTCTCTTATAACACAATGGATAAGGCAGCAATCACCACACTGGCCCAGTCTAGTGAGTTTTCACACGCCATTAAGAGCATTAGGTGAAACTCCGGTATAGTACTGAACTCAGTAGGTTTCCTATTTCCATTAAATCAAGTGATATTTAATTTTCTATAACGCCAGGGCTCAAACTAGTGATCCTAAACAGAAGGCCAGGCTCTCCAACCACTACTCTAATACAGATTAATTTAAACCACATTTAGGCATATGCTCAATTTAGGGACACAAAAAATAGGATTTCTTTTAAACCTGGGTGAATAAATGGAAATGGTTTGGATATTTTAAAAAGATAATTATTAAGCTACAAAATAAAATAAAAATCATTGGGACATAACAACTTTTTGGGTGGGCCCAAACCCCATAGTAAAATGGGCATTGTCCTTTCTTAGTGCTAGAATTGTACTATGTATGATATCTGTAGTGCTGATATTTATGAAACACATCAATATCATAGGATCAAGAACTCTGCTATTTTCTGAACTGTACTTGATATCGCTTGAAGTAGGTATTCAGGTGGTCCACAATCCAGACGTCAGGTCACGTTGGCTTCGCCTTAAGCTTGAGCAATTTCACAAAAAAGCAGGGAAACAACTTACTATCTCATCTATTGCAACAGAAATACGCAAAAAATGAATCTTGAATCCTTGTAGATTCAAGAAGGAGAAAGAACCCTAGGATTTACGGTCTAGTCAATAACTGAATTAAACGTAAATATAATTTTAAAATCACCTCAATGATTGTTAAGTAGTGAATATAACCGAAAGTTGTTGGCTACTGCACTTTGGTATTTCGCAGTAACGGTTCTCTCAAGAGAATAATTTGTGGCTATAGTCAGGAATTTTATTGTGCTTCAGTTATTCTTATTTAAAATGATGTAGGTTAGAATTAGAAAATTTCAAAAGCGTGATTTTTGACGTGATGTCAACTTGACGTGTTGTCAAAAGTGTCAAAAATGTCTCACTCTTCTAACCTAAAACTTTATATTTTCATCCTCGCTACGTCCTAACCATTGCACCATCCAACTATCGGTTGCAGCATTATATCGAGCAACTGTGCGCCCGCCAACCGTCTCACTCTGTGCCCTAATGACTTTTTGTTTTGCTCGATTTTCGCAGTTCTGTAACAACTCATTTCTCTGGGGTACAGCATAACTCAAGTTTCATTGTAGCAGAGCTGGCTGCTAATCGGTTTGCCTCCTTATTTATCCTCTTGAACGTTTAACTCCAGACTGGAGGGCTACTTGCGGCAATTTACAATGATTTGAAATATTGCCGTAGAAGACTACATGTTTGCCGGTTTAGAGTTCGAGCTCTTTGGTCGAGTGTTTTCCTTATATCGTCCTAAATATTTTGAATGGATAATAGTTTTAGTTTTATTAAATTTTGCAGGGTTACCCCGTCCATTTTAAGAGACCAATCTATCTAGCAGTGTCCATGGGCGGCAGTAATCATTTATCACCAGAAGATCGGTCTAATTCCTTATTGGAGGTAAAACACTACCAGCACTTTGGTTTGAAATATTAAGGACAGCATCCTTAGCAGTAATTAGTAGCAGCACTAGACCATTAACTAGCAGGCGGGAGGGGGGTGTCGATGTACTGTGACATTGTGTGACAAGGGGTGGGAGGCGTCCTAAATTTCGTGATATCACATTTCAAAATCGAATAATTGGTATGTATAGGTAAATATTAAAAAACTTATTTCGGAACTGCTGTTTTAATTTAATCATTTCTACGTGTAAAATTTCATAATACGTGACGTCACTCTAGGGGGGGAGGTCTCAAAAATGTGACCAGCTGTGACAAGGAGGGGGGAGGGGTCAAAAAATCAAGAAATTAGTGTGACGTAATTTATGGATGGCCCCTATTTTGCCAATTTAAACAGAAGTAGGTATTAGATATCCTTTTAAGCACGTATGTGCTTTTTAGGGCACAGAATAAATTGCAGAGTATTTCTAGCAAACCTCTAGCGTCATCTCTATATTCGTATCTAGTATGTTGTTTTCTAGTCTCCGTTTAAGGAAATTTCCTTTCGACGTACTAAATAAACGTTTTAATTACTTAACCACAATTCACACTTTCGCGTTAACAACTCCGAACCGTTCGCTCCACATGCATTTACGTGTCTATCTCTTAATCCGGAGCCATATCTCACCGCAATATCGGCTATCGGCAAGTTTAACCCGGGGGTCATCGCTGCATCGGTACATTTAAATTTCTCAGCCGGGTATAAACAGCTGATATCTGATTAGAGACGCATGGATAATATCGACATCTGGCCTTACTAGCGGTTTTAGAAGTGCATAATGCGGAAAAATTAAGGTGATTTTATATTATGCTGGGAAGTAATGTGCGCTAGATAGTACTGTGTGAACTCTTGTAGAATTATGTTATTACAATTGATATAAATTATTATTTAAGGGAAGGATAAAAGTGTGGTTGGAGTTTTTTTTTATTAATAATCTGAAATAATTTCTGACTAAAACTTACATAAAATAATAATAAAATTACATAATATATCGTAAGGTAGGTAGGTACGTGTGTTTCATTATCAATGTAAACCTCGGTTATTTGTGGAGATATTATTTTTTACAAAGCTATTTTACGAGTTTTACGATTATTACGTAATAACTGCATTTTTAACCACCCGATGTAAGACAGGCTATAATATTCTGGAAACTTTAATTGCGTTGTATCTAAAGAATTATATTTATAAATCAATTCGAGTTACAAATGAGATGGAATAGAGAACTTGAACACGAACTCGTGGTAGAGCCGTGGTTAGTAAAACCTGTGATATCGCATCTGCGCGACCGACGCAGCATCTGTTTGTTAAACTGCTGTTTAGAAGTTATGTCATATACATCTACATGATCCGATAGCGGAATGGAATTGACCATTTTTGCTTGAAACTCTGTTGGCTGTAGCTCATTTGAAAGGTAAATTGTGCTCATGGGTACGGTAATACAATCTGGGGTGCAATAATTTTACAATTGTCGCACCTGTTGATACTGCGTAATACAAGTTGCTCTAAGTTGGACTTGCGTTTGGGGTCAGTGGCAACAAAACAATCAATTACAATCAATCAATGCAAAAGGAATGATATATCGTTGAGTGATATCTCATAGGGCTGTAACTTTAAAAGCTTTTATTTAGTAACATAATGAGGTCATGGAGCTGGTCTGATGATGGAACCGGAAAGGATTCTACGATAAAAACGAGGTTTTAGTTTTTTAAACTATAATTATCTGTTTATACTTATGATAATTCGGTCAACTTCTAATTCAATGTTAAATTATCAGAGTTGTTACAGTAAATATATTATTTGAAATCTATATGTTAACATGTAAAGAAATATTGCAAGCACGTAGGAATTTGGTATAATTTAAAGTTTACATGGAGAAGAAGTGCAGAAAGATACACGGTCAATTTCTTTATATACACAAAAACTTCCTTTTGTCTAGGAAGTTTACATTTTCTGCTATCATTGTCGAGTGTTGTTATTAATTTTTGCATACAATCCGCGAGCTACTACGAAAACAATATACGCACTTATCCATTTCATAACCATAAAAGTATTGCGAAACGTGGTGGAATAATGCTTTTAGAGACAAAAGCACCAGCTGACCCCAGAACACTTCGGACACTGTAATGGTCACCAGTACTTGCCGATAATAACAGTAATGTGACAGTAAATATCATTGATAGAGATATCAGCGAGCAACTAGCTTCCATTGCAGGAGCTCGAAATAGATACATAAAGCGGGGAACAAGGCTTGCCTGATAAAATTATCTGACGTAATAATATTGTAAAAAAAAGCAAAGCAAAAACCCATAATTGTCTCACTGTTGGGCTCGAGTTCTCCTTTTCAATGTGAGGGGTACAAACCATAGTCTACCACGTTGGCCAAGTGGCCAACTGGCGAGGGATTGGTAGACTTCATACACCTTTGAGAACTTTATGGAGAACTCTTCGGTGTGCAGGTTTCCTCACGATGTTTTCCTTCATCGAAGCAAGTGATAATTAACTTCTAAAAAAAGCAGAGATAGACTAGCAGTTAGAACGTTGGTCTCCCGAACGGAGGGGCCAAAGTTCAAATCCTAGCACGTACCTCTGATTTTCAAATAGTATGTGCATATTAGATATTGTAATGAACAAACTTTGCAAGTAAAAAATATGTTTTATTTTAATTTTAATGTAGGTTGGCTTTGCTATCGTTACCTATAGGATAAGCTCATTTTTTTGGTATTTTTGTCTGTCTATCCAGCCAATCTATAGGTAAAAGACAATGACATTAACAAAGTAGGTAGGTGTATGACATTTAGATAAAAATAGTAAAATAGAGTCAGTAAAATAAAAAAATAAAAAAATCAAGTTTTCCTAAAATCAACCACCATACAGGTGGCAAGGCAACCACGCACCATCACCAAGGTATGTTTGTTAATATAATATGCTAACAACATAACATGGTATCTATGTGGCCCTTCTGTTAACATTTACGTTGAGATCGGATATTTCTATAACGTGCTAAAACCTTTATATCATTTTACGATCGAAATTGCAATAAAGCGGAGGTCCTCGTAAGAGAATAAAACTGCATCTTATTAAAAGTAAAATAACTGTCTAAACATAACTGTCGCCAGCTTTGGAAATGTTACATTTCAAGCGATACAAGAATCATTATTTTCTTGTATCGCAACATCTTAACTAATATTATAAACGTGAAAGTTTGTGAGAATGTAATGTAAGGATATTTTTTACTCTTTCACGCATAAACTACTGAACAGATTTTCATGAAAGTTAGCACATAGTTAGTTAGTTCGCCCGAAAAACGCATATTTACATGCTCTCAAAAAAAAACTTGAGAGGTGTCAAGGGACACCCGGATGGAACAAAGTTCCTTGCAGAAAGTACTAGGATAGCAAAAAACATGCAAGCGAGTGTGCCAAAACAAATCTGGGGTATTAAATTTCTCATCGGCTTTGTTCACCTAGTAGCTTGCGCAAGCTACTAGCAAAAACATGCAAGCGAGTGTGCCAAAACAAATCTGGAGTATTAAATTTCTCATCGGCTTTGTTCACCTAGTAGCTTGCGCAAGCTACTAGCAAAAACATGCAAGCGAGTGTGCCAAAACAAATCTGGGGTATTTTTCTCATCGGCTTTGTTCACCTAGTAGCTTGTTTGTTCACCTAGTAGCTTGCGCAAGCTACTAGGTGAACAAAGCCGATGAGAAATTTAATACCCCAGATTTGTACTTACTGCAAGAAACGAAAATATCTGGCTTGCTTTCTATAAGAGAGAGAGAGAGACAGACAGAGAAACATGCGCACGCCGCACGACATGTAACGACGCCGCACGAGTTGTAACAACTAACGACGGCAAAAAGTGTCGTTACAACTTTTCGTTACCAAATTTTCCGCCTAGCCCTCTTTCGCAACGCGCGATAAGGAACTTCGTTCCAAAAGCTTTCAAACATATAATCCTACTCATAAGTAGGAAGCTTAGATTTCTTTTGTTATTAATTGTTTACTCTTTGGGGCCATCTATAAATTATGTCACACGTTAGGGGGGGGGGGGAGGAGGGGGGTCATTGTGTGACAAGGGATGGGAGGGGTCCTAAATTTCGTGACGTCACATTTCAAAATCGAATAACTGGTACGTATAGGTAAATATTAAAAAAATAATGGAAATATAACTTACTTCGGAACAGCTGTTTTAATTTAATAATTTCTAGGTGTAAAATTTCATAACATGTGATGTCCCACTACGGGGGAGGAGGTCTCACAAATGTGATCAGCTGTGACAAGGATAGGGAAAGGGGTCAAAAAGTCATGAAATTAGTGTGACCTAATTTATGGATAGCCCCTTGTGAGATAATGTTGTACAGCAAACAATATACATGAAGAACATATTTTTTATGAATCGATCTCAAATGTTTTTATACTATATAAGTATTAATCTTTCTCTATACTCTGTAGGTACTATGAGTACATAATTAATGAATTCTGATAACTCCATTTTCCTGGCTGGAATCATCGCCCGCAGTACTACATGGAACTAATCCGTTACGATGGGTTTATAACGTTCAATTGAAAATATACGGGTTTTATTTCGTTTAAATTGACTTTTAAAGTTGTTCAGTTATTTGTTTGAAACAAAGTTATCTTTACCTCTAAGTTCTAGGCCTCTTTAATTAGGAGAAACCTATGTAGTGGGCCATTTATAAGTTGAAGACAGAAATTTATAAATTATTTCAAAACAACAGCATTATAAAACCCAATTTACCAAAATTTTCAGTTTGAATCGAATTTTTGCGCAAAGTAGCTGATGAAGTGAGAAACAATGAGTTTGAGTTTTATGTTCCAAATAAATTATTTAAAATTAATCAACCCCCAAATGATTCGCGAGTTCATAAAATATGCAACTCATAGTGGCTTGAGTATTCGCTATGATTATGAGAATGAGCGCTATCGAGTGCCGCCTAGCTTTAATGCATGTACTTTGAATAATTCTCATGTAGGTAACATAATAATGTAACATATTAGTAACAAAATGAGTGTATCATTAAATTAAGAATAGCTAGAAATAAGTACCGAATATCGTATTTATTGTATGTCTCAATTACATTGTGCATCCAATTTTACCCATAAAAATTAATTGGTTTGAAATCTTTTCAATATTATTGCACGTGTATAACCAATCTTTGTATATTGTACGTCTTTTTAAGCCTAAAAATTTGATTAGGATAAAAACGCACACAAAAAACTACATGGCATTAGTGGCATCAAGTCTTTCAGGACCACAATGTTGAATTCGCAAAATGTTGAATCCCAAAATGTTGAATTTGTAAAAAGTTGAATTTCATTCGGACCACTAAACCATAACACTTCTAATATAGCCTAACTCTGTGGGCACACACCCCACGATTCATATCTATCACACTGAAATTGAGTACAAGCACATTTCCTAGAAGTTAAGTGCTTTATCACATACATACCCAGCAATACAGTAGACAGTACTGAAAATTATCGATACGGCGCCGTGTGTAATTTCGTCCCGTACAATTTCCTTTTATTATGTCTTATTTAGAAATTAATTCTGGAACTAACGCGATGGGAGACGCGCTAGTATGGTAATCATAGCTTGCGGTCCGAAAGCTGCCATTAGCGGGCTAAAGTCTGCGGGCTACTAACATTACAGTACATTACATTGGTATTTAGAATGTTACGACTAGTTATCGAGTGGTTTTCTAAAAACACTTTACTTAAAACTAAATCTATACTAATATATAAAGAGGAAAGATTTCATTTTTTTTGTTTGCATTGAATAGGCTCCGAAACTACTGAACCGATTTCAAAAATTCTTTCACTGTTGGGAAGCTACACTATCCCCGAGTAACATAGGCTATATTATATTTTCAAAAAAAATTAGGGATCCTTAATAAAACTCCAATAAGTTGTAAAAAAATACGAAAACCGAAGCAAAGCGAGTGCGGTTACTCGTCATAAATAAAGAAGTTAAGTACGTAATGATCATTGGCAGAAGATTCTGTCGATTGTACGTGATCGATTGAGTTGAGTAATTTCTTAACAGATGTGCTTAACAGGACACCTCGGTTATTGTTTTTATAAGAACTTCCTACTCATTTCGATCATTAAACTATTATTAGGGGTATTATTACTATTACTACTATTATAGGAGTTATTGTTTTAAGAGCATTATTTATTATTACTTAATATAATAACTCGCACCGCACTGCACTAGTACATAAGCACGACGACCCTGTAGCCTAGTTGGTAGCGACTCTGTCTGCGAAGCGATGGGTCCCGGGTTCGATTCCCGGCCGGGGCAGATATTTATATGACAGATAAATATTTGTACTCGGGTCATGGGTGTGATTGTGATGTGTTATATGTGTCGTCCATGCCACCCGCGACACAGGTAATAACCTACTGCGGGGGTATGAGTGTGTTAGCGTTTATTTATTATTTATTTATATTTATAAAGCAGTAAGCGAACGATAACATCACATATACTCTATAGAAGAAACCCTTTCTTATAAGGATTTGTTCCATTTTTGTGAAGATTTAACGAATGCTTTCCATTCACAGAAGCGCCTCATTAAAACCTCTTTTATCTAACACCATCCATTGGTGGGTGGCATACTGCATCCAAGGAGACTGAGTAAAGAATAAAATAAGTATACAAATCTATTACGATGTAATAAGAACCAAATTACCTTGCACATACATTGTTTCAGCAGCACGATTTACTTTGAACAAAGAATAGTGATCCATACGATATTAGACCCCAGTAGCCACTGGACACGTCAAACAATTGAGGAATTCCCAATGGCAATAAAGGTTATATTGGATTCAATGGATTCGGTGACATTAGAATGGAAATTGAGGTGAAGTGTGATGCGGCGCATGGGATAATGGTCTTTAACGTTTATACGAGCTACTGATAGAATGTGTTGGACTAACGAAGTGCTGATAGGTCGGTAATGGACGGGCTTCACGCCACAGATGTCATCGATGGACAAAAGGGTATGGAGAGGATGGTGAACGTAAGTAAGTGATACAGGTAGAGGATCGATTTAAAGAAGTCAAGGTACAACACTATTGAGCTATACTTGTAATTTTGTCTTATAAATATAAAATAATGGTGCGTAACATGTTGTCCGTTACTTCTGGATGTCCTTATTAATATTAACTTAAATTGGGAGACTGTCATTATGATGCCTGAAAATTAAGATTTGAAGAAAACTGAATCATATTTCATTAACTTATATATTTTTTTGCCTTTAAATAACTATAAATATAATTCTACATTTTGCAAAACCAGTGGCTATCGAATCGCCTTTAATTCATTTTACGGGTAGACAACAGTCGACAACGATTGGGTCTATAACTATAAGTGTCAACAAGTTTTGATATGACGACGCTACTGCACCGCACCCTTGTTCGTGAAGTCTGCAGCTCAAAGGTCATGTTGGCTCCCATTACTCCGGCATACAAATTGCGATTTACATGTGTTATCACGGTACAACTATAGTCTTGGGAATTGCACTCGTTAGATACACACACGCACAGGAAAACACAAATTAATAATTAATGTAATGAGTTTTCCTAGTGGTCGTAATTCGACCATCATCGTTACATAATGAAAATTTGACGAGCATTATACATCTTCATGTTTCGATTTTTTTTCTACTCATACATTTGTGAATTGTATATTGAGACCATCTACGTTTTTTTAGGAATGTAGTTACCATCAAAACGTTTATAGTAAAATTAATCAGTACGATATTCGTCAACCTTCAAAAATCACTGCCAGACTACCAAAAAATTCTAAGCAAATCTGTTGACAGACCATTGAAGTATTTATTATTACTAGCATATATAACAGACACCGCGAACATAATGTGTACCAATGAATTGGCGCCGATCGGCTTCAATTTTCAATGGATTCGTTCGATTTCGAAAGGAGAACGGGGGCTCAATAATAATTTTGAAAATAGAACCGCCCGGCGGGACACACATTTTGTTCGAGATGTCTGTTCTATGACATTATACTTCAATGTGATAGACAGAGGAAAAGACGAGTATGTGTAACTGTCACGGACCTAAAAAAAAGACGGACGTAATCCCAAGAACAAATTCAGTGAAGCACCCATAGTAATACCAACTCTATTCGTACAAGTACACACACCCACACATTGACATTTCACTGCTTCAATCGCGAATCAAAAATTACGCAAACATGGTAAGCGGGCGGCCATTGCTATGCATCACTCTCGATTAGACGAGGTTACGTCCGTCTTTTTTAGGTCCGTGGTAACTATTATATAACTATTTTCTCCATTGATTGACAGTATTAAGAACCACCTCCTTTTTTTAGGTCATCAAATAAACAATGATAGGCTTGCAATTATTCGTCGATGCCTTGCGTTTTTAGGGTTCCGTAGCCAAATGGCAAAAAACGGAACCCTTATAAATTCGTCATGTCTGTCTGTCTGTCTGTCTGTCTGTCCGTCCGTATGTCACAGCCACTTTTCTGCGAAACTATAAGAACTATACTGTTGAAACTTGGTAAGAAGATGTATTCTGTAAACCGCGTTAAGAATTTAACACAAAAATAGAAAAAAAATCAATAAATTTTGGGGTCCCCATACATAGAACTGAAACTCAAAAATTTTTTTTTCATCAAACCCATACGTGTGGGGTATCTATGGATAGGTCTTCAAAAATGATATTGAGGTTTCTAATATCATTTTTTTCTAAACTGAATAGTTTGCGCGAGAGACACTTCCAAAGTGGTAAAATGTGTGTCCCCCCCCTGTAACTTCTAAAATAAGAGAATGATAAAACTAAAAAAAATATATGATGTACATTACCATGCAAACTTCCAACGAAAATTGATTTGAACGAGATCTAATAAGTAGTTTTTTTTTAATACGTCATAAATCGTAAACCACAAAAAACATCGATCAAAGTTACAACGAACTACAAGAACTTTTATATTATGTTACTTGCTGCTACGGAACCCTTCATGGGCGAGTCCGACTCGCACTTGGCCGCTTTTTTGTATGCCTGTTAACATTGTTGCAACTGAAGTTAATTTGAGCCGGTATTCCAAAAATGCTTTTAGCAGTCGGATTCAATTAGAATTAAATATTGCGATTGGCATCCTTACGTAATGCAACTCTCGTGTAGATGGGTAATGCGATGCCTTCTTACAACCACGTTTAATTACTTTACTTAGCGTTGCCACAAAAAAGGGAGACGACAGAAGTATTTCTTCGTTCACAGCGCGTTCTAACAACGCACACATAGACAAATTTTGTCATTCCCCTGCAGTGAAATCAGCGTTTGTCTAGAGCAGGGTTTCTTGAACTTTTTGCAGTCACGGACCACTTTCAAAATTTAAACAATTCCACGGACCCCTGTCAAAAATGTTTTTGGAAATGAAAAATAAAGCCTTATTTATATAAAAAAAAATACTTTTATTGGTACTAAGACAGCGTCGATATTAAGACAGCGCGCAGTGATTACGTATTGAATTCGCCACCCGACCATGACAATGCTTCTCGTCAAGTATACTACACAATTTCCTAATAAATATGTTTACAGACTGACCTACTGTGGACCCCTGATACACATGCTACGGACCCATAAGGGGTCCGTGGACCCCACTTTAAGAAACCCTGGTCTAGAGGGCCAGTTTAGTATTGCTCGCGCTTAATTTTCGTGCCCATTAGCGGCGTGTATCTGTGCGGTGTTTATTTCTCTCGACTAGTCTGAAGTAATCTTTCTAGTGTATCTATATTTATTCTGGCGTTACTTACGCCCCAACTCAGAGTCACTAAAGGTTACTTAAATCGCTCCTTTATAAAGAATCACCGTACAAATTCTGTACTAAGGAGCGATTTAAGTAACCGTTAGTGCCTCTGGGTTGGGGCGTTAGGCGTTACTTACTTACTCAACTTTACTGGGATTTCATAATGTGTTATTATTTTACTTTAACTAAGGTTTCTTTACTGGTAGTTAGATGTTATACTCGTAATTCTTAGTTATTACTTTTGTGATAAATATTTTAACAATATTTTTATGAACTTATTTCTATTTTTTTGCAAACTTCCGAACAAAGCAGAAAATTATTTGAATTTTCTTTTTAATAAAAAACCACATAGAAAAGAAAGCCATAGGTGTGGGTGGTTGGACTTAAGGAGAATGAGAGTCAATGGCGGCAATCACAAATAAAAAACGAATTAACTTATTTTAAGTTAAAATAACATTAAAGACAAAAATAACTTATAACTGCAAACTTGATAAGAAAACAGTGTTTCGATATTTCTATTATTTATCTTCGGTATTTAAGATAACATCTCTACGTATCAATGTGCTTCCCGGTTATAAACTGGATGTTATGATTAACTGGGCTACTCTGGATATATTTACGGCATTTGGATATCAAAATATGTACAACAATCTCATACACTTCAATTTAAACTTTATATCGAAATACTAAGGTTGGTAATCCGATGCATAAAAGTTGAATATTTCTGTATGAAATTTATGTGAACATTGTGGTATTTATTCGCCGTTGGTTAATCATCACAAGGAGCCATGAATTAGAATCAGGCGATGTTGTGAACTGTATCGCTGGTCATCATTATTCATTTCTTAGTTGGGAGCTGGTCTTGGTATGAATACATACTTTTAAAGACCTTTAGTTGGTCGCTGGTATAGGTACCTACTGTCAATCATTAAATCTACAATACTTTTATGTCTTGAATACATTGTGCTGAGGACGCCATGGAATGCCTGGTTGAGCAGGGTAGCGCAGATGTCAGGTTTCGATGGAGACCCTAACTAATGCGTCTGGCAAACATCTGTTCCTGATAAATGAAGGCCTGTAGTGCTGCGAGCTTCAATACAAATGCCTGACCCCGACTCTGTCAAGAGTATTGAATATTATAAAAAATAAATGCATTCAAGAGGAAGATGTGAATGTATAATTTTATTTAAGATGTTTTTGTATTATTCGTTTCTACTATGACATTGTTGGTCACGCAAGTGTAGGTACAAAACTTATAAATCCTCGAATCCTTCCCATCATTTTAGATACGCTAGAGTAGCATAAAATAAATACGTGACCTAAGCATTAGAACATTGGCACTATAAACGCTAAGAAGCCATCCATAAATTACGTCACACTATTTTCATGACTTTTTGACCCCTCTCCCCTCCTTGTCACAGCTGGCTCTGGCTCTCACGCCCCCAGCCGGAACACGACGAGTCGTTTGGCGCCTGACTCATGCTCAAGGGTGGTAGCTATCCAGGCGAACCCCATGGAGAAATAATAATAGTTATTAATTAACAATTAAAATCAATATTACCAATATAATCCCTCGAGGGGCCCTACCATCAGCAGGCCGGATTTAGTCGCTTAGGTTAGGTTTCTTGCTTTCTCTTCTCTCTTTCTTGGCCGGCAACGCATCAGTGATGCCTTTGGTGTTGCTGATGTCCATGGGCGACGATAGCCATTTCCATCAGGTGGATCGTCAGCTTGTTTGCCGGCTATTTCCATAAAAAAAAGTATTCTGAGCCGCCCCAATACGGTTGAATATTAGAATAAACGAGAAAAATTAATCCTGCGCTTGTTATTCTGTCCATAGCACACCGTTCGTTCTGCAGTCACGACTAACCTATTTATTTTGCTAACGTGTTACCACATTTACTGGACAACGGCGCAAACAATGGATTGTAATATTAATATTCCTTACAGTATTCGAATCTAGGATCTCGGCTCCTTCTAGCCGCACCACTTAATTCTCGCACCTCTAAGGCAGGGCGTGATAAAGCCATGCCTATCAAATAATAACATCATTAAGCTCCACTAAAATGAACAGGGCCGGACTCAACAATCTCGTAATGAAATCTCCGAGTTCCTTGCACCTTTGAAATATTAAACCATTAAAATTTGCTACCTAAGTTATTTCGAATGTCCAATTTTCGCAAAAGAAAATGCAATATAATTTGTCTCTGGGTTCAAGCCGATGACTGATAAGAGATTAGTGGCGCATATTGGTCATTTATCTGATGTTTATGATATGGTCTCGAAGATATTGGAGCGGAATAGTTAGATAATCGATAGTTGCTATTAGTAAGTATTAATACAGTAGTTGTCGCACCAGGTCTATTGAAATTGACCTAGAAGTTAATGATGAATCTCGGAATCGATTGCTAATTCAAACTACTGAGTAAGAGCTTCAGAAATTAAGTAAGTTTATTATTAAAATTAAATTAATTCCATATTGCTCAAAATTTTAAGCGAACGACTAATAATTTTATGTGAAACCGAATGTACAGCCGTAAAATCCTGTGTTCATGTTCGAATTATTTTCGAATGGACAGTTGCACCTTGGCCTTGGTTATTTGGCCCTAGCGACGTCAGAGTCGACTCTGACAGAAGGGTGTTTGTTCATAATGATAACGACTGCATATAGATATTTTTGTCTGCATGATATTGAAGTGCCAATGTTTCCCCCGCACCAGAGAAAAATGATTTTAAAGTTATCGATCTTTATTCGACCGTTTCATTTCTCGCAGGCCTCGCAGCCATAACTTGGTCACAATTGACGCGTTCCCTCATCAATTCCACCACAATGACCATTGTTATCCAGTATTATTCAATTGTACTGAAATATCGCATCCAAGTTGCGCTTCCTTCATCATTGTTTTTAGTTAAGTTCAAATGGAATGGTGAATTGTTTTCACCTTTAAGTGAAGTCTTCTCTTAAACTATTCAAAGCCACAAGATAGTAAATGATTTTTATTTTAATAGGCAGCAAATATTACTGTAACCACAGAACACTTAATAGTACCTACTTATAATAGTACTATAACTTAGCATACGAAATCATAATCATAACCTTCTAAGTGCCTGTAGCTTTGCTCTCTTCTTCTCCTACAACGTCGGAGGCCATAGTCGTTAGCCCCTAACCGCTTGAAGAATCAAAGAATAATAATAATTATTATTATCAATTAAGAATCATCATTTCTCTTTTAAATGTTTACTTTGACTACTTCATTTAATATTATCAAAAAAAAAGTCTAATTACAGAGACTTCCGAGTGAGGAATTTTGGCACCAATGGATTATAGCAAATGCTTCGTCTTATAAAGTGATTTACAAATTCGTCAGGCCTCAGGCTTAAGAAAATATTACTCGTTTACTGTATTATGTGGGGGCTGTGGGGCTCACCCCAAAAATTTTGAAAAATCTATAAAATTAGACTCTAACCCCCGTATTCAAGAACAACACTGTGAGGTCTCACAGTGTTTGCGAGTGCATAGTGGCATTAAAATCATTTCGTAAACAATACTTGATTGAAGTCCTTCGCTGTGCGTTTGTCAAAATCGATAAAGTAGCTGCCGAGCTACTTTACCGAACGCATAGTGTTGGTTTGACTTCTATCAAAATAGAAAGAAAGGATCGATTGTTTGTATTGTTATCTTTGTCTTTTGCTTGTGTCAAATGACTAGAGTGAAGTTAGCCGCATCAAATGCACCAATAAGAGGGCTGTATACAGCCTGTGCGTCCGCACAGCCAAGTGATACTTAAGGGTCGACTGTGAAACATAAGGGTTGCCATGACGAACGCACTGAGAAATGCCTTACTTCGCATAGTATTGCTTCTTTACTTAAACAAGTATTGTTCTTGAATACGGGGGTAACTCGCGTAGAGTTCTGTTTTACAATTCTTAAAAATATTCATGAATATTTTTCTATACACGGTCAATGAGTAGGTATATTAATTATATATATTTTTGGCAAAATATTTGATTCTGTTGCTGGTTAATTTTTGTGTACTTTTTATTTTGTGTTTGGCTTCGACACAATAAATGGAAAGGCACACACAGACAGACAGAACTTTATGAAATAAAAGGTGCTACACGGGGTTCCACCATACGCGATAGAAATAAAGATAAAACTGACATTCATTTGATAATAAGACAGTTCCTGCCATAATAATGCAAATAAAGAAATATAAGGAGGCGGCAGTATTAAATGGTGGTTCAAACGAGGCGTTTCTCGTACGATCGATCATCGCGAGCCATCGCGGGCAGCGGCTTAACGATCGACGGGCCCAAGTCACTAGAGAACTGACAATTTACGTGCATTCCACTTGAACTCCCTGCTTGGACCCCCTAGGGGCGGTACGGACCCTAACTATTCCACTTGGACCTCAAGAGGATCACGGACACTCTCTGTTCCACTTGAACACTTGAGCACTCTACAGTGTATGCTACATAGATTCTATAAAGTATATCAGGTACTAGGTATGCACGGTACTAGATAGCACCACACCAATTCACGTTCAAAGTATCATAACAAGGCATCCAGCTAAGTTGACCGTTTCACCCACTGAATTTTAAACGACGGAATTAAATTATGAATTAATTTTGATTACAATGATCTATCCTCATTAATGTTATTAACAATCCTCATTAATAAATCTTAACAATCTAATACTACTTGGATTACCATAGGATTCTGTTTGTTTCCCTCAGTTCATAGGAAACATTTCGAAAGTGCAGTACGTACAATACGTAAACATTCAATGATTTTAAAAGTATTTTAAGCCGAACTATCCGTTAACACCTAGCATTAAGTCGAATCATAAAATAATAAATCAATTATACTACGTGTAGATCTTATATTAAAATACGGAAAGAAAGAAATGATTTACCTAAAGTTTTTAACTTACACTAAATCTACAGTAAGCTCCCAACCTACTGCGTCTGCTGTTTGTCTTATCGAATATAGATAATAAATTAATTTGATATTGTAATTGAGAGAGATGAAAATCATGATGAATTGCGCGAGGATCGCGGAGAATAATAAACGGTGAAATAATTCAGAATAATTCAAGATGGCGCGTCTATTAACTGCAGACAATTTTATTACGGCTGATGATTCATACGGTCCTATTTCAACCAGCGAGCGGTCTGCCTTCTAGATCACTGGCTACTATTTAATTTAGTTGAATGATAAATTAAAATTATCAGATTTTTCGTGCATGCTATAAATATCAAGCCATATCTGGAATTTTTAATAAATAACGCTCGTACACTTACGCAATTTAGATTCATTGTTACTTCTCAATCCGAAGCCGATGTGGAATTCCACGTAGGGAAAGAAAATTCAAACCGTTTGTTTCTGAAACTAGGGTAGTCTAAAATGATATATTATCTATTTTTATATCTATATCTTTCACCATTGAAAGGTTTATTGTTTTTGGAGTCAATATATGTATAGTATGCCTATAATACCATGAAAAAAGTGCGTGTCAGGCCAGGTTCCGTAGTCACTACTTATGCTAACCTGGCCTTGAGAGTTTTTCTTTTAAATTCATGATTATATACCTACTACTGCCGTGATATTTTTATTGCAAACTGACCCCTGAATCGAAAAATAGACTTTGCAGACTCGTAATATTTTTGAAAGACCTTTTTAACGACACCCCACATTACGGGGTACGATAAAAAATTCATCCTTTGTTGTCTTTGTGTTAATAAATATTTATTAAGTACATCTATGCCAAAATAAAGCTTTCTAGCCTTAAAGAGTCCCTGCACTTTCCTCCGGACGGACGGAAGGACACGGCGAAACTATAAGGAGTTACTTTAATACAGACAACCTGTAGAGCAGTGATAGCCTAGCGGTTAGAACGATGGTCTCTCGAACAGAGGGGCCCGAGTTCAAATCCTGGCACGCACCTCTAATTTTCAAATATTATGTGCGTATTAGAAGTTAATTATCACTTGCTTCGGTGAAGGAAAACATCGTGAGGAAACCTGCACACCGGAGAGTTCTCCATAAAGTTCTCAAAGGTGTGTGAAGTCTACCAATCCGCACTTGGCCAGCGTGGTAGACTATGGCCTGTACCCCTCACATTGTGAGAGGAGACCCCGAGCCCAGCAGTGGGACAATTATGGGTTGTTGCTTTGCTTTGCTTTTAGACAACCTGTAGAAACATTTCACCCCCCCTCCCCTTTAGTCTGAGTCAGTTGTTATGTGAGTTTATCTATAGTGCTCGTATGATGTGCTTAATATGTCCTATAAAATTTCCAGGAGGCCAAGTATTTCCCGAAAAATTGAGATATTTTCAGGTCGTATTGATTTTAGCGAAAGGAAAGGTCAATGTAATGAGCCTTTAAGGGCACTACAACTGATCATACTGATCATAGAATGGCAAAAGTTTGTGTCGAAGAAGACATGGGGTGTTTGTTTTCATGTAATACCGTTACAGTATTTTGTAAACGCTTTCAATCTTTTTTTTCTCTTTCCACAAACTTATTTTCTGTTACTTTGTAGCAATAAAAAATATGCTTCGACAATATATTTTATTTTATTTTGAAATGAAACATAGATACATTTCATTGAAAACAAAACAAACGCAATAAACATTGTGACTTTATTTATTAGAGCTTGAGGCTTGAGGGTATTGTTATTAAATTGCAACAAATATACCATCAATATTGGTACTACGTGGTGCAGTTACACGGGCAAATTTTTAAGTAATTATTGCCCGGCGATAATTAGTGGAGCAATCTATGAAAATTGCTGCAATTATTTCGGCAACTATTTCACTAATTGCTCCATATAATAAATATTTGTTTCTTGTGTCGCTGGCAATTGATTGGCGGTATATCCAACCGTTTGGAAAATTGAAGGCAATTTTTGTATCTGTCTCGTATGCTGGTGTATACCGTAACCCCTTACCCATGTAAGTTGTAACTGCACCTTGTAAACCCTGTCAATCGTGTAAGAGCAACTTGTCTCCTTGACACATCAGTCCTTGATACTTCATCTACAGTGAAACCAACTTATCTGTGAATTGAAGGAGGACGCTGTCGGACGCATTGGACCAATCATTGGACGCGATTCGAGACGTAGTAAATGACAAATGATGAGCACAAAGAACTTATGAATGACGCGTCATTAGTTTCAATTTTCGCCACTTCACAGATATTGTTGGTGGCACTGTACATAAAATTCTTTATCGAAGTTATGGATAACATATTTACTAATGTTACCATTTCTCAGAAGTTGAGCGTTCTAAAAATTTGGCAAATAAAATTCACGGAAAATAATATGCAAATAAAATCTATTTTTTGTAAAATGTTTGTTCGGCTGCAATGAAAATTGGGAACTAATCTTAATTTATTGTGTGAAAGAAAGAGTCTAGTTCAGAAGTTAAAAAATAAAGGGCCTTAAATAAATAACTCGGCTGAGGCGCCTAGAATCTGGATGGTTAAGTCCGGCCCTGCTCGTACATACCAAATCTCCTGGATGTTACCCAAGAAGTAGCCCACACCATGCCGCTTGACTTCACACCACTGTTGGCAGATATTGCAAATTGATAACGTGTGTATATGTGTTCTCGGGGTAAGTCAATAACATGGCGATTCTCACTGGCACCAAGTACAGTAAAATTCATACGTCCTGAACATATTTTAGCGTGCTCGTCTTGACACCAGAACAAGGTGTAGCTGTCAACATTTTGCGCTCCAAATCAGTACAATTCATAAGTCCCATTTTCATGAGCTAATTTAATGAATGATGTAACTCCTAAAGATTGTGTATCTTCATATGCCGGAATGTACAGGTGGCTGCTATTAACGGATGGGCCAATATCATTGACTGACCACACGGTAACGTGTAGAGCTTCCAAGGATACATCTCTAAGGATAATAAAACTTAAACTGGTAGATGCATCTGGGTACATGGTAGTTTGTTTATACCCTTGAGTTACTTGAACTTTATACGTAAAGTTTTCACCAGCCTCTTCGTATTTCTCTGTTTCCAATACACATACAAAATTCTATTTTCAGCAAAGAATCCTTGATCAAAGGCGCCAGTTAACATGTCAGGTGGTCTCTGCGGCCTTTCGCTGGCTGTATAGAACACTACATTACTACTACTATTACTATAATCATCTTCTTTTGGTAAATATAACCAATACTCTTGGCTTACAGCTTTCTTTGACTTGATATAAATTCTTACCTCATATTGCGTATGTGCAAAGGGGAGATTGTTCAGTTGAAAGTTGTATGTATTATCTTTAGAGTGCAATGTGAAAGCGTCTACTTTATGGAAAAATGTAGTATTATCAATTTTTGCTATTTGATACTCAATTATATGTTCAAATTCACATGGAAGTAAGTCAACCGTGTTATTATGAATGCTCCATTTAAGATCAACGCTGTGTGTTCCATTCTTAACAACTTCTAAATTGAAGAGAGGATATGGTTTCACAATTGAACAGTGGTCTACAGAGAAACTCTGATTGTTACAGCCAACAATATTGCAGGCCGTCAGATAGAATTGTAGAGTCTCCACTTGCTGCTTGTATCTTGGATGACTATCCTCATCCCATAAACAAGATGCAGTGTTTTCGCCTGAGACATTTTCGTCTTTCTGGGCAACACAAGCTGGCGTGACACGCCTACCGAGTGCAATAAATGTTATACCCCATTTACACGCGCGCGCGAGCCACGAGACAATCCGCGAGACGCGCGCGTGTGAACAGGGCGCTCGCGGACCAGACAGCGGTGCGTCTCGTGGCTCGCGGGCTCGCGGCGGGAGTGGTTTGTTAGGCGCGGCCAAAGGGGCTCGCGCGAGCGCTCGCGCGGTGTTCACACGCGCGTAGGAGGCGTGGCTTACGGACGCGCCACGAGACGATCCGCTACACGCGCGTGTAAATGAGCGGTTAGAGTATAGTCAACATGAGTCTTTGAATTATAGCTCCATGAACAAAATAGTTCCTCAAGATTATATAATATACAAAAGACTGTCACATTCGGCGGTGGCGACTCCACGAGAACTCTGTTAACGCATACTTTGCCAGTCTTCTTGTTTCGGCAATAATATGAATTCACCTGTTTTTCTGGATTTTCAATAAACAATCTTCTCGTTGTGTCGTTTACCCTCATGGAATGGACGTACTCGCCGTTTCTTGTGAACTCGAGATCGTCTGAAGTGTAACTCTCCGCCATACAAAATATTTCTAGCGGGTCACCGTGCAGAACTGAGATCGTCCCAGGCGGGTAGGTGGCCACTGTCATGTTTTGGCCCAAACATTCCGAAAGTATGCACGGTAATGCAATGATACACTTTAAAACAATACACCAAATCCATCTTAACTTCGTTCGATTATTTCCTATGAAAATATTCGCCATCATTGGCATTATTTTTGAAGTGTCTTTCGTCAAATGATTAAACAAAGACTATGAACATTACAATCAGTAACACTGAGCTGAAGAATTATTTTAGGCACGATAAATTTGTTATTATTGTTCCAAATAAAGACACACTTTAGGTACCTTCTAGACTCACTAACAACTCTTCACTCATCATTGACAACAGAAAAATGCTTACTTTATTATTATGCTATAGATAACAGTGATAACTTACTCGTTGACCCGACTACCGAATATACCATATAACGCATTTTACTAAGAAGTGCGATAAGAGGAGGTAAATTTACATCAACCGGATGGATAAATCCAGTATAAACATAATTTTCCTGGGGCACCAAGGATCTCGGCGCTATGCAGACAGACGGACAGTAATTATAAGTGTTCCGTTTCGACTACGGAACTCTTAAATATATGGAACTCCATTGTTCTGGTGAAAAGTACACATATACATTCGTCATGAGAAGAAAAATTGCATCTTAAGATCAACGTTCACCTTGGCGTATTTGACTTGTAATAGGCAGCATTCTAATAGGTAGTTTATAGCACTCCAAAGAGCATATTTATTTCTTCTTTCTTAGTCGTCAACACATCGTCGTTAGAGTAACAGAGATCTATGGGCGACACTCGACAGTGCCCACTTAGCATCAGGTGACTAATCACTCTCGTTTACCTAAAAAATGAATCTTTTTCAACCGGGTGAAGTTGTTCGGCTTCTAATACTTTAAAGACCCCTAAGTTAAAGTCAGTCAGGCAGTCAATGAGTACGTCAATAACTCCGTCAAAGAAAAAGTCGCGGTATCCCGTGGAGAGGCATACTGGGACCACACTGGGGAACTTTAATTTAAAGGCGTTTCAGTTAACCTTCAGCAGTAAAAAGTCGCACGAACACTTGACTGCAGACTGCAGCTAAAGGCCGGCGTCTAACACCTCTTGGTTTTCGCGGCGTTCTGGCTTAGGGGCCATCTATAAATTACGTCACACGTTAGAGGGAGAGGGGGGGGGGGGTCGATGTAGTGTGACATTGTGTGACAAGGGGTGGGAGGGGGTGCTAAATTTTGTGACGTCACATTTCAAAATCGAATAATTGGTATGTTTATGTAAAACTGCTGTTTTAATTTAATAATTTAAGTTTTAATTTAATAAATAAGGTTGCCTGGAAGAAATCGCTTCTATAGCGATAAGGCCGCCTGTTGTACTTACCATTCTGTCTATTAATTTAAGTTATTACTGTATATCGGTGTACAATAAAGAGTTTTGTTGTTGTTGTTGTTGTAATTTCTAGGTGTAAAATTTCATAATATGTGACGTGACACTAGGGGTGGCAGGTCTCACAAATGTGACCAGCTGTGACAAGGAGGGGGGGAGAGGTCAAAAAGTCATGAAATTAGTGTGATGTAATTTATCGATGGCCCCTTAGGATGCCTCTATACCAGGCGTTCGCGGTGTTATCGAACAAAACTGAACAAATCATCTTTAGAACAGACGATGGTTTTGCTTCGATATTACTTCGTATTCTTTCCTATTCCTTGTCCGATAATGATGTACTTAGGTTAAGTTTAGTATTACGACGCTATTGACTACCATAATTGTAATATTTAATAGTAATCAAGAAATAACCAATATTCAGATAAAACAAAAAACCGGCAAATGCGTCTCAGGCCACACGCAATGTAGGGTTCCGAAGTAGTAAGTTTATCGAATATTACTCATTAACTACTTATGCTAACATAGCCGTGATAGTTTTCCTTCAAGTCATCATATTATAAACTATTTTTGAGAATTTTTTCACTTGTTCAACTCCAACCGTTTAGCCGGCACGGGGTGGGGGGGACACTTGACTCTAACCAAAATTAGCAATTTAAAGTAAAATATTTCGCAAACGGACCCCTAATTTCAAAAATGGTCTTAGAAGACCCATAATATATTTGGAAGAGCTTTTCAACGATATCCCACAATATAGGGTATGCGACGAGGGGAGATACCCTGAAAAAAAAATGTTTTTCAATATTTTATTCTACGATTCTGGAGTTTTAATAAATATATATGTATATCCATGTCAAATTACAGCTCTCTAGCATTAATGGTCTCTGCGCTTTGCTTCGGAAAGACAGACGGACGGACGGACAGCCGAAACTATAAGGGTTCCGATTTTTCTTCGGAACCCTAAAAAAAGGATACGAAACGACAATGACTATGACTTGGAAAAACATTAAAGCTCTGAAGGTATATAACACGCTATATAACGAGTATTTAACACGCTAAATGGGGCTACAATAACTGTGTTGTGTTCATATCAGTTAAACTAAATATAATCTCACAGAAATGAATACCTTTAAGTGGTGGTACTAATGTATATTTCAAAATGTATGCATCCGATTAAATCACTTCTTTGAAATATTTTAATACATATACTATTGTATAATCGGCCCCAGTATTCCCAGTATCCCCAGTTTCAGTATTCCTGCACACCAGATAAATTTACTTGGTCGGTACTTTCTAAAAACACGTAAATTAACAAACCTTTACGCAGGAAGAAGGATGCGAACAAAGTGTGCTTTCTCTCTGCGAGACTTATAGTCTCAATTTAAGTAGTTCTATGTAAATATTTTAAAAGAATGTACGAAGGATTCATAAAATATGTAAGTATAACCGCGTTTTAGACGCTCCGTGTGACACTCACCTACGGTAATCGATATGATCGTTCTTCCGAGACGTGTTATCTAGACGCTAACTAATCGCGCACCGTATAATTTTGACGTCCGGTTTTTCAACGCGATTTTCGAAATAAGATCGACATTTAGGTAGCATTTCTGAGCGAGCTATGCTAAGAATCAGCCATAAAAATTCTTCAACAATCTTGCCGTAACAGAAATATATTAAAGGCTTTTAGCTATTTTTACTGATTAACTTGTAACCCGCCCGAGCTTCGTAAAAGTTCATTATTTTCAAATTTTAACTAAATATTTTCACAAATATAGGTTTGTCAGTAGCAAAAATTTTAAAAAATAGTTACTAATGTGTAGTACTTTTTACTCAGTTTAAAGAACAGTTTTTAATCCACAGAACAAACTACAATGCAAAATTATAGTCAAAGTTCAAGAGTCCTTTTAAAATTTCAGGAATGGGAATCCCATTAATTCGCTACTTTCATTAGAATTTCACTATTTTATTTACCTTTATTACTCATTTTATTATTGTCCAGTAAAGCAAATATATTTCAGTAACGTGACAAAAAGCAAATATTTTTATTTCTAAAACGGTTTGGTTCTCAGCCATTACTGGCTTCCATATTCTTAAGGACCCATTCTCTCAGTATACAATTCACCAATAAGTATAGCTTTATTAAACATTTACGAGTCGCAAATCGATTTCTGTAATGCGCACGCGCATCGAAGAATACTGCATTGTTTGGCGGAGGTTTGTACGGACTTACCGAGTTATTATCTCTTATGTGTAAATGAGAGACGATTTTGTTATGGGATTTAGTTAAAGTCTGCGGCTGTTGTATACGGTATGTTGCTCTGCGATTCTCATACTATTTATATTTCGTGGAATCAAACGGATTGCAGACTGTTTTCTAATTATATTAGTATCTTATAACGGTTTATAATAGTATCAGTACCTATGTATACTTTCAACCGCTTTGTACAATGGCGCAGTCGAGCCTAGACAATGTCACTCTCAAAAATGTTCACACTTGAAATATTACGGCCATCATTGTATTCTGCACTGACAGATTTTTTTCTGTAAAGGCTTAGACAAGGGTCAGGGCCCCTTTCATTAAATCGTTTATATCTAAATAGAGATGAATAATGCAAGTGGGTTAGGTTAATGCACAAAAGTTGAACTTTGAAGGATCCAAAACCAACGTTTTGAAAAGGAAACAAGACATTTGTAGAATGGTTGCGTAGAAATTATTATAACGATGACTATAGAATATAAATACGGATTGAATAGCTGTCTACTTAGTTGCACCCATTATTGTCCAATGCTAAGCCAACTGGGCAGTGAAATAAACGCATTGGAGGGGTAATGTGCATTCAGGAGATGTTTTCATCTTAGCTTAAACGTTTTTCCTAGTAAGGTATTATCATGGTTGGTCTAAGATTTCGAATCCCACTTCTGAATGTAAAGGAAGGTAGACTTTGAAGTCCTTTGCTACGTCGCAAGTTTTAAGATAGCGTACTCTGGTGACCAGACGAAGAAATAAATAATCAAAATGGTTTTTGCGCTCTATGTTTCTTTCTTCTCTTTTCATTCTTGTTGGCTTAATACTGCCCGGGGCCTCCAATACATTTTTGAAAGATTTAAAGGAACAACATGCTCCTTTTATTCGGAAAATAATTAGGGGCCTCCGCTCCTTCGTTTCCACGAGCCTACAGAGCTTCAAAACCAGCCCTGGCTGACGCGATAGGTTACTGAAGTCCATGGGCGACGGTGGTCACTTACCGTCAGGTTGGCTAGTCTACTAGTTTAAAAAAAGTGGCCAAGTGCGAGTCGGACTCGCCCATGAAGGGTTCCGTAGCAGCAAGTAACATTATATAAAAGTTCTTGTAGTTCGTTGTAACTTTGATCGATGTAAATTTCGGTTTACGATTTATGACGTATTAAAAAAAAAACTACTTACTAGATCTCGTTCAAACCAATTTTAAGTGGAAGTTTGCATGGTAAAGTACATTGTATATTTTTTAGTTTCTGAAGACCTATCCATAGACACCCCACACGTATGGGGTTGATGAAAAAAAAATTTTTGAGTTTCAGTTCTAAGTACGGGGAGCCCCCAAAATTTATTGTTTTTTTTTTTTCTATTTTTATGTGAAAATCTTAATGCGGTTCACAGAATACATCTACTTACCAAGTTTCAACAGTATAGTTCTTATACTTTCGGAAAAAAGTGGCTGTGACATACGGACGGACAGACAGACAGACATGACGAATCTATAAGGGTTCCGTTTTTTGCCATTTGGCTACGGAACCCTAAAAACTGATTACCTAATGACAAGAGATTTTTAGAGATAATTAGAGCGGTTGAAAGTAGAGCGTGGCAAGGAATCCCAAAGTTTAACTTTAGGACTCTTTTCTAGGGGATATTATTATGATTTTTTATTACTTTTTCATTCAGTGATATACATATGATTTTTTAAAGGAATAGCAGTCTTCCTCTCCTATAATTTTGAATAGTTTCTCTTAATAGATCTTTATTCGTATGGAACTCGCAATGAGAAATGTTTCTCGCTATCAGCATTATTTTCCGTAATGGCAAATATATGTGGACGCTGAAGTCACTGATTGCCCACGAATATATGCAAAGCGGCTACTTAGAGGCTGCTTCAGATACAGAGAATTCCGAGCGTCCTCACAACATTATATGTCCGTTATAAACATGCAGACATGACACGGTTAGCTGCCTAGGGCGACCAGGGTAATGGATTTGATTGGACAGTCCATATTGCAGTTATAATTGAATTATTAACTAAAAATAGTTACAACAATAATTTAAATAATAAATACAGATTCATCTTCTTTACTACTATCTTCTTTACTACAGTTACTCTAGTTACAGTTAGTTTATGTACTATTATCTATGTCTTATTGTCCTATTGCTGAACGCACATTTGTCCATACCGTCTGCGGATATGCGGACGCATATATTATCCGCATCGGGCTCTTATATGTTTTTATACAAATGCGATGCGTCCGACGCGTACGTTGTGGACAAATGTGCGTTCAGCATAATATATAGTCTGAACTCTGCAGTATCCTCCAAACTTGCGCTTGATAGGGTACGTCACCGACCCAGAGTAGTCTTATGCAAAAGGTGTACCACAGAATCATAAACTAGGTATTTGCTCCTCTGCACTCTCCTACTCTCAAAGTGACTCATGTATACAGAAGTGCCCCATCTCTCGACCGCTAGTTGGTGATCCTGGCCGGTAATGTAGAGATCGTGCGCCGGCTGACCGGCGACCGGACCACCAGAGCAGGGCAGGTGATCTACGGGCCCGCTTTACATGTTAACTGCTGTGAGGTAAATCTAATAATTTGCAGCTCTCCACTATTGCGCACTCAACGAAACTGTCCTATTAGAGGATCGTTGCAGGTCACGGGTCTTTAATAGTAATTGTTGAAGAGCCTGAATTAATGCAGATCTTTCGCTTCTTTTTGGCCGACAATGCGTCTTTGTTATACTTGATATGACCAAGGGCGATGGTGACCACTTATGATATGGCTGGTCTGTTCCTTTGTCAACTTTTTGCATAAATAAATAATAATAAATAAACATTTTGTATAAAATAATACAATAGTAATTAGGGAAGCCAGCAAAATCCTCCGTAAACAGGAGTTGCTAACCTGAATGTATAATTCGTATAATTCTTACGCTGTTCATAGTTTACATGGCAATTTTAATACCCCTATGTACTCGCATGTCATGTCATGTCTCAATTTTATTGTTTTTATCAGGGAGTAATAGTGCAGATGCATGAGTGTGAGCGTTTAAGTTATATTAACAAAAAATGCTTCAAACATGCTATTAAAGTTATATTTACGATAAGAAACTGATGTAACATACAAGTTCACGACACACACAGATACACAGACACACAGACACACAGACAGACAGACAGGAACTTCCGACTGGACAGTAATTAAGAACATCGTATTGATATGTTAGCGTTATTGACAGCGGTCAGGTGATTTATATCTCCTGGCTAATTGATTGACGTGTCTCTGACGTGTGCCTCTAGGCAGTCTAGGTTGTGCGTAGGAGTTACTTGCTACCGAGTTTTAATTTGTGTATAATATGTGGGGCGATACAATTGTCAATTTCATAAGTAGAACTATTTAAACTGTCATCGGGCGAGCGCAGCGGGCGGGTGCCAGAATGAATGATGTTAAGATAGAAAAAATTACAAAAATATCTCAAGCAAAGAACTATTTCATACAGTGACAAATTAGTCATTAATTAATTACATTCAAAATATTTCGACATAAGCGTGTTTCAGCGTTTAGCGTTTTAGTGGTGATCAAAGTCGCTTCGTAAGAAAATAACGCCATTATTATCCTCATTACACGAATAATAGTAAAATTGCAATATAGTTACTCGTTGACCGTCCATGCTGTAATAACTTCATAAAGACCAGATGTTAATTTGTGTTTTTTACACGCTTTATATTAGCTTCACCTGTATGTATGTATGTATGTATGTATGTATGTATGTATGTATGTATGTATGTATGTATGTATGTATGTATGTATGTATGTATGTATGTATGTATGTATGTATGTATGTATGTATGTATGTATGTATGTATGTATCAGTATAGACGTGTATAGACCAGTGCCGATAATTTTTGAAACGAAAAAAAAAAATCGTAGGATGAAACCCATTGCAAAAGGAAGAGAATATAACGAAAATTAAAGGAAAAATAATTTACGGGCGATCTGAGGTCGGGAGGTGAGGGAGGGGGGGTTCAAGGGTAAAAAATAGTTTATCTCAATTTCCGGCAAAACTACAAGTCCTATAGAAAAAAGTTAAATAGCAATGTTGTAAGTAATAAAAAGATCTGCTACCCTTTTTATACATTACCTCAAAATTAATGTGAAAAATTCAAATAACCAAGTTTTTGGTTTTTATTTCTATCTTTTACAAAAAAAAATTTTTTTTTCACGAAATTTGGTGAAAATGAAATGACTACTATTTTCACAAAAAATTTCGGATTCGAGTTTTTAATTTTTTTTGTCAATCATTGTGTACAATTTTGAGTTATTTATTAATATTTACACTTTAATTAATCGAAAAACGTAAGATTCCATGTTATTTTGTTAGACAAAAAAAATTACAAATCCATAAAATATAAAGATTGCAAAAAACATGCGAAAATAGTTGTCGTTTCATTGCATTTTCGGAGAACATTTACCATAGTAGTTTATAGTTAGTAGTAGTAGTAGTTAGTAGTTTATAGTTTTTTATATACCATTAGAAAGTAGAGATTACAACGAACAAAAATCTCACCGATTTTTTTAAAAAGTAGATATTTTGACGTGAGAATTTTCGATTGAAAATTAGGTACCAAAAACTTGGTTATTTGAATTTTTCACATAAATTTTGAGGTTATGTAAAAAAGTGTAAATACAAAAGTTGTAGATCTTTTTATTACCTATGACTTTGCCATTTAACTTTTTCCATAGGACTTGTAGTGTTGCTGGAAATCGAGATAAACCATTTTTTACCCTTAAACCCCCCCTCCCCCCTCCCAACCTCAGATCGCCCGTAAATTATTTTTCCTTTAATTTTTGTTATATCCTCTTCCTTTTGCAATGGGTTTCATCCTAATATATTTTTTTTTTCACTTTTTACCGTTTTTGAAGCTATCGGCACTGGTCTAATAGGCCACAGAAACACAAGCGTGTCTAATCACCGCTTAAAGGAGTCCGTTCATCTAGACTCCTACTCTTCAAAATGTATCTTTAAAGTATTAAAATATCGCTCACCTAGTAATATAATGGCACATCTGCAAAAAATGCGAAATTGAGTTTATATGATATACGTGTTTAAAAGTGCATAATCTACATAGTGATAAATATTTATTAATGTCTATACTAGTAACCAAACTCATACAATCTGTAAAAACGTAAGAAGAACCCATAAATTAATTTTAAACATTTTTATATAATTTGTGAAATTCGCTTCTGTAAAATATGACAAATTTAGATGTGCCGTTGTATTACTAGGTGAGCGATATGATCTTGCCTTTATTATTTCTCATTGGCATAATCAATTTCGGTGGATCAGATTCTAATTCCAGTGGTCCTAATTTTGGTGCCATTTGACAGTGTAATTTCAAAATATCTCCGGAACTAATAATTTTTTTTTCGATCTCTACTATGTGACTAATTATTACTACTATTTACAAATTATTTATGCCAAATAAAATGTATTAGAAACAGCAGGTTTAAATTTAATCAATTTCGGTGGCTCGGATTTTAATTCCGGTGGTCCTTTTAATAATTTCGGTGGCATTTGATAATTTCAAATGGAAATATCTCATGAACTAACAAAATTTTTTCGATCTCTAGTATATGATTAAGTAGTACTAATATTTACCTATTATTTAAGCCAAAAAAATTTATCAGAAACAGCAAATTTAAATTCGCCACTGTAATTAGGCAAAATTCGTGTTTGTTGAAATTGACCCATAAAGGAATTTTAATGATTTGTTGACAAGTATTATGATACGAGTTTGACTCAAGTATAGTAAAGTAAATCTAGTAATGTTATAAAAATTTTACCTATATGTTAACTAAAGCTGAATAGTTATGTACAAAGTCCTAGATTACGATAGCAGTACTTGACTGTGATGAAATCAAGCGATTATTTTAGACAACAGGTCTGCTTCCAGCAGGTCCTATGTGTTAATCTGTAGAAAATCGATCGATAGTTTACAATGATTAATTCTTGCTCATAGTCCAGCGCTTGTGTCGATCTAAAGTGATTGACAGAGTTAAGCAAATATTTCTTGAGCGCTTCCGTGCTTCGGAGGGCACGTCTAGCCGTCGGATCCGGTTGTTTACATTAGATAGGGGTCGTTAAGCCAAGTCATAGATTTTCAAGCGCCAAAACACTTTTTACATAGTTTGCCAGTTAAGTATGAGAAAAGACACCCGTAGTGGGCCATTAATGTGTTGAAGCCAATTCTCATCAAAGTCTGGTGGGCTGGATAAAACTTCCAACACTTGAGGTTGCAAGGATCTCTACTTTTTTTTAACTGTCGAGGAGCTTGCAATAAAATAGTCCACTGATGTCAAAGCTAGGCTAAAGGTGCACGACATTAAATTATGTTATTATTACTTTTTTAATTACACTGTGCATGCAAAAAACCAATCCATTCATACAGCTGTCAAGACATCAAAGCTGCACTTTGCGTTTTTGCGGCAAAAGGATTTGAGCTTCAATACGATTGATCAGATAATCGCAAACGCAGAAACAAACCGGATTCAGAAGCCAGGAATCATTGATCAGACGGAATAGACAAATGTTCGTGATCTGTTAGCTTTTTATGATTGAAATTGTTATCTGGCTACCATCCATAACTGTCCACTTCAGGAGAGGCTGCATCGAAATGCCTTAAGCGTTACGCCTACGCCAGATTTGCTTTTTGTATTCATAGCTGTTAATTGGCAAACAACTTGATGGTAAATAGCTGCTCCCTGAGGACTCGCCCAGTGACATCATGCTGCTATCTAAGCGTTAAGATATTTCAACAAAAATGTGGAAAATCATTCGCCGATCTATTGTAAGATAGATGAACCGTTCTACTACGCACAAACACAGCAACAGCTTGGCCAATAGCGCTTTATCTTTATGTGTTAATATCGACATTCATATTCGGCTCTTCAAACAAAATAATGCCGTTTTGACTTACCTGGGTATTGTAGATTTCATTAAAGCCCCAACTCAGAGTCACTAACGGTTACTTAAATCGCACCTTAGTAAAGAATCACCATACAGATTCTGTACTAAGGAGCTATTTAAGTAACCGTTAGTGAGTCTGAGTTGAGGCGTTAGTGATGAAAATGTTATCTAATGTCATTTCCCCATTCGTTTGTCTGAAAAGTGTAGAAGTGAGTGATTGGTTTGGAATTAAAATGAAACTCCATAAATCACTTGGTGAAGTTTGTGGCTAGTTTTGCAAGTTTTTATAGTAGTCCTAGGCGTTTGACACTTAACTGCTGTGTGTGTGTCACAGACGGATTTTGTCCTCTGAAGCTCGGCAGTGCTTGAGAAATGTTAGCCGCTAGAGCTTATCCATTGAACGTCTCGGACGATCGTCTACGATTGAAAAATGCCGTCGGGTTATGAGCGCTTGGATAACCTAGTAGTTATCCTAGGCTACATCTGCTAAAAATATCATGGCAGCTGCGTGTCAGATTTGTTTGAAGGCTACAAAAAGTGTACAACGACTTTATAAAATACAATACTCATATTTGATTGATAAACAACGTGGCTTAAATTTAAAATGTTTTAATTCGCGAATTAGTTTCTGTGAGCTTCAAAAACAGATCGTTGCCTCACAAGTGGACCTTTGATAGGCTCAAAATAGGCAACGAACTGGAGTACAGAATAAAATTGTATTACTAGATTCCACCCGCGACTTCGCTCGCGGAAGAGTGGTTTCACAAATCATCCCACTAAACTTATAACCGGGATAAAATGTACCCATTTTTTAAAGTCTGAACATGTTTGATACGGTTAACACAATGTGGTAGATTTTATCCCGGTTATACGTTCCTGTGGGATGATTTAGTTACCGGAGTGACCTAAACATTCAGGCATCCAATATTTCACAAACTTTCGCTATAAAATTAGTAGGAAATGATAATAGTACCTACTTAGTATTAGGGTTGTGTTGAGATTTTCTTTATAACTTATCCACCATGACATTCATACCTACACCAGGTATTTAGCCAGGTTAAAAATCCTACCAACGTATTCTTGGGATTTAAACTTAGTGCAGAGTCCATTGTCAATTTCTACCAAGGTGTTTCACAAACAGGGGAACTTGCTTGTGTTTAAATATGGATGGACAGTAATCATACGCCGATAAGACAAAAAGAAACTCAACTGTTATAAGTGAGCACGTATTGAAATAGTGCAGAATAACAACAAAAACAAATATATCCTCTTTATTGTGCACGAAAATTATACGTATCTGGATACATTCAAGCATTCAAGCGTCAAAAGTCCATTATTCGAAGTCACACGTTATTCTATCACAACGGGATAGGCCAAGTAGACTAAATTACATCCGTTAAAGTATTGGCACGATTGGGTCCAGTGATTGGTGCGTGTACCAGAATTCATTAAATTCCTGATAAAATTTCGAAAAAAATGATTTCGTATTGAAACGAATAACGGAACAGTAACGAGTAATCATTACTTTACATCTGTATTATAATAACATATTCAAAAGTTTTTGCGTCAATCGTAAAATACCGTGTCAATAACCTACTATTGTGTTACATTGGCTCTCAAACTTCATGGCATGACAATCATCTATCCTACAAGTACATAATAGAACTATCACTGATTAATTTCTAAAAGATATTTAAGAAAAACTATTAGTTGGTTTGATGCAATACATATATCCTATATCAATGATTTGAATTTTTTTTCGGTTTGTTGTTTTTTTTGTTCAATTTGTCTGTGTATTTGTTTCCGTTAATAAGAACGATGTGTAGATCATTTAGTATTTGTTTTATTTCATTCGGTTCTCTAACGGAACACTTTTCAAGTGTTAGTCCCGTTCTAAGACATGGTTTTCGGAAGTGATATATGTTACTAGTTTATGTTTATTAAAGGATATCGTAGCTATCTGTATTGGGATAACTTTTCATAATCATAAAAAAATTAAGATTCCCTTTGATTGTACCACATTCTCTCATATTTTTTTCTAATGGATTTTTGCTGTTGGCCCTTTACAGATTCACGCAAACAGAGGGAGGCTTTGAAAGAGTTAACGATGATATCCATTCATCCATCCATCCATCAGCCTTTGTAGGTCCACTGCTGGACATTGGCCTCCCCTAACTTGCACCACTCTTACCGGTCCTGAGCCTTCTGAATCCAGCGGATGCCCAATGTCTTCTTCAGGTCGTCAATCCACCTGGTCGGGGAGCGATGATAACCTCGTTACATTAAAAATTTTCTGACTACATTAAAAAGTTTAAGCACCAGTGGCTAAGCAGTCGTCATGGTAATATTTTTTATGCATTTCCACGCGGCCGCGGCATGCGGTAGATGCAATCTCAGACCTCGTTCAGAGATGGGTCAGTATCGTTTTATCGAATTTGAAGATAATGTCATTTTGACAGTTGACCGCTAAATATTTTTTTCGGATTCACAGGTTTACCGATATTGATACATAGCCCTTTATTGCCGAATGCCAAATTATACCTTCTCGTTGTTTTACAAACTATCCATATTTGCAGGCTTTGCTGAGCATATGTCATTTTGACAGTTGACCGCTAAATATTTTTTTCGGATTCACAGGTTTACCGATATTGATACATAGCCCTTTATTGCCGAATGCCAAATTATACCTTCTCGTTGTTTTACAAACTATCCATATTTGCAGGCTTTGCTGAGCATATGTCATTTTGACAGTTGACCGCTAAATATTTTTTTCGGATTCACAGGTTTACCGATATTGATACATAGCCCTTTATTGCCGAATGCCAAATTATACCTTCTCGTTGTTTTACAAACTATCCATATTTGCAGGCTTTGCTGAGCATATGAGCTCATTTTGTGCAGTAAAAACAATGGGAAATGCACCTGTATATGTATATCAGTTAAACACGCGAGCAAGCATCAGGTATCAGCCGGAAACAGCCTGCGCGTTTATAATTGACTTAAATATGCGTTTTTGGATGCATCTGGTGTTTCAAAGAACATCTCTATTTTACTGCGTCAAGTAGATTTTTATGGAAACATCCGACAAATCAGGTGACGGCCATCTGATGGTAATTAAGTGGCTATCGTCGTCCATGAACATCAAGGTATCACTGATGTGATTCCACCCCAAAAAGAGAAACGAAAAGAAAGAAAGAACCGGCTCACAAGTCACAATCCACTAGCCGGTGTAGTGTTTAGAGGGTCAATAATACACACATTTTACTCTGTAATGGGTGAGGTAGGTATACTCAAAGCACACGTCTGCACACTGCACCTAGCACGCAGCATCGCTGCCGACTGACTGGCAGTCACTCAGTGACTGACAGCTGTGCTTATACACTACATCCCTTCTTTATTTTATAATAAATAATATAATTGATTACAACTGTTCGTTAGCAAATAATATATTGCAACATTGATATAGATCTGACAATAATAAATTATTCAATATCCAACTTTTATTTTCTTTGTGTTATTTATTATCATTATTGTTGTACAACATGTATTTCCCATTTCTGTACATCGTTTTCACCATCAGAAACTCACACCACTATGTGAGTGCAGGGTTAAAGTTTGATGTCAATCTGTTAGCCTCAGTTACTTATTATTCATCGATATATTTTTCTGTAGCTAATTTAGAATCTTGTAGCTCTCTTAGTACTGTCCTCATAATATGGTTTCCCTCTTTTCTTTAATTGAATTATAGACCTGTCAATTTCTGTCTCTCACATTACTGTCATTGTTAGAGTGAAAGGTATTTTACTGGAAGTGATTGGAAGCTTCATAAAAAAAAATTGATGTTATTCTCGCATTTCACTAAATACAACTCTGTAGATCATAATTATATTTTTAACAAATGTCAAATGTAGCATTGAAAGTAGATTAACTCAAGCCATTTACCACAGTCGCCTACTTCAATTATCAAAAGTAACAACATAACTTCTGAAAAATCTTGAGTAAGTCCCTCTATTGCCAAGGCTCACCCAGCCGATATGCATATATTATCCATTTAGTGTCATATGTGTGCATCTTAAGTGTGCAATATGCATCACCCATACACACCCCAAACTTCAGTTCTTCAACTTCATAACTTTCTTTCTCGAGATGGAGACTGATCTCGTATTGTTCAGTATCATGATTTATCATGATTACCTATTTATAGGTACTCGACTGGTACATGACTTACAGGTATTTCCCTAACGCTATCTTGTTTTCTTCAAGACTAAGTGAGAACAAAACTCTTAAATTATTTATAGAATTAACTTTTGCTATTTTGACCTATCGTGATATTACTTTCCAATTTTTTCTTGAGGGTACTTCATTTATATTGAGGGTAGGTCACAAAACTTGAAGGTAATTTGAAATTTTCAAACGTTAATCTTAAGAATTTTGAGTCATTCAACTAGACAAAATTCATGATGTCAATATAATATCTAAAGTTCATACAACTCGCTCAGCGCATTATAAGAACTCAACTTTAAACAATTTTCCTATGTGACATTGTTATTTCCATCTCGTGTCACTAAGAAATAAAAACTATTTGCCAGCCATTAATTTAATGCCAAGCTATTTAATTCTACCACCAACATTTACACTGTGAAAGTCACAGACAATTTTTGAGGGTACTTCATTTCATGGTAAGATAAGGGGTAAATCTTGAGAATTTGAGTCAATGAACAAGACTTAATTCATGATATCAGTATGATTGTCTACAGTTCAAACAACTCACTCCACGCATTATAAGGGTCAACTTTAAACAATTTTCCTATGTGACATTATTATTTTCATTTATTGTCAGTAAGGAATTCAAACCATTGGCAACCATTCATTTAATGCTAAGCTATTTTGCTCTACCAGTATTTACACTGTTAAAAGTCACAAGGGTATTTAGAATAGTACCAGTAGAATCTCTAATAATCTTAAAAATTGTTGCTTGTGAAACTACGATCACAGCTGACCAATTTATTGTCTCTTTAATTATCATATGAACTTGAGTATTCTCTTAACTCTTGATCTTAACTCTTGATTCACTATCAGTTTAGTCAGTTAAGTTATGATTCTCTGGGAATTTGCGTTTGCTTCCCAGGGGAGTTTCAGTCGTTGACAAGCACTCTGTGTGAGGATGCTTTGTGAGATGGTGGTCCTGCGTGCACGGTTACATTCACTTACACATATGTACATTCGGCTTAGTAATGTGGCCACTCCAGCTTCTAGATGGAGATCTAGTGCTTTCAGCTTCCACAACATCAACGTCACTTTAAACTTGATAGATCTGTAATACAGAAATATAAGACCGATGACGAGCCTCGGACTGTACTGCTTTAGAGATAAATCTCTAAAGTTGCTACTTAGCACTGTCATTCAACTAGAAATAAGTTTTTTTTTTCTTGGCTAAGTCTGACATAATTAAATCGAACCACTTTGTTAACGCATATTCAATAATTACAGTATGAACCTTGCCCTTGATAGGTATTGTTTTTGTATAATGTCGTGAAAAGTATGGAAACTGATAAAATAACCTTTTGGTCATTAGCCATCACTTGATGACGCTAGTTAACTATTTATGTCAATTTTACATGAAAAGAGCGCAGAGAAACACCTAAGGTGTTGTCATTTTGCAGATGGTTCAAGTTGGATGAATATTAGTAGTATGTTGTATCTACGTAAAATAGTTGATTACAACGTCGTGTTTTATTGGACTACCTCAATATACTGAAATTTTATTTCTCAGTGTCTCATTGTCTCTTTACTATGGAGACAAAATCATAACCTTGACATATAATATTTACCTTTATTCTTCGACAGCTCAAAAAGATTAATATTTACATTGCAAGTAAAGATATTAGATGGAAATACTACGATCTTCTGAGTCTGTAATTGCTCGTTGCCACATGGATGAATCTTTATTTTTTCAATAATAATAATATATCCAATAAATTATTGTGGACTATATTATATAAGAATTGCAAAAAATTAATATAATTATCATAAAAGCCGAGTCCGTTACCATGGACTCATAACTGCTGTCGTTTGTCATATTTTGTCATAATCTGCTCACATATGTGATATGTTCACATATTACATATTATACTCGTCTGTAACGAATTATTATAAAATAATGAATCGTCAAAAACGGAACTATGTCATTGTACATTTCATACATGGTCAGATTCAAAATTACTTCAAAAGAAGTTATGGAATGTTAACACATGAATGGAATAAAATATACCATACCAATAATCACTGTCTTACTTTTATTCCTTACATAATACTTGAATTCTGATGCCACATCATCTCTTTACTTGGTATTTGTAATTCATATTGATTGAGGTAACTTTCTGAAAACCTGCAATTTGTTATTTCATCCCACGATTTCATATCAGTGAAATGGGACCGATTATGATGGGAATCATCTCCATCAGGCATCTCGAATGGGTGTCTTATGAATCATATCCAACAGACATCTTTGGCTTTCAATGACATTCATAACGACATATCCATAAAATATTAATTTGTAAATATTTGCAGCCACTGTGTATGCATGGCTTTTTACAAATGTAACGTTATTACAAGTGTAACATGATTGCGTAGCCTTAAACATTGATTTATAATATTTGCGGGCACCTTGTATGCATGGCTTTTTACTAATGTAACAGTAATATGACTGCGTAGCCTTAAAACATTGATTTATAATATTTGCAGGCACCGTGTATGCATGGCTTTTTACTAATGTAACAGTAACATGACTGCGTAGCCTTAAAACATTGATTTATAATATTTGCGGGCACCGTGTATGCATGGCTTTTTACTAATGTAACAGTAACATGACTGCGTAGCTTTAAAACATTGATTTATAATTGACAGTATATATTACGGTATATTATATACCACTTGTATGCAGAATACATTACAGTATAATGTATAATGCTCAATCACCTCGAATGACTTGCCATAGCAGTAATTCAATACATCGATTAGTTTGGCTTCTTCCTCAGAATTCCAAGTCAAGTACCTACTCCATACCTTAATTTATTTTATGATAATTATGGTAAATACCCAATAAATTGAAAACTTTTTTTTTCCATTTTTTTTAGCTATAAAAGCGTTACAATATCTCTGACATTTTAGACTGAACTTTAGTATTCCACATACTCATCCATCCTTAAATTTTAATATACCTTTTAGGAAATACTCATTATATTGAATAACTTTCGCAAACACTATATTTTAATGTCTTATAATTTGGCTGAACATAAAAATGTTCCACGTCACTTTACCCAGAACTTTGATTTTTCTTCTCGAAACAGCCATCCTTGAGCCATTACGAAAATTTTTGAATGAAACAGTGAAATCGGTTAAGCTATCAAGAAATACTAAAGTTCATTTTTATTTATACAAACAAGAAGATAAGTATATACTATTACTACTAACACTAGTATTAAGTATTCAATGCTACTAACCAATATATGGATGAATAGTCCGAAATAAATAAATTATTATTATTATTATTATTACAATAATAACGTGCTTCTTTCGAGCATTTTTTTTGTAGACAAGGTATAGCATTCTCCTTACGAGTCTTGTTTAAATTTGCGTGCCCCTTTCAGGCCTTTTTGTACTCAAGGTACATTAACAAGTTCCTTACGAGTCTTGTTTAAATTTGCGTGCCCCTTACAGACCTTTTTGTACTCAAGGTACATTAAAAAGCTCCTTACGAGTCTTGTTTAAATTTGCGTGCCCCTTGCAGGCCTTATTGTACTCAAGGTACATTAACAAGCTCCTTACGAGTCTTGTTTCAATTTGCGTGCCTCTTGTAGGCCTTTTTGTACTCAGGGTACATTTACAAGCTCCTTACGAGTCTTGTTTCAAATTGCGTGCCCCTTGCAGGCCTTTTTGTACTCAAAGTACATTAACAAGCTCCTTACGAGTCTTGTTTCAATTTGCGTGCCCCTTGCAGGCCTTTTTGTACTCAATGTACAGTAACAAGCTCCTTACGAGTCTTGTTTCAATTTGCGTGCCCAATCCGGACTTAATACTTGTAACGGGACAAGTGGGATAGACCCGTACAACCTGCGTGAACCTTGACGTAGCTAAAATTATCAATAATTATATTTAATTTAATATTGGCCTTAGTGATAAAAATATTAACATATATAATGCTTCAATATTGCTACGTAATACGGATTTTAAGGTATAATAAACTTTTTACATATTACGTGCATATGCATAACACATTGTTTGTAGCTACTTTACAGGTTCTTTTTTAATATGGTTGTATAGGCAATGATCTTTAAGTGAACTGTATTGGCGTGACCACGGAACACAGACACAAGGGCGTGACCATAATAATAATATTGAACTGCTAATTAATTAGCAAAATTACGTCTAAAACTTGTTTAGATAATCATAATCTTTTGAATTCATGGTAGAACGGTATTTGAATTGTGAAAACATTAACCACAGCATTATATTAATAAGTGGGGTAGATTCTCAATCGTTTCTTTCCAAGTTATTGTAAGGGTAACGTCGAGTTTCACGTTTTTATTAAATACCCACCAAATACAAACAAAACTTAGGATATTGTTATTGTGATGCGGTAGCTTTATTTGAAATAAGGAACGAAATAAATTACTCTTTCACATACTACAATTTCCTACAGCAATATCATAGGAAATTTATGGTCTATTTGAAATAGTTACTTGAGGCATGGCCCTTTGTGAACAAAATGATTTGCATGGCCTTCGAAGTATTTAATTAGTTTTGATGCTTAGACAACCATTTTCTGTACAAATATGGCAGTGGTACTTTAAGTTGCCGAGTTATTAAAACGTCAACACTTAAATAATTGTTACTTTAGTGCACGCAATTAGGTATACCCACATATAAATTATGTGGTTGTAATGTAATAATACACTTTACTTACTTAAATGCGAATATAACAGAACATATTCGTTACGAATTTGCCTGTCCGAACGAATGCAAGGGTGGCATTACTCCTTCTTTTTCTTCCAACATTTTTTGGTAATTCCTTATTATTTTTACCATCGTCGCCACTTGTAGTGTTTAGAGGGTCAATAATACACACATTTTACTCTGTAATGGGTGAGGTAGGTATACTCAAAGCACACGTCTGCACACTGCACCTAGCACGCAGCATCGCTGCCGACTGACTGGCAGTCACTCAGTGACTGACAGCTGTGCTTATACACTACAGCCGGAACACAACGAATCGTTTGGCGGCTGACTTAAGCAGGGTATAATGCAAATTGTTATGCAATATGTTGATATCTATATGAATGTGAGGACTGAACTGCTCTAGAAGTCGAACTTAGTCGCCACTTTCTATCAGAAGTACAGAAGTAGTTTAGTAGCTTAGTTTGTAAGTTACTCTGTAAGAACTTATGACACTTAGGGCTTGTTTCACCATCTTCAAGTAGAGTCCTGAATAAGCTATTCGCCGGTTAAAGTGACGTTAAAGTGTCATTTTACATACACGAAATGTCAACTTAACCAACGAATAGCTTACTTCGGACTTACTTGAAGATTGTGAAACAAGCCCTGAGTGATATAAAAACTTAAGACATTGTGATCATAATGCCCTGCTGTGGCTACTTGTTTCACGCCGTTATTTCGTTAATTGCATCATGTAATGAAAATTACTTAACTAATGTAAACTTTCATGACTTCTCTCGATATTAACAGTAAGCTCTGGGTAGTCTGTCGGGTACAATAATCGACCGCATTTAATTATACCTTTCAAAAACAAGACTAAGAATTTAAAAATAAATAAATATTGTTTGCCATCGTCTAGGAGCCGTATATTACCACGTTATGTTCAAACATAATCTCATGATCTCTAATAAAAGGTATGCAATCAGACTCGGAAGCTAACAATGCCAAACAATTTATTTTAATGGGCATTTATTAAGTTGGCTATACATATAACATCTGTGGGCACAGCGGGTGGCTTAGATTATCTGTGTCATGCGCTCGCGCCGGTCGGAGATGCGTATCGGCCGTATTCGGGTCCGTTCGGATTGTATCGGCCGATGACAACGACCGTACAAATGCGAACTGTACGCGAGTATCATCTTTATTATTTTCACGTATGTATTTCAGCTGTATTGCTAAAGTAACTCTACTTAATGGACGTGACAGCATTGACAAATTAAAGGCCTATTTTGTTCCTAAGTCAGCTTCCAAACGACATCGTGTTTCATTTTATAAAGTGATAATGATTTCAAGTGATAAGTGACTGCAGTTTGTCTGGGGCCCACGACGAACTTTCGTTTTCTAATTTTTGTCTGGAGACGGGTAACCAGGACCGAGACGGCTTAAACATGTTCTCTAAAACTACAGAAGTACATAATAATAAGTACTAAAACGGAGAAGCGCTCAACTGCTTAGCTCGATTAATCATTTAAGACCATTTACAATAGAAGCAATCGGGCAATGATGCTTCATTCCCGTTACCTACCGTCTTGAAACGGACGGACGAAATAAAGTAAATATTTTATTTTTCGATGGAGAATGGTAGCCAGCCAGTCCAGTACCAAACTTGATGCAGCTGTCAGGATTGAGCTGAGTGTGACTTAAGCTCGCATTGAAAAATCTCTTGTCATTATAAAGTAGTCATTATTTACACCTTGCGAAGATGAGAATATGAATGGTATAGAACAAGCGTGTGTATTCACCGCTAAAAGGAGTCCGTTCATCTTGACTCCTACTCTCCGGAATGTATCCCTGGATTACACCGACCGCCTTCAGTTACTGGGCACTGAGATATCCTCGAACCTTAACTTTGGGCGGTTCATTGAATCCAAAGCTAAAGTAGCTGCTAGGAAGCTTGGAATTCTAGCAAAGGTGCGGCGGTACTTCACACCACAACAGCTTTTAACCGTGTATAAAGCACAGATTCGGCCTTGTGTGGAGTACTGCTGTCACATTTGGGCTGGTGCTGCCAAATGCCACCTGTCAGCATTGGATTCAATGGTGTGGCGTGCTAAGAGGCTTATTGGTGACCCTAAATTGGTTGACACCAATCTTCAGAGCCTCGAGCACAGGCGCAGAGTTGCCAGCCTCTCGGTGTTCTACAGGATACATTTTGGAGAGTGTGCGCAGGAATGACATAATTTAATTCCGCCATCCCCTTTCTATCATCGAACGTCCCGACGCACGGCTGGTATCCATCCCTTCGTCGTGAACATCCCCCCTGTACGGACGACGCGCTTCGCCTCGTCATTTATTATACGTACAGCGAAGGATTGGAATAAATTGCCCGCGTCGGTGTTTCCGCTCGATTATAATGTAAGTGTCTTCAAGGCAAGAGTGAATAGGCTTTTACTAAGTTAATGCGTTTTACCACCCATGACTACATCACCACTTACCATCAGGTGGGATAGTAGTCAATCATTAACTTAGAAGATATAAAAACAACATCTCCCCAAGAAAAAAAACCTTCGTCATTACCATTTAAGTATTATTACTAGCATATAGAACCGACACCGCGAACACAATGTATGTTCCAATGAATTGGCGCCGATCGGCTTCTATTTTCAATGGATTCGTTCGATTTCGAAAGGAGAACGGGGGCTCAATTTTGAAAATAGAACCTCCCGGCGGGACACACGTTTTGTTCGAGATGTCTGTTCTATGACATTATACTTCAATGAGAGGTTCAGATAAATTTAAGAATGGAAAACAATTACAATACTTCACTCAATTCACTTGGCTATCTTTAGGAGGCTGGAATAATAGCTACACTTCTCGAGTCTGAACTAGCATCGGGTATGATAATATTTGTATCTTACATTCTCTAACACACTGCAAAGAATTCGCGGCATCATGGAATCTTCAAAGCTTAGTAATAGGCAGAAAATGGTTCACATGGTTCGGCATCTATTTCGAGTCATTAAGGCTGACATTTTGGTTCTTATTCGCAAGTAGATAAGATTGAAAATGTATAAAATCTCGCATCACGATATGCAACAAGTTATATGAAGGAAACCTGTGCTGAGACAGAATATATTTTAATCTGATTGATACACCGGTGCTTCGGGCGGGGCTTTTGCCTGTATGAAATGTCTGCCATTCTCACAAAAGGGAACATAGGGACATGTTGGAGTGTCTGCGATGAACATGGAATATTCGTTCTCATTACATGTCACTAAAATTCTCACTAAAACTATAACAAATCTTTATCCTGTGTAATTTTTTGCTATTTAGGTTGTGTAGAAGAAATTTTTACTTAGCAATAAGACGATTGTTTTCTTATTTTTATATATTTTTATTTTATTAAAATTGGTAAACGATAAAGATGCATTTGATGTTTGTATATTGTAAGATGTATGGATTTGAATTTATGATTTGCAGGAATCATTAAAGTTATAAAGACTTATCGAATCTATACTTAATTTAATAATGTACTACATAATTGTATGTATATTTACGAATAAAAACACTTCTGTTTTTATACCGCTCAAAAGATTTCAGAGAAATATTACGTTCGAATAATAATTTTGTAGCTAACCGCTCGCGGTGGGAAGCATAGCTATTGCGAGGTATTGAGCATCCGTGTTGAATAAAGGTGATCGTGTATCATAGCACCGAAGTGCATAATTATGGGATGTTTTATTGTATCAGGCTAGCGCTCGGAGGAAGTTTCCGGATGAGAGGCTGTAGGGCTGCCGCGGGAAATAGGTAACTTTTTACCTTTTGTTCTATAACCTGAGCTTTTTTTTATGCCTTAAGCAGGCAAACGAGCAGATGGGTCACCTGATGGTAAATGATCACCGCCGCCCATGGTAATTAGCAACATTAGGGGCGTCACCAATGCCTTGCCGGCCTCGAAGAAAACAATAGTCCCGCTTCTTGAAGGACCACATGTCATAGCTTAGTGGGAACACCGATGCAGGAAGTTCGTTCCACAGTTTACACGTCCTTGGCAGGAAATTAGGTGAAAAACGAACTGTGGACAAACGCCACGTATTCAGGTGGTGTTGATGGAATCTGGTACGCGATGCGCGGTGACGGAAATCAGGCGCAGGTATTAAACCGAACAGCTCATCAGAACATTCCCCGTTGTACAGACGGTAGAGCTTTTTAAGATCCCTCAACAATCATTTGTTTTTTTTTTATTTATTTTGTTTTATTTAATAGTCATTCTCTATCTACTCTATATCCAGATGTAATTGTAAGCAGTGCACAGACTTATTGACCGGATCATTTTAGACATGTGACAGGTTGAATTCCCAGCTGGGGAAAAGGTAAACGTGATACCCCATTTACACGCGCGCGCAAGCCACGAGACAATCCGCGAGACGCGCGCATACGCGCGCGTGTGAACAGAGCGCTCGCGAACCAGACCACGGCGCGTCTCGCGCTCGCAGGGCTCGCGTCGGGAGCGGTTTTATAGGCGCGCACCAAAGGGGCTCGCGCGAGCGCTCGCGCGGTGTTCAGTGTTCACACGCGCGTAGGGGGCGTGGCTTACGGATGCGCCACGAGACGGTCCGCGACACGCGCGTGTAAATGAGCGGTGACAAGTAAATGTTTGTAAGTTTGTTGTTATAATATCCAGAAAAAAAACTCCTGAAACAAAATATAATTCAGTTGTTTCAAATTGTCAGTAGGTCAAAGCGATGTGAAGAAAATTTTGAATATAAATCGAAAATATTCATGCAACAATAACAGCAAGAGAAACTCCTAAATTTGGTATTACTTTAAAACGTAGGTTTATCAGGCGAACCTAGTGCCAAGTACAGTATGGCCGCTGTATCTTGGCGCCTCTGAACATAGGCTTTGCGAACTTTAGCGCATGCAAGACAGAGATGGCAAGACGAACATGCTAACGTATGACTGAGACACAATACACCGTGTATCGAGTATTGGCGAATATGTTACTGCGCAGCCTTCTGTGCGAAGTTCAGACGCGCCAAGATACAGCGGCCGAACTGTACCAGTACCAGGTTTCCACTTACCAGATATTGTGTGAATCCCTATTGTTAGCGTGCTTTCTATTATTACAGTGTAAGGTACCCTTGGGACTATTATTTAATACTATTGTGAATATAACTATGGTATTGACTAAAATATACTACTATCATCAGTCGCCACTTGGTGGCACTAGTGAGCATTGTCGACATTGATGTCGCCGTTAGAGCATAGAACTCAGTAACTGGGACATTCGCCATTCGACAGTCGACCTGAACGGTCGCATGCAAACCCGAGGCAAAAGTTATTTTGTGATGAATGAAATGGAAAGTATAATTAAAATAATTGTGAAATATCGTCGTTTTATTGGGCCGAGCCTACACTATGTAGCAGCCCTTTAGGTGTTTAAAATTCAAGCGCGTTGAACCACTATCCAGCAGCACCGCTAGCTGTTGTTTATCTTAAATTTTATTGTCCGTCGTGTTACCAGTCTAGATATCGCTCAAATTAATGGTGGAAGTTAAACCATGGTATACGCTTACGTGATAACGAATAGCTTATAGTGCTAACTTACAAGAATTGATAGCGGTATTTATCGGAAATTAGATGTTGGCAACTTCGCCTATTAAACTTTCCTTTGAGTTTCAGTTTGTAATTTTTTATAAAGAAACTAAATTCCTTAGTAGTGAAAAATATTAAAAATGTTTTAATAAGAAAGCATGGGAGTAAGGAGGCGCGAAGAACGAAGTCTTCGCGATCTTTTTCGACCACGTAAATGAGCCAATACGACTTAAACAATACAGTAATTCTTGCTATGGGATGAGATAACTATAAAAAAATACTCCTTCAGGATCAGTCGCATTTATCATTAGTTTGGTCTTGCCTCATTTCGTACTCCGCCTTTTCGTCTGTCCTTCAGCGCATAACAAACTATGATTTGCGTCACACAACTTTCTAGTTGCCTACGCCTGTTTCCTCTTTCCAAATGTAAATTGTAATGACGCGCCCTGTCACCGGCTTCAGTTGACAGCTGTCATCCACTAGCGCCATCTATTCAGAATAAATTATATAAAGCTCATGGATTGTATTGTAACAATGTATTGTAACAATGTATTGTACAATGTATTGTGTATGTATGGATGTATTTAAACTATTCAAACATTTCATTAGTCAACATCCTGCTCTAACTGTGTATAAAATGCAGTTATATTACGTATGCATTATACAGTTACGTTTAGTAATTGGATTTTTGAATCTGGTAATCAACTTTTGACGGTGACTGTACTACTGCGTCGGTATGAAAAATATAGATCGTTATTGCATGTCAATTATCGATATCGTTGCAGTATCGTCCTTAGCGAGTTATCTGCTCGCTGTTACTTTTGCTTTGTGGTGCCGCAAGCCGCTGGCTCCATAAGTCCATACGGCTGCACTAGGGAAGAATAGATAGGGATTGGATAACGCGTGTAGGAATAAATGTGACCGAAGTAGGATACGACATACGCATAATAGGACATACTCCTACACATGTCCGCATTAGAAGGATATCGAAGAACTGTATCGTAATTATATCAGCTAGACGACTAAGCAAGGAAGGAGGAAGTTCTTGCAATCCTAGTATTTTCTCCTGCTAGTAGGACCACGAATTCGAAAATTGAACTTATTTAGGTTTTATTTTGACGTCAAAATACGCGTTGATGTCTTCAGCTCGTCAACCAAACTTTATTGAAAATTGTACAGTAGTGGACGTAATTTAAGCTTCCTTGGTTCATGTCGAAATTATCTGTCATTTGAAAGTCGCAAAATGTAAGTAATTGTGCATGCCCGTTTTTATTTTCATTATCATAAGTATGTTTAAATAGTGCATAGAACTAAAGACGCATTAACGCTTGCTATTCTCGATAAACATCTAGAAAAATCTAGATGTTCTTAAGGCAATAGAAATATTGTTCTCGCTATAAATATGAAGTACATCTTGTGCACGCACAACAATTAAATTATCATAGCGAGTCACCACGCGACCGTGAGTTATGGCCAGGGGATCGCGAGGGATGATGCTAAAAGGTATTAAGTACAATTGATATTTTTCGATTAATGTTTGAAGGGCACTTAAGTCAATATGTAGGAGCGTTTGAATTTAGACAACAGGAATGTCCATAGAATAGTAATAGAGGTATACTTACAGAGGGAGTCCCGTTAAATATATAATAGAACCCATAGTATTAATAATGAATTCTATTTATCAATAAAATTCCCAAAGTTATATTAATTAATAAATTATAATAGTACTCTGCCAGCAACTGATACTAATGGTATAATTTAATAAGTGAATTGCTTACTAAATCATAGCTTCATTTAGAAACCAGTCAAGAGATCTATGTATAGTAGATAATTAAGCTGTTGTTATCACGAATAAAAAAAACTTGCAAATCTACTGGCGTGTCGTTACTTGGCGTGACGTAGCAGCACGGTATCGGTTTAGGCAGTGGTTTAGGTGTAGAACAATTAACTGGGGCTTTTTAAAGTATTTGATCTTGGGTTCTTTCGTTCGTTGCTCTCTCCTCTAACCCCCCACAGACAAGTCCGATATAAATATATTAGCGACGAGTGATTGCCCTCGCTTTACTTCGGTTTTTTATATTTTACACGTTGCGTTACATTATTGGAGTTTTTATAGGATCCCTGATTTTTTGAAAACATAATATAGCCTATGTTACTCGGGGATAGTGTAGCTTCCCAACAGTGAAAGAATTTTTCAAATCGGTTCAGTAGTTTTGGAGCCTATTCAATGCAAACAAAAAATCTAATCTTTCCTCTTTATATATTAGTATAGATATGAACACCTATGTATGTTGCGTATATTGTTATATAATATTTTAAGTAAAGTAATTATCAGTTTTGCATTTATTTATTCTTTACTTTTTATACTTAGGGCTTGTTTCACAATCTTCCGAAGTAAGCTATTCGTTGGTTAAGTTGACATTTCGTGTATGTAAAATGACACTTTAACGTCACTTTAACCGGCGAATAGCTTATTCAGGACTCTACAGATTGTGAAACAAGCCCTTAGTCATTTTGTAGTTTTCATTTTGGATGACAGTTTAACTTTTGTTTACAACAGTATTATGTATTTATTTTATTATTCTTTTAAAACATGAAAATAAATGTCATAAAATAAAAACATTTATTTTTCAGTTACCGGAGTTTACCGGGCGGGTTCCACGCTGGGTGGCTTACGTCAATTACGAGAGTTATAGCGAGGACAGATCGTGAGCCGCGGAGATGTCGTCCGAGGAATGCATGTAAGGTGCCCGCGGATCGAACCCAGGAAATACTGCCTTATCCTTGCAAGGGAACTGAACCCTTTTTTACTAAACGTTGACAACGATTAATGGCTAAAATCGCTTGCATATGTTTGACAGATTGCTCGTTGATTCGACAGTTCAGCTTTCTGGATGTCACGACATTTGTGTTAAGGTCAGCGAGGATGGATGATGTTTGTATTGTTCCGATTTTTCATTCTTTATAATAATTTGAAGTCGAATTTTACATTACGATAGTAATTTGGTGATAAAAGATAGATATTAGTGAATCTCGGAATATTATCCATTTCCAAAAAAGTTTAAAATATGTCAAGGTTCAGTTGTAGAATTAGGTCGGTATCAACGTAGGTCGTAGACTCTTACAACACGCATGCAAGGGATTCGCTTGGTTACAGTAATCAACAAGAGATTTCGCGCTGTAGCTACAATAACTACATACATGCTACATAACATGTTCATCATTCAGCAGTGTTAACTCAAACCTTTTCAGTTAGAAAGATCAATAAAATGAAAGAATGAATTAATGAATTAATATTTATTTTTAAAAATTGTGGTTACATAGAGGTCTGAATTTTACATTTTGTGCAGTTCACAATGTACCATGTTGATGGTGTGCAAGTTTATATTTAGTAAAATGTATTTTCATGATATTTAAATACCTTCACATTAATGTCACTATCATACTACTATTTTTATTACAATTATATATATAGTTTATTATTATATTATTATATAGCTTATATAATAATATATTATATATATATATATAAAGCTTTGTATACGGTATAGCGCTAACACCTTGTAAAGCTAAATGCGTTTATAATAGCTACGACAGTTTGCGAAACATTTTTTTAGTTGTACTTTACTGAAGATTTAACAATGATTCATGATGTAGTCTACGATGCTGTGACCAGTAATTAAATGTCTTAAAATTAACACAATGGACCCCATGACCCGTCTTTGTAGCTATGTAGCAAACTAATAACTTAAAGTGTTATTAAACCATACAACATGATCTATCACTCACAACTGTAGTTTATATTCAAGCTATTTCTTAGGGCAGCGAGGCGTGGATATTCTAACTGACAGTCAGAGGTTAACAGTGGGCGTTACTACTGTACGGCGCGGCGGCGCCTGCGCACACCGCATCTGTCAAATGGTACAGAGTATAATACGAATATACCTATACATTATTGTTTTTATTTCTACTTGCATGGCTTATACTGTAAAATAAACTCTTATATTATGCATGGTATGCTGGATTTTTGCCTCAAAGACAGTGGAATTGATTGAATCTAAAAGAGATGAGGCCGCTGCTCTAAACGTGCAGACAGATATGCTACGAAAACTGCACGAGCCTGATCTTTGCTTGAAATAAGCAAACTCATGTAATTTTAAGTACATACTTACCTACATAATTATGAAATTAAATATATACACAAGGTACTAAGTACAAGTAGTTCAATAATCGCATGCTTTCGTGCTACTAATGAGCGTGTTACAATGTAAACTTCTGATATTAAATTATTAATTAACATACGCTCGAATAATTAGTGAAAGTAGTTGCATAATTTAGGATACTAACTTGCCTCAGTTGCCACCTACTGGCAGTTCGTGTATTGGAGCGAATATTTCCTGACAGTCGGAGCGGTCGGAGACTAGCAGAGCTGCATGTATACGATTGTAGACACGGACAGGCGCCGGCGTGTGCGCCGTGCGGCTACGATAGGCCTTCTGGAATCGAGCAAAGATTTTTGTCAAGATCGTATCGTAGACTAATTAATGTGTAGAACGATAAATAATCGAAAAGAACTTAGATTTGATATAGTTCCACTTGTATGATGTTGTGACCATGAAAAGTGGGCGAGTGGGTGAGTGGGTTAGCCTACTTCCAAGTTATCGAGAAAAATTTTATCATATTGATCAAATTACTTCTCTTAAACTTCCTTACTTATAGTGTGTGTATTTGTGTGCGTGAGTGAATGTGCAAATATATGAATGCACTTTATCACACTTTGTTTTGACTGCCGCCAGAAAAAAAGTAGAAAGAAAATAGGAAGAAACATACACTGTAGTGCTTTCCACGTAAGAGTTTTTTTCGCTGTTATACCTAATAATGAAAGTTGCTCCTAAGCAAGGGGAACTCTAACGTGAAACGCACTAAAGTGTATGTTTAGGTGCATTCAAACCAAACCTACCATACTGAAGGAGACTCTTACGTGAAACGTTCTAGGCTAGAGTCTACGGCGTGCATCTATAAAATAAATAGAAGTGAAGATGAGTTTCAATCTGAAAAACTCAGGGTTGAACAAGCTAGAATAAACATATGGGGTTGTTCAAAGTTAGTTCAAAGTTCCTTGTTGGTCAAAGTTAAATTATAAATACGCGATTATGGGATCTAATCCACCACCATAGTGTATTGAAGCGTCCAACCATTGCATGTCACGCTCCATCAGGATATTTATAGATGAAGACGTCATTATTCCTTATTGTTCGCTCCGCCGCTAATTGCCACCAGTTGGAAGGGTTTTGTGCTCAGCTAAAATGTTGCGAAGGTCAAATGGTTGTGGAACACCGGGGAATTAAGCTCGGCTTACTTTGTAGTTGACGGCTTCAGCGATACAAAAGTTAGGGTTGTCTCTGCTTCGATTTAAAAGTCCTAGACAGGGAGAGAAACTAAAATATTTAGTTTTGTATGCCATTTATGGGCGTCAAGACCTTCCGTCTGGTAACTCCTCAACTAATACGCTGATATTGCGTGGTGGAGTATGCCTTCACAGATACGAGTGGTCCTGTCTTAGTAAAGAGTGGTAATAATGGGTTGAGGTCAATACAGGCGTTTGGACCTAATACTTTTAGAGAAAGCTTTATACTTCATGGATTACTCCTCACAATTGAGAGGACTTGGAGTGTACTTTGGCACGGTGCTCCAGTGTGGACTCGAGGATAGTTTAGTAGCCTAACTTGCTACAATTCTACCGCTAAATCACCAACAGAACTGAACTCTTTGATAACATTTGTTTCGATCAGTAAAATCGTCATAAACAGACTGCGAATGCTCATTTCTCTGATTTTGTCTGAATTTACAGTTATGTTTACTGATTGCATACTAAACCAATGGAAAGCCAGCGAAAATTATGAGATTTTTATTCATACTTATTGATGCATGTGACAACCCTACGCATTTATCATATGAGACAGGGCTGTGTGCAGTTTTAATTGACACCTTATAAACATAATTGTCGTAGGCTAGGGCTTAAGAGTCATGCTAACTTCCCTTGGTCTGCGGTCCTGGTCATAATTAGTGGTAACACAGGGTTGGAGCTCGTTTGGTCCTGGCACCCGTCAGGGGGTAAGTGTCTTATGTTTTTATGACCATGATGCCACCAAGGGGAATGACGTGTAAATTGTATGTATGTTTTGAATGTTTTATGGGTAACTACTTGATCGTTACATTGTCTAAGATATATGTACATATTTAAAGTCATAGCGTTAGAGTACAATTAAGAACCCTCACATTACAAAGTCACTTTTAGGTATGCCTTGCAAGTGACAGGATACATAATTATGTTTGTAACAATAAGTTAAAATTCGTGGTTTAGTTTACGTGAAGCTTATATTTTTTTCATACGTACAAAATGAGATGTTGCATCGTTAGGGTTAAAGTTTTTGATGCCTTTTTTAAAAAGAACACCGTGGTATAGCGATCCTCCTAAGTTTATTCACAGATAAGCTTTCACTACATTAGTTATTAGACGTTAGTGTTAGAAAGGCGATATTTTGACACAACTGTAGTAAGACTGTGGTAGATAGTTAAACTTTTCGGTTAGTGACGATCGACATTTTAGTAACCTAACAGGCCAACAAGTAGACGGTCACCTGTCAACAAGCATGGTCACCTGAAACATTAAACAAAAAAAATTAATTATAACAAACAACCAAAAACCTGTCGCATACCCACACGCAACATTTACAGCAAAACCGAACAACTCCGAAGCAAAGTAATGACGACAGGAAACTGAGGCATCGCAAGATCACCACGCATAATCGATTCTCGGTCCTACGTCCTCATTTATAAAGATTTCGTGACGCGGCTCCGTGAGTCGAAGCGACTGCAATGCTTTAATGTTGGCAGCATTGGCAGTAATCGATTGCGTAAATCGGACTGAGGATCTGTCAATCTCAATCCAGTCAATTAAAGATGGTTGTACGTTGTTTGCGACCACGACGTCAGGCATCGTACTGCCTTACGATATTATGGTTTTTATTGTTATACTTCCCCGTTTTGTTGCTAGCGGAAGAAATGATTCGAAGGAAACTTGATCGCTGAAAGAGGATTTGGGTTTCATTATGAGCAACTCACAAACCATTTCGGCGACTAACTCTTGTAAGAGTTGAAGAGATATTGTAAGAATAGAGATAAAATATCCTCACTAAAGTTTAATTTTTTAATCTTTTAACAAACAGGAACAGGTAATCTCTTCTTGGTTCTTATAGTTTGCATCCTAGCACTAGCTCACGTTTTGGATATAAATCTAGAGTCAAGTATTGAAATCCATAGCTAACTGGTCTATGTTGGCATATCCAAATCTAAGTTCTTCGTTAAGCTGTGACAGCTGCATCGCCAACTAAAACCGTTAAATTCAAAGTAATTATTTAAATGAAGGAAAAGAATAGGCGTAACTTACCAAGGCTAAAGATATCTGATTACTTCCAGTTCCGATTCCAGTGTAAATACGGGCACTTTTAAGCTTGCGGTTGGCAGTAATTGATTTCGTAAATCAGAGTGGAGATCTGTCAATCTCAATTGAATCAATTAAAGGTGACCATTCGTTATCTGCGACTACGACTCTGCGACGTTGAGGTCCGTAGACACAGGTCCGTATACAATTGATCACTGTCTACGTATTGCTTTTATATCACTTCTATGATCATGACACTTACTGTTGATTAATAAGATATTGAATTTATTCAGAATTTATCGTACTAAATAATTTTTCTTTATATTGCTAAAAATTATATGTTTTTTATGGAAATAGCCAACAAACGAGCTGAAGATCCACCTGATGGGAAGTGACTACCGTCACACTTTGACATCAGAAACACCTTAGGTGTCACCATAGATTACCCCCAAAATCTATGGGTCTCATCTATACACTGGCAGTCAAGAAAGAAAAAGAAAAGAGAAGGAAGAAAGATCTATCGTAAGCCAAGGCCGGAACACGAAGAATGGTTTGCAGAGGCGGGCACTCACTAAAGTTAACAAAAACTTTTAATCGAGTGTTTTACTTTTAAAAGAACCCTTTCTAAGCTGTCGTTCTTTGTTGTTTTTTTTTTCAGCAACACAATATTGAGTAAGTGTCTAGACATTCTCCTTAGGTGATTTTTCTGATTGGGGGAATCATCTTACTATTGGTACCTAAGTATGTATAGATGACGATATGTAGCACCTGCTCTGAACCTTGTTGAAGTCCACTCTGTTCTTAGAAAATTCTACCAAGTGCTTCCAAGTATCAATACATGTGTAGACAGACTGAACCGTTATTTACTTGGCAGTATTGCCACCTGCTCACTGACTGCGCTCATCAAAGAGTCCGGTTGATCACGTTCGATATTGATTAAAGATACTGTTTATTATAACGCCTTCAATCATTAAATTTTAATATACTTTCAGCCACATATAAATCAAATATTAATGAAGTACGTCAACAAATTGGTGCATAAATAAATCAGTGGAAATTAATTGTAACGGCAAGTTCTGTAGCTTAATAATTAGACGATCAAGTCTTGAGATAATATAAGATAAGATAAGAGGAAGTGTGGATGTTGGGCATTCCCTCTTTTTAACCGACTTCAAAAAAAGGAGGAGGTTCTCAATTCGACTGTATTTTTTTTATGTTTGTTACCTCAGAACTTTGGACTGGGCGAACCGATTTTGATGATTGTTTTTTTAATCGAAAGCTGGTGGCTGTCGTGTGGTCCCACATAAATTTTATTGAGATCTGACAATGGCATCCATGAGAAAACCACATAAGTCGTAAATTTGTGTTAAGATGTGCGCGACAAATTGACGAATAACTCAATATCACGCCAACCGATTTCGATGATTCTTTTTTTAATCGAAAGCAGGTGCTTGTCATGTCGTCCCACATAAATTTGAACGAGATCTGAAAAGTAGTTTTTGAGACTTTGAAGTCGGTTATTTTTTGTTAGTAAAATTTAGATTATTCTTTCTATCTCTTACACACACATATATATAATGAATACACTCCATATAACCAACCCAAAAAGCGTTTGAACAATTTTAACACGCTTATTTCCTTAGCTCAACAGAAAATATTCCAGAAATTCTAACTTAAATCGAATTATAATTGCAGATTATCAGTATCAGATCGGGCGGCTCGATGGCTGTCCACAGTCTCCACTGTCTAGTATCCAGTGGCCCTTTATCTTAACCAAGCTGCTCTAGATTTGGCTTTTTAAATACTTCTACCGTAGTTATCTTAAACGAATTAAAATACTTGGAAAACTTATGCTAAACTGCCACCTTCACTTTAAGTGCTGAAAACTTTATAATGAGCCTACAGCTTAATATGAATTTCCCCCTGCGCGCCTCTTACAACCTCTGACCACTTTGACAACTCAAACGCAAAAATGTTGCCAGGATATAGGCATTGCTGTTCTTATCGATACTTTGGGTGACTTTTAAAATCAAATTAACGTTATTTTAATGCATTTTCATAATAAAATGCGATTGGAATTTGGTAAAATTAAATACAACATATATAACTGCATTAAACCATTATATGGAAGGTATTTTATTGAGATAAGAAGTACAAATACACTAAACGAACATTATTTTAACTAACAACGTAAATAATTTTCCATTACACGTCTAGAAAAAACATTTTTTCGCCACGGACTTACGGTGGATCAAGAGTCGATACAGAAAAATCGACCCTTACCCCTCACTATTTATTTTCTGCAATAGATAGCAACACTGTATTTGTCAAAGTGGTCCGTCGAATTATGGATTCAACTATAATTTGCTTGCAATGAAATTATTTTCGAAAAAAATGTTTGTAAAAAAAATTTCGTTATCAAGAATTAATAACCCATTTAGAGTAGGTACACAACAGATGTAATTTATAACTCATCAAAATAAGCAAATCCGTCTGCAACTAATAATTATCACGATGAGCAAGCATCGCCGCCCCGATACACAGATTGTCAATAAACGTGTTCTCCGAACCAAGACAGCTGAGAATCAATTTCATCGGAATTGTGTGATGGAATCGATTCTCACTCGTTTTTGTGTCGTCATGGCTTTCCTTAACGGTGCGCTGCTATGTAGACCGTCGATTGTTTATTAGTAATATGGCCGTTGTGTATGCGATTTAATTGCGTGAACGTCAGACTGGCTGGACCATATGTACCTTTCGAATGTAAAGTCATCACAAAATTTGGTACCCGTTTAGTACAAAATCGTTGTTAGTCATCGAAATTATGCTATGAGATATAAAATAATTCTCAATGATCATATTTCATGTTTTTTTTTCCATGATTCAGGTGTAGTATTGGGAAACTAGAAATAATGCTGATTCGCCATTACCTTGCGGTGATAGTAACCACTAATCAGCAGGCGTTGCGTCATCTCATTCGTCAACTATTAACATTAAAAAAAAATGTATAAAATACAAAAAAATTAGTGTCAGTTAAATTAAGGCCAATAAATACGTAACGGGTCTTTTCCAGTACGTCGCCGACGGTGTTTTTCTCGTCCCGTACGGGATTCCGCTGCGTATGGACTATCGTATACATTTTCTATGAAACGATGTTTCCAAAACTTCACGTCCCGTCCCGTACGTATCCATTGGCTTTTAGAAATGTTTACACTTGTCTATGCGGAAGATTGCGTTACGGACACAGTATCAAGACGCGCAAGGCGTCTGGCCGTCTACGCGTCTGTTACCTCGCAATGGTCCAGCCGCCCTAACGTGCATATACTTACTAATAGAATACAATTTACTACTAGTATTGAATTTAACATTAAAAGTTATTACGATCTAATCAATTGTTAAGTACTTGTTTGCACCACGATCGTAACTTTTTTATTGCTTGTATTATGCGTACTATAACTTTAATGGGTTTATTTCAACCGAATTGTTTTTCCAACTAATAATGTTTTTTATCTGTTGTTTTCAGCGATAAGACAGTATTTACAATCTATTACACGTTATTTTAATTTACTTATTCTAGTTTCTAGATAAGGTTAAGGTTAAGGTCACATGAGGTGGGAATGGTGAGGTTGTTGTTATTGTTATGTAAATAAATAATATTAGAACACTGTAGCCCAATAGAGTTGCTGTCGTATAAAGACACCTGAAAATGAACAACTACTATAATATGAAGTTTTTAACGAACGATTAAGGCTTTGTTGATTTTTAACCAAAATTTTAGACAAACAGACACTTATTACTTTGTTTTATCATAATCTAACGTAACCTAACCTAACCTAACCTAACTGCACCATTTGTATACTCCACTTGTTACAGTTCCCGACACGACGCTAGGTGGCGTTCCTAGTTTAAATAATTAAAGACTTTTTGTTATTCATAATTACGAGAAATACTTGCGAATACACTGACCATAACGGAGTCTAAGATATATCTAACTACGCTCAATAAACGATGCTTTATTTCATCCAAGTTAGGAGCGCAGCACTAAAATTATTCAAGGAATGTTCATGATATAAGTATCGGAATTGTGAACTTTAAACGCAATAAAGATGCAAACGGAACAATTACGAACAGTTATAACAATAAAATTTGAAGGCAAGCGGCCCGCCGCAGGCTGCATCGCGATATCCGCGGCTGTAGCTGAGAGCATTCGAACGCTGCTATTTCAGTTTTGCTATTAGCTACAACTGGCAATTTCTAATAGACTTCATAATAAATAGAGCGGGTCAAATTTTAAGGCGTAAGGAGTTAATAAATTCACCTAAGAAGAAGAAGTAAGAAAGTAAGAAATAAAAAAGTGAGAAGTTTTACAGTATTTTTTATTTCACGTAATAATTTAATCATACTGATGATCTCATTGTTTAATATTTTTTGGAAAGTTTGACTAAAGGGATGAGAAGGGAGAAGATAAGTACTCACCTCAAATGTTCATCACCCTTGTGAAATTCCGAAATTCATGGCCTACTGGACTGTTAAATTACTTTAAATAAGTGGGAAATTGCCAATAGGGTGGGTATATTTTCAGTGAAGAAAAATATAGTAAGTTCAGTCCAGAATTCTCTGTGATAATTAATCTTCACGTTTAATGCGATTTTGCATTTTACAATACCTGCATTTTGAAGAAATGGAGACGATAGACACTACTTTTTATCAAGTCTACAAATGAGAAGATGGACTAGAAGAAGTAACTGCACAACGAGACATTGAAAAAGAACTGGCTAGTCAAAGTTAGGAAGGGAAGAACTCATACATTGCATTTAACTCTTTCATCTCTATTTATCCAAAGGTCTATGGTTAGGAACGACGACGGTCTTTTTGGATGAAAAGCATTGTTTTATCGAGCGGAAGAGAAAAGCGCTAAAAGCATTGTAACTAGATTTGCAGGTTTGAGCCCGGAGGATGTAACGCGATTTTATCAGTATGTATAACCCTTGACCGAAGTTTTGCTTATACTCGTAGAAGTACTACTATTACTTAGCACTTACGACTTTTTATTCGACGATTCAAAAGCAGTTTGAGGGCCTCGCGGAGTCAGCACCGTTTACTAAGCGTGCCTTGACAGCTTTGAAACGCTCCCAAAACCATCGCGCTCGTTCTGCCCAGGACATTGGGGTACCTGTGCGTAAATAATGATACTAAATTCATGTTTCTAACGCCTCAACCTAATGGTTACTTAAATCGCTCTTTAGTACAGAATTTACTAAGGAGCGTTTAAAGTAACCGTTAGTGACTCTGAATTGGGGCGTAAGACTAATAGTTTTGTAGTTATATCTACCTATATCGCACACCTAGTATTATAATGGCACATCTGCAAAAAATGCGAAATTGAGTTTTATATGGTATATGTGTTTAAAAGTGCATAATCTACATAGTGATAAATGTGTATTAATGTCTATACTAGTAACCAAACCCAATCTGTTAAAAACGTAAAAAGAAGCCATAAATCAATTTTAAACATTTTTATATAATTTTTGAAATTCGCTTCTGTAAAATATGACAAACGTAGATGTGCCGTTGTATTACTAGGTGAGCGATATGTTTCTGTGTGATTTTAAAGCCATTTCATGTCCAAAAGGCCTAATTGACCAATACTTCTACAAAATATTATTAGCTAACGATAAACAACGTTATCTTGATTAATTTGATCAACACATGATCTAACTTTGCAATAAAATCGATTAACTAAAAGCCCTCACTGCCAACCGCAGCTGAGTTAAGTTTATTACATTATCATTTTATCTTCGTTTAATAATAACTTAATTGACGTATATTTATAGAATACAGGAGAGGAACAGAGGAAGCTGTAAAGTTGTCCGGTGCTGGCTCGGCAGTTGTGGTCACGTCGTTTGTTTCAACCGCGAGATCGTAAACATAGGCTTCCGTTCTATCTTAATGCGACCAAAACAAAAACTCTTAATGAAGAACTAAAAGTAGCGGCCAAACATTGAAGTATTATTACTAGCGTATAGAACAGACACCGCGAACACAATGTATGTTCCAATGAATTGACGCCGCGCGGCTTCAATGTCCAATGGATTCGTTCGATTTTGAAAGGAGAACAGGGGCTCAATTTTGAAAATAGAACCTCCCGGCGGGGACACATTTTGTTTGAGATGTCTTCTCTATGTATACTTATACCTCAATGCGGCCAAACGGCTTTTTATTATTTTTCAATTAACAATTATTTTACTGTATTCATGACCTTTACGTTTATTGCATAATCATTGGGGCTATGGCATTAGGTCTTTCATGATGGAAGTTGGGCTCGGAACACGCTTAATACTGATGGCTATAGGTAGAAGATGGAATGGAATTTACGCCAAGTTAGAAGAGCAGTAGTATCCAGCAGTAGACTTGTGAAGGCAGATGGATGAAGCAGTTGGTTATGGATTCACTAGCTACTTGAAGCCACAAGTTAGTTCAGATGGAGATGACAACGGTTAAAGATACTGCCTAGTAGGTACAAAGCTACCTATTTTTTTTTAAATGACTGTTAATGTTTTGACTGCAATAATGGAAAGGCAGTTTCAAATCAAGAGTATATTGTGACAGTAACCACTTACCATCATTATTTACTTGTTTGCAGCAAATGATATTAAAAAAATATAGATACGTTATGCCCTTACAAATCAACCAGTATCATTGTTTGCAGCCGATTAATACAGAAAAGAATTATGAAAAACAAAACAATAATGTGTAATAACTTTTAAAGAATAAAAATAAGTTGATAATATTTATGCTTTAATGGCTGTGATAAAATTTATGGTTTCGTGGTTGTTTGCAAAGGTTATTACTTACTGCACTTAATTAAGTATTAAAATGGCAATTATCTATACTAATATATAAAGAGGAAAGATTTGATTTTTTGTTTGCATTGAATAGGCTCCGAAACTACTGAACCGATTTCAAAAATTCTTTCACTGTTGGGAAGCTACACTATCCCTGAGTAACATAGGCTATATTATATTTTCAAAAAAATTAGGGATCCTTAGGACTCCAATAATGTAACCCAAGGTGTAAAAAAATAAGAAAACCGAAGCAAAGCGAGGGCGGTTACTCGTTACGATATAAAATTTTTAATTCAATCATCAGCATGACACGTTTCAATTGACGAACTCTTTTCTTGGCTTGCTTTTAATTTTTTTATTTTTATGGTAGGTATAGTACGCAAAACAGTATGCACTTACGCAAGGCATTATTAAAAAAACCGTAATATTATGGTGTAGTTGTTCAGTATTACTTTTAACAACTTTCTAATCTACTGGGCTTGTTTTTTCCTTTTAGTTTATTTTACGCAGTCGGGTTTTTTTAATTTTTTAATATTTTATTTTTATACTTTTAGTTAGGATTCATTGACGTCTTTATTAGAAGAAAAAATTAGCAATGTTGTCATTTTATTAAGGGAGATAATAAATTTGGGAGAATGGTGGTTTAAACTTTAAACAACTTTAAATCGTTATAACTATAATATATCCTAAACTGTTACTTGAAATGAAAAATTATGAAAGGAACTTAAAAAAACATTTTTGAATATCTATTCAACGATACCCCACTCGATAAGTTTTGAGAAAAAAAAATTGAAGACAGTACTGCGCCAAAAATCGGCCATTTTTTTTTTCAATTTTGATACACCCAGTGTCATTCTCACAATAAAATTAAGGGCTTGTTTCACAATCTTCAAGTAGAGTCCTGAATAAGCTATTCGCCGGTTAAAGTGACGTTAAAGTGTCATTTTACATACACGAAATGTCAACTTAACCAACGAATAGCTTACTTCGGATTTACTTGAAGATTGTGAAACAAGCCCTAAGACAAATCTAATGGCACTTCTCAAGCTGAAATCGATCAAACCGTACATACATACACTTGAAAAACATAACCCTCCTTGTAGCGCAGTCGTATAAAAACAACATAGCAAATAAATAAAATTAGTATAAATAAATAAAAAAAAAAACTTGAGAGGTGTCAATGGACACCCGGATGGAACGAAGTTCCTTGCAGTAAGTACTAGGATGCAAGCTACTAGGTGAATAAAGCCGATGAGAAATTTAATACCCCAGATTTGTTTTGGCACACTTGCTGCATGTTTTTGCTATCCTAGTACTTACTGCAAGAAACGAAAATATCTGGCTTGCTTTCTATAAGAGAGAGAGAGAGACAGACAGAGAGTAACGACGCCGCACGAGTTGTAACGACTAACGACGGCAAAACGTGTCGTTACGACTTTTCGTTACAAAATTTTCCGTCTAGCCCCCTTTCGCAACGCGCGATAAGGAACTTCGTTCCAAAAATTAAAAAATTAATCCGCTTGCCATCTAAAATCCTATCATGGTATACCTTTTTGAAATCCTTATGGTGAGCTTTTTTGACATCCATATTGCATTATTTGATTTATTTTTATTTTTTGATACTTTAAACAATAGCATCTCACAGCCACCATATTTGTTTTTTTTTTAAATTTCACATATCTAAGAACACTTGGGTTATCAAGACGAATCTAACGATATCTTAATTATATAAATCCGTTCAGGCAGCGGTTTGGAAGATACGAGGTATTACGATTAAGATACATGTATTTTAGTTTTGTGGTCGGTGCATCTACAAATATGTTTTAAATTGCTTTGTTCCCGGCTTAAACGGTTGGTATTACTGAATTCGTGACAAGAGCGACCTCTACCACACTATCAGTAAGATCTAGCCTTGAGATTGCTTTCTAGATTAACGGATTACTTACCGTTAAACTGGCAATTAAAATCCAAAGATTCATAATCTACCTCAATACAGAAAGATTTTTCATTTCAAATAAATGACGCTTTGTTATTTTTGCTCCATTTAGCTTTCTTTAGTAAAGAAATACAAAGGCTTAAGGTTATTTTATTGTCTGTTCTACTAGCCACCGTACGTTCAAAAAGGCGACCGAAAAAAATTATCTATTTGGTTTTCAATGTTAAGGAGACACTTAATGGTGTCATTTGAATTCAATGAACGTAATTCATTGACTTTTATTTCCTGTAGGTCGTTGTCGTTATATTAATAAAGACACGTATTATTTTTGAACTTATGTGAATAGTGGTGTTAGTATATCGTATTTTTTCAGGTATCTGTGAAAGTGAAATTTAAATGTGATTGAAAAAGATTACAAAATGTAGTTTAGATAATAAAAAGGTATCTTTGATATGAATCATTCCAAAACAGGCGGTGACCGTGCTGCGTTCCATTGGCGGCGGCTACAAAACAAAACATACGTTTATATGTTCCGTCAGTTCGTATGAAATTTAATTAAAAAATAGTTATTATTTCCGTAGAGTTAGTTGACCGAAGCAGATTTACGCTGGCCGAATAATTCGATGGATGAGTCATCGAGTGACGTAGAAGAGAGAGAGACGGACGTTCCCTGTGAGTCCTCTACCGTCTCTATTATCGTGAATGTTCCGAAGAACTTTTTAACCTGGTGCCCCCCCTGTCCACCTTCCTTTATCGCACCACCCGTAAAAGGTTGCAGTTCCACTCGCATCACCTCGAGTCGTGGCAGTCATCTACCACTCGTTTCTCGCGCTCCTTCCTGCCACTAACTTGCGAGCTTTGGAACCAACTTCCCTCCGAGGCATTCCCTGCGGGCTATGATATGGGGTTCTTTAAGAAGAGTGTATATGGTATCCTTCAAGGTCGGCCACGTACCTGCAGCTCCCTTGATGCTGCGCGTGTCCATAGGCGACAGTGATCACTTACCATCAGGGGGGCCGTATGCCTGTTTGTCCATCTTTTTTAAACAACGCACAAAAACTAATATTAATTTTATTTCAGCTTCATAAAATAACTCATAACTGGCATAATGAGTGGTCATTGAGACAAAAATATAATGTGATGTTAAATATCGAATTCAACTCCATATTTCAAAGCAATATGCATTTACATATGAATAGTGTTGTTATACTATGTAGTCGATATAATGTATTGAACTGCGCGCCATATTATAGTAACACTATAGTATCGCAGCGGTTACCAGTGGCCGGCGTTGGAGCCACTGACACCCCGGGCGAGAATATTGTGGCGCCCACTTAAGGAAATCTAAATCGAGTATCTACTAATTAATTTATAGTAATTTTTTGCTGAACCAATGTGAACGTATATTAAGAATTTTGCCCCTCTTGCCCCTTTGGCACCCTGGGCCGTCACCCCATCGCGCCCCCCCTAATGCTTGCATTGGTAATCACCTTGTTGAGTAATGTGAAGCTTTAACTAAAATTGTCGTTAAGCCCAAGCAGTATGATCGTTAAATCCGAGTCCGAGTATAGTAGACTACTTATTTGGTTTTACTTTTTAGTATCTACGTACTATCATTAGAAGTATCTACTGCTAACACATAAAGCTAAAAGCGTCATGAAGTTCTTTCAAGTAAACATGTGTATTTATAAGCGCAGTACTGTGCGGTGTTCTAAGTTTCTTTGATAATCAATAATGAATTTGAATTATATGGCTTTGTATCTGAAATTTTGAGTTTAGTCGATATATTCTTTAATCGAAATGTCACGGGCACATCACTAAACTTTTTAAACCATCAGCCAAGGTGCGCGGATCCTTACATAACGTGTGTAATAGGGCATAATGACCTGCGCCGGCGCCGGTATGCGGTACCAGCTTAACAAAGGTTTGACGTTTTTGCTCCAGCCTTGCAAATGGTAAGCCACCTGCAGAGCCAGACGAATAGCAGTTGTCGTCCTTGTGATAACACCTTTTTGTGTGAAGTAGGTTGAGGAATTGCACTAGTTGTAGCTAATACTGAGGCGAAACGTGTAAGGTGCGTTTCGCACCTTCTATTGTCTTTATGAGTGTAGTGCGTTTCGTTATTAAAAAATACCATGTGTGTTTGGGAACGCAGGTAAAACGTATTTGGAGTAATTATGAAAATATTTTTTCTTTTTGAATTCCAAAATAATAAATAGACTAAAGTTTTCAAAACTCAAAATCATTTATTCATGTACAGAATTGTGCAAGTATCACTGAAGTATGTTATGCACGTCTATCTTTTTTCTTTGAATTTCTACCAGCATTTCAGAAAGGTGATTTGTCTTGGAGGAGAAGAAATGGCTAAACTTCTCAGTATATCTTTTAAAATTAAACATATTTATTACAAAAATATTCCCTAACCTAACTGCATATATGGTTATTTCCATGCGTCCATATCATTTGAATATTCATCTATACAATTAAAACTTTTACCTACAAGTTGAGTTTATACAAATTTCTTGAAAGATTCCGGCAATTCACGTATTTTATTTTCGAGCTTTATTATAAAATGGTAGGTACACTGAGCCCCATATAAGAACGCTGCAGTTCACAATGACGTAGGACTGGGTCGGATCGCTTTATTTGAGTATCGTATCTGAATCAGATATACAGATTTAATATCTGATATCGAATCTATATATTAAAATATCTATGTTATTATCCGTACTCGGAAAAATCATGGTTGTTGCGGATATGTGGAAACTCAAATACACGCGGGCGAACTGATATTTTAAAATCTGATATTGTTTCTATATACGGTTTGTATCGCCCACCTCTACAATGACGGTACGAAAAGAAAACCTTTTACCATCCTCTCGTTTGCCGATTAGAAATATCATAATTATGTTTATACACGCTTATAATGTTATTTCGTATATGTACAACGTAGATCATTGTAGTTATACTCAATGATATTATAATGTAAAAAGAGGTCACTAGCGCGCCGACGATGAAGAGAGTAAGAACAAGCAATTGACCATTCTGCTCGTAGTCGCATTGTCAATACAAGACGATACGCACGCTTTTGTTGTTGTCAGAAGTGCTTGACATTTGACATACAGCGTTAAAATTTAATAACGTCGTGTATTATACCAATGTGATTGGTGTAGTGAAACAAAAGATAAATATGTGTGTGTTGTAGTCCCATTCGGAACAGATTTTTTGGTTGATTTGTAAGGGCATAACGTATCTGTATTTTTTTAAATATCATTGTTTATATTGAGAACTTCTTTAGTCACTAAAATAAATGTTGCAAATACAATTTTCCTTGAGCCCTTTTTTACTAGTAGGTACTTTTTATATTAATTGCAAATGCGAGCATAAAATGGGAAAGCGTACTTTGGCAACGTCATATTCAGAATAAAAACTAAACAAAAGAAAAGCGTCAGACTTCATTTTATAGCGAACTGAATATATGAATATTTTAAAAAGCTTTCAAAGCTATCATATCCCTTTACATACATGGAATGCATACATGGAAGTTAAAAAAATATGGACAATATGCAGCAAAAAATATCTGGTTAATTTAGGATTTAATTAAGTTTTATTAATAAATCAATATTTAAAGTTACGAACTGTCAAGTGCAGTCTGGATAATTACTAAATAATACAATCCCATAGTAAAAAACGAGCACAACTCTATCTTCGCCAAGCGTAATTCCTCTTCCAATTAAATATGTATTGCGATCATGCAACAGACTTGTAAAAAATATATTGTATGTTAATGTAAAAAGCATGTTATTATTGGATTCTACGCTTAAATTAAAGAGTTGATCTAGTATGAGTACTAGTACTGGGTATGAATTCTATGTCATCTAGAACAGCCATTGAACTATTATTACTAGCGTATAGAACCGACACCGTGAACCCGATGTTTGCGCAATGAATGTAGCCAATTGGCTACAGTTTTCAGTGGATTCAGTCGATTTTGAAAAGAGAACGGGGGTTCGATTTTTGAAAATAGAACCTCCCGGTGCGACACTTCGTTCGCGATGTCTGTTCTGGTATGTGCATAGGTATATCAGGTATACTTCAATGAGAACAGCATGCTTTAAAATAAGTGATCTGTTCTCGTAAATAATACAATACCTTGTCGGGTTCCAGTAAGTTTTTGAATGTTTCTATGAAAATAATCAGGGGTCTAATATTTACTGTGATAATTTGTGTGTCTTATTTTATTCACTTGAGTATTATGACTTATCTATATGAGATCAAAACGATTGTTTTCGTTTTTAATGGATAAAGGATAAAAACCTTGTATAATTTGGCGTACATAATCAAAAACAAATCTGTGTCTAGGTGAAAATATGTCTCAGTAAGAGATCTTAGGCGCTCACAAGTACCTAAGCCAAGAGTGACTATCCTTTTTAGGGTTCCGTAGCCGAATGGCAAAAAACGGAACCCTTATGGATTCGTCATGTCTGTCTGTCTGTCTGTCTGTCTGTCTGTCCGTCCGTATGTCACAGCCACTTTTTTCCGAAACTATAAGAGCTATACCATTGAAACTTGGTAAGTAGATGTATTCTGTAAACCGAATTAAGATTTTCACACAAAAATAGAAAAAAAAAACAATAAATTTTGGGGGTTCCCCATACTTAGAACTGAAACTCAAAAATGTTTTTTTCATCAAACCCATACGTGTGGGGTATCTATGGATAGGTCTTCAAAAATGATATTAAGGTTTCTTATATCATTTTTTTCTAAACTGAATAGTTTGCGCGAGAGACACTTCCAAAGTGGTAGAATGTGTGTCCCCCCCTGTAACTTCTAAAATAAGGGAATGATAAAACTAAAAAAAATATATGATGTACATTACCAAGCAAACTTCCAACGAAAATTGGTTTGAATGAGATCTAGTAAGTAGTTTTTTTTAATACGTCATAAATCGTAAACCGCAAAAAACATTGATCAAAGTTACAACGAACTACAAGAACTTTTATATTATGTTACTTGCTGCTACGGAACCCTTCCTGGGCGAGTCCGACTCGCACTTGGCCGCTTTTGCAGGCATACCCACTTTCTACTCATAATTAAATTATCAGCCGTATTGGGGCGGCTTAGAATACTAACCCCAATTTCACGCCGGATGAGTATCGTAAGAGGCGACTAAATTCCCCCCGCTGGTGGTAGATTGGTCCCCTCGAGGGATTATATTGGTAATATTGATTTTAATTGTTAATGAATACCATTATTACTATTATTATTTCTTCATGGGGTTCGCCTGGATAGCTACCACCCTTGAGCATGAATCAGACACCAAACGAATCGTCGTGTTCCGGCTGCGGGCTTGAGAGCCAGTGCTTTCTTTCTTCTTCTTCTTTCTTTCTTGGCCGGCAACGCATCAGTAAGGCCTTTGATATGGCTGATGTCCATGGGTGACGATAGCCACTTGCCATCAGGTGAATCGTCAGCTCGTTTGCCGGATTTTTCCATAAAAAAATTGTGATTGAGAGAGGTTACTACAGAGGCATTACTAGTTTCATTTGTTACTGTTGATACATGTTCAGATTAATATTTAAAAATCTACTAACTCCTAATTAAACCTGTGAGGGTTTTCTGCAAAATAGAGTTCTTCCCGTAATATTAGTGATCACTTGCGGTATATTTGTAATTCTAGTGCACACCAGTTATCTACTAATTGCTTATTTTGCCTATCTAGTGAAACGGTTCTTGCTGGTTTAATATGTATTATTATGTTGATGCTATCTATCTGGCATTTGCGTATAAAATTTGTATCTTGAAGTAAAATGAAGTTGTCATAATCATTAAACATCTAAGTTAGAGTCCACTTACGTAATGTAGTTCTAGTAAGCAGATATTGATGTAGGTAAGTTGGCGTTAAAAATGTCAGACTAATCACGTAATTTGACCGTTGATTAACTTTTAATAACACTTTTATTGCTAATTTACTGACAACATTGTTGCAACCACTCCTAATAGTGCGTCTGATTATGACTGTACAGCTGTGTACACTGTACAGTGTATAATCATACAGTACTACAAGTACATTGTAGAAGTGTAGACAGTGTTACCTAATATTTTATTGATGCCACACATCGTGGCTAAAGACTTGTGGTTTAAACGGCTTCCAGAATGAAGTGGCTCAGAGTCTGTCTGCACGCGTCTTCACTTTAATATCCTACTTCCTACCAATGATATTATAATGTAAAAAAAGCGTCCAAGTGCGAGTCGGACTCGCCCATGAAGGGTTCCGTAGCAGCAAGTAACATAATATAAAAGTTCTTGTACTTCATTGTAACTTTGATCGATGTTTTTTGCGGTTTACGATTTATGACGTATTAAAAAAAAACTACTCACTAGATCTCGTTCAAATCAATTTTCGTTGAAAGTTTGCACGGTAATGTACATCACATATTTTTTTTAGTTTTATCATTCTCTTATTTTAGAAGTTACAGGGCGGGGGGACACACATTTTACCACTTTGGAAGTGTCTCTCGCGCAAACTATTCAATTTAGAAAAAAATGATATTAGAAACCTCAATATCATTTTTGAAGACCTATCCATAGATAACCCACACGTATGGGTTTGATGAAAAAAAAATTTTTGAGTTTCAGTTCTATGTATGGGGAACTCCCAAAATTTATTGTTTTTTTTTTCAATTTTTGTGTGAAAATCTTAACGCGGTTTACGGTATACATCTATTGACCAAGTTTCAACAGTATAGTTCTTATAGTTTCGGAGAAAAGTGGCTGTGACATACGGACGGACAGACAGACAGACAGACAGACAGACAGACAGACAGACATGACGAATTTATAAGGGTTCCGTTTTTTGCCATTTGGCTACGGAACCCTAAAAAGAGATAGATATATGTCACTAGCGCGCCGACGATGAAGAGCGTAAGAACAGGCAATTGACCGTTCTGCTCGTAGTCGCTCTGTCAATACAAGACGATACGCACGCTTTTGTTGTTGTCAGAAGTGCTTGACATTTGACATATTATAGCGTTAAAACGCCTTCGTGTATTACGAGTATGCCAATGTGATTGGTGTATTGAAACAAAAGATAAACGTGTGTGTGTGTTGTAGCTCTTTTCGGAACAGATTTTTTGGTTGATTTGTAAGGACATAACGAATCTATATTTTTTAATATCATTGCTTCCTACTTAAATGTTAAAATTTTGTGAGGATGTAATATGTATGGATGTTTGTTACTCTTTAACGCAAAAACTAATGGATTTTCATGTTTAGCACACAAGCAGACCATGATCTGGAATAGGGTAATTTTATTATCCCGGAAGACGCGGTTAAAACCGCGGATAGAGGCCTGGTTCAATAATAACAATGAAATATCATTAGTTTTAAAGAGTTACAAATAATAAGAATTCCTGCTGCATTAGGTTTTCGGTTTCATGTCGTCCTTTCGCTGAGATGCTTCATCCCCTTTGTCAGCAATTCTCATAAAAAAGTAAAGAAAAACATATACCTACATATAGACCTAGATTGAAGGGATCGTTCCATCAAGTGCGGTACTTCACCGGGACGCCAAGGCGACGTCGCCGGCCACGTATCCAAACAGTTTATATTGAATTTTGGCTATTGGTTACGTTGCCACATCGTCGCCAAGTGAGGTAGCCGCCATACAATTCAATATAAACTGTTTGGATACGTGGCCGGCGACGTCGCCTTGGCGTCCCGGTGAGGTACCGCACTAAAGGTTTTCTGTTTAGAAAATTTACTGATGCGCACTTGGCCAGCGTACCCAGCGTTGCTTTATGGAAAAGCACGCTTCAAAACTGTATTTTGTTCTTTTGGCGTATACCATATTATTATACCATGTGCTTTAACAAAGAAAACTGCAGTGAAGGAATTGGGCATTAATACGCAATGATATCTCACTCTGTTAAGTCAAGATTAATTATTTTCGAACAATATCTCACTCTGACCCCAGATCAACAGGTCATCTGAAAATCGAAACGGAAACCTCATTACATTTACTCGATGCGCCAAACGGAAATTAATCTATAAATAAAATACAGTCGCTGGTGAAGTAAGTAACAATAAGTTAGAGATAAACCAATAACAGCCATTCCGTTAGCCGCTAGCAACGTGAGCGGCTAACACCATCGGCGCACCTGCACTGACTTGTCGTTTGGTACAAGTCACAGGATGTAGTAGGTGGTATTTTAATAACTGGTATTTTACAACGGTATTTTACAACCTGCATTTAACATCTGGAAGGCTATTCTGTTTTGTAACTCGACAGCGGAATCCGCGATGAGTGTCAAAATCCTATCTTTAGTCGTTTGAAGTTTGACACTCATCGCGGATTCGGCTGTCGTGTTACAAAACAGAATAGCCTTGCTGGACTGTAAGCTTCAAAGAGGAAGTGAGAACGGATCACGTGACATTGGGTGAACAATTTCAACCAATCACAGGCCTGATTGACATTGACCTGACTCGTAGCCACCGTAGCGTGTCAATAATCATAGCAAAGCGCGATTCCCTACGGATGACTCGATTTGTGGAAATCGAGCTTTGGAATCGAGTTATTCCCACGAAAAACGTTAAGAAAAAACGTGTAGGTAACCTATAATTATTTATATTTATTAAAATTGTAATTATGTAGCTAGACAATACTAGATTGCTTTAGTAAGTTAATTGGATAAAGACAAGTGTAAATTGTCTCCGATGTCTGATGACATCTCAGTTTAATATTAAATAGTAACTATACTAAAATATCGTGTTTATTAGCGTTATCCGTTATAAACATGTATATTACTTGGATAGGACGCCAGATAAAATCTTGTACTGTTTATTCTCCATCCGTTTTTTATACTCATTCATAAAATAATACCGTTCGTTTAAAAGGATGTTCATGTTATATTCTTTAATTAAGATACGTATAACATTTAAAGATACAAAACTCATCTGCGTAACCAAGCGGTGCAGGTACTCTACGTCTAAGATATAAATATTGGCTTTTAATCATCTAAAGTTGAATGCTGAAGAATTTTCCTAACTCAAGTTGGCCACTGGAATCTTAATAAATAATAAATAAATAACGCCACACACTCGTAGCCCCACACTAGGATTCCCTGTATCGTGGGTGCTATGGACAACACACAAGACATGGACATTCATACCCAGACCGAGAACAGAAATTCAAACTCATCATTCAAATTTCCGCCTCGCTGGGAATCGAATCCAGGACCCTTGGTGCAGTGATCCGGCATGGTAACTATTGCGCCACACGGGTCGTCGAATGCAGCTTTAATCCGCACTATAATTCCTGTTGCACGGAGAAGCCGGTACTATTGTTTATAAAATCAGTCATTGTATGGAGAAATTAACTGTTATATGGAGAAATTCACGTCTAGAATCAAGTGGAGAAATTTATCTTCTCCGTTAGATACTTATAGAAACTTAAGCTCAGTTGGCTCTGGTCCACCATCAAGTGGAGACATTTTTCTTCTCCTTGCGTACAAAAACTGGCTCCTAATGAGTTGCAACCGCAATCTTCTCTTTTGCAATTCTCCACGCTTGTATGTTGTGCCAAGCCTTGAATCTCAGATAATCGTTCGTGTTGCTGGCAATTGGGCGCCCGCCCCGACAAAGAGAATCCAGACAACCTCGCCTAATAATCAGTTTATATCACTACTTAGTTGGTATTGCTTAAACGGTACTCAATTGTTTCTTATTATGAGGTTCAGTATTACAATTTTGTGAGTGCCTAGTTAGAATAATTTGTCAGAACTGATTTGTCCTATAATATACTACCTTTGAAGTAGCTAGCCTGGTGAAAAGTGATGGTACGTTAAAAATACTATATCTATTGTATATTACATTTTATTTATTTATTTATTTATTTATTTATTTATTTATTTAAGGTCCACCAACACAGGATACACAATTATTTCTTAATATCTAGCGTAACATAATATCTAAAATTCGTGTTCCCGCAATTACAGGTGAACACAGCATTCATTAAATTACATTATTGTTATAATTTATGTTATTTATATCATATTATACCTCCTACGTGTTCACTTTATTAATATATTAACTTTACTATATTTATATATTAACTTTGCTTACGATCTATACACAAAATTTGTCACCATACTGTTAAAAATACATATTTGGAAAACATCACCTGATAATATTTTAAAATACAACACAATACCCAACATTACAACAAATGAATCAAAATAGTAAAATAATAATATTTAGCTATCTCTAATTTTCTCTACTTTCAAAAATATCAGATGAATCACATTAAATTATTAAATCATATGAATCACATTAAATAATTAAATTATAAATACAATTTACATCAAAAATATGCATATTATTCATAACTTGCGCATAATACATAGAACACTTCACAATTACAATATAAAATAATAAAATTTATTAATGTCATAATTTCATAGTTATAGGTTATTTAATTTTATTCGTCAACATGCGTGATTAAATTATTTATTATTATTGTCAATTTTCAAAAGGAAGCACTTGATGTCATGGATTCGTTCATTATTTCTCAAGCTGCACTAGAAAATAAAAAAGTTCTTGCATTGTTTACATTTAAAGATAAGTTGGAGGAGCATACAATACAATATAATGTTTAGAATATTTTGATGCATTAGTCTGATGGGTCAGAGTCATGTTTAAGTAAACACAAAATCATGTCCAGAGGCTGTTATACCTACAAAAAACAACTAACAAAGCTGTTGCTAATGTACCAGCAGATTTTAGTAATTACTTACAGTTACCGAATAAAACATAAGCTGTTAAGGTCGCTAGCGGTCCCGCTAAACCAGTTCACGGCAGTCTTATCCGACTTTATGCGGATATTCGTCCAAGCGACGTGCGGCGTTCAGATGGGTTCACAATGAGGGAATAAATTAGCCAAGTGCGCATTGCAACGTCGATCGCACGCGATCCTGACGACTCAATAACGCGTGGTCAGGGTATGAGAGCCTACATAAGGTTGGTGTACGATCTAAAAATATATTTGAATATCACTATCGTCTGTAGGTATATATTACTCCTATAACTGGTAGATTGAAACCCTATTTTTCAGAAATTTTGACCTTAAACTGAAGGGTGCCAGGAGTTAAGGCTTTTTATATTAGTAAGAACTGCATCACCTAAAAGTGACAACGACATTTGTTATTCTGAAGCAGGTCGTACGTAGGTAGGAAAAATAAACGAAAGAAAACGACAGCAAATACGTAAAATAGCCAATATAATTATAAATACATCCAGCGCATTTAGGTAAATAACATTAAATAATAAAACAAGAATAATTTTAAATCATTAAATAAATCTATCGCAAGGAATATCCATACGACGTCTCGTCCAGGTACACTGGGATTGCGGAGAATCTTTTGCGGTTCGTTCTCTTCTTCTCATTCTTGTCTTCTGGGAGGAAGTTCCAGATGATCAGGTCTTCGTCTATAGTTGCTGTTGCTGCGTTAAATAGAAAAAAATCTTTGGTGCTAGATATTTAACATCTGCCATTTAAAGCTTAAATGATTTATCATTTTCTACACGAAAATTTTGAAACTTTGGATTGAAAGGCAAACTGTAAGAAGATAGGATGAAAAATTGTAAATTCCTTAAACTGTAGTCAACACCGCGATGTTGTTGGTGAACCTAGGTTACATGTAACCTATTTGTTAACCAACCAATTCTAGAAATCCGATGGTTGCTAGCCAGGCAAGTAAAACTCCTCCCACGATGTACTTATGAGTATCGGCAATTTAATAAAATGGATGGTATCGAATTTTGCAAATATTGTCAGTCATAATAATTTTGCTCATTAAGGTCTATCACATGTATAGGTATATTGATTAAACTTTTTCCTTACTCAAAAAGGTTTCCTAATTTTTTTACTGTGAGAACAAATTTGAGATTTAAAAAAAAACTCACAAACAACATATTAATTGAAGATCTTACCAAGTTTAGTTCCATCAGGATTGAAGACCATAGTCCGAACCCTATCAAGCCCGCTCCGACCTTCGCCCCAGCGATCCACCACGGTCTTCGGGTCACTCATTACCACAAGCTGTGAGCTTGTGGCAACGTTGTTGGACGCTTGTTCTGAAATAATACGACCGTTCATAAGATACGATGCCATTGTTCATTGGTCTATATATCTATCTTTATCTTTTTCTTACTAATAAGAATCTTTATCGATTTCTTGCCTAAAATGATTTAAAAAATCGAGATTGACCTGTGTTCCATAAACTCAGCACCAGTTCGCCAGTCCGGTGGCTGAATAGCATAGCGTCGATGCTGTAGGAATGGCCGATGAAGTTGTCCCGTATCTTGCAGGACGGCGCGTCCCACAGCGATATCTGTGCCTCGTTGGTCTTGGCCACTGCACCCACGCCTAGCAATGCACTCCGCCAAGGATGCCATGTGAGGGTCTGTTATATTATAAAAAAAGGCTAAGTGCAAGTTGGCTATTGCATCTTGATCTTCGTTTGGTTTGTTTGGTGAAAGTTGATCAAAACAAAATACAATCAGAGTTACCTAAGTCATTCTTCATTACAAATTACGGCCCGCTAATATTTTTATTATTACTATGGCTCACTTGCCCGGCGTTTGACAACAAGACGACAAAAAAGTGGCCTATCCTTTATTATGTTCAATGTCTCAATGTAAATACGTTATAATGTAAATATGTTACGTCAAGAATTACAAGTTTCTGATTTTAAGTGCACCAAGATTCCATAACTGAATCAAGATGCTCAAGCGGGCGGCCATACACAAATAAAACAGCACATATTCCCACGATCCGGGGACAAATATTTATCTTTTACATTTTTATGCCCAAGCAAGAATTGCACTAGGTTACATGACCATCCGCATTGTGAAAAAAAAACTATTTACCTTTACGGTCCAACTTTCAGAATACATGTGGGAAAGCAGTTCTAGGGTGGGCCACGACATGAGGACGATACGATGTGATTTTACTGAGGTAACGGCAACATATCTCGAATCTGGGGACACTCGCACTGCAAGAATTGGTCCCTTCCATTCCCTCCAACTTATGAGTTGAAGGTTGCGCGTGCAAGACATAACTGTACCCCAAGAGCATCCTCTGTAATTATAAAAAATAAAAAGAATGTGAACTAAAAATGAGCAAACAAATATGTGGCATTGTAGCGCAAGTTTACGGCCAAAATGAAGCATAAATTAATGATCTTGGGTGACAGATTCTTAATAATTATGTTAAGTCTGTCAAATGAACTTTTCTGTCACAGTTTTCTTAATTGTGAGAGCATCATTTATCATTTGCTTAAAAGTAAGGCAAAGCAACAACCTATAATTGTCCCACTGCTGGGCTAGGGGTCTCCTTTCACAATGTGAGGGGTACAGGCCATAGTCTACCACGCTGGCCAAGTGCGGATTGGTAGACTTTACACATTTTTGAGAACATTATGGAGAACTCTCAGGTGTGCAGGTTTCCTCACAATGTTTTCCTTCACCTTAGCAAGTGATAATTAACGTCTAATATGCACATAATATTTAAAATTAGAGGTGCCAGGATATGAACTCAGGCCCTTGCGTTCGAAAGACCAGATTTATATTCAAATTGTCATATTACTAACGTTACAAGAGAGTTTCCAGTAGGGCTCCAGTCAAGAGCCGTGATGGAGCACACGTGGTTGTCGACTTCCAAACACATGCAGACCGTGGCGCTGACTTGTTTGTTCAGCATGTTGTTATGGACTTCCACAGACTGATTGTCTGTTCCTAGCTGTAAAAAAATAACAAGAAATAACGGTAAAAACAAAAATAATACCTTAAAGCTACAATCTTTACAATTTATAAGATACGGAGAATTATCTACGCGTTGCTACTCAAGAAAGCGTTATTTCTGACAGGAGCTGTGACTCCCAAAAGCTGCTTCTACATATTCTAGAATTGATCATCTCATGGAATGGCCAATAGTCACTGATCAAATAGTGTAACAAAACACCTTTAACGAAAAACCTATTACAAAAGGCGATATGAATTAGAGGCAGCGACTATTCGCACGTCTCATTACGTGGACGGCATAAAATGCAACTAAGTGACATTAAAATAATGATTAGGTCTTTATAATTTCCTCTTTTCATCGGCACTAATGACAATGGTAGCAATGTAGCAAATAACTAGGTAATGCTTAACGATCAGGTGCTAGCCAAAGAAGAATAAAAGGAATGTATTCAGTACTTCAAATTAGTTTCTGTTAATGAAGTTGTCCTTAATTGTTTAATAAGACCATTGAAATTATGATAGCTTATACATAGATGCAGAAGACCTGAAGCTTCTTTGCAGGAGGGTCCCTAAACCGATTTGAGTAGATATTTGTACGACATGTTTTTGGGTTTGTGACTTGCGCTTATTCATACAAGTCTAATCGCATCAGTCCACTTGCAACATTGAAAATTCTGGTATAAGGGGTCCTGCTGTTATTACGTAAATTGCTTATCTTGCTATTGCTATTAAGAAGACAAAATAATAATTAAGGTAATATTCGTACAATAGCGCATCAGGTCTTTCAGGCGGTTAAGGAAAGTTCGTTATCAGATTGTATGAAGATAATTTACTTACTGCAAGTAATTCTCCTCTAGGGTCAAATTTGCAGCACTGAATCTTCTCCTGAGCCAGGCCCTGGCTGATGATGCTCTGGCTCCACCAGCTCCACTTGTGGTATTTCCTTCCCAGCGCCGCCACCAGAATGTTGTCACTACTCCAATCAAGTAGCTCTGGAACTAATACTCTTTGTTTTAAGTAGACCCAAAGAGATTATTTGTCATATAATTATCGGAGCCGTGTGTTAAGAACATAAAGAAATAAAAGAGAGGAAGAAAGAAAGCAAAAGAAAAAGAATGAGAAGGAAAAATTGAGCCAACTTACAATCTATTTAGTTTTATCATGTCCGTCCGTCCGTCCGTCCGTCCGTCCGTCCGTCAGTCCGAGGCATAGCACCGAGACACTTAGTTAAAACTCCAAAATCGTAGAATAAAATATTTTTTTAGGGTACTTCCCCTACAGGTACGTGAGGATGAATTTTGTTTTCGTTGCGTACCCCATAGAATGAGATATCGTAAAAAACGTCTTTCAAAAATATTATGGGTCTCCTAAGATCATTTAGTGGTTCGTTTGCGAAATATTTGGCTTTAAAGTGCTAACTTTGGTAAGAGTCAAGTGTTCCCCCGCCCCCTGTCGGCTTAACCGTTTGAGTTGGACACGTGAAAAAATTCTCAAAAACAGGTTATATGATGAATTTACAAGGAAAACCATCACTGCTATGTTACCATAAGTAGTTAATGAGTAATAGTCGATAAACTTACTATTTCGGAACCCTACATTGCGCGCGGCCTGACACGCACTTGCCCGGTTTTTTAATAGACAGTTTAGAGACTCTTTCCGGTTTTACAGCGTTATGTGTGTGGCGGTGAGCACTGGATATTCGGTACGATTAATATCCATATTTAATAAAGTATGTACATATATACTTCTCCCTACAAACCTGTGCACAAATTAATACTGAACTCTGAAGAATTCCTGGTATGCTCTCAAGAAGTGTCAACTTAACCAACGAATAGCTTACTTCGGACTTACTTAAAGATTGTGAAATAAGCCCAAGTGTGTTAGTTTGGAACTATATACATACTAGAAATACTACATACATACTTATAAACATATTACTTAGGGCTTCTTGAGAGCATACCAGGAATTCTTCAGAGTTTAGTATTAATTTGTGCACAGGTTTGTAGGGAGAAGTATATATGTACATACTTTATTATCATTTTACATACACGAAATGTCAATTTCGTGTATGTAAAATGACACTTTAACGTCACTTTAACCGGCGAATAGCTTATTCAGGACTCTACTTGAAGATGGTGAAACAAGCCCTTAGTATAATAAGAAAGTTATACGTATGTTTAACTTACAAGCAGCGTCACTATAGTTGGGTAAGTCCAGAATGCTGTCAGCAGTGGACAAGTAATTCCTCATCCTGGGCAGACATGGCCAGGTCTTCACGCGCTCCTGACCCGACTCCTGCTCTGCTTGACTACCCAATGGCTTCAATCCAAACGCCAAGTCTAAGTAGTTCGCGTATTTCTTCTTTTGTTGATATTTTGTAACCTGGAATTTTCGTTTTTCTATAAAATCGAAGAAAATAATTTATATCAAATCTGTAATAGGCAATTAATTAATATGAAAGTAGTAACATAGTAGGTAATAGTAATCACTATGATGTCATTGGCAGTGTATTAAGTACCGATTTCAAATAAATTTAATATTGCACTTGTTTGTCCCATTCTTTACTTTAACAAGTTTTTGTTACCTTTTCAAGAATTTGCCATGCTACGTAAATTACTGCCATGAAAAATTTAATAAAATTGAGTTTAAAACCTTATTTAGAAATAAAAAGAAAATGGTACACAAAACTGCGTGAAAACCATAAACGATAAGAAATGTGTAACCGTATACTAAAAATAAAGAGCAACAAACCCAGATATCAACATCTCTCTGCTCGCAGCTCAGCCGCGTGCGGCGCCTGCGCAGGTCCAAGATGACGTCACGGTGGGCCACGAAACGGTCCACTCGCGCCCCCTGGCTGGCTGGCTGGAATTGATTTTTAATACGCTTTTATTAGCTTCAGACGTATTTCAACATGATTTTGACCCCCTTCAAAACGTCGGGTTAACTCGAAATTTGGCATACCTATTAAGGACCGATGACAATTCAATATTTAAAGAAAAAAAAGAAAGAAATAAACCTAGTTACACGCTTTATATTAGCTTTAAACGGTCAGATTTCTTTTAAACTTCGTATACTTATCGAGGATCGATGAAAACTCAATATTTAAAGAAAAAAAGAAAGAAAGAAGGAAAAAAACCTAAATTTCATTTCAAAAAATCAAACTAAAAATGAAAAAATAAATAATAGTTAAAAAAAAAAACTAAAAAACACGCTTTTATCGTGAGGTGCATGGTGTCAATGAGTAAAAGGGATAATATCTTTAAAAGCATCCCACGCTTTTATTACAATTACACGATTCTTAATTCAATTTTATTTTCTATTTTTTTAGTTGGATTTTGTATAAAAGCGTGTTTTTTAGTTTTTTTTAACTATTATTTATTTTTATAAACGCTTACACACTCATACCTCCGCAATAGGTTTTTACCTGTGTCGCGGGTGGCATGGACGACACATATAACACATCACAATAACACCCATGACCCGAGTACAAATATTTATCTGTCACATAAATATCTGCCCCGGCCAGGAATCGAACCCGGGTCCCCTCGCTTCGCAGGCAGGGTCGCTACCAACTAGGCTACAGGGTCAGATTTATTTATCGTTAGTAATCTTGGCGCCCCTCCATTGATTGGACTCATAATTTGTAGACAGAGATAGACAAAACAATCCTACAAAAATGTATTAATACCAAAGTGCAAAAATAAATGATGTGTACATAAAATTGTATAATTAAGACAACAACAAGACCGTTTACTTAAGGCACCCCACGAAGTATGGAGGCGTTAATAATTTCGTCATTACCCGTCACGTCCACGCAAAACTACGATCAGCGCCTGAGATCGATTATAATTATGTCGGTATATTGGATCGATTACGGTTGACAGAAGCCGCAGGGCTATGAGCTTCACATCTGAGTTACGATGCCAAAGTGACGAAGGAAATTATCCAGTGACAAATTTGACCTACATACACATGAATCATCTCTGCTAATCATACCTCTCAATTTACTTTATCGTAATCAAGTTATTAAAGTTATTAACATAAATATATTCAGCGCAACCTTAATTTCTTTGACGCCATTATTGTCAGACGAGGTACTTAGCAATGATGTATTAGTTCTACGAAGGGCTACTGGAATAGGCCTTATATCATTTTTATATGTGCTAGGGACATTTGTTCGTATGCTAATGTTTAACGTTTCACGACGGTTGCAAATTGTTATGTCGCTGTAAGCCGTAACAGTATTTATAACTAGTAACCGCCCTCGTTGCTTCCGGAAACCTATGTCTTATGCACGGACGTAAAAAAAAGACGGACGTAATCCCAAGAACAAATTCAGTGAAGCACCTATAGTAATACCAACTCTGTATTCGTACAAGTACACACACATTGACACCATACTGCTATGACATTGACACTATCGCGAATCAAAAATTACAAAATTACGCACACATGGTAAGCGAGCTGTCATTGCTATGCTTCACTCTCGATTAGACAAGGTTACGTCCGTTCTTTTTTTACGTCCGTGGTCTTATGAAATGAGATGGAATTTGATAAACTGGAACTTATAGGGAACACTGCAGAACAGAGTAGGTACATTATAGAACTAAAATACAATAGATAAACATGGAGAATCTTTCACTCATGTCAAATCTTTGTTATTTAAGTAAGACAGCTTAAAAGCGAAATTATAAATAGTCTTGGCCGTAACATTTGTATATTTATATTTTAAAGTAAAACTTTGATCAACATTAGTCAGTTGTGAAAATTAGTAATTATATTTCGATATTTGTTACTCGATAAGTGATGCAAAAACGGCTGACCAGGTATGGATAACACTTTCTTGGAGGTTTGTTACTTGATGACTCAAAAATGGCTGACCATATTGGTCCGAGAATAATAATAGTTTCTATCACGGAAATTGGATATGTTTTTTCCCGGATAAGAAGTCCATAGTAAGGAGGTAAGGTCCATAGTAAGTCCATAGTTACGAGTGTGTTAAAAGATGAGTAATTTATATTTCCGTATTCAAAATCTATTAAATTAAAAACAAAAGGATCAGGACAAAAGTCCTACTCATAAGTCATACTTTGGCCTTGAAGCGCGTCATACGCAAGCTATGCAACGATGCTGTTCCGTGGACAGATTTCGTACATACGTATACTGCCGCGTATCCATTTGAGGCAGCCGCGGGTCGAGCAGCTGCCTCGAACGATGCGGCCGCGCAGCGAGCCTAACCATCTCGGTAAACGTCCGTACTTAAAGGTGCCTCAGTGAAAGCCGTGTGTTAATTGGAGACGGTTGTACGAAACAGAGAACTTGGCTCGGGTTGAGGCTTGTACGATGCTCTTTTATATGACTCAAGTGGAGACGCATGAACTTTCCGCAGCCCGCGGCACGCTCGCGATGAGGCAGCTCGTCACAAGGCTGCTCAAGTGGATACGCAGCTGAACTATTCAAGCCGAGTCCGCAAGCTGCAAGCAAGTAACAATTGACAATCGCGTGCGTGTGACGTACGTCTACGTCGAGAGAAGGCCTTTGTCGCCGCTCGTGAGATAATCGTCGCCGTGTCGGCTGCCCGCCCGCGGCTATACGTCATCACATCACACCTTTTATTTCGTGGTTGCCAGTTGCCACCAGTCGCTAATTTTGATACATTAACCTGTAACTGTTTTTAATTGCTCTGTGCCATGTATATAAAGACATTAATGCACCACCTGTAGTCTATCTCACTCATAATCTATTAGCTGTCTGTTCACGGACCTACTAGTACCGTTTTATTCAGTACTTTTAGTTTCGGAAGTAATGAAGTTATCACGTCTCTTACGCTGCTATATTACAATGTTTGCTTAAAAATACGTTTTATCATTAAGATTTGTAAAAAGTAGATAGTACCTTTTTGTCATTTCTTTAGCCACAGGACTGCTGGAAGAAGTTAGAGATAAAGATGTCCGAATATTTTTTAACCAACTTAAAAAAAAGAGAAGGTTCTCATACGACTGTATTTTTTTATGTGTGTTCCCTCATAACTTTTTACTGGGTGTATCGATTTTGAAGATTCTTTTTCTATTCGAAAGCTGGTGCTTGTCATGTGGTCCCATTTAATTTGAGCGAGATTTGAAGAGTAGTTTTTGAATTAACCCTAATAATGCGTATTTAATTGACTTCGACTACGTTGATGTTCTCATTTTATTTTGAAGTCGTTTTTTATAAGAATTATTTACGGAAATAGTCGACGAACGAGCGTAAGTGGCCATCGTCGCCCATGGACATCAGCGACACAACAGGCATCATTGATGCATTGTCAGCCAAGAAACAGAGAAGAAAAAGAAAGAAAGAACTGTCTCTCCAGCCCCCAGCCGGAACACGTCAGACCGTTTTGAAATCGAATCTTTGCATAACTTACACCTAAATAAGCAGGCAATATTTTATAAGAATATTCGTTTATTTTAAATATGCTAGTAGTTTCATAATAAGATTATTTAACTATTTCGCACTAGATCTCAAACCCAATGAATTAATTGCCGTACAGTTTTACTCTGAACAGACGTCCAATAAAACTGACCTTTAAAACTAGACTTTAACTATAAGCGAGATAAGAAAAACAAATACAAACCCACTTCCTGGCAAGTTTGCTTATTTTGACTTGAAAAATAATTTATATTGTCCTTGAGAAGTAATTGTGTGTTATTTTATGGTAATCAGTAGTCAACCCTCATTCCTGCCGCTTATGTCCATCGCAGGGGACAGTCTGGTATGATTGATTAGATAAGATGTATAAGTTTTCATCGATGATTGACACACGAAGACATGTAAAAATTATACACTCATAGCTACTCATCACATAATATACTTAGTACTGGTAGCCTGAGGGCTTAAAATCGAATACATTACTAAGTTCGAGCTAATAATTATTGCTTCTAGTACATGGTGAATTGCCATGATTTAGTTTGATTAAATATTATCTAAATCTATTGAAATATACATGTAGCCCATTTATTATCTTCATTATATAGTAAAAAGATTAATGAAACGCCTGATAGAATGTAGTAACAAATGCTACTAAATAGTTATGATGTGCCAAGTTTCATCAGAATCTGTTTCGTTTTTGAAGCGATTTCGCGTACTAAAGTAAGAAACAAAAGTACAAATTAGAGAAATATTCGAAAGAAAAAAAAACATTTATCTAACAAGTAAACTCATAATATATGGCCCTGATAAGGTTTATATTACTAGAATACATATACAAGTTTTAGGCTAACAAGCATTCAAAAAATATTTAAAGTTAATTAAAAATACGTAGAATATTTAAAACCAAGAATTTTTTACCCTAATAATAGTAGAAGAAGACCAGACCTGCTTCGATGTAGATGATCAAAAAAGTCTTTAACAAGAAAGTGTATCAACATTGTACGGTTTTTTGCGTTTAATCTATACTTGGGCTGTTATAATTGTTAGTCGTTAATTGGAAGTAGTTCTAGCCATTTAATATGCTTGTTATAGCCAAGAGTTACGTTAACGCGAACACATCCTAGTCATCCCGACACCGCATATCCTTAAGCTGTGACCACACCGGTGCGCTTTCATGATCGTTTTTCGTCAATATCTTTCAGTTCATCTTAAATCAAACGTATTTATGAATTATCCCACTAATATTTTAAATGTGAAAATTTCTGAGGATGTATGAAAGAAAGAAAGAAACTTTTATACCGGCACAGGCATTGCAACAATGTTAAAATCGGTATACAACAATTATTAATTGCGTTCGAAGTCGCAGCTACCAACATGCCGGAAAAGGATTGCACTCAGAATACGGCGCAGCAAGTAGCAGGTACTTCCTACGTCCTCTGATTTTTCAGTTATATCTTTCATTATATGTTTGATGTTATATCTTTCACGCAAAAACTGTTGAACTGATTTTCATGAGTACACAAGCAGAACATGGGAGTAGGGTATAGGGTACTAATTACCCCGGAAAGCGCTAGATATTTGACTATGTTAATTAATACCATTATTACTATTATTATTTCTCCATGAAGTTTGCCTGGATAGCTTGAGCATGAGTCAGCCGCCAAATGACTCGTCGTGTCCCGGCTGGGGGCTTGAGAGCCAGTTCTTTCTTTCTTTCTTTTTCTTCTCTCTTTCTTGGCCGGCAACGCATTAGTGATGCCTTTGGTGTTGCTGATGTCCATGGATGACGATAGCCACTTACCATAAGGTGGACCGCCACCTCGTTTGCCGGCTTTTCCGTAAAAAAAATATGTTTATTATTTATTTGGCATGCGCTACTGTCAAACTCTTTTTAGCGCATTTCATGCGTTATTGTCGTTCAGGAATGCGGTTGAAAAAACCGCAAGATGATCATGAAAGTGCATTAGCGTAGACAGAGCTTTGCGATGTCAAAGCCACCCGTCTTCATTTCAACTGGCTTATGCAGGTGTCATTCATTCTTATTAGTTTTGTTTGGTGTCAATCAAACGTTTAAGTATTACTGGATGACTCTCGTCTGCGAGTCGCATTGCAAACATATACAGAAAACAGAGCCGAGTCTAAATGGTTTAAGACGAAAAGGCTGTAGGGTACGGATATCTATAAATTATATAGGTACTACATGTCCAAAATGTTTTAAAATTTACTCAAGACGCAGTTCTGTAGCGACCTTACATTGCAGTTAAATACCTACATACATACGTATAGATATAGATTAAATTATGTAAATATCAATAATTCGAAAATAAAAGAGACTAAACCTATGTTATTTATAATTTACTTGTATCCTTAAGAAAACCATAATTGAACAGAACCTTTATCGACCCACCATTGTGTTTTAGTTTATGGTTGTAAAATAAAACATCGGAGGAAGAAGAGAAGTGACGTTCAAAACCCTCTAACATGACATAACTTCTCCATCCATCCATCCTTCAGCCCTTGGAGGTCCACTGACATAGGCTTCCCCTAAACTGACTTAACTACTATAATACAGTATAATTTTATTATCAGGAGCAATTATTGCATTAGGGTGTAAAGTTTAATCAGTTAATTTACAAACGAATTCTTGGTTCTTTACTCACAGTTTTCTTTCGGAAAGCTGTTCTGTCCATAGTTTTATTGATTTAACACAATACGCTAACATCACACGAACACTTACACTATTTATTTTGGACTACCCTCTCGGAAAAATAATGACATTTGAAACCAAGGATGTTTTAGTATAACTGGATTCCAATTTTCGAAGAGGTACCTGAAAACGGATGACGTATTAACATTGGATTGCAAAATTACTTTATATAATAATATAATATTATAAGCTAAATTATTAATAAATGGAAAAATTATCTTTTGGTGAATTACATTAATTATGGTAAGTAGTAAAAATGGATTGAAAAGAAAGTTTATGTTTGTGTTTTCAAAAGTGATTCCAGATTGTGTTTCCTTCACGATTTGCAAGAGTAATTAACTATACTCAATTATTTAGTACATACAAACTACATCGCTTAACAATATAGACATAAACACCGTAAGTGCCTACAATTAATAATAATAACAATTAAAATTAACTTGTTACTTGTATTGACATTGAAAAATGTATTCTGACGTTAAAAATAATACCCGACGTCTCCAGACGGACGTCTTTTTCATATTTTAACGATCGTAATTTATAATTTAAACGTGTTCGAGTTTCGACTTCATGTCATGTAAATGTGTAAAAATTACATACGAGGTGGCTATTCTACAAATGTTTGCGACGACTGCTGTTTAATATGGTAGAATAATATGTAACATTATCTTGTTGCATTTATTTTGCTGCTGAGCCGGTAACTTAATCGTCCGTGGAATTAATTGGACAGGGACCTAGGTATTGAGATAGATCTATCACCTATAATAAAATAATAATTTAAACAAAAGTAACTCAAAGAGCTAACTCAGAATTATGAAATAATAAATTAGGGACTTCAATTTTTTTTAGGTCGGTGATAGCAAAGCTGTCAAATATAATTACAACTGCATTTTCAACTTACATAGAGTACCTTACCTTACTTTATTATTTGTTGAACTTGAAAGTAAGTATTACCAGGCCTGGCGCACTCCACATTTTAGCTATGACGTTATAAGTACATGCCGCGTTCGACGTGCCGGGCTAATTCAGAAAATTCATAATGGCTGTCACACGTTCGTAATCCATCACAAATGACGTCATCACACATGTCACACGTTAGTTCGATACAACGCGCTGCGTCGTGCTAAACGATGTTAATTAAAATGAAGGCAAAAGCATATTGCATCGCATTCCGCTACCCAAACAATAACGAGGCTCCGAATCTCATGTTTTTTGTCGTATGTAATTCCAGATTTGATATGCATATGCATACCTGTTTAAAAACCTAAGAGATAATATTTGCTTCATAGACAAGGTAAGTACATAATTATCAACATAATGCCCTATGGCCATCTTCTTGTTAAAGAACCTATACAGACATTGTCAAACAAAATAGTTTTTTGATCTACATACTAGTAAGTAAATATATACTTACTTAGCCTAGATTTATTTCAAACGGCGTTTGTTCATAAGAGTAGCATGGGCATTTAACTGGTAATTGAACTTTCAGATTAATTTTATTCTTTCAAAAAAGACAACCCTGACGATGCCAGAGAGGATAAGCGATAGTGTTAGAAAGGAAGGCAACTCATTACGCGTTTTTGATTAGGGCCGTGCGACCTGAATTACACTTTATTGCGTTGGAGCAAGATTCGCTATTTATTTAAATGATTTTGCGGAGTGCGGTTTCCCTACTTATTACAAGTACCTATTATTATTTCTTCTGTGGTATTAGGAATAACTTGAGAAATAAAAAATCTTAAAGCGTTAATTAGGTGGGAACTTTTGAATTAAAAATTAAGTTGAAATTGGGTATGTGTATTTTGAGTTTTGAATCTAATTTTGGGTAAATGAAATAGAACGCTTTCATAAAGATGTAGGTATTAATTGGGTATGTTATGTAAAATCTACGTATTTTTTCCTTGTACATAAGTACATAGTCGGTACATAGTACATAGTACATAGTAGGTACATAGTAGGGTTTCTACTAAGTGTCTACTTTCTAAGTGTGGTAGTGTGTAGCCGTGTATGGAGAAGCATATTGGATGTACTCGTATGTGTATCAGGTATAAATACCTCGCCAATGTAAGCAGACACCTTTCTAAATCACTGACGCGTTTAAGCGTATCTCCCACCACCTCTTCAAAGCCCCTCCTCTTCATTGCTGGAACCATTAAACTAGAACCAACCTCCAATTAATTCGTTATAAAAACCGTAGGCATCGCCAGCCAAATAGCGCGAAGATTCCTTTGTAAGCAGCCGTCAATTACACTTATACGTCTGGAATTTTTCAAGACAACACCCGGTTGTGTTATTTACAAGTGTTACGAGTAACTTGAATGTATCGGTATTACGTTTCATTTAGAAGATTCCTCGTTTTTTTTACGATTTTTTAATCAACTTCTAAACGAGGAGGAGGTTCTCAATTCGGTTGAATTTTTTTACCGACTTTAAAAAAGGAGGAGGTTCTCAACTGAACTGTTTTTTTTATGTGTAAAAATAACTTTTTACTGGGTGTACCGATTTTGATGATTATTTTTATATTCGAAAGCTGATGCTTGTCATGTGGTCTCATTTAAATTTGAGCGAGAGCTGAGGAGTAGTGTTTAAGTTAACCCTAATAATGCGTATTTAATTGACTTCGACTACGTTGATGATATTCTCATTTTATTACTTGTTCGAAGACTTTTTTTGAAGTTGGTTATTTTTTTTTTAATGTTTGTTAACCCCAGATCTCCATAATTTATCAACCGATTTGAAAAATTATCTTTTTATTTATATAGGTGGGTACTTCCAGATTGGAACGCCCTGTTCACTCTAATCTATCACTCCTTATGTACTTTCATTACATGAAAAACAGGCCATAACTTTACTAACCCAACACTTTCCTCCGTGTTCGGTGACGCGCGTCGTCCGCTCGGCCCTCCTACTGGCTTCGGAATTTATTTGAACGCAAGCACCTCCTACAATTACTGCATTAATGAGGTAATAATGGACGACACGTCAAAATTGTCAGATTACTGAAATATTATTTTAGGCATAGGGAAGACAGTTCACTGCATTATCGCAGGTGATAAGGGACGTTTCATATAAGATCTCTGCGATCTCCAGATTTGGTTTGAGATGCTGAAATATGTTAGATCTTATAATATAAGAGTGACATGACAGAATTAGAACGTTTAATATACAGTGCCTCCAACTTATCTGTGAACTGACGGAGGGCGCTGTCGGACGCATTGGACCAATCACTGGACGCAATTCGAGACGTAGTAAATATCAATGAATGAACACAAAGAACTTATGAATGCGGCATTAGTTCCAATTTTCGCCATTTCACAAATAAGTTGGCCGCGCTGTACCTCGATTATTCTAATGTAATCTGTATTCATGTCTTTAATCTAAAATTACATTATAATCTGAGAGGTATGCATTCTTTCCAACAGTTAGTGTGATACAAGAGGCGCGTTGTTGATCACAGGATAAGCGATTAGGTACTTGAGTGGCGGTTTATTCGACACATCAAAGAATTTTCAATTTTTCATCTATGGCCTAACACGTTAACCAAGGCATTCAGGCACAGCCGTTAACATTAATAAATATAAAATAACGTTAATAAATATTTATAATATTAATTTTCGAATTTAAATGTATAATATATTTTTATCTGTCTGTTTGGCTGTCAGTCTGCCTATGAAAGGCGGTGACCACTTACCATAAGGTGGCCACTGGCCAGTACGTCGGATATTTTGTTTACATAAAAAGTTGTCACTTTGCCAAGTTATTGCCCATGCGTATTATTAGTAGACGTGTAAATTTTTGCAAAAGTACTTATAATTACTTAAGTATTTGAAGATAATCTGACAGCGTCGCGCGGATGTCGGGATTCGATTCCATGTTGGTGCCGCTAATTTTAGAAACGTATAAATCTTTATATCTTGTATCTCATCGATATAGTGTTTGTTACCGTTATTTAAATTGGTTCACACTTTAATTGCCCCCCCGACCAGGTGGACTGACGACCTGAAGAAGACAGCGGGCATCCGCTGGATTCAAAAAGCCCAGGACCAGTCAGAGTGACGCAAGTTAGGGGAGGCCTATGTCCAGCAGTGGACCTACAAAAGCTGATGGATGGATGGATGGATGGATTGATGGATGGATGGATGGATGGATGGATGGGTAATTGGTTCACAAATAGGTATAAAGATTACGTGAAATTAAAGTCTGTAACCCCTGTTCGTATCGTAAGGTAGCAGTCATTTTATAAGACCAGAATGCCGGCGACGTCAGTATCTGTAGTGCGGCAATTTAACTATCGTCACATTGATCGCTAAAAGTAAGACGAAGATTATGCAAACCATTTTTCCCGAGTCACTTTGCTTGGCCAATAGTCTCTGCAACGGAACAGCATGGTTGAGTTAGTAGGCCGCTAATTGTTACAAGATGATAGATACCTAAAAACTAATAGATCAAATTCATCCAGGAGCAATCATCCATGTCGTATGTTTTGAGAAATAACCTGCAGTCGAACAGAACGATTACTAAAACATAGGTGGTTATTTGGCCTTCATGCATGTATGATATATAAATTTGAAACATCAGCGATACTGATGCGTTGCGAAAGTTAGGAACCGCTAGTTAGTTAATTCTTCGATGCGTTACTGCATCCTCAGTCAATTGTCGACTGTTTTCAGGTGTTGGGTGTGTGCGGTGCGGTGCAGTGTAGCGTGTCGAGGTAACGCGACGTTGACTCCACCCTGCCCCCTCTCTGCTGGTCGAAGCACCTCCTCTTGTATGGACGCCGTACCGACGCGCTTGAGTAACCATCTTCGTTGGTTAGTTCGTTGCGTGTTACATGATTTTAAACTTAACTTACCGAGAACTGCATAGATTTTAGTATCAAACGAGTACTCAAGGCACGGCTCACGGCTTAACTGACGTGACCAGGATCCATGTACTGGGTCGAAATATCGGCGTACAAAATGTATATCGTGAGTACCTGTATGTTAGTAAAATTATTGTGTGTTTTCATCAAGGAATTAAATCTTTTGAACATCGAGAACAGGTTAAAGTCGTTGCTCGCCACGTAATTTCGCAGACTTGATGATATAAAAATATATTAAATTATGAAATATTGATAGGTATAATTTTTTAAGTAAATTCCTTTTCTAAAAGATAAGTGTTATCTTCAATACGCACACAGGTAGGGGAATTTAGTGAGTAGGACCTATCTATCTATCAAATCCAGGCCTGAGTATGAGATCAACCTTAGACTAATAGCCAGCCTTAAAATCATCAGACTGTAGATTTAGCAGGACAGTTCTGAAAAATACCTGGTGTAAAACAGATATTTTTTATCATGCCGATAATCCTCATAAAAAATAAAGAAATAAAAAATACCCATTTATATTTATTTCATTTACTAAATTGAACAAGGCTTGAAACAACAACCTTATCATTCCGGAGTTAAGGCAGATAATTCCTTGCATACTATGCAGTTTCAGATCGTATGATTGGTGTGTTACATTGATAAAACGCAATCAATGTTTCCATGCCATTAACACAGTCAAGAGATATACAATAGTTGTTTACTTGTGCATCTACACTTATCAGGGTTGCCAAGCATATACAATAATAATAATTATATTCGTATTGCACGGCTAGACGGAAAAAATTAAGAGGAAAAGTTGTAACGACACTTTTTTCTCTGACCCGTATCAAAGCGCTCTGACAAGGTGTCAGAGCGTCAGTGAAGGATTTGTTCTATCACTGTCGCTCTTCCGCATATTGATTGGCATGACGGGAGAAATGGCAATAATAGCTTAACGTACATGATCGTGATATGGACGTCCCTGTTGTGCTTATGCTAAATACCGAAGAGTGAAATACATAATTAGTATAAATTTATTGTTAAGAAAACAACTATAGCGAGGTATATTACGCTAAAGCTATATTTCGGTTTCTTACAAAATTTTCTTAAAAATGCCAAATGTAAACTAGCTGTAGTAGTGGTTATGACGAAATCATTTTCTTGTAGATAAAAATAACAAAAATATAGTTTAAAGTCAACGTAAACATAAACAGTCATGTTTGTCTTTTCTAAATTTTGTCATAAATAATTAGGTATATTTCTTTAATGTTTGTAGATCTATATTTTTATAGTTCAGTTATTGTTGACAACCCTAAAATTTTTATGTCTATGTGAATGTATTTTGCTTGTGTGTGAAGCTATTACCTATGTTGTTTGGATGGATGATTAATAAATGAAACAATAATTAATTACCACATTGTACTTACGTAATAAACACTGGGAAATGTGGAAATTAAGTGCCAATTAGAAACCTTTGGATTTTGAATTGAAATAATTGCAGACAATAATTATTTTAAATACAACATAACTACTAAGTTATTAACAAGGTACTAACCACTTGTTATTTTATAATACCGCTATTTCCACTTGTTCTCACCCCTAATCTGAGCTCATTAGGTAATTTAGGTAATTTTTGTTTGGAGGTTTTGGATCCTCATAGTCCTTAAACACTCCGTTTTATTATGTAGCCGTTTTATATATACCTGCTTAAGTGGAGAGACCCATGATGACCTATCACTATGGAGCCTTAATAGCCCATACACTGAATACATATACTGAAATAAAAGGCAAACGCATGAACGTTTTTTCTCGCTGTCTTTATATGAATAGGAAATTGTAAATAACCACAAAGCTGACATTTCAAATGTGATTGGGAACACTGCCCTATTGATAGATTGAGAATATAGTCTACGATAACTATATCTAACCACTGTAACCTACATCTGTAGATAACTCGGTGAATTATTTATTAGTGACCTGTTAGACGAAATGGACCGGAGGGCAGCTGAGCTTTGACTGTTATGGAGGGGATAATTAGACGACTTTTATAAATAAAGCTAAGGTCAAAGGCATTGAATTTTTTATAAATTTTGTGTTATTGAAGAAAAGTCTTACACTTTCAAAATTGAATTGTTTTACCGTTTTTAAAACGAAAGAATTCTGGATGGCACCAACATCATCTGGATACCTGGCATTCGTCCACAGTTCGGTTCTCACGTAATTTTCTACCTCGTACGTGTAAACTGTGGAACAAACTTTCTGCATCGGTGTTCCCCCTAAGCTATGACATGGGGTCCTTCAAGAAGCGGGTCTATCGTCATTTTCTTGGCCGGCAACGCGTTGGTGACGCCCCCAGTGTTGCTAATCTCCATGGGCGGCGGTGATCACTTACCATCTGGTGACCCGTCTGCTCGTTTGCCTGCTAAAAGCATAAAAAAAGGCAATTGAAAAGGATGAAGTTAGAAAGGATGATAGGAGCTAAATCGAGCATTGAACATGAAGGAATTTGCATAATGCTTATGTCCCAACTCAGAGTCACTAACGGTTACTTTAATCGCTACTTAGTATAGAATCACCATACATATTCTGTACTAAGGAGCGATTTAATACTTATAAATAACCGTTAGTCACTCTGAGTTGGGGCGTTAGTGCCAGATTTGCCTGATGACTCTCATAGGCTTTTAAGTAAGAAACAATTCCAAATCATAAAGGGTTCTTTTACAAAATTATTGGGTTGTGGCATTGAAGTATTATGTCATAGAACAGACATCTCAAACAAAATGCTTGTCCCGCCGGGAGGTTCTTTTTTTAAAAATTGAGCCCCCATTCTCCTTTCAAAATCGAACGAATCCATTGAAAATTGAAGCCGATCGGCGCCAATGCATTGGAACATACATTGTGTTCGCGGTGTCGGTTCTATATGCTAGTAATAATACTTCAATGGGATGCGGTAAGTCTTTACCACTTGAATGGAACATAGTGAATGTAGAGGAGATCCTAGCACATCACTGGAACAGGTTTAAGTTGTGATGATGACGACAATTTAGTTTATATCTTAAACAAGTTATAAAGGAGAATGCCCATAGCCAGTACTCTCATTTTTGTACAAAAAATTAAACTAAAATATTTTATGTATATTACCGTATTTCCTAAAAAATCCTTCTTGGGCTTAATTTTCTTAAATTAATAAGTAACTTTACTTCCTTTTTACAACACAAAAGCATTCGGCCATTTATATTGGAATTAGAGCCAATCAGGGATCTTTTAAGATCCTTCGGGCCAATAGTTTGCGTTGATTCGATTATGACTACTACACAACAAACTAGATGGTGTTAGGGGACTGTCAAATGAATCTGAAACTTAAACGTATACGATTTTAATGCGCCTGCATAGAGTCTATATTACTGTGTCTACTATAACCTAAATACAAAATAATTTTGTTAAAAATCTCGTAACTCCTAAGATAAAAATTGACTAAAGTTGGTTTGTGTAATTTATTAAGATAGCATAATCAAATAAAGGTATTTTCATCAGGACACAAAAATATTAATGTCAGTACATTTCTCCATACAAAATGGGCATTGAGCATTCTCCTTTCACATATGATTTTGTATTTATCGCTTTTATTTTACAGGTAGCTGGCTATACTCGACATGTTTTAGGGTTTTTGGATTGAGTTGTGTTTGTATTACGGGTGTGACAGAAAAATTTGGAAGACAAATAACCTTTTTTATGCCGATGAAGAGGGTTGGATGTGAAATTACTCGTAATAGTGATGACATTACATATCTATACTAATATATAAAGAGGAAAGATTTGATTTTTTGTTTGCATTGAATAGGCTCCGAAACTACTGAACCGATTTCAAACATTCTTTCACTGTTGGGAAGCTACACTATCCCCGAGAACATAGGCTATATTATATTTTCAAAAAAATTAGGGATCCTTAATAAAACTCCAATAAGTTGTAAAAAAAATAAGAAAACCGAAGCAAAGCGAGGGCGCTTACTCGTATTTAATATAGTATAAAAATTGGGCAACCTCACTTTTCCGAAATTTTCTAGTTCGAATTTCATTTTACCAAAAACTATTGCTTTCTCACCATGTTCCCACCATGTCCGTTGACGTTGACAATTTGTTTGACAATTTTTGAGTCGAAAGTGATTTTACTATCGTGTACTTCTTTGGAAGTGTTTTGCTTTAAATTACTTTCAATTAAATTAAAGTTCTAATTAATATCAGAGTCCAATATACCTGAATACTCTAATGATAATATCTATGGATTAACTATCCAACATAGCCAGAACAGAACAGAAGCTCAAGATTTGTTTACCTATACCTATTTAAAGTCCAGATGCACCTATTAAAAAAAACATTTTTTCAAATTCATTATTAGTCGTCTTAGTTCTTATGTTCTTATCTTATTATCTCTGTATCTTACTCATAATGAGATATTCAGGCTGCAACTTTAATTACATTCATCATTAATTAGATGTCGTTTGATAAATACCACAATCAATAAGGCTCAAAACGCACGTGTCAGATCACATGTTGCGGTCCAAATACAAAATCTGCTCTAACAAGAAGTACCTGAACATGTGAACATTCAATATCATTCAGTGGTTTTTGTAAAAAAAATTACATTGATTACCAAGAAATATCAAGTTGTGATTTTTAAAATTATAATCAGGTGGGCTAGTAAACCTTAAAAAATAATAAAAATGGTTCCATTCCATCATACAGCTCCCTTCATTTTAAGCTTTATAATCTTAATTTAAACTCTAAGTTTATGCTTTATAATGTTACTTTGTAAAGTTAAACATTTTTTTAACTTTATAAGTTTTTACTGTCACATTTATCATTTTTAACTTGTATTTAGAATTATGTAAGTAATTGCATTATCTCTAAGAAGCTTTAATCTAAAGTGCACATAGTTTTCATTTGTAGAAGGACGAAATGGAAATAAAAGCGGCCAAGTGCGAGTCGGACTCGCCCATGAAGGGTTCCGTAGCAGCAAGTAACATAATATAAAAGTTCTTGTAGTTCGTTGTAACTTTGATCAATGTTTTTTGCGGTTTACGATTTATGACTTATTAAAAAAAACTACTTACTAAATATCATTCAAACCAATTTTCGTTGGAAGTTTTCATGGTAGTGTACATCATATATTTTTTTTAGTTTTATCATTCTCTTATTTTAGAAGTTACAGGGGGGGGGGGACACACATTTTACCACTTTGGAAGTGTCTCTCGCGCAAACTATTCAGTTTATAAAAAATGATATTAGAAACCTCAATATCATTTTTGAAGACCTATCCATAGATACCCCACACGTATGGGTTTGATGAAAAAAACATTTTTGAGTTTCAGTTCTAAGTATGGGGAACCCCCAAAATTTTTTTTTTTCTATTTTTGTGTGAAAATCTTAATGCGGTTTACAGAATACATCTACTCACCAAGTTTCAACAGTATAGCTCTTATAGTTTCGGAAAAAAGTGGCTGTGACATACGGACGGACAGACAGACAGACGGACAGACAGACAGACAGACAGACAGACAGACATGACGAATCCATAAGGGTTCCGTTTTTTGCCATTCGGCTACGAAACCCTAAAAAGTTATATGTATGAGTGATACCCAGTTTAGCTTAGTATTAAAATAAAAGTTCAATTTTGATTTTAATAGAGCCAATAAATGCCACAACAAAGGAAACCCTTTACTTTACTAATGTGCTTAGGTGGCAGTGACCATACATTTTATACAACCATTTACAATTACGATCTGTTTCATCGGTTGCCGATTGTTATCGTAAAAACACGGATATTAAGGAATGTACAAACTAATAATTTCTTGTTATTTTATCTTCCGTGTATTCGAATTCAAACATTCTAACTTCGTTACATAACAAACACTGCTTAGACGAATCGTGATGTACCGTATTTTGCGATTCATCCGCGATAGATATGTGTCAGTTTATCGAATTCAAATCGCGCGAGTATCCCCTTCAGACCCTGATTTAGTTGCGTTTGGCACGCGACTTGCTGAGCCAATTAGACAACCGCACTGCCAGTTGAGATCCAATCTATAAATAATAATGAAATTGTAAAGATCTGCGTATAATGTGTACATCTGGATTTTAGCTAAAGGTGTTTGTAATAGTTCCATATAGAAATTGTTTGATGTGTCTGTCTTTTTTGTCACCAAGTATGACAGACAGGAAATAGAATGAAACTAAATGTAAGTGATATAAATGCCAGGAATTTTACAAAAAAAATCTAATATAATAAAATATAACTACACCTACAACTACAATATATCGAGCACATATCCATTGGATATGTGCTTGATGCTACAGTCAAACAACTACTACAAAAGAATTGGTTAATATTCCTTAACTTATTAGTATTTATTTGGACCAAACAAAAATATTGCAAAAACGCTCAAGAATGTCATGGCGTCTTGAACGTTATGCCCCCATGGACCTAAATATATGCCCCTGTAAAATATGATATACTTTAATCACTGAAGCTTTGCATTCATAGGACAAGTTAGCTGGGAGTGACGTCACGTTTTCTGAATGGCGTTGCCACGTACGTGATCGACTGCTAACATTTCACATTGTTTCTTTAAAATATTAATAATCTTTATGTTTCAGGAATAATTAATAGTTTTGTTTATTATCCATCAACATGTTTAATCATTCTAGACAAGGATTTATTCGATTAATACATAGAGGAAACAAATATTCTTTATAATTATTTTATGTCTAATATAATTTTTCTACGCTACGAGATGTATTTTTAAATCTTTGTTTAAGAATGTTGCCATTAATTATTACACCCTGACGTTTAAAATTACACCACCTTTAAATGTCAAGCAAATCAACATCAATCAATTCCGTTCTCCAGGCATTCCTTAGAATACCCCGCGAAACGGTAAAATATTTAATTGCATAATTTAACAAAAAGAAATTCATAAATATAGTTTTTATTTTTGTAAATAATAAAGTTAGGTACTAATTGGAAGTGTGTAACAAGAGCGACAAATAGGTGTTAACTATTTAAACAATAAAATTATGGACCTCCACATTCCTTAACTTTTTGCTATTGTTTGAAGTACATTACATAGAAACATATGGGAGTCATGTAGTGGCAAGTACTCTTTAAACTCCAACATAGAGAGAGAGAAATAATAGGAGCAGTACTGAAATGAAATGAAAAGGAATAATCTTTTATTCATGTAGGTATCACTGATACACTTATGCACGTCATTTTTTTTAATCTACCAGCTTTTCGGAAAGGTGCTTTGTCATGAAGAAGAAGAAAAGCCGTAAAGAAACTCCTCAGCACATTTTTAAAAATAAAACTTATATTTATTACAAAATTAGAGAAATATCTCAAATTGGCTTGACGACCTGCTGTATAAATGGAAATAAATGTAGAAGTTTGTGAGTATGTATGAATTTGTTACTCTTTCACCCAAAGAGTACTTAGTAGATTTTCATGAAATTTAACACACTGACGCCACAACTCAGAGTCACTAATGGTTACTTTAATCGCTCTTTAATAACGAATCACCATTCAAATTCTGTATTAAGGAGCGATTTAAGTAACCCTTAGTGACTCTGAGTTGGGCGTAAGACTATGATCTGGAATAAGATATAGGGTACTTAACTACTTATTATCCCAGGAAAAGCGAGTAAAGCCGTTGGCAGAGCTAGTGAATAGGCTTTTACTAAGTTAGTACATTTTACCATCCATGATTACATCGCCACTTATTATCAGGTAGGATTGTAGTCAAGCATTAAGGGGCCATCCATAAATTACGTCACACTGATTTCATGACTTTTTGACCCTTCCTCCTCCTTGTCACAGGTGGTCACATTTATGAGACCTCCCCCCCTAGTGTGACGTCACATATGAAATTTTACACCTACAAATTATTAAATTAAAACAGCAGTTTCAAATTATGTTATATTTCCATTAATTGTTTTTTAATATTTACCTATACATACCAATTATTCGATTTTGAAATGAGACGTCACGAAATTTAGGACCCGTCCCACCCCTTGTCACACAATGGCCCACCACATCAAAGCCCCCCCCCCCCCTCCTCCCTAACGTGTGACGTAATTTATGGATGGCCCCTAACTTATAAGGTACATAAAAAAAACTAATAGGATTCCCAGTGTTAGGGACACTGGCATCAAACACATCCACGACATGAAGAAGAAATATATCAGTCATGCCAACTGCAACTGGGAATACTAGTACCTTACTTTCCAATGGTCATTATCTAGACTTGTAGCTCCATCTATTATTTATTATTATTATTATTATTATTATTAATTATAATAATAATCATTTAGTTCAGACTGATCCATATTATGTTAGTAGGTGTGCTTACAAATTAGCGTTAGTAGACATAAAATCAATTACATTGTTAACGAACAATTGTGATTCTTGAATAATATTATTCTCAAGGTCAAGGGTCTCCTCATGTCTAGAGCGTGTTCCACACTGCTCCAACTTGTGTTAATGTGCAATTACTAATTACAGTGTAAGAATAACACCGCCACCATAACAATTCGTCAATTACAGAAGCATCAAAATATTCTGACATGACGCAATTATTTTTCTTGCCTGGTCATAATATGTTCCACTACATTCCATATTCGCGTCCAGAGGGAAATTATTTGTGTAATATAAAATTAAGTTGTATAGAGCCACAACTTAATTTTTGATAACAAGACAAGTTGAACACATTGAGATACATACATAGAGGAGACATCTCAAACAAAATGTGTGTTCCACCGCCGGCTTACCCTCCGTTCTCTTTTCAAACTAGAAGCCTCGTTTGCACACTTGCCATAGAGTAACTTTGTATATGACACTTGCCGAACCAAGACGGCAACCTAAGCAAGCTTATATATTCCATTAACACGCTAGTGGCTTGCCAAGTTCAAACGCTCCTTATGATTTTTTCATTCCAAAATGGCGGGAACATTGCACAATAATATAATTAAATTCGTTTTAGTTGATATAAGTTAATATTTTGTTTTCTTACCGATGATAAAGTGATATCATTATCTTTTTTGTTTTTTGTCGTGCAATTGTGATACGTTCTTATTACGCACGACGGCATTTTTTCAGTTTTTTCATAAACAATTTTGGCATGCGGCCGCCATGAGCGCAGCCGAGTGACAGAATGAAATGCAGCCGGCCGGTTGAATTGCACACCCCCGAACCCAATGTTCGCGGTGTCTGTTCTATACGCTAGTAATACTAGTTCAATGGTTGAACAACATTAATTATCATACGAGATGACGAAGCGGGAATGTATATTTACCGTTAATGAGCTATAGGGTAATTTTAGGATATGATGATGGGTTATTAAAGATGGCTTGTACTTGTTTATGGATAATCATCAGTTTTGATATGCTTGTTTCTTAACGGCTTAAGTAATACAGTTTTTTTAACTTTTTTTGTATGGTTATTGTTCTACATATACCTGGCCTAGCTTCCTTTAATTGTGAAATGTTTAATTTTTGCATGCAGTGTTTTATTGTAAATGATCCAACGAATGACTGCTGCTACAATTTATTCTTATATTATACTTATTTGGCTAAAAAAAGAGAAATTGAGTATTTTCTAAGACTTTAAAATTGTCCAAAGATCAAAAAAATATGAATGTTCTTGTAGGATTTTATACTTTCATGGTATTTTCAGAGCTTTAAAAAATTTAAGGCCAAGTTTTCCGCACTGTTTCAATCAAGTCACAAAGTTTACTTCAACTTCAGTTTACCTCAAATAAAGTTTCATTCGGCCAGATAAATCTATAATTGTCACTTCATTCAGGATAACAATGTCGTGTTGAACGGCCGGGATGCAGCCTCCAGCCTTTTATGGGAATACCGTTTTGGGGGCGGACGTGCGCCAACATTCCGAACACATCTGTGATTCAATACAGCCTATTACAAAGTTTGGGTCGCCCTGATTTGGGATTTGTTCTTTTATGTTTTACGTTTTATATGTCATCTATACGGTTATTATACTATATGTCGCGATAAAACGTATAAAACGAGATTTTATCAAATACGCGATTATGTCCCCTGATAAGGGGGCTAATGCCCCAACATCAACACACGCAACTCATGTGTAAAGACAGTTCAGTTGCAGTTTTGGAAGGAAATAGGAAATCGTAAGTGTTAGCATGTTGATGTATCATTTCTTTGCAAACTAACAAATGGAAATTGTCCAAAAACACAATAATTAACATTGAGTTCAGGTACATACTTATATAGTTTCATTTCATATTATGATGATTTTAAGTTCATGTAATACTTGGCTTTGAATTCGAATTTTTAAATTTAATTGTGACCATCACGTTTATTTATACTTATTATAATATTTATTTATAATTTATATATTGTTTTTTTTTCTTACATTGTTTTTAATTGTAACAAGTTTCAGTTTATTGTTACAGTTGTATTTTTTTTATGGAAATAGTCGGCAAACGAGCTGACGATCCACGTGATGGTAAGTGGCTATCGTCGCCCATGGACATCAGCAACACCAAAGGCATGTCATGCAAATCCATCACTGCCACTCTGACAAGTGTCTTGTCAGAGCGACAGTGATAGATTTATTATATCCCTGTCGCTCTTCCGCATATTCATTGGCATGACAAAGGAAATAGCAATAATAACTTAATGTGCATGATCGTAATATAGATATCCCTGTTGTGCCTATGCTAAATACCGAAGAGTAAATAAGACAGCCACATACTATGATTGTACTGTCGCACCCTCGAAGAATTCTGGTCGCCTAGTAACTCGCTTTAATTAATAAACGAAAGTGTCGTTACAACTTTTCGTCCCAATTTTTTCCGCCTAGCCCCCTTTCGCAACGCGCGTTAAGGAACTTCGTTCCAATAATAATAGTAATAATGGTATTAATTAATAATTAAAATCAATATTACTAATATAATCCCTCGAGGGGTCCTATCACCAGCGGGCCGGATTTAATCGCCTTTTACGACACCCATCCGGCGTGGGATTGGGGTTAGTATTCTAAGCCGCTCCAATACGGCGAGAGTTGTATGTTACCAAACTTAAATGTTCCTTTAAAATAATTAGTTAGGTACTTCCTTCAAAATAATGTAACTAAAATTGTACAATAGGTTCATTCTACAAGTAATCTATTGCGTTACATACGATATAATTTTTTAATATGTCAAATGTACAGTTAATACAGGATTAATTTATAAAAACATTTAAAAAGTAGAGCAATAAGTCGATGAATGCGAATTAGCAGTCGGTTATATCGAAAGTAGCATGCACTAGACCGCCGTGTGAACGACAAAAGACATCAACGCGGCGGTTCCCAGCTGTTCATACAATACTATTTATACTCTGTTTACAAATTTATGTATGCCTCTACGTCTCATTTGAATGTTCCGCCACGGGCTCCAATAGCAAAAGTGCAGCAACTCGCTTATGCAAATTTTTACAACCAGGTTGTAAAAAACCACGTGCGGTTAAAAAAGTTATTAAGACTTATCAACAGTTGGGTGAGTAATATCGTTTAAGAGCTAAACGCACTTTTATTTATACGGCTAATTTATAAACCGAGTCAACGTACTGGCCGTAATTAAAAAAGTGTCTGAAACAAATTATCGAGGAACGTACCAGCACAGTGTAGGGACTTGCAGTGGTCTGTCTCTTTGATGTTTGTAGGAAATGTTTGTAGGAAAGACTTTGCGTCTAATTTACAGGGCTGCCATTTGATACAATATACTTAATAACAAAATAATTTTTATATTAGGGGATGTGTTGAGTTTTTGTATTTTAACTTTTTCTAAAATATTTTAGTTTCTCTTCGTTCTGCGTTGGCCGACTGTATAAAAAACTTTGTTAGGCTGTGGTATTAGGCCGTGGCAGTCAAACGACGTTATTCATCTTTACGCCATGTTAAATCGTATTGCGGAATTAATTAATATTAATCCCGTGTCTAAATCGATAACCCCGGACTCACACTAATGCACTTGTATTAGAAACGTGCACACTTGCTCACGCGCAGAAAAGGATTAGAGAAAAGATGTTTGAAATAGTTCTTCGGCTCCTCATTCGCTGCGCAGAACGCGCGAGGTGCGCGCGCGTTCGCCCTCACCAAATTAAAAAAAAAAAACAATAATACGATACCAGTTCATTCACGGTCTGGAAGCTTTTCGGGTGCAACGACCTCGCATGCGGCCATCATTATTTTTTTTCGCGCGAACGTCCTTGCCAAACATGGCGAACAGCTGATGCACGAATTTCTGTATCTGTGGTCGTTAAAAAGTTAAGTGTGACAGATTAAGTAATTTATTTAAGTGATTTTTTAAATGTGCTGTGTGCGGAGTTTTTTTAAATTTGATTAGCTGTGATGTGTTGTGATTGTGATAACCGCAATTGCGCCAACATTGGGTATGTGCTGATTATTAAATATTTTCTTATTTACTAATAACATTTTTTTATTACATTAAATATTTTCTATTTAGCTACATAAATAAATTATTGCACTTACATATATGAAAACAGAATAAAATACGTAGACTGGACAAAATACTTTTATAAGAACGAGACACCGGTACGAATACAAAATTAGCCTACCTATTAGTAAGCACCAAAAGTTTCGCACATGTAAAATTAATGTAAAACAAAATGAAAATTATTTAAAATACTTTCTTTAATTGAATTCAATTATACAAATAAAAGTTATACTTACACATAAATTTATGAAAGGTGAAGTGTTTTTAATTTTAAAATTATTTCACTAAGCGTGTTTTTCTCATGGATTGAAAATAAATACCAGTAAAAATGGTACTCAATAAATTTGATAAAAATCTAAAAAGACGTATTGATATTTTTCTGAAAAGTGACAATTACACGATTTCTATTATAGCTGAGGTTTGATAAGACGTTTCCATGTCTCCAGTCAGCCAACTTATTTTAAAAGCCGCCGGCGGAAATCATAGGCGTTCCATTTAAACCCTCAATAATATTATTAATAACTCAATATATTCAGAAAATTAAGAATTATAAAAATAATGTGTAAAGTGTGAATAATGACATAATATACCTACATCACAGTTGAAAAACTGTGGTGGTTAAACTAAAGGGAAAATCAACGCTGTAATTTTAAGGTGAATTTAAAAATACGTTTTAAATTCTTTTTTTATGGAAAAAAAATCGATCAAGATCAGCCCTTATATTCGGTTTCCACATATTAAGTAGTTAAGTAGATAACTAGATTTTAACTAAATTTTAACTAAAAAGTTACTAAATTGTCTGTTTATACGTATTAATTTACTTAAAATTTGGTTATCTACTTAACTATTTAATACATGTAAACCGGACTTTATAGCTTAACTTTTATGTACATACTTTTAAAGTTTAAATTCCTATAGTATAGGGAGTTAAATTAAAATGAATGCTATTCCAAACATTTTACTAACAAAAAATTTAATTTTGTCAAAAATGTGAACTTTGTATGCGCATGCGCAAATTATGTTACGAAATGACGGAAGTTATTGGCGTTTTAAACGTACATGACTTGAATGGTCGGTTCTTGCGGAAAGTAAATTAAAAGTTATAGGGAATAAATGAATTGAGGCAGTTACCCTGTCATAAATATATTACCTTACAAACACGTACATAAAAATATGCAATTTGTATGCCCTAACAGTACACAGAATATAAATTACTACTTATTTTATTATTTTCTCTCGTGTCTTGTGATATCTTCAATCTTCAAATACATTAGGTATTTTACTTATAGTCGCTCTTAATTATTTTCGTGTGTGAGTGTTTTTTTCGAATGAACAATAGTTGCGCGCGTAGATATAGCATAAGATTAAATTAACATCCAATGAGAATTGTTAATATTTTTTTTTGTACAATGTGAGCGAAGTTATTATAAAGACATATTAAATTCACTAATTTGACAACTAGGATTAACTGTGCGTAGGTACTACATAATGTACAATGCACATTTTTAGAGAAACATTTATGATTTTGCTAAATCAGTAAAGCATAGAAAAATTACCAAAACTCCCTTTGTAATAGCCTTCAAGAAGGGAAACAAAGAATTACTCTCAGGCAAACGAAAAAGGTATATTACATACCTACCTAAAATAAAGGAAAGGAAAAGTAAAGGAAGGGAATAATAAATAAAATAAAGGAAAATTAAAGGATTAGTGATTACGAAGGGTAGGTACTATAGAGATCAGTGGCTTCAAAAGTTCTATCGTCTACCATCACACCATCAGTAACAATGTTACCTCGTTCTCCTCAGTAGTAAAGTCCGGTTTAGAGGTATTAAGTAGTAGATAACTAAATTTTAACTAAATTTTAAGCTTATCATTTTTAGTGGGCGTCCACACGTAATAATTTAGTAAAGCTCTTTAGTTCATACAAATCTACTTAATTACTTAAGCATTTTACTAAATTTTAACTAAAAAAGTGCTCGTCCAAACGTGTTAAGTGATAAGCACCACCCACCTACTTAACAGAAAATAGAAAAATTTCTAAATTACCTGTTTACTTGCGTACTAAATTTTAACTACTAAAATGTCCGTTTCCACGTATTAATTTACTTAAAATTTAGTTAACCAATTAGTTAACCAACTTAATACGTGTAAACCGAACATAAGTGCCACGAGGTAAGAAGATTGTTTTGAGCTCACAGATCTAGAACCTCTTAGGCCTAATATTAATGAAGTTATCTCGGCTCAGAGTATGATTATGTCAAATGATTTGACATTACTTCCGCATTTCTAACTGAATTTTGAGATCGTAGAGATCTTAAGATAGGGAACAAACTTGGGTATTTTAAACTAATTGTATGATCCTTTCTTGGAGTTATGCAGCTTTTGATGCGTTTTATGGAATGTTAAAAATGTGAAAATGAACTTCGTACACTGAACGCGCGTATCATTTTAACATGAGAATAAATTCTTTCTTTCTGTTTTTAGGGTTCCGAAGTAAAACCGGAACCCTTATAGTTTCGTCATGTCCGTCCATCCGTCTGTCTGTCTGTACGCCCGTCCGTCTGTCCGAAGCAAAGGGCTGAGGCCCTTAGTGCTAGAAAGCTGTAATTTGCCATACACACTTACTACAATTTGATCTTAGGCAAAAGGCCGAGAAGCGATATACATATTTATTAGATAGCATGGATATACATATTTATTAAAAGTCCAAAATCGTAGAATAAAATATTGAAAAACATTTTTTTCATGGTACCTCCCCTATACCCTATACCCTGTACCCCATAGTGTGGGGCATCGTTGAAAAGGTCTTTTAAAAATGTTATGGATCTTTTAAGACCATTTTTCAAGTCAAGTGTCCGCCCTGCTGGCTAAACTACTATCACGGCTATGTTAGCATAAGTTGATAATGAGTAATAGTCGATAAACTTACTATTTCGGAACCCTACATTGCGCGTGGCCTGACGCACTTTTTTTCTATCTCCTTTTTCGTCTGATTTTACATCGGTGATGTTATTTTGATGTCCATGGCGACGGTGACCACTCACAATCCGCTTGTATATTACATAAAAAATACACTTTAACAATACAATGATCACACCACTAAAATAGTACAAAAGTCGATTATAACAATATACTCGTATATCAGTATTTGAAGCAACCGTAAGACAGCGAAATATGAAGAAAGAAGCGTACTTAAAATACGGTGCAGTAGCAAGTCTATTGAAACTCCAATTAAAAATCCTTACACAACACCCAACGCACTGGAAGTGAAGGCGTGTCCCTAACTAGGTGTAAAAACTGATAGTTAATGTGAAAATATATACCCTTAGGTAATTATTGGGTAATACATCTTAGTAATGGCGATAGCAACTATGTTGCTTCTTACCTGTTGAAAAACTTCAAGCAACCAATCATATGAATGATATCTGGGTGTGACGTCACTAGCTGCACCCTTATTGGTTGGTAATTAAACAGTTTTTATATATAATTGTGAATTTATTACAGCAAGAACTATATATACAGTTCGTGGGTCGGTTTTGTAGAAGGTAAATATGATATGTTCATGCATAATTTAGCAGGATCTGAGTTTAATCATTTCATTTTTAGCAAGGTATATTATATTTTGTTTCTTTTGATAGAGTTAAACTTAGAAGATTATGTCAACACTCAACAGTGGTCCAAAGTTTATACACATAATATTTTATTCACATATTTTTGTTTCTTTCGCTGATTTTCCAGAGCAATATTTAACATCTATTAACGTCAAAGACTGCATTTCGTAACAAAGTATCACGATATTCGCATTTATGTTTAAAATATTTTATAAATTATTCATAAAAATATCCGTAGATATTTAATGATCTAATAAAGTAATAAAACCTCCCATTTTGGCCCGTGATTTGAAGCGTAGATGTATTTGAGTAAAAAAAGGTTTAAACAAGTTCATATTTTTACATATTATAAATGTAAACAAAATGTAGGGCTGGAAACTCCTTTACCTGGAGATACTAATTTTATGAGATACCTTTTTTCCTCATCCTTTGGTTATTCATTGCGTGGTATTTCATCACAAATTTCACGATACAAACTTTCAACCCCTATTTTACGCTTTTATAGATTGAACTTCCCAAATTGTTTTTTATTTTTTGGCAACGATATAAAATAGTCTTGGCTCTACGGTGATACGGTGATGCAATAATTGAAAAAAAGGCCATGCTATTTATGAAATACTAGCATTCTGCCCGCGGATTCCGGGAAAATAATTACTTACTCTAAATATTATTTAGACATCTATACATCTTCTATACATCTACATCTATACATCTATACAAATAAATAAAATTGGAGTGTCTGTTTGTAATATTAAAATAACCGCTTTTTACTAAGCGCATTTGGTTGTAAATACGATACATATACCAAAACAACATTTTTTACTATTTTTGTCTGTCTGTCTGTCTGTTTGTTCCGGCTAATCTCTGAAATGGCTGGACCGATTTTGACGGGACTTTCACTGGCAGATAGCTGATGTAACAAGGAGTAAGTTAAGCTACTTTTATTTTAGAAAAAATAGTTTGCTAGGCGATACGAAGTTCGCCGGGTCAGCTTGTTCTAGATATGAGCACTGTGTGTGTTCATGAAAATCCGTTCAATATTTTTTGGGAGAAAGAGTAATACACATTCATACATCCTCACAAACACACTTTTACATTTATAATAATTAGCAGGATTCAATGAGAATTTAATCTCATATAAACTATTTTAAAAATCCCACCCACTCTTTCCAACGGTTTTCAACACGTTTTCCGAGTTTCAAACTTAGACTTGACTGCAATCAGTGCAGTGGATTGAAACAGAATACGCTTCAATTAGTTAAAAAGACCCAAATAAATATCGATATTAGTTTAAAAGACACAAATAACGACGTTCCTACGTAACTACTTAGAACAAGCGTGCTGATTCTAACGGCCATATTAATAAACATAGACTAAAGCAAGAGTAACTTTAAAACTTGTCGTAAATAAGATTTAATTAAATTCAGTATTAATAAATATAGAGTAACGAAGAAGTAAGCTACTCCGAATCTAATCTCAGAATCAAAGTTAGTCCATGTCGCTACATAGTTTAGCGACTGATTAGGCGTGGACTAGGCGTGCATTGACGACATTGACGTTGACTTGACGCATATCAAGAGTACTTCGTTGTTCTAACTAAACGTCATTCACATTGATATTTTCTTTGACCTTTTCTTCTTCATCCCAGTTAACTGAGCGAGCACGTTGTTGGTTCATGTAAATCAATTTTAAATTTAACAAGTAACCATAGCATGAAACAAACTGCGAGGAGCGAAATTAGGCGCTTGAAATTGAAAGCTGATCACGTCGTTTGAAGTTGTCAATCCCAAACTACTGTTGTCACTGTCATTTTAATGCATGAAGTCATTCACTGACTCACTCTTTTTACTTTTAAATTACAAAGGTTGCCATATTTTACTCGCTGAAACCGGACTAAGAAATGTATTGTTAGTTCGACGTTACTCCATATTTATTAATAACATTGCAATTACGAAGTTATTACTTAGTTAATCCAGAATTAACTAGTCCAAGTGTAGCTTCAGATGATGCTTGGATTAAGCGATTTTTATTAATAAGGGTGTAAATGTTTGCTTGAAAAATTGATAGCTATTAAGTTCCGTTGAGAACATCAATATTGTTGTTTATTAACACAGTATATTGTCAACACCACCCACACGCGCCATTTACATAATATGGTGCATCCACACTGCAGATATTATTTGTGGTTTTGTGGTGAAATTCCTAATAATAAAAACTACTAATAATGAAGACCCGTGTGGTGCAATGGTTCCATGATCGCCGAGCCGTAAGGGTCATGGGTTTGATTCCCAGCGAGGCAGAAATTTGGTTGATGAGTTTGAATTTCTGTTCTCGGTCTGGGTGTATGTATTCTTCTCTTCGTGTGTTGTCCATGGCATCTAAGACACAGGGAACCTTAGTGTGGGGCTTTTTTTATGGAAATAGCCGGCAAACGAGCTGACGATCCACCTGATGGTATGTGGCTATCGTCGCCCATGGACATCAGCTTGTTATTATTATGTGCGAGATACGTTTCAGAACAGGAAAAACTAATCTGTTGATAGAAATTGTTGCTGGATTAAGTTACGTTGTTTACCTAACTTTATAACAGATTTCAAAACTAAAGACGAGAACCCCGTTTGGTTGTATTTTTAGGGTTCCGTAGCCGAATGGCAAAAAACGGAACCCTTATGGATTCGTCATGTCTGTCTGTCTGTCTGTCTGTCTGTCTGTCTGTCTGTCCGTCCGTATGCCCACTGCCACTTTTTTCCGGAACTATAAGAGCTATACCATTGAAACTTGGTAAGTAGATGTATTCTGTGAACCGCATTAAGATTTTCACACATAGAAAAAAAAAACAATAAATTTTGGGGGTTCCCCATACTTCGAACTGAAACTCAAAAATGTTTTTTTCATCAAACCCATACGTGTGGGGTATCTATGGATAGGTCTTCAAAAATGATATTGAGGTTTCTAATATCGTTTTTTTCTAAACTGAATAGTTTGCGAGAGAGACACTTCCAAAGTGGTAAAATGTGTCCCCCCCCCCCCTGTAACTTCTAAAATAAGGGAATGATAAAACTAAAAAAAATATATGATCTACATTACCAAGCAAACTTCCAACGAAAATTGGTTTGAATGAGATCTAGTAAGTAGTTTTTTTTAATACGTCATAAATCGTAAACCGCAAAAAACATTGATCAATGTTACAACGAACTACGTGAACTTTTATATTATGTTACTTGCTGCTACGGGACCCTTAATGGGCGAGACCGACTCGCACTTGGCCGCTTTTTTTAATGTTTGCTAACTCAGATCTTCGGCGTTTATCAACCTGTTTAGAAAATTCTTTTTTATTTTGCGAATTTGCGAGTGTGTGAATAGTCATAAGTGTCATAACAATTAAACTGTCACTGAAAAATTAAAACGAATGGTTTTAAATCACGATTTGCCAAAAATTATGTATCCACATATAAACAATCCCTAAGTGCTGACAAGTATGATTGCAAATTTAAATGTATCCAGTCATCCCAAAATCTAAACTAATCCCATTGAAGTATTATTACTAGCATATAGAACCGACACCGCGAACACAATGTATGTCCCAATAAATTGGCGCCGATCGGCTTCAATTTTCAATGGATTCGTTCGATTTTGAAAGGAGAACGGGTGCTCAATTTTGAAAATAGAACCTCTCGGCGGGACACACATTTTGTTCGAGATGTCTGTTCTATGACGTTATACTTCAATGTTCTTGGGTTTGTTTGTTATCCCTAGATATAATTTTATGTTCACAGTAATTATCGTGTGGCGATATAAGTCAAACGTTTTTTGAAAATGACGGCGAGTTTTGCCTGTCTAGCTACAGATGGCCCGTCTTCAAGTCGTATTTTAAAGGTCTTGGAATTTTTAAATAGGATTTCCTTATATACCAGTATATTTTACAATAATTAATATTTTAAAATAATGAAACTTATTGATATTTCATTACATACATTTCGTTTGATTATAATATTGACATTCAGTTTTTTTTATTTCCTAATTTACGCATATTGATCATCAATCAAAGAACTTTGGTCCATCCTAAGCGATTGATCAATTAAGTAGCAGCGAGCGCGGCCGGCAAGTGGTTTTCGGAGGGTTCGTAAAACCGTCGGTCCTGGTTGTTAGCATTAGAAAGCAGTCGTCAAGTTATGTTGGAGGACTTGGCATAAAAACATCTTTTTAGGCTGGCGACTAACGCGTGCCGTCAAACCCTCCACCAATCCGCCTTGGAGCAGCGTGGTTGAGTATGCTCTAGGCTACCTCAGTTACGAGGAGACACCCGTGCCCTAATAGGCACGGTAATTGTAGATATATATAGATATTGAATTCTAGATATATAGAATAATTGGTAGAAACCATTAAAATCCATATTATTTTCTGACGGTAAGTCTAGTTTCTTGTTAAAAGTATCATAAAACCTTGTTCTAAAAGTCAACTTCCTCGCCCAAAAACACTCTATTAATAGACAGATGCCAATATCCATTCTTTCATCATATACAGATTCCTAAAAAGCCTTCAATCCTGTAGGAGGAAGGCTACAAGTAGCTGTACATTGTCGACATTCCAAACATAACACCAGCGTGCTAGGTGTTTCGAGATCAGGACGGCTATTCTGTTTTGTAACTTGACAGCGGAGTTCCAAAATTGACGTTCGAGTCCGAGATCTTGATATGTGATTCTCTAATCATCTGGTACGCACTTGCGAAGTTAAGGGAGTCTCGAACTCTAACTTCGCGGATTCCGCTGTCAAGTTACAAAACAGAATAGCCTTACAGTTCTGCAACACGCAAGCATAGCTGGATTAATTTATTTTATACGATATCAACTTTGTTTCAATGAGATGATTGGCTATTACTGCTCGATAACTGAAAATTATTTCAAGCTTGACTCATTGTGAATTGTGCGTGTTATATTAGTATTATACTTACCTACTACTTAGGTATGTAGGTATTAGGGAGTACATAGGTAGGTAAATGTACAGTGATATTACCTACTTAATCTGGATATGCGGAAAATTCGTCGAAAACAATTCATCGAAAACAATTCGTATCGGATGTGTTTTTAGACAATTATACTTTGATTCTTACAAAAAAAAATTGCCATGAAGTCTTACCAAACTATGAGCAACTTAACGTTATCGAAGATACTTAAACCTAATTACTTAAAACAAATAAAATATACCCCACTCGGGTATGTTCACTAAATTCATTAAATTCATCGCCTTTCCCCATAATTACCCCCCCACTACTCAAACAGCCAATTTTGTAATACACAAATCAAATACTTTCATTTGATACCCCACTCGAATATATTCGCTTACTATCGTTTAAAATCGTTTCAAATTAGATGTTGCGATTAATTAACTAACGCCCCAACTCAGAGTCACTAACAGTTACTTTAATCGCTTCTTAGTAAAGAATCACCATACAAATTCTGTACTAAGGAGCGATTTAAGTAATCGTTAGTGACTCTGAGTTGGGGCGTAACTATTAAGTTAATGCACATTACCAGAAACCAGAAGGATTTTACTTAAAATCCTAATGTTATGATAAGTGGCTATCGTCACTCAAGGACATCAGCAACACCAATAGGAACACTGATGCATTATCGGCTAAGAAACAGACAAGAAAAAATAAGAGAAAACTGACTCTCAAATCCCAGCCGGAACACGACGAGTCACTCGGCGGCTGACTCAAGTAAGAGGTGGTAGCTATCAAAGTAAAAATCAAAATCATTTATTAATTAAAATATAAAATTTATACAAACCAACCAAAAAATCTGTTCCGAAAAGAGCTTCAACACACACTCACGGTTATCTTTTGTTTCACTACACTAGTCACATTGGTATAATACACGAAGGCATTTTAACGCTGTATGTCAAATGTCAAGCACTTCTGACAATAACAAAAGCGTGCGTATCGTCTTGTATTGACAGAGCGACTACGAGCAGAACGGTCAATTGCCTGTTCTTACGCTCTTCATCGTTGGCGCGCTAATAACATAAAGTTGTATATTATATTGTATATATTGATACACTTATGGACGTTATTTTTATAATCTACCACCAATATAAACATAACATAAAAATGTTTATTACAGACATAAATTTTAAATACAACAGAGCAAATTAAAATAAGTAGAACACTAGAATAATTATGTTGTATTTATTAGCACTAGGTACTTAAACTAATGCATTGGGAATAATTTAATCTTTTACGGTTGATGATAAGGAGGCGGATTCACGCGTTCTGCCCTATTGGATAATAATAATATAATAGTGGTAGTAATTAGAATAATAGGTACCGATCACACTTGCAAGTGGACTATGTAAATTGATGTTTTACTTGGCTGCTAACGGTCGGTATTCGCAATAAATAACATACGGCCGTTACATTAATGTAGTGCAAAACTTATTATTTATGCAAGTTTCCACATAAGTAGAAAACTCCCGCTTGGCTTATCAACCTAATAATATCGTTACAATTACCAATATAGATGAGGTTTTGTTTATTTGTAGTTTAAATAGCAGCCTATACCAGTATAGGCAATCTGATTGAAAAAGAAAACATCCTTGAAATTTGTGAAAACAAAGTATTAAAAAACTTGTGAACATAACAAAGAAAATAATGTCTTACCCCAACTCAGAGTCACTAATGGTTACTTAAATCGCTCCTTAGTAAAATAATACCATATTTTTGTACTAAGGAGCGATTTAAGTAAGCATTAGTGACTCTGATGGTGGCGTTAGAGAGACATGAAAAGATTAGTAAGAATCGTTTGTTTAACCTTTTTAGTAATAGGTACACATATCAGTATCTATGATGTATTTAATAGTACGTGAAAATTGTCTTTTAGGTACATATATATGTTAACAATAGCGAATGATTAGATAGTATGACATAAGACATAATGATATCAAAGAAAATAAAATTTCGATTGCTGGTCGAGTAATAGGTAGTGTCTAATTTAATTATAGCTTGCAGTTAACTGAGGCAAGCCTAAAATAGTAAGGACCTGTTTGTCTCATAGGTTCTTTAGCAGAGTGCACCACGAAGGTAGACTCATGGATGGATACAGCTTATTATACTGCCATGGTGGTATAAAACAATTGTAATACTGGCAACATGTAATTGCATTATAAAAAAGTCACTTAATGCTAAAAGCATTCTCCATTCAACCTTTACGCAGATATCAACAATCAGCATGGACCTAAATAATATAGACACGCTGTTCAGTACTTACATTTTGTTCACCTGTGTTGACCCCAACTGGGGCCAACTCAAGTTTAGTCGGCTGCGAGCAAGCTACACAAGTAAATGTCACGTTAGAAAAACTCCGACTGTTCAAAAACACTTAATAACGTATTATTGTTTATTGAGCACAGTTAAAACGTTCTCATTATTTACGTTTGAACTTTATTTCACTTTATTTAATCCTAATTGGTAAGTAACTATATTTTTATTTACAGACTTAAAAATTATTTAGTGACAAATATTTAATACCGACATCTTGAACCAAACTTGACGGAACGAACACAGAGTACTTAATCACTACGGAACAGGGTTGCCAGACGTCGCGGAGTGAGAGATCGTACGGTGGGTAAATAAAAGTCGTATTTCCTAAGATGGCTTCAGAAAAAAAAATAGTACGATTCATTTAATGTAGGTACTAAAACTTTAATTAGTTTTAGATGGCGGTCTACAAAACGAAATTGAAAGAAAAGTAATAAGTAAAACTATAAATTAAAATAAAATCTTCTTATCTTTATATATATAAATTACGTGTCACGTTGTTTGTCCGCGATAGACTCCTAAACTACTTAACCGATTTTAATCAAAGGGCTTCCAACATTTTTGTATGGAACCTGGCATACCTACAAGTCCGCCATTTTGAAAAAACCTCGATTCGGCGGCCAGTGATGAAACATGTGTCAATCGATAGAGTAAATGATTACGATCAAAAAGTATACAGTGATGAAATGTCGTAAGTGGTATACTTTCTGAGATATTTGAGTTCAAACCCGTAGAAAAATAAAGTAAAAAACTTTGTTTCGGCGGATATTGATAAAATATGTGTCAATCGATAGACTAAGTGATTACGATCAAAAAGTATTAAGTGATACAATGTCGTAAGTTATATACTTTCTGAGATATTTGATTTCAAAACCGTAGGAAAATAAAGTAAAAAAACTTCGATATACCTATCTTCAGCTTACGTAAGTATGACCACATTTCCCAGTTTGATTCCTAACTTAAATGGCTACCAATTCGACACAGGTGAAACTTCAGAATTCTCTCAACATTTTATGCTATTTTGAATAATGTGTCTTCTCCTGTTTATTTAAAGGAAACCCATAGCACTGCTTATTTCGGGAATTCCTTTGCAATACTGTTCTGGAACTCCTTGCTTGTAGACATCAAAAGACTACCAAAAGTTCCTTCAAGAATCACGTCCGGCAGCACTACCTGAAGCAATTAGAATGTCCTCGCCCGTGGTCTTCAACCACATGTTATATACGTACTAATACGTAGTTATAAATATTTATGTACTTAATATATAATATAATATGTATATATGTAAATATGAATAAATATGTATTTATTTAGTTTTGTTAATGATATTGTGATATTTTATATGTATATAGTTATAGTGTTGATCCACTAATAAATAAAAAAGACAATTACCAATGTTTTATTTTTCTACGGGTTTGAACTCAAATATCTCAGAAAGTATATCACTTACGACATTTTATCACTGAATACTTTTTGATCGTAATCACTTAGTCTATCGATTGACACATGTTTTATCAATATCCGCCGAAACAAAGTTTTTTACTTCATTTTTCTACGGGTTTGAACTCAAATATCTCAGAAAGTATACCACTTACGACATTTCATCACTGAATACTTTTTGATCATAATCATTTATTCTATCGATTGACATATTTTACATCACTGGCCGCCGAATCGAGGTTTTTTCAAAATTGCGGACTTGTAGGTATGCCAACTAGGTTCATTGCCCTTTGCACACCGTGTGCAGTTTGATCCAACTTGAAAGATAGGATAGCTTATATCTCAATGTATAGTCGCAATATTATTTTATTGCAATTTTTTTTTGATAGAACGAAGTCTGTCCGGGCAGCTAGTTATAATATAAATTAACATAATAACATACAAAATTATAAATGTAGAAATATCGGGACATAGGTAATTATAATGTGCGCCATCTATTGATAAATCTATGAACCTATAATAATTATATCATGAACCTATTATACTCGTACATAATTTTCTAACAATGCATACAAATACATATTTAAATTATTAATGTTTACTTACGATGTTAAAAAAATATATAGTAGTCACTCCGAGATGAACTGGAAAAAGGCATAAATCGTATGATTGTCGCCATGGATATAATTATAACTTTTAACTGGATACATAACTTCGAGGTACTTGAAGACAGATGACTTCACAACGGAATGACTATTTGACCAATCGCAGACCGGATTGAGATTATCCTTCATAATTATTGTGGGGTGTTATGTCCTATTTTCCAAATGTTTTCTAATAATTTTTCTGGTGGTAAAAAAATATATTATTGTATTAACACATTTTATTATAATTTCTTCAAAATTGTCCTTACGTCATGAAAACGGATGTTGAAGGTGATAATGAAATGAAACAATGTAATTTATTACGGTACATTTCTTTTATTTTAAGTGCATAACACTTATAAAAAAAAATTAACACAGCTGAATGATATATCCTGGGATTACAGATGCACAATGAATGGATGAACACAATGGTCATTCCGTTATGACGTAATTAATCCTCAGGTACCTCTACAAAGTAATCCAGATAGAGTAATATATCCATGGTATATGTCCAGTTATAGTAATGTATCCATGATCTCTTTCGGAGTAGGGTGTTGGCAACACTGGGCGCATATTGACTCTGTGATTGAGTACTCTGTGGCACGAAAGCGTGACACGAAATTTGTTAACAACAGCGTGTCTATATATTTAAGTCTATGACAATCAGCGATTACTTCATCAAATTGAATTTTTTCATTGCATTCAAAGCACGTTTATATAATTTTATAAGGAAGATAATTATATTGTAATAACGGATTTGCGAACAGTCAACGTCAAAAGATCCTGCATAATGGGTGCTTGTATTGCAGGTGTCTCCGTGTCCGACGAGCCTCGTCATTAAGTGCTTTGCGCCGTTTACTCGCGTTACAAAAAATAATCCTCATACCCTTTTATATTTTTGTTTAATTTGCTTTCCGCAGATCGTAATTTTGATACTTTATTGATTGAATTATGTTCCACTGCGCGGTGGTAAGCGATAGTAATATTATGTAAAAGTCTAATAAGGGCGATGTGAAGTCCTTAAAGCATAAAACTCGATACTTTTTTACTTTTTAACCAACTTCAAAAAAGGAGGAGGTATTTAATTCCACTGTATTTTTTTTATTTTTAATCGAAAGCTGGGGCTTATCGTGTGGTCTCACTTATTTGAACGAGATCTGACGAGTAGTTTTTGAGTTATCCGTAATTTTGAAGTTGGTTATTTTTTGTCAAGAATTATGTACCTGTATTTATTAAATACAACTAAATATATTAAATATACCATGAAATAAACCATATATTTAATATCTATAGGTACTGTTATGTATTCTGTGTCTGTACACTGAAATTATTTCATGTTGTTCAGTTGTTACAAAGTGGCTGCAAGTTATTATGGGTATAAAAATGAATCCAGGAAATTCAAATACCCCTGCTGCAGATAACACACCGCCTACGCAAAAATAGACGACGAATAGGTTTTTACCAGAAACTTGGAATTTTATGAAATTTTTGCACCGAGGTATAGTGGAGTGGCCTGGGGGTTTTGACCTCGGACTTTTGTTACAATGAATGAATTTAAATGATTGAGGTGGGATTTTATTTTTATAGTATTAGTGTAAAGTTTACCAAAAATTTTTTTGTGCTTTTGATTTTTTTATTACTTAAACAAAACTATGAAAAGTTAATACTTGAGCATAAAATTTTCTGGATAAACTTCCTTTTAACCCAAACCCCCATTGATTTGAATTTTGGTATACCTATGTATTTCGACGCGCTGATAACGAATAAGTAACATAAGTAAAATACCCGCATATTGCATTTTTGAGGTCACCTTGAAAAAATATTATGTTTCATTTTTCACGTTTATTTGTCAAATTATAGATTTTACAGAAAAATGTGTTGGACAAAATGTCAGTCTCTTTATGGGCTACATCTTTTATTCGCAACATTTTTCTGTAAAATCAATATTTTGACACATAAACGTGAAAAAAGAAAAATAACGTTTTTTCAAGGCGACCTTGAAATGAAATATGGGTATTTTGCCTATGATATTCGTTATCAGCGCGTCGAAATACATAGGTACACCAAAATTCAGATCAATCGGAGGTATGGGCTAAAAGGAAGTACACCCAGTATTCTTTTAAATATACCTATACATATTTTTAAATCGACATCACAATTTTTAAATAACTTTTTTATATATATTATAAGCTTAACATTCCAGTTTAAATTATTAAATTTCATTCACTGCAACAGAAATCCAAGGTTTTCATGTTTTTAATGCTCCAGGCACTCAAGACAATCTGGAATAAGACATAGAGTAGATACTTATCTTATTATCCCGGAAAACGTGGACGAAGCCACAGGATGAGGCACTAATGGATTTATAATTAAATTATGCTCGCACTCAGTTTTCGTTACTCGTTTATGTTACGACCGTATACGGCTGTCATTAGGTACTTTATCGGAACATGTGGCTGATTGTCGACGTTACTTTATGGGTCGTAAGTACCGATGGAGTTATACGGCCGTAATATCAGTTAGACAACGAGGTGACATCTTATTTTATTAATTAAAGTTATACCACTGAAGAAATAATAAGGTTATACTTCTTTAAGCGCGTTATGAAATAAATGGAAAAAATTATGAGAGTAAAATTTTAAGATTTGTGACACAAAAGGTGACGAAAAACGTCACAGGTGATTTTTTAACGCGCGTTTTTAGCGCGTTATGAAAAAAATATTATTAGTATATTTATTATGTTGTTTTTTTTAAGATTGTTTAGTATATATTTTTTTAATATTGTTTTTTTAATATTATAATCTTTTTATTGTTTTTTTTGAGACCAAAGAAGTATAACTTCTTACGCGCGTACATAAAGTAAATGTTTATTTTTTCGAAAGAAACGCTAATATAAAAATATTTTTACTATTGCATGTTTTTTAAGTCCAAAGGTAAGCAGCTAGCGCCATCTATCCAGCAATAAAACGAATCTTCTATCTGTTCCTCGCGCCATCTATGAATACAACTTAGCACTGTATAATTTATTTTTTTATTTTCTTTATTAGGCTTACCAACGATTGTTACATTTTAACATACAATATTACTATATTACACTGTATTTAGCTTAATGCACAATCACTTAGAGGTAAACACTGCATGCTTTGATATTAATCTAATAAATTTAATCTAATAAGTGGTATTTTGCTTAATTTAGAATTTTGTTATGTAAATGATGTCGAAATTGGTGAAGTTTTAGAGAAAATAAGTCAATTTCTCCCTCTGTAATCCAGTCATTGAAAGTTTTACATAACCGAGGTACAGGAGATTTGCTACCCAATACTGTAGATCTTAAAGGTGGAACAAAGAGTGAAATAGGTTGACGTGGAGTGGTCCTGGGAATCCTAAATTTAAAACTACTAAGTAGCTGTGGACAATCAATGAGGTTGTTGTGAATTTTGTAAAGAAATATCAAGTCCAAAAATATTCTTCGCTTACTTAAGGAAGACATATGAAAATGTTTCAGTTTATCTAAGTATGACATTTTTTTTGTTGAAATTTTTGCTGAGTATGATAGGTGCCACAGGAACCTTTTTTGGACACGTTCTATTCTTAGGATATGTGTTGCATAGTGAGGTCTCCAAACTACAGAACAATATTCAAGTATACTTCGCACCAAAGTGTTATATAAAAGGATTCTAGACTGTGCTTTCTTAAAGATTTTGCTGTTTCTAATAATGAAACCTAACATGTTAGACGCACGTTTGACAGTATTCTCTATATGAGGCAAAAAAGTTAACTTTTTGTCTAGTATAACTCCCAAATCTCTAATATTATCTAACTCTTGTAAACGCGTTCCTGCAATGTAATATTTAGAATTAATAGTGTTGTGCTTTCTTGTAAATTTTATAAAAAAGCATTTATCTGTGTTTAGGCTCATTCCGTTTACGCAACACCATTGGCTAAGTCTATCCAGATCTTGTTGGAGCATAGATACATCCGACTGAGATTTAATTTTTCGGGTAAATTTTAAATCATCGGCAAATAAAAATGGAGTAGACGAATGAAAGCACTCGGGAATATCGTTTACAAATATATTAAATAGGATTGGTCCTAAATGGGAACCCTGGGGAATCCCTGATGTTATTTTATTTAATTTAGAGCTGTATCCATTAGCTACAACAAAGTAAGTGCGATTTAACAAGTATGATCTAATCCAATTTATTATGTTTCCTGTAAACCCGTAAATTACTAGTTTATTTACAAGCAACGAATGTGGTATACTGTCGAAGGCCTTGCTGAAGTCAGTGTAAATGACATCTACTTCTTCCTGTTTATCTATTGCTTCAGCAAGTCCCTCGACAAATGAAACCAAATTCGTGCTTGTAGATTTAGCTTTAACAAATCCATGTTGATGTATTGAGATATATTGTTGAAAGTGGCTTTGAATAGATGGGCATACAACAGATTCAAAAACTTTAGCCATTGTTGATAGGATTGATATCGGCCTATAATTTTTAATAGAATTCCTATCGCAATGTTTATAGATGGGAACTATTTTTGCTATTTTCCATTCATTTGGGAATGTCCCAGAACTTATAGATTTTTTAAATATGAGATATAAGGGTGTTGCTAGCTGGTGCGAACAATTCTTTATAAAAATAGGTGGTATGCCATCTTGACCCGAGCTTTTTGAAACGTCAAGAGTTTTTAGTTTTTTTAATATAGCTTCTCTAGATATGTCCAAGTCCCCAAAGCTTGAGCTATTCTGTGCTATGTCATCTAGGTAGCTCGATGTTGTGTTTTTCGTATTTTGCTTGATACAGTCTGATGCGTTATATGTATTTAAAAAGTAGTCTGCGAATAAGTTACATATTTCAGTCCCGTCTGTTTTTTGAGTTACACCATCCGTCATAGTACTAGGATAAGAATTGCTTTCCTCTCTTTTTGATTTGATGAAAGACCAAAAATATTTGGGGTTATCACATATTCTTTGTTCTGAAGTTGTAACATAATTATTGTAAAGACTTTCAGCTATCTTTTCACATCTTTTACTTATCAATTTAAATTCGATCTCATCCATAGGGTTTTTGTATTTTTTATATCTGTCACGTAGATTATTTTTTTCTCGTAATAACCTTTGGAGTGGTAGACTAAACCATGGAGGGTATTTGGATTTCGAAAGTTTACTAAGTGGTGTATGTTTTCTAATTAAGTCTTTAAGTATTGTATAAAATGAATCAACCATTTCGTTAACGTCCAAGCATTCAGAGAATAACTTGTTCCAATCTATACTGTCTAGGATCTTATTGACTGCCTCGTAATCTGTTTTATAAAAATTGAATTTGTGGTTCATTGAGTTCTTTTTAAGATCATGGTCTTTTTTAAAAATAATGTCAATATTTAATGGAGGGTGTTGGGGATCAACTATCGAGAGGGCATTAGTTGATTGTAGAACATTACAATTGGGTAAGTCGGTGAGAACAAGATCGAGAATCCTTCCTCTAACATTTGGTACGAAGTTATATTGTCTAAGGTTAGATACATAGCTAAAATCTATTAACATGGTGTTTACTGACGAATTTTGACACAACGGATTGTTATTATTAATCGAGTCCCAATCAATATTGCCTAAATTAAAATCTCCAATTAAGCATGTGTAGCCATCAAACTTATCCAATATTAAATTACAATTGTCTATGTAATGCTCTAACAATGGTTTTAGAACTGGCGGGGGGAGGTAGACAGAGCAAATAGCTATTTGTTTGTTGGAAGGGAAATTCGATACGTTTATAACCACCCACAAATCTTCGCATTTGCTTTCCCAATCCAACATTCTGAAAGAAGAAAATTTCTTAGAAACGGCTATTAAGACCCCTCCTCCCTCCTTTTTACTGTTAAACTCTGAAGAAAGCCTATCTCTTCTGTAGACTACATATCGGTCGTCAAAGAGCTCAGTATTTACAACACTATTATTTAACCAAGTTTCACTTAATACAATGACATCAAAATCACTAAGTGCTAAGTTTCGGTAGAATGAGTGCGTTTTCGTTCTTAAGCCACGAGTATTTTGATAATAGATTGTTAGTGTTACACAATCCATTATGTGGGTCATTGACGCCGAGACATGTATTTATTATTTTATTTTAAGTTAGCTAGTGTGTTTTTGTCTTTAATAAGAATGTAGCCTGAGTCGTCGCTCTTGCGCATAAAAATTCGCCCGCCACGAACCCATACATATTTAAACCCTTTTTCTTTCGCTGCTTGTCTGGCAGCCGCATGTAGGGATTTGTTTTCAATAGACAAGTGTTCCATGACGAAGATTGCAGTCCTGGGGCCAGTATATCCGAGATGGGTGCTGTTTAGCTTGTCACTGGGGCTCTTACTCTTGTTAAACTTAATTGCTGATGCCAGGAAGGTATCCCGTACCCTTGTATTGCTGAACTCGACTATAATGGATCGCGGACGTTTGTTTTCTGGGTTTAATTTAGCAGTCCTCGTTACGCGGTTGATATTTTCATTTTGGATATCAAAGCCGATTACAGTACTGAGCTCCTTAACAATACCAACTAAGTTCTCAGATTTTTTCTCTGGAACGCACTGGATCTCGATGTTCCTGCAACGTGCTTGTTGTTCCAAGAGGTTTATTCGGTTTGTGAGGTTTACTATATTTGCTTGCATCTGGCTTTCTCGTTGTTGTAGGGCTTGAAGCTGATTAGAATTATCATTGCATTTCTTCATTATATCTTCAAATTGGTCACTCATGTGGTCCATTGCCTTATTGACATGTCCAATTTCTTCCTTAACTACCGCAAGTTCTTGGGTGAACTGCTTTTTAAAATCGGCCATATGCTTTTTAATTACTTCTTCCATTATTTCCCGCACGTCGTCTCGCGTTATTGGGGGCTCTTGCATCCCGGGTGGTGATTTTAAAGCTATTCTCTTTGGTGGACGAGTTGTAATATTCTGGGATTGACGGATAGGGGTATTATCATTTTTGGCAACTTTAGGTGTCAATTCCCGACAGCGAGTCCTATAATAAATGCATCCTATAAATAATGCTTCCTATCTCATTTTCTCCCACGTTAAATCTTATGAATTTATGTGTCTGTCTCTTTTTACTGTCGCTTTTTCGTTTCATCGACTTTCAAATCACAACGATGCTAAAGAAGTTTTCACTTCAAAAAAAGAGAAATACATCCATAACCCGATCTCGCCTAAGATGACAAAAACATACAAACTACATATTTTAGAGTATTTTGTACGACTCCCACTAATATGCGTTGCCATTAACACTTGCACTATAACGGCGTTTCCCATAATTGTACATAATAACTAGGTACGTACTAGTAAATATAAATATACATATGCGGCGTAGTCTTTTCAATTATATTACCTATCTCATTATTGCGTGTGAGAAAACAGGTAAATAAATGAAGTTATTATGACTTCCTATGATCATCTAGGATAAATATAACATTATTATAGTTCAGCTGCTCTTTTAGACACTGGCCTGCAAAAACTAGTGGTTTTAACCCATTAGCGTCCTATAGAATAAAAAAACAAAAATGTTTCGCGCCGTTTGGAGCCTATTCTGCGCTAGGTAATACTATTTTTAGTCATTGTTCATGCCTAGGCATCATAATAGTGGTGTAATTTTAAAGACTAGTTAATATTACAGAAGTAAATATTACAGAAAGATATTTGAATTTATTAAAAATATTTTGATTTTTTTATTATTATGTTAACATGTACTTAGTTATTATTTGAGGATTATTTGAAAGGTTAGTGACTTTACATTTTTTGACGCGAACACACTCTTTTGAATGCTTTGATTACTCGCGTGTTTGTCGACGGCACCTTTACAATAGGGTTCAAAAGATGGTACCGAAGTATTTCAACAATTCGATATTTACAAATAATAAATGATTTAAATATATAGTAAAATAACTTCACCAGGCAATCCTAACATTAATATAAAAATAATTACTTGTTGTGGGTGGGTAAAGCCCGAAAACCTTTTAGAAAATCTATAGGGCCGTAAAGGAACTTTATATACCCGATCGACGGGCTGTCGGTTCGCGTGTCGTTAATCGCGGCTTGTTCGAACATGCAACATCTGAAACTGAGCCCTTTGTAAGGCCGTGTTACATCGAGGCCTCAGACTGAGGCACTTGAGTGTTATATTGCGTTGTAACTCGCACCAATATTTTGAAACCAGGCGAACGTTGGCTTAGGTTGCGATGGTTTTGTGTTAGATTTGTGTTAGTTGTATGGGATTTGAGTTGGAAATCGATGACATCCTAGCTCTCTAGGAGTCTCTAGTAGTGAGTCCTGGGTTTGATTCCTGGCCGAGCAAATATTAATGGCAGGTTAAAGTTTAGTTTGTAGTGGTGATGGTATTTAACAATGTGTTTTCCTTTCCAAAACCATTTTCAAATTAATTCTGAATATAGCATCAACTTAAGCGTCACGTAAACAAATAAAATGGAAAGCATCTCTAACTAAGCATGTTACACTAGAGTCTAGAGCCCAGTGATCATTAAATGTCCTCGATACATGAAAATGTATGCTATTTTCTATAAGTGCACTAAGTTAGTTGATGGTCGTTTACATTTTAAACATCTTGCACAGCCCTCCGTTACTTGATCAGCTGATTAAATCAGTACAGCAAGCATGTAAATTATATACCGGTCAGTCCGCCGGAGGAATTAGGGAGATTGCATACATACATTCATACGTCATGTTGTTACGTCCAACCTGTACGCAGATCATTGAACTAGTTTGTGGCTCAGCTGGTGGATATCTGGCTGCCGTGTGGGACCCAGGTTTGTAGAGATAAATGTCCATTTTCTTTTCTCGTTTGTTTTGTTCCATGTCATGTCTACGCGCAATAAACTAATGTGCTGCTACGACTTCCTTTTGTTTGATTTAGGCCAAAAAAAATCGTTAAACTTTTATCTCCTTATTTAAATTCTGGTACACTTAAATCATCGATCATCACCGATCCGTTACACATTCTCCCTAACATATGGCTAATACCTACAAAACTTTTCTGCTCTAATAACTGTAAATATAGACTATAAGTATGAACTTATAGTGCCTCTATACTGAAATACCAAGATACTCTTTTAGACATATTTTTACTTACTATAAGCAAAGAAGACATAATAGTACTTATAATCTATAAGTTAATAATAAAAAACCGAGTGACAGTTTGGTGCGATCAAGCCTTGGATGGTAGTTAAACTAAGTAGTCACTCGTTAAGATAAAGTGTGAGCTGGGCGAAGCATATTGCGCGCTCACTCGCACTTATAGTCATATAGGTCTTAGGTCTAAGATATACTGGGATTGCTATAGGTATAACGCACATAAAAGCCTATATTCACAATGGACTCCTTGATACGGAATTTTTCTAAGTAAAACATTGGTTAGATTACCACTCAATTATCATTTTGAGCTGGGATTATTGTAATAGTGATGGCCAAATTAATTACCCACACAAACCGTAAATGAAAAGATGAAAAGATCGTATAATCTTCAGCTGTCGTTGTACCTTGACGTTAAGTTTTTTATCGAATTAGTTAACAAGACGTTATAACGAGGTTGTAATTAAAAATAAAATTAAACTTGGTAGAGCAAAGAAAACTCGAAATTAGACACTAATTGTAAGTTGGTATCTGTTATCTCGTAACAAAGCGAGTCAGTCGCGACTTAGCCCATTGTGGTTCAGACAGGTCCTGTTATGATACGGCGACGTATAATTTTTAATGGTAGCATGATAAGTTTCACCATCAACGAGTAAACGAAAGGCTTTTGTAATTTTTTTTAAAAGGTGTACCGAGGAGTTTATGGCTTTTCTTCTCCTCAATGACAAAGCACCCTTCCGAAAAGATGTTAAATTAAAAAAATGATGACGTGCATAAGTGTAACAGTGATACCTATATGAATAAAATATTTTGACTTTGACTTTAACAACAACAGGGTACGATGCATTTCAAAGCAAAGAAAAAAACATAATCTAACTTGACTTAGCCTAGATTTTAGTAATCCATACGTAGATCATCAAAAAATTTTAGCAATCAGCAATAAAAACTTTTCCATCTTTTTAGACAAACTTTTATAATGAGTCTCAGTTCATCAATTTATTTCCAACATTTAAACAAAAAATGTCAAAGTAGCTATTTACCTGAAACTTTTGTCAGCTGGCAAAAAATAAGCGATCTTTTCGTTCTCAACGCTAATACAATAGTAAAACGGATCACAGATTAATCACGCTTTTTTGATCTAGATAAAAAAATTATGATCAGGAATACAATGGAACACGGATGACGCAAAAAGTTAGGTCTAATCTTTAGGGGACGGGACCGCTTTGGAATAAAAGTCGAAGTTTAGTTTATCACTGCATTTTTGAATTGAGTTCAAACTGCTTATTGTCGTGCATTGGTGGCGTATTAAAACAATAAATAGTATAAATTAAAAAAAATCATAAAACCCGACTGCATAAAAAACATTAAAAACGTCATGATATACCTTTTTAAACCTCGATGAAAAAAGAGGAGTGTTATAAAATAATAATAATAATAATAAACGCTAACACACTCATACCCCCGCAGTAGGTTATTACCTGTGTCGCGGGTGGCATGGACTACACATAACACATCACAGTAACACCCATGACCCGAGTACAAATATTTATCTGCCACATAAATATCTGCCCCGGCCGGGAATCGAACACGGGACCCCTCGCTTCGCAGGCAGTGTCGCTACCAACTAGGCTACAGGGTCGTCCAGTTATAAGTTTGACGTGTCTCTGTGTCTGTGTATCTATGTATCTGTGGATCTGTATGTCCGTCTGGGGCATCTTAGCTCCCAAACCGTAGTCGAGTGGAGCGGAGCGGAGCGGAGCTTTGTCATGACGTTAAACTATCGTCCATAAACCGACTTTACAGACAGCCATTTTTTTATCTGGAAGGTGAAGTCTCCTTTGAGTGTTCTTAGCTATGTTTAATGTAAATTAAACTGTCGGGGGTTTTTTAATTTTAATTCAAGATTTTAATAATCTTTTAGATTTTAATAATCTACAAGATGAGTTCTTAAATGTAATGACTAATGCTCATATTGCACTATTAAAAAAATCTTTTTAAATTTTTTCATACTACAAAAGTACAAACAATAGCATTTCACTAAAAACACTTAGGCCCTACGGAACCCTAAAAAACACTTTCTTAGTTCTGCTGATAAGAAATTAGCTACAATTAAATATAAAGTTTTAAAAAAATTTGCTAAAATATCATTTCGATGGACGGATGGACAATTTCAAATAAATGGAAAAATAAACGGTCATAATATTTTTTTGATTAACTGTGAATTTTGAAATTATAACTTAAATTCATGCAAACGCCATTCGTATAGTGCAAATAGCAATACACATCAAATTGTAATTAAGGTATGTTGAGTGTAGCATTTCGCTTTATAATTTTTATGAGCGAGGTGTCATCAATGAAGCTATTTCAATACCAAAAAAAAAAAACAACTAAAGTACAGTGACAACTATGTTAAAGTTGATCATCAGCAAAAAGGACATAATTTCATGTCACTGACAGTTTTATTTATTGTTACGACACAAAACATCATCTAAACGCATATGAAGCTTTATTATTAGACCATGAACATTTTATGATGTCGAAAATTACAACATACCTGATGCAGTCGTCATTGCACGTGTCAATTAGATGTTGTTAATTGCTCCTTGTATTGTGATGTGCGGATTATATAAATTAAATAACAATTCGAGTAAAAAGCCACTAGTTTGTCTAGCCACCTGTAAGATGTAGTTGAAATTATTTTGACATTTTCTATTGTAAAATTTTAAAGTCGTCAATAATTGATGTAGGGAGGGTGGGATGGCTGGCCGCGTGCAAGTATTGACAGTTAATACTTGTGTGATTACAGCCTGTGTCACTCACGTAGAATTACATTGAATATATCCTAGGGAATAACTTCATGTATTCACATAATTTCTTTTAAGTTGTTTTAGCTGCACACGTTTGAAAATTATAGTAATAATTACATGTATCCTGGGGATATGAACTTTCATGATGGTAAATACGATAGCTTCATAAGTCATTTTAATTTTTTTTAAATAAGGCCTTAACCGTGCAGTAATTAATTGTACAAAAGGTAAACTTTTTAAAATTAGCAACCTGTTCGTTACTGTCAATCGTGTCACCTTAATTGCAATGTAGACCCTGTCAAATTGGCGTAGGTATTCAAACATCAGTAGGTAATGTATATTTTGATTATTGATAATTACCTACATAAAAGTTATTTTTCCTGTATTTGCATTAAAAGAAAAATCTTTAACAATGTCACTGACTTCAATTTTTATTTCATGTTCAATCCTTACTAACAATAAATTTGTCAATCGACTCTGCGACAACTTGTTGTGCGACAAGAGTGTTTTTAATTATTTTTAATTTAGAAAATGATCTTTACTTACCTAATAATTTAACATATCTAACGGCGTAATGGAATCATCACTAAACATCGCTAATAATTATATTTCATTAAATAGCTCGAACTTTGTTAAATTCAGTAATTTTAGTCAAATAACTCTCATGTATAACTCAAGAAATAAAAGGGTTTTTACTTTTATTTTTTTACTTTATTTTATTTCAAGAGCTCGAACTCCACTTCTGAAGAGCTAGCTAGCATGACATAGTTTATTTTCTAAATTAAAAGCATGGGCTTTTTTGTATGTAAGTCCAAAACCTTCCAGTGTTTTTCCAGCATTTTCGCGTCTGTTATTGGTTCATTCCGCTTGGGCGAGCAGGTGTGGAAAATCCTGCTATTTCCTCGACTTCTTCCGCTACAATTTTCACTCTATTAAGGAGGAGTTCCTAATACCAAATACCAAATACTAAAAATAGATTATTATTAGTAATACCGAGGGTATCACTGATGCGTTAATGACCTAGAAAAAGAAAGATAAAATGTAGCTACCCATCGGACAAAGCATCAATGAATGGGAGATATAATATATGAAGCTTATGATTCACCAAAAAGGTAATTCTTATAAACGCAACGACGATGAAAAATACATCGATTCTGTTGTTACACATTTGCCACGGAGCCAATTTAGATCCTGTTCGATTCACACAATAAAGGCCTAATAACTTAGCCAGATTGACAACTGTGTAATACCGCCGCCGTACCGCGACGATGTCGATAGAGCGATGAATCAGTCTCAGACATCGAAGACATCTGTCGAATGGACGGTCGTTCGTGCGTGACCAACCTCACGAGATTTTGCGATTGTTATATTTTTTATCGGATTCTAAGAATCGAGATAAGATTATTTGATTTTTATTGAACGTTGATCGAAATCGGTTAATGGCAACAGGAGAGCTGGTAAATCTTTTGTAATGATAGCTTAGGAAACGATTGACACGAGGAAACGTAAGGACGTAAGGAAACGGATACTCCATTTAACTCTTAAGTTATTTGGATTAAATTCGGACTTATTACTGGAAAGAAAAGTCAAGCTTATTGTAAAATACGTGATGACAATGTGTTGAATCCAAACGCTTACACATTCACACTCACATTCCCGCAGTTGGTTTTCACCTGTGTCGCGGGTGTCATGGACGACACATATAACACATCACAATAACACCCATGACCCGAGTACAAATATTTATCCGTCACATAAATATCTGCCCCGGCCGGGAGTCGAACCCGGGACCCCTCGCTTCGCAGGGTCGCTACCAACTAGGCTACAGGGTCGTCAAATATGAGCCTGAATCAAATTGTAGGTACCTACTGAGCGTATTACCATATTCTTACCGTTCTCTCTTTTAGATAAATAAACGCTCACATCAGGAATGTGAATATTAGAACTGTCACACTGGAATTCCTTACCTCTACAAACGAGACATCAGAAACTCAAGTCGAGAACACACAATTTAGTATTCAATAACATAAAAAACAAATCGCTCACGAGGCAAATCCGAATTCAACTTGTATAAAAGGAGTTCCGTAATATTTCATGTAAAAATTAAATACTTAGAATTTTAATTTAGCTTTGGTTGAAACAATTACCCACCCAGCCTTTATTTCAAACTTAAATTTTTTAATTTATATAGAGTTAACCGTTGATTAAAATAATTTAATTAATTACTCATTTAATTACTTACTCTACTTTTTCTGCGAAAGACAGAAATGAGAGTGCATCAACATCATAACTGCACCACTGCTACACTGCTGGGCTGAGGTCTCACAACGAACCAGGTAAAAGTCCTAAGCCACAACGCTGGTCAAGTGCACGTATATTATAGTAACAGTATTATATATATAAGAGTGTAGTACTGACCGCAAGTAGGGAACTCTAAAAACAATCTGCTCAAGTAACTCGGAAGCTAGATTTATAAAATTGCTCAGTTCTTACGGCAATTACCGTGCGCCGTAAAAACAGGACCCATTCGCATTTTAGTGCGTAAACATGTAAATTTCATTCAAGCCTTCTAATTAAACGTGATTGGATAGATGACGAGTAAAGTGGTCGAGGTTTCGATAAAAACTAAAGTTAGTTTCGCCGCAGAGCATCTCCGACGAACACGTATGAACGTTTAAGAAGTGGGGAGATGAAGATAGCATTAATTGGTCCAGATTGCCGGCTAAAGCCAGCGAAACATCTGATGAGCTTGGATGTACACAGTGTTATTAATGTAGGGAAGTTTGAGGATAATGACACGGGTAGGGTGGCTAGGCTTGCTATTAAGTATTTTCATGCATGAAATGGACATGCAAATAAGTAAGGCTATTCTGTTTTGTAACTCGACAGCGGAATCCGCGATGACTGTCAAACTTCTAACCACTGAAGGATATATGATAGGATTTTGACACTCATCGCGGATTCCGCTGTTGAGTTACAAAACAGAATAGCCTTGCTGGAATGAAATTAATGTACTACATACGATGTATACAGAGCATTGAATAGAGCCTTCATTTTATTTTCGTCTGGGAATCGATATATTCAAATAATAATGAATTATAAGTGGCCACTTACCATCAGGAGGATCGTCAGCTCGTTTAAAAAATATATAAAATTTTGCATAATTTTATTAGAACTGATGACACTACAATGGTTTTATAAACGATCAGTGTTTTTTACACCAGAACGGAACAAAGACTAGAAATATAAATAATTGATTTTATTTATCGAAAGTGACTGACATAAAAATATGTTGTTCATTTGAATTTGAATTTGAATTTGTAGAACCAGCATAGAGAAAAGGAGGATCTTAGAATCGGTGACAGCTACCTTATATGCTAAATAAGTTCCACTGTAATTTCAAGCATATGTTTGTCATGCGATTTAACAACTAGCTGACCCGGCGAACTTCGTATCGCCAAACAAACTAAATAAAAGTAGCCTAAGTTACTCCTTGTTAAATCAGCTATCTGCCAGCGAAAGTCCCGTCTAAATCGGTCCAGCCATTTCAGAGATTGGCTGGAACAAACAGACAGACAGACAGACAAAAATTGTAAAAAATGTTGTTTTGGTAAATGTACCGTGTATACATCCAAATGCACTTAGTAAAAAGCGGTTATTTTAATATTACAGACACTCCAATTTCATTTATTTGTATTGATTTGTATAGATGAATAGATCGAAGATAGGACAATCCAGGGTTGCATAGATTAATGGTGATCCTACGTACAGAAGGCATGGCACGTAAGTTTAGCATTAATTAACTATTGCTAAAATGGTATTATCTTGATGTAGCGTCACTAACGCCGGAACAAAGCGCTGATGGGTTTATTTTTAATCGATTCTAAATGAAGCTGCTTTATGTGGCATTGCATAACATGTGTTACTAGTGTCGTGTTAGAACCAGCTTACTTTAACATATGGGTACGCATTTATAAGTGGTGTAAAAAGTAGCTAGGAGTATTTTTGTTTCTGTTTTTGCACTTAGTTCTTTTAACTCAATGGATTTTGATTCGGTTTCCGCGATTATAATAATAATAATAATAACGCTTCACACTCATAGCCCCACACTAGGATTCCCTGTGTCGTGGGTGCCATGGACAACAAACAAGACAAGGACATTCACACCCAGACCGAGAACAGAAATTAAAACTCATCATTCAAATTTCCGCCTCGCTGGGAATCGAACCCAGGACCCTTGGTGCGGCGATCCGGCATGGTAACCCACACGGGTCGTCAAATTATAATATATAAATAGAATTTTCTGGAAGATATACTTATATGTAATTTGATATAAATTAAACATACATAATAATGACATCGGTATCTAACCAATTCTTCAAACACTATTGGCTTGTCTTTCGATATTTATAGCGATGGACTAAGTACTAACATAAATGTCTCACAAGTAATGCCAGTGCATGTTTGCATCTTTCTAATAATTTGTATTTATAATCGCATTTTATTACTTAAATAGCTGACCCGGCGAACTTCGTATCGCCTAACAAACTATTTTTTTCTACAATAAAAGTAGCCTAAGTTACTCCTTGTTAAATCAGGTATCTGCTAGTGAAAGTTCCGTCAAAATCGGTCCAGTCATTTCAGAGATTAGCCGAAATAAACAGACAGATAGACAGACAGACAGACAGACAAAAATTGTAAAAAATGTTGTTTTGGTATGTACCGTTTATACATCCAAATGCAATTAGTAAAAAGCAGTTATTTTAATATTATAAACAGACACTCCAATTTTATTTATTTGTATAGATAAAACGAAAAATTTATTTTCGTTTTTATTATTAATTTAAAATATTGCGATGCCATTTATGCTCTCCTCAGCGCTACTCAAATTTTATTCGTTTGTCTTATGTTTATTTTAATGCGAGACATATAAATGTCATCGTTTAAACCGGAACAGGAAATTTAAGATGAGTATTAAAAACAAGATGGCCACTTAAAAAAGGAGGTGGCCAACATGTGCCCCGGAAATGGTTAAAATACGTTTATTTGTACAAGGTTTTAGTCCTCAGAAAAGACATGTTTTCCGTTTATTATAATATAACTAGAATTTTAATTTTCTTCTGAACTCCGCAGTGAGTCGTTATAATAAATTAACAATAATAATAAGTTGTGTTGTATACACTGCCCTGGAAATGGTTAAAATACGTTTATTTGTACAAGGTTTTAGTCCTCTGAAAAGACATGTTTTCCGTTTATTATAACATAACTAGAATTTTAATTTTCTTCTGAACTCCGCAGTGAGTAGTTATAATAAATTAACAATAATAATAAGTTGTGTTGTATACACTTAATCTTCTACTACCTCCATTGCTATCACTGGAGGTTGACAATTGACTGACAGAAATACGAATATATGCTATATTGCCATTTGTCAAATGCCAAAAGAAGATTTTTGAGTTTGATTTCTACAAAATAATAATTGTGTTTGATTTTTTGTCATGAGGTGCATTAATTGTGCGGTTGATATTGAGCGCATGGCACGTCACTCAATATCTTCGCTAGCAAGAAACCTTCAATCCATATTGGTAGAATGGATCATTGCAGTACAGGTATGGCATTTTCATGTGATTACATTAGTTTGGTATTTGGGGTGGTCACGTCATAATTAAAGTAAAATAAATAAATGAATTATCCAAAAGATAAATAGTTTGTATTTAATATAAAAATCTCTCTTTAAAACACTTTTCCACGATTACTTATGTTTATCAAACTGTCAACCTACAAGAGCTAAAACTGCTCGTAAAAGGAGAATTCCGAGTTTTACAGATTTTTATTGATAAAATTATCAAAGTAGATATTGTAAGCTTTAATGTAAGGTAAAAATAAAATGTGTACATTATACTTCACAAGTGGGGCAAACGCCCATACAGATGTTGGCCACCTCCTTTAGCCTGCTAAAATTTTTGTATCATTAAAATGTATAAAGGTGTGTTTACAATGACATGACGAATACGTAATTCATCCTATGAAATATTCTTGTGATTCGCAACTACCATCAATAAAATTGTCTGTGGGAAATTAATATCTACTGAAAAAGTATAAGAAGTCACGATGAAAAAATTTTAGTTGCCACCAATAACCAACTAATACAACAGCGCCTTTCAAGATAACATTTACTAACGCCATCTCTTATGAAAACTAAGAAATAGATTGGAGCAACACTATAGAAACTGATGACAGATGTCCCACTGCTGGGCTTTAATCTAACTAATTATGATTAGTGCCGATATTGTGATGTTGCAAGTGCCAACAATGATAGTCGCTAGCACTGTTCAGCGTCAGGTATTTTGCTCGTCTGCGTAAAAATGCATAAATGAATAAAAATATCGTTTACAAAGTGGATTTTCGTCGAAATCGTAATTTACGGCGCAGTTAGATACATTCACTGCTTCGGAGTTAAATGAAGCCTGAAGAAACTAGTTTCAGATCGACAGTTTGCGCGATGAAACAGAGTTAAATTGTTACAAACAAGTTATATTCGATTTTTAAATAATTATTGTCATAATAATTCATTACATATATTATCCTCTTGAGGCCAGAGATTTTCAAATAGTTAGTTTTTCTATAAAATAAAATATTTTTTTTTTCGTATGGACTCAAATGAGTACCTATTCCCAGATTCGGTTCTCATCTGAGTACGTATAAATAATTATTATAACTTGTATTTACTAATATTTTACGCTTCTTGAAGTTTTAATCACAATAATTATAATGCAATAATTGATTAGAGGATGCATTTTGATGCCATGACGCCAGAAGGCCTGCGCCTCTTTGAAATCCCCTTGAACATGACATGTTTCAATCTATTTCACTTTCATGAAGTATTTGTATTGTACTAAATTCAGGACAAGGTAATTCCGTTGACTGTATCTACTGATTTTAGTAAAATTTATTTTCCCGATAACAGTAGCTCGAGCACGAATATTTGCGAGAAAGTATTCGTATGGTTAACGTAAGCAATTTGTATGGCATTTTTTCAAAAGCGCCCCTATCGTACGTAAATGGTACTAAAATGCCATACAAATTTGACAAATTGCTTACGTTAACCATACGAATACTTTCTCGCAAATATTCGTGCTCGAGCTACAGCTAATGTGGTTAGTATTATTGTACAATGTATATGTGTACAAATCTTAAGATATGCAGTTTAATAGGCATAAAGGAGAAATCGTGAATTTATGTAAATTTTTTCTTATGCCATAAAACAATACGATAAGGAGCGAAGATAAAATTTTCTAAAATGGCGAATAAACTAAGCGTGGGACTATAATGTGCCTTCATTTTCCTATACAAAATCTAACAAATATTTATGTCATCGCGCATCAAGAATTATTTTAATAAAATTAGCAATGCAATTAGGATTTGAAACCGTCGAAAATACGACTTAAATACTAATGATTAGTGTTTATTTTCGGACGCTACATTCACCTAATTAAGCGATTTCGATTTATTATTCCGATTTTAAACTATTTTAAGGAAGTCTTAGTTTATTATTGCACATTAAAATTAAAATAAACACAAGCAAAGCAAAGCAACAACCCATAATTGTTCCACTGCTGGGCTCGGGGTCTCGTTTCACAATGTGAGGGGTATAGGCCATAGTCTACAACGCTGGCTAAGTGCGAACTGGTAGACTTCACACACCTTTGAGAACTTCATGGTGAACTCTCCGGTGTGCAGGTTTCCTCACGATGTTTTCTTTCACCGAAGCAAGTGATAATTAACTTTTAATACGCACATAATATTTGAAAGTTAGAGGTGCGTGCCAGGATTTGAACTCCGTCCCCTTCGTTCGGGAGTCCAACGTTCTAACCGCTAGGCTATCACTGCTATTAAACATATTTTACGTAAATTTAGGTGCGTATTTATTGTTTTAGCCCCTTATGTTTTTATGTGATGTACTTATGTTTGTTTTAAGGTATTCGCTTTAACCAGTAACGTCAACTTTACACCGACTTCTTTCTTTTTTCTTTTGGGCAACGATGGTCAATTACTTTCAGGTAGCTCGTTTGTTCGTTTGTAACATAAAAAAACTAATGTTCACGCAATATAACCTTTTTCTCAAGTAATAAAAAAATATATAGCGTCGAATGTTTCTGTTTCAGTTTGACTGTAAAATACTATTCATGGGTTGGTGCAATAAAAATAAATTCGGTAATTATCTATACTAATATTATAAAGAGGAAAGATTTGATTGTTTGTTTGCATTGAATAGGCTCCGAAACTACTGAACCGATTTGAAAAATTATTTCACTGTTGGGAAGCTACATTATCCCCGGGTAACATAGGTTAATTATATTGAAAAAATTTAGGGATCCTTAGTAAAACTCCAATAATGTAACCTAAGGTGAAAACAAATAAGAAAACCGAAGCATAGCGAGGGCGGTTACTCGTATTATATACAGGTATATAAGGTAATAATTAGGAGTTTGTCACGTACAAAATCGTATAATTTGATTTGATACCAGAACCCACACCGTTGGACTCGCAAAACGGCGCATTAGAACCAAAAAGAGAATAAATCAGATAGTTCTAACATGGAAGACGTTGCATACACCTACGAAGTGCAATTTCGCTTGCATTTTAATTGCTCCTGCATATTCATGGGAGCACGATTGTCGCTAATGACTGCACTACGTGTTAATTATACCGTCTAAATTAATAATAAAATTGTAAGTGAATTCTGTGGCTCATTCATTAATGTATCTGTTTAAGGAAAGAAAGATTGTTGGCGGTATACGATATTTGACCTCCCATGTGGAATTACAATTTTAGATTAGCGGGTTTAAACGTGCGAGGAGAAGAGACGACACTTCATCTTTGAATCCAAGGTAGATCCTGTGGTTAGTACTATTTAAATATAGTCAATTTGTAGGTAAATTGTCATATAGCTGTTTCGATTGAAGTTGTTACCACAAGACCTGAGATTATTCGTACAAACTGTATATACTAAGGACTCTGCCATAGTCTTTCGGATGGAGAATTAAAGGAAGGTAATCGTAATGGTAATGTAAGGAAGCGGATTCCTAGTTAATGCTTACATTCACCACGTACAAAAAAAAAACAAAATTCAAAACATTTAGAACTTTTGCGTTTTTTATCAATTAACTTAAGCCAGTTTATTTTGTAGGAGAAGAAACGAAAGAAACTACAAAGCCCTTTATAACTCATATGAATGAACGCACCTAATCTATAGGTACATCTATACATCCATACAAATAAATAAAATTGGAGTGTCTGTAATATTAAAATAACCGCTTTTTACTAAGTGCATTTGAATGTACATATACACGGTACATATACCAAAACAACATTTTTTACAATTTTTGTCTGTCTGTCTGTTTATTCCCGCTAATCTCTGAAACAGCTGGACCGATTTTGACGGGACTTTCACTGGCAGATAGCTGATGTAACAAGGAGTAACTTAGGCTACTTTTATTGTAGAAAAAAAACAGTTTGTTAGGCGATACGAAGTTTGCCAGGTCAGCTAGTATTACATAACATTTACTGTCTGGAAGCGGAAGAAACAGTAAAAAAATAGCTGCAATTGCAATTTAAACATGAATACTCATAAATTAGCTACAACCAACTACTGATTAACATGAAAAATCAATATAAAAACATAAAAAAAAACTAATTCAATAAAGAAGTCATGCGAGTCAATGAACCACACTGACCACTGACACATGGACCGGATATTTACCACTTCAATAATAAAATAAACTAGTTTTCTATGTAAAAATAATGATAAAAGGCAAAGAGCAACTAAATACGATTAATTAGAATGCATGCGCAATTACTCCAAGTGTAGGCGTATCCTACATTGCTGCGCTCGAATTATCTCGTTCATTTGGAATATTTTATTTCAATACTCCATTGAAGTTTAAGAGGTTTTTATTCGTTTAAAGCTTACATAAAATATATACAGTGTATTGTGGTGGTGTTTGTAAATAAAAGATGATGGCTTGGATTGACGCTGATTATATTTACTAAGACTTGATACAGTATAATAGACACAATGGTAGACCTAGACGACGACGTCACGACATAGGTGGCAGCGAGAACAGTGACAACGGAACCGGATATCAGACAGAGACTACATGAGTACATGACACAGATAATATAACACAACTTACACAGACTACATATATTCATAACATACAGATTACTTGTCTTGACAATAATGGTGAACTGCTGAAATGCTTGAAAAATTGCTGACATTTCGTATATCTATAGCCTTTTTATCGTGACAAAGGTGGTATACTTCTGGACGGCAAGCTTCGAAGAGGTATCCTGAAGATGGATCACGTGACATTGAATGCACAATTTCAACCAATCATAGGCCAGATTGACGTTGACGATGTATAACTTTGACCAATGATAGGACGCAGATATTCCATTACGCATTATTATTATGGACGTGCAGAATTCAAACTTTGATACATGATCTGCACAAGGTTGTGCGGGAAGCTATTATAATGATTAATTTATTGTGGCTATTACTATTTTTTTCATTTTTATATAAATAAATAAACGCTAACACACTCATACCCCCCCCCCCCCCGTAGTAGGTTTTCACCTGTGTCGCGGGTGGCATGGACGTCACATATAATACATCACATTAACACCTATGACTCGTGTACAAAACATTTTTTATCTGTCACATAAATATCTGCCTATACGGAAGACATGTGTGGTAAAGTAAAAAGCATATGACAAACGAAAATTATCGCAATAATATCATACTTTTAATAAGCCTTTTTCCGGTCATACTTTACCAAAGGTGTCCTGACATAAACTTAATATACTTATTTTCTAGACAAATTATCGTCCGATTAACGATATCTAACCACGCCTACTTCATACGAGCAAGCTATTGCCAATTAGTTCCTGACACTAAAAGTACTTGGCACAACCCTCCCATTGCAAATAATCCTTTGGACAGTTATAGAGAACAATTAGTTGGCCGTGTTTGCATCTGCGAATGGAACTCCCAGTAGTTTTAATCAATGTGATTATCCCCTAGTGGCGAAGCGCTCATAGCCCGGCGGCTTGCGTCGATCCTAAACGAACGAAGCAACAGCGGGCGCGGTCGGTAGTTGGATGGGTGACCGCTAGTGGCAAAAATTTCCTGAGCGCTTCCGTGCTTCAGAGGGCACGTAAAGCCGTCGGTCTCGGTTTTTATCGTAAATTATCGTCGTTAAGCCATGTCGGAGGCCCTCGGGCGGCTTGAGAACTTTTGACACTTGGGTTGGCCACTAACCCCCCACCAATCCGTACTGAAGCATCGTGGTGGAGTATGCTTTGGGCCTCCTCAAGACTCAGCTCAGTTGTGTTCAGTAGTGGACCATTAATGGGTTGAAGCCATTTATCATCTTTTTATTTGGTACAAATAACCACCCTTGCTTCGCTTCGGTAAACCTATGCACATAGTGTACTCGGAAAAAATAGTAAACGGTATCTCAAATAAGACATACTTACCTATATTTTTTATTTGTGTAATATAGTTATGTACTTCCAAGTTACAATACATTATTTAGTATGTATATCAAAAATATGAAATAACTCTATACTTAAGTTTAATAAAATTTGGAATGTTTAAAACAATTTCAAATTATATTAAGCTATTCAATTCACTAGAAAGTAGCTATCGAATAACTGCAATGCAATGCACTCATGTACAAGTCATTCAGGAATTTGGTCCAATCAATATTGTTGTTTATTTTTTATTTTTAAGAGCTTGGACGGGTTTGGCTGTAAGGAGCTCAAAGGAGATTATGATTTAGATTAGATACAAATTAAGATCATTTAAATTGTGACACGGACCCCTAGCACGGACCACTATCCTACTATTATTGTCTATGTGAAAGTTCGTGTTGGTATTGTAATTTAATTTAATCAGTGTTTATTAACAATTGAAGTCCGTTTTACTTATATGTAATAATTTTTTTTTATCTAATTCAATTTATATCTTTTGGGTAAATAACGGCTTTATTAACGGCTTTATTAACGGTATTATGTATGTTTGTTACTCTTTCACGCAAAAACTACTGAACGGATTTTCATGAAATTTAGCATACAGATAGACCATAGTCTGGAAAAATACATAGGGTACTTATTATTCCGGAAAATCATGACGGACTACATGACAAGCACCTGCTATCGATTAAAAAAAGAATCATCGAAATCGGTTGGCGTGATATTGAGTTATTCGCCCATTTGTCGCGCACATACTTAATACAAATTTAAGACTTATATGGTTTTCTCATGGATGCCATTATCAGATCTCAATAAAACTTAAGTAGGACCACATGACAAGCACCAGATTTCGATTAAAAAAAGAATCATCAAAATCGGTTCACCCAGTCCAAAGTTCTGAGGTAAGAAACATAAAAATAAATACAGTCGAATTGAGAACCTCCTTCTTTTTTTAAGTCGGCTATAAATATACGGAGTATTACCGTATTCCAATCCTTAATTACAATAAAACATTAATTTTAGAGTTCGCTAATGATTTGAAATGAAGCAATAAACATCATAATTACATTTATTTAATGGCGGACATAAATGATAAGTGAAATACTCAGTTGATAATAAAATTAATTTATCTAGGATATCAAACAAATGAGGAAACTAACCGTTAAGTTCATTGTGGTAGGTTTGTTTAACTGTCTCACTAACTAGCGTCCTCGTTCGTGAATGATCTGTCAAATGTTGTTCAAGAGTTTCCATTGCTGGGCCTTAACCAAGGCCGTCTTTAACCTACTGGAAGCCCTGGGCACATTACGATAATGGGGCCCCCTATGACTTTGTCAGAACACTATTTTGTTAGAATAAACAAAGAAAGTATATAAGCAAGTATCTAGATTAAGCCAAAAGCTAATAAGCAAATTGGTATTGTAGTCAGTAATTTAGGTTCGGTTTATTCGAATTAAAAAAGTTTTTCGGTAATAAATATCGGTTATCGTTTAGTGATCTGGCAGGAACTAGGGGCTACTATCGATCACGGGGCCCTGGGCACGTGCCCAGAGTGCCCAGTGAGAAAGAGGGGTCTGGCTTTAACCATATTTGACTCTAACCAAAATTGGCACTTTAAAACCAAATATTTTCCAAGCCGGCTGTATTGAAAAATGGTCTTTGCAGACTCGTAATATTTTCAAAGACCTTTTCAAGGATTTAAGCTTTCTAGCACTAAAAGTTTCTGCGCTTTGCTGCGGAAGGACGGACGGACATGACGAAACAATTACGTTTGGACTACAGAACATTAAAAAATTGGTTTCGCAATTCCTTCTCGGTCTTGGAGTCATGGTTTTTAAGCCAAATTAAATTTTAATCCGTTCAACGGTTGGCGCGAGATGGAAATCAAACATCCAAACATATCCATAAGCTTTCACATTTATAATAACTGTATCAATAATTATTATTATCGGTTTATTAGTCTAGTAGGATAGGATTTATTTATTCGCTCATTAAAACTGATAACTCTGGTATAGAGCTTTAAGTATTGCTGCTAATGAGAGACCTAAATATTTAGCGTACTCATAATTGTAGGGTGCAATAATCTGCACAATTTTGCAGGTAAATCAATGAAATATGACAGTATAAAATATGAAAGATAAATCAAGAGTAACAATTTACCTAATAATTTATTTTCTGAAATAGGTAATGAAATGTGTAACAATAAAGTTGGAACTAGTCGATTTCTGTAGTTGTGTACTTAGCAGATGTTAAAGGAAAATTAAAATGAGAGGTAGGTATCGACTTTAGGACGCGCTTCACATAAAAACTACTAGACGACGAATTTTGACGAATTGGATTGCAGGAGGTCTAACTTAGGATATGGGAAACCTGGATGTTTTAATACGTCGCTTGGAAGCAGATATTATATCAATAAATACGAATTTTTATTTTCCACGCCTAGGTCTACGAAGTAGCGGGCAAGACATCATTTTTTATATTTTACTGGCTGCCCCGACAGATTTTGTTCTGTCAAAAGTTTTTTTTTATTAAAACCTTCCGTCTATCCTATCTTTCAAGTTGGATTAAACTGCACACGGTGTGCAAACTTAATTAAAATCGGTTAAGTAGTTTAGAAGTCCATCGCGGACAAACAACGTTAATGTAAACAGCTACTTCTAAAAAGATATTATAATGTTTGTAGAGCCACAGCAACAGAATGCTGACCAATGAAGAGTTCGTGAAGAATTCGGTACATTAATTATCTTGTATACCGCATAGACTTTAAGTGGCAACTCACTGCAATAATCAGATAATGCTTTGTTAGACTCGTCTTAGAATAACGGTATTTTAATTATATAATCAAAAAACAATATTGTGCTTTTACAAAGAGGGCCCACTTGAATCAATGCTGCAGTATCAAATATTACGTAGATACCAGGTTTAATTACAGATGAATCTTTCGATACGGAAGCCAGACGATAAGTTTGTTTGTTTGTCAGTTACTGTTTGTATTTTGTCTGTTTGTTTTATTCTGTTATGATTCTTTGTTTTTTAGATGCTTCTGATTTGTTATTTTAAGAGAAGATATTGTGTAAAAACAATAACATAAGCTATTAATTTTAAGGAAGCGATGAAGTAACTTTAAACCTGTTTTGAGTTGTATTTACCATTTATTTACCATTCGGCAGTTTATTTTTTGTTTAAAGTCTTTATTTATATATATAAGCAGATGATTCATCTGTGTGTTAAGTGGTCATCATCGCCCATGGACAGCAGCTGCAGCACAGGCATAAGGAAGATAAGCAAGCAAGAAAAAAAGAAAGAAATGATAGGCTCTCAAACCCTCAACCGAAACACGAGAAGTCGTTTCGAGGCTCACTCAAGGTGGCTAGCTAGGCAGGCTTCACAGATTTAATATCATATACCAAGAACTTTATATACATCTAGACGGCAAGCTTCAAAGAGGCACCTAAAGACAGATCACCTTTTCATGATGCGCCTTTTCATTGGTCAAAGTTACATACCGACACCCTACGAGTGTCTACGAGTTTGTCTACGTGCATCAGGCCTATGATTGGTTGAAATTTATCAATTTTAAATTCTTAACTTTAACGCGTTTAGTGCATTTCAAAACAGCCACTTTATTTTAGTACGCGAAATTTAATGCGTTCCAAAATCGAAAACAGCCACTTTATTTTACAGAGTAGCGTTTGAAATTTTGTTCTAAATTATTTTAACACAACATATTTTTTGTATACCAGGGTTGAATCACCCGTACTCAATAATATATTTAGTATTGGACACATAACTTTTTTCGTAACTTGACTATTTAGGACATTAGTCACGCTGCATACTTATTATATTTTAAATTTAAAAGGAGGTACACGTCCAGATAGCTATTGAATTCAAATTAGGCGAAGCAATATCGGTTTTTATTATTTTTTAGTCCCAATGAAGAATTTTTTGCGAATACTTTGTCACATTCGCTATGAATGGTCACGATCAAACGGTTGAATGGGTTCTATAATACAATACAATACAATATAATACAAGATAGTTTATAATTAAACATATCCTACTTAGTATTGTAAATGTGAAAATTGTGAGTGAGAACGTATGGTTGTTTCTTACTCTTTCACGCTAAAATTACTGAAGTGATGTTCATGAAATTTTGCACACAGGTAGACCATAAATAACATATCGTCGTTGCGACTTTAAGACCTCTTATGTGTAAAAAATAAGCTTTCAGAGGGAATCGATGAAAATCGATAAAGTTTTATTTAGCAAGAGGTAATTTTGAATGTGGTGAATATATTACGATGGAAACGTCGTACACACATGAGAATTTTTGAATTCGATAGTGCTTCAAAATGCAGAATCATTTGACGTCAAAAAGTTATTCTGTCAAAAGTGGGACATAACACATAAGATGTCTTAAAGTCGCAACGACGATATGGGGTAGCTACTTATAGTCTTGAAAAACGTGGGCAAAGTTGTGAGTAGTGCGCTAGTTTCTAATACGCACATGACTTTGAAAATTAAAGGCAGTTTCAATCCCAGCCATACGAAAGCCATAAAGAAACTGTTTTTATTGTATCCATTGTATAATTATATTGTATGTACATGCTATACATAAACATACAATTAGGCGTGTATAACAGGATATCTTATCACTATCACTGTCATTACAAAGTCTACAATGTCTGCTTCAAAGCTTTTACCGTATATCACGACTCCCTTGTTTTTATTAACATTTCTTTCATATTAATATCGACTAAATGTCGACTCATAAATTGCAAGTGGCGACTTTGAAATCGTCACGGATGATTGGATGCTATTAGTGATTGCCAATATAAAGATGCGTAGGAATTAACGACGACTTTACACTGTCCGAACCGTTAACGGATACATATTAATATGTCTGATTTTATTGTCCACAGAAATCCTTGGCTTCAATTAATGCCCAGTACTGAGAACAGCAAGGCTATTCTGTTTTGTAACTCGACAGCGGAATCCGCGATGAGTTTCAAAATTGAAGTTCGAGTTCGAGACTCACTTCACTTCACAAGTGCGTACTAGATGATTAGAGAATGACATATCAAGATGATGCAAGTTCGCTTTCGAGTCTCACTTGAGTGAGTTTCGATTTCGAGTTTGTATTTTAGAGAATAGCCTTTCAGGTCTCTTGAGAAGGCCTGGAACATACTCAACTAATCCTTATTAAATGTTTTATTAATTAATTTTATTCTGGTATTAGAAATTCTAATAATAATGAATTTTATATAATATAATTCTAGATTATTTCTTTAGTACGAGATAAGATATGGTGTAACGTGTTAGAACTGAAAAACAGTAGCTAAATTGAGACGTTTAGTCGAAAGTTTAGTAGTAATTGTTGCCATAAAAGTAATTTATGTACGACTTTAGCCCGTTAAGGGCCTATTATTTATAAGGCACGGGTCTCATAACTACGAAGTCTTAGAACATTCTCCTCGATGCTTCACCAGTGAAGACTGGAAGTGGAGTTTACGTATATTATGTGGCATATTACTTTTCATTATCTCTATAGCTCCCGTAGAGCACTTCTATTTCAAAATTTAAAAAATTAGTTTATTTATATGACAACAAATAGTTGTTCTATTCTGATATCTGTATTGGGTTAAATTATTATAGTTTATAATTTTCCTTATTTAATATCAGGATGTTATGTCTCTATGTTACTAGTAGCAACGCATTGCATATATTGGAGGGATTTATATACCGGTATCGGATCGTATGCCCGGAGTATGTAAAAACCATATTAAATTATCGTATTTTTATTCATCACGCAATAATTTTACTGCGAAGCGATAATGGCATGTTGTGTTTTATTAAAACGTCTTTCTGAAATGTTAATAACTAACAGTCAATTATCACAGAATTCAATAGTTAAATATTCTATTAATCGACCAACCTTCGGAAGCCTTCCAGAAATTAACTTTTTTCGAGGGTTTTTCCTCACTAATTATCGATGCGGAATTGGTTGAAGCCAATTAAAAAGAGCTTTATGTGTATGGCAATAAGAGTGAAAAGGACCTCACTCGGTTGTATGTATGTATGTATGTTTGTATGTCGTCAAACGACTAGACTAGCTACCTGATGGTAAGTGTTCGTCGTAGGCTGTGTGGACAGCAACAATACTTAGCAGCAGTGTCTGAAGAGAGGCTGATTTTGGCATGATCGAGAGTCAACGTGCCTATGTTGCAGTGCCGGAAAACTTCCCGTCAATTGATTCAACTCCGGTAGTTGACCGTTTGACATAAAAACCCTTAAGGTCGATGCATACGTAACGTGGACGGGACGGGGATCGGACGGGACGTAAAGTTTTGGAAACATTGTTTCATAGAAAATGTAATCGATAGAGCATACGCTACGCAGGCACGTTGGGACGGGAACGGGGCACGCATGTATATTTACTCGTATGCCCCGTCCACGTTCCGTCCCCGTCCCGTCCACGATACGTATGCATCGACCTTTAGTTGTTCCAACTCCTGACATAATAATTTTTGATTTACAAATTCAATGCTTATGAGTGATGCTAAGTTGATAAATATATTCTCAAATTATCCACATTTAACTTAATTAGTGTGGATAATAACTCAAAGCTGGAGTATTTCATTTACTGTAATAGAGAAATTAGATATGTACTCAATTAATTCTCACATACGTGTATTTCTCTAATGGCTAAACGGTTTCGCTCCATATAAGTAATATCTTAATTACAAATGGCTATACCTAAACTAATGTCGAGGGTATAAGGTACCCAACCCATGTACGAGAAATTAGTCCACAAATTAGTCAATCGTTAGCCAATTTGCAGACAGGCTACGAGAAAGGGACAAAATATGACAGGCGATAATGAGCGATTAAAGAATCCCTAAGAAGAGGAATAATAATAGACATACCTACTCTTTTTACTTTTACCCTGAGACTGCAACTGAAACACGTACCTATATAAATGTCACGGTTTAAAATCAATCTCCTTCCTTCCTACTGCTTCTAGTAGATAGCTATCCATGTAGGTCGGTACGCAAATACAGAAAACTATATTGTCATCATAGACACATATGTATATACTATACTAGATGGGCCGTTCAGTACTAAAAGTTTGGACACCTACGTTGACACCAGATAGTGCCAACGCATTTTAGTCGGCTGCGAGCAAGCGAGACAAGTAGATGCCATTTTTTAAAAACCCCGACCGTTCCAGAACACATAATAACGCACATTGTTTGTTGTGCACATTTAAAACGTCTTCATTATTTACGTTTGAACTTTATTTGAGTTTATTTAAATAATAATTAACTAACTATATTTTTACTTTTTACTTACATTTTTAAAAATTATTTGGTACAAAATATTTGAATCCGCCATCTTGAACCGAACTTGACCGAACGAAGCGCTGCGCTGTCACAGAGTATGAAAAATGCTTGAAAAATATGACACGGATTTTGTTCGGAACAGCCCGTCTACATATATATTAAAATATTTAAGTCTATGATTGTCATGGATAAATTGCGTTACGGTTAAACTGGATAGACCAGACCACAGTGATGCATAAGAAGGACGTAATTAACAATGTTGTCTTTTAAGACGTCAGAACATAGCTTTCAGTCGAACAGTACCTAAGCATTTCAACTGTGCAACAGCCAAATAGGTCGTAAAACAATACCGATTAACAATCAGTACTAGCATCAATTACTACGAGTTCGAATATAAATCTATCACGGAATAATTTATGGACGAAAGTTATTGGGCATTATCAGTCGAACACGAGCCTCTACAAATATATGGACTGCCTTTGAATTAACCGCCATAAACATTACAACTGCGACCCTTTACAAGGTATTAGGTTCGTTACTGCTTCCGGGTGGGAATCCAGACCGCTTGTCTTATAAAGAAAGCATTGGAAACGTTAACATCAGATTCCAGTACTAGAGTCGTTGGTCTTTTGTTGTAGTAATGTCTATATTAACTAATTACCTGTTAAGACATTCAGTTTTGTATGGAGAGGTAATTGTATTATTTTACGATTTAAGGTGCTCCTTCCAGCTTTGGATCTTAATTGACCCCTTGCCTTGTGGCTAGGCGATGTGGCTTTTTTGGGTTTTTTTACCGGGTTTTTCTCGAAACGGTCGTTGTTTTCATACCACCAGTTCATGTAGGTATATGATAAGGGTTTTATACATTTTTCGGTAGCTATCTCTCTCCTAGGCTAGAATGAACCGTGAAGTCTACTTACTACGTGAACCTTACTTACTAAGTACGCTTTATAGATCTCACCCTTACACGAAAGGCATTACCGACTCGTTGCCGACAAAGGAAGCAGTAACATAGAATATTTATTGGTTTTTCCTTTAAATTACTAGACTTTATACATTATAATCGAAAAACAGAGTGACTTACCCCAAGTGACGTCCAAGATCGGAGGCTCATCATCATGTGGCTTTAGTCATCAATAAATATAAATATCCAAGATTCAACAAATCGCGAATGTTGACTGCATGAATCAACATCAATTAGTTTTATATGAAATACCAATTTGATCCTTCTAATTTTATTTTGCAATGTAAACTAATTGTCAAAGTTATTGCCTTTTATAGGGTTTTAATTAAAGCAAACAGAAGTATTTGTCGGGGAACATACCGCGACTTAATTGCGGTCCTGGCATTCTGAACATCAGCGTATTGGACACCTTCATTAGCGCGTCCCCTGTTCTATCCAATTGTAGTTTAATGTACTTAAATGTATGCAGTACATGTTAATTGTCTGGAGTCTAGCATTCTATTGTTATATATCGGGAAGTCGTGTTTTGTGCGAGTAACATGAGTGTCGGATTTATTAAGCAATTTAATGACTAAATAATATTTTAGGCATATGGAATTTCTTCCAGCCATTCTCACAAACTTTAACGACCCTGTAGCCTAGTTGGTAGCGACCCTGCCTGCGAAGCGAGGGGTCCCGGGTTCGATTTTCGGCCGGGGTAGACATTTATGTGACGGATAAATATTTGTACTCAGGTCATCGGTGTTATGTGTTATATGTATCGTCCATGCCACCCGCGACACAGGTAATAACCTACTGCGGGGGTATGAGTGTGTAGCGTTTATTTATTTTAAAAAGTGAACGTTTAAAAATTAGTGCTTCTTGGCACATAAATAAAATTTTTAATGATAAACATCCTAACTTCATGTTCCAAAATTTGAAAGCAATATTATTGATGAATAACTATGTATTTTTGTATAAACTTTCTTCCCTTTTAGATAGACTGCAATGTAAATAGGTAACGCTGAATTTATACTGAAGAGCTTACATCTAAGAATTTGAAACATCAGTTTCAGTATAAAATAAGTAAGTATAGTTTTCTCCTGTAACTCTTGTTAATTTTTTTTTAAATCCACGTAAAACAATTTTATCTTTTCTATACTACTATTTTATTAAAGTAAGTAAGCAACTGGTTAAGGTACTATATTACTCCAAATTTCCAACGTGAACTATAAATATAAAAACATACTCAAAGCATTATATATCGTCTGTGGGTCAAGCTTGTTAATCCGCGCTATACGTTTAGGTTTCTCGCTTCATTAAAGGTTTCACCACCAGTGACTAATAGCAACCGCTCCACTAACACGTCCGCGGACAGACGGACGGACGGACGGCCGGACGCCGCTCTAACGGACATCCACTTAACACCTGACTGCTCTCAACATCGTTGTATGATTGATGGCTTACTGTGAGAGAGCTTATAGGGTTAAGGGATTTTATTAAATATGTTTTAGTGTTGAGGCGTAACGGATCAACTTCTCAATCAACTTATCTGTAACGAGTAACTGCCTCGGTTTTCTTATTTTTTTACACCTTGGGTTACATTATTGGAGTTTTAATAATGATCCTTATTTTTTTGAAAATATAATATAGCCTATGTCACCCGGGGATAGTGTAGCTTCCCAACAGTGACAGAATTTTTGAAATCGGTTCAGTAGTTTCGGAGCCTATTCAGTGCAAACAAACAATCAAATCTTTCCTCTTTATAATAATAGTATATTTCCGTAAGAAATATGTTCGATGGGTTTCATGAAAATTTTAGGTATAGTAAATCTCACGGAACACAGACACAAGGTAAATCTGATGGCTACGATGATTATTGTATTTTTGATTACTATGTCGTAGAAGATTCTTGCTCAATGGTATGAACCGAAACCGAATAATTTTCAAATTTCAAAGTAGAATCATATCTGTGTAACACATAGAAATCGAACAAAGGTCTATCGTACCACACCACCTGAGGAATCGGTGTCTGTCGATATCTTAAGGCATTTAAACATTATACTACTTTTGTTAGAATAAATACATACCCCTTAGCTCTGATGCGATCATCTATACAAATAAATAAAATTGGAGTGCCTGTTTGTAATATTAAAATAACCGCTATTTACTAAGCGCATTTGGACAAAACAACATTTTTTACAATTTTTGTCTGTCTGTCTGTCTGTCTGTTTGTTCCAGCTAATCTCTGAAATGGCTGGATTGATTTTGACGGTACTTTCACTGGCAGATAGCTGATGTAACAAGGAGTAACTTAGGCTACTTTTATTTAAAAAAAGTTTGTTAGGCGATACGAAGTTCGCCGGGTCAGACAGTCTCTCATAAGATGGATATATGTCATGTTTGACTATTTGGATGACCGGTTAGATTACGTATCTGAGAAGTCCTAGAATCTTAAGGTTATTCAGCATATAAGTACATTGCATATCTCCACACAAATTCTTTGTAAGTAGGCGACCATCTTTTTCGCATCGCAAGGGGAACCAAAATTGCACAAGAGCTGTGATGCTTAACACTGTTTGACACCTATACCTGAACCTAACCTATTCTTCTAAATATTCTTAACAGTATAACCCAGTTGGAATCGCCTCTAACAGAATCTATGGTCAAGTGAATGTACGAGGCTGTAAATAACGTGATAGATTCCCATCAATTCCATTCACAAGCCGAGCGTGCCGAGTATCTAAACGTATTATTTTTCACGGAACGCCAGTAAAAACGTCATAGCTCTCGTTATTATATCGAGATTCCTGCTAGCCTATCGGGCGTTTAGAGCCTTGTCGCCTCACCGTTATCGCGACACACGGAAAGGAACAATAGCGAGCGTGTTTTCTAATAAATTGTAACACTTCCGGATATCTATGTTTTGTAGGTTAATATTTTTGTAACATATTACATAGAGAAGGAGCGAAAAATAGAGATGATATGAATGCGGGTTTTCAAACTAATCAGCATATTTGAACAATTCACAACATCATTCACACATTTGAACAACATCTTCAATTTCTTCAAAAAAATACCCGTATTGTTGTAAACTCGTCGCAAAGTAAACTCGTCACTAAAAAGTATGTGTAAATTCGCCACAATTCTAATTTAGGCTTAGAATACTAGCCCCAATCCTACGTCGAATGGGTGTCGTAAGAGGCGACTAATTCCGGCCCGCTGGTGGTGGAGCCGAGGAGGAGAGGGAGGAGGAGAGGAGGTGGTGGACTGTATTGGTAATATTGATTTTAATAGTTCATTAATATATCATTATTATTTCTGCATGGGGTTCGCCTGGATACATACCTACCACACTCTTGCTTGAGTCAGTTGCCAAACGACTCGTATTCCGGCTGGAGGCTTGATTACTTTCTATTCTCTCTTTCTTGGCCGGCAACGCATCATTTATATTTTTGCTGTCACTGATGTCCAAGGACAGCAACTTTCCATTAGGTGGATCATCACCTCGTTTGTCAGTTATTTCAATGAAAATACGCATTTATTTCGAGTTAGCTTTATCTCAAATTCACCAATGGCTAGTTCCGTGTGTCCGTAAACGGTTGTCGGTATGTGTTCCGGCGCTGTGTGTAACGCGGGAACGACCAGGATCGGAATCATTGCATTAGTTATGAGAACTTACAATGTTAAAATCCGCTCCAATGTGACGGTTTTTTTAATCCCCGACGATTTTATTACTTCCTTTCGATATCGGTCTCGATTATGATTGCCTGTTTTTCCGCACATTCCGATTCTTAACTGTTGCACTGCATAGCGGCATTTAGCTTAGCTTTGCAAAATATTCTGATATTTTTGTACAGTTTTATTGTAAACTAGCTGAACCGGCAAAATTTGTACCACCTATCAGTCTTTCCCTCTCCCACTTCTTCTCCCTCTCCTTCTCCCTCTCCCTCTTCCTCTCCCTCTCCGTTTCCGTCTCCGTCTCCGTCTCCGTCTCCGTCTCCGTCTCCGTCTCCGTCTCCGTCTCCGTCTCCGTCTCCGTCTCCGTCTCCGTCTCCGTCTCCGTCTCCGTCTCCGTCTCCGTCTCCGTCTCCGTCTCCGTCTCCGTCACCGTCTCCGTCTCCGTCTCCGTCTCCGTCTCCGTCTCCGTCTCCGTCTCCGTCTCCGTCTCCGTCTCCGTCTCCGTCTCCGTCTCCGTCTCCGTCTCCGTCTCCGTCTCCGTCTCCGTCTCCGTCTCCGTCTCCGTCTCCCTCTTCCTCTTTCTTTCCCTCTCATAATCTGTCAAATCGCACCAACTGTTAAACGACTGAATATTTCTAGAAAGACAAAAGATATCAAACGTTTCACAGCTGGCAACATTTTGTATTGGAAAAATAAATTGTCGTTCTTAGTATTTTCCATTACTTATTATTTATGTTTCTCACCGTTTAAACCTCCCCTGAAGTTCCACAAATATTTCAAGATCAAAATTAGCCAAATCGGTTTTTTTTATGGAGATAGCTGGCAAACGAGCTGACGATCCACCTGATGGTAAGTGGCTATCGTCGCCCATGGACAACAGCAACACCAAAGGCATCACTGATGCGTTGCTGACCAAGAAAGACAGAAGAAAAAGAAAGAAAGAACTGGCTCTCAAGCCCCCAGCCGGAACACGACGAGTCGTTTGGCGGCTGACTCATGCTCAAGGGTGTTAGCTATCCAGGCGAACCCCATGGAGAAATAATAATAGTAATAATCGTATTAATTTAACTATTAAAATCAATATTTACCAATATAGTCCCTCGAGGGGCCCTACCACCAGCGGGCCGGATTTAGTCGCCTTTTACGACACCGACCGTGGAGGCGCATTTGTTTCTCTTCAGCTGATCCCGATGCTTGTGCGCTTTCCATAGCCGATGTGGTACTCCAGGGCATGGAATGTTACATTCCAAACTCTGTGGTACCCGTTGGTGGTAAAACCCAAGCCTGGTTTGACAGAAACTGCTTTAAGGCAATAAGCCTGAAGCAATCTGCTTTTCAGGATTGGGTTGTGGCGCGTGAGCTCGGAGACGCATCTGTGAGTCGGCTGAAAAAGAAATTTAATGCTGCCTCGTGGTCCTCAAAAAAGCAAATAGCCAAGGCAAAATTCAAGCACATTAACAGAACCGGCAAGAGACTGCTGAGCTATCCGTGTGGTAGCCGAGCGTTCTGGTCTCTGGCCAAAGCCATTCAAGGCAATTTCTGTGTATCGTCCCTTCCTCCTTTGCGCAGAGCAGATAATACCCTGGCCCACACCGCAAAAGAGAAAGCCGAAATACTGGGCACCCTCTTTGCGTCGAATTCGACTGTTGATGATGGGGGTAACACACCGCCAACCATCCCGCAGTGTGGTGAGCTGATGCCTGACGTGCATTTCACACAGAATGCCGTGCGTCAAGCTCTTTTTTCCCTTGACATCAACAAGTCGAATGGGCCAGATGGTATACCTGCTATTGTGCTAAAAACGTGCGCTCCGGAGTTGACCCCGGTTTTAACGCGCCTATTCCAACTCTCTTATTCTGCCGGCATTGTCCCGTCTCCATGGAAGGTAGCTCTGGTCCACCCTATTCCCAAAAAGGGAGACAGGTCAAATCCATCCAACTACAGACCAATCGCCATAACCTCTCTGCTCTCCAAACTAATGGAGCGTATAATAAACACTCAACTGCTCCGGTATCTAGAAGATCGCCAGCTGATTAGTGACCGTCAATACGGTTTCCGCCACGGCAGGTCAGCTGGCGATCTTTTAGTATACCTTACTCATTGCTGGGCAGAAGCAATCGAGAGCAAGGGAGAAGCATTGGCTGTAAGTTTGGATGTTGCAAAGGCCTTCGATAGGGTGTGGCATAAGGCATTATTGTCTAAACTTCCTTCCTACGGAGTACCCGAGAAAATGTGCAAATGGATTGCCAGTTTTTTATCGGAGCGGAGCATCAAGGTCGTCGTTGACGGAACATGCTCAGATACGAAGCCCATAAATGCTGGCGTCCCACAAGGCTCTGTGCTTTCACCTACACTGTTCATCATGCATATCAATGATATGCTGGACATCGAGAATATTCATTGCTATGCTGATGACAGCACGGGTGACGCCCGTTATACAGGCCGAGCAAACCTTTCTCGGGTGCAGATTGAGGAGAAGCGGATGAAACTTGTGTCTGAAGTCGAGACATCTCTGGAGCGGGTCTCAGAATGGGGCAGACTAAATTTAGTCCAGTTCAACCCCGAGAAGACACAAGTTTGCACGTTAACCGCTAAAAAAACCCCATTTGTCATAGCACCACAGTTCCAGAACATTCCTCTTAACATCTCTAAAAGCATTGGGATCCTTGGTGTCGACATCTCGAATGAAGTTCAGTTTCGAGACCACTTGGTTGGTAAGGCCAAACTAGCCGCAAAGAAATTGGGAGTGCTCAACAGAGCTAAGCAGTACTTCACGCCTAAGCACAGGTTGATGCTCTATAAGGCGCAAATTCGACCACACATGGAGTACTGCTCCCACCTTTGGGCTGGAGCCCCAGCTAGCCAAGTGGATCCGTTCAATCGAATTCAACGGCGAGCTATTCGTCTTGTCGACGATCCCATGCTTACAGACGGACTAGAATCACTCGAATTGAGGAGAGATGTAGGTTCTCTCTGCGTATTCTACCGTCTGTACAATGGGGAATGTTCTGAAGAACTATTTGGCTTAATACCTGCAGTTGGTTTTCGACACCGCACATCACGGGGTTCCAGGTTCCACCAACATCACCTGGATACCTGGCATTCGTCCACAGTTCGGTTCTCACGTAATTTTCTACCTCGTACGTGTAAACTATGGAACAAACTTCCTGCATCGGTGTTCCCTCTAAGCTATGACATGGGGTCCTTCAAAAAGCGGGTCTATCGTCATTTTCTTGGCCGGCAACGCGTTGGTGACGCCCCCAGTGTTGCTAATGTCCATGGGCGGCGGTGATCACTTACCATCAGGTGACCCGTCTGCTCGTTTGCCTGCTAAAAGCATAAAAAAAAAAAAAAAAAAAACCCATCCGGCGTGGGATTGGGGTTAGTATTCTTAGCCGCCCCAATACGGCTAAAACGGTCCAATCATTCTCGAGTTTTAGCGAGACAAACGAACAGCAAATGATTTTTATGTATGTACGAATATATAGATATCATTTTAATTTGAGGCGATCATTGAGGCATTAAGACTTTTGCTAAGTTATTGCGCTCTCCATCTTGGACTTTATCGCCTCTTCAAGCATTAAGTTAATTTTTGTATAAGAAAAGTTGAGTAAAGGCCAATGCATACGTAACAGGTTTTTTCCCGTACGGGACGGGATTCCGCTGCGTATGCACTATCGTATACCTACATTTTCTATGAAACGATGTTTCCAAAACTTCACGTCCCGTCCCGTACGGGAAAAACCCCGTTACGTATGCGTTGGGCTTAACTGAGAATCCTGAATCCTGACTTATACATAATGATTTACGCTATGGTCGAAGAGGGTAAGAAGATCGTAAGCTGGTAAAACGCTCTTATTAACGTAGTCATCAGCGAACGCTTGCCATCAGGTGGCCTCGGCTCATTTGCCGGCTATTGACATAAACTAACCATTTCCACTATCTATGACTACTCTTATTTATCATTAATGCGCCATTAGTAAAGGAACGAGTTAGTAAAGCGATGGCCGGACACATCGGACGCACCATAAGCATTAATGAGATACAATTCGAATGAGATTATTAGCGACTGGTTTATGACTGTTGATTATACGGTTCAATCAAAAGTCAGCCACAGCCTTTTGTGGATACACTTGATATAGTATGCTTCTTTGAAATATAGATAGATAATCTCTTGCACACTATAGAAGTATAGAACAAGACGATGAAGACGGATTAAATAGGGCGCTATAGAGCCGAAAGAACAAACTATGCCTGCAAAAACGGAGAGCTAACGCCCCAACTCAGAGTCACTAACGGTTACTTTAATCGCTCCTTAGTAAAGAATCGCCATACAAATTTTGTGCTAAGGATTTAAGTAACCGTTAGTGACTCTGAGTTGGGGCGTAAGTGCTAGTGCTTGAGCGTTATGTAAGAAAACATATCATTATCATTATCATCCCTCCTCATTTTCCAATTTTATTTGAGGTCGGCGGATCATGTTTTTCTCTTCCAAACTTCCCTATCAGCCGTCACCACAGAATACTTAATAGTTGTCGTCACGTCATCTTACATTATTATCTTTCATAATTATCATCTGTTACACAATCCATCCATCTTTTCATTTGTCGTCCTCGTAAGAAAACAGATATCGCTTTTATTATTCAAAGATATATTTTAAATTAATCGTTGTATGTCTTGACTTGAAATAGTATTTACGCACCAACTCAGAGTCACTAAGGGTTACTTTAATCGCTCCTTAGTAAATAATCACCATACAAATTCTGTACTAAGGAGCGATTTGAGTAACCATTAGTGACTCTGAGTTGGGGCGTTAGATTAGAAAATAATGGAGGTACTTTCATAAATTATAGTCCCACGATGTGTTCCTATTTTAGTTATACTTACCAAATACGGTGTTATTGCCTATTGACTAACGCGCTATAATAACTACAGTGTATTTTTAAGCATGTCTTTAAATTACCACTTTTGCTAATGCAATGTTAAATAATCACTTTAAATACATGTTACAGGACGATTTTTGTAGTTTAATCAGTATAAATTATCCCATATTCCAAAAGATACTTCTAGTTAGGTAAGCGAGGTGATGACTAAAGAATGTTGATAATGAGTATAGGTAAAGTCCGTCCCTATATTATGTATATAGATAAGATACTCAAAGGATAGTATACTATTATAGCGGACCATAATTAAATGTTTGTTTATACAAAAACACAATTCCAGTTGCTAAAACAGTCAAATGCCAACCGCGCTTCAGCGACATCGTTTGCAATTCACTATATACCGATAAACGGTTTTTGTATTAGCAAGAATAAAATTATCATTAATTACGCGAGTTTTGGTACCGTTGAAACTAACTATTACTGCCAATAATGATGTCAATTTCATTCCATTCCATGTTTGAAGGTACCGTGCTGGGTATAAAACCTTCCGATAAAAATGTGTTACAGGTGACAGATATTTTTTTTAATGGGGATGTAATAAAGCGAGCACTGTTCTCAGATATAAAGTAAATGAATTTTCTGAGTACAGTTATCAGTCCGTCAATGTAATTTGCTTAATTTAATGTGCTTTATGATCATGACGTTTTATAATTTATCACTGACATTAATTTTATATTATTGACATCTTGATTTATTTACGGCCGGTCTCAATAATGTACTAACAGATGGACGACTGTGGATAGGGCTACCATTAGTATGTTATCTGTCATATTTGTCAATTTTTGCGTCTGAAAAATTGACAAGTATGACAGATAACATACTAATGGTAGCCCTATCCACAGTCTTCCATCTGTTAGTACATTATTGAGACCGGCCGTTAATTGTTCATTATGTGTTATACTTTTTTAAATTGATTTTGAGTAATGCATGAAATTAATTATAATTTTTTTAACGTGACATTTGTAATATTTTGCGACGCCCATAAGTGGCACATGTAAGTTCGTTTAGCATACTGTTTGTACCACCTTTATCCACTACATGATTGCAATAAATTGATTTGATTTGAAAAAAAAAAATTAAGAGGTCACTGTAGCTTGAGGGTTATTGAGTTACTGTTGTGTCTGGGTATGAAAGACAAGAAAGAAAGAAAATAAAAATTAAATACTGCCAGCGCGCAGCTCGTATTCTCTTTGAATTTTTTTTTATGTAAATAGCCGGCAAACGAGCTGACGATCCACCTTATGGTAAGTGGCTATCGTCGCCCATGGACATCAGCAACTAAAACTAAAAGAACTGGCTCTCAAGCCCCCAGCCGGAACACGACGAGTCGTTTGGCGGCTGACTCATGCTCAAGGGTGGTAGCTATCCAGGTGAACCCCATGGAGAAATAATAATAGCAATAATGGTATTAATTAAGAATTAAAAACAATATTACTAATACGCCTCTTACGACACCCATCCGGCGTGGGATTGGGGTTAGTATTCTAAGCCGCCCCAATACGGCTTTTTTCTATTCTACTCTGTCTACTCTATCCACTTATATTATAAAATATGAGTTTGTGAGGATGGATGTATGGAAGTTTGTTACTATTTCACGCAAAAATTACTGAATGCATTTTCATGAAATTTGTCACATAGGTAGATGATGATCTAGATTTAAGGTCGCTGCATACGTAACGTGGACGTGAAGAGGACGGAACGTGGACGGGGTATAAATATACGTGCGTGCCCCGTTCCCCTCCCGTGCGTACCTCCGTGGCGTATGCGCTGGCCGGCTGGCTTCAACCCTCTTGAGGAGGCCTAGAGCATACTCCACCACGCTGCTTCAGTGCGCATTGGTGGAGGGGCTAGTGGCCAACATAACAACCGGGTCATAATAACCAGGACCGACGGCTTTACGTGCCCTCCGAAGCACGGAAGCGCTCAAGAATTTTTTGCCACTAGCGGTCACCCATCCAACTACTGACCGCATCTGCTGTTGCTTAACTTTGTCGATCGCTTCGGATTGACGCAAGCCACCGGGCTATGAGCTCTTCAATATTCAGGCGTATGCGCCATCGTTTACATTTTCTATGAAATGACGTTTCCAAAACTTCACGTCCCGTCCCGTCCCCGTCCTGTCCACGTTACGTATGCATTGACCTTTAGAATAACATATGCAAAGGCATTACCTACGTGATGCCGGGCAGGTACCCGCAGCCTCGCTTATTACTGTGTAATCTGATATTGCAACGTAAAGATGTTGCAAGGATGATCCTAAAACCACAGTCTTAACGGACAAATAAAAATGTTTATCGCATCCAAACACATTTTAGCCAATCCAAGAGTAGTTTACGCTCTAGAGTGAGAGGAGGCTTCGTGTTGGTGTCACTACCCAAGTAGTGATGAAGAACCAGAACCAACCATAATTATCACACTGCTTTGGAGAACTTAATATCTGATGGTGGTTAGTGATAAGCGACATGTTGATAACTTTACACTAGAGCATTTTAAAGTTTTTAATTTTAGAAAAGAAAACATAAAAAATCGCCTATTAGTCATAGCTACTTAATTCCAATGAATTTTACATGCAGTTTAAATGCTTAATAAAGCGATTTTTACGATTTTTATTCTAAAATAAAAACTTTAAAATGCTCTAGTATAAAGTTGTCAACATGTCGCGTGGTAATTTTTGCCTTTCAAGCGTCGATATATAATTCTAATTTAATTTTTTTAAGACTGTTAAAACATAACGGGTAGTCATTAGGTACTATTGGATGGAAGTCACTAATTTGCTATTAAAAATATCCCCCACATTCTGACATTCTATTCCAAAAGTATTTGCTTATTGACAATTAAAGCTATTACAATTAATTAGAGGTACCCTATAATACTCGCATTAATGCGATAATTGAAGTTCGTCAAGAATGATGAATTGCTTTTTTCCTGTCAAAGGTGCAATTAAAAATAATTGACATGATTTAGTGTGTGTGCAGACAACACGAGTGTCCACATTAGTGATGTTGTTATTGTTCTTATTAATTTTTCTCAGAAGCAGGGGCACATAAGTTTATCCCAGGCACCTTGAGAGGCAATAAAACATAGAATTAATGAACCCTCTAACTGACGTCAAACAACAATGAGTTAACATAGTGTATTATTGTAAATGCTTCGCACAATTCAATTCATTTGACCTTATTAAGATTATTAATAAAAAAATAAATCAGTGACTTTGGCGGTCTCTACAGCCGTGTGCGTTACTCTTTATAAAATAATTTTACTAGTATACTCCGATTTCTGGTGCCTGAGGTTACTTCTACTACTCGTAAATATTGAGGAAATTAACACATAGGATCAACCCAGAAACAATATGTGACCGGATGCCCCACAAATTAAAAGGTGTATCGAGTGACGAGATACATAGATAAAGTAAGAAATGAATAATATAGTAATATCAAATAAATATTTGATACAGACGATATGAAAGATAAGGGAGTTTGTGTAGAGAAGATCAAATCAAATCAAATCAAATGTTTTTATTCAAAATTGGTTTGGTTTACAAACACTTTTTGAAAGTCATGCAAGTTATGCCAATGCTTCAGACAAAGCCCTACTGTGAGAGGGCCGGGAGAAGAAGCAGCAAGAAACTACCGGGTTTGTTTTTTTTCCTGCTCACAGTTACAGATAGCACTTATCATCTACTACAATCTATATGCATAAAACTCATGTCCAAGCAGTCTTGTCTTTAAAATAATCATCTAATTTGTAATATCCTTTCCTCATAAGAATGCTTTTAATATGAGTTTTAAATTTAAGGTAAGGCATTTCTGTAAATTTCGATGGAATTTTATTATAAATCTTTAGACATGTACCCATGAACGAGCCACCAGTTTTACATAGTCTAAAATTTGGTACAATCAGTTTAGCCTTGTTCCTCGTATTAATATTGTGGATGTCACTCTTCTTAAGAAAACTGTCGTAATATTTCTTAACATACAAAACATTATCCAATATAATGATGATGAAGAAAGAACGTATTTGGTCAACCCCCAATAAAATTAGGAAATGGAGAGGGGTGACGATCCGGTAAATATTATGATCAAAATTTAGGGCAGTTTGTCATTATACACTGAATATGATTTCGTTGAAAATGCATTTAAAAAATGCACTACTTAATATGGAGATAATTTTTCAGTAACATTTTAAAATGTGAATTTCATTGTGAACATCCCGCCGGTATGGACGACGCGGTTTGCATCGTCATTCATTATGCGCACCCCGAAGGATTGCAATAGCTTGCCTGCGTCTGCGTTCCCGCCCACCTATGACGTGGATCTCTTCAAGAAAAGAGTGAATAGGCTTTTATCAAATAAGTGCGCTCACAATCCTGGACCACATCTCCAGTTACCATCAGGTGGGATTTTGGTCAAATATTAACTTATTTTAAGTAAAAAAAAATGAAACTAATGAACATTGGACGTCTAAATGTGTAGATTTTGTCATCTTTTTTTGTTTTTGTTGCTATGAATAGTACGAATACCTCTATTTCACACTATGAGGAAAACTTATAATTAAATGATATGAATATATACATATATTATGTATATAATATTATATCTCTATTACGCATGTACGGTATTCTGTGAAAAAACTTACCTTATATCTCCTAACCTACAAATAACTAAGTAAGAAATCTACAGTGTAATATATACAAAGTGAAAAACGTATTTGTAGGAATTTAATTACCAGTTTGGAATATATTAATTATTATCCTACTCCCATTCTACATATACATATACAAAGAAACCCTCTGGCAGCTGCAGCAATACAATGACAAAAACACTCAATTTATTCTTTTGATGATCAAAACGCGGTATTGATGACATATATCAATAATTACTATGAATATGTAATATTAAGTAAGTGTATATAACAATGTTATTATTTATGCGAGTCGCTTGTTAAAATGGCATGTGTTCAATATTTTGTTTTATTCAATTTGTTATTTTTATTAATAGTTGTTTTATTTATTATAGTGTTTTTATTGATGAAGTATGCTTCCTTGCAATCATCGTTGTTTTGTTTGCACTAATTGTACAATAACTGAAACATAGAACGAAAATTATGTAGTGAAACAATACGACTAGTGTATAATACTTTCATACTTCTTACTTTCTTTTCTTACAGTTCTTATTTTTTCTTTCTTCTCTCTTTCTTGACCGGAAACGCATCAGTGATGCCTTTGGTGTTGCTGATGTCCATAGGCGACGATAGCCATTTACCATCAAGTGGATCGTCAGCTCGTTTGCCAGCTATTTCTATAAAAAAAACGTGAGGGAATTAAAGAAAATAAATATTCTACTTTTCAGGGTCACCCCTCTGCTCTCATGAAGCTGTATAGGCTGTTAGGGCCTAGAGTAACAGTCTAAAAAATCCTTGATACGATAAGAACTTCGTAACCTAATAAACTTTACATTTATTTTGAATAGCTCTATAATATTATAATCTATACTAATATATAAAGAGGAAAGATTTGATTTTTTGTTTGCATTGAATAGGCTCCGAAACTACTGAACCGATTTGAAAAAATCCTTTACTGTTGGGAAGCTACACTATCCCCGAGTAACATAGGCTATATTATATTTTCAAAAAAAAATTAGGGATCCTTAATAAAACTCCAATAATGTAACCCAATGTGTAAAAAAATAAGAAAACCGAAGCAAAGCGAGGGCGGTTACTCGTACTCTATAATTTAACACTGTATCGGTAGGATGACTTGCTAGTCGAAAATTCTTGACGAGTAGTAACCGACTTCAAAATTAGGGATAACTCAAAAACTACTCATTAGATGTCGCCTAAATTTAAGTGGGACCACATTACAAGCACCAGCTTTCGATTAAAAAAAAGAATCATCAAAATCGATTCACCCAGTCGAAAGTTCTGAGGTAACAAACAAAAATAATACAGTCGAATTGAATACCTCCTCCTTTTTTGAAGTCGGTTAAAAAGGGTTGTGATAAACATTTAATAATTATTCGAGCCAAGTTATGATTTACGAGTAACTGCCCTCGCTTTGCTTCGGTTTTCTTATTTTTTACACCTTGGGTTACATTATTGTCGTTTTATCAAGGATCCCTAATTTTTTGAAAATTTAATATAGCCTATGTTACTCAGGGATAGTGTAGCTTCCCAACAGTGAAAGAATTTTTGAAATCGGTTCAGTAGTTTCGGAGCCTATTCAATGCAAACAAAAAATCAAATCTTTCCTCTTTATATATTAGTATAGATGAAATAAATAAAGAAACTGTGGTGCGATTTTAGACCGGGCAAAACTTTTGTTTCAATAAATGTTTTCTTTCCGTCGTATATGTTTGTGATTGGCATAATGCCATTAGTATGTCCATGCCGTAGCACAGGGATTCCCCGTGCGGCATAGTGTTACTGAAACATAGTAGAGACTTGCAGTAAAAAGGGAGTAATTAAATTAGCTGTTTTTACCTAAAAGGTCCGGACACGTTACTACAAAGTTGTAAACTATCAGTTTTCCGTTTGTCATCGACATAATAATGTAATTTATGCACTTTTAATTACCTACACACCTACGGTTTAATATTTACGAGTAGATGCCTACAAGGTTTTTCCCGACTTTAACTACAAAATAGTATTGTAATAGCCCGTGGCGACTCCATATATTAACTGGTGAAATTGTAACATTCAAATCGTTGCTCAAAGAAGGGTAAATTATTTTTACACTGCGCGAAAAAGTGTTGTTAGTGTTATATTATTGATTACTTATAAATAAGTCCATTTATTAACTTTGCGGGAGCTTTACGACTGTAAATGGTTGTGTATAAGTCAACCGAAGTAATTACATATTAATGTCTTTTACACGGTCGATCTTTTTAAAAGGATATCGATTAATATTATGTATTTATCTTTACCTTTTCAAACTTACTATTAAACGAAAATGGAGAAAAATAAGGGTTAACTTTAATTACCATTGTAGCTTCCAAACATGTTCGACTGAAAAGCAATCTCCTAGTGACATTTTCATATCATCGTATTGAAACTGGTATCGTGGTGAAGACCACAGCTACCTCTACCTCTTGAGTCTGCGAAACGACTCGTCTGCAACCTATCTACAATAAGTTGTAGCGGCACTATTTACACGTATCTAATCACTGCTAGCCGACCGGTCGTTGCGAATGTTGCGATGTCGTATGGTTACGTACGCCTATGTACAATAGAAGAATGTTACCTTATACTTATACCTACCATAGAAGAATGCTGCGAAAAAAAGAAGTTTTAACATTGTTTTTAAAAATGTATTTTTTTTTGTTTTAGGCGCTGTGCCATCTTCAAAAATACTCAACGTCGCTTTTTGAGAGGTGAGAAATATCACATTTCTAAACGTCTTGTTTAAATTATACGAAAATGTGTTTGGTTAATTAATGAAAACAACATACTCAGAGGAATGCAATTAAAATTAATTATTTCAGCTCATTGTAATTTTAATAAACGATGCAATTAATTTTACTGTAAACATGTTTTTTTTTGTTGCGTCTATTATAGTTATTTTTGATAAACGTCGGTAATTCTTTGGTAGTTTTTATTTTTTTATTACCATTAGGTGGTTTTGCAGTCTAAATAAGCTTAATTTATTACAAAAAAATATGTGTATTAACAAATTTTAGTATTTTTGTGTAATACTGTATAAATACTTTTTAACCGACTTCAAAAAAAGGAGGAGGTTCTCAATTCGACTGTATTTTTTTTTATGTTTGTTACCTCAGAACTTTGAACTGGGCGAACCGATTTTGATGATTCTTTTTTTAATTGAAAGATGGTGGCTGTCATGTGGTCTCGTATAAATTTTATTGAGATCTGACAATGGCATCCATGAGAAAATACATACTCAAATCACAAACTCAACCAAACTCAATATCACGCCAGCCGATTTCGATTATTCTTTTTTTAATCGAAAGCAGGTACTTGTCATTTGGTCCCACATAAATTTGAACGAGATCTGACAAGTAGTTTTTGAGACTTTGAAGTCGGTTATTTTTTGTTAGTAAAATTTATATTATTATTCATTCGATTGATGCGTAGAAAGTCATTAAGAACAATTTTTTTCCTTCCGATGTCATCTAACAAAGTTACACCTAACTTACACAAGTAAGAAGAAATTACTACGCGAAGTTCTTTTAGGATTCCGAAGAAAAATCGGAACCCTTATAGTTTTTTAGTGTTCTTTTGAAGCAAGCAGCGTACATCACTAGACTTGGCCACTGTCACCCATGGACATCAATCACACACACAGGCATCACCGATTCATTGACGGCCAAGAATGAAGAGAGAAAGGAGAAAGAAAGAAATGGCACTCGAGACAATTTTAAGAAACATTTGTGTTGTAATCAATGATATTTAAAAAATGTAGATACGGTATACCCTTACAAATCAACCAAAAAATTTGTTCCGAAAAGAGCTACAACACACACACGTTTATCTTTTGTTTCACTACACCAATCACATTGGTATAATACACGAAGGCACTTTAACGCTGTATGTCAAATGTCAAGCACTTCTGACACCAACAAAAGCGTGCGTATCGTCTTGCAGAGGAGCGACTACGAGCAGAACGCTCAATTGCCTATTCTTACGCTCTTCATCGTCGGCGCGCTAGTGACATATTTACCTCTTTTTTTACATTATAATATGGTTGGTTGCAATTTTGTGTGTGTACCGCGGAGACCGTTCTGCTAAGATATTAGTGGTTGCTATGTATTACTGCATTCTAACTGCCTCCTAAGGGTGCTATTCCCAAGTTCCCAGCACATTCCATCAATATGAACCACGCCTTCTACAATGTTGCACGAACCGTATAACAAGTAACTAGTCTATTCTCTTCATTAAATAGTAAGACTTATTGCTAGGAATCCTGAATAGAATCTTGCTAGGCGTCCTGAATGCAGCCTTAATACGATACGTTATGCCTCTTAAGTTAAAAGTATAATAAATAAAAATATGCAGAGCCATAATTAGAGCAGCGTTTTTATATTTAAACTATTTTATTTAGCTTACCCTATTTATGTGGAACAAATCTTGCAAGCTTGTTTACCTCCCAACTCAAAGTCACTAACGGTTACTTAAATCACTCCTTAGTAAAGAATCACCATACAAATTCTGTACTAAGGAGCGATTTTTTTATAAGTATGACCTGATACTACCTGATACATTTAGGTTGGACTCCAGACGAGAGGACTCCTTAACAGTTAACAGCATAGTAACAATTTTTTGTTTTAGTAACGCCCCAACTCAGAGTCACTAACGGTTACTTTAATCGCTCCTTAGTAAAGAATCACCATACAAATTCTGTACTAAGGAGCGATTTTTTTATAAGTATGACCTGATACTACCTGATACATTTAGGTTGGACTCCAGACGAGAGGACTCCTTAACAGTTAACAGCATAGTAACAATTTTTTGTTTTAGTAACGCCCCAACTCAGAGTCACTAACGGTTACTTTAATCGCTCCTTAGTAAAGAATCACCATACAAATTCTGTACTAAGGAGCGATTTTTTTATAAGTATGACCTGATACTACCTGATACATTTAGGTTGGACTCCAGACGAGAGGACTCCTTAACAGTTAACAGCATAGTAACAATTTTTTGTTTTAGTAACGCCCCAACTCAGAGTCACTAACGGTTACTTTAATCGCTCCTTAGTAAAGAATCACCATGCAAATTCTGTACTAAGGAGCGATTTTTTTATAAGTATGACCTGATACTACCTGATACATTTAGGTTGGACTCCAGACGAGAGGACTCCTTAACAGTTAACAGCATAGTAACAATTTTTTGTTTTAGTAACGCCCCAACTCAGAGTCACTAACGGTTACTTTAATCGCTCCTTAGTAAAGAATCACCATACAAATTCTGTACTAAGGAGCGATTTTTTTATAAGTATGACCTGATACTACCTGATACATTTAGGTTGGACTCCAGACGAGAGGACTCCTTAACAGTTAACAGCATAGTAACAATTTTTTGTTTTAGTAACGCCCCAACTCAGAGTCACTAACGGTTACTTTAATCGCTCCTTAGTAAAGAATCACCATACAAATTCTGTACTAAGGAGCGATTTTTTTATAAGTATGACCTGATACTACCTGATACATTTAGGTTGGACTCCAGACGAGAGGACTCCTTAACAGTTAACAGCATAGTAACAATTTTTTGTTTTAGTAACGCCCCAACTCAGAGTCACTAACGGTTACTTTAATCGCTCCTTAGTAAAGAATCACCATACAAATTCTGTACTAAGGAGCGATTTTTTTATAATTATGACCTGATACTACCTGATACATTTAGGTTGGACTCCAGACGAGAGGACTCCTTAACAGTTAACAGCATAGTAACAATTTTTTGTTTTAGTAACGCCCCAACTCAGAGTCACTAACGGTTACTTTAATCGCTCCTTAGTAAAGAATCACCATACAAATTCTGTACTAAGGAGCGATTTTTTTATAAGTATGACCTGATACTACCTGATACATTTAGGTTGGACTCCAGACGAGAGGACTCCTTAACAGTTAACAGCATAGTAACAATTTTTTGTTTTAGTAACGTCCCAACTCAGAGTCACTAACGGTTACTTTAATCGCTCCTTAGTAAAGAATCACCATACAAATTCTGTACTAAGGAGCGATTTTTTTATAAGTATGACCTGATACTACCTGATACATTTAGGTTGGACTCCAGACGAGAGGACTCCTTAACAGTTAACAGCATAGTAACAATTTTTTTGTTTTAGTAACGCCCCAACTCAGAGTCACTAACGGTTACTTTAATCGCTCCTTAGTAAATAATCTACATACAACTTAGGTACTAAGGTACAAATTAAGTAACCATGACTTTGAGTTGGAGTGTTAGTGCAGTTACCTAAATTGGCATTTTAAAACCGTGTATTTAGTGTTTTGTTTGTTACACAATAATAACAGTAGCAGCTGTAGCTCGAGCACGAATATTTGCGAGAAAGTATTCGTATGGTTAACGTAAGCAATTTGTATGGCATTTTTTCAAAAGCGCCCCTATCGTACGTAAATGGTACTAAAAAGCCATACAAATTTGACAAATTGCTTACGTTAACCATACGAATACTTTCTCGCAAATATTCGTGCTCGAGCTACTGATCTTGGCTACGCTCGCATGGAGTAGATCTAGTCTAGACCTATATGTATACCTACTATACTAGACAAGCTGTTCAGTACTAAAAGTTTCGACACCTACGTTGATACCATATGGTGCCAACGCTTTTTAGTCGGCTGCGAGCAAGCGAGATAAGTAGAAGTAATTTTTTGAAAAACCCCGACCGTTCAAGAACACATAATAACGCATATTGTTTATTGTGCGCAGTTAAACCGTCTACATTATTTACGTTTGAACTTCATTTGAGTTTGTTTAAATCATAATTGGTATATATAACTATATTTTTACTTACATTTAATTTTTTTTTAATGTAAGTAAAAATATAGTTAGCGGATATCAAATATTTAGTGCAAAATATTTGATATCCGCCATCTTGAACCGAACTTGATCGAACGAAGCGCTGTCAGCCCTGTCACAGAGTATGAAAAATGCTTGAAAAATATGACACGGATTCTGTTCGGAACAGCCCGTCTATATATTTAAGTCTATGGATCTAGCTGGAAGTTGATATGTCAATCAATCAGAACTTTTTTTATATACCTACTTTCCTAATACATATATGTATAGATTTCACTCTACAAACTTACAACTCCTGTTAACACCCATAAGAGTTTTATTTTGAAATACACTGTTACACCCTTACATCTTGAATAGTGATTGAAAAAGTATGGTAAAGTAATTAAAGATCTCAGTATGAAGTATGTTGACTTATAACTCTTTGAAGTCTTTAATAATGAACCCATTGAGATTCTTGACAACAACAACAAGCGGCCTAAGACCCCAGCTATTAGTACAGCTATAAATATTCGCGTCTGCTCCCATAATTCTCAGCAAAATATATGTATGACTCTATTCCGATGGTCCAATGTAATGGCTGACGGTAGTATACTAAGAGATATGTTTGGATAGTGGAAACAATGTTATGTATACGGTGTATACCTCGGTATTAAGAAAAATGTAAGAAAAGTATTTTTTATTAATTTTTTAATAATAATTTACGTACATTATTACGTAGCTATTAATTGTGGTGGTACTTTCTGTCTTTCTTTAATTGTGGTGGTGATTACTTCTCAACATTCATAGGTCCATAATAGTTTAATAGATAAGTAATTATGTCATGACAGTTGTTCCTAGTAATTACTCACTATATATTTGTCAAGAAGATTAACAAATTAACTACCTAGAACTTATTAATAAATTATCTAGAAGGCATTCAGTCAAAAATACAAAACTATTTGGTTATTAATCAAATCGCAACAAGACGAAACATAAAACCCGCCATTTTGTTTCCCGCGTAAATCACAGATCTGTACGTCTATCAATGTTTTTTTTTCTCTAACAAGGCAGGATGTAAATCAAAGGCAGGCGATCTGCATACCACCGCGGTGCGTTCGTTACGCCGGGAACTAGAATTCCAAATACCTAAACATACCGACTTCTTGATCGATAGTCTGCTTATTAAATTTTGACGGGTGAAATACTACACTTACTTGGAATCGTAATAGAACATGGCTTAAAAATGTCGTTTAAATGGCAATTGCTGCTAAAACATATCTGATTTCTGCTTATTTTTTTTTTTTAATAAAACAATGTACTACAGTAACAATAAAGGTGTCTATAATAGCTATATTTCTTGTTAAACGACGACTTTTAAAGATGATTATTTAAATTACTGATTATTTAATTAATTGATTCATTTAAATGTTGTTTATAAGCCTGTTGTCACCCACCAACACAGCATTGACTTTATCTTTTAATATTATGTTAACCTGTTAGTTTAATGAGATGACCATAAATAAAAATATTCAAATTTTATTACACTTTTACATTGATTGATTGGAAACGATCTTCTTACAGCAATAACGTGAATGCTCGTGTGACGTGCTTCAATCAATGGTTTTAATTTTTAACCGACTTCAAAAAAAGGAGGAGGTTCTTAATTCGACTGTATTTTTTTTATATGTTCGTTACCTCAGAACTTTGGACTGGGCGAACCAATTTTGATGATTCTTTTTTTAATCGAAAGCTGGTGGCTGTCATGTGGTCCCATATAAATTTTATTGAGATCTGACAATGGTATTCATGATAAAACCATATAAGTCTTAAATTTGTATTAAGTATGCGCGACAAATGGACGAATAACTCAATATCACGCCAACCGATTTCGATGATTCTTTTTTTAATCGAAAGCAGGTGCTTGTCACGTAATCTCACATAAATTTGAACGAGATCTGACAAGTAGTTTTAGAGTAACTTTGAAGTCGGTTATTTTTTGTTAGTAAAATTTAGATTATTAACAAACATGAAGTAATATTTTTTTTAACTTTCCTTACAATTTTTTGTTCAGTATTTCCTTTCTCTTTGTACATAGCTAAATAGCCTACAAACAAACAGACATATTTTACAATAATACGACTACTCACGATATTTTTTTGTATTCCGATATTTCGACCCAGTTGCATGGATCGTAGTCACGGATGAACTGTGGTGGCGCGTAGAAAAATGACAAAATGGAATAGAAAATAAATATCGTGAGTACTCGTATTATAGTAAAATGTGTACAGTTCACGATGAGTTGCGTATAAAATCAGACATAACTACTTCTCGGGCAGCAGCCAGTAGCTAGTTGTAGGTAGAGTTTAGGGATGAAGCCATTTACACCCTTCACACATTAAAGTTACTTCTAGTTATTCGTCAAACTTATTTTATTACTAAAAAAAGGTGAGTTAGTTTTTTTTTCTACTGTTGTCTAAATGTAACACGCTTATTTATTTTTTACTTCAAGTTCAAGCTTTGTATTAACATTATACTCTCCAGAGGAAGTGCACTACATACATTGATCATTTCTAGGTGTTTCTAACCCGCTGTTGTACAACAATTTCTTTAAAGAAAAATTGCAATTTTAAACCTCATGCACGTGCTTCTTGCTTCGGACGCCTATCCATATTGATACATCCTCAATTAATGTTCAATAACGTTTATCCTGATTGGAAGCGACGGCAGAGGGCATGTTATTAGCTATCCCAGACATGTTAGAGAGATGGTACACTGGTCTATTAAAAGATTCTTTTGTACTTTTTATTGATATGCTTACAACGTGTTGTACCTATCTGGTGTTTAATAGCTATTGTAGCTACGATGAAGCGTTCTAGATCTCTTCAATTATTTATTATATTTTATAAATTGTTGAAGTTGTTGATATCGCTAGTGAGTAATAATAAAAGTAATAAATTGCTATAAAATTTATATTAAAATAAAATGAATTTATACCTCTTTATATTAAAAAAGTGTAAGGATTATTGCTTGACTACACGGAAACCACCCAACTGAATCTGCCCAAAATTTGTATCTCAATCGATACCTAAGTTGGTTGGGGTTTTCGCTAATAGACAGCCAATATGCTCACAAAATATTTCGGTGAACGTTGCTCAGATATTAATTGTAATAGCAGTAATCTGACATGGAACTGACCGATTTCCAGTTACTAGTGAAGTGAAAACAAAATGAGGGTAGATACTCGTAACATTAAAAAAAATAAAAATAAAAAAATAAACGCTAACACACTCATACCCTCGCAGTAACTGTAGGTTATTACCTATGTCGCGGGTGGCATAGGCGACATATATAACACATCACAATCACACCCATGACCCTACTACAAATATTTTTCTGTCACATAAATATCTGCCCCAGCTGAGAATCGAACCCGGGACCCCTCGCTTCGCAGACAGAGTCTCTACCAACTAGGCTACAGAGTCGTCGCAAAGCTAGTAAGCAAAGTATTAAAAAATTTAAAAGTAAGCAGTTTTGACAGAAGGCGTTACTAGCTAGTATCCGAACTCGCTTCGCCCGCCCAATACAATACGCATTTGACTTTGTCCATTGTATCAACAATGTATCAATTTCACATCATTATTTAGAGAAGTTATAAGCAAGCGTGTAGCCCCCTTAACTCAGCCCAGCTGTTATTAGATCCGCGCCCTTCACTTACAGCCGGTAATGACAGTCCGCCATCGCCAATTTAATTGAAACATCTATGGTTGCGCTCCGTGCTTGCACGGCCAGCATGAGATGGCTAACTACCTAAACGATTATGTATGATTTAACTTATATCTTAGTTACACTGTATAACGGTGCTAGAACTAGGGCGATGAAAAACTTGGATAGGTAGTTATGTTGTTGGAGGAGAATGAACGAAAATACGCTCTATTCAATGTCTTCGAAATTCTAATATCACATGGTCTTAAGTTTTCACTTGTATAAGGGACTTTGTTTTTTTACACTTTGGGTGGGTTATTGGAGTTTTATTAAGGATCCCTAATTTTTTTGAAAATCTTATATATAAAATTCTCGTGTCACGGTGTTAGAAGTTGAAACTTGAACTCCTCTGAAACGGCTCGACCGATTTTTGTGAATCTTTGCGTGCACATCGGCTAGGGTTGAGAATCGGACAACATCTATTTTTCATCCCCCTACCCCTAAAATTTTTTCGGCAGAACAACGTTTGCCAGGTCAGCTAGAATTATATAATATATTATATATATGTCACCTGGGGATAGTGTAGCTTCCCAACAGTGAAATTTTTCAAATTGGTTCAGTAGTTTCAGAGCCTATTCAATGCAAACAAACAATCAAAACTTTCCTCTTTATAATATTAGTATAGATCATCTATATAAAATGATAATGGTGACGCTGCTGGCAATTCCTGAACTTCTCTGAACTTTGCACTACTTGGAAGTGCGTATATTTGATTTATTTACATAACTAACCATAGAATTCCCGATCTGTATTTGAACATACATACGACGTAAGGTCGAGGAGGTCAGAACATCCAAGGAATGTTAACAGAAATGAGAGGCTTGAGGCATTATCAGTAAATAGTACAATACCGTGAAATCCAGTGATTGCTATGACCAAAATCATATGACTTATCTTGTATGCGTGAATAGTAAGTAAGTAAGTAAGTAAGTAAGTACGGAGGTAGTATATACTGTATACCATGCATTAAATCTATGAAATTAAATAACTCTTTAAATGAATGTTCTACCAACAGTCGAAATTTGACTATAAAGAAAGAAAGAAAACATTTATTTCGCACACAGGGCACTGCAACAGATACAATGAACAATCTGCCTCAATCTACTGTTATGCTTAAAAATTAAATGCAGTGCCATGCAGATGGAACAAAAAGGGTCACATTCAGCGAAGTCCGCTGATTTCCACTATAATCATGAATATCCCTTTTCATGAACATATTTTTTTTATTATTACACTTTTCAATGTACCTGATTACCTCATAATAGTTCAATGCCTTTCTAATGTAATAAAAAAATAAAATTTATTCATAACACTAAGTTTGTAAACTTGTTTAACTGTCCTGTCTTAATCTATTTATATTATGTAAATTTGTATAATAAACGACAAAAATCCTGGACCCTTCATGTTTGATTCAAAGCACAACCGCTGCATAATATGATTACCTACAACATTAACATCAGTATTCAATGTAATACTCAGTAATATTAAATTACATGCAAATGAATGTTAATATTCTACTTAGAAGTGTCTAAGTGCAACTTATAATTCATTATATCAATCAATCGTAAAGGCAAATGTTTGTATAATTAGTCTTGAATGAGTGAGTTTATTATACAAATGATTAAAGTTCTGCAACATGCTATTTTTTTCCTAAAATATAAGAAGCCTAAGTTACTTATTGTTACATCAGCTATCTGCCAGTGAGGGTCCCGTCAAAATTGGTCCAGCCATTTCAAAGATTAGCCGAAACAAACAGACAGACGGACGGACGGACAGACGGATGGATCGATGGACGGACAGACGGACAGACAGACAGACGGACAGACAGACGGACGGACGGACGGACGGACGGACGGACGGACGGACGGACGGACGGACGGACGGACGGACGGACGGACAGACAGACACACAGACACATAGACACACAGACAGACAGACAGACGGACAGACAGACAAAAATTAAAAAAAAAATTGTTTTGGTATATGTATACTTCCAAATGAACTTACAATTAGTAAAAAGCGGTTATATTAATATTACAAACAGACACTCCAATTTCATTTATTTGTATAGATTATTTTATTTCATATGTCCACCACTGTCACAACTACCTCTTCAAAGGAAAACATAGTGAGAAAACTAGACATTGAAGAGTTCTCTCTAATGTATGATGGACTGTGCTCTGTACCTGCCTAATTGTGAGAGTATAAAAGAACTCGTTTGTGGAACATTTAAGGGTACTGATGATAAACTAATGATAATCATTAAAAGTGACATACGTAAAGAACAATACATCAATGAAAACCGCTCAACTAATGGTTTTTGTAATCTATGTATGTATCGATCACTCAGAGTTCTGTGACGTAATATAAGTCAAGGTTATTCCGATTTAGTTATAAGTGTACCCACCGTTACACGGCCTTGCTATCTATCTACGGCATATTCCAGTTCTGTGATAACGCGCGATGAGATATATCGGCGGCGGACAATGCCGATGCTATCGGTTCTTGTGCCCTAGAAGCTGAGCGCTGGCTTCTCTTTAACTGAGAGCTAAAGTTCTTGCTTTACAACCATCGTATTATCGATATAATGTAGCGTGACCCTGTAGCCTAGTTGGTAGCGACCCTGTCTGAGCGACGGGTCCCGGGTTCGATTCCCGGCCGAGGCAGATATTTATGTGACAAATAAATATTTGTACTCGCGTCCTGGGTGTTATTCTGATGTGTTATAATATATGTCATCCATTCCACCCGCGATACAGGTAAAAACCTAATGCAGGGGCATGAGTGTGTTAGCGTTTATTTATTTAAAAAAAGTGTGACACTCGGTGCAGCTCTTTAGTAGTGGACTTTTATCGCTTGCTTGCGTCTTGCGTAGTAAAAGCACGAAATTCAAGTTACAGTTGCGGTAATGAGCTGAATCGGTACAAATCAATTAATTGAATTAAAAGATTATTTCATATAATTAAATAAAAGATTAATCAAATATCACTATATCCTAACAAAATCTTTGCTAGCTCGTAAGCGATAGGACAACCCGCTACGGTAAAAATACTTAGTTATGAAAGATGACGTTATCTTTAAAAGTATCTTTGTTATTAAGTTGCAACCATGGTGCAATGGACAGTGATTGTTTAAGAAGTGTATTCTTAGTCAGTCGGGGAAAGAATGGATTTTTGTTTTAGTTCAGTTACCTAGGTCACCCGATGAGTTTTGAGATGCGAATTTTAAATTTGTGCTTCCCTGATGCTGTTAAACAGAAAATTTATTTGACAATAGAAGTCAATATAATAATTGTTTTCGATAAAACTAAAACAATTTTCTTATTATTTTTCTGCAACGCTTCCCGAGCTTTTTATTAAAACCATGAGCTTATGCGAACATTTGCACGCTACTACGATTTTAAATTTCGTCGTTGCGACTTTAAGACCTCTTATGTGTAAAAAAATCAGCTTTTAGAGGGAATCGATGAAAATCGATAAAGTTTTGTTTAGCAAGCACATAGGTAATTTTGAATTTGGTGAATATATTACGATGGAAACGTCGTACACACATAAGAATTTTTGAATTCCATAGTGCTTCAGAATGCAGAATTATTTGAAATCAAAAAGTGATTTTGCCAAAAGTGGGACATAACACATAAGAAGTCTTAAAGTCGCAACGACGATTTGTACTTATTATAAGTACTATTATTTCTTCTGTGGTTCAACTAAACAAGTTAAAATTGACAGAACTCAATTCGATTCAATAGTAGAAAGAAGCCTATAATCTAAAAACCTATAAACTATAACCGTTGGGAAAGAAAGGTCCTCGAATGGCGCCCATGTCTCGAAAAAAGGATCATGGGACGCCCCCCGGCCAGGTGGACTGATGACCTGAATTCAGAAGGCTCAGGACCGGTCAGAGTGGCGCAAGTTAGGGGAGGCCTATTTCCAGCATTGGACCTCCAAAGGCTGATGGAGTGGATAGAACAGCACAAGGGGACCAGATTTACTTTTCAAAGTAATCTGTGTATTAGGTACAGCTTATTAGCAATTAAATTTGTTTATGTGAAAGAAAATATGGTCCATCCATCCATCCATCCATGAGCCCTTTGAGGTCCACTGCTGGACATAGGCCTCCCCTAATCTACGCCACTCAGACCGGTCCTGGGCCTTCTGAATCCAGAGGATACCCGCTGCCTTCTTCAGGTCGTCGGTCCACCTGGTCGGGGGGGCGTCCTGTGCTCCTTTTACCGAGGCGTGGTCTCCATTCGAGGACCTTTTTTCCCCAATGGTTATCGGTCCTTCGAACTATGTGGCCAGCCCATTGCCACTTCAGCCGGCTAATTCTCTGAGCTATGTCGGTAACCCTCGTTCGTCTACGGAAATATGGTAATTAAATCCAATAGTTCTCCCTTATAATCTCAAAGTTGCGTGAAGTTATGATGCTTCAATCCTTAGTTAAACAGTTATTGCTATTAAACACCTATTTTTGCCCAGTTTTGTTACAAATGAAATGTGTTGACTTATACTAACATTTAACACTAATTTTATTCCACTTAAACTGGCGATGAAATTTAATTTAACACATTCTTTACTTCAGCAACAACATCTCAAGTACCGATAAAAATACACAATTTACATAACACAACGGCACTCATGGCAATAAATAGTGTTGTGTCCTTATTAGCGCGGGCACACACATAATTTAAACCTCACACAGAGTAGGCGCCATATTTCGGCCGCTAGTTTTCAAGACATGGCTTAGCGATAACTATCTCTATTGTAAAATGTCGTTGTAACTCATCTCGGTTCTTATTTATTGCGGTATTATCACGTCCACCGCTCGTAAATATAGAATGTGTTTACGTAAAATCGAAAAGCTCAATACATTTAATAATGTGTAGGGAGGGGAAGGGTTGGCAGGTGAGGATGGCATAACTAGCTGAAATAAAGAAACTGTTCAATTTTTATAATTTATGTTTAGTACTCACGATTGATTTATGTTATTGCTATTTAGCAGTTGAAAGAAACTGCGATTACCGAGTTGGTTAAATGTATTATTTTTTGCTTTATATATGCAAGTGAATCGAAATAAGATGAAATACCGAATTGTGTTTCTTTAATTTAATTTATTTTTAATCGAAGAAAGAAAAAATATTTATTACATAACAATCGCTGCTTATACAAAACGAGTAACCGCCCTCGCTTTGCTTCGGTTTTCTTATTTTTTTACACCTTGGTTTACATTATTGGAGTTTTATTAAGGATCCCTAATTTTTTTTGAAAATATAATATAGCCTATGTTACTCGGGGATTGTATAGCTTCCCAACAGTGAAAGAATTTTTGAAATCGGTTCAGTAGTTTCGGAACCTATTTAATGCAAACAAAAAATCAAATCTTTCCTCTTTATATATTAGTATAGATTAAATATTAACTGCGATATACTCGTAAGATTAAAAATTAAAGTCAGACATTATTACATGAAACAGCAATGATGAGATGAAGAAAACTGGCAGCTAATTGAGTCAACATGTTTTGGTCTGACAAATAGGAAATTTTGCCTAAAGCGTTTTACTTTTTTTCATTTTGCGCGTTTGACTTTATGCGTTTTTGACCTTGAGTGTATAATTTACTAGTGGCCCAAACATACGGCTCAGATGTAATCGCATGTGAAGATGAAGGTGTAATTACTACTGAAAGGGCAATTCGTTTATAATCTAACTTATGGCAGCCCTGGACACTGTGAATGAGACGGGTATGATTTTGTTTGCAACAATGTTCTATTCGGTTAATATTTATATCTGTTTATTGCTTTAAGAACTAGAGGCCGTTTGTTTGCTGCAACTTAGTTTATTTCAATATAAATGTCAGATAACGAAGAGAGTGCTCGAGGATACTTGACCAATAAGGTCTAAAGATGACTATATCTCCGTAATTAACATATTAATGTGGAATATAAATCAATGATTATAGTTAATGCTATTACGCCATATATTATAGCCTACTTTAATTTGTTGAAAGCTTTTATCGTTTAAATAAAATAATTGTTACAGATGTATCTTTTTAATTGTTAACTAATTATTGCCATAAGACTGAGTATGTAAAAAACTATGTAAATTCAACTATAATATACATTTCAATTCGAATTCAAAATTTGCAATTGCAATTGCTTTGTAATACTTTTTGTAATTTATTTTATGTCAATAATATCGTGTTAATTTATGAACCAATCCGATGTTGTAAGTTTTTTACCTTCCGCTCAAAATCTGAACAGGTACACAGAGTGACTTTCAAGTAATTTTGAATTATTTTTAATGGTGACGTAATAATTCAAATAAATAAATAAACGCTTACACACTCATACCCCCGCATTAGTTTTTTACATCACAGTAACATCTATGACCAGAGTACAAATGTTTATCTGTCACATAAATATCTGGTTCCAGCCGGGAATCGAACCCGGAACCCCTCGCTTCGTAAGCAGGGTTGCTACCAACTAGGCTACAGGGTCGTCAACTGCCACTCTGTAACTGTCAACGTGTTATTGCTAATGCCATGGAGATGACTAATGCGTTAGGTACCGCCACAGTTAAAGCCAAGCCCACTATATTGATGCCCTCAGCTATAGGCAATTCAAACCGTCACAGCCTTAAGGGGAGGTGTCAGTTTAAGCACGTTAGGCCACAGCCAGACCATTTTGCATATTATACTCTAATGACGAATGAATGTATGAATATAATGTATGAATATAAAAGGACAGACAGTTTAAGCCTTACATGGTATAAACTATACACATAACACAACACATAATATTTTTATTTTACCTTTACTCAATATGTAAAACCTTATTTTGTGCAAAGAATTAGAATGTTTTTCGGGCATTGTAATACTCTTAGGAATATAAAGAAAGGAAAATTTGGATATTTTTGTGTTTTTACCAAGTTAAAATTTTGTTTTCGTGTGAACGAAACAGATGTCATTGAAGTAACACTAAAAAGCTTCAAATAGAAAATGTCGTTAATTAATTCTCTGCTCTACACATGGTTTAAAAAAAAACATAGCTAAGAACTATCTCGATACCGTCAACTTTCAAACAAAAAAACTGCATCATATTCGATCTATTCGTTTAGGAACCACAATGCCACAAACAACCAGACAGACACACAGACACTTTAAACTTATAATTTTATTAATTTCTTTTAACGTGGGGGGTTAAAAACTAAAGCGCGCATTATCAAAGCACAGACCATACAGTAGGCGATTTACCCCACCGATACATTACAGGTGTGGCCATGTTGATTTATTGTTTCCATTGCACAGTCAAGAATAGCGTTAGAAAAAAAGGTAGCATTAACCATGGAATAAATTGTCAGCTGCGCGGTAAATTCATTTGATGCCATGCGATTACCCATTGATAACAAGTTATAATTATCATAGTGTCACCTGCCGCAGAGGATAATAAAATGAACAAATATAGGAACGAGGATCGTGTTCGGTGGTAATGCGAACTGAAAAGGTCCCTACTTTTTGGCTTTGGAAATGTAGGGAATTTTTAAATAGCTTCATTTAATTTTGTAAATAGTAGTAGTAGTGTATAATTGATCCTAGGAATACAGTGTGTGTTTGTCGTTTATTTATTCATGTGATTACACTCTATACACACACGCTATACACTCATAACTCCACACCCACATTTTACACACACTCAGACCGAAAACAAAAATTCAAACTTATCATTTTTGACCCGCAGGATACAAACTCAGGACCCTTCGAACAGCGGTCCAGCATTGTAACAGAATAAAAATATATGGAAGCTATTTGTGAAAAAAATATCCGTGCTGAAAAGAAAGCAGAGAAGCATTATACAGTATTTTATGTCTAAAACTCTACACAAAATTTTTATTGAACAATTATTTTCAGAGAGATTTTTCAAGTTGCGTTTAGGAAAATACGGTTTTAATGACTGCAGAAAAAATATATTTATAAAATAGTAATTTTGAACCATGCCACTTTTCAAGACTTTGGTATATTGTTGTGGAATTTTATTCATGTCTGTCCATTGTAATCTAAACGCGAGACGCAGCAAAGGCCGATAGGACCAACAGCAACTGTCCATTCGAAAAAAGTATCCAATAATATAACCGGTTATCATTATCGGTTCAGTTTAAAATAAAGTCTATGTTCAAAATTTTATCCAGGTAGTGACAATTGACAACTTCTTATACAGGTAATTTTAAGACAATATCCACGGATCTAAAAAAAAGACGGACGTAATCCCAACAACAAATTCAGTGAAGCACCCATAGTAATACCAACTCTCTATTCGTACAAGTACACACACCCACACATTGACACTTCATTGCTTCAATCGCGAATCAAAAATTATGCACACATGGTAAGCGGGCGGCCATTGCTATGCTTCACTCTCGATTAGACGAAGTTACGTCCGTCTTTTTTTCAGGTCCGTGACAATATCCTAATATTAGTGACAGTTTCTTTTATTTTCTGCATTGGTATTATTTTAAAATTTTAAGGACCAGATTTTTTTGTGAATGGCCGGCAAATGGAGCTGACGACCTACCTGATGGTAAATGGCTATCGTCGCACATGGACATTAATCACACCAAGGCATCACTGAATTCACTGTTGCGTTGCTGGTCAAGAAAGAAAACTGAAGCTGAAGAAACCATTCACAGAATTACACTGCTTACACTTATCGTGAGTACGCAACCATTTAAACCACAAACGTCAACATTGGTCCATTAAAAGTCATCGGCGGTTCATTAATGATTTCACTACGTTGTAACTGTCTCTGTAACAACGCCCATGAGTTATGGCGTCGTAACGTCGTGTAGTGATGAGCCACTGAGATAGATGATATCGACACATGACTTACGAGTATGTCTAATTAATATTGTTTACATTTTATGATGACCTGGTACTCCTGGTACTGTGAAGATACCTGTTACTGCGAAGAGGAAAAAACTTGTCGCAAAAACTATTATTAAATGCTGAAGAATAAAAATAATTTTAACGCAGGTGGCGCTTATCTTGTTATATAGCATTAACCTATAATTGTATGCGTCGCCCTTTTTTAGAGTTCCTTCCGTTCCAGCAAATAGAGCCCTATAAATGTATGATGAAAAGGTATTATATTCCTTAAATTTCTTCCGTTTGCAATTAGAAACCTTATGAAACTAGGGCTGGCACTTTTTTCTCGTCTCTAAATAAGTCTTCAAAAATGGTTTCAAATAAGAACAGACAGAATAAGTATTATGTAAAAAAATATTTATTTATTATCCACGATTCGCGTTTTAACTATGGAGAACTGACTAAGAGGTAACAAATAATAATAATAATAATAATAATAATAATAATAATAATAATAATAATAAAAATTGCAATATGTTTCTCATAATAGGGTTTTATTTTTATTTTTTATACATACTTATTTATATCCATTACTTATGTTTATTTTACGTTAATCAATTAATCAATAACAATACAGGTGCAATACGGAATTATATCCCAAGCGAGTCTGACTTTTTAACCGGTTTAGTGTTACAACCGTAATTACATGACGGATTTAAGTCATGTAATTTTATTGGATAGGGTTTGAATTATTCCCCTACCTTATTGTATCCCGATTTTACACGCTTGTCCCTTAGCGAAATATATTTACATTTACATCCCGGCAAATTATTTTGGGCTTACAGTGGTTTTATATTCCTATGAATTATTTTTAAAATGGAAACAGATCCCATTCCTGGAATTAACATCATAGAACTTCAAAATAATCGAATATTTAAGTATCTTAGCATATTATTACGAAGCTTTACATTTAGTAAAAGAACTAGTGTAAGAAACTCCACAACACATTTTTTTAAATCCATCCTATTGCTCGGTTGAACTGCTACCTTCATCGATTCCATGTACCTATTCCATGCTAGGAGAAATTTTCATCTCTCTGGCTAGTTACGTTCTACTGTATAGAGTAATCGAAATCGTCAAAATGTTTTAACGCGTTTCGAGCTTGAAGGGACAGCTAAAAAGTAAGAGCACTGCTCCCTTTTGACGAGTAGCCCAATACTAAGGCCTCCAGTATTATGGATGTCCCTGTGGACATCAATTGAATGTAAGTATGTATGGAATTGTAAGTGGCGACACTGACCACTTACAATCAGGTGTATCATCTGCTCTGTCGGTTATCTATTGATATGAAATACAGTTGTGTTACAGACATTATCTCATGTAATATGCGGTATTTATGGCAAATAAATTAGTTTGAATCCGTTAACAATACAATATGTACTACAGCAGAAATACTAGTAAAGTGGTTGTTCATTCTATTATAACAGACCATAATATGCTCGTATGCTATATTAACGTCGATAAAAATCTTAATCAATATAAATAATTTTATTATTTTAGCATTAGCCAATGACTGATTGTCATAACCATCTACAGTTATCGTTTCCTCAACGTCCCATCACTAGCAAATCCCACAGCGAGAGCACTATTGTATCGCGTATTATCACTTCATTTGGCGTTCACATGATATTTATTGGTGCCATACAAAGATTTAGAGGTGCCCAACAATGGAATAGTATTCGCGATAGATTTACGCGGAAACGAACGATAGCGAGCCAGTTTTGTAAGTGTTCGGATGATAAATTGCAGGAAAGATTTAATTTATTTGTGTTTTAAGTGGGCGTTGCGTTCATGTTGCGTTGCCTTATCGAGACTGTCGTTGACGTCGACTCACGCGCAAATCATTGCGGAATTCTTCTGCCTAAATAGTTATAGACAGACAATACGGACATAGTAAATACCTACTGCCAAATTTTTATCATCTGTTTTTTTCGATTTAATTCATAATGATAAAACTTCTTCGTCATTCGTTATACGTTCCGCGAGACTGGTAAAGTTTGCCCGCGTCATCTGTGATTTAATCTTCAAGAAAAGAGTGAGTAAGCTAAATAGGTTACTAAATAGGTTCGTATACTTCGTATACCAACTTGGACCATTCCGCCACTTAGAATCGAATCGACATCAGTCGGCCGAGAAAGAGAGAAGACGAAGAAAGATAGAACTGGCTCTCAAGCCCTTAGTCGGAACACGGCGAGTGTGGCGGTTGGTAGCCGATTTCTGTCGGCGATTCTTAGCACCCCCTGCCCCGCCTTACTTAACTTACCGTGACCGCTGCTGAAGCTAGGAAAACCAGGGCCGCCGTGGCGGGGACTGGGATCTGAGGCTTACGCGTAGTCCTGGCTGTTATTAAGCTGTTACCACGCTTGGATAGTGCGCCAACCACATTAGATGTTCATGTTACTCAGGGAGGCGCTGCTACCTGTCTCCTAGAATATCTTTTTAGTCGCCTTTTACGACATCCTAGGAAGAAGTGGTAGTGGTGCTGTTGTAAGTAAATAAACCCGGCACCAAAAGGGGAATGACAAGTACTCAATACCTTATACTCAAATACCTGATTCAAAATCACATGTTCCTTAGGCCCTAAAACGTACCGTTCCTTCATCACAATCGAACCTGTATTTCGATGTATGTATAATGACAATATACATCGAAAAAGATTTATAATGACTAATACAAAGATGTATGTTTCTTATATGTACCACGTATAGACTGATGTACATTTTCTTCAAACCTTATGAGCTTGAGTTATAGTAAAAATCAGCAATACTTCAGGCCTTATGGTTATATTGCGTGATTCTGCGCCATTAGGACTAAATTCTTATATACCGGCGTATAATGACAAAATATCTGCTTTACACTCATAGAGAGGATCGAAAATTAATAGTTACTTAGACCATTCGATTAAGTTACTGCATCATTAGTATCTAAGTTGGAATTCGGAATTTATTAAATAGTTTATTTAAATTATATAAAAGAAGTTTCTTTCGAGTCATCAAGATTTATGGACTGAGTCACTATTCTTCGGGATTCTTTCGGGAGGTAAAATGCCTGCTTCATTTGTAAAATGAAATCAAAATCTATAGTTCCTTTGGTATCTAATTACCAAATCAATGATCTCTACCACAAAATCTGTTCCTACTGCTGCCTAGGTACTAAAGGTAAAATTACTTATTTTTCTATCAAGTACCAGTATAATGCTTTATATATTATCCAAAGCTATCAAATGTCTAAATAACTACACATTCACGCTGAGCGACGAGAACGTCTTGTCCTCATTAAGTTCTCGCGGCCCAAGTCACAGGCTGCGGCGGTAGACGGGTCTTCTAGAAAGGGTGTTTCGATAAATATAATTCAGTGTAAAGTTTTATAGTCTTACTATGAAAAACGCAAATACCAACAACTAAAAGTAATAAAAAAAGCATATCGGTTCGTTTTACAGGAATTTTATCGTTTGTTTATAAGTCATTTAAGGGGCCATCCATAAATTACGTCACACGTTAGGGGGGAGGGGTAGGGGTCGATGTAGTGTGACATTGTATGACAAGGGGTGGGAGGGGGTCCTAAATTTCGTGACCTCACATTTCAAAATCGAATAATTGGTATATGTAGGTAAATATTTAAAAAAAACAATTAATGGAAATAAAACTTATTTCGGAGCTGCTGTTTTAATTTAATAATTTCTAGGTGTAAAATTTCATAATATGTGACATCATACTAGGGGGGAGGGGTCAAAAAGTCATGAAATTAATGTGACATAATTTATGGATGGCCCCTAAACTTAAACTTTGCAGTGAAATATTGTTTTTTCCATCGATTAATATAACTAAACCCATCCTGTATCATAATTCATAATAATACTACTTGCATTTGGAGATTATATTTTTATGTATTTAGTCGACAAACGAGAAGACGGTAAATGGTTACCATCACCTATGGACATCACATATGGGCCGGCTTATGTCGCCTCTTATGACACCATGTTCTGCCAGCTTGGGATTAGTGTTTTGATTGTATTGGATAACTATTAATTGTACTATCATAATTTAAAACTACATGTAACTATATAACATTGTAGGAGTTTAAAATACCTAATAAGTTACTGCGAACACACAAGCCGCAAAGAGAAATTAATAGATCCACTTAAACTATCAAATCTCTAAATAGCTGCACACTTACGTTAAACTTGCGACGCACGCGCATCGAAAATTACATCTCGAGCATAAATGGCGAAGATTAAGAGAATCGCTGTTCTCATTACGGCCAACCGTCTAAGTTACAAGCGTTATGATCGGTATTTTGTTGATTCCTTCCCATGAAGAAAACTATTATTATACGGTTTAACAAAATGACGTGTGATAAATATATAATAACATGAATGGAATATCATACTGATTATTATCATACAATGAAGCTTTGTCTTAAATTTCACATGAGGTTAACTCGGACTAATTATAAGGGTTTCTTGGCGTAGATCTGAACGACTTAATTATTAGGGTGATACAAGAAAATTATTATTTATAAAATAATTAGAGCAATAAAGACTGTTAGGTAACTCAGTAAAATTAATTTTCCTTTTTTCAAATTTATTTACATTTTCTTTTCTTTTAATAGTTATCTAATTTAATAGTATTATGAATCGAACATATTCTGTTAATTTTAAATCATTGATTTTTTTCATTATTGAAAATGATAATGTTAATTTTAATAAGAACAATCATACTAATATTATAAATGCGAATGTAAGTTTGTTTGTTACGCTTTCAGGCGAAAACTACTTAACCGATTTGGCTGAAATTTGAAAAAAAGATAGTCTTTACCCTGGATTAAAACATAGGCTACTTTTTATCCCGGAAAAATTCAGGGTTCCCGCGGGATGTGTAAAAATCGATCTCTACCGCGGGCGAAGCCGCGGGTATCAGCTAGTAGGTAATAAAAGTGAAGTATACTAAATTTTACACTATAATCATTGAAGCATAAACAAACGCATGCTATCTATCTATAGCAAAAAAAAAATACTTTTTTCCTGTGTAATTTTCCACTTTAATTCTATTATATTAAGTATGCTTGATGCAGTTTTTATCGTTATACTTTGGAGAAGTTAATTTAAAAGTTTCATCCGATGTTTAGTGAAGCCATCGCAGCGGTTAATTTTATAATGAACTTGTTATTGTAAATAATTTTATATTTAAATATATGCAAGCATGTATTTTATATGATCGAAGACCGTTGCCATTTTATGAGAAATTACAATTTGCACAAAAAGCGGCACTTAGGGCACTCTACATCACATAGTCAGTGGTACAAAATATGAGAGTTTTATTATAAAAAATATTTAAAAAATTACATTACCAGTAGATTCGCTCACAGAATTAGTTAACATTTTAAAAGGCAAAAAAATGTACTTTATTGCACTAAATGCTGTAAATCTTTAAATAATTTTCTTGTGGTTTCAATCAACGGGAGTTGTAGGTATGAGGCGCAGTTCGTGAGTAATACAACATACAGCTTTTACCACATTTAAGGCACTTCCTGATTTAAGTTATTTAGTTATATGGCAGCCATTAAGTTAATTGAACATTATCAAATCGCGGTCTACGCTCAATTTAAATTTAATGAGAAATTTATACTGCGCGTTCAGTGGATATCTGCTGAATCTATGAATGATATTCATTAAGTTAATTATCATATGATTTGAACCAAGCTCCGCCCCTATAGTATCTACAGTAGTCCTATAAGTAATTACATATCTGCTTCAAATAGTCTACTATTAAATATTATGATGTAAATTTCATTGCTGCAGAACTTACATCGGGTAAGCTAGATTGAATATCAATAAAGGTTTAGAATGTAGGATTTAATAGTCTACTCATACAATATGAACAGATTCATATAAAGATAGTTAATATTCTCCGAACTATAATGGATCTATCAATATGGAAGAACTAGTTAGAGACAGTGAAAATTTTAGAGGAAAAATTTAATGAGAAATACTAAAGAGAATTAATTTTTAGTTCAAAAACATACAGCCTTACATAATAATGTCATAATTTAGATATTTATATTTTTCCTATTAACATATTACAAACTTAGGAATCGCCGATTTAGTCTCGAATCAATTACAATTTACAATATATTAGCGAATACGTAATATAATTTACTTTTATTTGTGTTATTTTTGTTCTCGAAACAATTTAATTATTAACGAATAAAATTAATTCGTCTTTTTTGTTTTATTGAACACTTCTTTAGCAGCAAACATAAAATATATTAATTAAATCGAAAACAACGCTCTCGCTTGCACTTTGTGTCATACAACAAAATCTCAGCACGTGGGGAGTGCCCCACTATTATTGCTTTTTGCGACACCTCCCACTTATTAAACAGAGAGTAGATCCCCATTCCCCCCCCTCTCATGGGGGGGCGTAACGAAGTGGGTAACTTAATCACTTTTAGTACTGCAGAGATTGTAAGATTTCAGATTTAAGTAGCTTTGCGTAATTGAATGCATTGTAATGGTGCTAACTAACTTTATAGTGGTAGATGGTTGGGCTTTTTGTATTGCTGTTGTTATACTCGTAGTACTAGACCATACAGCTGCGTGAATTATTAATGGTTCTTGATAATTTTCGGTTCCTCCTATATTTGATTGATAAGAGTCATGAATAGTAAAATGTTCACCAAATAGGTTGAATGAAGTTTATTATAGTAACATAGACAAGTTTTGATTTTAACTCTGGAGAGTGCCAAGGGATATATGGGACTAGTTAATGACCACCAACCACTTTGTCTATCTAGATATATTGTTACTATCACCTATTTTTTACCACTTTGTCAAAAAACAAGCTCAGTTGGACTTATCCTAAAAATTGAAATTAAATTAAATTATAGTCATATTTTTTTTGTTTGGTTACATTGGTACTAAAACAAAGGCGTGTATGTATGTAATTAGTCTTAAAATATTTACTTGTTATTAATTCAATTAAAATGGAGTGAATTGTAAGTTTAAACTAAATAAATAAATACTTAAAATTACATAAGTACATAATTATTATAAAGTAGGTAGGTACTAATTTAATACCATTACCCTACTCTTCATAAAAAAAAACATTTTTAGTATATTACTCAAGGAACCTCTGTACTACATTTTCCTTTGACGTTAGAATGCACCGGTAAACCTGGTATGAGTCCTATAACATTCGCAAACCATTAATCTCACACAGGAATTTTGTCTTCTAGAAATCTAAATCGCATCGCAACAAGCTTTGGTGACGCCATCATCGATTCCCGATATCATAACATAACTCGTATTGTGACCAGTATCGAAATCACCGAATACCAGCGGTTACAAAACAGTTTTGAACGCACGGTAACCAAATATTATGAAGCGTGGGCCTTTCGCATCTGTTCTTATCGGGAACATTCCAGTAAATTCAACTACTTAATTCAGGCGAGATTCGCTGATACCGCAACAGGTGTGTGTGGGACGAATACGATTCGACAAGGAACTGTACTGTAGGCGCAATACATGGAGAAGGAAGACTTGGAAATCAGCGATATAATATGTATCCAGTATGCTCATGCAATCGATATAACTATTAAGTACCGCTGTGTACTCGGTTATTTTTTATTGAAAGCCTTTACGTAAGTATAGATCGATTGTGTACGGTTTACCCGCAGTAAGAAGTTAAGTAGTTAACTGAATTTTAACTAAAAAGTTACTAAATTATCTGTTTACACGTATTAATTTACTTAAGATTTAGTTATTAAGTTATCTACTTAAGTACTTAATGTGTAACCTGGACTTTACAGAAGGCTGGAGCGTACTATATTACAAAAAGTTAAATTGTGCTTGTGTTCTTCAATAAAAATTTGCAGTGACGTTGTATCGCAAAGACATCACAAAAACCGATATTCGTCTCCCTTGCACATGCTTGATAGCAACAATATGTGACAGGCGAGCCGACCAGCCACCCGATAGCAAATGGTCGCCAATCGACGTTAGTATTATCACAGAATAAATAATAGTACATTATATAATAGGTATTATATTAGAATATCTTAACCGAGTATTTTTAATACAATACATGAGAAACGCGTCTAGCCGGAAGTTCTGTATCGATCGTACGTGATCGATCATGTGAAGAAATTGCGGCGGTAGTCGGATTGGTAACCGCTAATGGCTTATTTTGTTGAGTGATTTCGTGATTCGGACAGCACATTAAGCCGCGTCCAGACTGCTTCTTAAATTCCAGTCGTTGAGGCTTGTCGGGGAACTTTGAGCCGTGTAGAGATTTCTGACACTTAATCCGTAAAGATCCATTCATAAAAGCATAAAGGCAGCCGTATGGATTCTTAGAGTAGTATGTCCTCAGAGACGTTGGTAATGCTTAAATATTACTTACTAACGCTCTTCCCGCAGTTTGACGACCCTGAAGCCAAGTTGGTAGCGACCCTGCCTGCGAAGCGAGGGGTCCCGGGTTCGAATTCCGGCTGGGGCAGATATTTATGTGACAGATAAATATTTGTACTCGGGTCATGGGTGTTATTGTGATGTGTTATTTGTAGTCCATGCCACCCGCGACACAGGTAATAACCTACTGCGGGGGTATGAGTGTGTTCGCGTTAATTTTATTATTATTATAAGTTGTCTACAACCTATTCCACATCATGGTTTCCCTGTGCCAATTTCATGAAAAAAGTAGTTCTTGCAAGAAAGAGTTACAATTAACAAACTTTCACATTTCGTATCCTCAGTGGAAAAGGGTATAAGATAAAAATTGCAACTTTACAGGAGAGCAAAAAAACTTAAAATATCAGTAACAAGTCAAAGGAATTTACATTACAATTTTTTTGCACAAAATCGTCAAGATTAATGACAAAAATTTGAAAAAATTGAGCATATGCAACTTTTGTCCGTCTTTTCAATCATATTAACAACTGAAATTCAAAGTAACACGACTTATGCTTTTTTTCCACTGACGCGGACGGTGCGATTTATAATATTAGTAGGATTAATAAGAAGTAGATAGTCAGAAGCAGGATGAATTGGATGGCTTGACATGACGCGCGCACTGAATAAATATAATTCTTGAAAAAAAGTAACCGACTTCAAAATTAGGGATAACTCAAAAACTACTCGTCAGATGTCATTCAAATTTAAGTGGGACCACATAACAAGCACCAGCTTTAGATTAAAAAAAGAATCATCAAAATCGGTTAACCCAATTGAAAGTTCTGAGGTAACAAACATAAAAAATACAGTCAAATTGAATACCTCCTTCTTTTTTGAAGTCGGTTAAAAATAGCGTTCTTTGTATGTCTTGGTTATTACCTACTTATACAATAAACAAACATGATTCTTGAATACAGAGGTTAATGCGAAGTATGTATGAGTAACTTTGTGTGCATATGAGTTCGCTTGTTAGTTGCGTCGCGTTGTCATAAAAAGTTAAACGTGTGAAGGCACCACTGTGATGGCTGGTTTATGTCTCCATGCCAGTACACAGTCAACTAACCCGTTCTAACTGATGTAATTGAACGGACATCCATTCATCTCCCAACGCTTCAGATGTCAGATTTGATAAGACCTGCTTCTCGCTTCAATCACCCCACGAATGAAGTGAGCCCTGATTGTTTCATTATTTACTTTCATTATTTTATCGTTGTTTGATTAAATTAATTCTTTTTCCCTCTTGTTACGAAAAATTGTTAGTTTTAATGGATTTGCAAAGGATTTTTAACTTGTCGTTTTAAGCTTAATCATGTTTATGTTCAAATTCTGCAGAGTAATTTACTTCACTATATGTAAAGGCCAATGCATATGTAACGGGTTTTTTCCCGTACGGGACGGGACGTGAAGTTTTGGAAACATCGTTTCATAGAAAATGGGTACGATAGTGCCTAGCAGCGGAATCCCGTACGGGACGTGGCAAGTACGTGACGGAAAAAACATCATCGCCGGCGACGTACGGGAAAAAGCCCGTTATGTATGCATTGGCCTTAAGTCTGTATCAAAAATAAATTAATTTCTTTATTTTATAAACATTTTAATTAAAATACTCCTTCATAGAACTGATATTTAAATTACTTTTTGAACTATTTACAAAATTAAACATAGGTAGAATAATTTATTATGTTATTGATTATTATTATTATACTAGCAACGGATAGACTTTAATTAGTGTTCGGTGAATATTACAAGTTATGTAAATTGCGTTAATTGCTTACCTACTCTGTGGATATGATATGCCTTACATTATCATATTATTATGGATGGGTTTTATCATGGTTACATATGGTGGTACATACTTTACGTAAACCACAGAAGAAATAAGAGTACTTATAAACCTAAACCAAAGACCTTAACAGGTAAAGTATTATATGTATAATACTATTACACTAATGACAGCGAAGGGAACTCTTACGTGAAACACACAACACATATATTTATTTATTACCCGGATGACAGAGCTTTTTTCGGTATTTTTCTTTTGGTAAATCGTGTTATTTCATTCATTGGCTTAGTGTTGCTTAACAACGCCATCTACTGAAGTAGCTAGTGTTGGTACTCGCCAATAGGTGTCAGGAAAAGTCTATTGTAGCAGTTTATACCCTAAAAACACGGATAAAACGACATTTCCTAAAAATGAATCCCAGCTAAATCGATTTATAGCCCCTCAAACCCAGAAAATATACATACATAGGTACATATATACAATGTATGTAATGTACTCGTATAATGTAGGTCCTGCAGGTATGACAAATAAGTTGCATTCATTCAAGTGGGAGTGAAAATAAATCTCGAAATGTATCCATAGAATTTTTATGCGAGTACTTCAGAAGTGTTACAAGACACAACTTATTTTTTATGCGAATAGTCGACAAACGAGCTGATGATCCACCTGATGGTTAGTGGCTATCCCTAGATGCGTTGCCAGCCAAGAAATAGAGAAGAAAAGGAAAGAAGTTGCCAGCCGGAACACGGTATTAGTAAACTATTAAAATTACCAATCAATCTTACCAAGGAAAAAATCCATTATGTTGGATTGGATACACAACATTTTATACTACATGCCATTTGTTGGATAATATGGAGCAGACTATCCAGTACTTAGCCACTGTAGTCAGGTAGTTATGATCTGTGGTCGTGGTCACCGCAAACACGGAGTCTCTCATGAATAACCATACACTCGGATTGCGAACTTTAATCAACACGACACGACTCACGACAGTTTACGAGGGCTAATAACTAGAATTAAATAACGAACTGAATGAATAATAATGCAACAATAAATTTAAATCTGTATTTCAACGGCAATGAACTAAGGCCCGTATTAATAAACCGATATCGGCTGAAGAGCGCGATCTCAGATCCTACAAAAATCATTTTTTAAGATTTGACATATTTCAGCATATAAAACCGTATTTTGAGATTGCAGAGATCTTAAGATCGGGTTATTAATACGGAACTTATATTGAATCTCATAGTCAGTCTCAGGTCTAGGGATTCGCTTAGTGATTTGCTTGGGAATTTATTTTCTTCCGAGACAAGATATTCATGGTAAAGATTTGAGGAAGCAATGGTAGGTAGCTTAACATACAAATGTTTGTATGTAATAACTTGAAATAATTTATTTATTTACAGGGAAATTTCCTTGTGGAGTAAAATTATTTATTTCATAATTGGTAAAACTGTCGTTTTTCAACGGTTTTATTTAGCAGTAGCTTGCCCTGTTTGGGTCAAATCTTGCAAGTCTCATTAGACTTACTTCCACTTATCCTAAGGAGTTGAAATTTTACACATTGTTTTAGTTCTGATAACAATATATTTTTGTGACAAGCTTGACCTGATACTACGCACAGGTTTGACTCCAAGCGAGGGAACTCCTTAATGCTACTGCACGTCCGAATTTTTTCTTCATTATCTACATTGACAATATAAAACCATATTATTTAGTTTTTTTTTTTTAACTATTATTACGATTTTACTGCATAATATAAAAAAAAATAATGATAATGTTAGATAATAATAATATAATAATAACTCTTATTATTTAGTTAAAGTATTCGACAAGAATTTGGAAATGAAACTAATAAAGTAAATCAATAGTACGCTTCACGCCTGTATATTAATGGTCATGTCCTACAGTGACTACTACTGTAACGAATCGCATCTAACATAAACTTTACCGTGAGAGATTCCACGCCGCATACCGCACTGCTTTATCACCGTGAATCGTGTCGTTTCCGTCTCGTGAGGTATAAATCGTACCACGGTATTAAGACGTCTGCATACTCGCAATGCGGACGGTAATTACGAAGTTAATTAATATGGGGCCAACGAGATTGTCCGATGAATACGGAATCCGCTTGTTCACTTAAACGGAGATCGTCGAGATTTCGAAAATCCTCTTAAACTGATCGAAGGAAGCTCGGCTAGCTTTATCTCATTACGGGCGGAGTCGAATTATCGTGTCATTGCCAACGTCGTAGATTTGCAACAAAGTAATGGAATTAATGACTATATTAAGTCATTATGCCATTTGCATGATTAACGTTCTGAATTTAAATGCAACTTCATTGGAAGTACAGTTTACGTGTCAAATACATTTAGTAGTTATACACGTGTTAAATATACATATTGTAACAAATTAATTGAATATTAGAATTGGGGTGGTCAAATTAAAATATAAGAAAGGCTTCTTCACAGTGGCGTAGCTTGCCCTAAGCCATTGAACACATACCGACTACCCCATTGAGTATGTGCTCGATGCTCTAAGGCCTAAGCAATCCCTGTATCAATATTTGTTGACGGCCCCCACTCCATCTTAAGCTGTCAAATTTAGAGAGAAAAAGTAGCGGCCTTTACGGCAGCGAGTGAGCTTTTTTTGAGTTGCCATGTTTTGAAATGTAGCAAAGTACTTACTTCAAGATAAAAGGGCACTTGGTTGCTATGTAAGCTGTTATTTGGAGCCCCCGTGGGCTGGGTCCTCGTATAGTTCATCCAGATTACTAAGCTATAACGCTTCTTGGCAGAATGTACTACAAATAAGGTAGACGGAGTCCAAACTCAAAATGGATGAAGCCGTTACACCCCGAAATAAATCTGTCAGAAAAAGTCTGGAATGTGGCGATAAAGTATATTTCAACGATTCCGTATTTATCGATCCACTAGACATGCCTGTGGATAGAGGCGTGTCTCAACATATTTAAATCGCTATTCGTTAGATATCTAATCAGTGGCCTCTTATCCATCGTTTGCATACTCCATGGTTATTGGTACCAGATATATACCTTAATTGAGTGGTCATGCGAAATGTCCTGTTGCAGCAACATTTAGATCGCCACGGTATATAAATATTTAAATTAAATTAACAAGATGATATAAGAACTAACTCTATTTATTATATCATTTAGAAACTCGGTCTGTTGCTTCATTGATGTCTAACACATTCTAGATAAGTTCTAGATAGATAACAGGAGGTACGCTTGACGTTGAAGATTACGATTTAAAATGTTACTTTAATTTTGAAAAGTTATCGCGAACATAAATTATTTTTAAAGTAATGCTTTCAGTGTTGCGTTGCTAAAACAAGCAAGTTATAATTACGTCAAAATTATCTTATTTTAGTATGCATCACAATGAACGTTCCATCCAAGTACCCGAAGCGGGCTGAAAGTTAAAACCAAATGAGCGAAATTTTTAAGTGTTAGTGAGAATTTTTGGTAAGTATCTAGTATCTTAGCACTATTTTATAATGAAATGTTAATTAGAATTTTATTAGTTTAACTAGTATAAATTTGAAAATTAATTAAAACCCGTCTGCTATCAAAAATAGCTAACATGGTATAACTTTTTGAATTCTTTATGGTGAGCTCTTTTATTTGATACCCATATTATATTATTAGATTCATTAAATTTTTGATACTTGAAACGATGCCATCTCATAGCTATCATATTTGTTGTTTTTTAATTTCACTTATCTAAGAGCACTTGGGTTTTAGTGTTGGAAAATTGACATGTTTTTTTAAGTTACATATAAATGCAGGGTTTAGTCAGTTAATATGCTGGCAAGGGATATATAATATGATAAATATAAAGTAGGATATGTAAACGAAATAAACTTGGTAGGTCTTTGTCACTTTAAGATTCGACAAAAAAAATCGACTATTTTAACGAATTAAAAAAACTAATAGGGTCATTTCACATTCCTTATAAATTCAATTGAGCATATTTAAACATAGTCAAATACAAAACTTCCCACGGGCCCTGCAACAGAACCGCAGATCAGTAGCAGAATCAGTAAATATATCTGTACGACACCAACATGCTTATAGACAAACGACGTTTATCTCCATCAGAATCTCACTTAGATACTGAGCTAATGATAGCAAGCCACTCGTAAAGTTGATTGATCGCCGCCACAACCGAGTGTTTCGTGTCTATTACTAATTAAAACGGTAATTATAGCGAGCGACAAGTGCCTCAGATAACTTGTTTTAATCTCATATTATAATCCTTACATTTTCTACAAACTTGTAGTTGTGACTGGCTGCGAATACGACTTACGACGCGATACAATTATCGACTAATTTTAAATGATAACGTTCGAAGTACGTACAATGAGAACAGGGTTTTGTTTAAGTATGACCAGACGAAAGATTTTCATATTGGCAAGTACCTATGTATCCTTTACAGCATAATTCTTGAAAAAAAATAACAGACTTTAAAATAACTCAAAAAGTGCTCGTCAGTTCTCGCTCAAATTTAAGTGGGACTAGATGACAAGCACCAGCTTTCGATAAAAAAAGAATCATCAAAATCAGTTCACCCAGTCGAAAGTTCTGAGGTAACAAACAAACATAAAAAAAAACCTGTCGAATTGAATACCTCCTCCTTTTTTGAAGTCGGTTAAAAAGAGGCTTTTAATGTTATGATGAGCCTGTTAACCATTTATTTTAGTTGTTGTTAGTGGGTATGTTGGTATGTTTTAGGTTATTTTTTGTGTTGTGCTTTTGTTCGAATAATTATGCAAAGTAACCAAGTAACGTTATTCTTAAAAAAACATAAAATTTAACGCATTCAGCGAGGCTATTCTGTTTTGTAACTCGACAGCGGAATCCGCGATGAGTGTCAAAATCCTATCATTAGTCGTTTGAAGTTTGACACTCATCGCGGATTCCGCTGTCGAGTTACAAAACAGAATAGCCTTGCAGTTTTACAATAGTTTTAATACGAGTACAATCATCAATAACTGTAATAATAACTTTTTCAATGTGCAAATCTCCGTGTGGTTCATTGTTATATTGGCAACATTCTCTTTTTTCGTTTCATTTCAGATACGATCTATTGCAAACACATGCTCTAGCTAGACCTGGAGCAAGCTACGATGATCTCTATTTCCTCTGAACAGTTACATGACTGAGCACCATCTGTTACAAGTGTATGTATTTCAGTTACCCCCCTCGGGCTGTACAATCTGTACATCGCGAACACGGCGAGACTTTCAACGGGTATAGGATGTTATGATACAACGTATTAAGATAAGAATTGTTTAGTTATCGACAAGAAATGTTTAGTTGGCGTCCCGTGTGGCGCAATTTTTACCATGTCGTACCACCGCAGTAACCGCCCTCGCTTTACTTCGGTTTTCTTATTTTTTTACACCTTGGGTTACATTATTGGAGTTTTATTAAGGATCCCTATTTTTTTTAAATATAATATAGCCTATGTTACTCGGGGATAGTGTAGCTTCCGAATAGTGAAAGAATTTTTGAAATCGGTTCAGTAGTTTCGGAACCTACGCGCCGTGGCAAAGTTCTTCTCTCTGGGATCTCTCAAGGTTCTGTCTCGGACCGGTGTGTGTGTTGTTTGCGTGTTGTCCATGGCACTCACGATACAGAAAATCTGATATGATTATAGTACACTATGAGTGTGTAACGTTATTAAAAATAATGTTTAGTTACTTCATTTTAGGGTTACGTATTAAGAAAAAATTAAAACAAGAAAAATGTGTTGTCCGTCATATATTTTGTTGTTTGAATTTATTTGACTACCGACGCATTAAATGTAAAAATTCAAAATATTTTTTTATATTTGTCTTCCGTTCCATTTTAAATATATCAAACACTATTTATTACTTAAAAATATATTTAAATTTCTTAATAAAAGGCCTCTATAATTCTCATGGCATTAAACCAATAAAAAAACTGAGACTTTTAAATCTTTGCTATACTCGTAGATTCTATCTATTAGCTATACCGATTGAGATTTTTTGTAACTCCTATGAAGGTTAAAAATGTCGTACCTATCGAATTTTTTATTCCTTCTGGCAAAATGACATTGTAAAGAAAACTTTCTACAAGACGTTGTATGCTGTAACCCATCTAAAGAAACGCTTTACAATTCCACTCCAGACAGAATGACGTCGTTAAAATTTGTCGAAGCCTTAAGTTATTTAACTAAAAAAACTGTTAACGTACGAAAGAAATGCCACAAGCGTCGCATACTTTCATAGGCATGGAATCCGGCACTGGTTAAAGGGTCCAATGAGTTTGTAATAGCCAACGTACCTTATAACACGCCTATCTGAGTTTAATTATGAGATTTAATGCAGCGCGTATCAACCATCTCGTCTCACAAAAACGGGCGCCCGCTAGCGGACAGCGGGTGGCATGCAGTCGACTTACATCTAAACTTTTTGCTCGCCGTCCGTTACAGTACCGATAACTTTAGTAATATTAAACCAATGAATAGAATGCGAAATAATCATGCAGCATTGATTACACTGTCGTCGTCTATTTTTACTGGGCCACGGGATCGTGAGAATATATTATGCAATTTGTCTATGATTAAGATTTCATTGTCATTGTTTTTGTCTTCTGTTAAATTGCTCGATCGAATAGGATGATCTACGCAATTTCAGAAGTTTTTATTGTAACTTGGCTATAAATCACTAATTAACTACAATATTAAAACGATATAACTTCTTCATAGATTTTCCAATAACAATATAATTTTATACCAAGAAATTCAAGGCTTATGTTTTAACAAGGTTTTTAATCATAACGCTAATTATGTTACTTTCTAAACTCGTTGGCTTGTAAAATTAATATAACTTTTTACTTGTTAAACTGAACACTAATATTTTACAAGGCGCTTACATAAATATGAAAACTGATAATTTTATAAAAAGTTATAATTACTAATGAAAGTAACTACCTAGTAATAGCTATTTACTTATCAGTTTAATTAATTGTTTTATCAGTCTTATAATAAACTAAGAAACATTCTCTCATCCGATTAATTTATCTAAGTACATATTAGCGGCTCCATAGCGGGCATTGCGCGGTACAAAAAGTGCGATTTTATAATGTTTTTCGTGTACCGATACAAAAACTTGGTCGCTTAGTCCGATCATCGTGTGATTGAAATTTGTCGGGTGTAACAGCTTTTCATGGAAGTAAAGTTCGTTGACACCGGTTTAGATTCTTGAACCTGTGGACATCACTGGTAAATTTAGAGCAATCAATTGTTAAGTCGAATATTTTATTTTCTATTGTCATCTTGACATTAGGACTTCAGAGTTTATATCCGGCACGTGTAAGGATCAGCAAAGCTATTCTGTTTTGTAACTCGACAGCGGAATCCGCGATGAGTTTCAAAATTGAATTTCAAGTTCGAGACTCACTTCACTTCGCAAGTGCGTACTAGATGATTAGAGAATGACCTATCAAGATGAAGCAAGTTCGCTTTCGAGTCTCAGTTGACTGAGTTTCGATTTCGAGTTTGTATTTTAGAGAATAGCCCTCCAGCTTTCAATGTTCGTAAACCATTCGTATTTTAGATTAAGAACATTTTTAAACACGACATTAAAATAGCTGATATTTATACATTTGAGTGCTATAAGGAATTCTGTAATATTTAGATAGTGTTTTTACCAAAATTTTTAATTTAATAATATTTATTAAACCTCCAAAATTGTAGCATAAAATAATGTTCAAAAACATTTTTTCTCAGCGTACCTCCCCTTACAGGTAACGTGAGAATAATCTTTTTATTCATTGCGTTCCTTACAGTGTCAGGTATCGTTCAAAAGGTCTTTCAAAAAAATCATGGATCTTCAAAAACCATTTTTGGATTTAGGGGTCCGTTTGCGAAATATTTGGCTTTGATTAGAGTCAAGTGTCCCCCCTCCCCACTATCGGCTAAACGGTTGGAGTTGGACAAGTGAAAAACTCTCAAAAATAAATTATAATTATGATGAATTTACAAGGAAAGCTATCACGGCTATGTTAGTATAAGTATAACTACTTATAGTAGTGAGTAATGAGTAATAGTTGATAAATTACTACTTCGGAACCCTACATTGCGCGTGGCCTGACACACACTTGCTGACACGCACTTGCCTGGTTTTCATTTTTAATGTAGGTAAATGTTTTTATATAAATAAGGTACAAACGAGCGGACGAGTCATCCAATGGTAAGTGGTCACCGTCACCCGGACATTAGATATTTTACACCTCAGTTGTCACCGATGCGTTGCCAATTAAGAGCTAATACTAAAATTAGGAAGCCATTCCGTTTTATAAAGTCTAATTTTTGTCGTGTTATTAGCAAGGAATTCAAACGAATCAAATTCATAATATGTTAACACAGCTTGTTGAATAATTTTTGTTTTATACAGGCGCATGAAAATATACTGAAAATATTTCGAAAAAGGGTTTTGCGATGGACTTGACAGAGGTGTTAACGTAGCCTCCCCCCTCCACTGCTTCTCTAAAATACTAATACTATTTTTTTATTATTATTTTTGATTTGAAATCATTTTAAGTTATAGGTAATTGTTACAATTCATAGATGTGTCACATAGTTGTTCGATCTTGTTTATAATTGTTTTTTATGAACAATACACAGAAAGTACCTGTTATTACCGGTGTAGACATAGCTATTAATCGCATACAAGACTTCGACGTTAAATCACAAAAACAACCCCATAAATGCAGTTTAACCATTAGTAATAGACGGATGAAAAATGAATATTAATCGAACAACATTCTTCCGATGCTTTCATCTTTTTCCTACCTCCATTACCACATTGATGGTATTTTGCAGTAGAGACAAAACGTCATGTTTATTTTTTTACCTAACATACAAAGTAGTCTCATTTTAGCATTGTTATCTTGCTTTACTGCTATAAATAAATAATAAATAAATAAATAGACAAGGACATTCACACTCAGACCAAGAACAGAAATTCAAACTCATCATTCAAATTTCCGCCTCGCTGGGAATCTAACCCAGGACCCTCGGTGCGGCGATCCGGCATGGTAACCATTGCGCCACACGGGTCGTCAATAGAAACATTGTACAGATAAAACATCAAATAAGGATGGTACAAAGGAACTGCTTATTTCTCATGAAATTTCTTTCAGAGACCTGAGACTGGAGACTTTTTGTCACTTGAATGATCGATAAGAGACCACGATCCACCCAATGGATGAGTGATTTCTGACCATAAATCCCTAATCGGTATCCGTATCCGTATCTGTAATAATCTGACCATAGACTCTGTATCATAAACTTACTAAAACTTCATAAAAACATTCAATAATTGAATGTCGAAAGATGGTCGTAGCCAAGCAGGCAGGTTAGGTAACAGGCTCGATGAAGGAGCCGTTTCTTCTCCTCGATGATAAAGCTTTTTCCAAAACAGCAGTAAAAGCAAAAATTACGTGGATTAGTGTAATGCGTTAAATTGTAAGCAGTATGTTACGGTTCACAATCTATCGACAGTTTATAATCTCGCGAGATAGATTATAGTCCGATAATCTACTGGTATTAACAATTTTACGATGACAGATACACAAATAAGACATCACATTTTTTCGTATCTACTATATACTAATATTATAAAGAGGAAAGATTTGATAGTTTGTTTGCATTGAATAGGCTCGGAAACTACTGAACCGATTGAAAACCGATACACTATCCCCGGGTGTAATAGACAACATTATATTTTCAAAAATATTAGGGATCCTTAATAAAACTCCAGTAACGTAACCCAAGGTGTTAAAAAAATAAGAAAACCGAAGCAAAGCGAGGGCGGTTCCTCGTTAATATATTATAAAGGTGTGTTGTCCGAGTAAGAACAGCTTTACTATGATACGGATAGTTTTGCTATGATATGGGTAATTTGGTATTTTAAAAATAATATGATACAAGTACCTGTAATTCACAATATAATCGTTGTAAATTGGACATTAACCATAATAATGTATGCAATCTATTATGAGAAAGCTCCAAATAATGTCAAGAGATTATAAACAATCGAAGCATGACAGTAAAATTATAATGTGCAAAACTTCAACACTTCAGCTTAGGCAGCTATTGGAACTTAAGGCATCCTTTATCGCTCCAAATGAATGTACTGCATTCTATATTAAATAGTAATGTTTTAAACACCAATACTGCCTGTTCCACCAATATAATCTATCCAAACTAGAAACTGTTAGGTTCTAGCTAGTATATCTATAGACACAGCTCCGTTACACTTATTATTAGTGCAGACTTAACAGGCGATTTATCAATTTAAAAAGACATTTTGTTCAAAACAGGCGATCCGATAAATCCATTTATTCTACTAACAGTGATTGGTTCCAATAACAGCACGTTAAATCAATCTGTCATGGTACAGTAGTGTCCTTATTTTTCAACTACTTAATAAATAAATTGATTCTGCGCTGACTTTTCCTCAAACGATACCGTTATTTTGAGGAAAGAACTTTATACCTCGACTTTTATATTTTGAACCGTTGGTTGCTCTGTAATTTTTTTTTATTTTGTAAGGAAGGCGGACGATAATATTTTTAACCGACTTAAAAAGGAGGTTCTGTATTCGACCCACTTCGACCCATACGTAGGTATATTACGAGTATGTATGTATGTGTGTATACCCGCGATTTTCTCGAAAACTACTAATCCGATTTGAGTGGGATTTTCGTTAACAGACATATTTTTATCACAACTATCGTATTCAGATAAAATGCAACTGCGATGAATCTTCTTTCATCTTTGTGTCAAAGCCAGACTTCCCTGCTCTATTCACAGGATCGTCCGACCTCGTACGTCGCTGACATTCAATCCAGGCTATTAGAGTTCTCATAGCGATGGTGCTGTGTATCATTAATACCATTATCACTGTATCGCCAGTGAGTTACGAGCTCTCCGCTGACAGGTATATCTCTATAACGATGACTTATCAATGTGGAGTATCGGCGCAGGAAGGGACTCTGTTATTACAAAACACTGCGAAAATTGGGCTGGGTAGTTACAGTACAGCGGTGCTGTTAGAACGATCTAGTGAGCGCCCGAGATCTTAGTTCGATCGGAACAAATTGTGTCTAGACTCGCAATGGTTTTAAAATCCTAGCCAAACTAAAGCCTTTCACATAATGATTTGATTTGGCTTCACCTTAATTTTTTTCTGTGTAAAGTATGGGTTTGATTTTAAACTTATATATATCATAGCGGACATTAAACATTTTGAATGCATATAGGTACTCACGATTTGAGGTCTAGGGTTTCCCGTTTCGATTTCCGGTCAGCGGGCCTATTATGAACTTTTATAAAACCATTCATGATCCTGGCAATTTATTTATCGGGCTATGAACGACGTATGATTGGCTAAAAAGGGTCACGTGACCGCTTTAGTAATACGAATTTGACGTTTACACTAGAACATGGCTGGAGTTAAGAGTACATAATAGACCGCGGGCAAACATTATGTATCAAATAAAATATTTTTCTTGAAACGAATAAAAGATGTTTGTATTGTTATTTTCTTTTTTGTAAGCGTAGAATCAGTGTGTGAATGTTAATAAAAACGTTTATTTATTAACTGACTAGCTGACCCGGCGAACTTCGTATCGCCTAACAAACATTTTTTTTTCTAAAATATAAGTAGCCTAAGTTATTCCTTGTTACATCTGCTATCTGCTTTCAGTCCCGACAAAATCTGTCCAGTCATTTCAGAGATTAGCTGGAATAAACAGACAGACAGACAGACAGACAGATATACATCCAAATGCACTTAGTGAAAAGCGGTTATTTTAATATTACAAACAGACACTTCAATTTTATTTATTTGTATAGATTCAACAATGTTATAAATAAAAACAGCGCGATGCAACATAGATCAATTGATCCAACACGGCAAGTGGTCGCTTCCGTACGTTGCAGAAACACTGTCGATAACAGATACAGTATTCCAGATTCAGGACGCGTTACCAGCGCTCGTTAGTTGAGAATGGGGTTTTGTCACGAAGAACCATTGACCAAATTTATGATTGCATGCTCTTCCCGCTTCGATTAAAGATTATATGTATCCTGTACATTTGAATATGGAGATTAAGTTCGAATGTAAAAATATAGTATTTCATTTTATGTTTTATATCCTTCGATTATTTTTATGCCACTTTAAATTAATTCTAGTAGCATTGTAAATCGCCTTACTAATAACTTAAATTGATTTTTTTCTATACCAATTTTATAGCAATATTTCGAGTCAGAGTCACTTGTTTGTCGAGATATAATATATCGTTAAATGATACTAAAATCGTTATTACTTGTTACACTTTAAAAAAAAATTCAAATTAATTAATATACGGGCAACTTTTTATACACCTATTACATCAATTTCGTAAGAAAAATGTGAAAGTTAGATTCCAAACTTACAATATTTACATATGCTTGTAAAGCATATTTATATTTCACTCACCATTAATAAGTACGAAGTTGAGTCACCGATGATTAGCTGAAATGATTGGGTGTTTTAAAGTCGAAATTAATATTGATATTAAAATAAATTCTAAACAACAAAGCAAAACTCATTTGTACCCGCTTCCATCTTCAAACAAACAAAAAAGGTGAATCAAAATTAATCCACAAGATCCTTCTGAACATATTTATTAATTACATAAAAAATATGCGCGACGGTTACAGAAACTATTTCAATTCTGTTACAAGAGTAATTTCTTTTCTTGCTCGGATGAATTTAAATTAATATTTTGTATTTTGTAGACCTATGATGACGACTCGACGATCTTTTGAATGTTGTTAGATTTTAGAGACTAATTCCAATTTAATTATCTCCATTCAATAAAAAGAATACGTTGTCGAATGCCGAGTGATACCTACTGTGGATTGAAGGATCATTGTCTACTTATTATTCTCTTTTTCTTTCTTTCTTCTCTTGTCTTTTTCGGTCGGAAACGAATCGGTAATTCTTGTGATGTTACTATAGACTAAACTATAGACCCTTAGTTCCCAAAGTCATCCAGGTGGGCCTCCAGGGATCTACGGGAGAATCAAAGAGGGACTACACTGGCCTGACAAAACAATATATTAATTAACCAATCAATTCTCATTTATTTTCTCAAAAACTATTATATCTCTGTATAATCTAAACTCAGCTGCAACGCAAATTTCCATAGTTAGATCTAATCTTCATATATTTTTTTCGAGTTTTGGGAATATGGCAGAAATTTAGCTGCAGGGGTCCACAGGAACCAGGTAAATGAAAGTGGTCTATCTAAGAGAAAAAAGTCTGGAAACCTCTGCATAGACTATGTTAGTGACTATAAACGATGGTAATAATTTAGCATCAGATAGCTCGTCTGTTTGTTTTCAGCTATTTGCATAAAAAAATTCTAGCCTTTGGATTTTTCGCTGTTTACGTTGAGAAAAAATCAGATCCTTCTGACATATAATGACGATAATTTACATTTGTTAATGTTTTTTGTTCCAGGTAATCGAATGCTGACCTAAGTTTTGTTTTAGTAAGTACAAAATAAAAAATGCTTCTGATCTTTATTTTTAGGGTTCCGTACGATAAAACGAAAAACGGAACCTTTATATTGATTTTGTAGGTGGCATTGTCCGCTATCCTTGAGCGCTGATGAAGAATTTAGAAGCTGCAGTCCTTGCTCTCCTTGCGTTATTGACTTTCGAAGACGTTTTAACCGATCTTCTCGCAGCACTTCTGCTAGCTTCCTCAGCCGCTAACAGCTACAACAAGCTAAATCCATTACAAATTTCAGTACAAAGCAAACACACGAACCAACAATTCATAAAGATCTGAGATAAACGGAAATTTAAGTTGCATTGTGTTCGTAATTAATTGATGGCCATTAACTAGATGTTAGATATCAAAATCGGCTTGCCTTACTAGAAATGGAGCACTATTATACTCTCCTGAATAGATTGTGAACAAGGTCTTCTGTCTATAGATACATTATGTACTATAATTTATAATAGTGCCTGTACATATAATAAATACATTACATAGTAGGTATTTAAAACAGTTTTTGTTTTGCTAATCATAATCATAATTCGACGCTAGAAATTAAACACGTAGTAACCCACAAAGAGCAAACTGTTCATCAGAGCCAATTAACTTTCTTACTAATTAACTTCTTAAACAGAGAAAAATTCGTAACTTCGCTACTAAATAGAGAAGTTATGAATTTTTTTCGAGAAATCAAAAAGGTTTTCGTCTCTGATGAACAATTTGATATTTGCGGGTTACTACATGTTTGCTTTCTAGCGACGAATTTATTTATAAAATATTGATTTTCACGCGATATTTGTCAGTAGATATAATTATTATCTGTTCTCGTTGCATAAGAGATATTTATAAGTTTCATGGAGGTTCAGTTAGATTAGATCTACAACTGCGTATGTAGTATAGTGAACTCGTCTAATTAAGTATATGACTCAATTCTGTGATATTTAACTTGAGGCAAACAATGGAGTTCTGTAAATAGTATTTAAAAATTAAGTAAATAGAGGAATGCAAAATTTGCAAAGTTTGGGCTTAATTAACTTAAAATACGTTAAAATATCGCTAAATTAAATAAGTCACATAATTAGATGAATTTACTCTACGACGTATAATGGCAACCATCTCGCACGGGTACCCCTTTCTGAACTGAATGAAGCTATGATGCCAGATCTCCCTGGTTGATTGTGTTCTATAAGTACCATCTAGCAACTATACTTATGTGGAAGAGATTACCTGCTTGGTAAAGTTGGTAAACCACTCTGGGGTTTGGCTACCTACCACCATCTGGCTTGAGTCAGCCACCAAACGTATTAGTACCTATAAATTATGATCAGAATCAGATATAATTTAATAAATTAAATTGTAGATTATTATTGTTATTTTTATTTTATTGTATTAAGTTTCATGTTTTATTCTATATTATGACCTTTGAATTTTGATTTGACATTGTTTTTTTTTTGTTTTGTTTTGTTAGCCAATATTTTATTTTTTTGTTCGTGTATTAATTAGTGTAATTGGTGTTGAGCGTACTAATTAAATTAAATAAATAAATAAATAAATAAAACCTTATTCGCAAGATCAAGTTAGATCAAATTCGCTCATTTTCGAATAATTTTTTTTTTATAAAATAAATATTTCTTCCTATGTTGTAACTATACCTTCCTATGATGTAGGTAACTATATATGGTTTTGAGCGCAGTAGCTACCTATAAATTTTGATTTTAACAGCAATCGCTTTCAAAGGTCGCTATTTATCTTGGCTAGTGGCCTTTCGGTCAGTTTGTGTAACGTTCGGCTCAGTTCCATTCTGATGTTTACTGGCATTTGTAAAGTTTAAGGGGAATTGCGTGTCGGTGAGCATACGCCCACGCTCCGTTCGACGTCTTAATATAACAAAGAGATTATCTGATCACGGCTACAGATCTGTACCGAGATTAAGTAATCATCACTGTATCGGTATCGGCTTGGTTTGCAAAGTAGATGGTAGTTTATAAGTTTATGATGGTTGGATAATAGTAATGATAATGATAGTTCTTTACTAATGTCAATGATAAATCATTATCCGAGTCGAATCCGAGTCGGCTAAGTGCCTTTGTACTTAATACAAATAAAAATGAATTAAATTGAATTGAATTGAATTTGTGCATTCATTATTTTGGAAACTTTATATAAGATGGTTGTTTAATTATTTATCGATGTTACCGGATATCTGTATAATTCAGCATTCTATACAATACCTAGGCAATGTATAGAATATCTAAAACGTTCAGGTAACGTTTTGAATATTATTTATTTCAAACTTAGCCCAGGCATTCTATACAATACTCCATGCGTAGTTTGTAATGTGTGTAAAAGACGGTCTCTAAGCTGCCTTTTCGCCGAAAATTGTTTGGCCGATTATCATTTGCCAACTAACGTTTCGCAGAATTTTATTTCGCCGAATAATCATTTGCCAACTTATCACATTTTTTTTTTTAATTTCCCAACCTAACAGTTGTCAACTGTACGTTTGGTCTGCGTTTTATAATGACACTTTTCAAAAGGCCAACTTTCAAGTAGCGAATGTTTCAGTTAGAGTACCTAATATTGATTTGGTTGTATATTGTTTATAAACCTAGGTTTGTAAATTTGCGGTTCTTGTTATCTTTATTTATTTATTTATTTATTATAGGATTACCAACATAAGATACAGTTTCATCATTTGCAATACAAGTTGTTACGTATCATATTAAATCTTACTGTTCCTACAATTACAGGTAACCACAGCATGCTTTGCAAATAGTCATCTTCCGGTGGCATATGCACTTTTAGGGAGAATTTAGCGGTTTTTGATACATAAAAAGGCTTCCAAACATCTCCGGCGCTGCGGGAAGTGCAGCCCCTCCGCCCTTGCGTAACAAACTGCAGGCACTCCATGCTCGCCTACGCAGCTTCGGCTTTTTGGTCGCCTGCGGCGACCAGCCTCAGCCGCTTCGGCTCACATGGTGCCTGCAGTTTGTTACAGCGGGCGGGGGCTGCTCTCCCTCCGCGCCTCCGGGGTTTACATTCACTCTAGGGGTAGGGCAGACTAGTACCACGTGGGGTCGGGGTTGACTAAGTCGGTTCTGTCACCAATTTTGAAAAATCCGAAGCTGCGTAGGCGAGCAGTGTAGTGTAGGAGCCATTAGACTGCATCTCTCCTTACCATCAAGTGTGATTTCGGTCAAGCATTAATTTAAAATGTATAAAAAAATATCTATTCATGCAGGTTATAATTTGTTTTGAGTGTGTTTTTAAGTAAATTCTTAATTCCAACCTCCATCCAAGTTGACTATACATACCCAAATCTAACTTTATTAATTGCCGGTGGACCTGCAGGTATTCTGTACAGTAGTTGGGAAACGTATACATTACCTAGGCAAACTATGTAATGGTGATAATATTCATATAATTTAATACATTGCCAAAACGACCCAGGTATTATACACATTTCCTAGGAATTGTGTTGAATACCAGCATTATACAGATATCCGGTAACATCGACACTAAAACATATTTTTTGAAAATTTTAACGGTTTACCTGGCTGACTGTGTATCATAGATTCTTGCTGATTCACTTATTTATATTACATTAAATTTAAATTTAAACTTATCTATTTTGTGGTGTAATGCGACTTCGTACTTTTAGTACGCATCGCAAGTAACAAGAAAGCTACAAAGAAGCGACAATTGAAGATATCGTGCGTAAGTGGAGAGAAGGCCTTAGTGATTTGATCGTCAGTCTCTAGTACGAGTTCCAATGATATCATTATCACCTTTTTCTCAGCTGAAGGAAAACTGAATACGTACCTAGTACCTACCTAACCTGACCGTTTCTCGCGAGAGTCTCTAGGTTTTTACCTGTGTCGCGGGTGGCATGGACCTCACATACGTCATCACAATAACACCCATGACCCGAGCACAAATATTTATCAGTCACATAAATATCTGCCCCGGCCCGGGAATCGAACCCGGGACCCCTCGCTTCGCAGGCAGGGTCGCTACCAACTAGGCTCAGGTCGTCAATGCACGCATATTTCATGTGCAGTATCACTGGGCCTGTAATAAGCAGATTTCCACTAGTTTTCTCAACCAAGTGATGAATTTTTCGATTGAGAGACAAGACTACAAACAGTAAGGTTTTTTTGTTCATTATAAGTCAATGCAAGACTACCATCCCACCTGTTGGTAAGTGGTTATTAGTCTTGGGTGGTAAACGCTTATTTCTTACCACTCTTAAGACACCCACATTATATAGGCGGCCTCTGTGCTCCTGCCATTTATTGCCTGTTAAAAGTGCGGTGTTAGAAAGCCAATGGCCAAAGGGCTAACCTAACAGCAGCTAACACATTATCCAAGAAAGAGTGCAATCATACGACAAAATCAGGGCGGAACCTGGTATAAACAACGCACATTAAAGATCAGATAAGGTGATAAATAAGGCATGCTAATTCACGGTAATAATCTTTGCTCTACAGCTGGTGTGGTAGATAACACGCTTCAGAGATACTGGGTTGTAATGGCTGTGCCTACAGACTTTATATTTGGTACGGTAAATGAAACTTTGCTAAAGGTTTGATGTACGAAGCCAAGAAACAGGTGGTTCAAATCATATTAAATAAATAAACGCTAACACACTCATACCCCCGCAGTAGGTTGTTACCTGTGTCGCGAGTGGCAAGGACGACACATATAACACATCACAATCACATCCATAACCCGAGTATAAATATTTATCTGTCACATAATATATAATCGAACCCGGGACCCCTCGCTTCGCAGGCAGGGTCGCTACCAACTAGGCTACAGGGACATCATAATTATTAACATTGACCCGTGCAATAAGTTATCTGTCGTGCTACACATGATTTTATTTTGATAAGTTTGGTACATAGTTGCATAGATTAAATAAAAGAAGCCCACAAAGTGGGGCTCTGTTGACATGCGTCCATGAATATTTTAAATATTTGCCAAACTATTTTACGTCAGAGTCACAAATTAACAAGATAATCAAAGAGCTTAATATTGTACAGTACAACCGTGCGATATTACATGTATCTTTAGACCCAACATCGGCTTAGATCAAACACAGATAACTGACTGGAACAAAGTCGCATACAAAGGCTAGTTGTAAATATATAAAAATCAGATAACGCGCATTAAGAAGCTGTATCTCGAATCACTTAATTAGTAGGCATTAAATCTGTCATTTACGCCTCCTAGGGCATTATAGAGCTTTCCCCTTAAACTGTGCGTTTAGACCTTATCTTGGGGCCATTATATCACTAATAGAGGCTGGTTTATGTTCCAAGCCAAAGATTGAGGAGGTAGCAGCCACTGAGATTAATAGCCGTTGTTCCGCTGTTTGAGATTGCATACCAGCCACACAGCCCACTGCTGAGACACATTGTCGCTGGCCGAAGGGAAAATACCATCGTGTGCTAAGTTTAATAGGAGAAAAGGTCTTTGATAAGCTGGTCGCAACTATTTTGGCACAGGTACTTAGGAACACAAGAATACAGGAATTTGGTATAGTTTTTATTCGGTAACACTAGACTTCATGAGACTAGATAATTTAAATTTTACTAACAAAAAATAACAGACTTCAAAATAACTCATAAAGTACTTGTAAGATTTCGTTCAAATTTATGTGGGACTACATGACAAGCACCAGCTTTCGATTAAAAAAATAATCATCAAAATCGGTTTACCCAGTAGAAATTTCTGAGGTAACAAACAAAAAAAAATACAGTTTAATTGAATACCTCTTCCTCTTTTGAAGTCAGTAAAAAAATCATGATAACCGGAAAGATGGAAGGCAAGAGACGCAGGGGTCGGAGCCCGAAAAGATGGACAGATCAGGTGTCCGAAAAACTTAATATCACACTGAGCGAAGCCATACACTGTGCCTCAGACCGCGGAAAATGGCGGCAACTAGTCCATGAAACATCAAAATGAGATCGGTACATCACGATGCTCAGCAGTGAGCGTACGACTGAAGGACGAGGAGGAAAAGATCATAGCCCGGCTTGTGTCGACCCTAAGTGATCGACCAACAGCAGGCGCGGTCGGTAGTTGGATGGGTGACGCCTAGTGGTAAAAAACTCAAATGCTTCCGTGCTTCGGAGAGCACGTAAAGCAGTCGGTCGTTATCATTCCGTCCGTCCGTGAACATGACACCTCGGCGCATCTGTGGTAATCGTTGCTACAGCGAAGGGTTGTGAGTTTAACTTGTATATAATTAATATAATATTGTTACTTTCATAATTGTAGTTTTGAATTAGGTACATTGTGGCAAAGCTGCCGGTGATACATGCTAAGCAAAAGGTCTCAGAAATGAGCTACGCCTTGTACCTATTTGTATTTATCAATACAGTACAAAAAGTTAAATTTCATGAAAAATTGTAATCTTGTGTTTATTTCAGTCATTATTATTAAATTCAACCTTTTCGGGGTGAGAGGGCCTGGAGATCTGTCATACAGGTTACCCTTGGACAGACTCCAGACTCTCACAATACAATAACCTTACTTAGAATATAATGGTGCTCCCTCACCGGGAGCATTCACGTGTAATGTAACATTATAGATTCGTCTTTGAGCATTACATTACAATACTACCTCCCTGACTGACGAGCATTCGCGTGTAATGTAACATTATACGGGAAGTGGAGCGCAGTGGCCAGTGATATTACAAATTGTATCAAAATATTACACATTGTATCATTACAAGGTGCGCATTGTAATGCTCGGTTCTCCTCCTTCACTGATGTAAGCCCGTTTTGTATCATTACAAGGTGCGCATTGTAATGCTCGGTTCTCCTCCTTCACTGATGTAAGCCCGTTTTGTATCATTACAAGGTGCGCATTGTAATGCTCGGTTCTCCTCCTTCACTGATGTAATGCTCAAATCTGTAACGTTACATTACAGGCGAATGCTCCCGGTGAGGGAGCACCATAAGATTGAATTATTTAGTCCTAAATCTGTTTTGTTTTGTGAAGAGAGAAATAAAGATAATGTTATTAAATATAGAATTACTACTCTTATGTAAATATTTACTTTAGTTTGGTTAATCTAGATAATTTTATAGGGTTTTTAAGTTGTTCATTATCGGGATTGTTTTTATTTTTATTGCACAGACTGCATAGGTATGTACTCGTATAATATATTTATACTCTATGAACAAGGGTGAGATTGTTTGTCCTTTTACTGTTAGTTTATGGTGCCCTTAGGTTTTCCAATGACTACACAAGAATCCACACCTGCATTACGCGACTACTAATGATCAGTTAAATGGTCAGTGCAGTCCAATACTACCACTCTTCTTCAACTCAATAAATAACTTATTATCTCGCAATTAAGTTGTAATACTTAACATTCGAATTACTCGAAAATTGTGCCTTAGTTGCCACATACCAATTTACTCCTCGTATAAACAGTAAAACTAAGGCCGTAATAATTATATAGAGATGTTATAACCTTACGAAGGGTTGTATTAATTGCTTGGGGATGTTATAACCATAACTAAAGGAGGGAATGTTTGTTTAAAAGGTAATCAATTTGTAGCCTCATTATATGGGGTTCTAAATAGATACCTATTACCCTGTTAATAATTTTTCAAAAACAACTATCAATTGTCTTTAAGTAGTTTTGAAGTATTTAAGCGGTTATTCTACTTTTTTCTCGGCTGAAAACGTTGTACAATAGTTGCATGGACGGCGGTGACCACATACATACATCAACTATGTACGTATGTATTTCAACAGTACGACTGAGGGTGTGTCAAAATAGTAATCACAGTATCTCCTTGCACTCGTTGACATATTGCGCGTTCACTCGCACTTAGACCTAAAACCCATGTGCGAGTGAGCGCGCAATATTTCAACGAGTGCAGTGAGTACTGTACTGAAATACATAATCTATATTAAATCAACCGTGTTTACATTATGTTTTTCTGACCATACCAATATTTTAATGTCTGCTCGATTTTAGGCTTCCCGCCCACGTCAGTCTTTTTGTAGGACCGATAATCGGGTCGATTTTTCCTGCCATATTATTTCTGACCGACTTTTTGTAGGACGTGTGCGTTGCACTATTGCTATCAGTACGTTCTATTTTTCTCCTACAACAAATCGGTCACCGATTATCGGACGTGGCCGGGCGGGAAGCGTAAGACTTTGCAACGGCATCATTATAAATCATAATCGTATTAACGTCAATTTTACTGACTCACAAGTGATTTGCGATTGCTTGTAGGTAACCGTTCATTAACAACGGTCTATTGTACAACACAATGTTAAAATTCCAAACTGGTGAGAGTTCACACAATCTTATAAATGGTGAAATCAAACACGTATAGTCGTCGGGACCCCGTCAAATAGGGCATCTCTCTTGTGATTTTGTCAGTCTAACGCCCCAACTCAGAGTCATAAACGGTTACTTAAATCGCTCCTTAGCACAGAATTTGTATGGTGATCCTTTACTAAGGAGCGATTAAAGTAACCGTTAGTGACTCTGAGTTGGGGCGTAGGTAACCTAATTGAACCTATTACAATCAAACATATTTAACATCAGTTGTCGTTAAATGTATATTCTTTTTAAACATAAAATAAATTTCAGAGCATATGTACAGTCGGCCGTAGAAGTAGCTTAGCATTTCAGTACTTTGTAATAGTAACTGTTTCGACGGTTTCCTAGCAACATCTATGACAAATTCAAGAAATGTAATGTGACAAGGTACTAAAATGTTAAGCTACTTCTGCGGCCGACTGTACGTACAATGTACCTACAGTTTTCATGTACAGTCAGCAAAACAAGAAGAGAATTATTGTGTTATTATTAATGTATAATTTACCTTTGAAATAACACAAATATTATGTACCTAATATTAAATTTTGCTCATTGTACATATTTTTTAGATAATATATAAATCAACAATTGGTCTGTATTCTGTTCTATAAAAAGGTTGAGAGTATATTTTCCTCAATCGACTTGTTTATCGGTACTTTAGAAATAATGTCATAATTTACAGCACGTATCGTTTTCAACAACCGATAATGTGCCATGTAATTTGCAAAATTAGGCAACAGTTGGTACAATTTAATTCAATTTATTAGTCATAAAACTTCATTGCATTATAAATTATTACCGTCACCTCGACAATACAATCGAATCGAACGTTAACAGAGCGTTTCAATCAAAACGGACGTTGTGTGGACAGTGATAGCCAATCTTTTTTGGCTTGTGTCAATTTTACATAAATGAGAGTAATTTTTCAAGTATTGGGGATAATTAAAATATACTACTTACACTTTTCATGATAGAAAATTAATTTATCTATACTAATATATAAAGAGGAAAGATTTGATTTTTTGTTTGCATTGAATAGGCTCCGAAACGACTGAACCGATTTGAAAAATTCTTTCACTGTTGGAAAGCTACACTATCCCCGAGTAACATAGGCTATATTATATTTTCAAAAAAATTACGGATCCTTAATAAAACTCCAATAATGTAACCAAAGGTGTAAAAAAATAAGAAAACCGAAGCAAAGCGAGGGCGGTTACTCGTAACATATAAATGGGTGAATATCAGAAACGTGCATTTTTTTTCAATTTTTTGTGGTGATATTTTTTCTTCAGTTTTCGTGAAAAGTGAGATCCTGGTATAAGAAAAGAAAGTCTAATTGTTACACTTTCTTTTCTTATACCAGGTTCTCATTTTTCACGAAAACTGAAGAAAAAATATCACCACCAAGAATTGAAAAAAATGCACGTTTCTGATATTCACCCAAATACTGAGGTTCTCTAGAAAACAAATGTATAGGCCCGGATAATATTTTTTTGGCTCTTATTGTGTGGCTATTGTAACAAATGAATGTATTTCTTACTGAAAGTGAAATTGACCTAAGGATAAAATGAGCTAAATATGAATTTCATATAATATCTCACTAAGACAATAAGTAGATGACAAAAGAAAAGCAAGCAAAAGAAAGCATTTAACCCGCTTATATTACAATTATTAATTCGTATGGAATAAGATAAAATAATTTCTAATTTCTCATTAAAGTTTTTGATTGTTAATCACTTAACTAAGAGACTAGTATCACCGACATATTTGAACTTTGAGGTCTGCAGTTATGAGGAATTAACATTCTACCGCGAGATTTCTATCGGACAAGCCTACGATGACTAATCAAGGGGATATCTGTTCGATTTCAGTAGCTTTGCATTGGTAATTAATTTATTACACCCCGAGTCGTGACTCAGAACCGCAGGTTACATGCCGCTGGTCGCCGGGTCAGAGAGGAACAGAATTATTGCTTGGATTTTCTTGTTTGTACATATTTACAATTGTACAGCCTAACGAACTTGGTAGTAACTTCGTACAACCAGGTAAAACGCTTGTTGCATTTTACTAAATGTACGCTTCCCGCCCACGTCAGTCTTTTTGTAGGACCGATAATCAGGCCGATTTTTTCTTCCATATTATTTCTGACCGACTTTTTAACCGACTATTGCTATCAGTACGTTCTATTTTTCTCCTACAAAAAAGCGGTCACCGATTATCGGACGTGGGCGGGAAGCGTTAGACTTATTCATCATACATTGCTGTTTATCTATATATCTATACAAATAAATAAAATTGGATTGTCTGTAATATTAAAATAACCGCTTTCTACGAAGTGCATTTGGATTTATACAGGGATATACCAAAACAACATTTTTTACAATTTTTGTCTGCCTGTCTGTCTGTCTGTTTGTTCTGGCTAATCTCTGAAATAGCTGGACCGATTTTGACGAGACTTTCACTGGCAGATAGCTTATGTAACAAGGAGTAACTTAGATTACTTTTATCTTAGAAGAAATTGTTTTAGAAAATAATAGGATCAATGAAAAATTTATTAATATTAAATACCACGCGGAAGAAGTCGCGGGTAACAGCCAGTGCTAAATAATAACATTAGCTTTTTTTGATAATACAGCAATGTATATCGTATTAGAAGACGCACTCTGTATTTAGGAAAATGACGTGATATCACATAATGGATGCGCGGACATCTAAACAGGTGAATCGTGAGAGTTGAGACATGGTCCCCAGATTTTAAACAGCCTTCGGGGAATAGGGTTAACACTTTGTGCAATTATTTCCTCACCCGTACTATAATTATTTATTTTGTTATTATATTTTTTGTAACAAGTAATTGTCCTAGTGTAAGACACAATATTTAGACAGTATTTTCAAACATCAAAAGAAATTGATCTACGCCATTTTTTAGCACAGCTAAACTGTACTTTGTAATGAACAAATTATGTTTTCTGTTCATGTAGTTATTATTTTATTTAATTTTACCTAAGTACTTCTTAGCAATTGACTCTACACATTGGTCTTTTTAACCGATTTCAAAAAAGGAGGAGGTATTCAATTCGCCTGTATTTTTTTGTTTGTTACCTCAGAACTTTCGACTCGGTGAACCGATTTTGATCATTATTTTTTTAATCAAAAACTAGTACTTGTTATGTGATCCCATTTAAATTTGAACTAGATCTGACGAGTAGTTTTTGAATTATTTTGAAGTCCGTAATTTTTTTCTTGGTAAAATTCAGATTATTAAACTTGTCCAGTGCTTGCCCAGTGCAATAGATTGAATGAAAATAATAAGATTATAATGATGTCCTCCTTTCAGAAAATTTCGTTAAAGGTACCTTTACTTCTGCGAAACTCAAAGTAACTAAATAAAATGTAGCTCTGGTTTCCCCATACGTCAATGATTTTGTTTTAAGTAGAGATTGTAATCTGCTTAAATTTATGCATTCGTGAGCAGGATGCACAATTTCAAAGGTCAGGTCAAGTTTGCTAGAGTATTAAATAAATTAATGAGGTAAGGAATGATTCGTGTTAAGATAAGTTATGGTACATTAGATCATGTAAATCAGTAACTCTTAACAGAATGTACTTTATTTTAGTGAAGTCTATCCATCCCAGATTACATAATAAGTGATTTCATTTAATCAATGAGCAAACTGAACCATTGACAGGCCTTAAATTTTCTTTAGACTTTTTAGACTTGAATTGACAATTGTACTTGCCCCGAACATTATCACCTATTCCTACTATTCCGCTAAAATTAAACGCTAACACACTTACACACCCGCAGTAGGTTATTTACCTGTGTCGCGGGTGGCATGGACGACACATATAACACATCACTATAACACCGATGACCCGAGTAAAAATATTTATCTGTCACATAAATATCTGCCCCGGCCGGGATTCGAACCCAGGACCCCTCGTTTCGCAGGCAGGGTCGCTACCAACTAGGCTACAGGGTTATCATTACCAAAACTATTAGTCGCATATTTGACATTTCATTAAGACAACATAACTTTATGCGCCAGACACTAGACACAAGACACATTGTCGCTGGCCGAAGGGAAAATACCGTCGTGTGCTAACTTTAATAGAAGAAAAGTGTCTTTGATAAGTTGGTCGCAACTATTTTGACACAGGTACTTAGGAATACAGGAATACAGGAATTTAGTATACCTAGTTTTTATGCCGTTACACCAGACCTGATGAGACTAGATAATTTAATTTTTACTAACAAAAAATAACAGACTTCAAAATAACTCAATTTTTACTTCTCAGATCTCGCTCAAATTTATGTGGGACTACATGACAAGCACCAGCTTTCGATTGAAAAAAATCATCAAAATTGGTTCATCCAGTCGACGTTAACAAGCATTATAAAAAAATACAGTGGAATTAAATACCTCCTCCTTTTTTGAAGTCTGTAAAAAGATCACAGCCCGGCGCGGCGGCTTGTGTCGACTGTGGTAATCGTTGCTACAGCGAAGGGTTGTGAGTTTAACTTGTATATAATTAATATAATATTAATTATTGTTACTTTCATAATTGTAGTTTTGAATTAGGTACATTGTGGCAAAGCTGCCGGTGATACATGCTAAGCAAAAGGTCCCAGAAATGAGTTACGCCTTGTACCTATTTGTATTTATCAATACAGTACAAAAAGTTAAGTTTCATGAAAAATTGTAATCTTGTATTTAAGTCATTATTATTAAATTCAACCTTTTCGGGGTGAGAGGGCCTGGAGATCTGTCATACAGGTTACCCTTGTACGGACTCCAGACTCTCACAAAACAATAACTTTACTTAGAATATAAGATAGAATTACTTAGGGCTTGTTTCACAATCTTCAAGTAAGTCCGAAGTAAGCTATTCGTTGGTTAAGTTGACATTTCGTGTATGTAAAATGACACTTTAACGTCACTTTAACCGGCAAATAGCTTATTCAGGACTCTACTTGAAGATGGTGAAACAAGCCCTTAGTCGTAAGTCTGTTTTGTTTTGTGAAGAGAGAAATAAAGATATATTATTAAATATAGAATTATTGCTCTTAGGTAAATATCTAGTTTAGTTTGGTTATTCTAGATAATTAATTTTATAGGGTTTCTAAGTTATTCATTATCGGGATTGTTTTTATTTTTATTGCACAGACTGCATAGGTATCTCGTATAATATATTTATACTCTATGAACAAGGGTGAGATTGTTTGTCCTTTTACTGTTAGTTTATGGTGCCCTTAGGTTTTCCAATGACTACACAAGAATCCACACCTGCATTACGCGACTACTAATGATCAGTTAAATGGTCAGTGCAGTCCAATACTACCACTCTTCTTCAACACAATAAATAACTTATTATCTCGCAATTAAGTTGTAATACTTAACATTCGAATTACTCGAAAATTGTGCCTTAGTTGCCACATACCAATTTACTCCTCGTATAAACAGTAAAACTAAGGCCGTAATAATTATATAGAGATGTTATAACCTTACGAAGGGTTGTATTAATTGCTTGGGGATGTTATAACCATAACTAAAGTAGGGAATGTTTGTTTAAAAGGTAATCAATTTGTAGCCTCATTATATGGGGTTCTAAATAGATACCTATTAACGTGTTAATAATTTTTCAAAAACAACTGTCAATTGTCTTTAAGTAGTTTTGAAGTATTGGAGTGGTTATTCTACTTTTTTCTCGGCTGAAAACGTTGTACAATAGTTGCATGGACGGCAGTGACCACATACATACATCAACTATGTACGTATGTATTTCAACAGTACGACTGAGGGTGTGTCAAAATAGTAATCACAGTATCTCCTTGCACTCGTTGACATATTGCGCGTTCACTCGCACTTAGACCTAAAACCCATGTGAGAGTGAGCGCGCAATATTTCAACGAGTACAGTGAGTACTGTACTGAAATACATAATCTATATTAAATCAACCGTGTTTACATTATGTTTTTCTGACCATACCAATATTTAATGTCTGCTCGATTTTAGGCTTCCCGCCCACGTCAGTCTTTTTGTAGGACCGATAATCGGGTCGATTTTTCCTGCCATATTATTTCTGACCGACTTTTTGTAGGACGTGTGCGATGCACTATTGCTATCAGTACGTTCTATTTTTCTCCTACAACAAATCGGTCACCGATTATCGGACGTGGGCGGGAAGCGTAAGACTTTGCAACGGCATCATTATGAATCATAATCGTATTAACGTCAATTTTACTGACTCACAAGTGATTTGCGATTGCTTGTAGGTAACCGTTCATTAACAACGGTCTATTGTACAACACAATGTTAAAATTCCAAACTGGTGAGAGTTCACACAATCTTATAAATGGTGAAATCAAACACATATAGTCGTCAGGACCCCGGCAAATAGGGCATCTCTCTTGTGACTTTGTCAGTCTAACGCCCCAACTCAGAGTCACAAACGGTTACTTAAATCGCTCCTTAGCACAGAATTTGTATGGTGATCCTTTACTAAGGAGCGTTTAAAGTAACCGTTAGTGACTCTGAGTTGGGGCGTAGGTAACCTAATTAAACCTATTACAATCAAACACATTTAACATCAGTTTTCGTTGAATGTATATTCATTTTAAACACAAAATAAATTTCAGAGCATATGTACAGTCAGCCGTAGAAGTAGCTTAGCATTTCAGTACTTTGTAATAGTAACTGTTTCGACGGTTTCCTAGCAACATCTATGACAAATTCAAGAAATGTAATGTGACAAGGTACTAAAATGTTAAGCTAGTTCTGCGGCCGACTGTACGTACAATGTACCTACAGTTTTCATGTACAGTCAGCAAAACAAGAATAGAATATTTGTGTTATTATTAATGTATAATTTACCTTTGATAATAACACAAATATTATGTACCTAATATTAAATTTTGCTCATTGTACATATTTTTTTAGATAATATATAAATCAACAATTGGTCTGTATTGTGTTCTATAAAAAGGTTGAGAGTATATTTTCCTCAATCAACTTGTTTATCGGTACTTTAGAAATAATGTCATAATTTACAGCACGTATCGTTTTCAACAACCGATAATGTGGCATGTAATTTGCAAAATTAGGCAACAGTTGGTACAATTTAATTCAATTTATTAGTCATAAAACTTCATTGCATTATAAATTATTACCGTCACCTCGACAATACAATCGAATCGAACGTTAACAGAGCGTTTCAATCAAAACGGACGTTGTGTGGACAGTGATAGCCAATCTTTTTTGGCTTGTGTCATTTTTACTTATATGAGAGCAATGATGTTGTATGTATAGGGAGGTAGATATGCCGAGAGGGCGTTGAAATTAAGTCAGTCGAATCCAATCAAGTGTAGGGATTTCATTGTAGACAGTTGATAGCTGCCTTTGAGTGAGGCTGTCTATAGTTGTCATAAAAATGCCGAGTTGTGTTTTGAGATTTTGCAAAAATCATTTCTCCAAATTGAATAATAATTATAGAGTTACATACCATAGGTAAATACATAAAACGTTATGTTAAATTTTGTTACTAATATAGAATATTTCTTTTAAAATTGATTAAAATTAATATTTTAATATGGCACATGCTATTCGTCATAGACTAATATGGCAGAAGTGAAATTAGGTAGTGAATATATTTCGTAAATTGAACCAAATGAAATCTTTATATAATGATTGTTTTAGACTGAATTTAGAATGATTGTTTTAGATTGTTTGTAAAATAAAAACGTTAAATATAATCCTTTTATCTTTCATTATTTTAAATTTTCCTAGATTTCCAAGTGATGAGCTACTTATAAGTTATTGGGTAAGCATAGTTCAAAAATTTCACAGTGAAGCCAACTGGATGCCTACGCTATAAGAGTTATTTTATCAGTAATAAGTGTACACAATATTCTTTTCCTGCAATTTAATCTTTTTTAAATCTTCTAAAGCATGTTGGTTAAATAAATAGAACTATTTTCATGCCACTTCCTTATTACACGAGGGTTGGAGAAAGGATTCAAAATAAAAATAAATCTAACACATGTATTTTTTCAATTCAATTTTTAAATTATTTTAAAATAAACCTTACACTGTTGTAAACACACTGTGACCTAAACGCGCACTAAGGTCACGCTTTTCAGCGCGTACAGTATCCATTTGTTTGACGTTCGGAAGCCTGTTGGTGAATCAAAAACCGTTAAATTCTCCCCTCTAAAAGTGCAACTAATGTAACTTTGTAATTTTTTCGAAAGTTTATCCCGAATAACTCGTAAAATGTACTGAATGTTCTAAACAAAGCCCAAATCGCGATTTTTTTATTCTTATAAAAGTGTCTCTTATGGGCCAAATTTGTGTAATCCACACTAAAATAAAGGCGCCAGAGATATCGTAATCGCGCCATTTTTAATTATTATATAATTACATACTTTAAGTTATTTGTTTTTGCAATATAATTTCAAAATGTTAAATCACAATAATAATATTATGCCTAATCGGTACTATTTCTTTTATTCCCTTCTGCCTGACTATTCTATGTTATGCTTTGACAATTGAGTTGTTCATTTTTTTCAAAATATATATTTTTTTAATGTATTTTAAATCTTTAACACAAATTATATTAATTGGCATTGTTAAAAACGCTTAAAAACTATTTTTAATATTAATAATAATGAATTCAAAATTGATAAAAGTTCAAAAAGAATCACGTGACTACAAACGCGCCAGATTTGGTCGCCATGTTAGTGACGTCATTGTGTTAAAGCAATTACACAGTGTTAGAAGCTTCTATGTGAATTGAGTAAAAATATCCGGAATTTAGTGCAAAAAGATATTCATACCACGTAATTTTATTGTAAATTTAAATGTTAAATGATTTATTCTTCATTAAATATTATAATAAAACTCTATTGATTGTACACACTAAATAAATTTAGATAAGGTTACACTGTTAACTGGTAAATCGTGTCTGGGAGAAATCAGGGCAGGGTGTTAGGGGTATAAATCAGGGTTGTATGATAAAATTATATTTCATTTATCATACTACTAGCTTCTACCCGCGACTTCGTCTACCTAAACAGATATGGATCCTGAGAGAAGTGAAGAATGTGATTAATAAAAAAATGCACAATGCAATACTACAGAAATTCTATGCTAGTAGTAGGTACATGCATATAGCCCTATAGCCTAGTTGATAGCAATTCGATCCAGCCTGTGAAGTGAGGGTCCCAGGTTCAATTCCCGGCCATATCTAATAAAATGTGACAAATAATTATTTGTACTCGGGTCTTGGGTGTTATAGTGACGTGTTATTTGTGTTGACCATGCCACCCGCGACACAGGAAAACCTACTGCGGTGGTATGGGTCTGTACGCGCTTTATACATAAAACTGGTACAATATATAATTTTTTTTGTCTCCGAAATACGCCAAGTTGGTCAATGATCACGACTCGTGTGGCGAATTGTTACCACTCCAGATCGCTAAGTCAAGGGTCCTGGTTTCGATTCGATGCGAGGTGGATGCTGCGAGATGGTTTGAATGATTAGTTTGTATTTCTGTTCTTGGTCTGAGTGTGTGTCCTTGTGTTGTCTATGGCACCCACGACACTGGGTATCCTAGTATGGGGCTATGAGTGTGAAGCGTTTATTTATTTATTTATGTACCTACTGGTTTTACAATGTTAACGATAATAATAACTAATATCTTCAAACACGGTTCCGTTTTACTCTACCATTGTTCTACCACGTGTTCCACTTTGTAGCCCCAGGACCCATCATCAGATCCTCATTGAATTTGAGTAGGATCAACGTTGCAAAATTCCTAACCTAATAAAATAAAACCATGCGTTGTTTCATAAAAAAACGGGCATGTGCGTGTCAGGCCACGGGCAATGTAAGGTTCCGAAGTAGTAAGTTTATCGACTATGACTCATACTTATGTTAACATAGCAGTGATAGTTTTCCTTGTAAATTCATCATATAAGTACCCTATTTTTGAGAATGTTTTCACTTGTCTAACTCCAACCGTTTAGTCAACAGTTGGGGGGGACACTTGACTGTAACCAAAATTAGCACTTTAAAGCCAAACATTTTGCAAACGGACCCCTAATTCCAAAAATGGTCTTACAAGACCCATAATATTTTTGGAAGACCTCTTCAACGATGCTCCACACTATAGGGTAGGCGACGAATAAAAAAATCATCCTCACGTTGCCTGTAGGGGAGGTACCCTGAAAAAAAATGTTTTTCAATATTTAATTCTACGATTCTGGAGTTTTAATAAATATGTATATCCATGCCAAATTACAGCTTTCTAGCAGTAAGGGTCTGGCCGCTTTGCTTCGGACAGACGGACGGACGGATGGACGGATGGACGGACAGACGGACAGATGGACGGACGGACGGACATGACGAAACTATAAGGATTCCGATTTTACTTCGGAACCCTAAAAGCGAATCTATGAACGAAAACTAAAATTTTACCTCTTGTTCCTCGGGAAAAGGTCACAGGTCACATTTAACATTATCTTTGGGGTGTTTTTTTTTGTAGTTTTCACACATAATGGTACAAAACAAGCACGATAACTTTTAAGGTTTAGCATTTTTGATATATTTATCAATATATTGACGATAATATCAAGATTTTATCAGTTAAAAGTCAAATCACAGTATCAGCTGTATGCTGCAATGAATAGCAATTAACAAAGTGACGTCACACGCGCGCTCGGTTCTATTCGGGAATTGTCGGCGTGTTTTCGGTACTGGATTCAAAAACGTATTTTTGATTTGATGTAACTTTTAAATTATAACGAATAAAAAAAAACTAAAATAACTTTGTTATAAAACTTATATATGAACTTTCCATTTATAACAAAAAAAAATTTTAGGAAACAACTCAATTATGACATGTCATCGCGGATCGAAAACTAAACCTCGAAATGTATGGACATAACATATCTATGGTAAAATATCTTTGTATGAGAGTAATTTTTCAAGTATTGGGGATAATTAAAATATACTAGTTACACTTTTCATGATAGAAAATTAATCTATAACATATAAATACTGAGGTTCTGTAGAAAACAAAATAGGACAGGATAATATTTTTTTGGCTCTTTTTGTGTATATTTGCTATTGTAACAAATGAATGTAGTTCTTACTGAAAGTGAAATTGACCTCGATATAATGAGAAATATTAATTTCATATACTCGTAATATCTCACTAACGGCCGGTCTCAATAATGTACTAACAGTTGGAAGACTGTGGATAGGGCTACCATTGGTATGTCATCTGTCATATTTGTCAATTTTTGCATCTGCATTTTTGTCAATTTTTGCATCTGAAAAATGCAGATGCAAAAATTGACAAATATGACAGATGACATACCAATGGTAGCCCTATCCACAGTCTTCCATCTGTTAGTACATTATTGAGACCGGCCGTTAGACAATAAGTAGATGACAAAAGAAAAGCAAGCAAAAGAAAGCATTTAACCCGCTTATATTACAATTATTAATTCGTATGGAATAAGAGAAAATAATTTCTAATTTCTCATTAAAGTTTTTGATTATTAACCACTTAACTAAGAGACTAGTATTACCGACATATTTGAACTTTGAGGTCTGCAGTTATGAGGAATTAACATTCTACCGCGAGATTTCTATCGGACAAGCCTACGATGACTAATCAAGGGGATATCTGTTCGATTTCAGTAGCTTTGCATTGGTAATTAATTTATTACACCCCGAGTCGTGACTCAGACCCGCAGGTTACGTGCCGCTGGTCGCCGGGTCAGAGAGGAACAGAATTATTGCTTGGATTTTCTTGTTTGTACATATTTACAATTGTACAGCCTAACGAACTTGGTAGTAACTTCGTACAACCAGGTAAAACGCTTGTTGCATTTTACTAAATGTACGCTTCCCGCCCACGTCAGTCTTTTTGTAGGACCGATAATCAGGCCGATTTTTTCTTCCATATTATTTCTGACCGACTTTTTGACCGACTATTGCTATCAGTACGTTCTATTTTTCTCCTACAAAAAAGCGGTCACCGATTATCGGACGTGGGCGGGAAGCGTTAGACTTATTCATCATACATTGCTGTTTATCTATACATCTATTTAAATAAATAAAATTGGATTGTCTGTTTGTAATATTAAAATAACCGCTTTCTACGAAGTGCATTTGGATTTATACAGGGATATACCAAAACAACATTTTTTACAATTTTTGTCTGCCTGTCTGTCTGTCTGTTTGTTCTGGCTAATCTCTGAAATAGCTGGACCGATTTTGACGAGACTTTCACTGGCAGATAGCTGATGTAACAAGGAGTAACTTAGGCTACTTTTATTTTAGAAAAGGAAATTGTTTTAGAAAAAAATAGGATCAATGAAAAATGTATTAATATTAAATACCACGCGGAAGAAGTCGCGGGTAACAGCTAGTGCTAAATAATAACGTTAGCTTTTTTGATAATACAGCAATGTATAACGTATTAGAAGACGGACTCTGAATTTAGGAAAATGACGTGATAACCATTTAATGGACGCGCGGACATCTGAACAGGTGAATCGTGAGAGTTGAGACATGGTCCCCAGATTTTAAACAACCTTCGGGGAATAAGGTTATCACTTTGTGCAATTATTTCCTCACCCGTACTATAATTATTTATTTTGTTATTATATTTTTTGTAACAAGTAATTGTCCTAGTGTAAGACACAATATTTAGACAGTATTTTCAAACATCAAAAGAAATTGATCTACGCCATTTTTTAGCATAGCTAAACTGTACTTTGTAATGAACAAATTATGTTTTCTGTTCATGTAGTTATTATTTTATTTAATTTTACCTAAGTACTTCTTAGCAATTGACTCTACATATTGGTCTTTTTAACCGATTTCAAAAAAGGAGGAGGTATTCAATTCGCCTGTATTTTTTTGTTTGTTACCTCAGAACTTTCGACTCAGTGAACCGATTTTGATAAAAATTTTTTAATCAAAAACTAGTACTTGTTATGTGATCCCATTTAAATTTGAGCTAGATCTGACGAGTAGTTTTTGAGTTATTTTGATGTCGGTAATTTACTTCTTGGTAAAATTCAGATTATTAAACTTGTCCAGTGCTTGCCCAGTGCAATAGATTGATTGAAAATAATAAGATTATAATGATTTCTTCCTTTCAGAAAATTTCGTTGAAGGTATCTTTACTTCTGCGAAACTCAAAGTAACTAAATAAAATGTAGCTCTGGTTTCCCCATACGTCAATGATTTTGTTTTAAGTAGAGATTGTAATCTGCTTAAATTTATGCATTCGTGAGCAGGATGCACAATTTCAAAGGTCAGGTCAAGTTTGCTAGAGTATTAAATAAATTAATGAGGTAAGGAATGGTTCGTGTTAAGATAATTTATGGTACATTAGATCATGTAAATCAGTAACTCTTAACAGAATGTATTTATTTTATTACACTCTATCCATCCCAGATTACATAATAAGTGATTTAATTAAATCAATGAGCAAACTGAACCATTGACAGGCCTTAAATTTTCTTTAGACTTTTTAGACTTGAATTGACAATTGTACTTGCCCCGAACATTATCACCTATTCCTACTATTCCGCTAAAATTAAACGCTAACACACTCACACCCCCGCAGTAGGTTATTTACCTGTGTCGCGGGTGGCATGGACGACACATATAACACGAGTACAAATATTTATCTGTCACATAAATATCTGCCCCGGCCAGAATTCGAACCCGGGAGCCCTCGTTTCGGCTACAGGGTTATCATTACCAAAACTATTAGTCGCATATTTGACATTTCATTAAGACAACATAACTTTATGCGCCAGACACTAGACACTAGACACAAGACACGTAAAGTAAGACACGAAGTAATTAACTGTTCCCTAGCGATTTACACAAGCGCCGCATTTTGTGTCCTTAGCGCGTTACACGATGGCAGCTTCGCCTCGCCTCCCGCTGAGTTCTACACGGAGATGACGGTGACCACGCTATGAGAACAAGGTGGTATGAAACTGGCTTTGTAATAAACGTTGGTACACTCAAACCCCGTTACTACGATTTAAATCGTTGCTATAGGATTTAAGACACAAGTTAGGCATAACTAACAACTAAGATCACGCGAAGATTCGCCACGGGAGCGGCGACAAGCCGGAACCGTTTTTTGTTAGTTTTCATGCTTTGGGGGGAATGTTAAGCCGTCGGTCCCAGTTGTTGTTATCGTAAGATAATAGTCGTTAAGCCCATGCAGGGGACCCTCAACAGGCATGAACACTATAGAGATTTGGGTTGGCCACTAACCTCTCCCTCACTGTCGCAACGTGGTGGTGTATGAATGAATGAATGAATGACTGAATGAATGAATGAATAAATGAATGAATGAATAAATTTTATTTATTTGTAATAGTATAGGTACATTGTATATTAATTAGGTCTTAGGTTAAATTTTAACAAAGTCTCGAAGTGTAATCTCCAGGCCGCCTCTAAAGGAGAGTTCCAAGCTCAGTAGTGGGCCATTAATAGGTTGAAGCCACAGGGAATCTTAAAGGAGGGTTGTGTGTAATAATAAAATTATCATAGATACAAATGAATCCATTGCTACTCTTAGAAAGCCCTGTATTATACAATATAAGGGAACTTAGTCACCTCATCGCGTGTCCGTAATCCACGCGACGCGGACGCCACAGTTTGAATTAATCTTCCTCAATCTACTGTGAAAGCCGATAAACTTGGAGCAGAGGAAATTTCAATTAACTGTTTATAGCTGTAAAATACGCTGGAATATCTATGGAATATCGTTTAACTAAAATATATTACATTTTTCTTCCTTTTAATGATGACTTAGAATGTAACATTTCAAACTAGGTGCTTAATCGCATTCTTTGCCATTATACGAGTACTTCGCTGAATGTTGAGTATGATAGGTAGAACTATTGTGCTATTCGTAGTATTCGTTATAAATAAAAAGGTTTTTTCACCGATAAGTGGCCAAGAAGATGAGAGCGAAAGAAAGGTTATTACCTACAGGTAAAAATAGTTCTGCTAAGTAATTCAAATGGTAATTACTAATTAGTTTTCCCAAAAAAAAAACGATTGTGGTAAAAAAATTATAGATTTTCTCTATTTTACCATTCATAAGTAAAGTCCGTTCATACACTTACGCATTCCATCTACGCTAACTCGTGACCGAAAACTTCAGTCGGGTTTATACAGATAAGCCCCAAAGATTTCTAAATACTTACCATCAAACCCGACCCGCTACCAATCACAGTGCAAGACATTCCGTATTCCGCTCGAGTTAATAAATATATTTGCATACTTTACGCCGATTATCTAAAAACGGTCCATCCAATCTGCTCTGTGCGCCAGTGACTAGATGTACACGTTTATTACCCTGTCAGGCTGATGTGAACGCATTCCATCTCGGAGAAAACACACGGACCAGCGTACCGTGCGATACCGCCGCGGTTTTAGGGTACCACGCTCGATTTATAAATTGAGTCATTGTACGATCACTTGTTACTACTACTACACTACCTATTTTACTACTATTTAAATGTTTGTATGTATCTATTTGTCTCTCAAGTATTTGTTTTCAACAACCTTTTACTCCATAATCTCGAGATAAGTAGATTATGTAAGTAATACCAATTAGTGTAACTTTTGAACTGTCAACTCACTTGAGTATTTTGGAAACATGAAATATTGAAGATATCCGTCAAAGTTAGTTCAGTTAGTCAGACCTTTTGGAAAATCCTAATAAGCATTTATCATTACGCTTCTTATCTACGAAACGGTTAGTATTTATTTCATTGTAAGAGTAGTGGTCAACCTAAAATGTCAGAACATCATAGCAACTTTACCGAAAACTTTACATTTTCTTCTGAAAATACTATATAAGAACAAATTATAGTTATTTATAATATGGAATCTTAACCATCCCAGAACGTTTCGGACTTGACCGGATTTTATGCTGACCAAATATTTGAAATGCATGTAAAGCTCACGTTTTCTTTTTTGACAGTCAAATAAATTTTCGCTGATTAAATCTTACAAATTGTTCCCATCAATCTATCTTGTCGAGCTCTGTTTCTTGTGTTTATTGAAAGAATGTAACGCAAGTTCATAGAAAAGGTAATTATAAGCAATAAATCTGGTGTAATTATCGTATGATTTTCTTTATTAATATATCTTAAACACACTATCTAGCGTTCGTGATGACAAATGGGAATCACTCAGTTTTAATTGTGGTGTAATTATGTGCTTAGGTTTTTGTTTTTTTCTAAACATGTAAACATTTATATGATCTTGTTATGATAACATTTATATTCATGTTTTTAAACTTTTATTGTTTTGCGAAACTTATCAATTCGAAGTCGGTTTTTATACAGATTACAATAAGCTTTATATAGTTGGTAACTTAAACTTAGAAAATTATATTTTTAAACATTATTTATGATAGTATCAAAAAATCTATATTATATTAGTGAGTCATGTAACTTCTGAACAAGTACTCGTACCTAAATAGATTTAGCTTATGTACTAAAAGTATAATTGTGAATTGTGTGGGTTCATACTAACATCCATTAGCAGGTGCTGTTGTTTCATCATAAACAAACAAACTTGTGTTAAGATACGTACCTAATAATGTTACGATGGATCTCAAAATGCTTGAAAATAATTATGACAATTTAATAATAACAGTGACGATATCATTCAATTTATACTCCCGTAAATTTGTGATTTATTCTCTCAGACAATAATCACACGACTCGTACGCAATGCAATTTAAATATTTGCTTAGTACACTTTATATGAGAGTGTTCTATGTCAGGGCTCGTTTGAGATGGACTCCATCAAAATAAACGGACTACTGCGTGTTTTTGAAAGATACCAGAGTAACACTACGCTCTGCTCAAGGCTTTGTCTGCGTTATCCTGGATAGTAAGTAGATAATATGTCTTTTCTCATTCCGTTATTAACCGACTTCAAAAAAGGAGGAGTGTGTATTTTTTGTGTGTATGTATTTTTTTATGTTTGTTACCTCAGAACTTTCCACTGGGTGAACCTATTTTAATGATTCTTTTTTAATCATAAGCTGGTGCTTGTAATGTGATCCCACTTAAATTTGAGTGAGATCTGATAAGTACTTTTTGAGTTATACTTAATTTTGAAGTTGGTTATTTTTTGTCAAGAATTATTATTAACTTTGAGGATCTCTAATTTTTTGAAAATATAATATAGCCTAAGTCACCCGGGGATAGTGTAGCTTCCCAACAGTGAAAGAATTTTTCAAATTGGTTCAGTAGTTTCGGAGCCTATTCAATGCAAACAAACAATCAAATCTTTCCTCTTTATAATATTACTATAGATGAATTGACCGATTGGGTCATAAATCGGCCAGATATCTCGATCTACATCATTAGTTATAAATAACTAGCGATAACACTTATAGTTAACGTACCTAAAGATATATGACGTGTATTTCACTGGGACGATAAAAGTATATCACATAATTCAATATAGGCCCGTATTAATAAACCAAGCTTGGCTAAAGAGCGCGATCTTAGATTTTATAAATGTTTTTACATACGATCTTACTGATTATGTCCGTAGCTCAAACCGAATCATGAGATCGCAGAGATCCTAAGATTGGTTTATTAATACGGTAACAGGTTTTTTTTACAAATGAAACTTACATACGATCTCACAGATTATGTCCGTAGCTCAAACCGAATCATGAGATCGCAGAGATCCTAAGATCGGTTTATTAATACGGTAATAGGTTTTATAGGTTTTCGAAGTTCAAGTGATATAATTTTGTGATTCATTGTGTGTTGCAATTAATAGTCTTGAATTAAGTAAATTCCCACCGTTTTATACATAAATTATCCGACACAATAATGATAACAACGGTTTTTTGGTACGACCTACTTAAATAACAATAAATTATTCCAGTGAGTCCAATGTCACCAAAAGATACAATAGGTTAACTTCATACAAACGTAGTCGCTGTATTTAGTACAGATATGTCCATCAACCTTAACATAACCCTTACACAATTCACATTCGTTCTCATTACAGCAGCAAAGGTCAAAGGAGCCCACAAAAACATGGAATCCACCACCTACAGGGGCACCCTCAAACAAGAGCATTACCAAACACGTTGCGGAATGAAGAAGTTTCTTTTTTTACTAATTAAATAACCACCCGTGACTATTCCTTGCGTTTTTAACTCGTGTACAGCATAATTAATACCATAGAAAACCACCATGAGCGACTATTTTATGGCGCATTTAACGTACCGTAAAAAGATACCGATCTCTTTCTTATGGACCTCATTCAGTTGCATTTCGCTTAAGAACGTTGAAAGAACGCAGTGATGAGGTAGGAAATATATCTTTTGCCTTGTAAGATCTAAGGTCAACTAAAGTGCTATTTATAATGTCTGTGAAAGCTAAAACACAAGCAAAAACGAAGATTGCTTAGAGCTTGAATTTGCGTATTTGAAATCATTTAAATTAGGCACATAGGATGCTTAAAATTAAGGATGGATGGAGCCTCTTATCGTGAAATGTTATTATCTCTATTTCAATCCCATTAATCCCAAAAGCACTTTCAATTACTGATACACTTTAAACATATAATGTAGAAAGCATACGGTGTCATAATATTATGTTATTATCATAATTTACTAAACAGTTATTATATATTATCTTTCTAATCAATCAGCTATGGTGTGAAATCTTACGGAATGAGCCAATTAAAACTGGGCCCTCATTGGTTATCTTTCTCCGACAGGTGTGTTTAATTGATTTTTATAAATACTTACAAAACATTTGAGATTGATTGAATAATGAGTGGATTTAGGTAAATGTAGGTGAAGAGTGATGAACCACTTCCGATTTTTTATTGTAGTGATTTTTTTTAATTTTTTGTAGCTTTCTTTGGGAAACTAAAATATCCAATCAGAGGCATCGCACGTTATCGATCAAAAGAGAAAGCAAGCAGTTTTATGAATTAATATTTTCAAACGTATAAGTAACATAAATTATGAAACTTGCACCCACGAGACGTGTTTTGGCTGAAAATGATGGGGAGCGTCTCAACAACTATGTGACCACATCTCACACATCTCTGAACCCTGGCGTAATGGTGATAAACGATGACTATTACTATCAGCAAGCCTGAAACCTCTTCCGGGGTAGTCTGCTCTCTTGAATATTTTTATTTAATATCCCCTTTACAATTCTTATAACGGAAAACGCAAGATCAATAAATTGATGGCATATTTTTATGTAACATAATCTGAATTTTACCAAGAAAAAAATAACCGACTTCAAAATAACTCAAAAACTACTCGTCAGATCTATCAAAAATTTAAGTGACCACATGACAAGCACCAGCTTTCGATTAAAAAAAGAATCATCAAAATCGGTTCACCCAATCGAAAGTACTTTGGTAACAAACATAAAAAACAGTCGAATTGAATACCTCTTCCTTTTTTGAAGTCGGTTAAAAATAGCCGAATAAACGAGCCACCTGATGCAAATTTGAATTCAAATTAATATAGAGGCTTTGTAGATTTATTAAGTAGGATTAATTGAAAGGAAACTTCGTAAGCAATAAAAACAAATAAAATACGATCTCGCGCAATTGCAGCATCCGTTGAGCAACAGGGTGCAAAATACATTGGCGTGTATTTGACAAAATACGAGCTTTTAAACTGTTAAAAAATAAAAATGTTTTGGATTTCGGACACAGTTATAATCAACTATAATTTTATTATAATCGGTTTAATTTCTACCGCTCCTAGTTGGGTTGCTATGGTAGTATAGGAACTACCTAAGCCATAAAGATTGTAATGAAATATTGTACAAGCTGTCGATATTAATCGCAACGAATAGGGTTTCCATGTTATGTACAGAATGTAATGAAAAAAAATATATCCTCTTACTCGGCATCAGCTGAATTCCTGTTTATTGAAATACAGGTAAGTCGGGCCAAAGCTTTAATTGGGGTTGTGTACTGTCCTCCCTCAGTTGATTACGTCTCCAGTCTTGAATCCGTTCTAGAGACTTATTGTCATGACTACGTGCACCATATCATAATGGGTGATCTTAATACCGATTTATTAAAGAGTACTTCACATTCCAATATTCTTCTTAATGTTATCAAGTCAGTCAATCTCTCTGTTCTTCCCTCGGGACCCACTCACCACAATCTTGATTCGCCTGACTCTTTGCTTGACTTGATATTCACTTCCTCGCTCGAACATGTTATAACTCACGGACAGCTGTCTGCGCCTGGATTTTCGCGACATGATGCCATTTATGTTTCTTACAAATTAAGACCACCTAAATTAAGACCTGAAATTGTCATGATGCGTTGTTTTGCTAAAATCGACAAAGTTGCCTTGTCGGAAGATGCTGCCAAGCTCGACTTAAGTGCTGTGTACTCTGCGCCCTCAGTAAATGATAAGGTGTCTCTGTTTAACACTGCTATCCTCGCGCTGTTTGATAAACATGCGCCACTACGAGCAGTTAGGGTAAAAAGGAAACCTGCTCCGTGGATTACCAGAGGCGTCCGGATGGCTATGACGCGCCGCGACAGAGCTTTCCGTAAATTCAAGCGAGACAGGTGCTCCGAAAACTGGTCGTCATACAAAATCGCACGTAATAGGTGTAACAAGATGGTGAGAGCCGCCAAACGTTCCTATATTCTCGAAAACATTACCAATTCTTCATCTGCTGATATATGGAAGTTCTTTCATTCCCTTGGCATTGGAAAGATACCTGCCCAGGCCAAGAAATCTGAGTTCTCTGCCGATGATTTTAATCGTCATTTTTCTTCCACTTCTCTTCTTAACACTATGGTTAAATCCTCTACTATCTCAGAAATTACTTCCACGGCTCTTTCAGTATCTGAAACTTTTTCTTTTTCTCGTATAGGTTTAGACGAGGTCCGTAATGTCCTCCTATCAATTAAGTCTGGTGCTGTTGGGTACGACGGAGTAAGTAGGGCGATGATCATGCCTGTACTCGAATTCCTTCTTCCTTCTTTAATACATATTGTCAACTTCTCCTTAACCTCAGGGGAATTTCCAATTCTTTGGCAGAAGGCACTGGTTATTCCAATTCCTAAAACCTCTAGCCCCCGCGAACTGAAGGAGTACAGGCCCATCTCCCTATTGCCGTTTCTCTCTAAAGTTCTAGAAGCTGTAGTGCATAAACAGCTCTCTTCTTTTATTAACAAAAATAACCTGCTTTGTTCACTACAGTCTGGCTTTAGAGCTGGACACAGTACTACCACTGCCCTTCTCAAGGTTACTGAGGACATTCGTGTGAGTATGGAGGATAAAATGGTCACCATCTTAGTATTAATTGATTTCTCTAACGCTTTCAACATGGTTGACCACGATATCCTCCTAGCTCTTCTTGCGTGTATTGGGTTCTCATCTACCGCTATAGAATGGTTCTCATCATATCTACGTGGACGTCAACAGTCTGTTAAGCTAGATGCTTGTCAGTCTAACTGGTCTGATCTCAACTGTGGCGTGCCACAAGGAGGTATTCTTTCACCTATTCTCTTCTCAATCTTTATCAACTCTCTTACCCCTCTTCTTGGTTGCTCTTACCATCTTTACGCGGACGATCTGCAAATTTACACACATACTGACATAGCTAACATTAACTTGGCTGTTAGTAAAATCAACGAGGATCTGAACATCGTCAGAACCTGGTCACAAAAGTTCGGTATTAGCATCAATCCTCGAAAATGTCAGGCGATAATTGTAGGGAGTCCACGCCAAATCGCCAAGTTGGACATTGAATCGGTGGCACCTGTCAAGTTTGAAGATTACACCATTAACTACCGCTCGAGTGTCAAAGATCTGGGTATATTTATTGATAGTAGTCTTAGTTGGGATAAACAGGTAACTGAAGTGTGCCGCAGTGTGACCGCTTCTTTGAGTACCTTGAATCGGCTTAGACACTTCCTCCCTACCGACACTAAGGCTTACTTGGTTCAGGCGCTCATTTTTCCGATCATCGACTATGGTGATGTGTGCTACGTAGATCTAAGTGAGGCTCTTTTAAACAAGCTGGATCGTCTCATTAACAATGCCGTTCGCTTCGTTTTCTGCTTACGTAAATATGACCACATCTCTTCTTATCGTTCTAAGCTTCAATGGCTACCTATCCGCGAGCGACGGCGATTTCGGATGCTCTGCTCACTGTTCTCGATTCTCTTTGATCCCCTTTCACCGGATTATTTGAAATCCCTTTTTCAATATTTATGCTCTTCCCATGACCGGCAGCTTCGCTCTAGTGAATCTTACCTTCTTTCTATTCCACTGCACCGGTCTGGATTCATTTCAAACTCCTTCTCTGTTCAGGCTGCCCGTACCTGGAACTCTCTTCCCGAGTACATCAGAAGACCCGCTGGAAAGTTAACCTTTAAAAAAAGGTTACGTGCTCATCTACTGGATCGTCACCATTAAGTCACTTGTTCGTCATCTGTTATATATATATATATATGTATTTATGTATGTATATGTATTATAATGTTTATAGTTATGTATGTATGTATGTATGTAATTTATATTTATATGTATGTATCATTGTATAATTTGTAATTGTATTGTGCTATTATTATTTATACAGTACGTTTGTATTTTGTTGTAGTTATTTGTTTTTTACAATTATATTTATATTTTCTTTTCTTCCGCTTATAATACCGCTCTTCGTGTGTTTCTGTTTGGCCTAAAGGTTAGCTGGCAGAGAATGCATTAAGCATTAAGCTCGCCATTTGTACCTTAATCCTGTATTGTGGTCAATAAAGATTAAATAAATAAATAAATAAATATAGATCAAAGAAAGATATATTTGTATCCGAAATGTAATAATATTGATATGTAAAAGGTTCGCTCATTGATGATTTCAATGAGATTGCCCATTACACTAATTAGAACCTGGATTTTGTTTTAACAGGTCTTATCAGCTAAAATAATAATCAATTACATAATTTTAATTCTACTAACGTTTTGGTTATAAAATCTAAAGTAAATAAAATTTTATTTAAATTAATAAAAAAACCGGGCAATGTCATGGGCATGTCAGGCCACGCGTAGGGTTCCAAAATAAATTTATTGAATATTACTAATTAACTACTTATGCTTACATAGCTGTTATAGTTTTCCTTGTAAATTCATCATAATAATATCTTATACATATACATAAATCAAATCAAAATCTTTTATTCATATCACTGATACACTTATGCATATAACATTCTCGTGTCACGGTGTTAGAAGTTGAACTCCTCCGAAACGGCATGACCGATTTTCGTGAATCTTTGCTTGCATATCGGCTAGGGTTGAGAATCGGACAACATCTATTTTTCATTCCCCTACCCCTAAAAATTTTTTGGCAGAACAACGTTTGCCCGGTCAGCTAGTAACCTATAATATTTTTACCCAAATTTTTATTTTAAATAAATAAATATATTTATTAAACGCTTACAAACACACTCATACCCCCGCAGTATGTTTTTACGTGTGTCGCGGGTGGCATGGACTACACATACATATAGGTAACACATCACAATAACACCCATGACCCGAGTAAAAATATCTATCTGTCACATAAATATAAATATCCGGGAACCGCGAATCCCGGGACCTTTCGCTTTGCAGACGGTCGCTACCAACTAGGCTACAATTTTAATAAAAAAAACCGCACTCAAAAATCCGTTTGGGGGTTATGATGCCACAGACAGACAATAAAGTGGCAACCCTAGCGGCGTAGCTAATTATACACCGGCAATTTGTGTTCTCATTATCTGCCATAGCCATCTTTTCGGTTCAACTTCAATCAGTATTTTTGCGATCATAATCTGTGATTAGTACCTAACCACTGCGTTGAAGTTAGCGGAGTGAGTAAACGGTTTGAATATTTATAAGTAATTTAGTGCCTAAGATATTCCGCAGCTAAATCTACAGCTATCAAAATAACTTCGCAATGTACGAATAAACTAAGGTGATCATATTGTACATGTACATTCTTCCTGCGACTTTGCCCGCATTTTCAGGATAATGTGGGGTACTTACCCCCTATGTTAGGGGCCATCCATAACTTACGTCACACGTTGGGGGGGGGTCGATGTAATGTGACATTGTGTGACAAGGGGTGGGAGGGGGTCCCAAACGTGACGTTACATTTCAAAATCGAAATTAATGGAACAATGGAAATAAAACTTATTTCGGAACTGCTGTTTTAATTTAATAATTTTAGGTGTAAAATTTCATAATATGTGACGTCACACTAGGGGGGGAGGTCTCACAAATATGACCAGCTGAAACAAGGAGGGGGGAGGGGTCAAAAAGTCATGAAATTAATGTGACGTAATTTATGGATGGCCCCTTATTCCAAATCATGTTCTATCTGGCGATTTGAACAAAGCCATAACATCAAACAGAACATACCACAACTCAATCTCGCCTAGTGTATACATACTTAATAACATTGCATGTAAATAGTACGATTATTACAACATTTAAATCCATTGATTAATTTTTATTATGGTTTAATGCACGGAACACAGACACTAATGCCACTCATAAAACTTATCATCACACCATAACCATTTAAAGGGAGTTGATTTTAATAATTAGTATCTCAGAGGAAATAATTCATCATTTTCGCGGTTCGAGACCCCACGGAAGCATTATGCAGATGTGATGGATGATGCGGACGAGGTACGGAGCCGGGCTGCAGAATCGAATGTGTTCATGGCTTGTCGTCGGTATAGCGATCTATTAATAATATTTTTCATGTTGGCAATATATTTTACTACTGGTCGAGCTTAGATTTTTTATTAAAATAGCCGATAATTAATGTTGCCGGCTAAGAAAGAGAGAAGAACTAGTATAAGAAAAAAGAAAAAAAAACCCCGCTTGCTGTCAAAAACCTATCATGATAATTATACCTTTTTGAAATCCTTATGGTAAACCCTTTAATTTGACACCCATATTGCATTTACGTTTATTTTTTGATAGGTACTTCACAATGGCATCTCACAACCACCATATTTGTTTTTTTTTTAATTTCACTTATTTAAGAACATTTTGGTTATCAAGACAAATCTAACGATATCTTAATTATATAAATCCATTCAGCGGTTTGGAAGATATCAGAAAATAAAGAATATTACACACATTCATACAAGATGAGAGAAGTATAGCAGTGATAGCCTAGCGGTTAGAACGTTGGTTTCCCGAACGAAGGGGCCCGAGTTCAAATCCTGGCACGCACCTCTAATTTTCAAATATTATGTGCGTATTAGAAGTTAATTATCACTTGCTTCGGCGAAGGAAAACATCGTGAGGAAACCTGCACACCGGAGAGTTCTCCATAAAGTTCTCAAAGGTGTGTGAAGTCTACCAATCCGCACTTGGCCAGCGTGGTAGACTATGGCCTAATACCCCTCACATTGTAAGAGGAGACCCCGAGCCCAACAGTGGGACAATTATGGGTTGTTGCTTTGCTTTTGCTTTTTTTTTACATACAAGATACGCGGGAAAAACATAACCCTTCCTTAACAGTCGGGTAAAATAAAAAAAATCTCACTTGTTTGTGTCACCTCGATCGGAAGTTCAAACCACTAGGACATGATATATTTTTCTTGTCAAAAATGCTTAGTTTTTTAGGGTTCCATAGTCAAACAGAGCCGTTATAGTTTCGTAAGTGTATTTTGCAGTTATTTTTTGACAAAATGAATTACGGTGGAATTTCAACCGCATAGCGGGAGTCACTGTTTTAGCGATTACGTATAAATAGCATGGGTCTCGGTTTCTACCAAACTAAAAATATAATAAAATACTCTTGGGACTTGCAACCCCTGTAATATTTCATACTTTTATATTCTCGTTTAAGTGTACTGGTAAAATTGATACAAATGTAGTAGTGCATATTATAATAGGTAACAAAATACCAATCCCAAGAATAACTGCAACTTACGTACCTGACAACAGGTGTTTCTAATATAGTCTAGTCGCCAAGTCGAGCAAAAAAGCGGCACGGCCGTACCATCCTTTTCTCGAAGCAATTCAGGCCATTTTCGACCCCCTATAACTTCGTTGTGGATAAAGCTAGAAGCCTGAATTTTTAGTAACCAAGCAGGCATTGTATATACACGGTATATTTCAAATTTCATTCAATTTGAACCAGTAGTTTAAGAATTATAACTAGTCAAAGTTTCTTAATTTCGTCACTCACTGACTGACTGACCGATCATCAAAACTCTAAGGCACTTCTAGCAGACACAGAAGCTTCAAATTTGGAACACAATTAGTGTTTAGTGTATAGATCAAGGAAAAACTAAAAAATTTTGCAATTTCGGTCCAGTTTTCTAGATACATCAACTGCATAAATAACTTTGTAATCCCATATAAATATATAGGATTACAAAGTTACATTTGCAGTTAATGAATTACTGTACCTGTATAACAAAGTAACATTTGCAGTGAATGAATCAGTGTACCTGTATATAATATAATGGAATAATAGGTGTAAATAGGTACCTAGATATAATTATGTTCAAAGGTAACTTGTAAAAGGCAAAAAAGTAGAACTATCTACAAAAAGAAATGAGATGCCATCAAAAACAAAACTTGTAAAAAAAAACCAAGTCTCGCAACTCAGTTCTTCTACCGTAAAAAGTTGTGAGATCCATGTAATACCAAGTCGGTTAATTTATTCACTTCCTACTTAAGGGTCCTTCTGTCTTAAGTTATTACGTAATTAGCTAACCTAACAAGTAACAACATCTTATAGTGACCATATTATCAATATTAAAAATCTTTTATGTTTTAAATAAATAGATTGACTTGGCAATCGCACTAAACAATCAAATTTAATATAATATGTAGGTATTACTTGTGAGATACATTGTGTTTTCATGCGATGGTCAAGTCGATCTATTTATTTAAAATATAAAAGATTTTTAATATTGTTAATATGTTCACTATAAGATGTTGTTACTTGTAAGGTTAGCTAATTACGTATTAACTCATATTTCGCAGGGTCCACGTTTCTGCCGCATAGAGAAATATATCAGCTCCTTCACTAGGCGGGTTTTGGTGGTTTTTGTAATATTACGGTTTCCCCATACTCTCTTTATCTTATCCATAGCAGACCTCGTAATTGCCATGCGTCGCTTTATCTCATCCATGCATCCGCCATTGTTTGAGATAAATGCCCCTAGATATATGTATGATTGCACCACTTGGCAATTCGCAATTTGGGTGATTTCGGGTAAGTTGTTATTGACCCTGTCCACAATCATAATCTTGGTCTTGTGGCGGTTGATTTTAAGTCCGAATTCCAGACTAGTGCACTCTAATCTCTGCAACAGTTGTTCCAAATGACGGTCACTGGATGCGAATAAGGTGGTATCATCCGCATAGCGTAAATCTGGGGGCACGGCAGTGCCCCCGCCAAGTCGAGCAAAAAAGCGGCGGCCGTACCATCCTTTTCTCGAAGCAATTCAAGCCATTTTCGACCCCCTATAACTTCGTTGTGGATAAAGCTAGAAGCCTGAATTTTTAGTAACCAAGCAGGCATTGTATATACACGGTATATTTCAAATTTCATTCAATTTGAACCAGTAGTTTAAAAATTATAACTAGTCAAAGTTTCTTAATTTCGTCACTCACTGACTGACTGACAGATCATCAAAACTCTAAGGCACTTCTAGCAGACATAGAAGCTTCAAATTTGGAACACAATTAGTGTTTAGTGTATAGATCAAGGAAAAACTAAAATATTTTGCAATTTCGGTCTAGTTTTCTAGATACATCAACTGCATAAATAACTTTGTAATCCCATATAAACATATAGGATTACAAAGTTACATTTGCAGTTAATGAATTACTGTACCTGTATAACAAAATAACATTTGCAGTGAATGAATCAGTGTACCTGTATATAATATAATGGAATAATAGGTGTAGATAGCTACCTAGATATAATTATGTTCAAAGGTAGCTTATAAAAGGAAAAAAAGTAGAACTATCTACAAAAAGAAATAAGATGCCATCAAAAACAAAACTTGTAAAAAAAACCAAGTCTCGCAACTCAGTTCTTCTACCGTAAAAAGTTGTGAGATCCATGTAATACCAAGTCGGTTAATTTATTCAGTTCTTACTTAAGGGTCCTTCTGTCTTAAGTTATTACGTAATTAGCTAACCTAACAAGTAACAACATCTTATAGTGACCGTATTATCAACATTAAAAATCTTTTATGTTTTAAATAAATAGATTGACTTGGCAATCGCACTAAACAATCAAATTTAATATAATATGTAGGTATTACTTGTGAGATACATTGTGTTTTCATGCGATGGTCAAGTCGATCTATTTATTTAAAACATAAAAGATTTTTAATATTAATAATATGGTCACTATAAGATGTTGTTACTTGTTAGGTTAGCTAATTACGTAATAACTTAAGACAGAAGGACCCTTAAGTAAGAACTGAATAAATTAACCGACTTGGTATTACATGGATCTCACAACTTTTTACGGTAGAAGAACTGAGTTGCGAGACTTGGTTTTTTTTACAAGTTTTGTTTTTGATGGCTTCTAGTTTTCTTATTATGGGCCATCTATAAATTACGTCACACTAGTGTCGTGACTTTTTGACCTTTCTCTCCCGCCTTGTCACAGCTGGTCACTTTTGTGAGACCTCCCCCCCAGTGTGACGTCACATATTATGAAATTTACACCTAAAAATTATTAAATTATAACAGCAGTTCCGAAGTAAGTTTTATTTCCATTAATTATTTTTTACTATTTACCTATACATACCAATTATTCGATTTTGAAATGCGACGTCACGTAATTTCGGACCCCCTTGTCACACAATGTCACAGTACATAGACCCTGTCTCCCCTCTTACGTGTAAAGTAATTTTTTGATGGCCTCTTAAGACATATGTTTCTAACATAGTTTTCCCTTGTTTTTTTCGTAGAACATCCATAGAGGCCATTTTCATTGCTCGTTAGAACTGGCATGGGTGGTGAAGGCAATGTTTATTCCGCATAATAACCGTTTTCATTAGTTGATGAGGCCCTCGTGCAAGGTGTTAAAGATATCAGCAAGACTATTCTGTTTTATAACTCGACAACGGAGTCCAAGATGAGTTTCAAAATTGAAGTTCGAGTTCGAGACTCACTTCACTTCGCAAGTGCTTACTAGATGATTAGAGAATGACATATCGATGGTCATACGTTGACAACTCGTAACCCACATTTTTTCGCAAAATCTCGTAACCCACATTTTTTACATATTATGTAACTCATGCATTTACTCATTTTGCAAAAAAATGTGGGTTTCGAGTTGTCAACGTATGACCATCGATATATGTATTCGGTAAGAATACCATACCGAGGGCATCTTTAGTCGTTTGAAGTTCGAGTTCGAGACTCACTTCACTTCGCAAGTGTGTACTAGATGATTAGAGAATGACATATCAAGATGATGCAAGTTCGCTTTCGAGTCTCACTTGAGTGAGCTTCGATTTCGAGTTTGTAGTTTAGAGAATAGCCCTCCAGTTCTGTGTGACATAATATAGAATATCGATCGATGAATTTCATTGGTCGTTACATTGCATTAAGTGTTATACGTAGGTGGTGTGATCGAGTGTTATTCGGAGGACCTATGACTTTTATTAGTGAACACACCACGTGCGGATAGCTCTCACATCACATGCAGTGTTACGACTGAGTTGAAAGAGAAAGGACAATGAAAATGCGCCCTTATGCTGCGGCTACATTAACGGATGAATATTCGTATTCGGGATATCACTGTAAAACTTCGCATTTGCCATTGGCGATGTTCATGATTACTTCGCCAAACTTATTGCGATATAATAAGCGTGTCTTCGCCGAATCCCGTTAATATACCCACCTATCGGTATGTATAGTAGGTACCTTATTACCTTCATTACTGCTTACCATCAGGTGGTTTTGTGGTCAAGCACTAACTTATTCGGTATAAAAAAAAAAACCTATCCTCTTTCTCAAGGGGCAAATTTTCTGTACATTGAATATTTTTTTAAAATTTCGATTAGGGGACACTTCAATAACGTGTTAGAGCACAAAAATATATTTTTTAGAATTATTGTCTGTCTGTCTGTCTGTCTGTCTGTTTGTCTGTCTGTCTGTTTGTCTGTCCGGGCATCAAATGAAAACCCTTGAACGGATTTCGATGAAAATTGGTAAAGTTGTTACTAATATTCCGGGTCATATTTTAGGATACTTTTTATCCCGGAAAATTAAAAGGTTTCCCCGGGAAACGGATATTCCTTAATTAAATTGATGGAACATATATTTTTCAGTTTTTCAAAATATTGCAAATAAAAGGAAAAAATTAAAAATTAATGTGAATGCCATCAAAAACAAAACTTGTAAAAAAAACCAAGTCTCGCAACTCAGTTCTTCTACCGTAAAAAGTTGTGAGATGCATGTAATACCAAGTCGGTTAATTTATTCAGTTCCTACTTAAGGGTCCTTCTGTCTTAAGTTATTACGTAATTAGCTAACCTAACAAGTAACAACATCTTATAGTGACCATATTATCAATATTAAAAATCTTTTATGTTTTAAATAAATAGATCGACTTGGCCATCGCATGAAAACACAATATATCTCACAAGTAATACCTACATAATATTATATCAAATTTGATTGTTTAGTGCGATTGCCAAGTCAATCTATTTATTTAAAACATAAAAAAAAATTTAATATTGATAATATGGTCACTATAAGATGTTGTTACTTGTTAGGTTAGCTAATTACGTAATAACTTAAGACAGAAGGACCCTTAAGTAGGAACTGAATAAATTAACCGACTTGGTATTACATGCATCTCACAACTTTTTACGGTAGAAGAACTGAGTTGCGAGACTTGGTTTTTTTTACAAGTTTTGTTTTTGATGGCATCTCATTTCTTTTTGTAGATAGTTCTACTTTTTTTTCTTTTACAAGTTACCTTTGAACATAATTATATCTAGGTACCTATCTACACCTATTATTCCATTATATTATATACAGGTACACTGATTCATTCACTGCAAATGTTACTTTGTTATACAGGTACAGTAATTCATTAACTGCAAATGTAACTTTGTAATCCTATATATTTATATGGGATTACAAAGTTATTTATGCAGTTGATGTATCTAGAAAACTAGACCGAAATTGCAAAATGTTTTAGTTTTTCTTTGATCTATACACTAAACACTAATTGTGTTCCAAATTTGAAGCTTCTATGTCTGCTAGAAGTGCCTTATAGTTTTGATGATCGGTCAGTCAGTCAGTGAGTGACGAAATTAAGAAATTTTGACTAGTTATAATTCTTAAACTACTGGTTCAAATTGAATGAAATTTGAAATATAACGTGTTTATACAATGCCTGCTTGGTTACTAAAAATTCAGGCTTCTAGCTTTATCCACAACGAAGTTATAGGGGGTCGAAAATGGCCTGAATTGCTTCGAGAAAAGGATGGTACGGCCGTGCCGCTTTTTTGCTCGACTTGGCGGGGGCACTGCCGTGCCCCAAGATGTGACTTAATAGTTAATTTTATTGCAATATTATTCATCAAGTCTTCACGTTCTGTGCCTATAAATTATTAGCTTTTGAGGTGCAGGTTCTTACCTCAAAAAACCCGCTGAATAACAAACAAAAGAGATATTTAATTATTTTAAATTGCCGCATTTAAAGGTTACTCAATGTATACCACTACCTTGTAATCGAACGAACTTTATGTAGCTACTTTCGCAGATATCAAAAGAGAAAGTACACCAGTCTTTCATTTGTCACGTCAACGTTAAAAGTTTAAAACATTTATAAAATAGTACCTAGAATGAATGAAATATCTTTTTGACCATCAAATTTATTTCAACCTTTAAAAATTTTCGCCTTAAGTGGAGCAGCTGTTATGTGCGCTTGTTTATATTTTAAGCATGTTTTTATTTAATTTTTAATTTCTTTTTTTACCAAAAACAAAGGAGCTATACGTGTAATATGTAAGAAAAAGTCAACTACATATTATGTCTCATTCTCTTCTTTGCGTGTCACACCCTGCAATATGCCTGCTCACATGCTCCATTTACAATAAACCGTGAAGAAAATTGTTTGAAGCGTGCAAACCTGCACGGCGGCGTAGAATGTGGAATATGCCCCTTCTTTAACAATCATCTTAGTCCTTATAAGAAAGGGTTTGTAATGATGCTGTCAAAACAAGCAGACGCTAAAAATTTTTGCAATTACTTAAAAGAAAATATAAATAAAATTATTCTAAACGAGCAGCAAGAACAGTTTAAAAACCATTAAAAATATCAAAGAAAGAAAAGAAGCAATAAATAATTCCTTAGCAATTAGCAACCTTTTAACGATTTACTCTTTAATTAGCACACAGCATCGGGAGCGTCGTTTTGATGCAAATAAGCGTTTACAGCAGATCAGAAGCGCCGCAGCATCACGACTGTCATTGTTAACTGAGTTTTAATCACGGGTTTAGATTTATGCGCGTGCGCAGGTGTGTGATAAGGGCTTGTCACACCACTCGCGATGATGAGAAAGTTAGAATTAACTTCACTTTTGTCGTGTAAGTCTTCGAGTCCGATTCAACCTTTTCTGGCGCCTAGTATCTTCTGCTGAGGGTCGTTAGCATCTTTACCAAATTTACTTGGTATTGGTACTTTACGATGGTGGTTGTGCAAGCCTACCACCCTCCTAGACTCTCATTAGCTCATACCTAAATTTTTTTTTGGTAATTTTGTTGCAAAATCCTAAAACTAATGTTAAGTGGTTTCTCCGGTTACTTTTTACACTTACGATCATTGCAAGTTGTGGTAATAGGACTGAAGGAGCTCCTGTTATACTTCACTACCCCGCACCAAGTTTAATTCTAACTACAGAGAACGATGACAACCAAACGTGGAATTAGTTCTTGGTTTATACATCAATAAATAGCATTCGTATGTGTTATCGCCTATCGCTTCCTCGTATGCAATCGCACAAATCGCCGGCGGCATTTGTCGCTAGTGATTAACCGTGGCCAGCTAGAGTCTTGGTGGTGACATCTCGTTCCACTCGAATTAAGAATTCGTATGGAGTTATTAATAGCGAAAGTGTGGCTTTAAATATAACTGCCACGATATTTTACGCGGTGTAGCATCAAATATATTTCAACAGAAAGGGCTTTGTCGCTGTAGCGATTATGTCACCCGTCAAAATAAATGTATTTATGGATGTTCTGCTGAGTGTTAATTGATGTCTTTATTGGATCTATTTAGATATGATAAACAAATAGGTTTCTTATTAATAGAAGAACATTAAAACTAAATAAAGTGGTACGCAAACGTTTAAGTTAAAAATGCCTGATAACAATTCACAACTCTTTAAAAACGTAGGGATTCGATTCTCAAAATAAATAGAGATCGAAACCTTTGATACTGAAATAAAATTAGAAACAAAATTCCAACCTCGCAACGTCTCTATAATCTATAGTTTCTATTTGTACCACAGTTAATATAATAATCCGTGCTATATTTTATCTGTGGGGAAGCCCGCGAAGTTCCTGTGAAACATGGCCGCGATGTACGGGCGTAAGGTGAGAGATATAATATTCAATGTAAATCGCCCTCCCACGCCTCGACCGCGGCCTTGCTGATGCAAACTGTTGATACATTTTTATCAACCTTATTTATTTCGGTTTTCGCCCTCAGAATGTGCAGTCACTCTGCTGAGAAATAATGGTAGGAGCATTTATTCAAATGAGTTCCGACGCGTCGCTAAGATCGTGTGGAATATGTTAAATTTCAGCTCCTTCGTATTAATCCACAGTACACAATATTTGACTGAACATATATTATTATCTGCTCATTTAAATATCTGTACCGTCCAAGACATAGCGCGGGAATAAGACGTTTGTCAGTGTTTTGTAGTAAAGTGTAAACGTAAATAATGAAAACGTTTAAAGCTGGCCATGTACAATCAAGTGTACTTGCCAAGATTGCAGTTTGACTTGATGCAGCATCCAGCTTGCATCAGATAGCTATACGACCAGATAGCAATGACATTGTGTGTATGATAGCCATACACCGTAAAGATTACTGGATGTCGCGTCAAGTCCGCAGCAAACTTGACAAGTACTCGTATACTTGATCGTGTATGGCTAAGTTGAAACAATTGTACACCACCTGAAAAACCTTGAAATTCTCCTGAAAAAATATGTTAACATTAGTATTCCTGAGAGCCTGGACCCTGAGGTCCAAACTACCAGAAATTTTATTTTAAACTTACACAATAAAGGGATACAATGTTATTTATTACTTCGACTAGATCGTCGTCGAGTCTGCTCAAAATACAACAGTAAAAATGAATTCTATGACTTATCTTTCTCACTACGGGCATTTTCGCTGTTATTGTTGAAGCTGACTTTGCTTTTAACATAAAATTGTGTACCTATTACAGTTGAAGTACCTACCTAAATAAATTCTCTGCAAAACTTGTTTCCGTTTGTGTTTAATCTGATGTTTCCCACACATCCCGTTCCTTATCAAAGTACGGTACTAAAATCATAACACTCGCCGTCGCGTAACGTCGGAGCTTCCTTATAATTCCTTATAATCCGTCAGATCAATCATTGTCACCCTTGTAACTCTGTGACTGCTTTAATGATATAATCTATGGATAAAATTCCATCTGTTTCCATCCAATCCATCCGTCCGATTCCGTCTCTGTTTGATGTATGACTTATTTTTTATGTGTAAACCACGGACATAAAAAAAGAACGGACGTAACCTTGTCTAATCGAGAGTGAAGCTGACAGCTGACAGCTCGCTTATCATGTGTGCGTAATTTTGTAATTTTTGATTCGCGATGGTGTCAATGTCATATCAGGATGGTGTCAATGTGTAGGTGTGTGTACTTGTACGAATACAGAGTTGGTATTACTATGGCTGCTTCACTGAATTTGTTCTTAGGATTACGTCCGTCTTTTTTTTACGTCCGTGGTGTAAACATTATGTTATTTAGTAGCGTTATAAATATATTTAGTTAGGGTGGATTCGATGAATCTCGCTTAAGTCTTTCCTTGCGGATAAAATCACTAATTACTACCTACTAGCCTACTAGTAGTGGGTAACTGTCTATCAGAGAATTAATCGCTATTCCGATAAAATACCTTCATGAAGTAAACAATTTACCTTTCCAGGATAATGTTAATGTTAGATAGCTGTATCCCTCGTTTTAATATTGTCATATTAATTAAGATATAATATCATACTAATCCGATGCATATTAAGTGCACATAAAGTCTTAGTTGCACTCAATAAACATTGTATTTTATTTTAAGTGGACTTACATGTTCGTTAACAATATATTCGTCTCCTGTAGAGTAAAAATATATTTAGGTACGTACCTACAGTGGAAATAGGATAATGATGTTATATAAGATTAAGACCAAAAGGTAAAAGTATTGGAAGCTAAGGATAATTAGGTAGTCGGATATTACTAAGTATGTATAATAATGATTTTGGTCGGATTCGCCCTTAACTTTCATGGATACAAATAGTCCATAGCTGTAAAAATATCCTCCAAATCCTGCTGGATGGATGAATATAATGATACTGCAGTGTTGTATAAATACTTGTATACAAAAGTGTAAGATAAAAGTACTACGTGAAAAAATATTTAAAACATTTTAATAGGTACATAAGGTTTCCTAAAATTTCCAATAAGTATAATGGTGGTATTTCGACCACTATACCACACTCGTGTAGAGAAAACTGTAGGTACTTGTGACTGTTCTTTACCGGAAGATATATACGAAGATTACCGAGAGACGTTAATAAAACAGATGCTGACCATAAGTCACAAAATATAAATACACTCGTCGCAAAATCATCCTTGTGAGTCGCGGTGCTGCCCACGCCCTCAAAATGCTAAACAATTGAGGACTCGTCTATATCAAAGCGAATATTTCTTGCTTTCTTCTCTCTCTTATTTCTTGGTCGGCAACGCAATGGTGATTCTTTTGGTATTACTTATGTCCATGGGCGACGATGGCCGCTACCACCAGGTGCATTATCAGCTCTTTGAGGGCTAGTTACATAAAAAGATAATTAATTAATTAATTATTACACAAACGTTCATATCATTCATGTCTCCTCATCGCCACTGGTTGGTTGGAAGAAAATGCTGTGCTTAATGCTAATGCATTAAGTCCGCCTTTTGTACCATATTTTATGAGTGCAATAAAGTAATTTTTTCAATCTCAGTTTCAATTTCAAACGTTGCTCAAGTCTGTTATCAAGAGTCAGGTTTAAGCAGCCAATCTAAGACCTACAATAATTTGCAACTTAATTTAAACCTAATATAGTTTAATTTACGGTTGATTTTATTAACAACAGTTGATTTTATTAACTTAAGCAGTGGAGAAGAATAATCAAGTGATGGTGGAGAAGTAAGATCGAAAAAAATAAAAGTTTATGCGCTTTTGTGTTTTGAAGTGTAAGTTAAGGCTTTTTTGAGCTTTTTTTATGTTAAAGATGGGTGAACAGGCATACGGCCCACCTGATGGTAAGTGGTCACCGTAGCTTATAGACGTGCTGACTTTAATGCTGATAAGGGAGCTGCAAGTGCGGTGCCACCAGTGGTGTGGTACCACCAGGAAGGCTTCCAGGCAGTCTAAGTCAAAGGACATGATTTTACCGTTATTTGCCTTTAAATGGCTTTAAAATGGTATGTTATACCTATAGGTAAAATTAACGACATCTTGATTTAAGTTTAACATTGTATTAAAGTATTAATAGAGAAATCTCCATCTTCCGAAGCGAAACGAGCTCGTAATATTGCTTGCAACTTTTAAGTACCCCATCAGTTCTTAGTTTATTATACCAATATAAATTAGGTGGCGATGTCGACCCGAGCATAATTATCTGCGCGTGCGCAGCATTGATTTGAACGCAACCTTAACCAGAGAATGTAACCCGATCGACAGTCCGGGCGCATTATCGTAAAACTTGATGGACACCAGTATAAATACACTCGCTGCATCGAAAGTGTTACAATAACTTTACGTTTAGGGACCCGTAAAAAGATAACTAAACTTTTGATGATACTGATAGCGATCGGGTTGAAATTACAATGTAAAGATAATGGCAGGATCGCTTATGGCTCAATTGATGGTTGAATGACGACGGATGGTGATAATGATAATTCACGACCATCAGTTCCAGTGCTTAAAAATAATGACAAGTTTAACAATGTACATACGCTGGCATAATTTTCAAATGTTTGTAATTGATAGTACTAGAAATAGCTGCTAAAATTACCCTTTGATCACTTTAGCGATTGGAAACATTCTATTTGTAATCGATAGCATTACATCGGACTACAAGTAGATACCTACTACTCGTATGTGTAAGCACGTATGTTTGCAATCAAAAATTATAGGTCCCGAACAAAGTGAGAGTGAGTTAATAATGTAAAAGTCATCTATTTCTGCTGTTTTATTTTGTTATGTATTTCATATTTAAGATTCAATGAGACAAACATTATAATTTTCTATTTGTAGGTACACTATTATGCAGCTATGAGTTAATTTATTTTAATATATTTATTTACCCTTAATTTGAACTCCTCAAATACATAGGTAGGTAGGTATATTATAGGTGTTAATGGCATTGAAGTATAATGTCATAGAACAGACATCTCGAACAAAATGTGTGTCCCGCCGGGAGGTTCTATTTTCAAAATTGAGCCTCCGTTCTCCTTTCAAAATCCAACGAATCCATTGAAAATTGAAGCCGATCGGCGCCAATTTATTGGGACATACATTGTGTTCGCGGTGTTGCTTCTATATGCTAGTAATAATACTTCAATGGTTAATGGCGACTTTGTCTATGTAAATTTGCAGAGATTCAGTAGTCCTTTTTCGATTATTTTTTTCAAATCGGTTTTTAGGAAAAAAAAATATTTGATTAAAATTTCTCAAAATATACAGAACCATAATACAAATTATTAAACAATAAACCACACATTAATTCATTAATATTTTATGATCAACTACTAAAAACAGTTCGTGAGTAATTACAAAGCAAGAATGTCATGCATTAAATGTTAAAAATCCCGCCCAGTCGATCAAATATAACGAATTCTAGTTTCAGTGTTTTCTATTAAGCTTTACTTCACAAATAACCATATTATTTATGAGTTTTTTTATTAAATAGATACACAATAATATTTATTTTTATAATCAAAATATTTCACAGAGGCAATTAATTAAAATACCTTTGTGAAATATTATTTGTAAAAATATCTTTGTGGCAAACTTATCTAAATTTTTTTAGAAAAATTAATTCATATTTTTTTATAATAATTCAAACCCAAAATTAAATCTTAGCTTCATTCTCCGTTATTAACGAATTAATTAATTGTGTAAGTCAAAAATTTAGCTGTTGTAAGTAGGATCTTTAAACAATATTTCGATTTTCATTTATAAGTACGGCCATTTAATGATTTCGATTTGCGTATAATTTCAATCCTTTGGGTAGACTTTTATGTCCCAGACACTCTTTTGCATACATTTGCATCTATTAAAATTAATTATTATTGACCGCTCTCCCAGACATAGGTGCTCGTACTGATTTTGATATTATGTAGGTCCGTATTTCCGTATCCCGCGTACCGTGATTCCAACTAGTATCAGCTTTATATGTAGATTAGTATAACAAATTCACTATTCCCGTTAAATGAATGACAGCTAATTATGATTAGCTGTGATTGAGTTAATTGGTTGATTGAATTAAATTAAAATAAACGCTTCAAAACCCACACCCCCGCAATAAGATTCCTTGTATTGTGGGCGTCAACATTAACTCATAACATAATCAAAAGCATTCTTATAACGAAAGGGTATTACAAATTAGATGATTACTTTAAAAACAAAACTGGTTGGACATGAGTTTTATAAATATAGATTGTAGTACGCAACAAGTGATATCTGTAACTGTGAGTAGGAAAAAACACCTCAGTAGTTTCTTGCTGCTTCTTCTCCCGGGCTCTCTCACAGTATGGCCTTGTTGAAGCATTGGCGTAGCTCGCATGACGTTCAAAAAGTGTTTTAAACCAAAATAATTTAGAATAAAATCTTATAATTTTTAATTTTGAAGCAACTTTAAACCAGACTTCAGTACAAACGTTTTTTTCTCACGTGTGATTGACCTGGAATCGTACGTAGGACTTCGTTTCATTTCCAACTGGACCGGGGTCACTAATGCTACACAGGAAATATCCAACGTTATGAATTGATATTCTATGTTAGAACAAGAATTATCATAATAGGGATGCCAATGACACATAAACAGACAACCAGCGAGCATTGTCGGTAATAAAAATAATTGTGGCTCCCTGCAGCTGCTGCTTGTCTATGTTATTCTTATGTTACTACCTATTTGTTTAATTATCAATTTTTTATGAACTTTTTACAAATATTCTACTGAGCACCTAGTTATTAAAAACATTGGTAGCGATGAGCAATAATTTAAAAGTTTTTTACTGCAATTTTGCTGAATTAATTGCTTGTCAAGACGAGACAGCATTCGTTTTTGTTCAAAGTTCATTACATAACAGTCTTATGTAGTGTAGTGACTACGGCTCGGGCGTAGTTATTTTATATTTACATAAATCAAACCAGTGTGATATATTAATAAGGGTTAGGGTTAATTAGACTATCTAATTACCTACAATTGTTTGTTTTCAAACCGTTACATTTTGGTCAGATTCGCCCGACCGAAGTAATAAGTCGTTGATTCAGAGTTGTTTCTTACTGTCTTTTTCTCCCATTCTTCGCCGGCAAATCAATCAGTGATGCCTTTGATGTTGCTGATGTCCATGGGCGACAATAATTCCCAATTACCACCAGATGAATCGTCAGCTTGTTTGTCGGTTATTTCCATAAAAAAATCTGAGTCTATTTGTCTATTTACAAACAATTACAGTAATAACGGTGGGAAAAAGTCGAACATTTTTTTCCCTTTTTCTTGTCAGTTACAAACATAATCTATTAATGTCGACCACGGACCTAAAAAAAGACGGACGTAATCCCAAGAACAAATTCAGTGAAGCACCCATAGGAATACCAACTCTGTATTCGTACAAGTACACACACCCAAACATTGACACCATACGGCTACGACATTGACACCATCGCGAATCAAAAATTACAAAATTACGCACACATGGTAAGCGAGCTGTCAGCTGTCAGCTTCACTCTCGATTAGACAAGGTAACGTCCGTTCTTTTTTTATGTCCGTGATGTCGACGTACGAATATGGTTATCGAATAACCCTCTCTATATTTTCAGCCAGTCTTAATACTTTTTCACCTCATTCAAAACTACGAAGAAAAAAACTACACATATCATAAATGTATATTTTTAACGTATGTTTTAGTAAACGTACCCTTTAATTAACTAACAGATTATAATAAACTCTCATAAGCTCCAGAAAAAAGAAAAAGATAAATTCTTCATCGCATCTAGTTTGGCAACAATTTAATCTCCAAATCTAGCCTATTAATTAAATCGTTAGATAAAAATTAAAAACGTTTTAATACGACTTTTTCACTTCTTATAAATTAAGGACATTATTATTATGCAAATTCTATAATGGATTTTACAAATCATGACCTTAGAGGTAAAAGTTACCAAGTTAAAAAAATACAAAAGATCATCTAAATTTTTATTTTTTCGCATTAAACGATTTCACTGAGATGTTGTTTAAGAATTATTAATTAGTTTTTCTTTTAGAATATTCCGATTTGCTATCATTTTGCATATGCAGAACGTAAAAGTACTATTGAGTTTATCCTAATTAGAGAAAAAAAAAACCAAGTTACTCACGTAACACGCTCATACCCCTTTACTTCGATTTTCTGTGTGTCGGTCGACAAAAGACAAATAAGACATCACTAACCACGACTCGAATACAGACATTTATCTGTGATATAAATATCTGCTCCCGTCCGGAACCAAACCCGAGGCACCTCGCTACGCATGCAGGGTGCGCATGCACCACCAACCAGGCTAACTCTATCGTCTTCTATACTTTAATATGTGTAAAGAAACATCAAAATTCCGACTTGAGGATTTTTACTCGACGGGGACGAATTACATAATAACTATGCTATGTATGACATAATTATCTCTACTTTTTGTTCCTAATGCTAAAAGGTTATCGCCCACGCATCTGCAATAAAAATACCTGTTTCTAAACCAGAAATCTAATGGAGCTTGTTGTTTGTTTTAGTAAATTTATTTGGCAAAAAAAACAATACAAAAATGAGGATAATGTCGAGGGAAAGAAAAAGATTGGATGTCGGCTAGAGACAGAACTATAACAGATCACTTACCATCAAGTAGCCTGTCTATTCCCACTACTCGCTAGACAAAGAGGAAAAAAAGCCTAGTCTCATAACAAAAAGTTGTGTTAATATAAATCCATCGATCATTATTAATCATTAGTTCTCGGAACCATTAGCGCTACCTTATAAGTAGGGGTCATGATGACCCCATTTGAAGCTTCGTTTAGTGTACCATTTATTCTACTCGCCCGATGTAACCCGTGTTACGCACCGATGTCTAAAAAAGTGAAGTTTGTGTCGGCTTTTAAAAGGAAAATATTAGGTAGATATCTATTTTAGTTACATCAAATTACATGTAAGAAAAAATAAAAATACTTTTGCGCCGTGAAATTATATTTCAAAATTATATTTCAAAATAAATATCCTGAATATTTAGTAAAATTGTGAGGCCATTTCTGTAGTTTTGCTACCCCACTACAATTTAAAAGTTCTTTACTTTCTTTAATATTCTCCTGGTAGCATTGACCCAGTTGCTGGAGTTAGTGGGGTATAGGGGTGTTAGCTCAAGTAGCCATTACCGCTACTTTACAAATGGGGTTCATAATGACCCCTTCCAACGCAGCTTCATATTTAATGTGTCTTTCATTGTAACCATTTTACCCGTGTTACGCACCGCTCAAAACAATTGAATACGCCGACTGGAAAACAGAGCAGTGTGAGATTTGGAAAAAACTGACGTCACATGGAAAAGAAAATCGAACCACGAATTACACTAGACTATGACTACACCAACATTGCTTTAATAACTCAATTCAATATGTTAATTAGCGTAAAATATTTAATCTGCATTTTATTACTTTTGAATCTCAATCAGGTCATAATTATAATTAATGAAAGATATAAACGGCTATGATTGATGAAGTGAGTTATTGAAGCTGTTCAACACACCACGCCTTCGACCATCAACCATTAATATATGTTTATTAATTCTGCCCTGTTTAACTATCGATTAATATAAATGTGACGGTTATATTAATTGACATTGAACCAATGATATTTAAAAAATATAGATACGTTATACCCTTACAAATCAACCAAAAAAATCTGTTCCGAAAAGAGATACAACACACACATGTTTATCTTTTGTTTCACTACACCAACCACATTGTATAATACATGAAGGCATTTTAACGCTGTGTGTCAAATTTCAAGCACTTCTGAAAACAACAAAAGCGTGCATATCGTCTTGTATTAACAGAGCGACTACGAGTAGAACGGTCAATTGCCTGTTCTTGCGCTCTTGATCGTCGGCGCGCTAGTGACAAATCTATTTCTTTTTTACATTATAATATCATTGCATTGAACACTGATTCCTTTTTATTCGTGGTTCCTTTTGAGGATTCCGCAATCAAAACGGAACATAGTATACATGATGAATGTAAAAGAAAAACTGTTACGGCTAGAGTAGCTTTAAATAGTTATAATGAGTAATAGTCGTTGAGTCGTTGTCGTTGGGACTTTGCCCTTGGCCTGACAAGCACTTGGCCGATTTTTTATTTTTAGGATTGTATAGGATGACAATATTAACGTCGTACACTCTACAATGTACCCCAATTGCTTTAAGAGATTTGGGAACGCCTCATCCCCCGCACGCCCCGCACTAACCTATATACACTATAATAAAAATGTTGGCTCATAGCCATAACTCATAGTCATGAAGCGCTCATAGCCCGGCGGCTTGCGTCGATCCTATGTGATCGACGAAGTTAAGCAACAGCAGATGCGGTCGGTAGTTGGATGGGTGACTGCTAGTGGGAAAAAATTCTTGCGCGTTTCCGTGCTTCGGAGGGCACGTAAAGCCGTCGGTCCCGATTGTTATCATAAGATAACAGTCGTTAAGCCATGTCGGAGGCCCTCGGATGGTTTGAAAACTTCCAACACTCGGGTTGGCCACTAAGCCCTCCACCAATCCGCACTGGAGCAGCGTGGTGGGGTGTGCTCTAGGCCTCCTCAAGAGGAGAGACCCATGCCCAGCAGTGGACCATTAATGGGTTGAAGCTAAAAATCTTGGCTTACTTTATGCAATAGTTCGTTAGGCTACGATACTAAATAATTCACACCGAACACGCTACTAAGTATCGCAAAGTACCCGCTATTGGCATGCGATTTTCCTAAATGGATTATCACAATGGATTATCATATATTTATTGGTCCCGGCGCTATATTTACAATGCAATGAATACGTAGAAAACATATTTCATCGATTGTAGCCGTAACCGGTATCCGTTAATATCCACATTAATGGTAACTGCTAACAATAATTTAAGTTAATGTGTTAGATTTACTATGTATGAAATCCAGGACAATTATTATTTACTCAGCTAGCTGGCTCTACAACGACTAAGAAATTATCGTACGAGGTACGCATTTTGTTATTTCTGTAAATCAAATCAAAACTTTCATAATAACTACATTATGTTGTCTTTATAACCATGAGGAGTATACGACGTGTTACCGTACCGGATCGCCGCGCCAAGGGTCCTGGGTTCGATTCCCAACGAGGCGGAAATTTGAATGATGAGTTTGAATTTCTGTTCTCGGTCTGGGTGTGAGTGTTCTTGTCTCTGTGTGTTATGCATGGCACCCACAACACAGGGAATCCTTGTGTGGGGCTATGAGTGTGAAGCGTTAATCTATACCAATATATAAAAAGGAAAGATTTAATTTTTTGTTTGCACTGAATAGGCTCCGAAACTACTGAACCGATTTCAAAAATTCTTTCATTGTTGGGAAGCTACACTATCCCCGAGTAACATAGGCTATATTATATTTTCAAAAAAATTAGGGATCCTTAGTAAAACTCCAATAATGTAACCAAGGTGTACCCAATGTGTACCCAAGGTGTAAAAAAATAAGAAAACCGAAGCAAAGCGAGGGCGGTTATTCGTATTATAATATAATGTAGCTTAATTTTTTTTTTAAATAACAATCTCAGTTTTAATAAAAAATATATTTATCGCGTAAATCCCTCCTAAAAATTTATCTCTACGTACTATACTCTAAATAATTCTCTAAATATTCTTGACAAAAAATAACAGACTTCAAAATTAGGGATAAATCAAAAACTCCGCGTCAGATCTCGCTCAAATTCAAGTGAGACCGCATGACAAGCACCAACTTTCGATGAAAAAAGAATCATCAAAATCGGTTCACCCAGTCGAAAGTTCTGAGGTAGCAAACATAAAAAATACAGTGGAATTGAATACCTTGTTTGAAGTCGGTTAATAAAATACTCTAACTTATATCAGTCCGGTGTATATTTAGTACGACCACCATCAATGGGAAGGTTTTAAATTCAAACAAACATAAGCCCGGCCTTAAATACTAGCCCTTTGTACATTTGACATACAAATGGTGCCTTATACAGCTTTTGTAAATCAGCCGGGATTAAATCAAGCAAATTCATCGTCGCACGTCGGGTGTAATCATTTTATGGCACTGCAGATGTATCTGAGTGGACCTGTTTTAATATGTACAATTGTGATGGCTGTTGGTAGGTTATCTTTACACGGTTGCGTTCTCGCCAAGTCGCAAAGCAAATACTGATGTATCTTCATTTTCTGGAAGCAATTTGTGATTTTCCATAATCATAGAGCTAAGTATTATCTAACCGTTTACTATTGCTAGTTGTTATTTATAGATATTATTAACAGACTTCAAAAAAGGAGGCGGCATTCAATTCGACTGTTTTTCATGTTTGTTACCTCGGAACTTTCAACTGGGTGAACCGATTTTGATGATTCTTTTTTTAATCGAAAGCTGATGCTTGTCATGTGGTCCCGCTTAAAGAGCAAGATCTGACGAGTGTTTTTGAGTTATTTTGAAGTTGGTTATTTTTTGTCAAGAATTATGTAGATATAATTGTAAAATTGTAATAAAAATATTTAAGGGCCATTTTTAAGTCCTTCTATTAGTATATTTTTTAACGAAATACCTAATTAGGTACCTACTTCAGATTTTCATACAAAAGGATAAACGCTAAATGAATTGATAGCACTTGGTATGTTTTGACTATCAATAGCATCAAAGTATTTAATTAAACAACTCCATTATTACTAAACATCACTTAGAAATTACAATGCATTGTGAAATGAAAACAACACAAAAAATATTAACCAAACGTCTTCGAGTCTATTCAGGATACAACGCATAGGTCCAAAAAATCTAAAAGCGATTATAACTGATTGTTATTATAGCGAGAAATAAGACCTACGGTTATTAAAATCGTCATATTTAACGGTGAGATACCGTAAGTAGTGGAATAAGTAGAAATCAGTGGCCGTAAGCGCCTTACGCAGCGGGTGCCAGTGTCACACGTCAGATCACTTTCAGATGAAATTAATATTACTCAGCCATTTAGTAATACCACAGAAGAAATAATAGTACCTACTTATAAATGTAATACGCTTATCGCATCCTACATTGTCTTGTTTCGATTCTTAAACTGTAAGGTGTAACGGGATTTCAACTTGAATTAGTGTAATGTATTATGAAATGGTTGCGGCTTCAGGTATTCCATTAATGGCATAATGGGCCATACTTAAATTACCTACGTCACACTAATTTCGTGACTTTCGTGACCACCATCCTTGACACAGCTGGTCACATTTGTGAGACCTCCCCCCTCGAGTGTGACATTTACACCTAGAAATTATTAAATTAAAACAGCAGTTCGGAAATAAGTTTTATTTCTATATTATATTATACATACCAATTATTCGATTTTGAAGAGTGACGTCATGAAATTGAGGACCCCTTCCACCCCTTGTCAGACAATGCCACACTACATCGACCCGCCTCCCCTCCCCCTAACGTGTGACGTTATTTATGGAATGCCCCTAATAATTAGCACAGGTCTTTCGTATTGAGGAAGCCTAGAGCAAAATTCACCATGTGGCTAAAGTAGGGCCCTTCGAAGGGTTTATACATACACATACGTGATTTACCTATCCAAATGTTTAAGAGATATGTGAAATCTCAGCTAGTAGGCAAAGGATACTGTAGTATAAATGAATATATTAATGACAAAGACGCCTGGAAACTAATGCCGCATCCAGTTCCGCGTAGGTTAGAACATAATATTATGTAACCTCTCATGATTTTAAAAGATGTGCGAGAAGTTTCTTTCGGCTTTTCTTCTCCTCCATGACAAAGCACCCTTCCAAAAAGCTGGTAGATTAAAAAAATGACGTGCATAATTGTATCAGTGATACCTATATGAATAAAAGATTTTGATTTGATTTGATTTGATTTGATTTATATCAGCAACATTGATTTTGATAGTTATTAATACCATTCGACTCATCGTGTTCCGGCTGGCGGCTTGAGAGCCAGTTCGTGCTTTCTTTTTTTCTTTCGTTTTTAGCCGGCAGCGCATCAGTGATGCTTTTGCTGCCGTCGCGACTGTCCATGGGCGACAATAGTCACCATCAGGTAGGTACTGAGTGCAGACAAGCATCTTACACCTATCTAAAGTTAATTATGTTTATTAGAAAAAAGCGTGTTCTACACAATGATATTATAATTTAAAAAGAGGTAGATATGTCACTAGCGCGCTGATGAAGAGCGTAAGAACAGGCAATTGACCGTTCTGCTCGTAGTCGCTCTGTCAATAAAGATGATACCCACGCTTTTGTTGTTGTCAGAAGTGCTTGACATTTGACATACAGCGTTATTAGTCTTCGTGTATTATACCAATGTGATTGGTGTAGTGAAACAAAAGATAAATGTGTGTGTGTTGTAGCTCTTTTCGGAACAGATTTTTTGGTTGATTTGCAAGGGCATAGCGTATCTATATCTTTTTAAATATCATTGGTTCTACAGAGTACAGACACTCAAAGAACCTTAGATAACTAGCGCTGAACAATGCAGCTTTACCGGCTTTAGTAGTATGAAGGTGATGTCTTCAATAAGCGAGTAGTAAAGCCGACATTTTAATATTAGCAGTATACACGAATGCAATGCAATTACTGCAGTCTTGTGTAATGTTGCCAACATCAAGAAAAGTGTAAGTAAATTTTTTGGAAAAAAAATGTTTGCAGGAAAACTGCGAAGTCTGTAAAAATTAAAATTTCCCTATAAATTCGTGTCGTTGCCTTTTTATCGGATAACTTTTTTAATATCTTATGTTGCTAGAAAGCCTTCAACAGACCTGATAACAAAGATCCAGTAATGCCTTAACCTATCCTACGAAGCACGGAAGCATTTAATCACTTATTCAACAAACTCTTGAGCAACACAACACCATAAACGCGTCGTTTACCTAGAAACAGGGAAATCTCCCAATCAAGCAACTGGCAACACAGCACTGCTGTCACAAAAACGTGTCGGTGCGTACATGGGCTGTAGTGATTCTTGTAATTAATGCGAATATCTTCCCGTTTTTGTCATACGACTTGCTGGCACTTTAACAATTTCCTTAACTGTATCGTATTGTTGGTGGAATTAAATTATTTCAGCTCTGTATGGCAAAGAAAACTCGTGAGATGAACATTCTGCGCATTTGCAATCCACTTTTATTCTATTACTTCATTGATTTTCTTGCAGACGGCGCTTTTTCTTATTATTACGTTTATTGCAATTGTGATGATTTTATATTTATAAAGGATCCTGTAGCTTAAACGGAATTGATGTTTATATTTATATAATTATAATTACATTCTTCGTTCACTTGTTTAATTGAAGATCTTTATTATTTAATGTTTTTTCCGTATCACAGTAATTATTGGTTTACACACCTTTTAATTATAGAGATTGATAAGAAACAAATACGCATCTACAAGTAATAAGCTGTGTCTATTAACAGATACTATATGCTTGTTTCACAATCTTCAAGTAGAGTCCTGAATAAGCTATTCGCCGGTTAAAGTGACGTTAAAGTGTCATTTTACATACACGAAATGTCAACTTAACCAACGAATAGCTTACTTCGGACTTACTTGAAGATTGTGAAATAAGCCCTATGTCTTTTAATGAATCTTGATAATAATTAACAATAACAGTAACAATATTTAAATGTTCATAATTAAATTCATCGACCCAACACGTCACTTATAAAATCGATGTTACAAATAATATTATAGAGTTAGTATCATGTAAATAAGATATTGTTTTTTTTTACAATCTAAATAATTCATATTTTGCAACGAAATTTTGAACATGGAATTAATTTCTTTGGAACGCAACGCACCTGATACTGTGTATAATTAAATCAACTAATTATGCTTTTGTAATACCTGTGTTCATTTTACGCTGTTAAATTGAACAACACGTATTTAGCACGAGATGTAAACAGCGTGTTCGGACAAAGGCCCGTACTGTTTCCTAATCAATGCTACTCACCTTATACCTTTAATAACTAAATGCTAGCCACTCCCGTTAAGTTTTATAAATTCGACGCTGGGCTCGTATCTCTTGACTTCACCCGCAAGCGACACGCTATAAACTTTGGCTCGGCCAGGATCGTAGCATCGGCGAATAGCGATAAGAGTCATCTAGCGTGATTAATGTGGTGGCAAGTGGTAGGCATAATGAATGTTGTGTATATGCTACTATAACTGATTCGGAAGCACGAGTTTTAAAGACAAAATATTCTATTCTATTGATATTTACTTAAAAAAAGTTTTTTTTTTTTTTAATTTTATAAAAAAATCTAATGAGTTCAAATATTCTTGTTCGGTTAGTAGCCTATGGCTAAATTAATTGTATCGCTTATATTTTTTACCTAGGTCCAAAAGCAATTCAGGCATTTACTTATAACATAATTATTTAAAGCAAGACAAGAAAAAGCACCCAAGAAAGAAGCCATAAAGTCGCTAAGTGCTAGCTAACAATATTCTTAACCAAATTTTTGCTTTTCGGTAATTTTAACAATCGCAATGTTCGCTAACTAATATCGCTGCCGTTTACCGCGCGTTTTGGATCTAATGCGTAAGCCTTGCGTACAATTAATTACCAGCGCGATAGAATGCGGCGACCGTAACAAGAAGCCAACTGATATCTAGTGGTCGTTGGACCAAGGGTTAAGGTGAGGCAGCCACCGGCGATGTAAGTAAACCCTTAATCTCGTTGCAAATTGCGCTAGAAATCTAGGATACACTCGAACAATGAACCTTTATTGCGAATAATGGTTATATTATTCATCTAGCTAATGTTTCGATTTAACCTTTGATGATAACGGGAGCAGATCGGAATTTTGAATGTTTAATGGCTGTTGAAATTATCTGATTATAGTTTATTGCTTGGAACTGTTAACTGTTTAACAAGAATGGAATAGGCAGGGTACTGTGGCGGTACGTTTGGAACAGATTAGGGCGAAATAACATCTACTGTTGTTGGAAGTAAGAACAACAGTAGATGTTATTTCGCCACCGTCGTTATGGTGGCTGGAAGTAAGTTGATTTTATTTAATGGAAATATTCAAATATTATGATGATGTTTTTGAAGACACTTCAGTTTATAACGATTTACTTAACTGGTCTGCGCTGTAAGGTGGCTGACGAAACTAAACAAAATATTGAAGTTTAGAACTACATAGTCTCCGTTTTGGTCAGAAATGAGGAGAAATGTTCACTGTGCCATGCTAACGTAATATAAACAGGGAGAGTACATGCTGTAATGTTGCTTCATTTATTAAAACAACTTGACTTCATTATTCAATGTTTCTTTATTATAATAACACACTTTAGGTTCTCAAGCAGACCTGGCCCATGCGACGCCACTACAATACCACTACAACCAGTGTTGCCATAGATCACAAGTATCACAACACTTGATCCCAAAACAGATAATCAATATAAACCTTCTACAGATAACAGAACTAATAAACTAATATACCTAAACCCCTGACAGATGCCGTGGGACGATATATTATAACCACTCACCATCAGGTATCCACCTGATGCCGTCAGCTCTACCGAACCGAAGAGGTTTATTTAACTAATTATATGTATAATATACACTTATTTTTTTATTTGACTTTTACATATATATTTATTTTTATATCATACAATGTAAATATGTATATAGTTTTAAATTTGTTTATGTCTACTTATAATAAATTCATAATTGTAGACACAAATATTACAATCAAAAAGTCAGATGATAATTTTGCTGGATAAACATTCTATTTAGATTTGGAATATTAAATAATTTTTGAATCGATGAGAAACCAGAGTTAAACGATTTTCACCTTTACTTCATAACTATGTTACAATTTCCATTCAAACAGCTTTTGGTAATTCACTACCGTACGAAGACTGTCTATTGTAATTCTCAATAATTTAGTACATACCTAAGCTACTAATCGAATTGAAAAGTTCTACAAATCTTTGCTTGCTTTAAATTTTTGATTATATTTATGTGTACTAGATAGAATTTGGTTTCACCGTTAATATTCATTAATACCTAAGTATAAAATATCACTAACGGTTTTCTTTAAAGTCTATCTTAAACACATGCAATGTTTCTTTCGTATCGTATTCGTATAAATCTACGCCGTATACCACTACACCTCTTAAATAAATATAACTGAGTCAATAAATAATTATCTATCTACGGAAAGATTGAATCTGCAGGCCCCAAAAGGAAGTCATGTTTTCCAGCTAAACGACGCAGTAAAATGTGAGCAACATCAAATTAATTCTGAATCCCTCGCCGCGTATTTCAAAACTGCATTCTAAGCATATGCAAGTTTTTACATAACACTTGTCGCCTCTAACTATGTAGTGTGAGGCCTTATTAACACATGTATCAGAGGAATGGGCGCCGGTTTTTCATCACGGAGTTAATTTGTATAATGAGAAGTAATTGGCATAATCGCGCTCCGTATACATCGGACAGTGTTTGTAATCGGAAATCCGTGCCATTTTTAGAATAACCATTCATCTGAACTGGGATTCGAACCTAAGACCGGTCGCATTACGACCGTAGTACTAAGGGACTTGTTTCACTGTCAGCTAATGCTAGTAATAAGCACTCGAGCTAGTAATAAGCCCGAAGGCTCGTTTTAAGTGTGTGATTGATCTAGAAACGGAAACGGCTACAGTTAGGAGTTGATGGATGACCGCTAATAAAAAAATGTCCTCATATTTTTATCCGTACTTTGTTGAACAAGTCACGCAGGGACGCAAAGAGAACGAAGTGTGCAAAGATTGATATTACACATTGAAGTATTATTACTAACATATAGAACCGACACCGCGAACACAATGTATGTCCCATTAAATTGGCGCCGATCGGCTTCAATTTTCAATGGATTCGTTCGATTTTGAAACGAGAACGGAGGCTCAATTTTGAAAATAGAACCTCCCAGAGGGACACACATTTTGTTCGAGATGTCTGTTCTGTGACATTATACTTCAATGATATTACACGCAATTTTATCTGTATATGTCAGTTGTTAAACTTTCCGATACTCAAGTTGGCCTCTAGCTCTTCCATTAATTAATTATCTCTAGAAAAAAAAGAGACCTTTGCCAATTGTTTACTTTTGCATTATTTAGATCTAAATAAATTTATCTACACTAATCCTTTAACTTTTTAAATGGTATTTCATTATAAAATAATTTACTTTTGAAATACAGCCATTGGACAACCAGAAGCTACAAAATCAGTGTGCCGCAGGCAAAATTAACTAGTTATAACTCGATTTATCTGCTTCCTTGTAACAGAAAGATATCGTCAATCGCTTTCCCATTAGTGATAAGACGCGAGTCATCTTGATACTTTTTCTCAGCTATGGCGATCGGTGTTGATCATCAAATCGGGAGGTGTGCAAATTAACATACAATTAAGAAGTGTACATTACACCTAGACTAACGACGCGTTTTCTGAATTAATTATTCGTTTTTATCAGGTTCTTGAGAATAAATTGTGTATTGTATGAACTGAAAAACTCGTAACGTTGATCCGGGTAGTTTCATTAGTTATCTCTAATGAAGTAGTTTGAATCGTAGGTCTTTATTCAGGGTAAGAACTAATTAAGGGTGCTCAAAAAATCTCTTAATAAGCCATGAAGAACCTTACTCTTTATTTAACAACGAGTAACCGCTCCCGCTTTGCTTCGGTTTTCTTATTTTTTACAGCTTGGGTTACATTATTGGATTTTTATTAAGGATTCCTATTTTTTTGAAAATATAATACTAGCCTATGTCACCCAGGGATAGTGTAGCTTCCCAACAGTGAAAGAATTTTTTAAATCGGTTCTGTAGTTTCGGAGCCTATTCAATGCAAACAATCAAATTTTTCCTCTTTATAATATTAGTATAGATTTCTCTTTCATTTAATGTCTCTTCGGTAATCGAACCCGAGACTTCTTTAACGGCAGTCACTACAATTCTTCTGTCCAGGTAGACGTCATACTCTTTAACGACGTCATTGCCATGATTTGATCCCTCTAATTCGATGACACTTTTCTCATAGTTAAAACTTATTCGGCTCTGGATAACTAAACAAAAAAAAAATAAAAAAAAAATTTCGACCAACCTTGGATCATATTTTGTTGTTAGTAAGTACATACATACCTTAACATCTAATGTTAGTACACTACAAACTACACTAAAAAAACTAAAGTAACTAATAAATCGGCAAATAATTTAATCCCAACGTTACTCGTAAGCGGTACCAAGGGACATTTCATACTTGTAGGATTACCACGTTTCTTTTAGAACAAAACGTTTGCCTTGGACAGGAATCTCACACATGATCCTTGGATCAATATTATAACTACAAGTTCTTACTTAACTATGCGATGCTTATGTATTAAGCGAAAAAATAAAAGTTTTAATTCTGTTTTCAATACAAAATTTATCACCATAAAATAAGTTAATTCTGCAAGCAAGCAGCTGTAACCTGCAGGGCTATTCAGTTTTGACAGCCAACTTGACAGCGGATTCCGCGATGAGTGTCAAAATTGAAGTTCGAGTCCGAGATCTTGATATGTGATTCTCGAATCATTTGGTACGCACTTGCGAAGTGAAGGGAGTCTCGAACCCAAACGTCAAACGACTAAAGATGGCCTCGCCTCGGTATGAATAAACGAATCGGTAAAATTAAATAAATAATTGAACACAAGTAAACGAGCCATGGTATTTATTAGTACCTAATAACTAAAATATAACAAAAATAACTTATTTTTATTTCAAAAATCTTTAGTTTACTCGAGGACGCGATAGCTCTTGACTAACTTTTCGTTTGACAATTGGACACGAGCTTCGACGGTGACGTAATTCGATGATCGAGAATAATAAATATGTCATCCTCTAATCATCTAGTACCTACGCACTTGCGAAGTGAAGTGATCCTAGAACTCGAACGTCATTTTTGAAACTCCGCTGTCAAGTTACTAAAGAGAATAGCCTTCCTGATGTTAAGTGGGGATTAGGATGGAGAATGAATAATGAGGAAGATGGTGAGGAAATGAGGAAATGAGGAAGAAGATGACTAAGCTAACTTCGTAAACCCTATTCACTCTCCTCTTGAAGACTCCCATAAGTTCTATTGGAAATACAGTATTAATTTACCCGTGTGACGCATTGGATCCCACGGATCGGAGCGCCGTGCCAAGGGTCCTAGGTTCTATTCCCAGCGAGGTAGAAAGTTGAATGATGAGTTTGATTTTGTGTTCTTGGTCTGGATGGATGTGTGTGTTCTCGTCTTTCGGGTGGTTGGTGGCACTAACGACAGGGAATCCTAGCGTGGGGTATGAGTGTGTAGCATTGTTATCTATACTAATATATAAAGAGGAAAGATTTGATTTTTTGTTTGCATTGAATAGGCTCCGAAACTACTGAACCGATTTGAAAAATTCTTTCACTGTTGGGAAGCTACACTATCCCCGAGTAACATAGGCTATATTATATTTTCAAAAAAAAATAAGGATCCTTAATAAAACTCCAATAATGTAACCCAAGGTGTAAAAAAATAAGAAAACCGAAGCAAAGCGAGGGCGGTTACTCGTCTATACTAATATTATAAAGCTGAAGAGTTTGTTTGTTTGGTTAAACGCGCTAATCTCAGGAACTACTGGTTCGAATTGGAAAATTCTTTTTGTGTTTGATAGTCCATTTATCAAGGAAGGCTATAAGGCTATATAACATGATATATTATAGTAGTTAGACGACATTTCTTAAAGACCCTCTATGAACGCGCCCTACAGTTCAAAAAGGCGTCGTCCACTCCCCTGAAAGTGATACGAGGCGGTCCAGTTAGTTCATTCATAAAATAAACAACGCACTCGTGCGCAGCTCTTTGTTGTCCGCAACGAATGTGACGTGGAAATCGCGACGGACATGTTTACTGCGCCCCTTGCTCTACACGCTTTCATACTAGAGATTTTACATGCCGCATAGATATTGTATTAAACGCCTGAAAGAGCGCTGCAAGCAACTAAGCAGTCATTGTGACATACAAACTTTTATAACTTTTTCGAAGCACAAAGTGGTTAAAGTGATTTTGGAGTGGTGCAAATTTTTACTTCTTACAGAAAGCTTAATTAAAATTATAAAGTATTATAAAAGTTAAAAGATACAAAATTTTTGCCGTGACTACTACTAACAAAGTTTATGTTTTATGGTCATTATTATGAATTTATTTTATGGAGTAAGCTTTTTATTCATGCTATAAGAACAAGATGGATTACTTTTATGAATAATTTATGAATTACTTTTTCACTTACTAAATTACTTTCTTAGCAAAAGTCTCACTCCCATTTCACTCCCATATCAGCTTGCGGGAAACAAAAAACTTTATTTTGGGGCACAAGAAAGTGTTCCGAAAAAAGTATTCACTAATCCGACGAGCGTTTACACAGCGCTAGTACAAAATCTGCGTGGCCGCGTATCGGTGCTTTACGACAGTACAAGCCACGGATCCAGTCCGAACGATTGCATTAAATAAAACAAGCCATTTGCGTTATCTGTCCTGCTGTCGTTGTTAAAAATCGCATGTGAAACGAGTAATGATTACCGATCGCCGCGCCTGTGTTCGGTGGACAGTCGCGCGGTTACCATAATTTGCCATGTGGTTTTGTTCGGTTGGATTTGAGTTATGTGGTGGAATTCACCCTTAAGCCTTTTAGACGGAGCCGTATCTTACCAGGATGCCCTTGTGGTGTCACTGATTGTGCCAAATATTTCGTAATTAAGTGTATAGCGACTAACTGATTTGGCGTTCTACTGATACCTTCCTCGTGAGGTATATTTATCACTTTTGCTTATTGTTGACTGCTTATGAAGCCATATTAAGTTAAACTACACCTCCTGGACCAGGATAACCTCACAAAATCTGAACGTAACGATATCTTTTCTCCCCGGGAATCAAACCCGAGACCTTCTAACTTTATAAATAGCAACTTTACAAACACCACCAAACGAGCTATGTTCGTCAATACCTAGCTGTCATACTTGCTCTATATTTGCTAGGACGTACCTTGTTGTAAGATTTCCATAAAAATACATGATTATCCACCTAAGTATTTAATAGTTCCGCCGCGAAGCCTTAGGGCGTTATTATGCAGGAGACAGTGTCAAATCCCGACAAACCAGAATGAATGCTATCTTACGTTGAGATCCGCCCTAATTTCTTGCTTGTACTTATCTTAAATAAACTTTACCTGTAATTTTCTGCTGCTGTCATTTGAGTGATTATCGTCATTGGCAGGCGACCACAGCAACCTGCTTAGAACACCGACTGAATTTACATTTCACACAACGAATGCCACACTATTTTAATCTCTATTTCCAGTACCAATAAAGTACGATCTCAGAACATAAATATTTAGAATAGTGCACAGATTAATTTGTTGTATAATGTGGTATTTATCAGGTTAATGGAACTTTATGGGCCACACAAGTCGAATAAACGATCGTTTGGTCGATCAGAAAATACTGAACGTAATTCACATGTTCAGTACATGTTCTATGGAGATATTTGCGTTGTAAATGACTGCGTTTTTCATGTAAACTGACGTTTTAATGTGATATGCAAGAATATATTAGTAATATGGTTGTATACGAGCCAGCGAGTTGTTATATCTTAAAAAAAATCATGTGTGTGTACCTACTTATGTATAGTCGGCCGCAGAAGTAGCTTAACATTTGAGTACCTTGTCACATTACATTTCTTGAATTTGTCATAGATGTTGTTAGGAAACCGTCGAAACAGCCACTATTACAAAGTACTAGAATGTTAAGCTACTTCTACGGCCGACTGTACACACCTAAGAAGTTATATTCTTCTTTGGCACTTATCACAAATTTATTTTAGTACACGTCCAAATAAAATTTTACTACGGTAAACAGAACTAACAACTACGAATGATGTCTTATGATACTAACATTTTGAGTAAAGAAGAGTCGAAGCTGTCCATCTGAAATGCCTTTCACAATAACAATAAAAATAACAGTAAAATATTTTTTTCAGAATTTCAGACAGAAAAATATTTTTATTGCGTCGCATTTTAAACAATAAAATGAATCTTGTTAAAATTATGAAATTTTATACCTAAAAATTATTAAATTAAAACACCAGTTCCGAAATAAGTTTTATTTCCATTAATTGTTCCATTAATTTCGATTTTAAAATGTGACGTCACGAAATTTAGGACCCCCTCCCACCCCTTATCACACAATGTCACATTACATCGACCCCCCCCCCCCCCCCCCTTCAACGTGTGACGTAATTTATCAATGGATGGCCCCTTATGTTAAGAAATCTAATTTATTAATTCTCGACCACGAAACAAAAAACTATAACAAACATCATCCGTTATAGATCTACCGAACATCCGTAACGGTAAAAGAATTGCTCACCAAAATATCCAGTGTTAAAAAGAATTGAACTTTGCTGCTCTGAACATAAAGTTTACGATTGTAGCAGAACATATTTGGCATGAAAGTGATTAATAAAGTATATTTCAATAGAGTCCATTGACAATAATAAGCGTTCGATCACGGATCTGTCAACCTCTTTTATCTGCCAGATTAGTATAAAATTCTTGTTCTACTTGCGCTTCCTGCCCACGTCCGATAAATCGGTGACCGATTTTTTGTAGAAGAAAAATAGAACGTACTGATAGCAATAGTGCAACGCACACGTCCTACAAAAAGTCGGTCAGAAATAATATGGCAGGAAAAATCGGCCCGATTATCGGTCCTACAAAAAGACTGATGTGGGCGGAAAGCCTTAAGTTGTTCGTACACTGAACATGAATAGTATTGTCTCAAAATGCTCTGATATTATAAATTGAAAAATAGACAAAAACATTTCTTTTTCACATATTTTTTTGTCAAATTAACTTAACCTATAGTTTAATTAACATGAAATCTACATAGATCGCCGTAGAAACCCTCAGATCAGCCTAAAAATAATTTTCTTTACTTTATGAATATTCTTTTAAGTTCATTTACTTATCTATTTATATATAAAATGCAAGAGTGATTGAGTTATGTATCAACGCACAGGCCAAACAGGGTAGAAACTTAAAATTTCGCACACGTATTCCTCTTATGACGTAGGCATCCGCTAAGGAAGGATTTTTAAAAATTCAACACCCAAGGGGGTGAAACAGGGGATAAATATGATAAGCATAATTTCCGCGTGCGAAGCTGCGGGCAACGGCTAATTTTACAATATAATTAATTTCAATTATAGTCCATCATACCTTAATCTGATCGGCGCCATTAGTTTCGCTAAAATTATAACATTTGTCATTCAATATTCATTAATTGAATGACAAATGATCAAAATTAAAAACTGGTTCTGTCATACACCCTTAATTTTATAATAGTACCGGCTAGTAATGTACCAGTTACATAGATTAAAGGGTTTGATTAATGGTGTTAGCCTTCGCTGGTGATATGTCGTTACGCTCTATCCTGATGGCTATCTGATATTCGCTGCTAACAAATGGCACCTAATGGCTTCGGAGTTACTGGAGATTGTTTTTTAGATACCATAAGTGTCGCAGGCGTGGCTTTTGCATGGGTCGGACTGGGCTTGCGTTACCAGTAGCTGGCAGTAGCAGATAGGATAGGAGATAGTAACAAAAAACATGGAATTGATACGTCTAGAATTATCGTCGTTAATCTCGTAAGGTAATGTTGTAGAACGTGTTTACAAGGTACACCTTTCTTGTGGACATGACATTTTATTGCTAAATTAGGGAGCGTGGTATTATACAATGAAGAAGGTACAATTAAAAGTGATCGGGTAAGCGTGATGATGCTTAGTGTACACATGTTGATGATTGTTTGATATATGATCTGAGTAGATAGTTACGTATATTTGAAATTACAGTATTTCATGTTACTACAAAACCTGCATCTAAAATGAATATCTATAATATATTGTACCAGTATATTGTACCAGTTATATATTGTACCAGCCACATACAACAATGAATACACATACAAATGTATGTCAACTACCGAAATACTCCAAAGCTAAGAAAACCAAAGCTAAAAAATACATTTTTATTCAAGGTAGAGAAATACGGTAAAGTATAACGTGAGATATAATAAAAAAATTAAAAATATTTACCTTCGAAACAAACAAAAAAAAATCGGTCGTTCCTATCCTAAACAGCTCCAGTCATTTCGGGTTTTAAATGTAGTAGACTACTGCACTTTTTTTTAAGCAGTAAAAATTATTCTAATTTTACTAATTTCATCGGTACCGATTCAACTACAAGTACACCTATATTCATTCCAGTTTCTAAATAAAGCGAGTGAAAATGAAACAAATTAATTCCAAATACGCAGACTACGACGCTCTTTTTGTGCGATCGAGTGTGCGGACGCACAAATGTTTACATGGCGCGCAGCCGCACTTTTTTGCGCGTCGTATGCGTTACTGCATATAATTGCAAAGGTTCTATTTTCACAGACTTAAAAGTGCGTCACGGACAGTGTGCCGTCTGCGCTGCACCTTAGAGAATCCAGAGTAAAATTGACAATACAAACACATAAATCTGTAGCCATTTAGCACTATAACTGTGTCTGTCAGTGTACAGTAGCGAACAGCCAGTCCTCAGTAGGCGCGGGATCTGATACGCCAATTTGGTTGTCATGACAACGTAAGTGCGAAAGCGGACCCTTTGATTTTACGCACCGCAGGATTCATGGTGTGATATGATGCAATAAAGATTTAATCTTTTTTATAAAATTAGAGTTATATTTGCAAATTATTGCATATTTGTAACTTTTTTTGAGGAAGTTTTGAAGTTTAATGAATAATGACACCAAAATAAAGCATTAACCCACGGACATAAAAAAAGACGGACGTAATCCCAAGAACAAATTCAGTGAAGCACCCATAGTAATACCAACTCTGTATTCGTACAGTCGGCCGCAGAAGTAGCTTAACATTTTAGTACCTTGTCACATTACATTTCTTGAATTTGTCATAGATGTTGTTAGGAAACCGTCGAAACAGTTACTATTACAAAGTACTAAAATGTTAAGCTACTTCTACGGCCGACTGTACAAGTACACACATTGACACCATACTGCTATGACATTGACACCATCGCGAATCAAAAATTACAAAATTACGCACACATGGTAAGTGAGCTGTCATTGCTATGCTTCACTCTCGATTAGACAAGGTTACGTCCGTTCTTTTTTTACGTCCGTGCATTAACCTCACTAAATATTATTGTTACAACCTGAAACAAATATAAATATAATGTAACCCCACATTCATTTATGTTGTATCAAGTCATGCTTGTCACAAAAATGAAATGTCATCAGTTGCAATATGTGAAATTTCAACACCTTAGGATAACAGTAAGTAGGTCTAATTAGTTAACTTACCTAACAAGGAAAAATACATATTCCATTATCACTCTTCGTTATATTGTTCGAAGTTATCTAATAGTTAGCTCCTTATTCAGATGACCGTAACATACGTCGTTCAGACGACCCTGAAGCCTAGTTGGTAGCGACCCTGCCTGCGAAGCGAGGGGTCCCGGATTCGATTTCCGGCCGGGGCAGATATTTATGTGACAGATAAATATTTTTACTCGGGTCATGGGTGTTATTGTGATGTGTTTATTTGCGGTCTATGCCACCTGCGACACAGTTAAAAACCTGCTGCGGGGGAATGAGTGTGTTAGCCTTATCTCATCAAGTTAAGTTTGTATTGGTGACATTCGGTGGATTATATGCCATCTAATAACCCTGGCAAAACATCCAAATGATGTTGACTTTTTCAGCTTTTAAAGCGAAGAACCACTGGTTGGTTTTACACTGTAGTAAGTCCAAGTGAAGCGTACACCTAACCACCTGGTGGTCTCCATTATTCCTTTAAAATCGTCCATAGTTCAAACAAATACGTAAAGATGGAAATAGGAAATGCATGAAAACGTCATTTATGGCCGAGAGCGCCAATAAGGCTATAATGAGCAACTTCCATTGTTAAATTGACCTTTTTCGAAAGCTGGGTTTATCGCCTCAACTCGCTTTATAATCACAGTTTGAAGACAAATGTTCTAGATAGGAAAATGATATCGCTCTAGGTGCGATTTAAAGCACAATAAGCCTTCGTAAATCTACGTACCGTCTGTCGAAACACAGTTTGTAAATGATCGGAGAATTTCATTTCGGATTTTGTAGTGAGGTTAGTCACGCCGCTGGGGAATAGATTCTAAGTTTTTGTTATTGTAGAAGGAAAAAAGGATTACTATTAGTATTTCTACAGGGGGTCCGTCTAGATAGCTACCACTAGAGGCCTTGCTTGAGTCAACTGCTAAATGACTCGTTGTATTCCGGCGAAGGGCTTGAGAGCCAGGTCTTGCTTTTTTCTTCTCGCTTTTTTGACCAGCAACGCGCAGACATGCAGCGCAACACCTTTGGTGTCTGATGTCCATGGGCGACGATATATCATCAGGTGGATCGTAAGCTCGTGTGTCAGCTATTTCCATAAAGAAAGGAGTACAGATCTCATATTCATAATTGAACCGAAAAAATCTTAAATCGTTTTGGATTTAAATTCAATACATAGCTTATAGAAAATAACCGTTCCGTCTCGTTCTCACTTACATTAGTCATTGATGAATTAGTTTTAATAACGGTTCGAAAAAAGACAATAAAAAAAATTTGAGGTGTCAAGGGACACCCGGATGGAACGAAGTTTCTTTCGATTAACACTAAGCGACCAGAAGTCTTCGAGGGTGCGACAGTACAATCATAGTATGTGGCTGTCTTATTCACTGTTCGGTATTTAGCATAGGCACAACAGGGACGTCCATATCACGATCATGCACATTAAGCTATTATTGCCATTTCTCCCGTCATGCCAATCAATATGCGAAGAGCGACAGTGATAGAAAAAAATCCATCACAGCCACTCTGACAAGTGTCTTGTCAGAGCGACAGTTATAGATTTATTCTATCCCTGTCGCTCTTCCGCATATTAATTGGCATGACAAGAGAAATAGCAATAATAACTTAATGTGCATGATCGTAATATAGATATCCCTGTTGTACCTATGCTAAATACCGAAGAGTAAATAAGACAGCCACATACTACGAGTATGATTGTACTGTCGCACCCTCGAAGACTTCTGGTCGCCTAGTAACTCGCTTTAAGCAAAAAGTGTCGTTACAACTTTTCGTTACAAAATTTTCCGCCTAGTCCCCTTCCGCAACGCGCGATAAGGAACTTCGTTCCAATATCATGTTCACATAGGTATTTTAACCAAATAAGTTTAGTCATAATTTACTTATTCTTGAAATTGTGAAGATGCCAAAAGAATTTGTAAAACATTTATCTAAAAAATACGTTTTCAATCACGATCCGGAAAAATATTGTTGTATCCAAATTATAGTCAGGCTACATACATTAAATCAAAGTATATATATTCTTTATTAAGAAATGCAACAGTCTAGTGCCAAATATCAAACAAAGTCTACACATAATACCAGAATTTCATTTCGAAACGCCCGACAAGATCACAGACTGCTTTGTATCGAACAACAGACTATAATGGGATCAATAAATGTTTGAATGTCACTGTTTATTTGTGAATTCGGAACATTTGCTGTTGGATTCGTGTACTCTATTTATTTACGAACACTATCTTGACGTTTTACATCTCAATCGGACGTCTCAAATTCTGTGTCGCGTATTGGGTGCCAATAGCGATTGACATTGTTGGAAATAATGGCACTGGCTTAACGTTACAAGATCTTTTAGCTCATGAATAGAATTTATTTGCAAACTGTAACTGCCCTCGGTTCGCTTTGTTCGATGCCAATCCCGGAGCCTTTCATAGGAAACAATTTAGGTTCAAGCTGCTAATTAAATCCTAATTTTAAAGCTCCGATATTTTCATAATTTTTGTAGGTGGATATAATGATATACTTACCACAGAATAATTTCTGACCTCATGCCCACTAAATACACAGTAAATGCGTCAAAGGAGAGCCTTTTTATCTAGTAACCGTTGAACGTAAAGAAAACAATGGATACTGGTTTTTACCTGACAAGGCTGACTCAGTCCCACATTTCACATATCTTCAAAAGTCCACAGTTGGCATACTCCTGGATACAGGCCTCCATATTACCCCTTCACACACCAACTAATCGTAACGTTGGACTTACAAGCCCCTCAAAAACCTGAAAATAACGAACGCCTTACAATACGAACTTGCACCTAAAATTATTCAATTCGATTGATCACCATCAAACTATGAACGTATCATTAAAAACATAAATAAGTAATAATAACTTTATTTGAACGTTTAAACTTTAGAAGCGAGAGCTACCGAGTTATCGATATATCGTTCACGGAATGGGTCATTTATCTCCGGTTTCTCGCTCGTCACATAGTTTTAACACTCATTACAGCGTGGAACGGCGGTATCAATCGTCGCGCGCCGCAGGGGGTAAATTAGTGCTGCCAGCAAAAAGAGACGCCTGCCACAATATCGACTGATGAGAAAACTTAATCGGATGCCTCCGACGGCTCAGGGTTCCAACGCGAACCAGTCTGGACCCTGCTGGGATCACTGGGAAAAACCTGGATATTTATTGGCCTACAACAATTGGTGGGATAAAACGAGTTATATCAATATTCTTCATTTATATAAATTTTCGTCAGTAATATTCTAATAAGAAAAGGTGATATTCTAAAAGAAGATAAGATAGCCTAAAATGGTTCGTTACTCTTACGTGATACTTTTCTATGGTGTTCGTGGTCACACAATAGATGTACTTTGGTTTGAATGCCGCTTGTACCTCTAATTTTTAAAACTTTCTTAGTATTAGAATCGTGTCATATCTAAATACCACGAGGAAACACGTATCTGACGATTCCTCATAAAATTCTCAAAAGTCTAGCTAATGATTTGATTTACTGATATAATTTAAAGACACCGTCAACTCGCACTTGACAGTTAAATTAATTTATTCGCTGCAGTAAAGAAAAAGTTAATTAACTCCTAAAATGCAACGTGAGTGACAACTTCATCTTGTTCTCCAGTCGTTTAATCATGAATCGGCAATAATTAACTTTTTAAAGCACTAGGTTCACATGTTTTGCGTATAAATAATATTCCTGGTTGCCCTTTATTGATTTTTAATGACTATACTTTAATGGTAATGCAAATATATAAAAGTAATCATTGGTAAGTTTGTTAGCGATCGTGTGAACTGCTGAGCGACTTTACATTGATTTATGATCATAATCATAAATCAATGTAATATATTAGTTTTGTTGATGGTTCATTTGGCTCACTAATAACTTTGCAAACAAAACAAAAATATTATTCATAATAACATGTACTTATAATGGAATTATCAACTCTACATATTACATACTCATCGCGTTACGGCTGAGCGATCCAGACCCAGTTCTATCTTTATTTCCTAGTCACTAGTAACTTCTAACTCCCTAACAATCTTGATTAACTTAAACTTATTTCTAAAGTTACTTAAATTTTATTTGTAGCAAATATTTAATTCCCAATATAGACCACTCAAACGTAACAGAATTTGCCACAATATAAGTGCGATTTGCATGCAAATCCTATCGGCCGTGTATGGCGTCCGCGAGTTATCGCTAGAAATTAAGCCCTCGTTTGTGCGAACTGGTTCGACTGACTTGGCCAGTTTCAATGGGCCACAGAAATATTATATTCCTCGTTTAATTCAATTATACGATACATAATTCTGATTTGAGAGGCCACTGGGCGATTTAGGACTGCAAGGTACATTGACGTAGAAGAGGTTGCATTTAAAAGCACTCAGTAGACCTTGCATTACTACAAAGAGACTTTCTCAGACTTATACCATTTGTCACGCTTACCACGAGAGTTATTCCAGTTTTATGACATTTTATCACGAAATTACGGTTTATTCCTGAAATTTCCATCAAGCTGTCCCAGTTAGCCTTGCACTTTAGAGGTGCCTAAAATACTCCAACATGCTGTTCTAGTGCGTAAATAGAGGAGGCAGTGACCAATCCAATTACAAGAAGTAGTTATAGTTACTCAAAGACCTCCGCTATGGCTTACCATATGCACCTCAATAGGTTGCGGTTTAAAATACTCTCTGAAGCAATTTGGAATCAAAATTGCATCTTCACTCCAAAATTTTTCTTCCTTTAAAAAAACTAATAAAAAGCTAATGTAATCAATTCCCTACAATGATCAGCTTTAATACTGAAATATACGATACAGCGAAGGATGGATACACTCAATCGATAAGAATCGTTTAAAATGTAATATCGATAAATGCAGCCGTAATAGGACGACGTCATATCGTGCACATAATATACTCGTTCGCTGCACTGGCGTGGATAGAATGGTCAGGTGACTGCTATAGATTGGAAATCAAATCAAATTTTCAATCTCGTGAAGTATTGCAACTTTTCACTTACTTAGCGATACGTTTACTTAACTTGAATGTAATTTTAGATAGCAAATATCAGTAATAGAGTTGAAAAGCGTATTTCAAAATTTAAGCCGTGAAAATAGATTACAGGAGACCTACAGGAAATGGAAAATATTCCCGAACGTGTAAACTTTACTGTTGTAACTACTTTTGCATCGCAAATTGCAACGTGTCCGTAATGTGTTATTGAAGTCCACAGGCTATGATGACCACTTACTTAAGTGCCTTTAATAGGTGCATAAAAAGCTGGCAGCAGCTGAAACTTTGTAACATTATGTCCGGGACTAATCCAAACGTTTGGTTGTACTACGTAAATATTCTGACTTCTCCCATAATCAAGTAAGCACCATACCTTAGGAGAGGAAAAAATAACATGACAGCGAGCTGTAATGTGATCCGTCCTGACTGAGTTACGCGTTTTTGTAACAAAAGTATTGACTCTTTTGCCTTTTTTGGTAACATATTTGATCATAACACACTTTAAAGTCACAAAACATGACTCCATACCTTTTTTCAAATGGACAGTTTGGTGTTGGACTAGGCAGCCTTTACAACTTCATACGGATATAAATTCGATATTACTTCTAAAAGAAAATTTATTTCGTGTTTTTTACAACAAAACTTGTCATTAACATTACATTGCTTGATGCGGGTGGTAAAATCAGACGTTACAAATATCCAACAAGCATTAACAAAATACCTGTATGGTTTTGAAAAGAAGTGACAGTCTTATGAATATGATGATAACTATCCCCTTGTTCTATCTGTTTAACTATCCTGCTAATATTAGGTATAAATGCGAAGTTTATGAAGAATTTTGGATGTTTGGGTTAGCATCACGCGCACGGGCCAATCGCTGCACGGAGGTACCCAGACAAATGTACAGACTTAAAAAATAGGATACATTTTATGTTCCCATGAGATGATTATGTCTGTGAACCCACTCCGCGGGGAAAGTCGTGGGCAGAATCTAGTGCTTAAATAATTTTGTAGCTAATTCACAAGTTGTATTATTATTGGTCTTAAATCGCAAAGCAACTTGCTCAACGCAGCGTACATTAGCGATCATAAGAGAGATTAATCGCCGCATCTGTTTAATCTGTGCGTATCTACGCCGCTTATCGCGCAGTTAACATCGGTTACTTCGGAGGGTTGCCAGTTAATGCTAAAAAGTAGTGTTTAGTAGACATAAGAAGGACCGAAAGATGGTTCACGTGACCCATGCTCTGTTTGGGCCATTAATTAGTTGGGGCCAAAATATGAGTGAGATTATAAGTGATTTTTAGGTTTCCGAAGAAAAATCGGAACCCTTATAGTTTCGTCATGTCTGCCCATCCGTTCCTCCGTCTGTCCGAAGCATAGCGCCTAGACCCTTAGTGCTGGAAAGCTGTAATTTAGCATGAATACACATATTTATTAAAACTCTAAAATCGTAGAATAAAATATTGAGAACCATTTTTCAATTTGGCCCGTTTGCAAAATATTTGGCTTTAAAGTGCCAGTTTTGCTTAAGAGTCAAGTGTCAACCTCCCTGCCTGCTAAACGGTTAGAGTTGGACTAGTGAAAAACTTCACAAAAATAGTTATATGATGAATTTACAAGGAAAACTATCACGGATAAGTTAGCTTACGTAGTTAATGAGTAATAGTCGATAAACTTACACCTTCGGAACCCTACGTTGCACGTGGCCTAACATGCATCTAAAGTTTAGTCTGAGGTTGTAAATATGTGATAGAGTAATATCTCAGATTTCAAGCATTTTTTTATATTATTAATTAACGTCAACTGCATTAAATAACAAACTAATAACGGGGTCCAAAAATTCGGTAATTATCCAATATACACATATATGTTTAAATTAAACCGAAACTAGAAAGTATGCCAAATTCCACTTCACCAATGTATACCATCACATTATTATGAGCATTTATTTATTAGCAAAGTAATAAATTTATAAATTAATGAGACATAACCAGCGCTAATATGAAAAAATTACACCGACTAATCTCTTCAATCTCACTTCGAAGGCGTGTGTTATCAAAAACACATCTTAATATTGTAATTGAGCATAAATATTTAGCCAGTGGAGAGAATACGACAAGATAAGAAGGTACTTGTCTATGATGAATGCCTTCAGTGTTACAATGTGTACCGTTCGTGCTACGTAAAAGTTATAGGTGAAATTGGTGGTCGTTACAAGGTTTGAGTCAAAAACATTTGGGCATTCGTAACACTGTTTTATAAAATAGGAAAATATAGGAACAAACTAGTGTTAGTTTTTGTATGATTGACATGCATTTATATTTGGCTGTGGCTGGAGGCCTATTTAAAAAATGATGAAAGCGCGTTTTTAAAAACAAAAAATATAACATAATTATGTAACATTTATACCAGAGGAAATATTATGTGTCATTTGTCATTCTCTTATACTCTGTTACACGTACGGCCATATTAATAAACATAGACTAAAGCAAGAGTAACTTTAAAACTTGTCGTAAATAAGATTTAATTAAATTCAGTATTAATAAATATAGAGTAACGAAGAACTAAGCTACTCCGAGTCTAATCTCAGAATCAAAGTTAGTCCATGTCGCTACATAGTTTAGCGACTGATTAGGCGTGGACTAGGCGTGCATTGACGACATTGACGTTGACTTGACGCATATCAAGAGTACTTCGTTGTTCTAACTAAACGTCATTCACATTGATATTTTCTTTGACCTTTTCTTCTTCATCCCAGTTAACTGAGCGAGCACGTTTTTGGTTCATGTAAATCAATTTTAAATTTAACAAGTAACCATAGCATGAAACAAACTGCGAGGAGCGAAATTAGGCGCTTGAAATTGAAAGCTGATCACGTCGTTTGAAGTTGTCAATCCCAAAATATTGTTGTCACTGTCATTTTAATGCATGAAGTCATTCACTGACTCACTCTTTTTACTTTTAAATTACAAAGGTTGCCATATTTTACTCGCTGAAACCGGACTAAGAAATGTATTGTTAGTTCGACGTTACTCCATATTTATTAATAACATTGCAATTACGAAGTTATTACTTAGTTAATCCAGAATTAACTAGTCCAAGTGTAGCTTCAGATGATGCTTGGATTAAGCGATTTTTATTAATAAGGGTGTTAGTGTTTAATGGAGGCCATACACGATCAAGTGTACTTGTCAATTCTGCAGTTTAACTTTTCAGATTTGCAGTTTGACTTGACGCGGCATTAAGTGTGCATGAAATAACTACTCGTATATTGCCAGAGCGCTATACCGTAGAGATACACGATCAAGTGTACTGGATGCCGCGTCAAGTCAAACTGCAGACTTGACAAGTAGACTTGATCGTGTATGGCCTCCGTAAGTACTGTGTGCTATGTAGTTATTCATTATTCTAACGTCTTTGTAACCTAGTACGATTTTAGTAAAATAAAGCCAAATTCTATTATTGAAGTATAATGTCATAGAACAGACATCTCAAACAAAATGTGTCCCGCCGGGAGGCTCTATTTTCAAAATTGAGCCCCCGTTCTCCTTTCAGAATCGAACGAATCCATTGAAAATTGAAGCCGATCGGCGCCAATTCATTGGGACATACATTGTGTTCGCAGTGTCGGTTCTATTTGCTGGTAATACTTTAATGAATTCTATTGGTAATGTTATTTTTCTTATATCAAGTTCCAAGTACTTTAACGTTACCACTTAATGAAATGGAGAAACGATATGAGCGGCCGCAGCCCTACCGCCAAATATGTGAGCTCGACCGATTAGGGCAGATAACCAGATACTCGCCCGCTGCGATAACATCTCTGCATCTCGTTATAGCTTTATCATCGCGACCTGCTGTTGACCCGCTCTCATATAGCTTGTTCCAGCTATTCGTGATTGTTATGGTCTTCCCTGCTATGGCTTGAATTAATTATCAATTAATAGAGTAATTAGTAATTGTCCTACGTTTTTATAGTTACAAGTTACAACTGACTTTACTGGTGACCTGTAACACAGGTACTCTAACCTACATCAGGCACCAGGCTCTCACATAGCACGATCAGTAGATGTACAGTCTGAAGTATTACTATTGTAACGTCGTATTTATGTGTAACTGTATCGTACTGTATTGTATCGTACTGTGAGAGCAAATAAAAATTGTTTGTTTGTTTGTTTGTTTGTTTGTTTGACTTTAATACCTTTCTTTTCTCTTTCTTCGAAAGCACGTGTAATGGCTCGTTATTGACGTAGATGGATGACGATGGCCACTAAATACTATGGGGCTTTTGTTTGAACGTCACCAACGCGTTGCCGGAAAAGAAACTTAACCCGCTGCCTATCCATCACTACAAAACATATCAAAATCAAATCTTGTTTAAGTTTAAAGGCCAATACATACGTAACGGGTTTTTTCCCGTACGGGTTTAAGCTGCGTATGCACTATCGTACTTACACATTTTTTATGAAACGATGTTTCCAAAACTTCACGTCCCGTCCCGTACGGGGAAATACCCCTTACGTATGTATGCATTGGCCTTTAGATAGATAATAGTTAAGAGTTAAGCTTGAATCATTTTAATAAATTGCATTTATTTAGACAACATAATATGAATAATTTCGAATAGAGTAGAGTAGAAAAAAAAGCGGAAAGTTCTCTAAATTTTTCTCAGGTTTTATATTTTGTGTTACCAATTTCTCATTATAAATAATATACCCATGCCAAATTACTGATTTCTCGTACTAAAGGTCACTGAGCAAATGCGGACAGATGGACGAACGGAACATAACGAACGCTTAAAAAATACATCAATAAAGAAGCGACGACGATTACTAGAGTAAAATTGAATAGAAATAGCTCAGCGAAGTCAAATGCAAATGCAGGTGTTCAATTAAATACATAATTACGCGTGAAAATTGATGGCAAACGGAAAATAGAAGTAACGCGGCGTGTCGGGCGGGGGGTTGTCACATTAATCACGGTTCGTGGTGTGCGCTGCTGCCTGCTGGTCGGCAGAGCGCCTCGATGCCATTCGCGAGGCCATTAGACGTAAAGTACACTTCGGCCGCTGTATCTTGGCGCGTCTGAACTTCACGCAGAAGGCTGCGCAGTAACATAATTTGCCAATACTCGATACGCGGTGTATTGTGTCTCAGTCATACGTTAGCATGTTCGTGTTGCCATCTCTGTCTTGCATGCGCTAAAGTTCGCAAAGCCTATGTTCAGACGCGCCAAGATACAGCGGCCGTACTGTACGGTCGATGCATCTTGGCGCGTCTGAACTTCGCGCGGAAGGCTGCGCAGTAACACAATTCGGCAATGCTCAGTGTAGTGTATGTGCGATAGCATACATACACTATCTCGTGTGTCTCTGTATTAAATGGCAAACGTCACTGTCACTTACGAAGTGGTTACGTACTCAGAGTTGTGCGCTGGTGTCGCTAGATGACGCCTCGCTTGATGATCGAATGGACGAGTCCATTCGATCATCTATTCGATTATTGTATTAGTCGATTACTCGATACATGACCTAACTCAGTACAAGACGGCAGTCTCAGCGGAGATCCCGGAGTAGACGGATGTGTCCCTATAGTGACAGTGACGTGCCAGAGTAAAATACGTAGACATAGTCGAGCCAGTGAACAGTGATTATATTAATACACATCGGATCTCCTACAAATGGCGACGAGGATGGGATGTCAGAGTGATGTGTTGTATGTGTCGTCCATGCCGCCCGCGACACGGGTGAGCTCCACGGCACAGCTCATACCTAGAGGAGGTATGAGTGTGTAAGCATTTATTTATAGAATTTTGCTTTTGATGTGGCATACAACATACGGCAAGTTGGATTATGGCGAAAATGGTTCTAATAAATATTAATTTACTGTATCCATATACATCCATGATGTTTTTATGGTATTAAAGAGCAGGGATACATAGAGATCATTATGGATTAATATTTATATGGAATAGAAAATATTTCGGAGTTCAGTAGAAAGGAATAAATAAATAGAGACAAACACTTATGGCCCAGCTCAGAAATATTCGTTTATTTAGTCGTACGGAGTCAATAACTAATTGACATTAAATATGCTGAGAGCATTAAGGTATATACATAGAGAAGACATCTCAAACAAAATGTGTGTCTCTGCCGGGAGGTTCTATTTTCAAAATTGAGCCCCTGTTCTCCTTTCAAAATCGAACGAATCCATTGGACATTGAAGCCGCGCGGCGCCGAGTCATTGGAACATAAATTGTGTTCGCGGTGTCTGTTCTGTACGCTAGTAATAATACTTCAATGGTTGAGTGTCATTTTGCCAACTTTAAACGCCCCTAGTGCGGACAACGTCATATAACCTTATCAATAATCATACTGATGGAGTGCAGTGTACACGTGAAATTCGGGATAGTAAATAAAAGAAATATTTATTTTAATGCTTAGCTTTATGATTTATAAAGAACGAAAGAAAGAAAACATGCAAGGTAGCTTTCCTTTTAAATAAAATAAAGAAGTTACGCCATTTTGTTATGACAGTAGGTACTGCCATCAGTATCAATGATGAGTGGTTGATTTGTCTTGACATTCAAGAACTTCAATGTTAATAAATTATTAAATGGTTAAGTAAAGGTATTTGTATACTTAACTTTAAATGTTGGAAAACTAACTGGTTGTGATTTTGTACTAAGGAACGATTTGAGTGGCCGTTGTGTGATTCTGAGTTGGGGCAATAGTGAGATTATAGTAGTTTATCGCCATTATCCTACTGAGGTTAATAAGGATGGTCAATTAAATTGGAAATATTTGGTACAAACGTACCTCCATTAAATTGGAAAGTTAGTGTGTTTGGTACAATGATACCTCCATTAAATTGGAAATACTTGGTACAAAGATACCTCCATTAAATTGGAAACACTTGGTACAAAGATACCTCCATTAAATTGGAAATACTTGGTACAAAGATACCTCCATTAAATTGGAAATACTTGGTACAAAGATACCTCCATTAAATTGGGAATACTTGGTACAAAGATACCTCCATTAAATTGGGATGGGCCGACATAACCTGCATAAATTGCGAATTGTCTGGTGGTTCAAATGAACTACTCGGTTAAATTGGAACTGGTCGACATAGCCTATATATGTATATATATTATAAAGGCATTATCAACTTCAGAGTTTCTGCAACCATAGAAGAGGCACTAGAAATTCTGTTGGAATGAAGTTCAAGCCATGTGTGCACATAAAAGACAAGATTCCATCAATCAATAGGACAAAATCATGCAAAATGGGCTTCGATATAAGAGATCGGACAAAATTCAAAAGGAAAAATAAAACATTAGAAGGACAGTGAAAAAAAAATCAAACAAAGGAGAGAGATGAAGAAAGGGAAAGAAGGAGATGAATACAGGGAAGGAGATGAAGAGAGAGAAGGAGATGAAGAGAGGAAGGAGATGAAGAGAGAGAAGGAGATGAAGAGATATGAAATGATTTCAGATTTAAGACTTATTGTTGTAGTTTCAAAGTTTTCCTTAAGGGAGGGATGTAGTGTATGTGCGATAGCATACATACACTATCTCGTGTGTCTCTGTATTAAATGGCAAACGTCACTGTCACTTACGAAGTGGTTACGTACTCAGAGTTGTGCGCTGGTGTCGCTAGATGACGCCTCGCTTGATGATCGAATGGACTCGTCCATTCGATCATCTATTCGATTATTGTATTAGTCGATTACTCGATACATGACCTAACTCAGTACAAGACGGCAGTCTCAGCGGAGATCCCGGAGTAGACGGATGTGTCCCTATAGTGACAGTGACGTGCCATAGTAAAATACGTAGACATAGTCGAGCCAGTGAACAGTGATTATATTAATACACATCGGATCTCCTACACTCAGTACGCGGCGTATTACGTCTCAGTCACACGTTAGCATGTTCATGTCGCTATCTCTGTCTTACATGCGCTAAAGTTTGCAGAGCCTATGTTCAGACGCGCCAAGATACGTCGGCTGTACTGTACGTATTGCCATTATGCTGTACTATACTGTACATATATGCCAATAGGTTTACTTAAGTTAACGCAACAATAAGGTGACGATTGTTAAAAAACTGGATATGTACGAGTAGGTTGGAAACGAACTGACGCTCCACCTGATGGTAAGTGGCTATCGTTGCTTATGGACATTGACGACACCAAAGGCATTACTGATGCGTTGCCGGGCAAGAAGGAGAGAAGAAAGAGAAAGTAAGAACTGGCTCTCAAGCCCCCAGCCGGAACACGACGAGCCGTTGGCGGCAGACTCAAGCAAGAGGTAGCTCGTTTATCACCTTAGTTACATTAGGGAAAAGGCAATCTCCTTGCCAAAGTGTACAGACCCATCTCTCCCACTGAACACTCTGGGCAAGTGCCCCGTGATCAATACGGGCCCCCTAGTTCCTGCTAAATCGTTAAACGGTAACCGATATTTATTACCGAAAAACTTTTTTAATTCGAATAAATCGAACCTAAATTACTGACTACAATACCAACTTGCTTATTAGCTTTTGCATGCGCGAAGCTACTCTACTTTCACCCAAAAATTAGGCTTCCGATTTCAGCATACTTAGATAAATCAATAAAAATAAATCTAGAAGCTTGCTTTTCTATTTTCTTTGTTTATTCTAACAAAATAGTGTTCTGTCAAAGTCTTAGGGGCCCCATTATCCTAATGTGCCCAGGGCCTCCAATAGGTTAAAGACGGCCTTGAATATGTACCATGACCAGAGATTGGGTTGTACTCAAAGATAGATTGCGTCCCTTACCAAAGCATTTTCGACATTCGCTTATAAAATCGGTGGTTTAATAGCCAAGCACACGAGATGAAACAAGTCTGGCAAATAGGCGCTAGCATCAATCATCAAGTCGATATGTATCGGTCGCGCGGCCGTCGGCCACGCACCACCGCGGCACCGCGACCGACCCACTTGTTTAACCTATATCTGCTCCACACAAATAAATAAATGCATTATACAAACGACTGTATTATACAAGCAAATAATAAGGAATTCTGAAATATTCCGTGACCACAATCTTATACATTCTTTGTCCATTGACTGACTTATCTGTTTAGGTTGAGGCTTAACAGTCGAAGGCTTGAGATTATAACAGTAGGGACGTTTGTATGTATGTATCAAGGTTTGATCAAATCTCGGTTTTCGTAATTTCCCTACGACATAATAATATACATTCATTAAGAAAATCAAGAGATTTTTTGGAAATTCCAATCCTGAAATGATGATAAAATTAAGAATAAATTAACAGACATTTCGAATAAGTAACAGTGTTTAAAAAAGGTCACGAAAGTTTGTAGATTTTGTCTTAACTTTATTGATTTCCATCATGTTTTATTCATGTGAATAGTCTTGATAATACATAGATGTAGGTGTCAAAGGGCATCGAACCTAATTGGCACACCTACAAGTCCGCCATTTTGAAAAAACCTCGATTCGGCGGCCAGTGATGAAACATGTGTCAATCGATAGACTAAATGATTATGATCAAAAAGTATTCAGTGATGAAATGTCGTAAGTGATATACTTTCTGAGATAAGTGAGTTCAAAACTGTAGAAAAATAAAGCAAAAAACTTCGTTTCGGCGGACATTGATAAATCATATGTCATTCGATAGGCTAAATAATTACGATTAAAAGGTATTCAGTGATGAAATGTTGTAAGTAATATAATTTCTGAGATAAGTGAGTTCAAAACTGTAGAAATATAAAGCAAAAAAACTTCGTTACGGCGGACATTGATGAAACATATGTCAATCGATAGGCTAAATTATTACGATTAAAAAGTATTCAGTGATGAAATGTTGTAAGTGATATACTTCCTGAGATATTTGAGTTCAAAACCGTACAAAAATAATGCATTAAAAATTATCATTTACTTATTTTGAATTTATTAGGTCAATAATGAAAAATAAGTATATTATGTCATATGTGTATGTGCTGCATAGGTACTTGATTTATTAATAACGGGTAGATTTGAATTAAAAAAAAGCAAAGCAAAAGCAAACTACTAGGTTGTTTTATAAATAATTTATTTGCCACCAGCGGCTACAGCTTTCGCAATTACTCTAAACCAAAAGTTAAAATTCACTATTGGCTTAGTTTTCTATATCATGTCTGACAATCACTGAATCTAAAAATTCCGCTGGTGATAAAGGCAATGTTTCCTGATGTCAAGCCCATGCCAAGAACCATATAACACACATTATATGGGAACAACATGACAAGGTTCTTTTTCCCACTATGCATGAGCAGTACCATCCCGCGATTTTATCTCTACCCTTAAGTTGTTTGTTTGACGAATTTGTTTAATTTTTATTATACATAACGTAACTGAGGTAAGGAAAAAAGTGACCGGTACACTTCAATTGCTGTATCGCCATAAAAACTTAACCATAAATACGCCATAAACACTCTGGTCATCCCTCACCTTGATTATGCTATGTGTTGTACAGATTTGTCAGAGGAACTTCTGAATAAATTGGAGCGCCTTCTTAATAACTGTATTAGATATATCTTCGACTTACGTAAGTATGACCACATTTCCCAGTTCCATTCCTAACTTAAATGGCTATTCATTTGATACAGGCGAAACTTCAGAATTCTCTCAACATTTTATGCCATTTTGAATAATGTGTCTTCTCCTGTTTATTTAAAGGAAACCTATAGCACTGCTTATTTCGGGAATTCCTTCACAATACAGTTCATACTGTTCTGGAACTCCTTGCTTGTAGACATCAAAAAATCATAGACTACCAAAAGCTCCTTCAAGAAGTCCGGCAGCACTACCTGAAGCAATTAGAATGTTGTCGCCCGTGGTCTTCAACCAGATGTTATATATGTATTTATAAATATTTATTTACTTAATATATAAGATGTTTATATGTAAATCTGAATAAAACTGTATTTATTTAATTTTGTTTATGTATATTGTTATTTTATATGTATATATTAATTATTCTAAATATTCATAATATTTCTTATCAGGCATAACACTGATACAGTTACAGATACACTAGAAATAAAAAGATAATTAATTACAAATGTTTTATTTTTGTACGGTTTTGAACTCAAATATCCCAGAAACCATATCACTTACGACATTTTATCACTGAATACTTTTTGATTGTAATCACTTAGACTATCGACTGACACATGTTTTATCAATATCGGCCGAAACGATGTTTTTTGCTTTATTTTCCTACGGTTTTGAACTCAAATATCTCAGAAAGTATACCACTTACGACATTTTATCACTGAATACTTTTTGATCACAATCATTTAGTCTATCGATTGACACATGTTTCATCACTGGCCGCCGAATCGAGGTTTTTTCAAAATGGCGGACTTGTAGGTATGCCAGGCTCCATACAAAAATGTTGGAAGCCCTTTCAAGTTATAATTTAGATATTTGATATTTCATAAGTTTTGATGCAACAAATAAAACTTCTTAATCATTCCAATCACAATTTGTTTCTAGCGGGTCAAGCTAAACTTTCATAATACAAACCTTGCATAAATGACCTGGTTACAGGTTTTTAATTAACTCTATGAACAATAATCCTTTATAAACCATCTATAAAAACTTCGTCTCTGACCCGCTGGCTACGATGATAGATTCCTTTGTTTTGTTATAAGGAATTGCATTTAACTAAGCAATAACTGAACAACCAGCGTACGTAGAATGACTGTTTCCAGTTGTGCCGCTGACAATTGCCAAACAGAAAACATGACCTGGCGTTATCAAACACAATACGTCTTTCATTGGAGTTTGCGCGCTCAATCACTCTTAAGAAAGGCTCTTTGAATAGTCTGTAAGTGCTTCGATTTACAGTGACATTTCTATTCTATTTTGCTTTCTCGCGATCAAGCATGAGTCGCTATCGTAAAGTATAACGTTCGTTGAACTATATACATATACTCAATAATTGGGAAATATTGTTAACAATTGCCATTACTTAATAGCTACCTATAATATTGTAAACGTAATACATATTTTAATTTTGTACTGATCACCTAATACCACCAGTCTCCAACAGGATTCGTTTAAACCTCACCTATTTCCTTTATTAAATACGTGTCACTAGCTTATAACCAAAATTATGTCTTCTAACGTTACTTAATGGAAATTACTGCTTCGTGGGTCTTAACTACATTAATAGATTAGCATAAATTAAAAAATTAAAAAAAAATCCGCCTGCTATCGAAAAAGCTATCATGATATACCTTTTTGAAATCTTTTTGAAAACCTTGAATGGTGAGCTCTTTAATTTGATACCCATATTGCGTTATTCGATTTATTTTTATTTTTTGATACTTCAAACAATGGCATCTCACAGCCACCATATTTGTTTTTTTTTTACTTATCTAAGAACATTTGGGTTATGAAGACGAATCTAACGACATCTTAATTATATAAATCCGTTCAGCGGTTTGGAAGATACGAGGTAATAAAGAATATTACATGCATACATACAGGTATACATAATAGATACGCGCGAAAAACATAACCCTTCCTGGCAGTCGTGTAACAAACAACACGTTGTAGTGATCCCAGGTGTTATTGGATGGATCAGACTGAATGTTGTGCTGATAGATCGAGGGGCAGAATAAAACAACATGGAATTTTCACATGCACCTCTATTGCATATAAAGACACCATTTTACAAACTTAATACACATTAGCAAAGTCACGAAGCTTGAATTGGATTGGCCGAGAATGAATGAATATTGCTATATTAACATTAACAATTTTAATGTTTAGGATACGAACACACGGTTCAAACCGTTCTGCCGCCTCCAGTACAACCGATTTTCATTTCAATGGCGACACATAAAGAGTAATAGAGACCTAGTCTATACTAATATATAAAGAGGAAAGATTTGATTTTTTGTTTGCATTGAATAGGCTCCGAAACTACTGAACCGATTTGAAAAATTCTTTCACTGTTGGGAAGCTACACTATCCCCGAGTAACATAGGCTATATTATATTTTCAAAAAAATTAGGGATCCTTAATAAAACTCCAATAATGTAACCCAAGGTGTAAAAAATAAGAAAACCGAAGCAAAGCGAGGGCGGTTACTCGTGTTTAATAAAATTAAAAAGCTTTAAATATACGATCCGAAGTTGCTGTGACATCTCAATCGAAGCTGGCCCGGGTAACTTAACGCCTTCGCAACACAATCTTCCAATATTTTACTTATTTAAAATATGCAGTACAAGCACAGAATGAACGTTAAATAACTCCTAACGCAGTATATTATAGCGACCTTCTGTTTCTCTTACATTTAGCGTATCCATTGAACTGTGTATAAAGTAGATTCTGAATCGGGCTGTATATTAAGTAGTGTTGCCAGATGTTTTCTTTTAACCGACTGTAACTAACTGTAATTCTCAAATCTTTGAAAATAATAAATTATGATAAGAGCACGGACGTAAAAAAAGAACGGACGTAACCTTGTCTAATCGAGAGTGAAGCTGACAGCTGACAGCTCGCTTACCATGTGTGCGTAATTTTGTAATTTTATTTTTGATTCGTGATGGTGTCAATGTCATATCAGGATGATGTCAATGTGTGGGTATGTGTACTTGTACGAATACAGAGTTGGTATGCCTATGGATGCTTCACTGAATTTGTTCTGAGGATTACGTCCGTCTTTTTTTTACGTCCGTGGATAAGAGGGATTTTTTCGTATGTCAAAAAATATCGAATTAGTCAGCTGTTTGTCAGCTCATTCATTTAAATACGATTATATCTTTAATTAATTAAATACGAATGTTTGGTTTCCATATTGTATCAATTCACAATTGATTGGTTTGTATACTCTTGCCAATACATCCTCTTAATTTTTCCACTCGTTGATTTAACTTTTCAGTACTTTTGGCAAGAACATCTGGCAACCCTATTCAATAGCTAAGGCAAGTACTACAGTTCCACTATAGTCGGCAAATAAACAACAAACATGGACTATTATTATAAATTGCGATGATTTTATACAAGACACTTCTTTTAACTATAGTAGGTACAGGTTACAGGTACAGGACTTCGCCCGTGGAAAAGTGATTTCTCAAAAGGAAATCATAAAAATAATATAAACACATAAATCATGGCAGGATACCATTGAAGTATAATGTCAAAGAACAGACATCTCGAACAAAATGTGTGTCCCGCCGGGAGGTTCTATTTACAAAATTGAGCCCCTGTTCTCCTTTCAAAATCGAACAAATCCATGGGAAATTGAAGCCGCCATACATTTTGTCCGCGGTGTTTGTTCTATACGCAAGTAATAATACTTCAATGCAGGATACCGAGATAAAATCTATTCTTTCTCCTAATCCTGGACTTGCGTTTATCTGTGTGCCAATTTTTATCATCATACGTACAACTGTGAGAACATGGTGGAAATATAAACATTCAATTTAAAAAAAATCTTACCGAACTTTCGCATGTTCAACATAATAGAAGTAGGAAAGAATGGGAGTAAATAGTAATATAGTAAATATAGTAAGTAGTAATATAGTAAGTAGGTAATATAATAAGTACAGCGCGACCAACTTATGTGTGAAATGGCAAAAATTCTAACTAATTCCGCCACATTCATAAGTTCTTTGTGTTCATTCATTGACATTTACTACGTCTCGAATTGCGTCCAGTGATTGGTCCAATGCGTCCGACAGCGCCCTCCGTCAATTCACAGATAAGTTGGAGGCACTGTAAATAAGGTTATTTTGCTGCCTTATAGCCTGTGGAGTGTCCCGATTAAAGGACATCAATTTGATTTCCGGTCTGGTCATTATTTATATGACTGACTAGCTGACCCGGCGAACTTCGTATCGCCTAACAAACTATTTTTTTTCTAAAATAAAAGTAGCCTAAGTTACTCCTTGTTACATCAGCTATCTGTCAGTGAAAGTCCCGTCAAAATCGGTCCAGCCATTTCAGAGATTAGCCGAAACAAACAGACAAACAGACAGACAGACAGACAGACACAGACAAAAATTGTAAAAAATGTTGTTGTAAAAAGCGGTTATTTTTGTATTACAAACAGACACTCCAATTTTATTTATTTGTATAGATAGATGTAGATAAATGAATCTGAAGATAAATGTATATTCTTGACAGTGATGTCTCATTTATTTGTTCATAGGAAAATCTAGCTCGACTGAGTGTATGATCGTATTATTTTATGGCTCTCAGAACTCTTCGTGTGTCCGTATGTTCTTGTTTTATAGCCCGAGTAATTGATGGGTTGACGGTAGCTTACAGTTGCTTTTGGACATAAATTATGAGCAGTCACCATTAAAGTGTTACGAGTATTACTAGCGTATAGAACCGACACCGCGAACACGATATACATATGTCCCAATGAATTGGTGCCAATGGGCTTCAATTTTCAATGGATTCGTTCGATTTTGAAAGGAGAACGGAGACTTAATTTTGAAAATAGAACCTCCCGGCGGGACACACTTTTTGTTCGAGATGTCTATTCAATGATGATTCTATGCGTATATTAGTTCATTGATTCTATGACATTATACTTCAATGGCAGTCACCAATATTATGTGTATAACGCCGACTCGGATACAATATACATAGCCGACGAATAAGCAGACGCATCACCTGATGGTAACTCGGCACCGGCGCTTAAATAATCATTGTAGAGGAGGAAAATTGTTCAAGGAACACTGAAGTATTTAATATAAAACTTGTTCGTAGATTATTCTTGATACCTAAACATTTATTACACCAATTAGACGACGCCATTACACATCCACACGCCTGTCTTGTCCCCACTCAGCTACAAGGTCCTAAAGCACCTTTGCTTAGATTTACAGCCATTTAGGAAGCTTTATCGCTATCTCCCTTTCACCTGCTACTTTTGCGCTAAATCTAACACAGAGTGATATATTTGACATTTCCTGAATTCTTGAATTCATCTTTCATTCAGTCTAAACTAAAGGTAGGTAAACAATACTGTTACTAATTCCTATTGGATTTTGAATAATCATAAGTAGGTGATAAAAGAAAATGAAAGAAAATATAAGTCGGAATCTGCATGCATACTTGGAAGTAGAAGAACTTATCAAAAAGTGCAAGAAATATGCCTTCCTTTGCACGCTTTGATATTAGTTTAGTAGGCTAAAGTTTAAGGTAGGTCCTCACAAAGTACTTAAAGACTACGTTAGATCCACGGACCTTTTCTTTTTTAACGTCCGTGGTTAGATCCATTAATTTCAAGAACTAAGCTACTTCGATAATACAGTAGTAGGTATAATAATTTATTATTATGAGGTACAAGCCGGTATTAACTATTTCACATTACATTCTAAGGGAAATACTGATTATTTTCGCAGAATGTTAGTCTGCTTATGGCAAAATATAGTAGGTACAAAAAATTAAAAACATTATTCTAGAAGACATCGAAATGCAGTGTTGTGTATCTCGGCACAGACAAAAAATAAAACGTGTCTCTCAAGTTGCAGAATATGTAACGAGAATCACAGTACGAAAACCTGAAATACAAAGTTACTTATACTTTCAAAAAATATTTATGTGTGTAACACGGGCGGAATTATGTCGGATCATTAATTTTATTGTAGCTTGTTGCCGATTGAATTGAATGGCTGTATGATGGACGCCATTTTGTGTTTGTTTTTTTTAACGCGTTGACGTTTGAATTTTGCACCTGCGTGTTGTGAGGTGAGGATATTCTGCCACGAGTCGATGATGGATGACGTCCGCAGGACGGGCTACTTTTTGTTATTTAAGATTTTGTTCTCACTTTTATATTGCTTAGAAAGTCATTGAATTGTAACGTTGTAGTCAATGGTGATCTTGTAAAAAGCTGTTTGTTTTATCTTACATCACTTATTTCACTTCATGAGATAAGTAAGTATTCATTTGAGGAAAACGTGACATGGATAAATGCTGTTATTTTTTTTATATTGGTGACAACCCCGTTGTTTTGTTATATTGGTTGTTATAAATATTTTAGTGTCGTCTCCAACATTCCTACTATTAACATATCCATTTCCATAAAAAAATATGCCTAGTATATTTGTAAAAAAAATGAGTGCCTGGTTCAGTAGCATTAATTTACGAACAATTATTGAAGCCCTAGTTGATATTTCAGAATGTATATGTAGAATATAACACAAACCTAGTCATTTTGATAAGTAGATATACTCATTCGCTTTTACTCCACGCTCAACGCGTGTTACTTTCGTTAGTTATTCTAATGATACAAGCCTTAGAATAACAAAGGTTTCATAATAATATAAAATACCTTATGTAACATGTTATGTTTATTTATTGTAGAGTGTATCCGAAGTAATGCAGCAAAAACGCTTCGCAAAGCGATTATAATAATAATGATAGCTATTGCATGCAGGAAAAATATATTGACATGAGAAATGTTTTACTGTGATATTGAAACTGTCGTCAAGCCAAGTAAATAATAATTATAATTGTATACAGACCTTAACAAACGCTGTATTGGTGAAGTCGGACATATTTTTTTATTTCCTCCACTGCCTATTACGGGTGACGGTAAAACTTCCATGAGTCCTCTCAACCAATCTCATGGTACACCTTGTACAACAACAGACGAGTATGGAGAAGAAGAAGAAACATTTATTCCGTCAATGACTCGTGGTATATTATTATAAAGTTTATTTGATAGAGTTCGCAGTTACAGCCGCCAACATGAAGGAAAAGAATCACATTCAGAATATGTCTTAATAACTGGAGGTCATTTGGCTTCCATCCAGTTCTTCGGTACTTACTCATACTTATATTAAGATTTTTTCGGCTTAGCTTGACCTTTAACGACCTTAGTTAAAAAAGTCAAAAAAGAACTATACCTTTTTAACTTTTTTTTATCTTCCAGGTTTTTTTCGAAAGTAATTTAAAAATAAGGCTGACGCTAAATGATAACTATTTAAAGAAGAATCATTTAACACCCAAACTAGTTTCTGTTTGCTATTAATATTTTTTTATCTACTTAATATAAATTATTACTTTAATTAAAAGTAGTAGTGTCAAAATTGATTACTTACGTCCCAACTCAAAGTCACTAACGGTTACTTTAATCGCTCCTTAGTAAAGAATCACCATACAAATTCTCTGTTAAAGAGCGATTTAAGTAACCGTTAGTGACTCTGAGTTGGGACGTAAGACTCATTTGCTACCATCACACCCGTTATGTTTTTATATAACGCTTGTAGGATTAGAGAGCTAGTAGTAAGAGGAACCAGCTTTTTGTTAGCCGGCAGAACAACTGTGGTGCTTTGATGTGTAGTATGGGTATGGAAGGTGACCACTTACCAAGAGGGAGCTTGGCTTTCCTTTGTCGGTATTATTATAGGTACATAAGCTTAGAGAAAACTAGTACACGATTACACCCCTTTTTCTCCTTTGCTTCTGAACCCATTTTGTTTATTTATTTTTGTTTGCTAGCTATTGATAAGGTTAAAGAATGCTGTCCATAAAAACAATTTGCCTATTTGTTTGTTTCATTATTATGTATGGAGCTGAACTTTTTTGTACTGTAAATACATCGTAAATCCACCGTCTTTTTAAGGGTGACCTTAGGTAATAAACTTCAATGGGGCCCACATATAACAAATCTCGCAACTAAACTCGGTAGGGCTGCTATACTGTTTGAAAAATAAGGCAGTATACTGACGTAGAAACTGCTAGGATGGTTTGTTTTGCATATTTCCACAGTATTTTGTCTTATGCTATCCTGCTGTGGCGCAAAGCAGCCAGTATAGAAAAAAATTTATACTACAAAAATAGCTATTAGGGCTATTTATAAACTTAGGTCTCGGGAAACTTTGCGTGAAAAGTGAAATTTTTATTTTTAAAAGATGTGCTGAGAAGTTTCTTTACGGCTTTTCTTCTCCTCCATGACAAAGGACATTTCCGAAAAGCTGGTTGATTAAAAAAAAATATGTGCATAAGTGTATCTATATGTGTGTGTAGTGAATTTTAAATTTAAATTTACACAAATAGAAATGTTCGTTTATGATCCTAGATGTAATATTAACAAATGTACTCGTATAAGAGTAGAAATTCAAAGTTCCAAAATTCAGCAGTTCTCCTCTTTGTTTGGAGTTTTGATACTCAATCACGTAAAAAGTAGCTTCACGAATTTTGATATAAGGCTGATTTGATAAAATATTTTAATTTTTTTGAATCACTTAATTTGTTATTGAGCTTCTACTAAACGATTAGTAATATAATTTATGTTATGACTGCGTATCTGTTAGCTTTAAAATCTTTACCCCATTATTATTTTATTCATCACAAGACTTTTCATTTCTGTCCGGAACTTATTCCGAAGTCCAGGCAGACGAAGCCACGGACAGAAGCTAGTATAATATGCCATAAAAACTATCCTTAGTTTAGTATATCCGACAATCACGACTGAGCTAACAGTATGAGATATTAAATCGATATTCCATAAACATTGGAAATAGTTTACGTTCGTCGGTTATTCTGCGAGCGGCGGCATACGGCACAGGCTCATGAATATTCTTTTCATAAATAATAATAAATTGAATATCGAGACAGTTCGCCTGTCTGTTTGTTGGTTTTCATCCGCGGAGTGGCTGCGTCAGTCACGACTGCCAATATTGAAGCCATCGTTAGTACCAGCACTACCAGCTCGTTAATAGGAACACTCGTTTGGTTTTTTGACGGATGTCATATTGAGGACATAGTTCGGTAAATTGTACAACTTTCATACTCTACAGTGTAGAAATTTGCGTTGCGGCTGAGTTCCAACCACGGATTAATAGTTTTTTGTCATGCCAACGTAGACCCCCGTCGAGTCTGCCGTGGACCCTTGGGGGTCCACCTGGACCACTTTGGGAACTAAGGTACTAAAGTGACTAATAAGGCGACCCATCCCAGTATCGCCCGCGACCCGGATTTGGGTCGCGACCCGAGGTAAAGAAACGCTGCTCTACACAAAGAATCCAAGAGAATACTGTTAATTTCTTTTTGACTGGTGACGAATCGGCGATCCCTGTCAATCAAACAAAGAGCCGGTGCTAAAGGGGGGGGGGCGAGGTGGGGCGACGGCCTAGGGCGCCTTTGGAGGCGCGCCACATTTGGGGTGAGGAGCAAAAAAAAAAGGAAAAATAAAATTCTTAATAAACGTTCCCATTGGTTCAGTAAAAAATTTTTCGAGCAAAAAAAAAGCTCGATTTTTATATTCTTATGTGGGCGCCACAATATTCTTGCCTAGGGCGTCAGTGGCTCTAACGTCAGCACTGCATCCATCCCTATCAACCATTTTAGTCACCACCTGCCCATCTGGTTATTGGTCGCAACCACAACAAAACATACAAATTAAATATTGTAAACAAGTATACAAGACAAGTGTTATGTATTGTAACAGGATCAGTCTCCGCCCGCGCACTAGTTAGGTGTCGTCACAATAAACATTGAATAGTGAGCAGTTTTACCGCTTGCCGCGATTGTTATCGCGACAATCGCACGATCGCATCTACTGAATACATCACCAGGTAGTTGAGCGGTGGCCGCGTAAACTATGGACTTGGACAAACGAAAATTATTTTTTTTATATAACTTCAACTTTTACAATTTTACATAATAGATCTAGAATTTACTGTGGCATGAATACGCTGAACACTCCCAACCGCAACCTGAGAACAAATATTTATCTTCATGTAAAAATTTACCCGCTGAGTAAAATTATTTGGGACTAAATAAAAATAAGAGGCCTGCCGCGCCATAAAGTGTAAACGCCCTTTTCGTCGTTTTGGCAGTTCTGTAGCTGCATCATCGAACTCAGCAAATAAAGTAAGTTGCTAATCGTTAACTTTACGTACGTAACAAAACTTTTTTTCACTCTTTACTTCACCATTTTCACATTGTAATATCTTTGCTTTACCATTTGTAGGTACGCCTGTACCCAATTCATTTTCTTGTTGTTTTCTTTCCGCTACTGGGTTGCCTGGAAGAAATCGCTTTAAAGCGATGAGGTCGCCCATTGTTTTGTATCCTTTTTTTGTGTTCTTATGTATATTATTTTATGGTGTACAAACAATAAAGTGTTAAATAAATAAATAAATAAATTGAAAGTTGTCCCAAGTGACCAGTTTAAGCATTCATCGTCCAGCCTACTGTGGCGTGAATATATTGTGTGTTAATATATTCCGACGTGTTGCGTCTAATGCGGAATAATTGGAGCTCGCTCCTGCTGCTGAATCATAAGAGGCACAGAGGATGGTGATTTGCTCTTCGTTTGTATTCTATATTTAATTTAAGAGAATCTAAATGAAGATTAGATTAATATTTAAGATCAGAGCACGGACGTAAAAAAAAGACGGACGTAATCCTAAGAACAAATTCAGTGAAGCACCCATAGTAATACCAACTCTGTATTCGTACACACACCCACACATTGACACCATCCTGATATGACATTGACACCATCGCGAATCAAAAATTACAAAATTACGCACACATGGTAAGCGAGCTGTCAGCTGTCAGCTTAACTCTCGATTAGACAAGGTTACGTCCGTTCTTTTTTTACGTCCGTGGATCGGAGGTAAAGAAGTTTAAATTAGCAGGGAGATCACGTCTGACAGAGCTTATGCCTGTAGAGTGCTGAAGTATAATAGTTCCTAGTTCAGAAGTTATATCCATGCAAATGCTACAGGAAACATCATGTAAACACACAGGATTTTTTTATCATCACAGCCTGCTAAGAGCTCGGTGTGTATGCCGTTACCCTCGCTTGTCAAGCGGTTCCATGATAGCACAGGAGCTATACCTTCTGTATACTTTACTGCGATTCCTGCGATATACCGACGCTTGAAAGGCGAACATTACCAAGCGACATGTTGACAACTTTACACTACAGCATTTTAAAGTTTTAATTTTAGAAAAAAAATCGTAAAAAATCGCCTAGTAGTCATAGCTACTTAATACCAATGAATTTTAAATGCAGTTTAAATGCTTAATAAAGCGATTTTAAACGTTTTATTTTCAAAAATTAAAAACTAAAATGCTCTAGTGTAAAGTTGCCAACATGTCGCTTGGAAATTTTTGCCTTTCAAGCGTCGATACGTATTTTTGGGAGCAAAGCTGCACAGGTCCATCCAGCAGCACATCTCGTCCCGCACTGAATTACCGGACGTGCGTCGATAGTTTTAAGGAGCAATTCGCTTCTATGCTGATTGATTGACAAATGCTATTGTATTCAGGACTATTTAAATGACAAAATAATAATGTAATTATATTTTATGATACGGTTGAATGCTCTTATTTAAATTATTGTAAATTAGGATAGGGATTTAATTAAATTTAAATCACCGAGGCAGGACATAGAGACTAACATATTTATTGTATATAACAACTACTTGTATCACCTATAGTCCACGATAAATTGATTGATTGATTGATCGATTGCTCGTACAATTAATTACACAAAATAAAATCAATATAAATTATTAGGACTAATTTTTGCAAAAATAAGCCGAAGAGTCCTACGGTATGATCGTGTAATTATGCTAATGAAATGACTAACAATCTTCTGAATTGTGAGTTAGAAGACAAGCGGTAAACAAGACAGGTAAATAAGACAAGTGACTATAGATATAATTATAATTTAGATATTATTTATTCTATATTTAATTTTGAAAATCAATGAGACATGCTTTATATTATGTAGATTGACATTATATTTTGTTATCATTTCCCTTATGAAAGTTTCGACGAATTAACGTTGTTGCCTTAAATAACTGTCACTTTGTAGATGTGTTTGTTAAGTTAATAATTTGGTTGTCATATTATATTTCTGTGCAATATAACATTAATAATTAAATATTATTTTTATATTTCTTAAGTAGATAATAATTCTGGTTACTTTGCTGCAGTGTAGAATTCATGTCGAATTCTAGGTATCTTAAACAACAAACTTTATCGATGGGTCCCATAGGCACCGTTGGACCTAGCTACAATGTTCCCGCAGATAGCACATCGCCCGGCCGTCAATCACAGCTCGCGGTATCTAGATATCGAACGATGCACCTCTCAAACCAAACGAGATATCGCCAGACATACATTATCGTTCGATTATGCTTATCTGCAGATAAATCTAGAGAAACATCGTGAGAACAAATGTCGTTGTACGCTAACACTAATGTGACATAATCACAAAAAACTGAATGTATAATAAATTGGACAAGCTAGAGAATTTCGCTATGTTGACAGCCAGGAAAGCGGTAATTCTACTTGTCAACGACAGATACATTAATAAAAAAATCATAATCAATCTCAAGTGCTCACGACTGCGCATTTAGAAGAAGTATTTAGCTCAAATAGAATGTAATTAGGTACTTCGGTTATAAAAAATAATCGATCTTGTCGTTGATATTTCAGTTGAATATTTGTTAAGACCGGCCATTAAAAAAGTAAGACACGAGGTTATAACATTGAAGTATAATGACATAGAACAGACATCTCGAACAAAATGTGTGTCCTGCCGTCAGCTTGCCATAGAGTAACTTTTTATACGACACTTGCCGAACCAAGACAAGCAGTCACCGACTCCAAACCTATATAAGCTCTTCCAAATGTTTCATTTAATATATGTCGACCCTGTAGCCTAGTTGGTAGCTATTTGATTCGTGTCAAAAATCCAACACCTTAAATTGGTCACAAGCGTCAGTAAGCTTATGCAAGCCTATTTAGTACATTAACACGCTTGCGGCTTGCCAGGTATGTAAACGCGCCTTATGATTTTTTTGATGAAAAAATGGCGGAAACATTGCACAATAATGAAATAAATTCCTTTTTGGTTGATTTAAGTTAATGTTTTGTTCCTTGCCGATGATAAGTAACACGAATTTTTTTCGCAGTTGATTTTTACAGCTTTATATAACGTATTACGGCATTTTTGAAATGTTATTTTGGCACAATTTTGATATGTGGCCGCTATGAGCGCAGCCGAGTGACAGAATGAAATGAAGCCGGCCGGCAGCAATGCATACCCCCGAACCCGATATTCGCAGTGTCTGTTCTATACGCTAGTAATAATACTTCAATGGGTTATAATAATTTTTCACAGAAGACAGATTTTTTATGTAACTATATAGCCGACAAACGAGATGATGAGTTCCCTGATGCTAAGTGCTCACCGGCTCCCATTTCCATCAGTAACACCAGGCGCATCACCGATGCTTTGCTGGGAGAAGAGAGATCGAAACACGACGACTTGTTTGGCAGCTGACTCAAGCAACAGGTATCTAGCTAGGCAGGCTTACGTGAAGATAATAATATTGAAGGTCGATGCATACGTAACGTGTTTTTTCCCGGACAGGACGGGACCTGAAATTTTGGAAACATCGTTTCATAGAAATGAAAACAATAGCGCATACGCCACGGAGGCACAGACGGGACGGGAACGGGGCACGCACGTATATTTATGCCCCGTCCACGTCCCGTCCCCGTCCCGTCCACGTTACGTATGCAGTGACGTTAAGAATAATTTTAATGACATAATAATAATATTTCTAGTAATAATCCTTACGTGAAGCCCTTCCATCCAGTCTCTTACGTTACCCTGGTCTATCGGCATTGAAATGAGATCAGTATTCTGGGCCGCTTTAAAACGCCTTAATTTTCATCAAAACAACAGTGATTCAAGTCGGGCTAACAAATGCATTGAATTCCATGGTCCACAGGTAGTCTCGGCTAAATATCCTGTACAGTATAATATTATTTCATGGAATCTAGACCGTAGTTCACATACCTATCGAAGTAGCCTGTAAAGCTTAAAGCGTGTGTCGTGAATCCAAGAACGTAAAACGAACTAGAGGTTTTCAGTATATAACAAAGTACTCTGTGCTAGAGGTATATTGAAAGATACACCTGTCATAATGAATAACTATTAATAATGACACGAAAAGTAATCAAAAGATAATGAGAACGATGCAGATTCTGTAGAAACAGCTGCTTGTGTTAATTTGTAAATAAGAGTGCGCTATTTCTTTAAGTTTTCTATTGTCAGACAACTGGTATCCAGTGCTTAAAAGCCATAAATGAAAAGAGACAAAAAACGTTATAATCTAGGCAATCTGTATAAAGTCATCGCCGAAGCGACTTGATCTGTGGAATTACTGGTAATTAACGAGGCAAACCGCGGGGGGGCGCTTGTTTATAATTTATAAGGCAGATAAACTATCCCGAGAAATTTTCATCTTACTCTTCGAATCAAATAGTTTACTTAAAAAGGACAATGTACTAATGATGAGATCTTTATCGTCAGTTAAAATTAGAAATGCACGAGTCACCTAGCTCCATTAGGACAATTCCAGAACTGGCGTAAGAAGTGGTTAATCTATCATGTGCGTACAATTATGATGGAATTTAAAAATCATTATCTAATAATTAATAAATCATAGTGTACCAATTGTTACATAAAATGGAAACCAAAAATAAAAATACTAAATCATTAATTGTCTTTTTTAAAAGTTGGTTAAGTTGTTTATTGAGTAAACAAAATTCAAAAAAAGCTTTCTTTAGTGCAATACAATTTTAAAGTTCATTTTAAAATTGATATGCTACTAATTTTATCACCTTATGTCATCTTTATAAGCATACCTTAGCGAAGGTTGCAAATGGTTTCAATAAGTAAAACGGACGGCTAAAATGCGGTTATTTATAGTTGAAATTATTAGATTTCAACATTATCATATCGCTCGCAGCGTTATAATCTAGCTGTCAATGTGGCTATGGCATTACTGCGCCTTACTGACACGCAGGAAGGACGACGAGCTATATTTTCGATATTTTACAAGCCGTATGTGAGAACGCTTATCCTAAATTATTACCAGCCTCAATTCTGCAGTAACCGACGTTGTAGGCTGAATTAAGCCATTGAAGATATCGCTCACCTAGTAATATAATGGCACATCTGCAAAAAATGCGAAACTTAGTTTATATGGTATACTTACGTGTTTAAAAGTGCATAATCTACATAGTGGTAAATATGTATTAATGTCTATACTAGTAACCAAAGTCATACAATCTATAAGAAACGTAAAAAGAACCCATAAATTAATTTTAAACATTTTTATATAATTTTTGAAATTCGCTTCTGTAAAATATGACAAACGTAGATGTGCCGTTGTATTACTAGGTGAGCGATATTTTGGAGTGGTAGTAGAATTTTTTTTCTTTATGTAGTAGTCAGTGTCGTGGAGGAAAATGCGGAAGAAAAAAATGCGCGTTTCCCGAATATTTTCTGTCTTAATACGTCGTATGAGTTAGGTAATTATTTGATGTTGATGATGCCTATGGGTGATGGTGACAACTCAGTCTGCTCGTTTACCGGCAATTTAGATGAAAAAATTATAATCTCCATTGTACTGCAACCAATAGTCTTAACATTTCAGCAGATGGTTACTAGCTCAACAGTAAATAATAAAATAAAAATAAACGCTAACACACTCATACCCCCGCAGTAGATTTTTACTTGTATTGCGGGTGGTATGGACGACACATATAACACATCACAATAACACCCATGACCCAAGTACAAATATTAATCTATCACTTATATATCTGCCCCGGTCGGGAATCGAACCTGGGACCCCTCGCTTCGCAGGCAGGGTCGCTACCAACTAGGCTACAGGGTCGTAGCAATAAACTAGTAAACAAAGATAGTAACAAACAAGACCTAATGCTTTAAACGACATTCAACTAAAGTGAGTTAGTTACTTGCCCTCATAAATGGAAGGAGAACCTTAGGCGGTCTACTGAAGAATACGAACCGGCTCAGTATTTAGAGGGCATATGCTAGAAATAACTTCTCTTACTGCCGCCAGTCTCAGCGATCAAAACCTCTAAACCACAAAGTTTCTACATTTCCTAGGTCCTCAGAACACAGGAGCAGTTCCTTAAATTTATTATCTAAAGTATTTTTTAAATATAAATGGAGTTTCTGTTTAATAAATATCAAGTGACCTCAGAAAGGCCGAGTTGTAATTCTCCTGAATTCACACCTACCTTCAAGTATTTATTAGATGTGTCGTAAATCATGAAGGATATAAAACTCATCATAAATCATTTATTTAATCGACTCGGACGGTGTTAGTGAGACTGTGTATATTAAATTTTATTGGTCAGTGATTTTATCACTGTCTTTAAACTAACAGCTTTGAGAGTGAGTTCATATTGAGTGAAATGTTATAGGAGAACATTGGATATTTATATACGAGTTCATTATATTATGAACTCGGATATAATCCATTTAAAATACGCCACTGTAAGGCAATTTTTTCTCTATTGTTTTATTTCTCACCAGCAATAATTTTAACGTGACATGGCGTGTATAACATTTACCATAGTTATATAATAAATAATAATTCAAATTATATTAAGTAATAATTCTTTCTTTTCCTTTTCTTTCTTTTTCTTCTCTTTTTCTTGGCCGGCAACGCATCAGTGATGCCTCTGGTGTTGCTGACGTCCATGGGCGACGATGGGCACTTAACATCAGGTGGATCGTGAAAAAATATAATTATATAAATAATTTCCTGAGTGTTACGCTCTCAATCTTTTTTTCTATTAATCTTTTAGAACTGCAGCTGCTGATGCTTACTTTAAAGCGTAAACTCAAGTTATTATTTTGTATATCATCTATATTCAAATGTAAATTAATAGAGCCTTAGGAATGATTAAATATTTACAGATTGTGGCTAGGTACTATTCGTGTCAAATGCTAATTCTAAGCAATATAATAAAGGACTCAATTAGATTTTAATACGTTCCTTATCCTTAGATCAAAGCAGGTTAGTTGTATACTGCTTCGCGTTTTAAAACAAATACCTTGTTAGTCTATAACGTTTTTAAACACTTTAACTCAATATCTTAATGTTAGTTACCCTACAAAAATTATATTTAAAAAATATAGATACGTTATACCTTTACAAATCAACCAAAAAATCTGTTCCGAAAAGAGCTACAACACACATACGTTTATCTTTTGTTTCACAACACCAATCACATTAGTATAATACACGAAGGTATTTTAACGCTGTATGTCAAATGTCAAGCACTTCTGACAACAACCAAAGCGTGCGTATCGTCTTGTATTGACAGAGCGACTACGAGCAGAACGGTCAATTGCCTGTTTTTACGCTCCTCGTCGTCGGCGTGCTAGTGTTATATCTACCCCTTTTTTACATTATAATATCATTGTCCTACAATGAATGTATTATTTATATGCAGCCTAATATTGATATTTCTCTTAATTTTTTCCAGGTACCCAGTACAACACCTACGGGCAGAAGGCCGACTGGATGTGAGTTCACTCTCATCAACACTTCAATATGTAAGTTACACTACTCTCTTCTTATAATACAATTAACTATTTTTCTATCACATAGATCAACTAAAACTAATAGTAAAAGTGCAACTTCAGAGCACAATTTTCTCCTTATTCTAGAGGAAACTTGAAAGATATTTTATACCACGATGTCCACAAAAGGATTGGTGAAGAAAGATTTGCTTAAGTTCATTTTTAGTATAATACGAGTACTCACGATATATATTTTATACGCTGATATTTCGACCCAGTTGCAGTGGTCACGGCTAGACTGCGGTGGCCCGGAAAAACTCTTTACAAGAAATATCGGCGTATAAAATACAGATATATATCGTGAATACTCGTATTATAGGTACTAAAAATGTGTTCAGCCCACGATGAATTCAATTTAAAATCATGTAGTTGCTTAAGTTATTGATCATTTATGAATGTTATTAACAAAAACTTTGAGCAACCAAGAGTTTAGAGCTCTTTGCTAAATCATACGGCGATATTATCAATGTCTATATGTAGATATGTATATCATGATATATGTTATACTATATAGTGGCTAGTGGCTATGTACTATACTCTCACTATAATCGTCAATATAATCTCTTGAAACAGCTACTTATTGAAGTAAAAAGTTTATTCAATTCAATTCATGTAACATAATCATATAGTATCATTTATCAGTGTCTACTTTTTTCTGTGACGTAACGAGCGTTCACTCCATGTACGATATCATTAGAAGGATATAATTATAAAATAGATCAGTCCTCATGTGTACATATTACTTCTCATCTACATCTCCATGTCTTTGAAATGTCTTTGATAACCACACATGATAAAAAATACCCTGTGGTTGATTACTCGTGAATACTCGTATTATACTGTGGTGCCCCTTCTAGAATAGTTGATTAAGGGACCGGAGATTTAGGGTTAACTTAGGGTTTGGATTTTTAATTCGCTTATTCACACTGTAAATATGTGATGTTGATGGCACACACAAATAAGGCGTCATACAGTATTTTTCTTTGATTCTTGGCTCTCCAAGCACTAGGTACTTTATGTCCGATTGGACAGCATTCAATCATGGACATTCAGCGTCCCAGATCAGCAAGGCTATACTGTTTTGTAACTTAACAGCGGAATCCGCGATGAGTTTCAAAATTGAAGTTCGAGTCCGAGATCTTGATATGTGATTCTCTAATCATCTGGTACGCACTTGCGAAGTGAAGGGAGTCTCGAACTCTAACTTCAATTTAGAAACCCATCGTGGATTCCGCTGTCAAGTTACAAAACAAAAGTGAACTTGCATCATATTGACATGTCATTATCTAATCATCTAGTACCTACTCACTTGCGAAGTGAAGTGATCCTAGAACTCGAACGTCAATTTTGAAACTCGGCTGTCAAGTTACAAAACAGAATAGCCTTCCAGGCATGATTGTGGACACAATTACCGCAAAAAATTGAGACATTCCGTTAATTTGGAATCACTCGATATGTAATATACTTAGAAACATAACGGTCTAACGCCCCAACAAAGAGTCACGGTTACTTAAACTGGTACTTAGTACATAATTTGTATGGTGATTCTTTACTAAGGAGCGATTAAATTAACCATTATTGACTCTGAGTTGGGGGCCTTGGGGCGTTAGTCTACGATCAAATAATTCTAAATCTACTTTTTCCATATTACGCTCAACAACGCCTCTACCGGGAATAATTAAGACTAAAGATACGCCATATCTGGCTCAACGGTTCATTAGAAGCCGCGTAAAGCTCATCGATCACAGATTGATAGCGCGATAACTACAGAAGCAACACAAGAAGTGCAGTGTTGTTATAAAAAAAAACACCATCACATGTGAATATCAATCTTCTTAAGACATTCTAATAAGTCGGCATATCCGTAGTAGTTTATTTTATAATTTGCATGCTAAGTTTCCGGTTAATAATATATATTTTTTGCTTTACAAAATTGTAACTTTTTAATAATTTTTTTACCGGTTTATTTATATGGATGTAGGTAGGTTTGAAAATTTTAGTGTAGGTACATAGATAACTGAAAAAACTTTTCATAGATTTTTTTATTTATCTATCATTCTACACGTTCATGTTACACCTCCGCTTTCATATTGAAGAGAGAATACTTTACCACCTCACTTCTTTGGTTGGCAATATGTTCAAATTGTTGTTGTTGGACTTGTTGGCCAAGTGTAATAGCAGAAGTAACCACTCTCAGGCTGCTTTTGCTCGTATGCAGGCGAAAATAACAAAAAAAAATTTGGACGTTTTGTCTTGCATCTGACTCTACTCAAGACTTGGTCCATATAAGGCGGAGTTCACAATTAAATCAGCTTTACAAGTCAGTCACGTGAGCACTACTTAAAGCGCATCAAAGTCGTGTGGTCGTGTCGTTACGTGATTTATCGTGAAGCGGTCTAATTTAATTGAATGTACCCATTCATTAGGGGCTTATTCGGATCGTAACTCGACACAATGGACGCTGTATCCTTATCCGTTAACCTCTGGACATCGATCTATGATGTGCTCTGCTTCGATCAATTAAGGTAATCAGGGAGGGTTAATTTATTAAGGTCTGATTTATGACAGGTGGCAGCGCTCGGTAGAAAGAGAGAGAAAGAGAAGGACTAACTATTGAGAGTCTGCGTCATAATTCATTCAGTCCAAAGTATATAAGGTTACGTATAATATTTTCTGTCAGACAAAAACAATGTAATCTTAGCGTAGATTTGACCACATTATGATTTGATAGCGGAATACTCGTAGAGACTGTCTATTTTAAAATTTTACTTGGAGACAGAGATGTTTACAGTATTAAGTGCAAGTGGCCATACTTAGGTAAATATTTTTATTAAATAAATATAAATAAAATTTTCAAGTTCTATGTTGTATTAAATAAATATAAATAATATCGTACCCTCAGTAGAAAAAAGAATAATATCTAAGATGAAAATTGTAATTTTACAGGAGATGAAAAAATTTGTTAAAATATTAGTAAGTAGTCAAAGGAATTTACATTACGATTTCTTGCACAAAACCGTCGAGAATAGTGATAAGAATTTAAAAAATTGAGCATATGCAGCTTTTGTCCCACTTTCCAATCATATTAATAACTAATATTCAAAATAACACGACTTATGTTTTTTTCCACTGAGGGTGCGATATAATAATATTTATTTCCACTTCCAGGTTGTTACAATAGCATTGAGTAGGGGCACGTTAATTTTAATAGACGATTTTACCTACTGCTATTTTTTTTTTGTTTTTAATGACAGACTTAATTTGAATATTTCTACCGCAAAATTCACCTCGATTCCTTGTAATGGCAGATAAATTCACCTTACACTACTCTCAGGAGATCCTCATACTCGTACGAGTATATTCGATAATGTAAAAGCCTATCGAGTAAAGTATCCCATTAATCCCCGTTGCTATATGCCGGAACGGGGACAGAGGTGCTATTCTAGCCGACGCGACACGGAAATGAAATATAAGCAGTGATGAAATTACAAGCGTTCGCGGTTGTCACGCTAAACGCTCGGTCATGGCGAAGGGACCACAAATCGTTTGCGCGACGCCATTCATTAGTCACTCAAGATTTGAACGCGTCATGTGAGTAATATTGAATACAACGTTGGTAACTTTATTATTGAAATATTGCTCGTTAACTTATTGAGTAAAGAAAAAAAAACAGGTGTGTAAAAGTGTTTGAAGTCGGGGCTGTGTTGAAGTAAACTGGCGGCAACTGGTAAAGATACCCGTCCCTACATAAGTAGGGAATTATGATCAAAAAGATCATTATTATGCACTCAGATGAACAACACACGAGGCTGCAGTGCCAGGTTTAATCTCGACAGCACCGTAATCCTGCTTCATCCCGGCGGAAGAGTTCATATCTGCTTGGCTAGTCGTAGTGTCAAGAGCCACTATTTAGCAGAATTTGTTGGCGCCGCGCGCCAACACTACCAAACTAATGTAAAAGTTCAAGTCCTTTATTAAAATTTAAAACTATTATCCAAATTTTTGTTCTCATCAAGAACAGAATTATTTATGCCTTTTTAACGTAGTGGGTAATGCTAGAAAATGACTCATTAAATACTTACACAGTTTAGGACCTCTATAATAATATAGTAATCGCTAACCATAGCTAACACACTCATACCCGCGCAGTAGGATATTACCTGTGTCGCGGGTGGACGACACATATAACACATCACAATCACACCCATGACCCGAGTACAAATATTTATCTGTCACATAAATATCTGCCCCGGCCGGAATCGATCCCGGGACCCCTCGCTTCGCAGGCAGGGTCGCTACCAACTAGGCTACAGGGTCGTCAAAGTTAAGGTTAATACTCCTTATAGTAAACACTCAAGGATAAAATATCCCTCTCAGCTAGACCTCATTTCAAAATACATGCTACGTGATTTTTTTATGTTACTAGTCGACATGCGAACTGAGGATCCACCTGAAAGTATGTGGCTACTAGCTACTGTAACCTAACTGGCAAGATAGAAGAGTCAAGAGAGAGGTAAAAAGAAAGAGCTGGCTCCCCGTGGTTTTCTCACTGCAAAGGTCATATCTCAGTTGTGAAGCATCATGGGATGGAGTTTATCATAGGCCAGTATAAATAGGGACTGATGATGCAACGAGCATTCGCGGTTGTCGCAGTAAACGCGCGTCACGGTGACGAGAGCCGCTCGTTAGCCAGAGCGATTTATACACGCCCTAGGGTTTGTTCTGATTCAATCACACTTTATAAAACGTGTTATGAATTGCGGGTAATCAATAAATCGTAACATGGATATAGTGGTGAAACTCAAACTCAAATAAGTATTATTAATATTTATTCAAAGTCGGTTTTATAAAAACACTTTTTGAAAGTCTACAAGAAATTACCGAGCTGTTAGTTTGTTTTTATTTCAGAAATCGCACATTTGCGTCAGTTTATGCTTAGGGTGAAAGCAAACGAGCGTTTTTTTTTTTTAAGCTGTGAGTCGCGAAAAATTAATCACCTGAATTCAGCTTCATACTAAAATCCTGTGTGTGTCACTAATGTGCGGTTTACACGAATAAAGTAGTTAAGTAGATAACTAAATTAATAAACGTGTAAACGGACAATTTAGTTGTTAAAATTTAGTATGCAAGTAAACAAGTAAATTAGAATTTTTCTATTTTTCTGTTAAGTTGGTAGGCGCCTTTTGACCAGACCTCTCAAACAAAGTGTGTCCCGCCGGAAGGTTCTATTTTCAAAATTGAGCCCCCGTTCTCCTTTCAAAATCGAACGAATCCATTGAAAATTGAAGCCGATCGGCGCCAATTCATTGGGGCATACATTGTGTTCGCGGTGTCGGTTCTATATACTAGTAATAATACTTCAATGACTATATAAATACTTTATGACACAAATGAGATCATATAGAAAACCCACAGAAAAGGTCTTTGACTTCGAATTAAAAATTTTGCCAATTTATAGATCATTAGGTTTATTTGTCTTCGGGGTTATTATCCACATTATTTCATTAGGTATAAATCACTAGTATAGTTGAAAAATGTGTGTTGTTAATTAAAAATGTTGACAGAGATTGCTGCAAAACACGAAAGAAAAAATAGAAAATTTATTTTTAATAATACAAGTCACAAAATGTATTCTTAATAACAGAATATAACGTATGAACGGATTTAAATATTTCTCAAATTACTTGTACCGGTACCATTCGTAACTCAAGTCGCAAAGCTCGATGGTCGAGGACCGGTAGAAAATATCAATAATAATTGACATCCTACCACGCCACTACACCATCCCAGCGGTTATCTACGACGGCAAAAAATAAACATCAAATTGCAGAGCGACCAATTAATAATTAATATGAAAAAACTGTAACATGATTATAGTCAAAGCGTTTTAGGTCTTTACATATTTAAACAGGTTCTACATTCCCTGAGAGTTGCCATCGTTCTCAACATTACTCCGGTTACATTTTATCGTTTTTGTAACACGTATTTTAATGAGAACAATGCAAGATATCACCCGCCCGACAAAGAATTGTAGGGGACCCCAGGCGAACCAAGCACTTAGTATGAAGTAACATTGTTTCAAGAATGTGCCCTTTAATTACAACCAACGTTATTTTTCTAATATCTGTTAATTATGAATAATTATTTAATTATGTGTATAATATGTTAAATAAGAATAATAAAGCTGAAGCTGTTTGTTACTTTGTTTGAACGCGCTAATCTCTGGAACTAATAATTCCGAGAAGCCTACCTGCGCCATTTGTATCTTCTATTAAGTATTATATGTAGTTCCATTATTATGTTAACAAGATAACTGACGCGTTAGCCGTTTTACAAGGAACTTCGGGGTCTTGTACAATAGAATACAGTACAAATAATAGCAGACGCGTCTGCAATTTACGCAGCAATTTCGGGTGGCTGAAGTACAAATAGGCTTTTCAGGAATCGCATCGTAATAATAGTTCACAGCCGTAACTTGTAATTACCTGAGACTTATATATTACTTTTTATCGCGGCGTGAATGCGCACGCATTCGCAATTGATTCCGCGAAGCATTTGATTGATTGCGCGTTGCGTGAAGCAAGCGCGATCTCGCCTGTTTATGCTACTTTGTGTACATCGCAAAAAGTACGCTACCGCCATTTACGCGCATCGCTAAGTCGCCGCGTCGTCGGTTGGCGCCTCACCAGTTTCCCGCCCAACCTTCTACACGCAACCAATCACCGTAATCCACACAAAATTGGAACTTACCGCTCTATCCTGTGGCTCTATCACAAATCACAATTACATACCTAC